>CM076573.1:301182358-302496017 GCA_034641835.2 Pinus albicaulis | reverse complement strand
GAGCTACTAGACATTTACATTTTCTTGAGTAGAACTATTCATAGAATTTGTCATTAATCATCAAAATCATTTGAATAGCCATTGTACATTTCAAGCATGTCTTCTTGCCCATTAAATTCATCATCTGAGCTACCATTAGATGACATTTCTGCTGAGATAGGTTGTTCTTCATGTGAAGGTTGGAAGACTCTTATTGATCTAGGATTATACTCAATGACAAATGACTTTGATCGTTCTGTAGGATGACAACATAAAAATATTTGCTCACATTGGTCAGGGAAAACATATGGTTCATCTTTTTGCTCAAACCTGGTATGATTGATGATGCAAAAACCATTCTCATGCATATATGTTGTTGGATGATTTCCAACTACAATATTTCTAAACCACTTAGCTTCAAATAATACCACCTTGAAAGATCTGAAGTTAAGCTCTAAGATATCTTCGATTAATCCATAGTATCTCAAGGTGTCGGTTTTTATGTTTCCATCACGAACATGTGACTGAAAATCTACTGTAAAATATGCAGCGATTCCACAGTCAAATGTTTGTCGATTTTCATCTAGCTTTCGAACACGGTAATGACGACCCTTGCACCACAACCCCTTATAATGAGTCACTTTATTCTCTTCTAGTCCTTTTATAATGTCCAATACATGTGTCGTTAGTCTTTCATCATTATTTCTGCATGCGCTTGCTACTCTATCCCTCAAATATTTTAAACTCATAGCTGGAGGCCAATCATTTTCAAATTTTCTCATTATTGTTGAATGTGAAGATGAATTATGACCACCTCGAGATACATATGACAAACAACACCTTTTTTGGGCATCATGATGCCTTTGATATTCCTCCCTCCATATTTTTGTGTGTTCACTGTTTCTTGCAACATATAATAATAAAGCCTCCATTTCAACAACATCTGCAATCATAAACATAAAACACATTATACCATCATAGTCACAAATCAAAATCGTGAACCATATGTAGATATAAGTTTAATCACCTTTAATTTCCCTAGTTTTTGCTCGTCCTGTGAATACATGACAAGTCACTGTATCAATGCCATGAGAAAAATGTATGTTGTTCCCATGCATACAATCTTATCCATCTCATGTGTCTTTCCCAAACAGAAATGAACATTATGTACTCCTTATGTGAAACCATGGATCATTATGTACTCCTTCCAACTACCCACTAACCCTTTTAACATGATCCCCTCTCTCTCTCTCTCTCGATATATATATATATATATATATATATATATATATATATTCCAGCTTATGTCAATTCCGTGACCTCTAGCAGAGTAGGTATATTTTCTACCTTAACACAATCACCAATGCCCTTGGATAGTGTTTGATCACTATGTTCTACACTAGATAGTCATAAGAACTAATTTCCAAGGTAGTACCCTCCCTGCTGGTCACATCCAACAATCCTTTTCTGCTAGCTGCTGTGAAAAGAAAACTCTCAAAATGCAATGGCAATTTAAGGGATAACAGATAGCATGGTAGGATTTTAGTTCATTTCGACCAATAATCATGGTAATGTTTGAGCACTTGTTGATGACATTTAATTGATTTGTTTAATCAATTATACAATCATACAGTCTGCATCACTCTTTCGGCTTGATTGAATGTAGCAACAATCTCTTCTTTACAAATTTTTGACGTCAAACATTTATCGTTGCTCCACTTTTGCACATGCATGAGTGAAAGGACTTTTATAGTGGATAGCCCATCTTCTCCCATGTTATTTGGAGCACTTGTTGAGCCTTTCGACTCTTTTGCAAAAATTGCAAAAAGAGTGTGCAATTAGGTAGCTTAGTTTGCAGGATTGGATCATCTTCTTTTCTTTTCTTTTTTGTCTATCTATGACACTTGCCTCTAGCTTCCCCACATAACTCTCAGCTTCAGCATGCTCATTACCCTCTTCTATAGCATTTTCTTGACACCATGGTGGGATTTGAATTCCCTCCAATGAAAACTTGGACATATGCCTCTCATTAATCAAATTATAAAAGTGTTGTTTCATGGCTGTAATATGTTTCCAAATCTGCAACTTAGTTCATCAAAGGAAGAAGAACAAGTGCAGAAATAAAACTACTAATAAAGAAAAAGGGAGAACCTAATCAATTTGCCTTGTTCCCAGATGAATAAATTCATTATTAATACCTTATAAAAGAATCAAAGAGAAAAATCTACAGTGACATGAACAACAAATCGAACAACATAACTAAACCATATATCAATGTAGATCAATACCTTTTGTCAGCTCTCTACGGCTCCTATCTCTTGCTATGGACTCCCTATCCTGACTCTGAAAACAAAAATGCCTTCTACTTCCTTCACAGGTTGACTGTCCAGCTTCTTCAGACCCTTGATCTTGCTCCTGCATCTTCTTGCCTCAAATTTGGCTCTTATCTTCCTCCACAAATCCGGGTCCCTTTGTCTCCTCTGCTTCAACTCCAACCTTCAAATTTTTTGTCTCTTCAATTTCATTGTGACCATAAGTCTCTGTCTCTTATAGACTTGTGACCATAAAATATATAGCCTATTTGAAAGACAGAGACTGCTATAAGATCTATTCAAACACTCAATAGGACACCTAAGCGATTCCCACCCAAAACAAAATGAAAGAAAATATCCTTGAGCTATTTGTAATTAATTATTAGACCTATACATGTACCTAACATAACAACCAAGCAATTCCCATAGTTGCAAAAGGAAATAATAAAACACTCAAATGAAAACCTATCAAAAACTAACCTGATATCTGATCTTTTCAGCTGCAATACAAACCAAACTTCAATACAAAAATTATCGTGATATTGTGACCCAAACTGAAGTGTCCAAGACCTGAAGGTTGTAGAAAAGATACTGGTGCGAGACTTCCAGGAAAACCACAGACTTGAGCCTTGGAATGCCAAGTTTGAAGCTGCTCTTTAATGTTGGTATGAATCCTAAAACACAGGCCTCAAATCGCTCTCCTTAGTTAATGAATGCCAAAATTTTGTGGCTGTTTCTCAACCTCAAAACTACAGGTCCACATTAGGGTATAGGGTGGACACTTGTAAGGGTCCAAAGGCAACTCCCTTTTATTTTCATTTTTTTATTTTTGGGGGTAATCGGGGAAAATCCATTTGAAGTTAAGACATTGGTGCTTGAAACCAACTTGTGTATATTCCATTCTCATTCAGGCTTTAATCAAATAATCTAATGTAAAAAATGAAGCTGCAGCATGGGCAAACAGAGCTTAGTCCATTCAAATTCTCTGGCAATGTGCAACCGATCAAATATATGCCAAGTTGTCAATCATAGTTTTACCTTGTGGCAATGATTTTCCTTATGCCCTGCTCTCATTTTTAGTCAAAAACTAGATTTCCTATATTGATGACGTTCCTACTGTAACATGACCAACTATTGGACAACTATCTCATTGTAATTCTAGATAAAATGAGCAGTGTACCCAAATAATATCTTTGCAAGCATATCATTGTCACTCACAAGCTTGTGCCATGTGGACCACAACCTAGATTTATTGTCATTTTGAGCTTGGTACTCCTACAGTCCCAAGACAATGCTTAGAGATATTAACAAGACATAGAGATCACCATACGCATACTAACCAAAAGGGTCATACTGTGTTCCTCTAAGCCAGGATCATATTTACACTGTAGTCATCAGTGTCAAAGAGATAAACTATCATGATACATAGTGATATTTTCATACTTTGCTATCAAGGAAATTCTGTCAATGCACATGATATTCAAATTTATTAGCATTGAAGGTACTCCTTTATTGGTGAGAGATTACAATGCACAGTAATCAAATTCCTTCAACACAAGAATTTTGACAGTCCTGGAAACGGTCAGAAATTGGAATGAAGCTTGAATGGTCCACTTCAATGAGACTGTGACAAAGTATATATATAGAACCTTCCACAAATTTCAAACGACTCTAGAAACTCCAGAAGTGCGCATATTCAGGTCTGCTCAGCTTTAAGGACTGAGACTTGACAAATACTAGCCTCAATGATTTATTTGCAAGATTTGTGCCTTTAAAAAGACATGTTATAACCAGCCTCCTTATGAGTTTGATCACGTTAGTCACCCAACCATGTCACTGTCACAGGCCAAGATGAGTTTGGACTGTTAAAACTTATATGATTGCCACTGAATTAATACAGATTAACCTAGAATGTAGATCGAACAACAAAGAGCTGCAGATCCAATTCCATATGGCCACAGATCAAAACTTCACAGATCCAAGAATTATCATGAGGTCACCAAACATACATTGTGTAGAAAATCTTCAAACTGGAGAGTTATAGTTCAACATAAGTCCACTTCATTCCAGCGATTGACCAGATTCTCTTGAAACCAAGACTAGAATTTGAAAACTTTCAAACCACTGATCTCTTTCAAGGCAAATGACCCTGTAACAAAACAAAATGAATCCCAGAAGCCCCAAAACTGGCCCTAAGCCAAAAAAAAAGCTTTTTCAATGCCACAGGAATAGTCAAAGAAAATTCCACAGGAGTGGCCTTTATGCAAGGTTAATGAGCTGGGAAATAAAGTAGTGCAAGTGACACCAACAGAACCCCATAGAAAACAACTGAATCGCATTAATCATTCATTTTTGGCTGTAGATATGATGGGCTTATTTTTGCTGGACCAAAATTACAAAATACAAGAGGTCGTGCCAAAACAAAAAAACAAAAGAAGGCCCTTCGATCTTATTTACAGAAAAAAAACTTGCTTATTTGCTTGCCATAAGAGAGATACCAGTAAACAGGGAATGAGAGACTTGTGGAAGAATGTTGAAGTCGAGCGAGGCTTGTATACTGACTAGGAGTGAATAGAGATTAGCGTGAGTCAACCAAACTTGAAACATTAGCAGAATTTGATTTGAAGCATGTACAAAGATCATCATTTTTGTTTCAGACTAAAGCTTTCAACAAAGCTAAAAGCATTTCCTTATCCACTATGACATGGCTAATATAGGTCGGTCAATATATGTAATGTGATGAAGATCATAATACAGAGTATTGCCATTTAGAGAGCAGGTCTGGAGGATACATACATGACTTAGATAAACCATACTTTCGAACAATACGTGCCCTAAAGATTCGCTTCTGGGTTTGAACAGACTTCGTCAGAAGGTGCATAAAGAACTGATATGAAACCATTATAACGATCCTCTTTGAAGAGCCACAGACCAAAGAATGAATATGTTGAAGATATTGTAGACAGAGATATAGCGAAGCACAGCAGTGCCAAATATAGTGAGGCAGGTAGCTTGCTTCTGAGGTAATAAAACACTGCCTGAAATGATGCTTTTGGATTCGTAGAGAGTCAGAGATGATGAGATCTAATAAATATAAATCATTGACAGAAATACCGACCTCTCAAAAGAGCTATGATCCTCATTTTTCTTGATAAGACGACCAATAACTCATGCCCTTGATGCTTAAGGATCGAATCAAACTGAACGTTTTTATTACTGAACGAAACTCAAAATCATCGAATTTACACAAAACATTCTTCCTTATCTCTGCAATAGAGGCCTGACACTTGCAAGAGATTTGTGCCAAATTTGTCCTAAACTGCCCTTAAGCCTCATAGCTGTCTGTCTTAGAACATCAGCTCTGACTCCAAGGAGGACTCTCAAGTCTCATCAAACAGAGCAGAATTTGATTTGAAGCATGTACAAAGATCATCATTTTTGTTTCAGACTAAAGCTTTCAACAAAGCTAAAAGCATTTCCTGTTGATGTTTGCAAGGATCTGAGATTAAGATCTTATGCAATTGGTGAATCTAGAATGGATCCTTGTACTGCAGTTTAACTCAACTGTCTGTCACTAGTATGCCTGGAAGATCATTGCTATGGAAGGCAATATGTATAGAAATCATGCCAGACTAATCAGATTGATAGTCGACAAATGAAGTGTTATGGTTGTTCTCATCTTGTAGCTGAAGGGAGATGATATCAGTTCTAGGCTGTCCATGTATCTTATTTCCAGATTGTAGCCTTTTGGAGTTTCATTTGCATGAGATTAAATGCTATTTCTATGGCATACTTCTAACATGCAGGGCACCTATTCATAGAATGAGGATGTTTTCCTCATTAGAGGTTGATTTCTGGTCCTGTAGCGTATTCTCAGCAGCAAGGATCCCATGTTTGGAGGATTGGTTTGAGTATGCTATACATTGCATATGAAGCCTAAATACATTATTTAAACTAGCAGATGAGGTGCTGAGTTTATGTTATTCTATTAGACATATTTGCATACATAAGGAGCACTTCTATTGAAGACACGGTGTGATCATGCTGTGTTTTAACCCAACATGCAAAGAGAGATAAGGGACAACTCTGAAAATAAATTTTGTGCATTCTCACCAACACATGAGGGCACACTCCTGAGGTACTATTTTGGGGTCCCGATTTCCTACATGTATCGTTACAGCAGGGTGCAGCTGTGGGGTGTTGTCCTTTGCTTGTTTTAGTACTGAACTTAGCATGCATATTTACAGACAAAGGAGAACTATCTTGAGTGCTTAGAATGACACCGTTTTTTGTTCTAAGAACAAAAGGTGATTTTGATCAGATCCTGCATGTATATGCTACTGATTTTAAGAGTGAAATTTCAGAATGAAATTAAATCCAGTGCTGCCATGAGGAGATGTATCAGCAAATGGCAGCCATGAAGACTGTATCTAAATGCCCTGTACAGTCTTCGTGGCTAGCATTTAGATTGAATTTATTTCTCCTTGCTGGCCATCACTTACAAGTCTCTATGCCCCCAGAATTCAAATCCTTTCACTCCAATACAGCTCTGCCCTTTTCGTTCCCAAACAGCTCTCACATTGTTCACTACTCTTGAGTCTTGACGCATATAACTATAAATATACATCCCAGAAAACATCTAGCCATTCATAATTACAAGTTCAGAAACACGCAATGCCCAATATGAAGTTAATATCAATAGCTAATGTACATCAGGCACACCATTGAAACCTGTAAGACCCCCACAAAAGCTTCTAAGTTCTGACACTCATGCTGCTCCTCCAAACCACCTATTACTTAACGTTGATTATGAAAGCAAGAATTTGACTCACTTTCCCAAAAACATTTCTTGTCCTCAGAATTTTACAAAAATAATAAAATCTCAGTTTTATCCAAAATTCCAACTCTTCTTTTGATTTGCTTTCTTCTAATTATACAAAATTGTTACAACAAAACTTTGTTGCAGAGGAAACTTTTTAAGATCTACTTTATAAAAATAAAAAGTAGTTTAAACAACTTGAACTAATATATGCTAGATATCCTAATCTAACTATGTTTTGTTAAGGAGGTCTCAGAAACTTCATGAAGCAAACTTGGTCAACCTATCCCAATCCACTCCGACTGGAGGATGGAATGTTGATAACTTCCTATAGGCAAAATCCAACTTAGAATATTTATGGTAATTGAGAGTAATTGGAAAAATATGTTTTACTTGATAAAAAAGGTAAAAAGCATGAATCATGATATGTTTATCATTTATGATCTCCTGCCATGTGTGCAAATATATCCACTTTGTTCCTTTCCCTCAACGACACTTCTCTATAAGCATCCAAAGATATTAAATTATGATTTACATGCTAAGAAGACAAAAGACTCAATTCCATCAGAGTATTAAGTTTATTGGTAAACGCATCTACACTTTTCTTTACTGTTTTGAATTTATCTTGGACTTGCCGAAGTAAATTTATTTTAGTCAAGAATTTGTTAGCTTCCATTACTAGTGAAGTCCTATGTTGAACTCCTAAAGCATGAAATTTCTCCCAAGTTTTGGAATTTCAAAAATTCACAATCATATCGGATTTCTGAGGTTTATTCCCTAGTTCATGCTGATAACGCCATCTGTATTGTAGACCAAATCCGACTCATCCCACATCATTCTAAAAGAATTCCACATCCTTGAAATTTTATTAACAATTTCAACCCATATAATTCACCTTAATTTAGTTAAGGCTCTTATTCCTACCAATTGATTATTATCTATTTCATTTCCTGTTTAAGTTTGGCTCTTAGATCTTGATCCGTATTTATGGTAGAATTCCTATCAACTACCTACTCCTTAAAATTGCTAATTTATCTATTTTTTACTTAAATTGACTTTCTCCAATTTTCAATTTCTACATCCTTTAAGCTTAAAGCACATATTGTTTTAACTAATTTTCAAATGGGCCAACATGTGTTGATAGTGCTGAAGAAGATGATGGAAAATTATGTTCATTTCTTTCTTATGATAAAATTACAATCCTTGTGTCATAATATTCCACCTTTTATTCATCTCAATGATTACAAATAATAATTTCTCATTCTCTTTTTGTACTTCCTCCAACTTAGGTGTTTGCAGATGCTCTATATTATGCATTTTCAATTTCCTTCTTAATACCTAAATCTCTATATCTCGTGACTTGATTAGATCTTGTATTGAGGTTGCTTTTTTTGGGTTTTCCCCTAGCTTAATGATCAATTGCTCCAATTCATCTATCTTCGTGTACATAATTCTAGTAGCAATTTTCTCCTATTTCAACTAATTAGTGACATTTGACACCATATTCTCTAATTTACATGCATTTGAAGTAATGATTGTAAGTTTTATAAAGATCATTTCACCAGTCTTCCTGTGCAAGTCCATCTGATCCACCAAATGCATTTTCTTCAGATCTATTACAAGCTTTGCTGCTTTATAATGTTCCGTTGTTCTGATTACCCAAGCTTTTGGCTCTAGCAGAACCATTTTTAACCAACCTTTTTTATAGTCCAAGTCAGATAATAACCTGGTTTGAGATGATCTTAATCCATGCCTCCACAGTTTTGAATATGAATCTTGTTTAATTTTAATGTTTTTATTCGTTATTTCCATAAACTATGAATACATGTTATCATGTCTTGCTAAAGTTGAAGGTGAGATTTCTGGCTGATGTTCCTAAGTTGTAGAAGTTGTTGGTAAAATCTCTCAATTAAAAGCAAGCTTGCTTGATGTTGTTTACTTTGTGCTATGTACTAATACTTATGTTTCTCCCTCTTCTGTCCTTTGTCATTTTCTAGACTGTTAATCTTCTTCCTTTGTTTCATAAATAGTTTGGAGTCTTTGAGTAAAAATTATTTAGACTCTTTTCCTTTGATTAAGGCGTTTCTGAAACCAGTGGCTAGGATGATTGTTCAACCTCTAAATGCTGCTCCATACTTTGGGTTTTTTCTACTACCCAAGTATCCTTGTTTGCAAACTTTTCAATATTTGGTTTGGTCACATGAACGTAAGGCATAAAAAATTGTTTAATCCTTCTATCTAATACCATTCTATAAGGATCATAAGGCTAAAAATTCTCCTTGAGAAAACATTATCTATTTGATTAATTCCTCTACCCGTTGGAAAGAAACTCTAGTATTAACCGGGAATGGACCCACCTCCTTTTTCAATTCAAGTGTAGCCTGATGCTTCTTAGAAATAAAATACAGATGGTATACACTAAAACTTTGTCTAATATATTCTAAATCATAAATAATCATGGTCAGAGAAGCTAGGAGTTGATAATGTGGATTTTCATAACCATATATTCCGATTTTTGTGAAATTATCAAATAAATACTAGTCCCCAACCTTAGTATCTAGATTGAGTTGAATAATCTTCTTTACTCAAGCAAACCTGAGGAGACCATAGTTTGAACTATCTTATTTCCAGACTGTAGCCTTTTGGAGTTTCATTTGCATGAGATTAAATGCTATTTCTATGGCATACTTCTAACATGCAGGGCACCTATTCATAGAATGAGGATGTTGTCCTCATTAGAGGTTGATTTCTGGTCTTGTAGCGTATTCTCAGCAGCAAGGATCCCCTGTTTGGAGGATTGGTTTGAGTATGCTATACACTGCATATGAAACATAAATACATTATTTAAACTAGCAGATGAGGGTGCTGAGTTTATGTTATTCTATTGGACATATTTGCATACATAAGGAGCACTTCTATTGAAGACACAGTGTGCTCATGCTGTGTTTTAACCCAGCATGCAAAGAGAGATAAGGGACAACTCTGAAAATAAATTTTGTACATTCTCACCAACACATGAGGGCACACTCCTGAGGTACTATTTTGGGGTCCCTGATTTCCTACATGTATCGTTACAGTAGGGTGCAGCTGTGGGATGCTGTCCTTTGCTTGGTTTAGCACTGAACTTAGCATGCATATTTACAGACAAAGGAGAACTATTCTTGTTGAGTGTTTATTTCACCATGATGCCCAAATATGTCTGAGCAGGTCACCACATATCTGTCTGCACATGGTTACAAGGTTACAGAGCTATGTGTAAATCTAATTTGAACAGTAGGAGTTAATGGGCTTATTGATTTAAACCTATCAATATGGGTCTGACAAGCTATACAAATCAACAGGCATCTGGTGCACTGTCATGGAGGGTGCACATGCTGAATTAAGGCATATTATTTTTATTATATTATTAACACCAAAAATATTATTGGAAATCGGGGTGCAGAAACCAACTTGTGTATATTCCATTCTCATTCAGGCTTTAATCAGATAATCTAATGTAAAAATTGAAGCTGCAAGATGGGAAAACAGAGCTTATTCCATTCAAATTCTCTGGCAATGTGCTACCAATCAAATATATGCACAGGATATAGGGTGGACACTTGTAAGGGTCCAAAGGCAACTCCCTTTTATTTTCATTTTTTTTAATTTTTGGGGGTCATTGGGGAAAATCCATTTGAAGTTAATACATTGGTGCTTGAAACCAACTTGTGTATATTCCATTCTCATTCAGGCTTTAATCAGATAATATAATGTAAAAACTAAAGCTGCAGCATGGGCAAATAGAGCTTAGTCCATTCAAATTCTTTGGCAATGTGCAACCGATCAAATATATGCACAGGATATAGGGTGGACACTTGTAAGGGCCCAAAGGCAACTCCTTTTTATTTTCATTTTTTATTTTTGGGGGTAATTGGGGAAAATCCATTTGAAGATGAGGCATTGGTGCTTGAGGAACAATAGATCCCCACATGCACCCTGCCATTCTAGAGTTCATTTTTATAAAGAACAAAGACGTCATTTAACAATGGGGCACAGAAAATCGACTTGTGTGTATTTTCATTCTCCTTCAAGCCTTCGTTGGAAGAGCTAATTTAAAATTTGAAGCTACGGTATGTGAATATGTATATTAGTCGGTTCAAATTTTCGTGTGACATTGAAATCTAGGAACAAAATATCAGAGAAAACATTTTTAAGGGCCCAAAAGCAACTCTCTAGGTAAAAGGAGGAAAACATTCATGACAATAAGCCGATTGTGGTGTTGAATAGAGAAAATACAAAGCCAGGAAATATAAAAATATAAAATCCAACTAACCTGTGCCTCTGGGTATGCAAACTTCAATTGTGAATTTGCTGCTGCTCGCCTCTTCAAAAGCATCCAAGTTCTGTGTAATTTGTTTTTATCCAGGATGAACGTTGTAATTATATAGAAAAAATTCCCAGCCCCGAGAGCAAAAAATTTGGCGCCAAATAACCAGCACATCCAGTTTGGGTAAGAACAGCCAGTTTTCCTCTGTTCTTGGGCTCTCATACGGTGTCAAGTTTGACTTTGGGGACTTCGACATGCCCTCAAAACCTCAACCTCGTCTTCCTGAACAATCGAACAACGAGTTTTCTTGGGCTTTCTTACGGTGTCAAATTCGACTTTGAGCTTTCATACGGTGTCAAGTTCGACTTTGGGGACTTCGGCATGCCCTCAAAACCTCAACCTCGTCTTCCTGAACAGTTGAACAACGATTACCTCAACCTCGTCTTCCTGAACAGTCGAACATCCTCTTCTTGAACAATCGAACAGTCGAACAAGTGCTTTCTTACACTTTGGGCTTTCATACCGGTAATTTTAATGAAATCAACCCATGCGTCTTACTAAACAGTAGAACATCCTCTTCCTGAAGAGTCGAACAGTCGAACAGGGGCTTTCTTACACTTTCAGCTTTCATACCCTTAATTTTAATTTTAATGAAACCAACCAATGCCAATGTTCGACTTATGTGGCATGGCATCAAACTTTTACAAATCTTGAAACAATTTTTTTTAATAATTAAAATATTAATATTTATTATTTTAATTATTAATTAAATATAAAATCATAATATATTTAAAATTTAATTTTATATAATATAATTAAAACAAATAAAATATAAATATTGATAATTAATATTTTAATAAATTCAATAAAATATAAATATTTTAATCCCATTGACTTACTTTTCTAGTTATTTGCGGACATTTATTAAGATTAAATTATCTATATTATCATATCTAGCAGCATTTCTCTAACTCTATAGTATGAAAGATCAAACAAATAGCATAACCTTGCACACCTAACAAGCTCTAACCAACAACATAACTCTGCTATTGATATCATGATCTCCAAATCCCAAGGACAATGAAAGCATATATACTCTCATAGGTTACTTTTAACATGCCCCTTTAAAGCAAGGTCCCATGGGGAACCAAGGCCTAGACCCTAGGTGTTAATGACCATTTGAATCTGGAGAGGTTGAAATAAACAAGCAATGCTCTTAGTGGTACTGAGTTTGGAGAGGCCATCCAAAGTCTCTTGTATAGAGAGAATTGACCCTTGAACAAATAAATCTAGGCCTCTCTAATCATACCGATGAGAGAAAGTCACAAGAGAACCTCTTGAGTCCCAAAACAAACAACAGAACCTCCCTCAAAAAAGTGATCGTTAAACTTGATCTCATGGAGATGGCATAGTTGTGATCCTGTCAACTCTAGGATGCAATGAATCGTCTTAATCGATAGTTGTTAGGAGCAAAACCCACAATTAGTCAAGCGTGATATGAAGACCATGAACCCAATGACATCGTATGTAATCAAGATGGACAATGGGATTGTTGAAAAGTGTAGCGAGAGAAGGTCTTCTTTGGTGTGTGCCTTAGCCAAAAAGACCATGATTTGTCTTCCTTTGCCCATGGACGAGTTCGTGGAGATGGTGAATTCATGCGTTATGTTGGAGGATCAGTTACATGGACCTTCTTCAATTTGACTACAAGTTCGAGAGGCAGTTATAAATTTAGAAGAGGATGAGTTGGGAGCTTCAATCCTTGATTGAAGCAAGGACGAGTTAGAGAACCAGTTAGACTCTGTTAATTATTTAATCAAAACACATGTTCTAAATTTGTAACTTGCCAATTTTAGCATGGATTGAATCAATAAAGGAGGACAAAGGCACAAAGTTTCATAGTTGTTTTGTGCACAAAGGACTGTGACAAGACATAGCTCACGAGATTGTGAGAGAGAGCACAAAATTGTGTGAGAGATCTTTGTTGTGAGTGCGTATCTTGGAGGAGCCAATATGCAGCATTGAAGAGAGATTTTCTTGTGGTAGAATTGCGCTAGGAAATAGGGCAATTCTGCGCTAGGAAATAGGAGTCAAGCCCTAAAGAATAGGGAGTCCTCTACACTAGGAACTAGGAAACCTGTGCATGAGGAAATAGGGACTATCTAAGCGCAAGAAAGTAGGAGAAAGGGTCTGTGTGTTTGCAAGGTTAGTCTAGCTAGGACAACATGAGGACAAGATTGTTTTCAGGGTGATAGTTTGAAGGGCATAGCAGAGCAGTTCCTTGGATAGCAATATGTCGGTCCTAGGGCTAAGGTCAAATCACAGTTTAGAAGGAGCCTCAAATTTACGTGCATGGAAGAAGAAAATCACAGTAGTGTTGGAAGATAATGGGGTAGCAGAGTATGTCAAGTAGGCAATAGTGCCACCTCAAGATCCCCAACAGTTGGCCCAGCATACTAAGAATGACACCAAGGCAAGAAGGATCATTCTAGAGGGGTCAGAGATCATATTATTCCTCATCTCAATGAGAAGAAGACAGTGTATGGGATGTTTAAATTTAACGCCATCTTCAATTTGTTTCAGGCTTCCAGTGATGTCACGAAGCTTGCTCTCAAAGAGAAGCTAAGAAGTAAGCAGATGAGCAAAGATGAGCCCATCATCACATATCTTTCAAAGTTCACTCAGGTTCAAGATGAGCTAGGTGGTGTGGGCATGATTGTAGCAGACAATGACCTTGTGAGTCTCGCACTACTCGGACTCTGTAAGTCTTGTTATAGTTTCCAAGATGCAGTAAGTGGCAGAGAGAATATTCCTAGTTGGGAAAGGTTATGGAGTGATTGTGTTCAAGAAGAGATCTCGAGAAGGGTGAGAGATGGTAAAGAAGCTCCTATAGAGAACGAGGAGAACTTTTCCCTAGCAGGCGAAGGTAGCAAATCCAAGGGCAAGAAGGGCCAAGGAGAGGCTGAGTCCAATCAGAAGGGCGAGAAGAAGGAGGAGGATCTAAGCAATATCAAGTGCTTCCATTGCCATGAGTTCGGACATTATGCCACCAAGTGCCCTAATTGGAAGGAGTCTAGTAAGGATCATGTAGGTGCATCAGCGGAGGTAGATGCATTTTCTGCCTAGTTCGAGAAATATTTCCATTTTATAGATTGCATGGCAAGCTCAGCAGACAATAGTGTATTGTATATTGATTCATGAGCATCCTTCCACATGACCAAGAACAAAAAGTGTTTCAGCTACCTGAACGAGAAGGACATGCAATCTCAGATTGAGCTAGGGGATGCAGGTTCCTTCTGACAAAGTTTGAATATGGATGCATTCTCCCATCATATATCTAGAAGCACCATTATCAATAACCCATACATTCTCATTCTGGAAAGTCCCAGACAAAGCAGAAAATAAACTTCCATCCATTACTTATAGCTTGGAATGATCTTCAAAATGAAACCCTTGATGAATGTAGTGAGATTCCCAAAAAACTTGAAACCCTTGTTTATAACCCTTGCCATAATGCAAACTAGGATGTGATCTTCAGTCTCTTTCTTGCACCTTAGCTCTGATACTATGTTGGAAAAATGTTTGAATGTGCTCGGGTCGCGTTCAACTCGGCCCAACCTTGATGAACGACCTTCACGCCTTCAAACATTGTTTCGCACATCCTGAACATGGACGCGCTGCACGAACCCGACTCGACTTGAACGCGCCAGCCCTGAACACTGTTTTGCACGTGTCCTGCAGAAGGACCCCATGCAGTCACAACTTAGCAAATTTGATACGGGCGCCCTCAACCAAAAAGACCCGCCCTGAACGCGTTTGGGCGAGCGCCCTCAATAAAAAACACCCGACCCGAACGGGTTTTGGCGGGCGCCCTCAAACAAAACGACACGGCGCGCCCAACTGAACGAAGGCACAAGGGAGAAAACGGCAAAAGGGCCGCATGAACATGCATAAGGCACCTGTGCGGTCACAATTTAGCAAATTTGATACAGCCGCCCTCAAATGAAACGACCCGACCCAAACGTGTTTGGACAGGCGCCCTCACACGGCGCGACAAGGCGCACACAATCGAACGAAGGCACAAGGGAGCAACAGGCAAACGGACCGCACAAATGTTCACAGGGCACCCGTGCAGTCACAACTTAGAAAATTTGATACGCGCGCCCTCAACCGAAACGACCTGACCCAAACGCGTTTGGGCGGGTGCCCTTGACCGAAACGACCCGACCCGAACACGTTTGGGCAGGCGCCCTCAACCGAAACGACCCAACCCGAACGGGTTTGGGCAGGCACCCTCAAACGAAACGACAAGGCACGCCCGACCGAACGAAGGCGCAAGGGAGAAAATGGAAAACGAACCGCACGAACAAGCACAAGGCACCCGTGCGGTCACAACTTAGTAAATTTAATATGGTCACCATCAAACGAAACGACCCGACCTGAACGCGTTTGGACGGGTGCCCTCACACGGTGCGACACGACATGCACAACCGAACGAAGGCACAAGGGAGCAAACGGCAAACGGGCTGCACGAACATGCACAAGGCACCCATACGGTCACAACTTAGCAAATTTGATATGGCCGCCCTCAAACGAAACGACCTGACCCAAACGCGTTTAGGCAAGCTCCCTCACACGGCACGACATGGCGTGCACTACCGAACGAAGGCACAAGGGAGAAAATGTAAAATGGGCTACACAAACGTGCAAAAGGCACCCGTGCGGTCACAACTTAGCAAATTTGATACGGCTGCCCTAAAACGAAACGACCTGATCCGACCCGTACGCGTTTGGGTGGGCGCCTTTACACGGTGCGCTCGACTGAACGAAGGCACAAGGGAGAAACCGGCAAACGGGCCGCATGAACGTGCACAGGGCACCCGTGCGGTCACAACTTAGCAAATTTGATACGGGCACCCTCAACCGAAACGACCCGACCCAAACGCGTTTGGGCAGGCACCCTCAACCGAAACGACTCGACGCAACCCGAACATGTTTGGGTGGGCGCCCTCAACTGAAACGACCTGACCTGAACGGGTTTGGGCGGGCGCCCTCAAATGAAATGACACGACGCGCCCAACCAAACAAAGGCACAAGGGTGCAAACGGAAAATGGGCTGCACGAACGTGCACAAGGCACCCGTGTAGTCACAACTTAGCAAATTTGATACGGCCGCCCTCAAACGAAACGACCCGACCCGAACACGTTTGGGCGGGCGCCCTAACATGATGTGACATGGCGCGCACGACCGAGCGAAGGCACAAGGGAGTAAATAGCAAACGGGCCGCACAAACGTGCACAGGGCACCCATGTGGTCACAACTTAGCAAATTTGATACGAGCGCCCTCAACCGAAACGACCCGACCCAAACGTGTTTGGGCAGGCGTCCTCAACCGAAACGACTTGACCCGAAGGCATTTGGGCAGGTGCCCTCAACCAAAACGACCCGACCCGAACAGGTTTGGGCGGGCGCCCTCAAACGAAACGACACGGTGCGCCCGATCGAACGAAGGCACAAGAGAGAAAACAACAAATGGGCCGCACGAACGTGCACAAGGCACCCGTGCAGTCACAACTTAGCAAATTTGATACGATCGCCCTCAAATGAAACGACCCGACCCGAGTGCATTTGGGCAGGCACCCTCACACAGCGCGATATGACGCGCACGACTGAATGAAGGCACATGGGAGCAAACGACAAACGAGTCGCACGAACATGCAAAAGGCACCCATGCGGTCACAACTTAGCAAATTTGATATGACCGCCCTCAAACAAAACGACCCAACCCGACTCGAACGCATTTGGGCGGGCGCTCAACTGAACGAAGGCACAAGGGAGAAAACAACGAACGGGCCGCACGAACGGGAAAGCTCAGGAAGAAAGAATTCTTCAGGGCCTCCACCTAGCGCCTAGCATGGTCTCCCCAGCTTCTTGGAAAGTTATCCCTGACATAGGGGACACCATCAGGATCTTCAAACCTCCTCTAGAAGGATTCATCAAACTCAGCTTTGATGGAGCCTCGAAAGGCAAACCGGGGCAAGCAGGGGTTGGAGGGATTTTTCGAGATCATCATGGCACAATAAGATTCATATATGATGACTCTTGTGGCTTTGCCAGCAATAATGAGGCATAATTCATAGGAGTGCACCAAGGTCTCCTCTTGGCCATTAAGCTAGGATACAGAAAGTTAGTAATCGAAGGAGACTCTTAGTTGGTTACGAACACTCTCAAAAAACTTAATCAAGGAACAAAGTGGGGCAAACTAAGCCAAAGATGGCATACTTCTTCACATGTACAGGGATTGGAGGATACAAACAAGAAATTTGATTATATCATTATCACCCATGTAAGGAGGGAAGGAAATAGAGCAGTTGACCTCCTGGAAAATTGTGGTTGTGCTCACCTGAATGAACCTATTGAATTAAGCATGCCTCCTAATCTCGGGGAGGAACGATGGATCAATCTGCAGAGCATCAAAGAGCAGGACAGGTCAGAGGGCAGAGCTCACCCACAATTCTCGGACTCAGCTCCCTGATCGGGGTGTAACGAAGAAGATCAGCCCTCCCATCAGTGTTAATGGTAGTGTCCCTGGGGTTGAAGCCAACCACCTTCCACATGAGTGGCAAGGGCGCCAGGCTGTATTGTCGCATGTAGCACGAGGTGAGGTAGCGGGACAGAGGCCCGTGCATGGAGCTTAAAACAGGGTGGAGGAAGGCGTGTGGGTTTTGTTATGATGAAAGAATTTGGTGCAGGCGCGATAGCGGGATAAAAAACCTCCATTGCACTTCCACCACAATGAAACTCAGGTATGTGCTTGGTTTACTCTCCCTTGTTCATGCCATGTTTATGTTTTATGATTTGGGCCGGTCTCTATGGGAGCCTAAGGTGATTAAGCTGGACTGGTATAGTCTTCTGCTGGGTAGGGGAGAGTGGAACCATTACAAATTTAGTTGGGGGAAGGTTGGGGTTCTTTTAGGTCTCTGCTCTGTGTCAGAGTAGGAATTGGGCATGGCCTCAACTTGCACCCGAGTGTGAGTCTGTTAGGTAAGGGATGCCAACAATATGGAATGGTGAGGGGTCAGGCAATCCTGCCAGGGTATAGATTTAAGGAGCAGTCATGGGTTGTGTTTAGTTCAAAGGCTTTGTTGGTTTATACCACCTTGAGCTACTTGGGTTGAGTGCGCATGAGGAATGGGAGAGGGATTTCCACCTAGGGCCGAGCAATGGGCAGCGACGCCTCCTTTTTCAATTTCGAGGGTGGGAGGTATGACGAGAGAGAGGACACCAGAAGGGAGGTCAGGAGATTGAAGGAAGGCATGAGATCTTTGGGTTATGGGGATAATTTATGGGGTGCGTGCGACCATCAGGGACAGGGGGTGGTAGAAATTAAGCAGGGTATGAGGGCGATGGGTCCGCAGAGGGACGGGCAGGGGAGAAGTCCTAGGAGGAGGCCCCTGGGTCACCTTTCTTCTGATAACTGGGATGCATGGACCTTTTATCATTTTCATTATATGGAATTATGCCTTTGTTTGATTGTGTGGACAGGTCACCTACCCGGAAACCTAGTCAAATATTGTGGGATGACATGCTCCAAGAGTCCTGCAGCTCACGACCATTCCAAGAGCCCTGCAACTTGAGGCCGTGGCTGGAAAGATAAAGGGAAGGCGGTAGAAGCCCAACCTAGCTCACCCTCGAGCAAGATGAGAGGAAGGAGACCTGCGATCGATGTGATCCAAGAGGCAACGAAAGCATACCACGAGAACACATCAGAGGAAATTCAAAAGCTCATTGAAAAATGGGAAGCTGACATAAATAGACATGCAGAGACAAAGATGGATACTAAGGAATGGAGAGGTTTAATACCAGATTTGGGACAAACAAAGGGCAGACTAACATAATTCAAACAGACAATGTATCTTTATTGGTCTATGAAGAGCATCCTTGGCAAAGCCTTGGAGCAGATCTCTATAAGCCTAGTGAAATTAGCCCAAGACTTCCCAGACTACAAGAGTGAGTTTGATAAGATCACTTTCCAGCTGAGGAAACAGGATGGGTGCCTCGAGCGTATTGACTACCACCTCTCGTGTATTTCCAAGCCTTTTGAGCAGGCTGGTACCTCGGTTCAGGATCCGACACCAGTGGAGTCAGCCTCGGTTCTAGACGAGGCTGAGTAGTTCATGACTATTTTAATGTGCCTTTTTGCTTAGTATTTATATGCGGCTAACATTTAAATTTCAAGGATCCAATAAATATGTTAGTCAATCTGTGAGAAACTGTATATTATATGTGTGAGTATCCAGGCTTTGTTTGTTTGGTATGACAGACTCAAAACCTTATTTTTTTGGATGGCATACCACGCCATCAGGTGGCCAACAAACTCGGTTCCTCGCTCAAGACGGGTTGACACCACCAAACTGGTAAATCTAGTTGTTTGTTGTTTATAAAATGAATAAAAAAGGAGTCCTACCAAGCTTACAAAAAAAACGCGATAAAATGTATAAAATTAATAACAATAACAAATTCTAAAATTACATACATACATATATGTAATGAAATAATAAAAAATATACTAAGTATAATATAGAAATGCAAACCATACTATACCATGTGCAATACTATTGGATTCTCAATGCCATGAGCCCATAAAACACTATCATTAAGTTGAAGCAAAATTTAATGGCACATGTACATATTATAGCTCTATCAAGCTATGTGTCTCCTTCAAGCTCCATAGCACGATGGAGCTATGTAGTTTAATTCAGGGTTTTATTTAGTCCTAGATGGACCTTTTAAAAGCTTTGATGGAGGGCTTAAAAAATATCCTCACACAGATACATTTTCAACCTTTGGAATAGAAGTTCTTCCAAAAAAGAGTAACCCAACTCCATCGAATTCACCCTTATTTTATTTTGAAATTACAATAATATAAAAATATTTATCTTAATTGGCTTATTCATAAAATAAATAATTATGTAATATGGTTTTGTGTATTTATTTTCTCATGAGAATAATATAAAAAGTAAATAATAGAAATAAAATATTTAGAAAAAAATTACTTTGAATTTGTTGTATTTATGGTGCAAAATGAGAATAATATAAAAAGTAAATAATTGAAATAAAATATTTAGAAAACAATTACTTTAAATTTTTGTTTTACATGTAAACATGACAAACAAATAAATATTATAAAATAAATATTTGTGAGTTTAGTTCTAATTTATATATTCATAATATAAATAGTTGTAATTTTTTTATAGTTATGGTGACAATTCACATTAATAAATCCACTTGTACATGCCAACATGGCAAACACAAAGTTAACTACCCTACTTTATAGAACTTGACAATATAGCATACACCACTTCTTTAAATATATGGTGATATACTCCACATCAAATGAGACCAATAAAAAATTATTTCACTTTAACACCACATAGTAAGAATGGTGCTAACTTGTCCATCAAATATGGTGATTATATACTTCATTTTTAATATGATACATAAACATTTACACCACATTAACACCACATAATGTAAGTGGTGCTAACTTATGGTGATATAATTTATTTTTAATATAATACATAAACATTTACGCCACATTAACACCACATAACTTAAGTGGTGCTAACTTATGGTGATATACTCCATTTTTAATATAATACATAAACATTTACACCACATTAACACCACATAACTTAAGTGGTGCTAACTTATGGTGATATACTCCATTTTTAATATAATACATAAACATTTACACCACATTAACACCACATAACGTAAGTGGTGCTAACTTATGGTGCTAAAAGAGAGCTTTTCTTGTTGCTGCTAGGCCGTCTACACCTGAATGATTCCTTCACAACATGTAGAATACACAATACTTGCAGCCAACATACAAAGACAAGATAACACATGAGCATAACTTCTTTTTTAATTTTATTCAAATTTCTCTAAGTTTTAATTTATTCAACTCTCTTTTCCTTAAAACAAGAAATAACATATCTTATACAAAATGGCCGCAGTTTGTAAAACCTAATGTTATTCAATGCAGATGCAATGTTGGATGGACGGTTAACCACCAGTCTTCCTTTGGTTGTCAAAAACCCATTTTTTCATTAAAACAACGCATAGACCTGCAATTTGGTTTATACATGAAGTAGGTACAAAACACATTCAAAACACAAAAAGGTGGATCTCAAATCTTATTGGTTCTAGCTCTAAGTCTTCATCACATCAGCCCAATGTTGGAATTTCTGAAGTATTCCAAATAATAGAGGAAATAAAAATTCCCCAACTTCAACACAGAGATTAATGGACAGAAATGCAGAAAAAAAAAACTATTTCATTAAACTTAAAAAAAAAAAAAAAAACTATTACAAAAATGCCACAGAACTGTTGTTCTGGCCTTTTAAAAAAATACATAAGCTGCTACAGACACAACATCTCCTTTTGCTCTCTGTCTCCAAAATGGTACACACAGTAAAAATAAAATGCACATACAGTGCTCTAAATTTTCGCTCTTTGTCTCTTTGTTTTCTGCCTTCTGTAAACATTACACAGTCCACATTGTTATTTTTTCTCTCTCGCTTTTCTCTACCTTTAGAAAAAATTACAGTTTTCTGCTCTCTCCGTAGTTTTTAATACACAGTAAACGTTTCAACATACCATAGCCTTAAGGTTTTTTTTCTTTTATACATAACATAGCAAAACTATTTAAAAGAGAACCAAAGTGATCAATAGATCAAGGTATTGAGGCCATATCATGGTGGAGAATATGACTCAAAGGGATTCCATGAGTACTCCAAACAACATGGAATTAGAAGATAGTTTACAACCAGGTACACATTGCAACAGAATGGTGTAGCGGAGAGAAAGAACAAAACAATTATGAACATGACAAGGTGCATGTTGAAAGGAAGAAACTTGTCTAATGAGTATTGGGCAGAAGAAGTTGCATGTGGTGTTTATGTGATAAACAGATCACCTATAAAGAGTGTAATGAACAGAGTACCAGAAGAAGCATGCTCAGGTATTTCATGCAGTGTATCTCATCTCATAGTTTTTGAATGCGTAACCTATTCACATGTGCCTAAGTAGATAATAGGAAAATTGGGTGATAAAAGTGAAAAATTCATATTTACTGGTTATAGTGAGTAGTCAAAAGCTTAAAAATTGTATAACCGTGTCACTAAGAAGACCATCAAGAAGACCATAATTCGCAGAGATGTTGTGTTCAAAGAACAACAAATATGGAATGGATGAATAAATCAAGCTATTGAAAATAATTATACATGGTATTTGGTTAATTTTCCAAAGGATAAAAACGTCAATAGTGTGAATTGGTTTTACAAGACTAAGTTGAATGAGAAAGGTGAAATTGACAAATTTAAAGAAAGACTTGTAGAAAAAGGATTTTCACAGCAACCGGGAATAGACTTTGGAGAAACATTTGATCCGATAGCCAAATTGGATACTATAAGAGCAGTTCTAACCAAAACAGCTCAGAACAAGTGGAAAGTATATCAGATGGATGTCAAATTAGTGTTCTTGAATGGAATTCTAGAAGAATAAATTTATGTGCAGTAGCCTCTAGGATATGATGTTGAAGGTAAAGAAGATAAAGTTTACAGGTTGAAGAAAGTGTTATATGGTCTCAAGCAAGAACCTAGAGCATGGTATGGGATAATCGACAATTACATGATTAAGAATGGATTTTACAGAAGCAACATTAAGCCTACATTGTACACAAACGTAAATGAGCATGGCCAGATTTTGATTGTTTTCTTATATGTTGATGACATGATTTTTAGAGGTAATCTTGAGTTAGATGAATTTAAGGTAGCCATGATGAAATAATTTGAGATGATAGATCTTGGTCTCATGAAATATTTGTATAAATTTTTATTAATACTAATGTATTACCGTATTCTCGTGATCTAAACAAATTAATCTTATGTTAAATACAAAATCCTTCCACTTAATTCTTTGCAGAAATTAAATCACCAATTGCAAACACATGTGAAGAAAATCAATCGCACATAAACACAGTTGTTTAACGGGAAAGCTTAAAGCTAAAAACCCCAACTATCATATATTATGTATATCAATGGATCATGTAATAATCTCATACAAATATCAGTACATCAAGCTCTCAGTACAATCAACAATCATTACACACTATCATGCAGAAATTTGCATATCTATGCACCAATTTCTTCCCTCCTGACAGCCTGCGTCCACTGCACAATCCCTGCTGAAGAAGACCCCTGAATGAATTTGAATTGGCCTTGCGTTGACTGCACAATCCTCATTGGCATCTCCAATGTGTGTCAGATGCATTGAATGCATCACTATAGTCACAACAGATAGTCCATCTCACCCTTTCACCTATCTCTCCACTGGGTCTCCACTGGAACTGACATGCAAGTAGTTAAATGTTGTATTTGTTCAGTTGCAAGTGAGTCTCTAGTTGTGAATTAATTAAATAATTAATTCACTAAACTCTCACTAGTGTATCTTCAGTTAGAACTAGATACAACTAGCACAACTGAGTTTAACTCACTTAACCGAGTTAAACTAAATAACAACTCCCATAACTACTCTTCCAACTCTGTCACAACTTTGCCACTTCAGTTCTAACTGAGTCCTCCATGCATGAGTCACCAACCACCCTAGGAATTGTGTAATTCCTTCAACCCACTGATTTTCCAAATATGTTCACTGAAATAAAGTGCTCCAAGAGAATAAGTTGATATTTATTGTCAGATTATTATTAAGGGCTAATAATAATCGAAATGCACCTATTTTTAGATTGATGATCTATAAATAGACTTCGCCCAATATTATAAAAATAGAATTTCATCTATTTTTCAAATTTGATCAACCATCTACAAATAACATCCTGCAACTTATAGAATATTCCCACCATGTCTAAAAATAGACATACACCTAGAAATAGCCTGCGGGCCCCACTTAGTGAAGGTGCTTAATTTTCACTAAACTCATCATCTTGTTGAATCTCAACACTTCCTCTCAACAAGATAGGGATTATCCTTCACCTCGATCCTGCTTCTATGGTATTCGAATTTTCTCCCGCTGAGCACCTTCATCAGAATATCCGCATTCTGATCTTCCGTAGGAATGTACTGAAGCAACATGATCTTCTGCTGCACACAATCTCTGATATGATGATACCAAATATCAATATGTTTAGATCTATCATGAAACACAGGATTAATCGAGATTTTAATGCAACTCTGATTATCACAATGTATCACTTATGGATCTAAATGAGAACTGAACAAACTGACCAAGATCTTCCTCATCGAGATAGCCTCACATGAAGCTTGACTTACTGCCATGTATTCTTCTTTCGCTGAACTGAGTGCCAAATATCTTTGTTTCCTGTTGTAGCAAGAAACTGTTGTAGATCCGATACTGAGAACCCCTCCAGATGTGCTCTTTCTGTCCATTGGGTTGCTTGCCTAATCTGCATCCGTGAAGCCATGCAAATTCACCTCATCCGTCTGTCTTTACCATAAAACATACTTAGCTGTACCCCTGATATACCTCAGGACATGCTTGCCTACCTTCCAAAAGAGCTTGGTAGACTTAACCATCGCTTGACTAAGCTAGTTCGCTGCATAGCATATATCCGGTCTTGTATTAACTAAATACATGAGAAAACCCACCAACTGTCGATAAACAGTGGCATCCACTACCTCTATCGATGTAGCATCCTCTTTCCTCCAATTTCCTGGAAGAGGAGTATCCATGGTCTTGCATTCTTCCATGTGAAACTTACCAAGTATCTCCCGAGCATACTTTCCTTGAGACACAAAGAGTTCACCTTCTCGCTGCCATATTTCCAATCCAAGGAAATAATGAAGGAGGCCCAAATCCTTCATCTCAAGCTCCTTTGCAAGATCTGCCTTGCACGAGTGTATCAAATTCTCATCACCTGTTAGTATTAAATCATCAACATAAAGAACAATTATTAAAAGCTTACCCTCCACCACAATTTGGTATAGGTTTTCATCCGTCTCACTCTTGGTGAAGCCAAGTCCAGTGAAATAGTTGTCGATCCATGTGTACCAAGCACGGGGTGCTTGCTTCAGCCCATACAATGCTATTTTGAGTCCGCACACATGCGACTCGCTACTAAAGATATCAAATCCTTCAGGCTTCTTGATGTACACTTATTCCTCAATGGTCCCATTAAGAAACACATTATTCACATCCATCTGATGAATGTGCCAACCCATCTGCGCTGAGAGAGCAAGGATGTTCCTTATGGAAGAATACCGTGCGACATGTGCAAAGGTTTCTTCATAATGAATCCCCTTGATCTATGAGAAGCCCCAGGCAACAAATCTTGCTTTATACTTCTCAACGCTCCCATCAACATCTTGCTTTAACTTGTAGATCGATCTTGAACCTACCACTAATTTATCCACTGGCCTTGGAACAATCTCCCAAGCATTGTTTCTGACAATAGAGTCATACTCCTCCACCATGGCATCTACCCATGTGGGATCCTGCACTGCTTCTTCAAAAGAAGATGGCTCTGTCACGATACACTTGATCATAAGAGCCATGTATCTAGTAAATCAATCAGGTGATTGTCTCTGTCTGCACTATGATGTAGGGACTGCTACATTCTTTGCCACATCAAGCTTTAATCTCTCAGCTTCTGTGGTACGCTTTCTGCCTGTTCTGATGTTTGGTTCTGCATGAGTGGACTCCTCCACTCCATGAATCTCCTTCTGTGGTTTACCTACATCTAGAGGCTCATCTTTGGGAACAAGTAGCTCCTCCTCTGCATGAAAGTGTAGCTCCCTCTCAAGCGATAACTTCATGGCTTTCACCTCATTGAATTTTATATCTCGTCGCACCACTGTATTTTACTGTTTGGAAAATACACACGATAATTATGGGGTGTTTCTATGTACCCAAAAAATATCCAAACTTCTGCAATCATCTCCAGCTTCTTCTTGGCGTCCTTTGTCACATGAATGTAAACAAAGAAGCCAAAAATCTTCAGATGAGAAATATCAGGCTTCTTACCAGTAAAAGCTTCTTCAGGTGTACTCATGCCAAGTACTCTATGAGGACAACGGTTTTTCACATAAACCACAGTGTTGCATGCTTCCACCCACAAGTGCATCGGTAGGCCCTAGTCATGCAACATAGCTCGTGCAACACCCACGATCATTCTATTCTTCCTCTTCGCAACCCCATTCTGTTGTGGGTTATGAGGCGCTATGAGTTCTCTTCAAATTCTTTCTTTGCTACAGAAGTCTTTGAATTCGTTCTAGATATATTCACCACCATTATCGCTCCACAGAGCCTTAACTTGCTTCCCCAACTCCTTCTCCACCAATTCTTTGAACTCACAGAACTTTGAGAATGTTTTTCTCTTCTTCTACATGAAGAAGATCTAGCATCTACGAGAATAGTCATAAAAAAATATAACATAATACATGTGTTTTTCTGTTGAAGAAACCAAGAAAGGTCCACACACGTCTGTGTGAATTCTCTCCAGGATCACCGAAGCACGGTTCTCCTTCTCATGAAAGGTGGTCTTCACAAACTTACCCATAGTACATCCCTTGCACTGATCTGACTACGCAAGAGTACCCTTAGGAATTCCAATAGAAATCTGCTGCACAATCTTTAAGGCACCATGGTGAAGATGGCCCAATCTCCTGTGCCATAATTCACCCTCATCCTAGCTCACCACTTCTTCTGCTTTTCCCATCATTGCAGCGTAGCCACCTATCTCTAGCTTGTAGAGATTCTTAACTTGAATCCCTATCCTCTTGGTTTTACCCATTATTTTGTGTCACAGGAAATCTTTTCTCTTGCTGAAAACAACGTCATAACCTCTGTCCTCCAACATAGTGACCAAGACCAAGTTCTTCTTCAGACCTAGAACGTGCATAAAATATTTCAACAGAAATGGTTTACCTGACTCCCTCTCAAAGGTAATGGTTCCAATGACAGTCGCACTGTATATACCATTGTCACCCATCTCTATATGCATTTGGAGATCCTTCTCCTCCAAGTCACTAAACAACTCCTTGTCTCCCATCATATGGAAGGAAGCACCACTGTCAAGATACCACACCGATCTCATTGCACTTGAAACCAAGCATGCGATCAAAGAGAAATCAAGTTCAAATTGCGAGGCTAAGGCCTCACCCACTGCAGATCCAACAACCTTCTTGTTCTTCTTTTTCTGTGAGCGGTTAGTGGCAAGATGCCCATGTTCATGACAGTGAAAACAATTCACTTTGGATAAATCCAACTTCTTTCCTTTAGCCTCGGATTTTGGATGGGATTTCTTCCCCTTCCCTCTCATTTATTTGGAAGCTAAAGTGAAATTCTCTTCATCGTCATTCTTCGATGAAGAGCCATCCCTGGTATTCCTCCTTATCTCCTCCTGCACAAGATCTGACCAAAGTCGCTCCCAATCCAACAGTTTCTCTCGTCCATTGACAGAGTCTTCGTAGTTGTGCCAGCTCTTCGGAAGCCCAAGGAGAGCCAAGATCACCAAGTCATCATCCACAAATATAATTCCCACACTCCCCATCTCATCCCTACATTGGACAAACTTCGTGAGATATTTTTGAATACTGTCGCCCTTCTCCATTTTGATTTTTCTGAGCTTACCTTTTAGCGCAAACTTCCTATGGTCGCTGATGCTTTAGAAAATATCTGTCAAAGCCTTCCACATTGTAGATGGAGTGGCTTTCCTGTGAAGGATTGACACAATATGGTCTTTCACACCTTCCAACATAATTCTTCTTGTCTTTGCTACCTTCTTTTGCCATGCGTCAAGTACTACAACATCGCTAGAAGTAGGCTTAGGAACATCGCTATCAATGAACTCCTTCAGTCCATTATCTTCAAGCACCGCCTCCATCCTATCCTTCCAGGCTATGTAATTCGAGCTACCCTCAAGGGCATACTCCAATCGCAACCCACTGAAAGACATTTCAATGAATACTCAACTATCACACCAATAAATTTCTGCAGCAAATTCAAATTGTCCATCAGCACAAAACTGAACACCACTTCACAATTGCAATCTCTAGTGATTAGCACTGCTCCGATACCATGTAGAAATTTATTAATACTTATGTATTACCAGATTATCCTGATCTAACAAATTAATCTTATGTTAAATACAGAATCCTTCCACTATTAATTTTGCGGAAATTAAATCATCAATTTCAAACACATGTGAAGAAAATCAATCGCACATAAACACAGTTGTTTAACAGTAAAGCTTAAAGCTAAAAACCCCAACTATCATATATTATGTATATCAATGGATCATGTAACAATATCGTACAAATATTAGTACATCAAGCTCTCAGTACAATCAACAATCATTACACACTATCATGCAGAAATTTGCATATCTATGCACCAATTTATTGCCTCCTGACAGCCTGCCTCCATTGCGCAATCCCTACTGAAGAAGACCCCTGAATTAATTTGAATTGGCCCTGTCTTGACTGCGTAATCCTCATTGGCATCTCCAATCTGTGTCATATGCATTGAATGCATCACTATAGTCACAACAAATAGTCCATCTCACCCTTTCACCTATCTCTCCACTAGGTCTCCACTGAGACTGACATGCAAGTAGTTAACTGTTGTATTTTTTCAGTTGTTAGTGAGTTAACTAAACTCTGACTAGTGTATCTTTCAATTAGACTAGATACAACTAGCTCAACTGAGTTTAACTCACTTAACTTAGTTAAACTAAATAACAACTCTCATAACAACTCTTCCAACTCTGTCATAACTTTGCCACTTCAATTGTAACTAAGTCCTCCATGCATGAGTCACCAACCACCCTAGTCCTCCATGCATGAGTCACCAACCACCCTAGGAATTGCGTAATTCCTTCAGCCCACTGATTTTCCAAATCTATTCACTGAAATAAGGTGCTCCAAGAGAATAAGTTGATATTTATTGTTGGATTATTAATAAGGGCTAATAATAATTGACATGCACCTATTTTTAGATTGACGATCTATAAATAGACTTCGCCCACTATTATAAAAATAGAATTTCATCTATTTTTCACATTTGATCAACCATCTACAAATAGCATCCTGCAACTTATAGAATATGTTCACCATGTCTAAAAATAGACATACACCTAAAAATAGCCTGCGAGCCCCACTTAGTGAAGGTGCTTACTTTTCACTAAGCTCATCATCTTGTTGAATCTCAAAAATATTTTCTTGGCATAGAAGTTGAACAATCTGAAAAAGGAATTTTTATTTGTCAAAAATATTCTAGAGATTTGGTGAAAAGATTTAGAATTAAAAAAATTGAAAATCCCTACACCAGTTGCAACAGGTACAAAGTTAAGTAAGGATGAGGAAGGATCTGATGTCAATCCAACTCTATTCAAAAGATTGGTTAGCAGCCTCATGTATCTAAGAACTATAAGACCAGATATTATGCGAGTGAGTTTTATTTCCATATTTATGGAGATTCCAAAAGATACACATTGGAGTGTAGAAAAAAGAATTCTTAGATACATAGTAGGAACTAGAGGTTGTGGAATAATGTACGCAAGTATAGAAAAATATTTGATTGGATTTTACAGATAGGGATTTTGCAAGTAGTTTGGATGATAGGAATAACACTTCTGGTTATGTGTTCCATCTTGGTTCAGGTGTGATTTCATGGGCATGTAACAAGTAGCCTATTGCGACACTATCATAAGCATAAGCAAAACATGTAGCAGCTGCATCAACAACATGCCATGCAGTATGGTTAGGAAGAGTACTGGATGGACTCATGCAGAAACAACAAGGATCAACATCAATATATTGTGACAACTCCTAAGTGATTCCACTATCCAAGAATAATGTGTTTCATCAAAAGAGAAAGAATATTGATACTAGATATCACTTTATTAGAGAACTTGTGAGAAATGAAGAATTTCACTTGAAGCCTTGTAAATCCAATGATCAACTCATTGATATATTTGCTAAGTCATTAGAAAAATATGTGTTTGAGTTTCACAAAAGAAACTTGGGTGTTGTAAGTCTAGCTGAGACATAGACCATCAAGCGTGTTTGAGTTGTCATGAGTCATGTTTTAGTTTATATGTCATAATTAAGGGAGAGTGTTAAAATAGCTAATTAACTCCCACATGAAGTGTTAGAGAGTTAGTTAACTGAGCGTTGAGTCAAGTCGAGTTATGTGATAGATGACTTTAGTGATTATTTTGCATGTCAAGTTATATTAGACGAGTCGTTAGTTGAAAAGGTTAAATACCCTTCACTGGGTTCATTGTATTCAGATAGATTGAAGTTGGTGTGATCAATAGAAGAGCCGTAACTCGTGTGTGTTTTTTGTGTGACCTTTTTGTGTTATTTGTGCATTTTCTCTTGTGCCTTTCACCCAATCATGCCATGCAAACCTGGAAAACTATAAGTTTTATGCCCTGTCTTCAAAGATAGCTAACAATAAAATTTATCTAGCAGGCCTTGGCATCAAAGGAGAAGAATTTACAAATATAAAAAGTGAAGTGTTTCATTTTTTCATTATTTTTTTTATATTTTTCTTAAGTTCTCATGGAAAATAAAATCAATCTTTACCAAAAGGAAGGGAATTCTTCGCACAAGAATGTAAAAACTATTATAATAAAACTTACTGCAATACTTTGTTATGTATATTTTATTAATTATTAGTTAGATATAGTTATATTAGGTTTTATTAAGTGAAAATGCATGATCAAAGATCATGCCTTTTCCCTGAGTTTCTGAGGCTATGTTTAAAGCCTCGGTAATTCCCCATTGTAATCATATCCCATATCTCATCTTTTATCAATAATAATATATACTTATTCAAGTTTACCGGAGTTTTTACACTCCATTGGTATAAGACCATCGCTCTTCGGGATCTATATGATCACCCACTGTGTGATCACCCAGAATTAGGGAATTACAGAATTCTAGAATTGCAATTCCAGAATTGCATATTTTTTTTAAATCGAGTGCTTGTGGACAGTATTAGTTTTAAAAGAAAATTTGTAGCTTTTCTCCTCTCATATCTGCGCCCCCTCCTTAACGATCTGTCCCTCACATCCTCACTTCACCTTATGGTTCACTCCCACTCTACGTTTTAAAAAAAAAAAATTCCCCCATTACATATCCCAACTCCCTCCCTTAAATATATATATATATATATATATATATATATATATATATATATATATAAATTTTTTCTTTTACAATCCACCCCCTGACCTACGCTTTGACCACGGTCCCTTCACCTAAAGTCCCCACGCTACACAGCATACCCCAACTCCATTCTTCCGCCTTTTCTGCCGCCGCCTTCTCACAACTCCTTTCTACACTCTCGTTGCCCTCACTGTCAATATTTATAAACTACACGGCTTTCCGAAAGTTATTGTCAGTGACAGAGATGCCAAATTTAAAGGAAACTTTTGGAAGGAATTGTTCAACCATGTTGGAACCTACCTCAACATGAGCTCGGCTTATCACCCTCAAACAGATGGGCAAACAGAGGTTGTTAATAAATGTTTGGAAGCTTACCTACGGTGTTATGCTACGGAGAAACAAAATAAGTGGGTCCAATGGCTGCATCTTGCCAAATGGTGGTATAATTCTACTTACCATACATCGACAAAAATGACTCCGTTCCAGGCTCTATATGGATATGAGCCTCCGAAGTGGAAAGATTTTGCTTCAGTTCAAACTAATTTGCCAGTAGTAAAAAATCAACTAGAAGAACACCAAAAGGTCGTCCAAATTCTAAAAGAAAATTTGAGTGTTGCACAGAATCGTATGAAGCAACAAGCTGACCGTAATCGCACTGAGAGATCATTTGAAGTTGGAGACTGGGTGTTTGTCAAGCTTCAACCATACAAGAAGTTGTCCCTTAAACAAAAAGGAAAAAATAAATTAGCTCCAAAGTTTTATGGTCCGTATCAAATTATTAAAAAGATCAGTCAAGTCGCTTATGGGTTGAGCCTTCCCGATACCAATCGTGTTCACAATGTTTTCCATGTGTCCTGCTTAAAAAAGGCACTGGGTAACCATCAGTTGCCCCAAACAACACTTCCCATTTTGGATGATGAAGGCAAGCTCGTTCTAGAGCCCGAAGGTATCCTATCTACCCGTGATAAGAAGTTGCGCTCTCGTGTTATTACGGAATATTTAATCAAGTGGAAGGACTTGCCCATTGAAGAAGCATCTTGGGAGTCTGAAGCATTTCGCCAGCAACACCCATCATTACGTATGCTTTGAGGACAAAGCATCTTAAGAGAGGAGCAATGTTATGTATATTTTATTAATTATTAGTTAGATATAGTTATATTAGGTTTTATTAAGTGAAAGGGCATGATCAAAGATCATGCCTCTTCACCAAGGGACACTTTGAGGCTATATTTAAAGCCTCGGTGATTCCCCATTGTAATCATCTCTTGTCTCTTATCAATAATAATATATACTTATTCAAGTTTACCAGAGTTTTTACACTCCAAACCTTCTTGTCATCCCGAAATCTAATGATCTTTTCATATTTGCTAGTGAAAATAAAGATTTGACCATACTTGCATCAAGGGGAAACATAGACAAAAAAATTACCGTATATAGTTTATTGGGATTTAGTTAATGCTAACTATATTGAGATTTATTTTGTTAACTATATTGGGATTTAGTTTACACTCAAAAGTATGTCTAATATATATTCAACTATCATAATTAGTCTCTTCTTATTGTTATTGGACTTAAATAAGTTGATGACAAATAGAATGATTATAAACTAACACCTACATCTTTTGAAAATGCTAAAAGTCATTTTTCAGTTTCTAATACTTTAGTAGCAATAAAAAATGCAACTTTTACAAGAGTAGAATAACAAATTTGTAACCCTAAATTAAAAAAAATTAGAATTTTCACCTTCATACATTCATTTTTACATATTTTCAAACATTATAATATATATTTAAATTTTATAATGTGTTCATTAAGAGGTGAGACTATGAACATACAAATTTAACATATAATATTTCTTTTAAATCGACTATACAGAATTCCTCTGTTTTTTTCGTACTCTCATTGTGAGAATAGGAACATGACACTCATTAAAAAAAAAACTCACATATAAATCCTTTCTCTACTAAATCAATAATCAATTGGTTGTTGCACAATTTCTTTGCCTTTTTCATCCTCACAATTCTCTCATGAATCCAACATGATGGTTTTTCCCTATTTCCCTTGGTTATATACATTTTCTAAATATGAGTAATGGCTACATAGAATAAGTAATTTAGATCTATGTTTCACTGGTATAGGTTCTCATCCCGTAGGCTCTATAGGATAATTTTAGAAATAAATTTCATTGAAAATCTTCAAGGCTTCCTTAAAAAAAATTTGGCAATTTATATTAAGCAGAAGCTTCCTCTTCATATCAACTAAAATTTAAAATACAATCCACTCTTCGTACTTGTTAGAAGAAAAATATACACACTATTATTAAATCCAAAGGAAATCATAGGCAAGTAATTTATGGATTCTTCTCATTTTATAATCCTACCAAATCCTATCCAATCAAGTTAATTTCCTCTTTCAAAATGATCTGAAAATTTTCCTCGGTATTGACTCAGAAACTAGAGTGCAATCACTCACAGTTGTCCAAGCTAAGTGAGTTTTGAAGAAAGAAAACAAAAAATCTTTCTTCTTGGTTTCTGCTGCACTGACTTGACTTCTTTGTAGTTTTAAATTTAGGGGTAAAGCCAAACCTGGCAAGGAAACAAGCCTCGTGGAGGGAAGTGGAGGGATCAAGACATAGCCTACCATCAACAAAAAACTATCATCCCATCATTTCCTTTCTTGGTACAATGGTCTCCAACCTTGACCTGAACTGAGATATAATGCTTCAGATTGTGGTTGATTAATCTAAAGTGGCCAACTCTAAGCGAACATAACAGGGGAAATGAAACGTAAACTCCATAATTTTAGTTGAATATACCTAGAAAACAAATGATTAAAAAGAAAATACCAAAACGATTTACTATAATTTAGATTTAGGATTTGTTATATTTTAAAAAACGTCTAACAAAACAACTTTTAACATAAAATTTCCATGGAAAAGCCACAATCCAAAAACGTAACATATGTTAAATAGTTGGCATGCCATCCTCCTCTGAGAAATTCAGTTCTTTTTATATCCAAAGTCAATGAATATTTTATTTTTGGTAATTATTTTTTATTGGTTAAATTTGCAAACCATGTTTTGAAAGGATATAGTTTTGTTGAGACATAGGTATAGTTTGAGGAACTTGTAGTTTTTTCTATAAAACCTTGGATGGCTATTTATTTAACCAAACTACAAGCTGTAATAGAGTGTTGTCGTAAACCATGTAAGGAATTTATGCAGAAGAGAAATCATGTCACAAACAAACACATATACTATATTTTGTATTGGGTAACTCGTTATACAACCATTAATCTAAAAAAGAATGGCTTTACTTTTACCAAAATATTTTTTTGTCAGTATTTCCTTTATGGCTCTGTTTTTTTCATTTTTCCCCGAGCATATAACTTTCTATTTTTTTCCCTATTTTGTTTGTTATGTATTTTTAACAATAACAACATACTAGAATTCTACCTCAATGATTACCCTTGCCTAGTGTCACATAGTTTATTTTTTTTTATTTTTTTTAATTCAAATCATTTTTGTTTCCATCTTAAAAAAGTAGAATAAAGTTTATGAAGTTTAATTGTTTCTTATTTCTTCTTTGAACCCAGATCCACTTAAAGTCAATCATTCTCCCATGAAACGTTTGTGCAAACCATAAAAAATGATCCTCGTGGTTGTCTCAGAAATACAATACTATGTTTTTTTCCCTTTTAGGTTTGTCATGTACTTTTTGCAGATCTTTACTTTGGTTGAAATCCTATAGGTTCTCATCTTACAGGCTCTGTAGGATAAATCTAGAAGTAAGTTTTGATATAAAAAAATTCAGCAATTCCTAAAAGAATTAGGTGATTTCTGCTAACCAGAACGTTCCTCCTCATATCAATTAAACATCAATCTGGGCTCTTTAGATTCATTATAATCTAAAGGTTATATGGATATAATTTCAAGTTCCAAAATATCCCAGACTACAATCCAGCAACATCGTAGAATCTGATAGACATGAGTGAATTCTTGACCTTGCCTCTGTTCGTTAGATTGCAGAATATTCTAAAAAACTACCAGATACCCAATTGACATGATATATCTTTTCCCACCCTGCACTGTTGTTATTATAAGAGCACCCTACTTATTTTTATTCAATAATTCACTAATTAAATTTAGTGACATGAATTTTCTTGATCGATGGGTGATCATGTTTCGAGGTCCATTGGAAATTTATACTTGAAAAAGTAGTGGCTTAACATAAACCAGAATTCGATATATGGAGAGACCAAGGAATTTTGTTTCTATCAACAGAGCCTTATGTTCACGGGCATCAAATCTAGGAAGATTATGAAGTGATAATATTTTCATCTGACGGCCTCTCGGAGCATTTCTCTGACAACGAAGCTATAGAGATCCTGCACAGTTATCCTGCCAAGGTATGTATAAATGAGCTAGAAAAAAAATGTAATGAATGAGTGGACTAACATGATCTGTGAACCATTATTTTATTAAAAAATTTAATAACAGTTGTGGCCCATTCTAAATTAATTGAAACTTACCCCAAAAATCCTCAAAAGCCAAAAAGATTTGGTTTTGTTCACATGTCCATGAATTAGGGAACTTGTAAAGAACCAGTGAAGAATTCTAACTGTATATTATTTTTTGGCTTTCTGTTTTTTTGGAAATGTGTTGATATAATTTTTGGAAAGAATATAAAATTGAGATTCAGTTGAAATAAAATGTAAATCTCATTTTTTTCCATTTTGGGATTTCGGCAGTTCAAAGTCATTTTTTTTTCAAGTTGTTCAAAATGAATTTTTGAATATATTAAGGAATTTGATATGCATTAATCAATTAAAATCATTGAAAAACCTTTGGAGTATTTCAATTTAAAAGAAAAAGAAAAATCGAGATTCCAAAAATTTCAAACAATTTTTTGGTTAAAATTTATCAAATAAAATTCAGACTATTAGACTGTGATCAATCATTTATACCCATTCTCAATTTTGTGTTATTGGTTGCAATAACCAGGGAATAACCAGGTGGTTAGTTCGAGGTGCTCTTCATGGCAAGGCTGCAATAATTAAAGGCTTCATCAACTATGAAGACTTGAAGCAGAATGGGGACGAGCGGCCATGAGAGGCATTCACGATGACATCAATGTGGTAGTTGTGTTCGTAGATCACACGGCTCTCACTGCTCATAGATAAAAGATCTGAGAAAAAAAAGAATGGAAACACTTTTGAGGTAGAAATCACATGGGTTTTCTGTCGGGACAAGCATAATTTGATGTATCATGACTTTTTTGCGTAACTGTAATAATTAGAGGTTTAGCATCTTCCTTCTTCCCAAATACGTTTCGTGTGTGGACAATAAATCTGATTAATAGTCTCAAAATATTCAAACCAACAAAATGCATTTCACAGAGATTGAAATTCTGAATTTTTCATGTTATAATAATGGATCATAATGTAATTTATTATTTTATTGTTTACCTTAATAAAATTAATAAAATAACAAGGTATCAACAAATTAAATGGAAATAATATTTTATGGATTAAATTATGATTAGTCCCTCTTACCAATGGAGTGTATATACCTAAAAGTGATAATGGATCTTAAAAGTATACTTATTTAACATATCTGCATTTCACATTTCTTTAAACACAAATTTACTTAGAGTATTAAAAGGTTTTTTTGTCTATATTTTTGTTGTCAACCAAGGGTTACCTTAACCAACCAAAAGTCTCGTCAAAATGTTTAATAGTGAAGAACTTGTATCGACGAGATGGTTGAGTAAATATCTACTTCTCACGTAAGGAGATTGAATTTTCTCCTTTTTCTTCCTCCTAGAGCTTAAAACTTTCCAAGATAACAAATATTCTGGAAAATTATCTAATTACAACATTAGAGATCAATGCATCTCAATTGATGTCTTTGAAACGTAAAAATTTCGATGACTCCGAACCCAGTGAGAAGCAACTTTGGACAGTACATGGCAATGTGCCATTTATTTAGAGATTCTCTCACATTAAAAATAAAACTTTTATAAGAACCACATGAATTCAGTGCGGGGTCATCCATGCTCCACGGGGACATAAAATATAATTCATTTTTGAGATGTATATAATGTTTATCTCCGTAGAATGTTTATCTGGGTAAATTGTTGTGTGTTGAAGTTCTTTATTTCAAATTTATCTAACTCTATAGACATTTTTCTAGAATTTTCACTTACACTCTCACATTGTAATCATACTCATTGTATTAAGTCTAGTTTAATATAATTATCTTATCTTCTTCAGAGAAATTCATTATGAAATGGTGACATTTAAGAATCTCAAAAATAATTTTGTATAAAATTTGCATAACTTTTTTTGACTTTTGATCATGTGGTAAGATAACTAAAATAATATAATTATTTTATCTTATTTAGAGAAATTCATTATGAAAAGGTTGTTGGAATATTGATAATTTCAAAATAAACTCCCCTCTTCAAACACAGAGAAATTAAAATAATTTTTTTTCTTGCAGACAGAGATGACATGAAAATGCTTTCTTCTATTTCATTAAACAGAACTAAAAACTATTACAAATTTCTTCCTCACACAGAGGGATTTACAAAATATGATCGATTGCTACAGATGCAGTGCTTCTCAAAACAAATCTCTTTTCTTCAAACAACACACTCTGTCTCTTTTAAAACCAACACTGCTGTGTTTTTTTCTTTTCTCACGCACTACTGTGCAAAACAGAACAAAACACAATATAATAATACGCAGGCTCTCGGGCCTTTTTCTCTTTATATGGCATGGCGGGAACAAACCATAAAAAAAGAAATAAAACAAATTACAAAGAAAAAACCTTTGTGGAACGTAAAAATATCAAATGCGCAACGTATGAGTGGGGACCACATCGCAGTCGGCAATCGGCGATCGGCGGATCGGCTTTGACAAACAAACTTGCGATTAAGTGATGTGCGATGTTGCGATTGTGATTGGATAACGGATGCGATGGCGCATTAAACTCCGTCATATAAATGGCATCGGGTCCGGAACTTTAAACAAAATGTGTGACCCTCGATCTTCTGATTGAAATTAGAAACCGGACGTGATACAACAATAAACTGCGCCATAAAGCAATCGGATTCACGCTTTAACACTGTGCGATCGAGCCTCATTTTAAAGAGGTTCCGATTGTGATTTCTGATCGGGAACCGGCCGCGATGACTTATTATGAACTCTGCCATATAACTGAATTGGGTCCGCCACTTCAAATGTGATCGGGGCTCATAACAAAACCCCGCCGATTGAACCTTTACGATTGAAGACCTGCGATCGTATTATATAATGCCGCGTGGTCTTGTGGACCCACGGGCCTCGGCTATGGTGGAGGGCGATTTATATATAAGTTTTGGTTGTATTATTTACAACCGTTCCACTTGCGGAACATTACCACATCTACAAGAAATTTGTTTTATGTATCATATGTATTGTGATTTGCGATTGCGACTGTGATCGCATCATATCGCAAAACTTCATATCATCAAGATACTGTGCAAGAAACTTGCGATTCCGATTTGCGATTAATTGGTAGGGACTACTTTTCCTGTCTCTTTAGAAAATTAAAGAACTTCGGCTGTATTAAACAGTTTTTCTCCATTTTGGTTGTTGAGGGCTTTAAATCCTGAAATGATGGTTTTAATAAGTTCTGCTCCTCCGTAGTTCAGAATTACGGATGTCTTCATTCCTGCTGCAAAAATGACTTCGCCCATAACACAAAATTAATTTCTCCTATGTCAGTCTGTGGCTGCGGCCCATCAACAATTAAATTCATCCTTACATTTTCTCCATTCCTCTTTATTACACGGTGCTGCACACTCAATCTCTGTTGCTGCTGCCTTTTTACTCTTCTCCCTGCTCAGGGCTTAGCAGGTGACTTTAATATTTCAACACTCCCCCTTAAAGTCAGCTGCTGGGTTATCAGTCATACCCAAACATTTTCTTAAAAATTCAAAGGTATTCTGCCCCAATGGATTTGTCAAAATATCTGCATATTGCTCCTATGTTTTCCAATGCTGTAAGACAATTTCTCCATTGTTCACCAATTCTCTGATATAATGAAATTTTGTATCTATGTGTTTTTTTCTTTTATGAAACACAAAATTCTTTGACAATGCAATAGCTGAGCTATTGTCACAATAAATCATTGTTCCTTCTACCTGTTCTTGGCATAAACTTCTCAACATTCTTCTCATCCAAATTGCTTGACATGTTGCTGCTGTAGCTGCCACATATTCTGCCTCTGCTGTAGATAATGCTACAATCGGTTGTTTCTTAGAAGCCCATGAAATGGCTCTTGAACCCATGTGAAAAACATAACCGGAAGTGCTCTTCTGATCATCTACACTTCCAGCCCAATCATTGTCAGTGTATCCAACTAATTCTGAATTTTCTGAAGTAGTATATAAAATACCAAATCTTTTAGTTCCTTCTACATACCTCAGAATTCTTTTTGCTGCTTGCCAATGTGCTTCTTTTGGCTTCTCCATAAATCTGGAAATTAGACTGACAGTATGCATAATATCCGGCCTAGTTGCAGTCAAATACATGAGGCTGCCAACTATGATTTTATACAAACTTGGATCAAAATCCTTGCTGCTGTCATCTTTACTCAACTTCAATCCCATTACTGTGGGAGTAATTGCAGCTTTGCACTCCTGCATATTAAATCTTTCTAAAACTTGATTCACATACTTTGCTTGAAAAATAAAAATCCCTTTTTCACTTTGTTCTACTTCTATTCCTAAGAAGTATCTCAACAAACCCATATCAGTCATTTCAAATTCACCTTTCATGACTGTTTTAAAATTTTCAATAAGGTAATCATCATTACCTGTAAAAATTAGATCATCAACATATAAAACAACAATGAGCATTTTACCATCCTTTTCTTTGATGTAGAGGGTGGGTTCTCCCTCACACTTTTCAAATCCATTTTCCAGTAGATAGGAGTCTATCCTACTATACCACGCTCTTGGCGCTTGCTTTAGCCCATAAAGAGCTTTCTTCAATTTGTAGACTTTATGCTCTTGGCATTTCTTCTCATAGCCCATAGGTTGTTCCACATATACCTCTTCCATTAAAACTCCATTTAAAAATGCAGATTTTACATCCATTTGGTATACTTTCCATTTGTTTTGTGCTGCTATTGACAATACTACTCTTACTGTCTCAACTGGTGCAAAAGTTTCTTCATAATCAATCCCATGCTTCTGCTTATATCCCTTGACAACAAGTATGGCCTTGTGTCTTTCTATTTTTCCTTCAGCATTGCTCTTGGTCTTATAGACCCATTTCACTCCAATGACTTCTTTACCTTCTGGGAGATCAACCAACTCCCATGTTTTGTTCTTTTCTATGGCATTAATTTCATCATCCATAGCTTCTATCCATTTTCTATCTTTAATGGCGTCTTCAAAATGAATAGGGTTATCAACTTGACAATACAGAGCAAATAGGGAATTCATACCTTCATTTGCTGCTTCCTACGCATAAATTTCATTAATATTTTTGAACTTTGTTCCTCTTTCATCTGGTGTAGTCGTGCTTGATGAAGCACTCGATCCTGCTCCATGTGGTGTGCTCGGCGATGCGCTCTCGTTTCTTCTCAAGGGCGTTCTCGTTGCCGCTTGAGGCGTTCCTTGCTATCCTTGTATTAGAGGAGGTTGTGCAACATATGAGTTGTTAATTTCAACCACATCTCCCTCATCTTCATCATGAGATAAACAGCTTTTAACATTGACTGTTTTCTCAATGCTTCCATCCCACGCTTCCTCTTCAATGAATTGCACATTTCTGCTTATTACAAACTTCTTTTTGGATGGGTTATACAATCTGTATCCTTTGGAATCTTCACAATATCCAAGGAAAATGCACTTCTCCCCCTTACTATCCAACTTCTTTCTCAACTTGTCAGGAATGTGTGCATATGCCACACATCCAAAAACTCTCATGTGGGTGACTCCCTGTTTTCTGCCACTCCACGCTTCTTCTGGAACTTTTTTCATCACAGCTTTTGTGGGGCATCTATTTAAAATATACATGGCATAGTTTGTTGCTTCTTCCCAATACTCATTCGGCAAGTGTTTTTCCTTTAGCATACTTCTCACCATTTCCATTATGGTTCGATTCTTCCTTTCAACAACTCCATTCTATTGCGGTGTGTACCTTGTGGTAAACTGCTTGTGTATGTCGTTCTCTCTGCAAAAATGCAGAAATTATTTTGATATATATTCTCCTCCTCTATGAGTTCTGAGAACTTTAATGTGCAGCCCGCTCTGTTTTTCTACAAGAGCTTTAAAATAGCAAAATTTCTGAAAAACTTCACTCTTGTATTTCAGAAAATAAACCCACACTTTTCTTGTGAAATCATCTATGAAGGTCAACATGTAATTGCTGCCTGAAACTGATGTTGTTTGCATCAGCCCACATAAATCTGAGTGAATGATTTCTAAGGGTGCTTTCGCCCTTATGCTTTTCCCTGATGGAAAATTTTCTTTGTGTTGCTTTCCCAAGATGCAGCCTTCACATAGGTTTTCAGGCTTCTCAATCAATGGCAGACCTTTTACCATTCCTTTTCTGTGCAGCAAATTTAATCCTCCAAAATTGAGATGTCCAAATCTCAGATGCCATAACCACTTTTCATCTTTCTCTTCCTTCTGAAAGGCTTCTTGTGTTATAACTGCTATGCTCTTTCCTTTTCCCTTCCAGTCAGTGTTGAGCTTGAGTGGAAACATTCTATTGCTGGTCATTTTTATTTCAGCAATGATTTTCTTGCTTGGAGGTATATCTTTTATGGTGCACACATCATCCTTGAAAATTACATTGTAACCTTTGTTTATGAGCTACCCAATGCTCAAAAGATTACACTTCAGACCTGGAACATAATACACATCCGGAACAAATTTCTACTCACCATTTCTTGCTCGAATACTAACTCTCCCTTTTCCTTTTACAGAGATTTTAGTATCAGTCCCCGTGGTTACTTCTGATTTTAATTCTTCATCTAAATTTGCAAACATTTCTTTGTTTCCAGTCATATGATTACTACATCCTGAATCTAAGAACCAAACATCATCTTCTCTATCCTGTGCTACATTACATGCTAACATCACATTACTTGGGTTCTTTTCTTCTTTTGCTACATTAGCATTCTGCCTATTTTTCATGTCATTTTGCTTCTTTCTACATTCATTGTCATAGTGCCCATATTTTTTGCAATAATGACATTGGACATTGGATTTGTCATACCTTTGTCCAAGAGCATGTTGGTGTTGGTGTCCTTCTTGCTAGCTGTTGCATTGGCTATGACTCTGATTCTGACTGTTGCTCCTTCCATGTGAATGTGAAGAGTTGTTCCTTCCACCTCTGTTTTGGCTTCTGCCTCTTTCTCTTCCTTTGCCTCAACCTCTTCCTCTTCCTGAAGGCATCTGGGTCTTGAAGGCGTGCTCAAGAGATGAATGTTCATCTCTGCTCAATCTACTTTCATGAGTTATCAGTGAGGCATGAAGTTCATCCACTGTGAACTTTGAGAGATCTTTGGTCTCTTCTATGGTGGTAACAATAACATCAAACTTTGAGGGTAAGATCCTCAAAAGTTTCTCCACAATCCTTCTTTCTTCAAGAGTTTCTCCATGGGATCTTATCTGATTTACAATCCCAATCACATGTGTAAAAAATGTGTCTACATTATCTGACTCTTTCATGCAAAGAGTTTCAAAATCTCTTCTTAGCAATTGAAGTTTTGCTATCTTCACTTTCTCCATACCTTGATAGGCTACTTTCAGAGTTTCTCATGCTTCCTTGGATCTCTTAGCTACTGCTATCCTTGGAAACACACTCTCATTTACTGCTTGATACAAATAGTAGAGAGATTTAGCATCTTTTTTCCTATTGCTTTTCAATAGGTCCTTCTCTGCTTGAGTTAAGGCATTAAAAGCCTGCTCATCAGCTGGTTCAACAAAACCATCTTCTACAAATTCCCATAAGTCTTGTGAGACAAACAAGGCTCTCATGGTAATGGCCTAATAATCATAGTTATTTCCATTAAACTATGGAAGATGAGTATTCCCAATACTCATTCCTGTACTTGGTCCAGCCATTTCTTTAAAATTGAACTCTGAACTTAAGAAAATTGTCTTTCCTTCTCTGAAAGAACAAACTCTTTTAAACAAAAGAAAACAACATCTCTGTTATCTTTGAGAAATACTTGAACTTTTGACTTCTGTTGAGCTTTCACTCTGCTGGAGAAAACACTACAACAAGTCTTCTTCTTCTTCAGCTTCTTTGAAACCTTCAAAGAGCCTGAACTAGCTCCGATACCATGTTGGAATATTGATAATTCCAAAATAAACTCCCCTCTTCAAACACAGAGAAATTAAAATAAAAATTTTGCTTGCAGACAGAGATGGCATGAAAATGCTTTCTTCTATTTCATTAAACAGAACTAAAAACTATTACAAATTTCTTCCTCACACAGAGGGATTTACAAAATATGATTGATTGCTACAGACACAGTGCTTCTTAAAACAAATCTCTGTTCTTCAAACAATGAATTTCATTTCTTTAAACCACATCAATGGGTATTTTTCTTTTTCTCATACCGTTATGTAAAATAACAAAAAAAATACAATACAATAATACGCAGGCCCTCGGGCCTTTTTCTCTTTATATGGTGCGGCGGGAACAAACCATAAAACAAAGAAATAAAACAAATTACAAATAAAAAGCCTTTGCGGAACTTAAAAATATCAAATGAGCGACGTACGAGTGGGGACCACATCGCAATCGACAATCGGTGATCGGTGGATCGGCTTTGACAAACAAACTTGCGATTAAGCGATGTGCGATGTTGCAATTTCGATTGGATAATGGATTTGATGGCGCATTAAACTCCGCCATATAAATGGCATCGCGTCCGGAACTTTAAACAAAACGCATGACCCCCGTTCTTCCGATTGCGATTGGAAACCGGACGCGATACAACAATAAACTGCGCCATAAAGCAATCGGGTCCGCGCTTTAACACTGTGCGATCGGGCCTCGTTTTAAAGAGGTTCCGATTGCGATCTCCGATCGGGAACCAGACGTGATGACTTATTATGAACTCTGCCATATAACTGAATCAGGTCCGCCACTTCAAATGTGATCGGGGCTCATAACAAAACCCCGTCGATTGAACCTTTGCGATTGAAGACTTGCGATCGTATTATATAATGTTACGTGGTCTTGTGGACCCACGGGCCTCGGCTGTGGTGGAGGGCGATTTATATATAAGTTTTGTTTGTATTATTTACAACTGTTCCGCTTGCGGAACATTACCACATCTACAAGACATTTGTTTTATGTATCATATGTATTGTGATTTGCGATCGCATCGCATCGCAAAACTTCATATCAACAAGACACTACGCAAGAAACTTGCGATTCCGATTTGCGATTAAGTGGTAGGGACCACTTGTCCTGCCTCTTTAGAAAATTAAATAACTTCGACTGTATTAAACTGTTTTTCTCCATTTTGGTTGTTGAGGGCTTTAAACGCCCGAAATGACTGTTTTAATAAGTTCTACTCCTCCGTAGTTCAAAATTACGGATGTCTTCATTCCTCCTGCAAAAATGACTTCGCCCATAACACAAAATTAATTTCTCCTCTATCATTCTGTGGCTACGGCCCATCAAAAATTAAATTCATCCTTACATTTTCTCCATTCCTCTTTATTACACGGTGCTACGCACTCAATCTCTGCTGCTGCTGCCTTTGTACTCTTTTCTCCCTGCTCATGGCCTAGCAGGTGAATCTTAATATTTCAACAAAGGTGGCATTTAAAAATCTCACAAATAGTTTATCACATAAAATTTCTTTGACTTTTGATCATGTTTGATAAGATAACTAACACAATAAAGTAAAATTCAATTTTAGTCATATAGAATCGTTGCATGAGTCAATTGATTTGCCTCAGTTTGAAAAATAATGCAAAGGTCTTCATTTGAAGTTAGATAATTTATCTAACACTATTTTTTTATAATTTCTTGATTTGGATTATAATTCTATGCTACTTTTTAGACATTAGACATGATTTATGTTCCTAGCTAAATGTGAATTTGTAGATAAACAAATTAATAAGTAATTTTATTTTGTGTAGCATGTATTTTAGACAGCACAATAAAATGCCTTTTTGTAATTGATGTTAATCCCATATGGTTATTCAGATGGATGACATCCATCACAGTGGTCTAGAAGAGATATCAATAAGCAACCATATGTTGGTTAACTAAGAAAGATTTTAACTTTGTTAATGAAGGTAACTGCTAATGGGTAGTTCATGGAAGCTTATGAGAAAGTAAGGATTGTTATTTATGTTGGAAATGTTGTCATTCATGGCAAAGGAGATGGCAAAGGGGTAGCACCTAAAACAACAACCAGGCAAAGGAGAAGACATGAGAAGCAAATTGAATTAGAGAAGATGGGCACAAGTTTTTGGTGAATGGTGTAGTAACATTTACAGGAGAATAGAGGGTTCTCAGTTTGGAGCATGAGAAGAACAGAGTGAGAGTTTATTTGCACTGTATCAGCAGATATAAGTTTATTAGAGACAGAGTGAGAGGTTATTCGCACTGGAGGGATCGACAATCCTGCAGAAGGACTGGTATTAGTTCAATCCAATTCGAATACACAACCTCGGTTAAAGATTGGAACGAGGATACATTTGGACGCAGAGTCTGTGCAATGATGAAGTAGAAAGCGAGGCTGAAAGGAGCATGAACCCGTGGACAGTCAGAATGGTTACAAGTCGTAGAGGTATTAGACATCAAAGAAATGGAGAAAGTGGAGAGGATCTTATTGAGCAGATCGGTTCTATGAATGGGTAGTAGAGGAAACATTGAATAAAATGGAAGCATAAATATAACACACGCATGAAGAACAGTAGTTAAAGAGGTGGAATTGTAAACGACGGTGAAGAACGGAACCTAGAGAGGAACCGTGAATGCACAGTGAAAACCTGATGGATCTGGGCGTTACAGATATGGAAGCGCCATGTTAAAATGTAAATGAAATGGAGGTCAAAAAATGAAAAGGCAGAACCTTGTACTAAACGGAACCTTGAATGAATGGTGGGAGCTATTTTGGAATAGTGAAAGTGGGATTCGCGCGAAAATTAAAATGGTAATTGGGATAAGGAGAAACAATGCGATATACGTCTCCTCTCTCCACGTGTCCTAAGGTAGTTTTCTAAAACCATTTACATCGCGCAAATTTTGAAGATTAACCACTGGGCACCTAATTTGCGCGATATTGCGCGAGATCTATCGGATGAGTGCTTAAATGATTTTTGGAATGCGATGAATGATCCACCGTTAGATCATAAGCAAAGCTGCATGGTCAGGGATACAAAGGTAAGGTGGGGTTTTTGAACAGTGTAAAATAAAGATTGTGGGGCCCGAATGATATTATATATTGGTTGGCGTCTGGGTTTAAACCAAGGTTTATATATAAGTTATAACACTTGATTCAGAGAGTATACAAATGTTGGTATTAACATATATAAGGTCGGTCGATATGTGTTGAGGGGTATGATATGTTAGGGCTTATAAAAGCAAGGGAAGAATATTGAATCAAGCGTTGATATATATATTAGTTGTCAAACCTTGTATGGGGCGAAATTGCATGTTGGGAATTATTATAGTTATATGAAAGAGGTAACTTTGGGCACATAATGTATTGGGCGCTTATAAAACTAACATTGGGTTTAAAATATATGGTCGTGCACTGGTTGTTTAACAAATGTCTGTGGTAGGGCTGTTCAAAAGGTGTTTTCACTTTGAAGACTTTGGAATATGTGAGTCCCGATATATATGGTCCCGTATGAAATATTATAAATATTGAAATATGAAAGATATATATATGTTTGATCAGAGCTGTGGGCCCGGATGTGAAATATTATCATATGGTGGGTTGTTAAAGTGTTAACCCACACGAAGACTGATATCCGATATAATATACGTCACCGAACCATAGAGTCATAATGTGGCTTTATATAAAGTTATATATGCGTAATGGAGATACGTTAAGTTTAAAACAAGCGAAATATTATAAGGTGGGACCCTCACCAATCGCATTAGAGAAATCTTGGTTGTGGAACATGTAAACAAAAGGTTGCGATTGCGATTGAGTTTCGGACCCGATATGTTTAAACAATGACATTTATATTTTTCTTGAGTTCTAGTAAACAGTGTTTCATCGCATCGGACAGAAGCAGAACATCAGAGAAATATATTAAAACATTGCGATTGTGATGAAGAACTGGACCCGATGGGCTTATAAACTATGATTCATACATGGTTGAGTTCCGGTAAACAGTTTTTCATCGCATGAGAGAAGGATTAGGGCATCAAAACATGCAAATGCAAGTTGCGATTGCGATTAATCGAAATCGGAAGTATTCGAAGCGATTCATCGCATCGCATCAAATCGGAGTGATCGCATCGCATCGGAGGATAATACAAGCTTGGCAAGTGGGCCTGAAAGGAAATTTTTATGTATTAAGATGATTCTCTATTGTTATATTGAACGCAGTAGTTTTTATGTTAAAACTCTGTATAATTATGCTGAGAATATTTGTTGTGGTGTCTCATAGAAAGTGAGTAGAGGACACAAAAGGTGTTAAAGCTTCAGGCCAGATGTGTGAAAGCTGTGAACACATATTGAACGATTCAATGATTGATTAACCATTGGGTTATGGTTTCTAAGGTTCGAATATAAAAATAATAATGCCGAGAATGAACATTAATTTCTTGAAATAATAGAAGGAGAAAACCTTGCATAAAGGGCATATATTGGGTTTATAACCATGGCGATATAAGCCTCCTCATTCAGTTATTTAAACTGCCAGTAAAGGAAAAAAAAGCATTGGAATTTGCCCAAATTTAAAGTCAGCAGTTATATATATTGTAATGCAGCTATATATATACAGTAGACACACAATCACGGTGAATAGGAATATGCACAGGAATGAATTTGATAGGTGTACAAGAACAGAAGATTGGAAAATATGCAAAAGACAGTGAGCAGAAGAAGGCAGAACAATTACCTGACAGCAGCAGAAAAGACAAAGCCAGCAAATCCAAAAGCCAGAAAATGGGCTGAGTAAATTTGTTTCTATGTAACCGAAAATGTGAATGTTGTAATTGATTTTTATTGTTTGTGATGCATTGGCAAGTCTCTGGAAGAAAAAAAAATCCCACTGTAATATTAAAATTAGCACCTACAGTTATATTTTTCTGAATGAGTTGATAAAAGAAATGAGGAATCAGAAGCCAAAGAGTCATGGCTGTCAATTTCAAATTCCCTGAGGAATGCTAACAATAAAACAGGAATCCCTATAAACAATATCATCTTGATATACATAGAGAGGTTAGAGAGAGAGAGGTTGGAGAATGTGGAATTGAGGCAGAAAAGATAAGAAGAAGGAGGAGCAAAACGAGATGCAGTGAAAAGTTAGAGAATGAAAAAATGAAGCAGTGAGGCAGAGAAGAAGGAGGAACTGATAGTGAATCTGAGAAGATGCAGAAATGATATAAGGAAGATATGAAGACCGATGCACAACAGTGAAGATGGTACAGAATAGAGCTAATATCCAAGGTAAATCAGCAAGTGTTTTTCTTTTGAAAGAGTAATGAAGTTGGAGCTTCCCTATCAAGTTGTAGCTTGATAGATGTCAGTTGTAGCTGACTGAGGTAGGAGCCTCCTGTAGGTTGTAGCCTGTAGAAAATAGATGGGAGTTGGTGCCTCCACATCAAGTTGTAGCTTGATGAAATGTCATTTGTAGCTGACTGAGGTTGGAGCCTCCTGTAGGTTGGTGCCTACAGAAAATTGATGGGAGTTGGAGCTTCCTTGCAAGTTGTAGCTTGCAGAATTGAGGTAGGAGCCTCCTGTGGGTTGGAGCCTACGTAAAATCAGTGCTGAGAGGGAGTTGGAGCTTGCCTTTGCATCACAACAATAATAAGATGCAGTTTTCTCCCTTTATGGGTTTCCACTCATATCTGGTGTCTCTGTGCATGATGTTTATGTGTTGATATGGTTTATCTCATCTGCTTAATACTTGCTGCTCTCATAGTAAGTCTGTTGTTACATTATATTAATACTTGCTTCTCACATTCTAAGATTACTCACATATTAAGTTGAACATGAAATGAAGGTGTAAATAAGTTTTAATGAAAAGTTTTAAAAGTCCATGAATGTGTTAAACTGATTCACCCCCCCTCTCTCAGTTTAACTAAGGGTTAAACAATTGGTATCAGAACAGGTTCCTTTGGTGTAAGCCTAATAGGTTGAAGGAGATCTGGTTGAGTCATGGAATATCAAAATATACTTGTGTTAAGTACAACAAACTTTCATGAATGGAGAGATAAGGTTAAAACAGAGTTAATGGCTTATGAACCTGAGGTATGGAAACTTGTATGTGATGGTTACTGCACAGACTCTCCCACGGTGCAAGAATAACATAGTAATGCCAAGGCAAAATGTGTGATATTCAATAATCTTCATAACAAGGATCTTGAGTTAATAATGGAATTAACCTCTGCAAAATAAATCTCGGACATATTGCATTTCATGCATGGAGTAGCCAGTGAGGACTGCATTGTCAAGAGTGAGAAGAGAATTAAGAAGAAGAAAAATTCATGTCAACAAGAAAATGTTCAATCAAATAAGGTACCTGCTAGTGAGAATGGAAGTAAGAACCATGAAGAAATTGCAACTGAGGAAAAAGCCAAACTTGACACTGCTTTGACTGAAATAGAAAGATTGAAGAATGAAAACAAATACCTAAAGACAATGGTGCAAATATGTGATGAGAGAGAATATGAAGATAAGAGAAATTATTGGCTTGAAGACACAACTTGAAGAAGCAAAGAAAGTAGAAGACACTCTGCTACAACATATGAGAGAGAAAAGTCAGGAATGTGAAAGATTGGAAGAAGAAGTAGTGAGCCTGAGAAAGAATTTAGAAAAAGCCCAAAGAGAACTATTAATGAATACACCTCTAATGAAAAGCACTGAACAATTGGAAAAAATGCTAAATTCTCAAAGGCCACCTCTCATAAAGGCTGGTATAGGATATGAAGGAGAAACTAGTAAGTCCCAGATAGAAGATAATAGGAAAATCATTTTTGTAAAAGTTGTAAAGAACAGTGAAGCATCTCAGCAAATTCCTACAGAAGTAGAAACCAGCAGGAACATGAGTTGCAGAGAAACAAATAGAATCAAGCAGCAACATGAAAAGACAGAGAATGAGAGGATGAAACAGTCAGCTGAAAAATGCCCATACACTTATGAGGGTGAATTGAATAAATTTGGAAGAAGTCAAAGAAGATTCTTTCCACCTATGAGAAGTATCACTTTTTTTTCCTGCCACAAACTAGGACATGGTGCAGCACATTGTAAGACAAAGAGAATCAATGATTACTAGCAAAAGATGCATCAAATAAGAAGAACACCTCAAGCAAGCAAAGGGAAAAGACAATCTCTCACCAGGTACAAAAATCATTAATGGCTACACAAATCATTTTCAGGTACACAAATCATTTTATATGGTAATGAAAGTTTTCTTAACATTGGGTTCATGAGCAAGCTGAAGTGAAAGTAGTATTAATTGGTACTTGGTACAAACAGCATGCCTATCAACATAATACCAAGTGTTATCATGGAACAACAGTAAGGTACAGGTCCTCGGGATCATAGGATTAAGGCAAAAGAACATCAAGGCAGTATACCCAGCATTTTCTGCACTATTCAAGCATGAAAAAAAAAATTCAACAACAGAGCTAAAGGATTAGTATTTTGTTTACAATTGAAGCAATTATTTTGAGCATTGAAGAAACATCTCTTTCTATAGATTTGCACGCCTTTCTGAAGTCAGTACATATATATATCAGGCCTGTCTCTGGTTTTCAATTAAACATCTTAAATATAGTGTGAAGTCTGGTTGCTGAGTTTTCAATTAAACATCTTAAATATGTGTGTGTGGAAGATCATCATGATAGAAAAATTAAAGTATCTAAAGGTTGAAGGACTAGTTTTGATTACCATTTGAAGCTCAAAAGGCTTTTATTAATTCATCCAAACCCTACTTCAGCATAAAGGATTTGATGGTAATTCACCTTTGAAAGAGAGACTGATCATAGACATACATACCTCCTTATGTCATAAAGGAAAGTGCATGATTGATAAGTGAGACTGACTAAAACACTGAATATATCTAGTCTCAAGGGTTTGTTTTGAAAGTACATTATGCAAGCAGTAAAGGCAATTGATCTCTTAGATTGAATTCTGGTTGATTCATTGATCACATCTGTAACAAAGACCTTTAAGCTATTAACTGTAATGTCATTATCAGCTTCCTGGCTTATATCATCACCAACAGGCAGGAAAAGTGAATCACAGCTATAAAATATATATTGGCATCATTATCATAATTGAACAGATATGGATTTCAGATGAAGATTATAAGATAGACTGAAGTATAGCTGAAGCAAGCTTAATATGTCACATGGAGCATTCACAATCTTTGAGTATTGATCCAATGATACACCTCTGATTATACAAGTCTAATTATATATGGTTGCTCTATCATCACCTACACTCTTTACAAGTGCAAGGAGTTTGTGCTTTGGGATTGTATATTCAAGTTACAGTGTATATTCAAGTTCAATAATCCTCAAAAAGTGTTCTCTCAACAACACCGGTACATCAGCTTGGAGAAGAAGGGTACAAAGTCAGAAGAAGAAGGCCTAAACACATCTCAGAGAGAGGAAATGAAGAGATAGAAAGCACACTAGGAAATGTCCAACCCTTTTCCATTGATGTCAAAGGGGGAGGAAAAGCTAAAAGTGTCTTCTAAAAGGCAAGAAGAGGAAGTGTGTTGCCATCAATGCCAAAGGGGGAGACTGTTGGAAATGTTGTCATTGACGGCAAAGGAGTAGCACCTGAAACAACAACAAGGAAAAGGAGAAGATAGGAGCAACAAATTGAAGTAGAGAAGATGGGCACAGGTTTTTGGTGAATGGTGTAGTAACATTTACAGGAGAATAGAGGGCTCTCAGTTTGGAGCATGAGAAGAAAAAAGTGAGAGTTTATTTGTACTGTAGCAACAGATATAAGTTTATTAGAGACAGAGTGAGAGGTTATTCGCACCGGAGGGATCGACAATCCTGCAGAAGGACTGGTATTAGTTCAATCCAATTCAAATACACGACCTCGGTTAAAGATTGGAACGAGGATACATTTGGATGTAGAGTCTGTGCAATGATGAAGTAGAAAGCGAGGCTTAAAGGAGCATGAACCCGTGGACAGTCAGAATGGTTACAAGTCGCATAGTTATTAGACATCAAAGTAATGGAGAAAGTGGAGAGGATGTTATTGAGCAGATCGGTTCTATGAATGGGTAGCAGAGGCAACACTGAATAAAATGGAAGCATAAATATAACACACGCATGAGGAACAGTAGTTAAAGAGGTGAAATTGTAAACAAAGGTGAGGAACGGAACCTAGAGAGGAACCATGAATGCGTAGTGAAAACCTGATGGAGCTGGGCGTTAAAAATATGGAAGCACCGTGTTAAAATGTAAATGAAACAGAGGTCAACAAATGAAAAGGTGGAACCTTGTACTAAACGAAACCTTGAATGAATGGTGGGAGCTGTTTTGGAATAGTGAAAGTGGGATTCGCGTGACAATTAAAATGGTAAATGGGATAATGAGAAACAACGCGATATATGTCTCCGTTCTCCACGTGTCCTAAGGTAGTTTTCTAAAACCATTTACATCGTACAAATTTTGAAGATTAACCACCGGGCACCTAATTTGCGCGATATTGCGCGAGATCTGTCGGATGAGTGCTCAAATAATTTTTGGAACGCGATGAATGATCCACCGTTGGATCATAAGCGAAGCTGCATGGTTGGGGATACAAAGGTAAGGTGGGGTTTTTGAACAGTGTAAAATAGAGATTGTGGGGCCCGAACGATATTATATATTGGCTGGCGTCCGGGTTTAAATCAAGGTTTATATATAAGTTATAACACTTGATTCAGAGAGTATATAAATTTTGGTATTAACATATATTAGGTCGGTCGATATGTGTTGGTGGGTATGATATGTCAGGGCTTATAAAAGCAAGGGCATAATATTGAATCAAGCATTTATATATATATATATATATATATATTAGTTGTCAAACCTTGTATGGGGCGAAATTGCATGTTGGGCATTATTATAGTTATATTGAAAGAGGTAACTTTGGACACATAATGTATTGGGCGCTTATAAAACTAATATTGGGTTTAAAATATATGGTCGGGCACTGGTTGTTTAACAAATGTCTGTGGTAAGGCTGTTCAAAAGGCGTTTTCACTTTGAAGACTTTGGAATATGTGAGTCCCGATATATATGGTCCCGTATGAAATATTATAAAGATTGAAATATGAAAGATATATATATGTTTGATCAGAGCTATGGGCTCGGATGTGAAATATTATCATATGGTGGGCTGTTAAAGTGTTAACCCACATGAATACTGATATCCGATATCATATATGTCACCGAACCATAGAGTCATAATGTGGCTTTATATAAAGTTATATATGTGTAATGGAGATACGTTAAGTTCAAAACAAGCGAAATATTATAAGGTGGGACCCTCACCAATCGCATTGGAGAAATCTTGGCTGCAGAACATGTAAACAAAAGGTTGTGATTGCGATTGAGTTCCGGACCCGATATGTTTAAACAATGACGTTTATATTTTTCTTGAGTTCCAATAAACAGTGTTTCATCGCATCGGACAGAAGTAAAACATCGGAGCAATATATTAAAAGATTGCGATTGTGATGAAGAACTGGACCCTATGGGCTTATAAACTATGATTCATATATGGTTGAGTTCCGATAAACAGTGTTTCATCGCATCAGAGAAGGAGCAGGGCATCGGAACATGCAAATGCAAGTTACAATTGCGATTAATCGCAATTGGAAGTATTCGAAAAGTGATTCATCACATCGCATCAAACCGAAGTGATCGCATCGCATCGAAGGATAATACAAGCTCGGCAAGTTGACCCGAAAGGGCATTTTTATGTATTAAGATGATTCTCTATTGTTATATTGAATGCGGTAGTTTGTATGTTAAAACTCTGTATAATTATGCCTAGAATATTTCTTGTGGTGTCTCATAGCAAGTGAGTAGAGGACACAATAGGTGTTAAAGCTTCAGGTCCGATGTGTGAAAGTCATGAACACATATTGAACGATTCAATGATTGATTAACCATTGGGTTATGGATTCTAAGGTTCGAATATCAAAATAATAATGCCAAGAATGAACATTAATTTCTTGAAATAATAGAAGGAGAAAACCTTGCATAAAGGGCATATATTGGGTTTATAACCATGGCGATATTAAAGCCTCCGCATTCAGTTATTTAAACTGCCAGTAAAGGAAACCAAAGCATTGGAATTTTCCCAGATTTAAAGTCAGCAGTTATATATATTGTAACGCAGCTATATATATACAACAGACACACAATCACGGTGAACAGGAATATGCACATGAATGAATTTGACAGGTGTACAAGCACAGAAGACTGGAAAATATGCAGAAGACAGTGAGCAGAAAAAGGTAGAATAGTTACTTGACAGCAGCAGAAAAGACAAAGCCAGCAAAGCCAAAAGCCAGAAAATGGGCTGAATAAAATTGTTTTTATGTAACCGAAAATGTGAATGTTGTAATTGATTTTTATTGTTTGTGATGCATTGGCAAGTCTCCGGAAGAAAACAAAATCCCACTGTAATATTAAAATTAGCACCTACAGTTATATTTTTCTGAATTAGTTGATAAAAGAAATGAGGAAGCAGAAGCCAAAGAGTCATGGCTATCCATTTCAAATTCCCTGAGGAATGCTAACAGTAAAAAAGAAATCCCTATAAAAAATATCACCTTGATATGCATAGAGAGGTTAGAGAGAGAGAGGTTGGAGAATGCGGAATTGAGGCAGAAAAGATAAGAAGAAGGAGGAGCAGAACGAGATGCAGTGAAAAGTTAGAGAATGCAGAAATGAAGTAGTGAGGTAGAGAAGAAGGAGGAACTGATAGTGAATATGAGAAGATGTAGAAATGATATAAGGCAGATATGAAGACTTATGCATAGCAGTGAATATGGTACAGAATAGAGCTGATATCCAAGGTAAATCAGAAAGTGTTTTTCTTTTGAAAGAGTAAGGAATTTGGAGCTTCCCTATCAAGTTGTAGCTTGATAGATGTCAGTTGTAGCTGACTGAGGTAGGAGCCTCCTGTTGGTTGTAGCGTGCAGAAAATAGATGGGAGTTGGTGCTTCCACATCAAGTTGTAGCTTGATAAAACGTCAGTTGTAGCTGACTGAGGTTGGAGCCCCCCGTAGGTTGGTGCCTGCAGAAAATTGATGGGAGTTGGAGCTTCCTTGTAAGTTGTAGCTTGCAGAATTGAGGTAGGAGCCTCCTGTGGGTTAGAGCCTACAGAATATCAGTGGTGAGAGGGAGTTGGAGCTTGCCTTTGCATCACAACAATAATAAGATGTGGTTTTCTCCCTTTATGCGTTTCCACTCATATCTGGTGTCTCTGTGCATGATGTTTATGTGTTGATATGGTTTATCTCATCTGCTTAATACTTGTTGCTCTCATATAAAGTCTGTTGTTACATTATATTAATACTTGTTGTTCACATTCTAAGATTACTCACATATTAAGTTGAACATGAAATGAAGGTGTAAATAAGTTTTAATGAAAAGTTGTAAAAGTCAATGAATGTGTTAAACTGATTCACCCCCCCCTCTCAGTTTAACTAAGGTTTCAACAATTGGTATTAGATCAGGTTCCTTTGGTGTAAGCCTAATAGCTTGAAGGAGATCTGGTTGAGTCATGGACTATCAAAATGTACCTGTGTTAAGTACAACAAACTTTCATGAATGGAGAGATAAGGTTAAAACAGATTTAATGGCTTATGAACTTGAGGTATGGAAACTTGTATGTGATGGTTATTGCACATACTCTCCCACAGTGCAAGAACAACATAGGAATGCCAAGGAAAATTTGTGATATTCAATAATATTCATAACAAGGATCTTGAGCTAATAATGGTTTTAACCTCTGCAAAAGAAATCTGGGACAGATTGCATTTCATGCATGGAGTAGCCACTAAGGACTGCGTTTTCAAGAAGGGGAAGAGAATTAAGAAGAAGAAAAATTCATGTCAACAAGAAAATGTTCAATAAAATAAGGTACCTGCTAGTGAGAATGGAAGTAAGAACCATGAATAAATTTCAGTTGAGGAAAAAGCCAAAATTGACACTGCTTTGACTGAAATAGAAAGATTGAAGAATGAAAACAAAGACCTAAAGACAGTGGTGCAAATATGTGATTAGAGAGAATAATAAGATAAGAAATAAATTATTGGCCTGAAGACACAGCTTGAAGAAGCAAAGAAAGTAGAAGACACTCTGCTGCAACAAATGAGAGAGAAAAGTCAGGAATGTGAAAGATTGGAAGAAGAAGTAGTGAGCCTGAGAAAGAATTTAGAAAAATCCGAAAGAGAACTATTAATGAATACACCTCTAATGAAAAGAACTGAAAAATTGGACAAAATGCTAAATGTTGAAAGGCCACCTCTCATAAAGGCTGGTATAGGATATGAAGGAGAAAATAGTACGTCCCAGATAGAAGATAATAGGAAAATCATTTTTGTAAAAGTTGTAAAGAATAGTGAAGCAGCTCAGCAAATTCCTACAGAAGTAGAAACCAATAGAAACATGAGTTGTAGAGAAACAAATAGAATCAAGCAGCAAAATGAAAAGATAGAGAATGAGAGGATGAAACAGTCAGCGGAAAAACACCCATACACTTATGAGGGTGAATTGAATAAATTTGGAAGAAGTCAAAGAAAATTATTTCCACCTATGAGAAGTATCACTTGTTTTACCTGCCACAAACCAGGACATGGTGCAACACATTGTAAGACAAAGAGAATCAATGATTACCAACAAAATATGCAACAAATAAGAAGAACACCTCAAGCAAGCAAAGGGAAAAGACAATCTGTCACCAGGTACACAAATCATTTTCATGGCTACTGTTATGCATGCAATAAATTTGGACATAAACTTGTTGATTGTAAATTATGTTCAAAGAGGGGAAGAAAATATTATACTCCAGCTCAAATGAACTTTGATAAAATAAGATGTTATGTATGCCTCAAGGTTGGCCACAAAGCAAAAGACTGTAATCTGCCATATACATTCAGGAACTCTAGACAGAGGATGGAATTAAAACAGACCAATCAAAACTATGAATCAAAAGGAAGAGCAGAGATTATGAAGAACCCCAATAAAGTATGGAAAGAAAAGAGAAAGGGGGAGCCTATTATCTCAATAACATAGTGAAGATATCATAGTCTTAGGGGGAGCTACTCTAGGAAGCAAAGCAAGCATACATCCAGTGATAGATATCATCGTTGCTTCCGCCATCATCTGTAGAGGGAGTCATGGTTTCTTTGCCTTTGTCGTCCTTCACCTGAACTTGCATTATATCATCACGGGCGATCTTTGGTTGTGCCAAGGATTCCTTGGCTTTTTCTGCAGGCGTGGGATAACGACAGAGGGACTAGGGGCATTGAATGAGGGGGGTGTAGGGCAGGCTGTCTCCTCCCAGACAGTGACCGTGATATAGGCAGTGATGATCGGTTTATTCAACAAGCAATCGAAACGAAACTCCGCCCGTTGGGAGGACTGAAGAAGGGGGATGGAGGCAGATGGAGAGGGGGCAAGAGAGGTGCCAGAGTGGAGGGCAGGAGGCACAGGAGGCGCGGGAGAAGGAACATGGGGAGGCGGAGAGCTCGAGAAGGGGTGAGAATGTTCATTAAAATGAATTCTGCCCCTGCGGCTTCGCGTTTCAGGAATGTGGTCATAGGAGAAGTCCTCAGAGGAGGAATCCAAGCTGGGGGAGGACCGAGAATGGATGGCGTGGCCACGACTGCTCCCGCATCGACTTCACATCCTATGGCGCAGCCTGGGCATGGTGACAGGAAAGAGCTCCCAGCATCGCTTGTGGGATGGACGAAGGAGAATGGACACAAAGGAGCTGGGGGAGACAGGCAGAGAATTCGAGCAACAAAGGCTACTTTGCAAAAAATGGCACTCTGGGATAGTTTCCAAACAACAGAGAAGCACACAATACCTACTAGTCTACGTTCGAGCGCTTGGCTCGGCACAGGTGGGTGGGCAAGAAATTCTTCGCGGAACAGTGGATCTGTAGACAGAGCACCTGCCATACAACATATCAAACTCAAAATCGAAAACCATAATGAACCAAGGGCAGTGACGGTTTGAGAGAATGGACTTAATTGATCGTAGGGTGGTGGGATTAATGACAACATTAATGCCCCTGTGGGAGGCCACATGGCCACGCCACGCCATCGCCCTTGGGGTGCGGCTTAGGATGGGCATCCCATCATGCTCTGGTGTCATCCGCATCTGGATCTGAGGCATCGTTATGCACCAGAGTGTTGCATTCCTGTAGTTTGGTATTTTCATGGATAATGCAGAGAGGACCATGGTTGATAGTATCTATACTTTCAACTCCCAGATTGGCTAGGAAGTCAGAAACCTTGTTTCCATCCCACTTGATGTGAGTGAAAGAGACAACATTAATGTTGATCTTGAGCCATGCTTCCAGAAGTTCGAGTCTAGTAGTTAATCGCCAGCTGGTGGTGACCTTAGCAACAGAGGATCCCGAGAGCAGTTGATTAGCCATGTTGATGAGCTCCTCTGAGTCTCCTTCGATAACAGTAGGAAAGAATTTTTTTTGTTGAGCTAAGCAGAGACCTTTCCATAAGCCTTCTAACTCTACAGAGTTGTTGGTGTTCCAACCAAGAGAACCAAAGTAGATTTCTAGAGTAGCGCCTTTGGAGTCTCTGAAGATACCACCAAATCCGGCCTGCCCGAGATTTCCCTTAGATGCCCCATCGAATTTTAGTTTGACTACTCCTGTTGGGTGTGGAGACCAACGATCAGGGATCCTCTGTATATTCCTTGTCGAAGTAGATGGGGTTGGATAGATTTTGAGTTGCCAGTTCTCCCATATGGAAATTTCCTATGGCTTTGTGGGGAGGTCCTCTTCCTTCCAGCTGAGAAGAGCTAGGTACTCTTGAAGATTATTGTTGAAGATGCTCCAAATTGTCTCTATAGGTGTAGTTTGGTTTCTGAATACTCTTTTGTTCCTTTCTTTCCAGATTGACCAATATAGTAGGCTAGGGATGAGTTGCAAAAAAGCATTGAGAAGAGCATTGGAGTAGGGAAGCATGGGCCAGTTGCGAATAGCACAAGTCAGATCACCCATAGGCTTTCTCTTTCGACAACGAAAGCTAATTTTCTCCCAAAGTGTGTTTGCTAGAGTACAAGAGATCATGAGATGCTGAGTTGTTTCGTTTCTTTGGTTGCAATTGGGGCAGCGTGATGGACCAACGAAGCCCATTTTAATCAATTTATCCCAGGTGAGTATTCTCTTTTGACTGAGAAGCCAAAGGAAATTTGAGAGTTTGGGCCAAGTACCGGGAGCCCATACACACTGCTAGAGTGGATCAGGAGGATTGGTGGAAGCAAGCATCAAAGTATAGGCTTCTTTGGTGGAGAAAATTCCTTTAGTTGTATAGCCCCATCTAAGAATGTCCAGATCTTCTGACCATTTGATCTTTATTTGCTTTAACTCTGAGCTAAGGGCTTCCCTGATATATTCCTGTACTTGGGGGGCGATAAGAGTAGACTGCTTCCATTGCCTGAACCCGTTGTTATTCGCCATCAGCCAATGCTTATTTTCCTTGTCTTCAGGTTGAGTGGTTGTGTTGTCCATATTGAGTTGATTGAGAATATCGGATATCTTTGGTTTTTGCTGCCAAGCGTCCATCCAGAATCTGGCTGAGCCTCCATTCCGAATTTCCCAGAAATTGTGTTGTTTAATCAGAGCACTGTGTTGTTTGGCGGCAGACCATATTAGAGAGCCAGTAACCTTAGGGGAGAGTCAAATCAATTCTTCTAGGGCTTTGTTGTTAGCATATTTCACTGTCCATAGTTTGGCCCAAGGCGTGCTTGGATTGGAAATCAATTTCCATCAGATTCTAGTTCCCATGACTCTGTTGCAATGAGTTGGATCCTTGAGTCCAGGTCCTCCGGCTTCTTTTGGAGTACACATTGTGCTCTAGTTTACTAAAGCCCATTTCTGGTTCTGGCCTGAAGATCCGAGAGGAATTTGCGTTGCAAATCTTTTATTTGCTTGAGAACCCATTTCGGTGCTGCCAAAACCAAAAAAAGGTAAAGAGGCATGGATTGTAGGACTGCCTTGATGAGAATGAGCCGGCTAGCCAAGTTGAGAGCTCTGAAGGTCCAAGAAGAAAGACGAGCTTCTAGCTTTTCAAGGAGAATTTTCTAGGAAGAATGCTTGATACCAGAATCTATAAGGGGGGCTCCAAGGTATTTGGCAGGAAGGGTGGCAATGGAAAAGCCAACGATATGGGCAATGTTGGCTTGGGTTTGAGCAGGAGTGTTGAAGAAAAAAATTTGAGATTTGGCAGCGTTAACAGAGGTAATAGAGGCTTCAGAAAAAACATTCAGGGTGGATTTGAAGGAGAGAGCTTTTTGCATTGAAGGGTGGCCAAAAAGCATGTTATCGTCCACAAATTGCTGATGGGTGGTAACAGGGGAGCCATGAAGGGAGATGCCTTTTAGCTTTTGGGTTTGAAGAGAATTTTGAATGAGCCGCCCAAGGCCTTCTACCATAAGAACAAAAAGGAAGGGAGATAATGGATCTCCTTGTCTGATGCCCCTAGAGGGGGAAAAAGGATGAGAAGGAATCCCATTGATCAGGATGGAGTAGAAGGTGGAGGAGATGAGGTTCATGACCCATCTTATCCACATTTGATTGAAATCAAAATCCTCCAGAATCTTTTGAATATAAGTCCAACTCGATTTATCGAAAGCCTTTGATAGATCGATTTTAAGAAGCATACCTGCTTTTTTGCTGACCTTTAAAGAGTGGATGAATTCATGCGTTAAGATAATCCCATCCAATATTTATCGACCTTCCACGTATCCATTTTGTTTTGGCGAGATGAGCATGGGCAGGAGTGGCTTGAGTCGATTGGAAATGAATTTTGAGATTACCTTGTAGATCACATTGCATAAGGCAATGGGGCAGAACTTGTCTGGCTTGCTTGGTTGATCTTCCTTTGGAACCAGAGCTATGAAAGTAGCATTGAGACAGGGAAGCCACCAGTGCATTGATCTTGATTCTTCCACTAATTTCCAGACTTCCAGTTTTATGAGATCCCAAAAATGGTGAAAGAAGTTTGAAGTGAAGCCATCTGGGCCTGGGGCCTTTCCAATCTTAGTTTGGGCCATAGCTGCTTCAACCTCCTGCAAAGAAATTGGCCTCAATAGCATTTGATTATGCTCTTCCGTTATCATTTTGGGAATGAGTTGGGTAATTTGATTGATAGTTGATTGTCTACAGATTGGAGGTTCTTGATGGACATTTTTGAAGTGATCCAGCAATTCACGCTCAATATCCTCATGGTTTTCCAATCGCTCTCCTAGCTGGTTTGTGATGTCAGCAATGCAGTTATGCATTCTTCGTTGAATAGTGGAGTGATGAAAGAACTTTGTGTTGCGCTCTCCTTCCTTTAACCAGCAAATTTTGGATTTTTGTCTCCAAATAATTTCTTCTTGTTTGTATCTCTCATTCAACTGCTGCTGAAGACGTTGTTCCTGGGTGTCGAGAAGCTCTGTTCTGCCTTGATTGATGATTTCCTGTTGTATTTCTGCCATTTTGAGTTCAAGAGCTTTTTTTTCCTAAAAGATATTCCCAAATACCATGTGGTTCCAGGATTTAATTTGGGATTTAAGGAATCAGAGTTTTTGCTGAAATTGAAACATTTTGGAACCTTTTGGAGGAATGAAGCTTTTCCAAGCTGTGTCGACCAGATCCTTGAAGGAAGGATGATCTAGCTAGAAATATTCGAAGCGGAAAGGCCACTTCAAGTGTTGATTAGGGCTCTGCCATTGTAGAGTGATGGGCCAGTGATCCGAGCATGATATAGGTAAAATGGAGGCGAAGATATCTCCCCGCAGGTGTATAGCATTATCAAAGATTAGGAAGCAATCTAGCTTGGAGGCTATATGCTGGCTTCCCGATCTTTTTTTATTCCAAGTATACATTCCATTAGAGAAAGGTAGATAAATCAACGAATCTCTGCTGATGAAATCCTTGAAGTGAGAGCTATCCGGTTCCAATCTCGATCGGCCTCTTGTTTTTTCTTCTGGCTTTGTTATCATATTGAAGTCTCCCCCAAAATCCATAATGGATGCATTCTATTGGAGTTTAGAATCTCCATCGTATTCAAGAGTACAGTCTTTCTTGCCAGATCTTGTGGGAAATAGACATTTGAGAGGTGCCCATGGATATTGGTACCTATGAGATGCAAAGTGGCTTGAATGAGATTATGAGCTACATGGAAGTCCTCAAGCTCTATGGCTTGCGTGTCCCAAATTATGGCTAGACCTCCCGACGAGCCAGAGGCATCTACTGCTACTGAGTGGCATCCAGGCCAGGCTTTGGTGAAGATTTTACTAGGAGCCTCACTGTTACACTTGGTTTCTTGAAGAAAGATAATTTGAGGTCTTTCTTGCTGAATCATACTTTTAATCATTCTGTATTTCCTGGGGCTGTTTAGCCCTCTTACGTTCCATGAGACGAGCTTCATGAGGGAACGTTTGGAAGTGGTTTGAAAAACCTCGTGAGCTTGGGATATCGTCTTAACTCCACCAACATTCCCCCTAATATGATGGTGCATTTCCAATCTGGCTTCCGACCTCTTTTCTTGGATTCTTTTATGATCTTTAAACCATCCCAGTGACTTCCTCGTTGAATACCTAGTTTCTTGTGTTGCTGAGCTTTGGTGAGAACGACTTCTAAAGTTTCAATCTGGCTAGGATTGATTTTGTTGAATTCCTGGTGCCTGCATGCATCTTCTAAACCCAGAAGATCAAGTTCTCCCAGTTTAAAACCCTCAGAACCTTCATCCATATGGCTGGGTTGACTGCTTTCAGGGTTTTTCGGATTGATATGGTTAGGGTTGAGCAAAAATTTGTCAATATCCATACTATTTGGCTTCCTAATGACAGGATCTGAATCTGGGGTTTTCTTGGATCTCATATTCTCCATATTTTCCATGCTTGCCAGGCTTGGCTTGGTGCTAGAGGGATTTGGGGAGGTAGTAGGAGAGGGGGAATTGGGGGGGGGGGAACAGGGTTGGCAGAATAGGTATCCCCAGAGGGATCAGATTGAGCCAAGGGTTCAAAAATGTTACTGGTAGTAGGGGTATTAGCTCACAGATTGGAATTTTTGCTACCAGAAGGGGTTTTTTATTATGCCGCCTTCGTTTTGGGACTTTAGTGAACCCATCCTCTTCAGATTTGTCTTCAGCTTCTTTGGTCTTGGAAGTAATGTTGAGTGGACAATCCCTGAACAAATGCCCATGGGCATGACACCTACGGCATCTAAAGGGAACATGATCATAATATATGGGCTGAATCCATTCAAAGTCATCATGAAACAAACTTACCGCATCCAAGAGAGCTTTGTCCAACTGCGTGTAGACACAGATTCACGCATAAGAGGTGTAACTTCGAAGCTTTATTTCTTCAGCTATCTTGATGAATTCGCCCAGTCCTCTGCCTATGGCTATGAGGGATTCTTCATCCCAATACTCCAGCGGGAGCGAATATAGCCGTATCTAAACCGGGGCCCAGTTGAAATTTTCTTTGTCCGGGTTGAAGCGCTCTACCCAGTCTCTTAAGTATAGGCTAGTAGAGTTAAAGAAGTAAGGCCCCTAATCCAGAACTCTATTTCGATCCACAATGCAGTTGAATACAGCGTTGAAGAAGCCTTTTGGCCCTAACTGAAGGGTAAATTGTCCCTTAGGCTTCCATTTTGTAGCAATCCATCCCTGTAACGCTTTTTCAGTGGGCCAGAAACCAATAAACTTCCCGATGAGTGCATGGTCTTTCATGTACTGGATCTGAGCATTTATGCGGTGACTTGGGAGGTCGATCTTGGGTCTTTCTGCAGCTATGGGCTTGCGTGTAACGGAAGTCACTACAAGGGTGTTCCAAGTGGCTTCGGTTGCCTACGTTTGGGGTATTTCCTTGTTTTGGTCCATTCCTTCTGTGTCAGGAGCAGATCTGCCCTGTTCAAATGCTTCTTTGTTTCGAACTTCCTTTGAAGGGGGAAGTTGATCACCTCCCCCCAGAGCGGATGCCATGGTTCGTGCGCAGAACTCTACGGGCTCACTGCACCTCATGTCTACAAAACCACTAGCTTTTCTTTGGCATCGAGGACAACGCCGTTGCAGGATATAAAGAAACCCTAGCCAGGCACTTAGAGTAGGAGATCACTGTTCTTTAGGCTTTACATAACATGTTAACTTAAACTTGAATTATATATATATGAGTGAAGGAAGATTTAATTTTATCCCAAATATCCTATTCATTATTGGGATTATGACCAAATTATTTTTTTGGCGTCTTCCATTTTCCAAATTCATTAGCATCTTTGAGTCTCCCAGTATTTGGAGTTTATTAATGCAATTGAACATTTGAAAAGTAACCCTAAGGAAAATGGCTTAGATATATTATTTATCCATAGCACAACTACATACTTGAAAGGGATATGGTAATTTTCTTTTAGATACATCATTCCTCTTGCATCACATTTACTTGGTGTTCCTTGAAATCCAATGTAAACGTATTATTTATCAATTACTTGACATCCAATATAGACATATTTTGAACTCTTGGATCTCTTAGGATTCCTCGAACAATAAATTTTTAAATTTTCTGTGACCCTCTATAGGAAAGTTTTATCTAATGGATGCATTTTTTTTATATGAATATGCTTTCTTTGGAATACTATATTATTTCTTGATATCTAAAAGCTCCACAAATATATAAGGGTAATTTTTGTGAGTATAGCAAATTTATCAATATCCCAATTTTTAAAGTATTGTAATAATGTGTCTCTTTACATCTATTATTAAATTTTGATATCTTTAAAGATTTATTTCAAACCCTGTAGCATATGGGCATCAAGCAAATAAATAATTTACATTTTCTTTTACATTTGTATCATTATTTTTATACAAAATATAATATATTTCTGATTGTTTTACCAATTTATCTTGTGATCATTATCCAAGATTAAAATTTTATTAAATTATAAAATCCATAACCATTTTTCCTTCATATATATATTTTTTTTCCCTTATAGTTTAGTTGCATAACCAAAATTTGTTAACTAAAACTATATTACATTAATTTTACAAAATCACTTAAATACAATATTCTCTATTAATATTAATATAAATACTTTGTCACTATTATCATGATGCACTCAATCCCTTAATCCATTCATTCATTTACAAACCTTATTTCTGGTCAGACCTATTTAAAGAATAGTTTGCTTATATATTTTGTCCACACAAGAATTGTGTGTATATATGTATATACTTTCAAGCCCTTAATCCATTCATTTGTATGTACTTTCAAGCGTGGATTTTATTTCCTTGTGATTTTGGTGTTAACATTTTCTTTTACCGGTGTGTTTTTTGTTTTAAAGTTATAATTTTAGTTACTTGTGATTTTTGGAGTATCTTTTTTTGGCTTATAACTTAAAAAGAAATAGAAGAAAAATATGTGTTCCCTTTTATTTTTTAAAACGGGAATATCATTGTTTCCAAACTCCAGTTATCTTTTTGGATTACTTAGAGTTCATCATGTAGTCACTTCTTTATTTTCATCCTTGATTATTGAAGAAATTTGATGTTATATGTATGTTTCCATCTCAGTAATTGCTATATACTTAGGTTACATGTTTCATACTCTCACACATAAGCAACTTGTTGAGGAAACAAATGCATATGCCACCTCTGAAGTGAGCTCTTCATTTTCCTTCCTAGAATATCCTTTGACCCTATCATCCTCCCCGGAGGTTGCGAAGCTGATTGAGGTCACGGTCCTTGCAGAGGATCAATACACAAACATTGTTTATCCCCGCCTGTGAAAGCTTCCCTTATCTCGAAAACACAAGGCCATCAAAGTAGCATCACAGATTCATGGTCTGGTCCTTGAAGTAGAGGGATACTGAGATGAGTCAATCAAATTAAAGGGTCAAGCTTTGGCAGGAAGCTGGGTATATGACCGGTTGAATGGAGTGCAAATGAAAAGGTGGATGGAGACCTGGTGGCTTCCTCTATTCTAAAATGCTGTCCATACTTATTTTTATATGTGCAACACACACATAAGTGAAATGTCTACTTATTTAAGGTATCTATATTTTTTGGGTGTTCTACCAGCACATCTCTAATCATATTATGCAGATTATGCCAAAATCCATTCCCATAAAGACACAAGACACTAAGCATTTAAATATTTTATCTTCTGATCATATCTCTTTTGAGGTTTTTCACCCTCGATATTTTGTTTCATAAAATTTAATTACATAATTAAATATTAGTTAAATTAATATACATATATCTATATATCAACAATTTCAATAATAATAAATCTCACTTATTAATTCAATAAATAAGATTTATTTATGAATAAAAATAATCAAATATGGCTTTCCATAGCCAACAATAATTCCAAAAGTCTAAATATGGTCATGGGTATAATTACACAAAGAAACATCCCATTCAAAGAAATGCCAACTCGATATGATGAATGCTGTTCTGATGTCTTGTTCAGAATCAATATCACGGAAGATTTCTGTGTGTTTCTCAAGTGAGCTGTTGCTCGTTGCATCAGTACAAGCTTTTGTAATAGTTATTTTAGGCAGTGGAAATTCATGCAGTACATGATCAGTATTGCGAACGGCCCTAGTTTTTGGCAACAGCCAATCAAATTTACTGTCACCCTTGAAACTGTTGCCTAATATGATAATTTTATTCAAATTGTCAGAAGTCCAGTTCGCCTCCAATACATTTTCATAGAGAAAAAATGGGCAGTGAGGCATGAAAAACAGCGTGGGTCTGTCCACAGTTCGTTTGCCATTTTCATCGACATGAAGACTTGTGCAGTTGAATTCATTTATGACTCTTCGTTCCAGCAGGGACAGAAGTGGATCGTACACCCTTATATCATTAACCCATGCAAATTTCTCTCTCAATAAAATCGCAAAAGCAAACTGCAGCTGACTATTCTTCAACCTAGAGTTTCTCAACGCAGGATTGAAATTTCCAACGCCATAGAGAATCAACTGTAATTGTGAGTGATAGGGGTCTGCGCTTATCACCGCTTCTATTCGTGCCACCATCTCTGGGTTCTGCATTTGTCTCATAAATTCCTCAAAGAAAAGAGATTTCTCTAACTTTTCCCGAACGAGCTCTATATCTTTGGTCATTTTCTGAACTTTCACATCGACTTCTGTTTGAACTCGTGAGGCTATTCCTGGGTTTTGAATGTGTTCATTAATCTCTATATAATGTTTGAAACACTTATCGTAAGGGAGCTGTAATATATCGATAACCTTCTGAACTTTTAATATATCGTTAATCTCCCGAATTTTTACTTTGATTTCTGCATCAGTGGCACTCTCCACAATGTCCAGAACCTTTAATATATTGATAATCTCTTGAGCTTTTCTTTTGATTTCTGCATCAGAATTAAAACTCCCTGTAACCACTTTTAATGTATCGATAATCTTCTGAACTTCTCCATTGATTTCTGCATCAGAAGCACTATCCGTGACAACTTTTAATGTATCGATAATCTTCTGAACTTCTCCATTGATTTCTGCATCAGAGGCACTATCCGTGACAACTTTTAATGTATCGATAATCTTCTGAACTTCTCCATTGATTTCTGCATCAGAGGCACTCTCCATGATTACCGATCCAAACCACTTAGTATGTCGAGAATGAGAAATTGTGTAATCTACTGCAACTTCATCTATTTATTTATGTCTTATGGATCATTTCGTAACGTTGTACTCGTAAGTGTACGTCTATTCAATGTGACTAATTTTCAACCACAAAAAAATATTGTCCACGACTAAACTATTATATATATACATTAGCAATTTGATTAACACATTTTCTAGTTTAAATTACTAATATTTCTTTTTTAATTATCTCTCACATTATTATTTAGAAAATATTTTTAAGTAGAAAATAATTTTAAATTTTATTTTAAAAGGTTATGGATAAACAGACAAATTTACATATGTTGCCATACTGAATAAGTCTATGATTTCAATAAATTTTTATTTTTAATTAAAAATAAATAATAAACAACAATACAACACTGTATATTATTAATGTAAAATTTTCTCGATGACAATGATGGTTAATGTCTACTGAGACTAATCTTTGATCTATCCTACTTATTTATATATCAAAACAATTATTTTTTGACTACCATAAATATGACTTTTTAAAATAATAAATAATATATATAAATATTTTAAATAATAAATAATTTATATAAATATTTTTAATATATAACTTTAAATAAGTGTACATGTTTTTTTTTTAAATAATAAGTAATTTATGTAAATATTCTTAATATTTAATTTTAAATAAGTGTAAGTCCATTTAATGTGACTTCTTTAAACTTAAAGAAAAATTTTGTCCAACACTAAAGTATGTTATATATATTAGCAATTTGATTTACATATTTTTTACTTTTCTTATATTTTTTATTTTAATTATTTATAATATAATTTTTAATTTTATTTTAAAAGATATTGACAAATTTATACATATTTTCATATTAGATTGTAAAACTATCAATTACATCAGATGTTAAAAACAAATTCTTTAATGTAAAAGAATAACATTAAATTACTTTTCCATAATGTTATTGAAAAAATTAACTTTCACCCTTTTAAATATGTCACTTTATCACTTGCTCTACTTCTAAAAGAAATAATTCTTAATAAATTATAGACATTAGAATACATTAAAATTATTATAACCAAAACTTACATAAATACTAAAATCACATAGCACTCCAACCAACCAAAATACATAACATAAATTTGTTGGAATTTTGCTGAATTCCAAAATAATAAAACTGCCTCTTCTTTAACACAGAGAAATACAAATAAAATTTGCACACAGTGACAGAGTTTCACAAAAAAAATTCTATTAAAAAAAAACTTCTGTTACAATTCTTCCTCAAAAGAGGGATTTTCAAACAAAAATCTGACTGCTGCAAACACAGTTCAGAAATATCACTCTGTCATTCACTGCTATTACAAAATATTTCACACTGCTGTGTAAAATATAAAACACTCTGTTTCTGTCTCTGTTTGGAAAAATACTCTGCTGTGTATTCCCAAATTCTGCTCTCTGTGTTTTTCAATACGCTGCTGTGTAAAAAAAACATTACATTACAAAATAGCTCTCTGTCTCTACATATTACAAAACAGAAATATCTTCAGCCATAAATTGTTCAACCACTAAAAATATCACCGCTTCAATTCATTAATGGTTCATTACTCCTGTGAGCACCGCTTACAATTCACATTGATGGCAACAATCTCTTCACCTTCCCTTAACTATTTTATGCGATTAATAATTAACAATACATTTTACGCCTTTTATCTCTTTACATACAACAACTTGTGTAATAAGAATAAACTTCACGGCTTTTTAATATATGTGCTGTGCATATATTAAAAACAAATAAATAAAACATTAAAAACCAACTGTAAGAAAAATTGCCGTGATTAAAAGATTTAACCCGCACTCCTTATATAACATATATAACATATGTGTGGGCCGTATAATATATATGTGGGCCCCTGCTATGGTGATGTCAGCAATTCCGGGGGCGTCCACAACTCCAGCCCACGGTGACTTTCAATGACCCCTCATGGACAAAGATCATCACGCATGGTGTGGGCCCCGTCCCTCGCGGTATGGGCCTTTGCCTCGCACCTCTCCGTCGGACCCCCGCGATACTCGCCGGCACGGAGTCTCGACAACAAGCACGAACTGCCATCCGCAGCCACCGTTGAAATTACCCCAACATCTCCTTAATTAAACTGGGTTTTCCTGACATCACAGTATCTTCCCCAAATAATCGTTTTTCCCGCCGTAGGCGGGCTTCATGATATTATCCGCAAATCGGGATCCTCTGTTCTGCAATGCTGCAAAACAATCTCGCCATTGCTTACCAATTCCCGTATGAAATGAAACTTGGTGTCAATGTGCTTTGTCCTTTTATGAAAAACAGAATTTTTAGACAATGCAATAGCTGAGCTATTGTCACAAAATATCACTGTCCCTTTTACCTTTTCTTGACATAAGCTCCTCAACATTTTTCGCATCCAAACTGCTTGACACGCTGCTGCTGTAGCTGCCACATATTCCGCCTCTGCTGTAGACAACGCTACAACGGGCTGTTTCTTAGAAGCCCATGAAATGGCTCCTGAACCCATGTGAAAAACATAACCGGAAGTGCTCTTCCGATCATCTACACTTCCAGCCCAATCACTATCCGTGTATCCAACTAAATCTGAATTTTCTGAAGTAGTATAAAAAATACCAAACATTTTAGTACCTTTAACATACCTCAAAATCCTTTTTGTTGCTTGCCAATGTGCTTCCTTTGGCTTTTCCATGAACCCGGAAATCAAACTAACAGCATGCATTATGTCCGGCCTAGTTGCAGTCAAATACATGAGGCTGCCAACTATGCTCTTGTACAAACTAGGATCAAAATCCTTACTGTTGTCCTCTCTGCTGAGCTTTAATCCCATCACTGTGGGAGTGATTGCTGATTTGCATTCCTGCATGTTAAATCTTTCAAGAACTTCATTAACATACTTTGCCTGTGAGATGAAAATCCCACTTTCATCTTGCTCTACTTCTATTCCCAAGAAGTATCTCAACAAACCCATGTCAGTCATTTCAAATTCTTCCTTCATGACTGTTTTAAAATGTTCAATAAGGCAATCATCATTACCTGTAAAAATAACATCATCAACATACAATACTACAATCAAAATTTTACCATCTTGTTCCTCGATGTAGAGGGTGGGTTCTCCCTCACACTTCTCAAATCCATTTTCCAGTAGATATGAGTCTATCCTACTGTACCACGCTCTTGGCGCTTGCTTCAGCCCATAAAGAGCTTTCTTCAACTTGCATACCTTGTGCTCTTGGCCTTTCTTCTCATAGCCGAGAGGTTGATCAATGTAAACCTCTTCCATTAACACTCCATTCAGGAATGCCGACTTCACGTCCATTTGGTAAACTTTCCACTTGTTTTGTGCTGCTATGGACAACACTGCTCTCACGGTTTCCATTCTGGCAACTGGTGCGAAAGTTTCCTCATAATCTATGCCATGCTTCTGCTTATAGCCTTTGACAACAAGCCTTGCCTCGTGTCTCTCTATCTTGCCTTCAGCATTACTCTTGGTCTTGTAGACCCATTTAACACCAATGACATCTTTACCTTTTGGGAGTTCAACCAAATCCCAAGTTTTGTTCCTTTCTATGGCATTTATTTCCTCATCCATAGCTTCTATCCATTTCCTATCATTGATAGCTTCTTCGAAATGAACAGGATCATCAACATGACAATATAAAGCAAACAAAGAATTGATACCTTCATTAGCTATATCTTGTTCATAAATTTCTTTCAAACTTCTGAATTTCTTACCTCTTTCAGTAGGTGTATAAGTGCTTAAAGAAGCACTTGAATTTCCTCCTTGTGGTGTGCTTGGAGAAGTACTTTCATTTCTCCTCAAGGGTGTGCTTTGCGGTGTTGATGCTGCTGTTTGGGGATGTATTTCAGCCACCTCATCATCATTCTCATCATGAGATAAACAGTGTTTAACATTCACTGTTTTCTCTATGCTTCCATCCCAAGCTTCCTCTTCAATGAACTGAACATCCCTGATCACAAGAAACTTCTTGTTGGATGGGTTATATAACCTGTATGCCTTGGATTCCTCACTGTATCCAATGAAAATACATTTCTCCCCCTTGCTGTCCAACTTCTTCCTTAGCTGATCCGGAATGTGTGCATAAGCCACACATCCGAATACCTTCATGTGTGTGACACCTTGCTTTGCGCCACTCCATGCCTCTTCCGGCACTTTGTTCATAACTGCTTTTGTAGGACACCTATTTAAAATGTACGCTGCACAATGTACAGCTTCAGCCCAATAATCATTCGGCAAATGCTTTGCCTTAAGCATACTCCTCGCCATGTCCATTATGGTTCGGTTCTTCCTTTCGGCTACTCCATTTTGCTGCGGTGTATATCTAGTTGTAAACTGTTTATGAATACCATTTTCTCTACAAAACCGTAGAAAATATTTAGATATATACTCACCTCCTCTATCAGTCCTTAAGACTTTGATATGCAGCCCACTCTGATTCTCAACAAGTGCTTTGAAATTGCAAATTTTTTCAAACACTTCACTTTTCTTTTTCAAAAAGTAAACCCAAGTTTTTCTTGTAAAATCATCTATGAATGTTAAGATATAGTGGCTGCTTGCAAGTGATGGAGTTTGCATCGGTCCACACACATCCGAGTGGACAATCTCTAAGGGTGCTTTTGCCCTTATGCTTTTCCCGGAAGGAAAACTTTCTCTGTGTTGTTTCCCAAGAATACAACCTTCACAAAGGCTGTCCGGTTTCTCTATCAATGGTAAACCACTGACCATTCCTTTTCTGTTCAACAAATTAAGACCTCCAAAGTTGAGATGACCAAATCTCAAGTGCCATAACCAATTATCATCCTTTGGTTCGCTTTGGTAAGTCTCCTGTGCAACTGCTGCTTTCTCTTCACCATTCTTCAAGTCTGCTCTCATTCTGAGAGGGAACATCCTGTTCCTTGTCATCTTCACTTCAACAATGCACTGATTGCTGGGCGGTTTGTCCATGATGGTACAAACATCATCCTGAAAGAAAACATTATACCCCTTATGGACAAGCTGTCCAATACTTAAGAGGTTACACTTCATTCCTGGAACATAATAAACATCTGCTATGGATTTCTTTGCACCTAATCTTGTTAAAACATTCACATCTCCTTTTCCCATAACAGAAACTTTGCTATCAGTTCCTAGTGTGACTTGTGACTGCACACTCTCATCTAACATAGAAAACATTGCTAAGTTTCCTGTCACATGGTTACTACAACCGGAGTCTAGAAACCATATATCCTCATTCTTTTCTTCAGCCATATTACAAACTAAAAACAAATTACTTTGGCTTCTATTTTCTTTTGTGAAATTTGCACTAGTTTCACTTCTCATATCATTCTGCTTCTTCTTTCTACATTCATTAGCATAATGACCGTATTTCTTACAATTATAACATTGGACATTGGATTTGTCATACCTTTGTCCTTGTGCATTCTGCTGACCATTCTGTTGGCTGCTGCCTTGGCCTTGATGCTGATTTGGATTGCTGCCCCTTCCTTGAGCATTTGTTGGACTGTTCCTTCCACCTCTGTTTTGGCTTCTGCCTCTTCCTCTTCCTTTGCCTTGCCCTCTTCCTCTTCCGAAAGACATCTGGGTCTTAAAGGCTTGCTCAAGAGATGAGTTTTCACTCCTACCCAATCTCTGTTCATGGGTAATCAGTGATGCATGTAGTTCATCCACTGAAAACTTTGTGAGATCTCTTGTCTCTTCTATGGTGGTGACAATCACATCGAATCTTGAGGGTAAACTTCTCAAGAGTTTTTCAACAATCCTTTTGTCTTCAAGAGTCTCTCCATGAGATCTGATTTGAGTGACCATTCCAATCACATGAGTAAAGAATGAGTCAATATTATCTGACTCTTTCATACAGAGAGTCTCAAAGTCTCTCCTCAGCAACTGAAGTTTTGATGTCTTCACTCTTTCCATTCCCTGATAAGCTGTCTTGAGAGTTTCCCATGCTTCACTGGATTTCTTAGCTGCTGCTATCCTTGGAAACACACTCTCATGCACTGCTTGATACAAGAAGAAAAGAGCCTTGGCATCTCTCTTCTTATTGTTCTTCAACAGTTCTCTTCCTGCTTGATTTAACATAAAAAACTCTGCTTCATCTTTTGGCTCTTCAAAGCCATCCTCAACTAATTCCCATAACTCTTGTGAGATAAATAAAGCTTTCATAGTTATTGACCAGTAGTCATAATTTTTTCCATTGAATTGTGGGAGATGGACACTTCCCAAACTCATACCAGTGCTAGAACCAGCCATTCTGCACTTCTAACTATGATTTAAAAACACTTGACTGTGTATTAAAATAGCTCACTGTTCTGCAACAGTAACACAACAAATTTTATAGAGAAATACCTTTGGATTCCTTTGGCTGAGTCTTCACACTGCTGGAGAAGCTGCTGCAACTAAGAACCCCTTTCCTTCAGCTTATTTGACCTTCAAATAGCCTGGATTGGCTCTGATACCATGTTGGAATTTTGCTGAATTCAAAAATAATAAAACTGCCTCTTCTTTAACACAGAGAAATACAAATAAAATTTGCACACAGTGACAGAGTTTCACAAAAAAAATTCTATTAAAAAAAAACTTCTGTTACAATTCTTCCTCAAAAGAGGGATTTTCAAACAAAAATCTGACTGCTGCAAACACAGTTCAGAAATATCACTCTGTCATTCACTGCTATTACAAAATATTTCACACTGCTGTGTAAAATATAAAACACTCTGTTTTCTGTATCTGTTTGGAAAAATACTCTGCTGTGTATTCCCAAATTCTGCTCTCTGTGTTTTTCAATACGCTGCTGTGTAAAAAAAACATTACATTACAAAATAGCTCTCTGTCTCTACATATTACAAAACAGAAATATCTTCAGCCATAAATTGTTCAACCACTAAAAATATCACCGCTTCAATTCATTAATGGTTCATTACTCCTGTGAGCACCGCTTACAATTCACATTGATGGCACTGCTGATCTTTTCACCTTCCCGCACTGCTGTGCAGTGTAATTAAAACATTACATTTCTGCCTTTTTATCTCTTTACATACACTGCTGTGTAATAAGAATAAACTTCACGGCTTTTTAATATATGTGATGTGCATATATTAAAAACAAATAAATAAAACATTAAAAACCAACTGTAAAAAAATTGCCGTGATTAAAATTTCAACCGGCGATCATAATATAACATATAACATATGTCATATGGCCGTATAACATATGTGGGCCCCTATTGTGGTGATGTCAGCATTCCGGGGGCGTCCACAACTCCAGCCACAGACTTTCAATGACCCCCGCGGACAGTATCATCACGCATGGTGTGGGCCCTGTCCGATGGGGTATGGGCCTTTGCCTGCACTTCCTGCTGGACCCCCGCGGACATACTCTGCCGTATGGTCTCTGCGCTGTTTGCTGAACCGTTCATCCTGTTGTTCAGCCGTTGAAATTAAATTCCAACAAAATTAAGACATAATGACATAAAATTACATGACATAAAATTCCAGGGGAGACCGATGATTACCTTCACATGAAAAGAGAATGACGAAAAAAACACAAAACAACATAATGACATAAAATTCCCGGGGAGACAGGTGAACCCAACGCAGGCTGTTATTAGTCTGGACATTTAATGTATGTTTTTTACTGAGTACGTCTTCCATGTATTATGAAGCACACAACTGAGAAAATTAATCATGTTACTCTGATTCAAAAGGAAATTTATTAAATAAAAGTACACACTATAATTTAAAAATAAAAACCACCTTTCCAATCTTATTACTCAATATATTCTTTAACTAATAAAATTATGATTACTCTCTCGCGGTTGTCTCACTATTTCAAAAAAGAAAAGCTCCATTTCTGCGTTGATACTTCAGGAAAATTAACGTTCAACAGTCATTGAACTGGAGATTTGCTTCTTTAGGTTGCTTTGAGCTTTACATCATAAAATTGGGTACATGTGAAGTGCTTACAGTTATTTAAATCCGAATGGCCATCCATTGTTTCCGGTAGTATATGGAAACAGAGATACCATAATGCCAAGAAATTACATTGCCTGATTTTCACCTGGGCTCCAGAATGCCCGATGAAGGATCAGCCGCGACAGAATGGGTGTAGGAAGTTGCTGCTTCCCAAGGCCAAATGCGTTTAATCTGGTTAGGGGTGCCTGCACTATCTAGATCTATGAAAGCAGGTTTTGTGGGCCAAGGAAGATTTTCTCGATCACGCATCCACACCACCGGTGATATTGATAGCCGCAAAGTTGCAGCTGCTTGTGTGCACAGAAGACCAACTTTAATCATTCTAGTCCTTTCCGCACTAGTATAGATACCCTCCAATGTAGGATCAATAACTTTTAAAGCTCTCTCTGCTTTATACACTCTCCATGTCTGATAATTAGCCAATGTCGATAAAACATAGAAAAATAGTTAGCAGAGGATCATATTGGTATGGAGATATTACAAAATTTAGTCTTAAAAGGTGAGGCATCCATCTCATGAGCCAAACTTTGTTTCTTTCTTCCACTCATAATTTCAAGTACAAGCACTCCAAAGCCGAATACATCTTTTTTTTTCAGACATCTGTCCACCTAAGGTGTACTCAGGGGCCATATAAGCTCTGCAAAATGTTATCGATAGTGAAATTTCAATAGCTTAACACTCTCAAAATTTTGTCCTCCATTTTAAGATATATATGATTTGTAGTTGCAGGTGATAAAAATGAATTAGTTGCAGGGCTGAACGGTCGAGAAATTTCTTACGAAGTTCCTGCAACCATGATATCTGGCTTCACCTCTGGTTTCAGAGTCAGAGTATCGAAAGTCGACGAATAGTCGAATACAACACGTGTCCACACCCTATTTCGGTACTCATAGTCCCTGGAATTGGATTTATTGGTGTAAATGTTTCGGTAGTGGCTTCTAATCTCCAAATTTTTTGCTTCAGCCATGACATGGGGAAGATACTGATCGAAGATGATGTGCTTATGTTTTGTAAAATGTTAATTTGTATTAGCGTTTCTCTTCGGAGGTGGAGTCCTAGGAGAACATGGCCTGTTGTTTGCACTCACTATTGTAGCTTTGGCTCTATTGAGAATATTGAACGAAACAACTACACGGGGATGTTTCTGCCACACACGGGGATGCTTTCGCCACAACATAGAGAATACACAATACTTGTGAAAACATACAGAAAGACAGCATAACACATTAGCATAACTTCTTTTTTAATTTATTCAACTCTCTTTTCCTTAAAACAAGAAATAACATATCTTATACAAAATGGCCGCAGTTTGTAAAACCTAATGTTATTCAATGCAGATGCAATGTTGGATGGACGGTTAACCACCAGTCTTCCTTTGGTTGTCAAAAACCCATTTTTTCATTAAAACAACGCATAGACCTGCAATTTGGTTTATACATGAAGTAGGTACAAAACACATTCAAAACACAAAAAGGTGGATCTCAAATCTTATTGGTTCTAGCTCTAAGTCTTCATCACATCAGCCCAATGTTGGAATTTCTGAAGTATTCCAAATAATAGAGGAAATAAAAATTCCCCAACTTCAACACAGAGATTAATGGACAGAAATGCAGAAAAAAAAAACTATTTCATTAAACTTAAAAAAAAAAAAAAAAACTATTACAAAAATGCCACAGAACTGTTGTTCTGGCCTTTTAAAAAAATACATAAGCTGCTACAGACACAACATCTCCTTTTGCTCTCTGTCTCCAAAATGGTACACACAGTAAAAATAAAATGCACATACAGTGCTCTAAATTTTCGCTCTTTGTCTCTTTGTTTTCTGCCTTCTGTAAACATTACACAGTCCACATTGTTATTTTTTCTCTCTCGCTTTTCTCTACCTTTAGAAAAAATTACAGTTTTCTGCTCTCTCCGTAGTTTTTAATACACAGTAAACGTTTCAACATACCATAGCCTTAAGGTTTTTTTTCTTTTATACATAACATAGCAAAACTATTTAAAAGAGAACCAAAGTGATCAATAGATCAAGGTATTGAGGCCATATCATGGTGGAGAATATGACTCAAAGGGATTCCATGAGTACTCCAAACAACATGGAATTAGAAGATAGTTTACAACCAGGTACACATTGCAACAGAATGGTGTAGCGGAGAGAAAGAACAAAACAATTATGAACATGACAAGGTGCATGTTGAAAGGAAGAAACTTGTCTAATGAGTATTGGGCAGAAGAAGTTGCATGTGGTGTTTATGTGATAAACAGATCACCTATAAAGAGTGTAATGAACAGAGTACCAGAAGAAGCATGCTCAGGTATTTCATGCAGTGTATCTCATCTCATAGTTTTTGAATGCGTAACCTATTCACATGTGCCTAAGTAGATAATAGGAAAATTGGGTGATAAAAGTGAAAAATTCATATTTACTGGTTATAGTGAGTAGTCAAAAGCTTAAAAATTGTATAACCGTGTCACTAAGAAGACCATAATTAGCAGAGATGTTGTTTTCAAAGAACAATAGTCATGGAATGGGATTGTAGACAAAGTAGTTGATGCACAAGCACCATTGATGGAAGAGGATTATATAGCAGATAAGTAGCAGCAATAATCAAAGGAATAGACACCAAACAGAGTCACACTAGCAAGGACTCGAAGATTTTCTGAGAAACATGGATCCTCAAGTAGATCAACAGACTAGAATTTTCCCAGTATCCAATCGGGTGATGAATCAAACAATGGTAAGAGAAATATGAGAAGTTTGAAAAATATTTATGATGATTTGGATGTTAGTTCAAAGTTTTCATTGTTTTCATTCCAACCATCTTCGTTTGATGAAGCAATCAGAGATGAAAATTGGGTGCAAGCCATGGATGAATAAATTGAAGCTATTGAAAAGAATGATACATGGGATTTGGTTAATTTACCAAAGGATAAAAATATGATAGGTGTGAAGTGGGTGTAAAAGACAAAGTTGAATGAGAAAAGTGAAATTTACAGATTTAAAGCAAGACTTGTAGCAAAAGGATTGTCGCAGCAACCGAGAATAGAATTTGGAGAAATGTTTGCTCTGGTATTCAGATTGGATACTGTAAGAGCATCTTTAGCCACATTAGCTCAGAACAAGTGGAAATTATATCAAATGGATGTGAAATAAACCTTCTTGAATGAAATTCTAGAAGAATAAATTTATGTGCAACAATCGCCAGGTTATGAATTTGAAGGTAAAGAAGATAAATTTTACAGGTTGAAGAAAGCACTCTATGGAATTAAGCAAGCACCGAGATCATGGTATAGCAGAATTGACAACTACATGATCAAGAATGGATATTGCAGAATCAACATTGAGCCTACCTTATACACAAAGGTAAATGAGCATGGACAAATTTTTCTTTTTTTCTTATATGTTGATGGCATGATTTTTACAGGTGATCTTGAGTTAGATGAATTTAAAGCAACTGTGATGAAAGAATTTGAGATGATAGATCTTGGTCTCATGAAATATTTGTAGAAAATTATTAATACTAATGTATTACCGGATTCTCTTGATCTAACAAATTAATCTTATGTTAAATACAAAATCCTTCCACTGTTAATTTTGCGGAAATTAAATCGCCAATTGCAAACACATGTGAAGAAAATCAATCGCACATAAACACAGTTGTTTAACAGGAAAGCTTAAAGCTAAAAACCCCAACTATCATATATTGTTTATATCAATGGATCATTTAAAAATTTCATAAAAATATTAGCACATCAAGCTCTCAGTATAGTCAACAATCATTACGCACTGTCATGCAGAAATTTGCATATCTATGCACCAATTTCTTGCCTCCTGACAGTCTGCCTCCACTGCACAATCCCTGCTGAAGAAGACCCCTGAATGAATTCGAATTGGCACTGCCTTGACTACGAAATCCTCATTGACATCTCTAATGTGTGTCAGATGCATTGAATGCATCACTATAGTCACAACAGCTAGTCCATCTCACCCTTTCACCTATCTCTCCATTAGGTCTCCACTGAGACTGACATGTAAGTAGCTAACTGTTGTATTTATTCAGTTGTTAGTGAGTTATTAGTTGTGAATTAATTATTTAATTAATTCACTAAAATCTCACTAGTGTATCTTTCACTTAGACTAGATACAACTAGCTTAACTGAGTTTAACTCACTTAACTGAGTTAAACTAAATAACAACTCTCGTAACTACTCTTCCAACTCTGTCATAACTTTGCCACTTCAATTCTAACTAAGTCCTCCATGCATGAGTCACCAACCACCCTAGGAATTGTGTAATTCCTTCAACCCACTGATTTTCCAAATATGTTCACTGAAATAAAGTGCTCCAAGAGAATAAGTTGATATTTATTGTCAGATTATTATTAAGGGCTAATAATAATCGAAATGCACCTATTTTTAGATTGATGATCTATAAATAGACTTCGCCCAATATTATAAAAATAGAATTTCATCTATTTTTCAAATTTGATCAACCATCTACAAATAACATCCTGCAACTTATAGAATATTCCCACCATGTCTAAAAATAGACATACACCTAGAAATAGCCTGCGGGCCCCACTTAGTGAAGGTGCTTAATTTTCACTAAACTCATCATCTTGTTGAATCTCAACACTTCCTCTCAACAAGATAGGGATTATCCTTCACCTCGATCCTGCTTCTATGGTATTCGAATTTTCTCCCGCTGAGCACCTTCATCAGAATATCCGCATTCTGATCTTCCGTAGGAATGTACTGAAGCAACATGATCTTCTGCTGCACACAATCTCTGATATGATGATACCAAATATCAATATGTTTAGATCTATCATGAAACACAGGATTAATCGAGATTTTAATGCAACTCTGATTATCACAATGTATCACTTATGGATCTAAATGAGAACTGAACAAACTGACCAAGATCTTCCTCATCGAGATAGCCTCACATGAAGCTTGACTTACTGCCATGTATTCTTCTTTCGCTGAACTGAGTGCCAAATATCTTTGTTTCCTGTTGTAGCAAGAAACTGTTGTAGATCCGATACTGAGAACCCCTCCAGATGTGCTCTTTCTGTCCATTGGGTTGCTTGCCTAATCTGCATCCGTGAAGCCATGCAAATTCACCTCATCCGTCTGTCTTTACCATAAAACATACTTAGCTGTACCCCTGATATACCTCAGGACATGCTTGCCTACCTTCCAAAAGAGCTTGGTAGACTTAACCATCGCTTGACTAAGCTAGTTCGCTGCATAGCATATATCCGGTCTTGTATTAACTAAATACATGAGAAAACCCACCAACTGTCGATAAACAGTGGCATCCACTACCTCTATCGATGTAGCATCCTCTTTCCTCCAATTTCCTGGAAGAGGAGTATCCATGGTCTTGCATTCTTCCATGTGAAACTTACCAAGTATCTCCCGAGCATACTTTCCTTGAGACACAAAGAGTTCACCTTCTCGCTGCCATATTTCCAATCCAAGGAAATAATGAAGGAGGCCCAAATCCTTCATCTCAAGCTCCTTTGCAAGATCTGCCTTGCACGAGTGTATCAAATTCTCATCACCTGTTAGTATTAAATCATCAACATAAAGAACAATTATTAAAAGCTTACCCTCCACCACAATTTGGTATAGGTTTTCATCCGTCTCACTCTTGGTGAAGCCAAGTCCAGTGAAATAGTTGTCGATCCATGTGTACCAAGCACGGGGTGCTTGCTTCAGCCCATACAATGCTATTTTGAGTCCGCACACATGCGACTCGCTACTAAAGATATCAAATCCTTCAGGCTTCTTGATGTACACTTATTCCTCAATGGTCCCATTAAGAAACACATTATTCACATCCATCTGATGAATGTGCCAACCCATCTGCGCTGAGAGAGCAAGGATGTTCCTTATGGAAGAATACCGTGCGACATGTGCAAAGGTTTCTTCATAATGAATCCCCTTGATCTATGAGAAGCCCCAGGCAACAAATCTTGCTTTATACTTCTCAACGCTCCCATCAACATCTTGCTTTAACTTGTAGATCGATCTTGAACCTACCACTAATTTATCCACTGGCCTTGGAACAATCTCCCAAGCATTGTTTCTGACAATAGAGTCATACTCCTCCACCATGGCATCTACCCATGTGGGATCCTGCACTGCTTCTTCAAAAGAAGATGGCTCTGTCACGATACACTTGATCATAAGAGCCATGTATCTAGTAAATCAATCAGGTGATTGTCTCTGTCTGCACTATGATGTAGGGACTGCTACATTCTTTGCCACATCAAGCTTTAATCTCTCAGCTTCTGTGGTACGCTTTCTGCCTGTTCTGATGTTTGGTTCTGCATGAGTGGACTCCTCCACTCCATGAATCTCCTTCTGTGGTTTACCTACATCTAGAGGCTCATCTTTGGGAACAAGTAGCTCCTCCTCTGCATGAAAGTGTAGCTCCCTCTCAAGCGATAACTTCATGGCTTTCACCTCATTGAATTTTATATCTCGTCGCACCACTGTATTTTACTGTTTGGAAAATACACACGATAATTATGGGGTGTTTCTATGTACCCAAAAAATATCCAAACTTCTGCAATCATCTCCAGCTTCTTCTTGGCGTCCTTTGTCACATGAATGTAAACAAAGAAGCCAAAAATCTTCAGATGAGAAATATCAGGCTTCTTACCAGTAAAAGCTTCTTCAGGTGTACTCATGCCAAGTACTCTATGAGGACAACGGTTTTTCACATAAACCACAGTGTTGCATGCTTCCACCCACAAGTGCATCGGTAGGCCCTAGTCATGCAACATAGCTCGTGCAACACCCACGATCATTCTATTCTTCCTCTTCGCAACCCCATTCTGTTGTGGGTTATGAGGCGCTATGAGTTCTCTTCAAATTCTTTCTTTGCTACAGAAGTCTTTGAATTCGTTCTAGATATATTCACCACCATTATCGCTCCACAGAGCCTTAACTTGCTTCCCCAACTCCTTCTCCACCAATTCTTTGAACTCACAGAACTTTGAGAATGTTTTTCTCTTCTTCTACATGAAGAAGATCTAGCATCTACGAGAATAGTCATAAAAAAATATAACATAATACATGTGTTTTTCTGTTGAAGAAACCAAGAAAGGTCCACACACGTCTGTGTGAATTCTCTCCAGGATCACCGAAGCACGGTTCTCCTTCTCATGAAAGGTGGTCTTCACAAACTTACCCATAGTACATCCCTTGCACTGATCTGACTACGCAAGAGTACCCTTAGGAATTCCAATAGAAATCTGCTGCACAATCTTTAAGGCACCATGGTGAAGATGGCCCAATCTCCTGTGCCATAATTCACCCTCATCCTAGCTCACCACTTCTTCTGCTTTTCCCATCATTGCAGCGTAGCCACCTATCTCTAGCTTGTAGAGATTCTTAACTTGAATCCCTATCCTCTTGGTTTTACCCATTATTTTGTGTCACAGGAAATCTTTTCTCTTGCTGAAAACAACGTCATAACCTCTGTCCTCCAACATAGTGACCAAGACCAAGTTCTTCTTCAGACCTAGAACGTGCATAAAATATTTCAACAGAAATGGTTTACCTGACTCCCTCTCAAAGGTAATGGTTCCAATGACAGTCGCACTGTATATACCATTGTCACCCATCTCTATATGCATTTGGAGATCCTTCTCCTCCAAGTCACTAAACAACTCCTTGTCTCCCATCATATGGAAGGAAGCACCACTGTCAAGATACCACACCGATCTCATTGCACTTGAAACCAAGCATGCGATCAAAGAGAAATCAAGTTCAAATTGCGAGGCTAAGGCCTCACCCACTGCAGATCCAACAACCTTCTTGTTCTTCTTTTTCTGTGAGCGGTTAGTGGCAAGATGCCCATGTTCATGACAGTGAAAACAATTCACTTTGGATAAATCCAACTTCTTTCCTTTAGCCTCGGATTTTGGATGGGATTTCTTCCCCTTCCCTCTCATTTATTTGGAAGCTAAAGTGAAATTCTCTTCATCGTCATTCTTCGATGAAGAGCCATCCCTGGTATTCCTCCTTATCTCCTCCTGCACAAGATCTGACCAAAGTCGCTCCCAATCCAACAGTTTCTCTCGTCCATTGACAGAGTCTTCGTAGTTGTGCCAGCTCTTCGGAAGCCCAAGGAGAGCCAAGATCACCAAGTCATCATCCACAAATATAATTCCCACACTCCCCATCTCATCCCTACATTGGACAAACTTCGTGAGATATTTTTGAATACTGTCGCCCTTCTCCATTTTGATTTTTCTGAGCTTACCTTTTAGCGCAAACTTCCTATGGTCGCTGATGCTTTAGAAAATATCTGTCAAAGCCTTCCACATTGTAGATGGAGTGGCTTTCCTGTGAAGGATTGACACAATATGGTCTTTCACACCTTCCAACATAATTCTTCTTGTCTTTGCTACCTTCTTTTGCCATGCGTCAAGTACTACAACATCGCTAGAAGTAGGCTTAGGAACATCGCTATCAATGAACTCCTTCAGTCCATTATCTTCAAGCACCGCCTCCATCCTATCCTTCCAGGCTATGTAATTCGAGCTACCCTCAAGGGCATACTCCAATCGCAACCCACTGAAAGACATTTCAATGAATACTCAACTATCACACCAATAAATTTCTGCAGCAAATTCAAATTGTCCATCAGCACAAAACTGAACACCACTTCACAATTGCAATCTCTAGTGATTAGCACTGCTCCGATACCATGTAGAAATTTATTAATACTTATGTATTACCAGATTATCCTGATCTAACAAATTAATCTTATGTTAAATACAGAATCCTTCCACTATTAATTTTGCGGAAATTAAATCATCAATTTCAAACACATGTGAAGAAAATCAATCGCACATAAACACAGTTGTTTAACAGTAAAGCTTAAAGCTAAAAACCCCAACTATCATATATTATGTATATCAATGGATCATGTAACAATATCGTACAAATATTAGTACATCAAGCTCTCAGTACAATCAACAATCATTACACACTATCATGCAGAAATTTGCATATCTATGCACCAATTTATTGCCTCCTGACAGCCTGCCTCCATTGCGCAATCCCTACTGAAGAAGACCCCTGAATTAATTTGAATTGGCCCTGTCTTGACTGCGTAATCCTCATTGGCATCTCCAATCTGTGTCATATGCATTGAATGCATCACTATAGTCACAACAAATAGTCCATCTCACCCTTTCACCTATCTCTCCACTAGGTCTCCACTGAGACTGACATGCAAGTAGTTAACTGTTGTATTTTTTCAGTTGTTAGTGAGTTAACTAAACTCTGACTAGTGTATCTTTCAATTAGACTAGATACAACTAGCTCAACTGAGTTTAACTCACTTAACTTAGTTAAACTAAATAACAACTCTCATAACAACTCTTCCAACTCTGTCATAACTTTGCCACTTCAATTGTAACTAAGTCCTCCATGCATGAGTCACCAACCACCCTAGTCCTCCATGCATGAGTCACCAACCACCCTAGGAATTGCGTAATTCCTTCAGCCCACTGATTTTCCAAATCTATTCACTGAAATAAGGTGCTCCAAGAGAATAAGTTGATATTTATTGTTGGATTATTAATAAGGGCTAATAATAATTGACATGCACCTATTTTTAGATTGACGATCTATAAATAGACTTCGCCCACTATTATAAAAATAGAATTTCATCTATTTTTCACATTTGATCAACCATCTACAAATAGCATCCTGCAACTTATAGAATATGTTCACCATGTCTAAAAATAGACATACACCTAAAAATAGCCTGCGAGCCCCACTTAGTGAAGGTGCTTACTTTTCACTAAGCTCATCATCTTGTTGAATCTCAAAAATATTTTCTTGGCATAGAAGTTGAACAATCTGAAAAAGGAATTTTTATTTGTCAAAAATATTCTAGAGATTTGGTGAAAAGATTTAGAATTAAAAAAATTGAAAATCCCTACACCAGTTGCAACAGGTACAAAGTTAAGTAAGGATGAGGAAGGATCTGATGTCAATCCAACTCTATTCAAAAGATTGGTTAGCAGCCTCATGTATCTAAGAACTATAAGACCAGATATTATGCGAGTGAGTTTTATTTCCATATTTATGGAGATTCCAAAAGATACACATTGGAGTGTAGAAAAAAGAATTCTTAGATACATAGTAGGAACTAGAGGTTGTGGAATAATGTACGCAAGTATAGAAAAATATTTGATTGGATTTTACAGATAGGGATTTTGCAAGTAGTTTGGATGATAGGAATAACACTTCTGGTTATGTGTTCCATCTTGGTTCAGGTGTGATTTCATGGGCATGTAACAAGTAGCCTATTGCGACACTATCATAAGCATAAGCAAAACATGTAGCAGCTGCATCAACAACATGCCATGCAGTATGGTTAGGAAGAGTACTGGATGGACTCATGCAGAAACAACAAGGATCAACATCAATATATTGTGACAACTCCTAAGTGATTCCACTATCCAAGAATAATGTGTTTCATCAAAAGAGAAAGAATATTGATACTAGATATCACTTTATTAGAGAACTTGTGAGAAATGAAGAATTTCACTTGAAGCCTTGTAAATCCAATGATCAACTCATTGATATATTTGCTAAGTCATTAGAAAAATATGTGTTTGAGTTTCACAAAAGAAACTTGGGTGTTGTAAGTCTAGCTGAGACATAGACCATCAAGCGTGTTTGAGTTGTCATGAGTCATGTTTTAGTTTATATGTCATAATTAAGGGAGAGTGTTAAAATAGCTAATTAACTCCCACATGAAGTGTTAGAGAGTTAGTTAACTGAGCGTTGAGTCAAGTCGAGTTATGTGATAGATGACTTTAGTGATTATTTTGCATGTCAAGTTATATTAGACGAGTCGTTAGTTGAAAAGGTTAAATACCCTTCACTGGGTTCATTGTATTCAGATAGATTGAAGTTGGTGTGATCAATAGAAGAGCCGTAACTCGTGTGTGTTTTTTGTGTGACCTTTTTGTGTTATTTGTGCATTTTCTCTTGTGCCTTTCACCCAATCATGCCATGCAAACCTGGAAAACTATAAGTTTTATGCCCTGTCTTCAAAGATAGCTAACAATAAAATTTATCTAGCAGGCCTTGGCATCAAAGGAGAAGAATTTACAAATATAAAAAGTGAAGTGTTTCATTTTTTCATTATTTTTTTTATATTTTTCTTAAGTTCTCATGGAAAATAAAATCAATCTTTACCAAAAGGAAGGGAATTCTTCGCACAAGAATGTAAAAACTATTATAATAAAACTTACTACCATTAACTCTTGCTTATCCTGAAATCTAATGATCTTTTCATATTTTCTAGTGAAAATAAACTCTAATGATATTTTCATATTTGCTAGTGAAAATAAAGCTTTGACCATACTTGCATCAAGGGGAAACATACATAGACAAAAAAATTACTGTGTATAGTTTATTGGGATTTAGTTAATGCTAACTATATTGAGATTTATTTTGTTAACTATATTGGGATTTAGTTTACGCTCAAAAGTATGTCTAATATATATTCAACTATCATAATTAGTCTCTTCTTGTTGTTATTGGACTTAAATAATTTGATGACAAATATAATGATTATAAACTAACACCGACATCTTTTGAAAATGCTAAAAGTCATTTTTCAGTTTCTAATACTTTAGTAGCAATAAAAAATGCTTCAACTTTTACAAAAGTAGAATAACAAATTTGTAACCCTAAATTAAGAAAAAATAGAATTTTCACCTTCATACATTCATTTTTACATATTTTCAAACATTATAATATATATATTTAAATTTTATAATGTGTTCATTAAGTGGTGAGACTATGAACATACAAATTTAACATATAATATTTCTTTTAAATCGACTATACAGAATTCCTCTGTTTTTTTTCGTACTCTCATTGTGAGAATAGGAACATGACACTCATTAAAAAAAAAACTCACATATAAATCCTTTCTCTACTAAATCAATAATTAATTGGTTGTTGCACAATTTCTTTGCTTTTTTCATCCTCACAATTCTCTCATGAATCCAAAATGATGGTTTTTCCCTATTTCGCTTGGTTATATACATTTTCTAAATATGAATAATGGTTACATAGAATAAGTAATTTAGATCTATGTTTCACTGGTATAGGTTCTCATCGCGTAGGCTCTATATGACAATTTTAGAAATAAATTTCATTAAAAATCTTCAAGGCTTCCTAAAAAAAAATTGGCAATTTATATTAAGCAGAAGCTTCCTCTTCATATCAACCAAAATTTAAAATACAATCCACTCTTCGTACTTGTTAGAAGAAAAATATACACACTATTATTAAATCCAAAGGAAATCATAGGCAAGTAATTTATGGATTCTTCTCATTTTATCATCCTACCAAATCCTATCCAATCAAGTTAATTTCCTCTTTCAAAATGATCTGAAAATTTTCCTGGTTATTGACTCAGAAACTGGAGTGCAATCACTCACAGTTATCCAAGCTAAGTGAGTTTTGAAAAAACAAAAAAGAAATATTTCTTCTTGGTTTCTGCTGCACTGACTTGACTTATTTGTTGTTTTAAATTTAGGGGTAAAGCCAAATCTGGCAAGGAAGCAAGCCTCGTGGAGGGAAGTGGAGGGTTCAAGACATAGCCTACCATCAACAAAAATCTATCATCCCATAATTTCCTTTCTTGGTACAATGGTCTCCAACCTTGACCTGAGCTGAGATATAATGCTTCAGATTGTGGTTGATTATTCTAAAGTGGCCAACTCTAAGCAAACATAACAGGGGAAATGAAACGTAAACTCCATAATTTTAGTTGAATATACCTAGAAAACAAATGATTAAAAAGAAAATACCAAAACGATTTACTATAATTTAGATTTAGGATTTGTTATATTTTAAAAAATGTCTAACAAAACAACTTTTAACATAAAATTTTGTTGGTGTACATGCACTTAGACTAGCTGTGTTGGTGTACATGCACCTAGATTAGCTCCAGTTAACTTACTGCTTGCATGTGAAGTGCACTTGCTAAGTTAAGTTAACTTATTGCTTGCATGTGGCATATGTACACATTAACATAAGATAAAGCACACTTAGCTTTAGTTAGCTTTAGTTATTGCATGTACAACTAAGCTTAACTTAGTTGCTTTTATGTATTTATTCTAAAACTAATATTGGAGAACCAATTTCATTCTATTCTCAATTCTTGTTCGCTTCCTTCCTTCTTTTGCAAGCTTGTTTATTGTTTTGCAGATCTAGATTCTTGTTTCTCAAAAATCTTACATGGTATCAGAGCACAAGGATTTGTAATCAGTGCACAAGCAATTTTATTTGCAGGTTCAGAAGATTGAAGCAACAACAAAGAATGGAGTCTAAATTGGAGTTTCCACAATCGGCAATTCTTACTCCATATAATTATTTCGAATGGAAGCCAAAGATTCAACTTCATCTTAGAAGTAGAGGCTTATTTCGAATAACCATGGAAACGGAAGTTGAACCAACATCATCAATGGAGAAAACAAGATATTTCAATCGCATGGACGAGGCCTTTAGCATCATATGTTTATCTATCTCTCCGGAATTGCTATTTCATGTTGAATCATGTTCAACTCCAAATGAAGTATGGAAAATTTTGGAAGGATTGTTTGGAAAACAGGATGAAATGCAAGGTCACATTCTCGAAAATGAGTTAAATTCATTAGATCCGAGAAATTTTGAGAACATTCAAGATTTTTTCACAAGGTATAAAGCCTTGTTGGTTTAGCTGAAAGGATGCGGGATCGACAAATCCAAGCAAGAAAATCAGTTGATTCTTTCCATTTTATCAAAACTTGGTCCAGAGTATGCAGTATTCGTCTCTACATTCCACACAGTCAGATCTACAACTGGTGCAGCTTGGAAGATGCCCTCACTGGATTCTTTTATTCAGTCTTTGATGCATGAGCAAGATAAGCTCATCAAAATGGGCACACTTAAAAATTCCAAAGCGCATGCACTTACTGTGCATGCAAAAGGAAAGGCAAATTCCAAAGACCATCAGAAAGGAAAAGGGAAGAAGGATCATGATCCAAGAAAGGAAGGAAATCCCAAACCCCTTGATGGATCATCTGGCTCAAAGGAAAGGAAAGGAACGAAAGGGAAATCAATGTGCAATTATTGCCACCGTGGTTTTCATCCTGAATCTGCATGCATGAAGAAGACTATAGATCTTATGGCGCAGACACTCCAGCAACACAATCTTGGAGACCACATTCCTGAGAATGCCAAGAAGAAGTCTGGAGAAAAAGCACCAGATCCAAGAGGTAATGGGCATGCTTTGATTGCTCTTCATTCTGCACTGCAAGAATGGATCATCGATTCAGGAGCTTCACATCATATGGCTTCTTCAAAGGAATCCTTTTCTTCTCTACATGCATACTCAGGTCCTCCCATTCTCATGGGGGATAATTCTGCAGTTGCAGCAACTGGATAAGGAAGAGTGCAATTCGAAGATGGAAGTTTTGAAAATGTCTTGCATATTCCAAGGCTTTCTGTGAATCTTCTCTCAGTGTATCAGATGACACACACAGGCAGCGGAAGGAAAGTGGAATTTACCCCAGATTCCGTGAGAATTTATGACATGCAAACCAATTTGAAGATTGCATCTGGCAAGGTAAATGATCAATCTCGTCTGTATACATTTTCTGATTTTGTTCCTCAATCAGATTCTATTTTGCTACTTATGCATGCAAATGAAGAAAGTAGGATTTTGCACGAGAGATTTGGGCACTTGAATTTCAGATATATGCAACAGCTTAGTAAGCAAGGGATGGTCAAAGGATTGCCAACCATTGAATTTTCAGATGGTGTTTGTAATGGATGTGCTCTTGGAAAGCATCCACAAGAAAAATTCGAGAAGGGGCATGCATGGAGAGCCTCTTCACCTTTGGAACTTGTACACAGTGATCTCATGGGTCCATTTCCGGTGCTTTCAATGAGCAAAGCAAGATATGTGTTGTCATTTATAGATGATTACACGAGATTCACTTGGGTTTACTTCTTGAAACTCAAGTCTGAAGTTTTTCAACATCTAAAGATTTTCAAAGCGCATGCGGAAAATCATTCTGGAAAACGCATCAAGATACTCCGCATAGATAATGGGATGGAATATGTCAACAAAGATATCAAGAATCTTTGTAATGAAGCAGGCATACAGTTGCAGCATACGGTTCCTTACACTCCACAGCAAAATGGCGTCGCTGAAAGGAAAAATCGATCTTTGAAAGAGATGGCTAATTGCATGTTGCATGCAAGATCTCTTCCGTCGAAATTGTGGGCTAAAGCTATCAATTGTGCCTCATACATCCAGAACAGATCTCCTCATAAATCTGTTACTGGAAAAACACCTTTTGAGGCTTGGACTGGCATGCAACCTGAAGTTAGTCATTTCCGCATTTTTGGATCTCGAGCATGGGCCCGCATTCCTACAGAGAAGAGAAAGGCTTTGGAGCCTCAAATCAAAGCATGCATGTTTGTTGGATATTTTAATGAATTCAAAGGGTATAGATTGCTTGATATCCACACTGAAGAGCTCTTTATTGAAAGGAGTGTAAAGTTTGACGAAGATATTTTGCATGCACCAGCAGATGAACTTGTTACCAAGGTTCCATCACCACTCATTGATGAGTATGCAGATGAAACTTTAGATTAGCATTCTGATGAAGATGAGTCTTTTCCCATGACCCCTGTTAGACCACCAGTTGTTGAACATCGAGATCATACTTCTTCATGTAGTTCAGAAGATTCTCAACCACCTTCAATACAAAAATGGCGCAGCATGAGTGATATCCTTGAAGATCCTCCCTCTATCCCTCTGTTTGAGGAAGATCCGCAAGAACTCTTAGTTATGGAGCCATCCATGCCCATGCATGCTTATATGATGCATGGATCTGATCCAAAAACTTATGCAGAAGCAAATGGGCATCCTGAATGGGAAGCCGCCATGGATGAGGAATATAACTCTCTCATTGAGAACCAGACTTGGGATTTGGTTCCGCTACCTTCCAATCGCAAACTTGTGAGATGCAAGTGGGTTTACCGGACCAAGAAAGCATCAAATGGCCAGGTTAGTTGATATAAGGCACGATTGGTAGCAAAAGGTTTTCAGCAAGTACATGGTATTGACTATGATGAGACTTTTGCTCCAGTGGCAAAAATGGATTCCATTCGGCTAGCTCTCTCCATTGCAGCAGCAAGAGGATGGGAGGTGCATCATATGGATGTGAAGAATGCCTTTCTTCATGGTGACCTCGAGGAGGAAATATACATGGAGCAGCCACCAGGATACATGCACAATTCATCTTTGGTATGCAAACTAAAGAAGTCTCTCTATGGCCTCAAGCAGGCACCTAGAGCATGGTATACAAAGATGGATTCTTATTTGTTATCTCAAAATTTTGTACGCTGCAAATCTGATTCCAATGTTTATTTTCTGAAGAAAATTGACTCCTTGTTGATCATAGTACTCTACATAGATGATCTTTTGATAACAGGTAGTTCAACTTCTGTCATTACTAACATCAAAACTGCATTGCATAAGCGGTTTTCTATGACAGACATGGGCTTGCTAAATTTCTTCCTTGGACTAGAGATCCATCAGAGTGATTCTGGCATTACCATTTCTCAACCAAAATATGCCAGAGATCTTTTGGCACGATTTCACATGAGTGACTGCAAGCCAGCAGCCACACCTTTCTTATCAGGGATAAAGCTTGAGAATGGCAAAGACACACCATTGGTTGATTGCACATTGTACCGCCAGCTTGTGGGAAGTCTTCTTTATCTCACTCACTCCCGTCCTGATCTCTCCTATGCTGTCGGAGCAGTTTCCAGATACATGTAGGAGCCACATGAGTTAAACTGCAACGCTGCAAAGCGCATCCTTCGATATGTCCAGGGGACAATCACCTATGGGATTCATTATGTAGCCAATTGTCCATTGAATCTCATCGGGTTCACAGATTCAGACTGGGCTAGCGACACCATTGATCGCAAGTATACTTCCGGTTATGTACTTACTTTGGGATCCGGCCCAATTTGTTGGTCAAGCAAAAAGCAGGCTGCCATTGCTTTATCATCAGCAGAGGCCGAGTATCGAGGAGCAGTCACTGCCACTATTCAGGCAATTTGGCTACAACATTTCCTATCTGAGCTTGGGATCAGTGTCCATCATCCAACTGTCATCTGGTGCGATAATCAAAGTACGCTAAAGTTTTGCAGAGATCCAGTGCAGTGGCAGCGGACCAAACACATCGAGATCCACATGCACTTCATTAGAGAACTCATTCATGATGGGATCATCGATCTTCAGTACTGTCCTGGTTCCGAGCATATCGCTGATATCTTCACCAAGACTTTCCCTGAGCATAAGTTTCGATTCCTGCGAGATCGTCTCGGGGTGAAGGACACGACTGCCTAGCAGTTGTCTTTTCTCTACTTTTGCATTATATTTTGAGGGGGGGTTTTCTTCCCACTGGGTTTTCCCTCTTTCCTCCTTTTTTTAATGCATTGTATATGGGTACCTAAAATGGCCGTGTTGCCGGGACTCATTCATTTCGCATCACACTCACCTAAGTTATGCTTAAGGGGGGGTGTTGGTGTACATGCACTTAGACTAGCTGTGTTGGTGTACATGCACCTAGATTAGCTCCAGTTAACTTACTGCTTGCATGTGAAGTGCACTTGCTAAGTTAAGTTAACTTATTGCTTGCATGTGGCATATGTACACATTAACATAAGATAAAGCACACTTAGCTTTAGTTAGCTTTAGTTATTGCATGTACAACTAAGCTTAACTTAGTTTCTTTTATGTATTTATTCTAAAACTAATATTGGAGAATCAATTTCATTCTATTCTCAATTCTTTTTCGCTTCCTTCCTTCTTTTGCAAGCTTGTTTATTGTTTTGCAGATCTAGATTCTTGTTTCTCAAAAATCTTACAAATTTCCATGGAAAAGCCACAATCCAGAAACCTAACATATGTTAAATAGTTGACATGCCATCCTCCTCTGAGAAATTCAGTTCTTTTTATATCCAAAGTCAATGAATATTTTATTTTTGGTAATTATTTTTTATTGGTTAAATTTGCAAACTATGTTTTGAAAGGATATAGTTTTGTTGAGACATAGGTATAGTTTGAGGAACTTGTAGTTTTTTCTATAAAACCTTGGATGACTATTTATTTAATCAAACTACAAGCTGTAATAGAATGTTGTCGTAAACCATGTAAAGAATTTATGCAGAAGAGAAATCATGTCACAAACAAATACATATACTATATTTTGTATTGGGTAACTCGTTATACAACCATTAATCTAAAAAATAATGGCTTTACTTTCACCAAAATATTTTTTTGTCAGTATTTCCTGTGTGGCTCTATTTTTTTTCATTTTCCCCTAGCATATAACTTTCTATTTTTATCCCTATTTTGTTTGTTATGTATTTTTAACAAATCTTTGAAACAAATACATGCTAACCCTTTGTTATGTATTTTTAACAAATCTTTGAAACAAATACATCCTAACCCCTGGTTTCTTAACAACATACTAGAATTCTACCTCAATGATTACCCTTGCCTAGTGTCACATAGTTTATCTATTTTTATTTTTTTTAATTCAAATCATTTTTGTTTCCATCTTAAAAAAATAGAATAAAGTTTATGAAGTTTAATTGTTTCTTATTTCTTCTTTGAAACCAGATCCACTTAAATTCCATCATTCTCCTATGAAACGTTTGTGCAAACCATAAAAAATGATCCTCGTGGTTGTCTCAGAAATACAGTATTATGTTTTTTTCCCTTTTAGGTTTGTCATGTACTTTTTGCAGATCTTTACTGTGGTTGAAATCCTATAGGTTCTCATCTTACCGGCTCTGTAGGATAAATCTAGAAGTAAGTTTTGATAAAAAAAAAATATCAGGAATTCCTAAAAGAAATAGGTGATTTCTGCTAACCAGAACGTTCCTCCTCATATCAATTAAACATCAATCTGGGCTCTTTAGATTCATTATAATGTAAAGGTTATATGGATATAATTTCAAGTTCCAAAATATCCCAGACTACAATCCAACAACATCGTAGAATCTGATAGACATGAGTGAATTCTTGACCTTGCCTCTGTTCGTTAGATTGCAGGATATTCCAAAAACCTACCAGATACCCAATTGACATAATATATCTTTTCCCACCCTGCACTCTTGTTATTATAAGAGAACCCTACTTATTTTTATTCAATAATTCACTAATTAAATTTAATGACATGAATTTTCTTGATCGATGGGTGATCATGTTTCGAGGTCCATTGGAAATTTATACTTGAAAAAGTAGTGGCTTAACATAAACCAGAATTTGATATATGGAGAGACCAAGGATTTTTTTTTTTTATAAACAGAGCCTTATGTTCACGGGCATGAAATCTAGGAAGATTATGAATTCATAATATTTTCATCTGAGGGCCTCTCGGAGCATTTCTCTGACAACGAAGCTATAGAGATCCTGCACAGTTATCCTGCCAAGGTATGTATAAATGAGCTAGAAAAAAAATGTAATGAATGAGTGGACTAACATGATCTGTGAACCATTATGTTATTAAAAAATTTAATAACAGTTGTGGCCCATTCTAAATTAATTGAAACTTACCCCAAAAATCCCCAAAAGCCTAAAAGATTTGGTTTTGTTCACATGTCCATGAATTAAGGAACTTGCAAAGAACCAGTGAAGAATTCTAACTGTATATTATTTTTTGGCTTTCTGTTTTTTGGAAATGTGTTGATATAATTTTTGGAAAGAATATAAAATTGAGATTCAGTTGAAATAAAATGTAAATCTCATTTTTTTTCTATTTTAAGATTTCGGCAGTTCAAAGTCATTTTCTTTTCAAGTTGTTCAAAATGTATTTTTGAATATATTAATGAATTTGATATGCATTAATCAATTAAAATCATTGAAAAACCTCTGGAGTATTTCAATTTAAAAGAAAAAGAAAAATTGAGATTCCAAAAATTTCAAACAAATTTTTGGTTAAAATTTGATCAAATAAAATTCAGACTATTAGACTGTGATCAATCATCTATACCCATTCTCAAATTTTGTGTTATTGGAATTAACAAAAATACATAGCCAAAAACACCAGCAAACGTGAGACAAGCTCACTCAACACAATGAATTCATTTGCTCAATTACATCACACTTATATAGGAAACTCACTCACCTAATCTTCCTGAAAACGGGGAAACAAACCTCAATATGTGCAACCAATTCCTAATTACACCCTCTCGTTCAACCACTCACAACTAATTCTATTTCTGCATTATTCTCACATCCTCCCTTAATGGAGAAATGGATTTTCTACAATACCTAACTGACTTCTAAAAAATTCAAATTTGATTTTACCAAGGGGCTTAGTAAATATATCAGCCATATTATCCTTGGTGTTACAAAATATCAATTCAATTTCATTTGACTCAATTTTCTCTCGTACAAAGTGGTACTATAACTCAACGTGTTTTGTTCTAGCATGGTAAACTGGATTATGTGCTAATTTGATAGCACTCTGATTATCACAATTGATACATGTTGAACCACTTTGCGCTTCTTCAAGATCTGCAAGAATTCTCCGCAACCAAATAGCTTCACAGGTGGCATTGGTCATAGCTTTGTACTCAGATTCTGTTGATGATAAAGAAACAGTTGGCTGTTTCTTACTACTCCAAGATACGACCCCTGATCCAATATGAAATGCATAGCCAGAGGTAGATCGTCTGTCATCTGGATTTCCTGCCCAATCTGAATCAGAAAAACATGTCAGTGTAACATCAGATTCATTAGTATACATAACACCTAAATTCACTGTTCCCTTTAAGTATCGGAGAACTTTCTTTGCAGCATTCCAGTGATTTCCTGAAGGCTTAGCCATGAACTGACTAAGAATACTGACTGAGTATGCAATGTCTGGTCTGGTAGTGGTGAGATAGTTCAAACTTCCCACTAGCTGACGGTATAATGTTCCATCTGCCTCTTTTGTTCCATCTTCTTTGTACAACTTTGCATTCTGTTCTAAGGGAGTTGACATAGCTTTGCAATCTGTCATATTGAACTTTTTAAGAATTTCCTTTGTATATTTGCTTTGAGTGATCAAAGTTTTACCAGGCTCTCTCCATACCTCAATTCCTAAACAGTAATGCAATTCACCCAAATCTTTCATTTCAAATTTCTGTGACAACTGAACTTTAATTTCTTCAATTAACTTGTGAGCACTGCCTGTTATAATGAGATCATCCACATACAAAGATATTAAAGCAACATTTCCTTTGTCATCTTTCTTAACATACAAGTTAGGATCATTTTTGCTTTTCACAAATCCATTTTGAAGAAAGAAGGTATCAATCTTTACATACCATGACCTCGGTGCTTGTTTCAAACCATACAATGCCTTTCTTAACCTGCAAACCAGATGCTCCTGTCCCTGTTTGACAAACCCTTCAGGTTGAACCAAATAAACTTCTTCCTTTAAATCACCATTTAGAAAAGCAGATTTGACATCCAATTGATGTATATTCCAATTATGTTTTGTGGCTAAGGCAATCAGTAATCTAATTGTATTCAACTTAGCTACTCGTGCAAAAGTGTCTTCATAATCAATTCCCTCCTTTTGAGCATATCCTTTTGCTACTAATCTTGCCTTAAATTTATCAATTGTACCATCTGCTTTAAATTTCGATTTGTACAACCATTTGCTTCCAATTGGAACTTTATTTTCAGGAAGTTCCACTAATTCCCATGTTTGATTTTTCATAAGAGAAGCATACTCATCATTCATAGCATTAATCCATGGTTCATGTTTTTTAGCCTGCTCATAATCAATTGGTTCTTCAACATTCATTATATTAGACATTAAGGCATAGTCTCTATACCTTGCAGGAAGCTGAGTCCGTCGGGACGACCTTCTTGGTGCTTCAATGCCTGTGGGTGTTCCATCCATGATTCGTCGGCTTTGAGGTGAATCACCTCCTTGTGATGACTCACTGCTGCTAGATGTGCTCATACTGCTGCTCTCATCCTGATCCTGTACCTGTACCTGTACCTGTTCCTGTTCCTGCTTAATCAAAGTATCAAGTTTGACATGTGCATCATTAGATATATGCCATGCATCATTCTTTGTATTACTTTTATCAGCCTGCTCGTGAAACAACACATCACGACTTGCAAATAGTTTATGGGAACTTGGATCAAACAATTTATAGGCTTTCTGATCCGTACAATATCCAATGAAAACACACTTGATTGACTTGGCATCAAGTTTTCTTCTGTTAGCCTTAGGAATATGAGCAAAAGCAGTACATCCAAAGAGTTTGAAATGACTCACATCAGGTTTATAACCATGAAGAACCTCAAAAGGAGTTTGAAAAACTAATTGCTTAGTGGGACATCGATTCTTCAGATAAACAGCAGTGTTAATGGCTTCTGCCCAGAAACCATTAGAGATGTTCTTACCTTGCAACATACTACAAGCAGATTCCACCAAGGTTCTATTCCATCGCTCAGCAACACCATTTTGCTGAGGGGTATGTGGTACTGTGAACTGTTGTTGAATTCCATTAGATTTACAATAGGTGTTAAATGCTTTTGACTTATATTCACCCCCTTGATCAGATCTGAGTATTTTAATGCACTTTCCTGTTTGTTTTTCAACCATAGTTCGAAACTTTTTAAAATACTCAAATATGTCACTTTTCCTTCTAATGAAATAGACCCAGGTATACCTAGATCTATCATCAATAAAAATAACAAAGTATGAAGCACCACCAAGAGACCTAGTTTGCATAGGTCCACATACATCAGTGTGAATTAATTCAAGTATATCATACTGTCGTTTCTCGGTATGAACAGGAAACTCTTCTCTATGCTGCTTACCAAGTGCACAAGCCTCACATGGTAAATGTTCACACTTCATAACAGGAAGACCTTCAACCATTGATTTCCTTTGCAACAATGATAAATCATTGTAATTTAGGTGCCCATACCTGTGATGCCATAATTCTGCTGTCGATGTCTCTTTGGATGTCAATGCAACATGGCGCTTCACCGTCACATCCAATCTGTATAATCCTCCAACCCTGGTACCTGTAGAAACAACCCTGTAGTGGTCCTGAACATCTTTCACTATACACCCCAATTTACCAAATTCAACTTTTAAATGATTATCAGTGATAGTGGAAACATATATCAAATTCTTTCTGAGAGCAGGTACATACATCACATTATGAATCTGTCGCATTTGTCCATTAGGTAAGTACACATTTATTATGCCATAGCCTTGAACTTTAAGTGACCTGTCATCTCCTAGGTAAATGTGTGTGCCATCAGATTTCTCATAATATTTATCATACCATTCTTTATTACAAGTCATATGTGCTGATGCACCAAAATCTATGAACCAAGCATTCTCATCATCAGTTTCAGCAGACAATGCAGCATCAGAAAGAAATAACTTAAGATTTTTAAATCCATCAGTCACTGAGGTGTCTCTATTTATGAAATTTCCATTATGCCTTCTATGTCTTTGATTTGATTCATTATTCTTTCTTCTATAGCAATCTTTAGCCAGATGTCCAGGTTTTCCACAATAATCACATTCAATGTTCCTCTTAACATAAGAATCAGGAGGTGCCATACCTTTCTGTTTTGCTTGAAACCGGCCTCTGTTCCTGTCCCATGGTCTCCCACGGAATGGTCTTTTGCCTCTTGCAGTCAAAGCCAAATCAGAACCATTTGACTCCAGTTCAAAATTTTTCATTCGCTCTTCTTCTTGAAGAAGAATTCCAGCCAATTCTTCAAATGTAGGAGGTGTCAGTCTAGCTGAGAGAGCTGAAATAAAGACTTTATAGTCTGGGACTAACCCCTTTAAAGCAACAGTTACCAAGTCTGTACTAGAAACCTTTTCACCAATATCACCAAGCTTATCACTCAAGTCTTTAATTCGGGAAACAAAGTTGCTAATGCTTTCATTGGCATCCATTTTGATAGATAGAAGCTTTGTTTTTAAAAATAAAATACGGTTTGCATTAGTAGTCTCATACAAACCTTTGAGAGTGTCCCATGTCGCCTTTGAAGTTTCACAGTCCCGAATGTGAGGAATAATATTGTCCTTCACTGACATGCGTAGCAGCACCCTTGCTTTCATTTCACGCTTCTCCCAATCTTGAGTGGCAGCAGGAGGTTGAGGCTTGGGCTCGTCACCTTTGACAATCGTCCAGAGATTGTATGCCTCCAGTACTGTTATGAGCTTAAATTTCCAGTTCACATAATTTTCTCCATCAAGTTTTGAAGACTCATTTAAATATGAATCTGCAAGGGGATTAGCCATTTCTCCACCAATGACCAAATTCAAAAAATTGCAAGCTTCTTACACACTCTATTTAGTTTGATTTTTTTAAAAAAAAAAAAAAAAAAACTTCAAACAAAACTTGCAAACTTGCTCCCTTTTTGTTTTTGTTAAAAAAAAAATGATAAGAACAAATATGAATTTGTTCAACTCAAAACAAACGCACATGTGGGAGGCTGCAATGAACAACTCTGGCAATAACACACAATACCGTGAGCGATCAGTGCTTCACGCAATGATGTGCAATCTTTAAAAAAAAACACTCCACGCACCAATTTAATACCAATCCAACGCAGTTTCTTTTAACTGCCAACGTACATCAGTCTGAAATGTGAATCAACGCCTGAAAAACGCAGATATGAACGCTCCGACAAATTCAACGATAACAAATAAAAACACTTTAAATAATTGACATAAAGGCGAAAAAACTTGTTCAGTGTTCATTTAATTCGCTTCGCTTCGATTAAAAATGGATTTGAAGTCACTAAACTGCTCTTTAATTGATTTTTTGCTGTTGAATGACTGTAATCACAAATTGAATGTACTAGTGTAGTTTCTTCGTTGAAACGCCGCTTGTTTGTACGTTAACGCTTGCAACGGAAGTCCAATCCACGCCAAGATCGCCTGAGCCTACTAACAACAGACCACCAAAATGCTAACCTGGTGTGTTAGATTCCGCGAGTGTAGATAGCGACTTACCTAAGACCTAATAGATTCTAAGGCATTAAAGGTTCGATAATTAAATTAACAAAAATCAGCTATAAAACACTAGCAAACGTGAGACAAAGCTCACACAACTCAATGAATTCATTTGCTCAATTACATCACACTTATATAGGAAACTCACTCACCTAATCTTCCTGAAAACGGGGAAACAAACCTGAATATGTGCAACCAATTCCTAATTACACCCTCTCGTTCAACCACTCACAACTAATTCTATTTCTGCATTATTCTCACAATTGGCTGCAATAACCAGGGAATAACCAGGTGGTTAGTTCGAGGTGCTCTTCATGGCAAGGCTGCAATAATTCAAGGCTTCATCAACTATGAAGACTTGAAGCAGAATGTTGACGAGCGGCCATGAGAGGCATTCACAATGACATCAATGTGGTAGTTGTGTTCTTAGATCACACGGCTCTCACTGCTCATAGATAAAAGCTCTGAGCAAAACCAGAATGGAAACACTTTTGAGTTAGAAATCACATGGGTTTTCTGTCGGGACAAGCATAATTTGGTTTAGCATCTTCCTTCTTCCGAAATTTATCTCGCGTGTGGACAATAAATTTGATTAATAGTCTCAAAATATTCAAACCAACCAAATGCATTTCACAGGGATTGAAATTCTGATTTGCTCATGTTATAATAATGGATCATAATGTAATTTATTATTTTATTGTTTACCTTAATAAAATTAATAAAATAACAAGGTATCAACAAATTAAATGGAAATAATGTTTTATGGATTAAATTATGATTAGTCCCTCTCACCAATGGAGTGTATGTACCTAAAAGTGATAAGGGATCTTAAAAGTATACTCATTTAACATATCTTCATTTCACATTTCTTTAAACACAAATTTACTTAGAGTATTAAAAGGTTTTTTGTTGTCAACCAAGGGTTACCTTAACCAACCAAAAGTCTCGTCAAAAAGTTTAATAGTGAAGAACTTGTATCGAAGAGACGGTTGAGTAAATATCTACTTCTCAGGTAAGGAGAGTGAATTTTCTCCTTTTCTTCCTCCTAGAGCTTAAAACTTTCCAAGATAACAAATATTCTGGAAAATTATCTAATTACAACATTAGAGATCAATGCATCTCAATTGATGTCTCTGAAACGTAAAAATCTCGATGACTGTGAACCCAGCGAGAAGCAACTTTGGACAGTGCATGGAAATGTGCCATTTATTTAGAGATTCTCTCGCATTAAAAATAAAACTTTTATAAGAACCACATGAATTCAGTGCGGGGTCATCCATGCTCCACGGGGACATAAAATATAATTCATTTTTGAGATGTATATAATGTTTATCTCCGTAGAATGTTTATCTGGGTAAATTGTTGTGTGTTGAAGTTCTTTATTTCAAATTTATCTAACTCTATAGACATTTTTCTAGAATTTGCACTTACACTCTCACATTGTAATCATATTCATTGTATTAAGTCTAGTTTAATATAATTATCTTATCTTCTACAGAGAAATTCATTATGAAAAGGTGACATTTAAGAATCTAAAAATAATTTTGTATAAAATTTGCATAACTTTCTTTGACTTTTGATCATGTCTGGTAAGATAACTAAAACAATATAATTATTTTATTTTATTTAGAGAAATTCATTATGAAAAAGTGGCATTTAAAAATCTCACAAATAGTTTATCACATAAAATTTCTTTGACTTTTGATCATGTTTGATAAGATAACTAACACAATAAAGTAAAATTCATTTTTAGTCATATAGAATCGTTGCATGAGTCAATTGTTTGGCCTCAGTTTGAAAAATAATGCAAAGGTCTTTATTTGAAGTTAGACAATTTATTTAACTCTATTTTTTTATAATTTTTTGATTTGGATTATAATTCTATGCTACTTTTTAGACATTTGACATGATTAATGTTTCTAGCTAAATGTCAATTTATAGATAAACAAATTAATAAGTTTGTTTGTTTCTTTTTTTTCTTTTTTTTTGTTGTTGTTGTGTAGCATGTATTTTAGATAGCACAATAAAATGTCTTTTTGTAATTGATGTCATCCATCACAGTGGTCTAGAAGAGCTATCATGTTGGTTAACTAAGAAATATCTTAACTTTGTTACTGAAGGTAACTGCTAATGGGTAGCTCATGGAAGCTTATGAGAAAGTAAGGATTGTTATTTATATCTCAAATATTTTTTGGGTTTTTGTTAATGCATTACCACAAATATCTATTCATCAAAGAATGGTAATTATGTAACATCTCGCTAGTGTCCTTTACCAAGGTTTTAGTAGAAACAAGTTTGCATGTTCTTTTATCATTACTGCACTAGAAGATATATCCATACAACTTTAGAGGGAAATTATCTTCCAGAATATGGCTTCTATATTTAGTTAAGTTATTGCAAGGAGCAAGGATGAAATGTATGTATAAAAATTATAAATTTAAGCTAAACATTTTATATGAAAAATTACATGAAATTTTATGAATTTTCCTTTCGGCTAGAGATTGGAAGCCACTCGAACAACTTTGAAAAACCATTGTTTGGGATCGTTTAGGAAGTTACAAAATATTTTATGATGAAAATGGTAAATTATTGGTTTGTTTATTGTAATTTAATGGATTCATCTCGATGATTTTTGATCAAAGACAATTGACATGTTATATTTTCTAGAACTATGAACCCCATAAATTGTTTTCGGTCAATATTGAATTCATGATTTATTTTTTGGACATTCTGGACTATATGTCCTATTTTGAATTGTTACTATTTTGTGGGAACAACTTTTGGACATTTTCATTATGATTTAGATGTTGTGGAAAAATTTGGAAATCATTTAAAAAAAAAAAAAACAGATTTCTTGACTTTACTCTGAAGAAATTGAAAAGAAAATATTGTTGAGATATAAAAAAAAATATTTACTGAGAAGTTAAAGAAAAAAAAAACGAAAGGTGATTGCAGTGAGATTTGAAAAATAATGTTGAAATATGACACATTTTACTAAATTTGGAAAAAACAAGGCAACATCATCATCATATGTGTGACCAAATGGTTAACAAAAGAGATAATATAACTTTTTTCAATTTAATAATATCAAACTTTTTTCAATTTAACAATCTTATCACTTCCCATATCAAGATATATTAGAAACATCATAATTGAATTTATGATAATGTAAGGGGAAATGGCCACTGAACATATGGTTATGTGGGATATCCTATAAAATTAAATTATGTTTCCATGATGGATTTAAGGTGTATATCAAAACCATTTAGACCACTTAAGGTGTCTTTCTTGAAGACTGATTCACTATCACAAGTATAATTCAGAAGTGCCCTTTTACCCTTTTAGTGCTTTCTTTTAGGAAGTAGGGCATGTGCAAGAGTATTTTTGTAGGAACTTCAATTCATTGTTTTTTTCATTTTTTTCCTCCATTTTTTAAATTTTTATAATTTGAATGTTTACCTTTTTACCTATTCATGCTATCGTTCATTGAAACTCGAAAATTGATTATCTTACTCTATTTCTATCGATGTTTGATGCTACAATAACTTATATTTTGACAAGACTCTTGTTCAATAATTTCAAAATATGTGTGCTTACTCTTAAAAATTTACATAGCCTACAGATCAGCATTTGTAGCTCTATTTGTAGCTATTATCCATGCCTTCTTTGTATATCTCATTTTATGTTGTTAAAATTGTATTTGAGCTATTAAGTTGTTTATATTTGTAGGTAAATCATAATTTTATTTGTAATCAATCAACATCAGTGTTGCCATTAAAATCATGGATCGTCTCAAGCACAAGTCCAAAATATTTCTATTATATCAAACTTAAAAATGAATTCTTATATTTTCATTAAACACAAGTTTTGAGGAAAAATTCTAGATAGAACCAAATATTCGAATGACATGTTGAAAAAACAAAAAACCCCTCGCTTTCTTCTAGTGGATTAATTAAAGTTTCATGCTAAATGTTAATTTCAAAATATTATTGCATAATCATCTATGATGATATGAATTTATATTATAATGAAATATGATACAATGCATCCCATTTTCTAATGCTCAATATGTTTTTATTAGGTAGTTATCCTTATATTTGCGATATGTGTTATGCCTCAACACCATACACTATAATTTCCAAATTCAAAATGAAAAAACATATGGCATACATGTCTACAAATGCATTTCTCTTACAACTTTTCCAATTTAACAAACCTATAGACATTTACAAATAAAGTGATTATGCTCATTTATATTAGCACATACTTAAAGGCCCTCAATAAACATAATTAAATGAATTATGTTGATTTATTTCCAATAAATATATTAACAGTGTTGACACATGAATGCTTTTTTCTAGTTATTTTCATATTTTGTGCATGTATAGAATAAGGAAGAAGAAAAGAGGCCCACGAGCCATTAAAGGGGAGAGATGTGGGAGGGGACTTCGCGAGTTCAACATGACAAGTATAGTCAAATAAATTCATATCCATATCATTATTTGAACCTTCTTATTCCTATGTATTTGGGAACCATTTCATATCCTCCGGGATGGCATGTATGGAGTATAGGCTTGCACCGAAAGCCAACTAATACATTGACCCACATTCCTAAAATGGAACCATTCAGGATATTGTCTTCATTTTATTATCATATTCTTTAAATCACATGGATTAGAAAAGGAAAGACAATAGAAGTAGAATTTGTGTACAGGAAATGAATTTAAAACAATAATGCTCCTTGCAAATTAAATAATGAAAAATTTTATATGTATATATTGATATTAAATCTCACTCATATTGCAAGCAACATGATTAATAATATTAATCATGAAATAAAATGTTGATCCATGAAATATTCCTTCATTCAATAACATGAACCGTTGAACACATTAAAATGATGCGCTTACTGCTAAAATGACTACAACAGTTTCAGACTTCATTTTTCCAAAACAAGTGAAACATTTCCTACAAATAAAATATTTTATTACTTACCAATCATATCACACTCATCACATTCTCATAGTTCCCGAACGAGTGCTTTAAATCGACTGGTGTTTTATAGATCTCACACTCTGAAATCGTCGACTTGTAAAAGAAACGCTCATGGGTTTAGTAGGAAGCATCCCCAGGAGATTGGTTGAAGGATGATTATATGGTTCTTGATTCTTGGTGGGTTGAGAAGAACAAGGGGATGGTGCAGGGAAATGACAGTCACTGGCTCATGCCCAAACTCACTCTCTACTAAATCTATGCATATAAAATAGTAATTTAGGAGTGTATATTTTCATCATGCAACTTCACATTATATATTTTGTAGCATTAGTGTTTGTTCTGTGTTGTGTCTCCTATATTGACACCACCGATATTTATTTTTTAAACAGAACCCATATTCTGATATAGAGCATATCAGAGCCATGTATCGATCCTAGAGATGTGGGGTATGAAAACAGTTTCGCTGCATCACTTTGATGATATTGAAACCACAGGTATTTGCAGAACAATGAATGATCTGATTACATTGATTTTGACATGAAGACCTAATATTGTACTTTTTGCACGTAATATTAGAACAGTACATTTTAATTGACAATTTGTCCCCACTATATTCGTAGTATTTATAATTCCAGTAATGAATTGTATTTTAAATCTATTTGGTTTCGATTTGGGATAAACTCTCTGGAGAGGAGAGTAATTAATTAGGATAAACTCTTTAGAGAGTGAACTTAATTTTGAGAGGAAGACTTTAAATTCAATGTTTTTCTTTGAACAAAAGTTTGTATTTCAAAATTGGAAAAATTATTTTAGAGTGAATTTAGTAGATAGGAAAGGAATTTTTCACCCTTAGCCCACCACTTACCAGCATGATGGTCCACGCCTCAAGAGGAAAAATTATCGCTACTTCATGAGATACAAAAAAATTAAAGCGTTGTCTATAGACGATGTGGACAACAGACTTAAAGGTCATAATTTGGTAAATAAAATTTCAAAAAATCAGAATGTTGGTGTATTTAAATCTATTTTTTATGGTGTAAATGGATTCAACATTATCAAGAATCTCTAGGCACGTAAAATCCTGAAGTTTGACAGTTGTAACTAGATTTTCAAAATTTTCTACCAAATTTTGTCATAATCTTATTAGAATTTCCATTATTTCCCAATCTAATTTGTGGGCTCTTTAAACTATGCTGATAATCACTACTTAGACAGACAATTACTACATGCTCATAGAAAAAGAACTTATTGATCATCAACAAACATAATGAAAAATAATGAAGCTAGAAAAGAAACATGTTTCATGCTAGTCACAAGGAAGGATACCTTGCTTGAGAGGACGCTGAGGAGTCCTTGACATGAGGGAAGGAAAAGGATTAAAGGGAAAGGTGACCAACTAGAGTTTAATGGTCCACCTTTGTAGGGTGAACATAATAGTATTTGGGATAATTACTAATAACATTAAAGGGAAAGGTGACAAAAAAAATGTTTAATGGTTCTCTTGTGTAAACTGAACATAATGGTATTGGGATAATGACCATTGTCATTAAATTTAGGACATGTAGTATTTCTTAGGCTTTAAGTGTTGCTTACTTTTGTAGTGTGAATAAAATGTTATTGGAATAATGGTCACTGATACTAAATGTAGGTGGTTTTATTTGATTTATTTGATATATTATACATTTTTGAGAGGTTTTAGGTATATTTGTAGGTATAATTTACTCAAAATTTAGTAGGGATTTGTTGGAATCACAAGTTTGAATTGTAAAATCCCCACAGTAAGAGTGCACAAGGGGTTTTTTAGGGTCTCAAAACCATATATACAGTCAAGAACCCATTTTCAACAATTAAAATGAATATTTGACCAAAAATAAATTCGCCAAATTCAAACCAAAAACTACAAAACTTATAATACTTAGACAACATATGCCTTTGTAATAAGACCTCATGTGTGGTTCACCTTTGTAGAATGAACATAATGGTATTGGGATCATGGTCACTACCACTAAAGGTAGGACCTATGGTATTACCTTTGTAATAAAGTCTCATGTGCACAATCATAGGGTTGTGGTTTCACAATAGTGAAATAGTACTAGCTTTTGATAAGTGGATTGTTAGGCTTTATTAAATTTCTCAAGATTGGGTAGACAAAATTTTCGAGACTTATCCTCCATTATATGGATAGGAGTAACCACAACATGAATTTCTGTAACTTTTAATTCTTCAATTCCAGCTTCTCCAAAGGGTAGTTGTAATTAGTTCTTTTCCAAAAATAATTAGCACTTAAAAAATTCAAGAAAACCAAGGGCATTGGAAGTCTCTTATTTATATAAAACATGGCTATATAAGATGGATTTAGGCTTTTCTTTGTATTTATTTCCTATTTAGGTGGTATTGAACCTAAAAAAGCACCCTTTATCATACTCTTTTCTATGATCCTGAATTCTAAGAGGAGGATCTTCCTGTGCAGCTGGATTGAATGATGCCTGAGGATAAGTCACAAATAACTCGGGCCTTGGGACCAAATGCTAAAATGGGCATGATAAGAGTGATATTCCCAAGACTAAGCCACAAATAACCCAAGCCTTGGGAGAAAATGCTAAAATTACCATGTTAAGAGTGAGATGCTCGAGGATAAGTGACAAATAACTTGAGCCCTGGGAACAAATGATGAAATGGACATGGTAAGGGTGAGAGGAAAAGAGCCTTACTGCCTTAATGAAGGAAGCCTTGTAAAGTTGTTCAGGTCCAAGTTTCTAACCTAAGTTTCTATACAACCAATCATGACAAAAATGGAGTGGGAATCCAATACTTATTTGAATGAGTAATAGTAGGTGGTACAAGACAAACACACAAATTTCATGTAAAGTGTGGAAGGATTTATAAGGTTCTTTTATTTTTAAAGGCAGGGGAATTTACCAGTCCCATTTTATATTGAGTATTACATAATTTAAATGGTCTAATTATAGCTTATATTTATTTTTCAATTCTTTTTATTGTTGAAATATTTTATTTAAAATAGATAATGAATTATTTTTTGGAATGGATTTTAAGATATATTTGTGTTATTCCTATTGTAATGTAGAAACTATTTATTAACAAAAAAATATACATATATTTTAATAACTAAAAATTTACTTTTAATGAAGATATATATTTATAGAAAGAAATTTAATTGACATACCTCTTTGTATTAGAGTCATAACATTTATTTATGGATAATTGTATAGTTTAGAGAAAATCATGTTTTTTTAATAATCATATGTTATTTTTCCTTTAAAATATAACCTATATTAATGTGAATATATAATTTAGTACCTAAATGTTAGAGATTCTTGAAATAAAATTGTATAATTGTAAATTTTCTTTTTAGTGTGTAGGGATTGGTTTATACTTAAACACTTTAAAATATTGTCTTCCACATGATAGATAATAAAAAAGTGATTCAATTGAGTTTATCTTAGGTGTTTTTGGGTGGAATAGGTGTGATCCTCCCCACTTTTAGCTCTAGAATAGGGTAACTATGTTGTAGATCTAAAATATAGTAACTATTGAACGCTTATACCTTCTGAACTCTTAAATGAATATACCTCCTTGGAAGAAATAATAATAATAATAATAAAATAAGCTAAATTAAAAATATATGTATTTTATAATTATTACACACATAGATAAAAAATAGAAACAATATTTACCCCCTAAAAGATATATAGTTAGATTCTACATATTATCCATATTAAAAGTTTGATAAAAAACTAGAGATTATAATAGGTAGTTGGAAAAATGATTGTGTTTTTGTTTATTTAGATTGAAACACTAGGTTCATCAATTTGAAACTAAAACTATTGTAGCTAGCTCATCCTATACATAAGAGAAAAAAAAGGCAATCACACATTTTTTTAAATCATATGAATGTCAATGTGAGCATATTATTGTTGAATAAAATAAAAACCATTGTAAATATCCCTCACCACATAATGTTTCAAAGGGGAATCTTTCACACTAAAACCTTCTTGTAGGGGAAAATTACTTATTTCCCTATTAAGCATAATAATGGTCCCTATACCTATCCCCTTTTAAAAAAACCATTTAATAGTGCCTGGAGTACGACTCAAAGTTCAAAACCCCAGAAAAGGGGCACATGTTGTGGTTATTTGCCTTGTTCATGGAACTTAAGGCCTAGAATTTTCATTTTCCTTCATGAGGCCCTCTTTTTCCTTTTTTATCATGGTTTAGATCCGTTGACCCACACTATTGAATAAAACCACTTAATGAAAATTATATCCCACTTAGAGGCCAAATATTGCATGGAAAGGGCCTATGTATTGTTTGAATGTATCTTTCACAAATTATGCTTGAGCCGTATAAGTTTGTTAAATTTCAAAGACCCTTATTATCCTTCCTTAACCATTTCCAATACCTAAATACTAGCAGTCTTAGTAAAAATGTCATAATATTCCCTAATAAACAACTCATAATAAGTATATCGAAGGGAGGGAATGTTATTTGGATTGTAGGTGTTTTATTTATTGTTATTGAGCTAGAGAAGCGCCATTTAAGGCACAACGCCTCGGTTATCCTCCCTTGACCTTTAGTATTCCTCAATACCCATTATTGGTTCATAACTAAGCTAGTCTAGTTCTCATAACACCCTTGGAGGTGATTGATAACCAACAAAGGCTGGATGTCATAGAAGGAATTGTCCATGGTACTCGAGCCTGAGAAGCAAGATTTAGGGCCAAATATTCTTATTTCCATCCCTCGATTACAAGGACCTAAGACCCATCCATCATTCCTAAGACCCCGTAGTGGTGCCGATATATTCACCTCATATGTCAAAGGGTCCCTAGAGAGGGTTTGTGTCATAGTTTCTATATATTTTCCATGATGGTTGAGCTCAAGAAGGTCTAATTCAGAGTTAAGGCCATGTCATCCCCCTTTAACCATGTTTATGCCTTAACACACATTTCTAGTCCACAAAACCTATTCTTGGCACTTGTATGCTACTCAAATGCCAAAAACCCCCTACAAAGTTCATTTGTGGTGGTTTAAGGACTTCTTCAAGGCTATTGAGCTTGATAATACTTAGTAAGATCCTAAGGAAATTATTTTCATTCCTTATCATGGTTAAGTCCCCAAACCTCATATGTGGTCCCATGTTGTGGTCTAATCATTCCTTTATGAATCTTAAGCCTAAAAATCTATGTCTAAGGCCTAATATTATCCCCCCCCACAATGGTCAGTAGCCAATGGTTATTGCTTCCATACTATTACCATGATTAAGGCCTTGAGATCCATTTATAATGCATAATACATCTCAATTGCAGGGATAATTTTAAGGATGGAAAGTTATCTTGAAGTTTAAAAAATTGGCAAATCTCACTAGTCCCTAATATGCAAACTATAAAATATTTATTGATGTATTTGTAAAATTATTCAAATTTATAATGATATTATATATATTGTCTATATAATGTGGGCGATTTTTAATGTAAAATAAGTTTATATTGTAAAATTTGGGCGAATCATTTTTATAAAAAAATGGAAATTGGCGAATCTTTTTTTTGGAAAAACCATGGAAAATTAGCCCACTTGCGAATATTAGCCCTTAAAATTTTCCATGCTCAATTGTACCCATATATAAATTCTATCACTAAGATCCCTTAATTAAGGCTTATGTAATGGTATCTTGGTGTTACTCATGGCACTTGAGATCAAGTTGGTTCAAATAGGTTTGGAGGCCCTTGCTCCTCCCTTGACCGTGTTTGGATGTCAAGAACCATTTCTAGTGCACAATACCTAATCATGGAACTTGTATCCCACTTGGAGCCTTATAAAGTACACATGTGTTGGTTTGAAGACTCATTCAAAGCTCTTAATCCTAAGAATATTCAACAGTATCCAAAGTGCTCTTTTTCCATCGTAAATATGGTTAAAGCTCTAAGATCCATAATTTGTATGGAAAACCTCCTATTGGCATCCATATCCAATTTTGATTCCAAATAACCCCTAGAGATACCATATAAGGGTCCCATGTGGCTACATGACATGTTCAATTCTATTTTCTTTATCGTGCTTAAAACTGATAAGATTTTCCTATTTGACTTATAATCTAGAATTTATTTACTCATTCAAAAATACATTTGAAATCATGGAAACTCATATTTTAACCAATAATCACATATAGTCAAGTTACAATTCAAACTCTTATGAGGGTGGATAGGGCTCGGGGCATTCTTCCAAGAAACTAGTGTTGACAAAGAGAGATGACTTATGATGGATGGGTTGATATGCAGAGAAACATTGGAATTTGGAAGTGATATGTTTTAATAGTGACCATAACTTTAATGGTTTTATTTTTGAATGTACAAACTATTTACATGTCACAAGATTCAGAATATGGTCAACATCATAAAACAAATCTCCTTTAGGAGGAGAAACTCAATCATGTGAATATATCAATATATTCACGATAAAAATGTGAATGTAGTCAGAAAAATAAACACTTTAGCTGAGGGTTCAAATATGTTTCCTATTAATAGCAAGTGTAATGATTATCTCGATGCACATGCTGCTTTGTATTCTTCAAATAGATACCTTGTGAACGAGGTTGATTGTTAAACAAGTAATCAACTAAATTTGAGAATTGAGATTGACATAATAAAATTATTGAAATTTGGGAGTGGAGGAGGAGGGAAGATATTTCTCACGTTGTTTTTGCTTGGTAAGTGATCGTTGGTAGGTTTCATGATCTTGGATTTATATGGAGAATAAATGTTATGAATAAATTGACTAAATTGAGTAGTGATTAAGATATTTATTATCAGCAACACCATAGACGTACCTCCTCCCTCGTCTGACACTGAATGACATCCCATATTGGAGGGAGGCCACATAGAAATATTCTTTACCCTACATCTGTGAACTGTAGCTTTCAAATATTTATCACAAATGGCCGACCCTACTTTCTAACCACATTTAATTTATGAAACTTGTTGAATTAATGGGTGTGATTTCATTTCAATATTAATTATTATTTAGAAGATTGAAATTTATTTCAAACCATAATCATGTGTGTTTTCCTTATTCAAAAAATTAATGGATAATTTAGAAAATCATATATGCATATGTTTATTTCATTCCTTTGTATTTTATTCCTTTCATATTCACCATTCATTTCATTTCTCTCTAACACTGTAATAGAAGGGCTGGTCGCTTTACTCTAAAAAATGAATCTGATATTTATGCTAGAATATTTGGATGGCTATGTTCAACTCAATTTTCTCTTTCTTGCTTGCATACATATTATAACTATAACCATAAATAATAATTTTAGAAAATATGTGTTTCTTGAGACCATGTTTCTTTTGAAAAAAGTATGATTGTTGAGTTTCTAGTTTTAAAATCATCTGATTATTTCATGTTTCTTCATGGAAACATTACAATGATTTTTATTTTCATAACTAGCACGACCACGTTAGTAATTGTGGTTGTTATACATCAATTGATGTCATTTTCAAATTTCAATTGGTGCATAAAAGGTGGAAAATGTTGTTGATTGATGTATATCAACCAGGTTTACGAATGTGGTTGTACTAGTAATATATGTGTGTCGGGAAGATTTGTAGATCATGCTTGACTATGGTTAATGTTCGATGACTATGGTTAAAAATATTTTTCAAGGGTTGGCCATGGTTGACCATAGTAGACGAGGGTTGTTGATGATTGATGATGGTTGACCATGGTTGACCAAAGTTTATCATGGTGAACCATTAATATTACAATGTATTTGTGTTACATTAATCTAATAATGTTAAATTAATGTTGATGATTGTTACCATTGTATATAGACTAAATTCTACTTTCATGAATGACCTTGTGTAAGTAATCTAGTAAATGGAAGGTAAGTTAACTAAAATTTGAGGGACATATAATACCTAGTTAAAGATTCCATGCTCCAATTAAACTCTCCCCTCTTCAAAAACCAGCATATGTTTATCATCTCCGAAAATATGGGTGGTTTATGAAAAGTCTCCAAATAACAAAAATAATGTGTTGAAGAAGTCATATGGCATGTATCTCTTCAATAAAACATCAAATAACTTAAATATGTAGTGGCTAGTAGTGCATGACCTTTACCAATGTCTTCTAGTGGTTGGCCCCCTTCTTCTTGTTGTCATTATTTAGTATGAAATCATCCAAGTGATACTACTAGTAGAGTACCCTTATGCCATTTGATCAATGTTTTTCTTCATTGAAAAGCTCTTAGGATGGAACTCCCTATTGTAGTATGCACACTTTTGTTTCTCCTGGATTTTCCTTGTTTGCAATCAAAACCTCCTCATTAGGCTTTTGCTTAGCTTCCTTCTTGTTCTTTCGCTTAGTATTCTTTCGTGTTTAATGTGATGTAAGTGCATGGGTTAAATTCCACATGAGTATGAGCTTGTTTTTCTCTTATATTGGAGATTCAATAAACTCATCTAATGACAGATTATTCCAATTTTTACTCATATATAATTTTGCAATATGGAAAGAAGAAATAAAGGCATAATACTTACCTCCTAACTTACAAAGCGCCAAAAGAATGGGTTTGTTTTTCTTTTCTTTTTTTCTACTTTTTCTAGAATATTTTACCTAAGCTATCATATTGAATCTAGACAAGTATACCTATAGGGCCTCCAAGTTGATTGGATTCATTGTGATCATATCATTCTCAAGCTGATTTCATGTTAAACCATGTTGCTTTCCAACTAGGTACTCCAATTTGGTACACGCTTGATTAGGAATATTTCACTCAATCAAAAAATAAAATTATATTCAAAAAAGAAATAATCCAGTAGGATTCGTCCATCCCATTGAATGATTTTTTCCCCTTAATTGTTAAATTAGCCTCAAATTTAATATCCATAATGATGTTATAGATCCCATTACTATGCAAGAACATGACGATCTTTACTTTATAGTCAAAATAGTAGAAAGATACAAATATTCCTCAAAAAAACATATGATTTGATACTTTTTATGATTTTAATCACAGGCTCAAAATTTGAACGTGAAAAATTACTAGACTAGCTATTTGCGAAACAAGAGAGAAGAGAGAGAAAAGTTTCTACGAAAATCACTAAATAACCAAAGAAAAAATTTGAGTTACGTAAAAAGAATGAGCTTAATAATTTATGACCAAAGATGTAGTATTTATGTACATAACCTCACTATAAAATATCTCTAGGAGTCCAAGCAATTCCAACTAGGTTGGGATTCCAAGTGCATGCACTCAATTTAACTCAAAAGCATAGTCCCTAGTTGGTAAGTGACTCAAAATTAGAGTGAGAGACACAAAATTAGAAAAATATTATAAAATTAAGTCAACTATAAGTAACTGGAGGTAGAAATTAGTAAGGACAAATCAATAACTCACTCATGCAAAAAAAGTAACCAAACAAACTCAATTGAATATGAAATGAGGACTAAAGTAAACTAATAAGGGAAAGGGAGATAAAAATGGTGGCTATATTCTAAAAATTAGGGAGTAGTTATACATTCAAAATATGGAGGCTTATGCATGAGGTAATTTACATTATTGGAGTCTAATTATCCATTTTAACCTCTAACCAGTGTATTGTCAATTCAAACATGCTTGCGAAAAATAGAATTGCTAAAAATAGAAAACCCTAAAATATAAAATGTGCCAAATGATAGGGAATTACTAGTGAATGAAAATTTATTAGGTGACCCTAATATTGTTTGGAATAGGGTCTAATGATAAATAGAGTGTAGGTTCTAATGAGGTTCAAGTGAACTACTTAGTGCAATGTGCCCCTGCATCGTCAACCAAGTTCAACATAGTTCACTTCTGATGAAAAGCGAAACCCACTAGAAGCTGGTTCACCTTTCATTTTTCAAAATGAACCTGCAAAATCAAAACTGTATCAAACTGCAGATTCATAAACCTGATACTTCGATTCTGGGACCTGTGGGTTATGGGCGCACTCTGCTTCCACTGCACTACTTCATGCTTACATATAGATATAGACATATATTGGAAGCGCTTAACAATGAAACCCATGGTTCATAGTCTTTCAATCTCCATATGCCGAGTTTCAACACTTAAATAAAATGCCCTTGAACTATATCCAATCCTTCGGACATATTAAGCCAATTTTAAATGTCCTTTGGAATCATATGAAAACCCTTTATAACTTTACCACGGTCCATCATAATCTCCAAGGGTGACTTCAAGATCAACTTAAGTCTTCAATAATTCTTTCTCAAGATGTCTTCACAAAAAAGTCTTCAGGGTCACTTCACAAGTAATCCTAGTGTCTTCATGGCTGATATTCAAAGTTTGAAGTTACAAGGTAGAAGTACCAACAATTCTGAGCCTTCAATTCTGCACTCCATTAATCAAGTCACAGTTTCGTGCTTATGTAAGTCCCATGGTTCCACAGGTCACGGGTGACTTTTGATGAGCCCTAGATACAATTGTTCTTCAACTTGTCCATAGGTCCTGAAGGTCTAGAATAAGGTCTCCACCATAGATTCTGCAATTGTAAGCCCTTGTCCATAGGTCTGGTATTCCACAATTTTGAGGCTAATGTTTTGTAGCTTTAGATTTCCAAAAATCTATTTCAACAGGTAGTTGCCACAAGTGGACTTTCGAGCTCTCAAAAATCCGAGTTGCTTGTAATTCTGAGTCACTGTAATAAGCTACAGGACCAAGACTATGCAGTATCACAGGTTAAAGTTTAGGTGGCAAGTTTGAGCTATAATTGGTGGTCAAGTCCAAGCTCTTTGACAATTCCGCAATTCCTTATTGCCAATCCTAAGCCTCCTATCACAGATCCAATGTTTGAAGCATTTAACCCATAGATCTGAACCTCAAGTCTATATAGTTTCAAGGAGTAGTGATAATTTTCCTTCAAGGATATTGCAACACAGAGCTTGTAAGATATTTAAATCATTGTTCTTTATCCCTGTAATGGAGGTTGTCTATTAGATGAGGTGTGTAGCTTGCCTACCACAAGTTTGAGTCTTCTCAAAGGTGGAGTCCAAGCTACAGACTTAGAGTGAATGTTCACCAGAAAGCTGACCACAATCAATAGTCTGGGATGTTATAACCCTGATTCCAGCCTCCAAAAGTGAGCCTTTAAGGTGTTGTTGTCAGAGTCTTGGTTCAGCTAATCCAAGCCTTATTTCAGGGCTATAAACACATGAACGAGTTTCCTTCACCAAGTTCTGTGCATGACACCTTCAGTTCTGTAGTTTTCAGGATGATCAAACAATTTTATCCCTTAAACAATCCTTCCTCATCATCCTTTAGTTCACAAGGTGTGAACTGCACTTGCTGTGTTTTGCTCTGAATTATCTTCACTGAATTGATGCCTGAAATGATAAGTTTAGATGTCAATATATATTAGGTTTTGACCTTTAATGAAGAGACACGTCTCTTGGCCATGAGGCATGAGCCTACATAAGTTGGCTTAGGTCGGCTCACTTGATAGAAATTTACCTTAAACTTGAAAAATCAATAACATTCAAACCGCTTGGAGTTTCGGGCTGAGTAATAGCTCATTGGAAAGGAAAAATTATGCTCTTCAAGATGGTATAGGTTTCATTAAGGAATTTTTTGTCTAAGGTAGAAAAATATATTTTTTAATCTGACTGATTATTTATGAGTGCAGAAATGGTGGCAGGGAAGAATTCCTTTGAGTGTAGAGCCTCATGGTTTGATTTCTTCGTTGATTGTCTTCATAATCATGCCTTAGCCTTCTTCAACATAGGGTCACCATCATCATGTCCTTGATATAGTGCAGAGATATGGTAGTATTCCATTATGATCATCAAGATACATGCTTGAAACTTCATTTGTGTCTTGACATCTTAGACAAGAGTTGTAATCACTTCTAATCATCCTCTGGAATCTTCAAGAATATTTTCCATCCCGGTCACTGAAATCATCAATGAAAACCTAGATTAACAATCTCCCCCTTTTTCATTGATGAAAATATTCTTTCCCTTTCAAAATTCTCTCCCCCTTTGACATCAATGGCAAATGGGGTGCCTGAATACTCCCCCTGTCAAGCTTCTTCTTTTCTTCATGAATTGTAGTCCTTCATAGGTATGTTACTCCCCATGCCATGGTGCTATTTCTTCTGTTAGTATGGTCCATGATAGATGTGTTTGTATTTCTTCAATTTTTTGTACCATCTCCCCCTGTCTAGACAAATTCCTTTAGCTCATCAAGAATTACTCACCTTGTGTGATAAAGTAGAAGGCATCATCATAAAATCGTGTTTTTCTTCAATGGAGTTAATTTCAAGAGATGATTTATCAATATTGTCCATGTGTAACTCATAAAGGATTTCATAGGGCCCATTTCACGGATCACTTTCTACAAGAATACTCAAGAATCGCAAACTCCCCCTAACTATATGCATGGTCTCCTTTTGGCAGGGTTTCACCATCAAATACTTGGAATATCAAGGATGAATTTATCAAGTCAACAACATGTGTTGTTGGCTGAAGTGTTCAAGAGAATTTCGGATTCAACTTGCTTCCTTCTCCATACTTTTGTAACTTTTTCTTTGGCATGGTTCTAGCTTGTGTAGAGGCCCAAGTCAAGTTACAATCATGTGCCATATGTCCAATGTTATGGAAATTGAAGCACTCTATCTTGTTCATGAAAAATAAATCATGACTTCTTCTTGCAAAATTTCTTCTAGGAGATTGACGGGTACCATTGTATTTGTCTTTGTGATATTCCCTACAATATTTTTCCATGTGCCCAAAGTTTGTACAAGAATAGCAATAACCAAGAAATATACTTTGGTACCTCGGAGATCGAGTCTTCCTTGATGTACTTCTAAAGTCTTTTTGCCTTGGGATTCTTTGATGATATTCATTGCCTTTTGTATTCTTGACACCATCTGCAAGTCTCCTTGGAGTAGAATTTCTTTTGTTGTTGTCTTGAATCTTCTCCTTGCCTTTGCTGGAACTAGGAGTATCAACATTTCTTTCTAGGTTCCTCACATCTTTTTTGTTTGAAGAATTACCGTCTTTACTGTGATTCACTCAAAGACAGTCAAGACCCAATTTTACTCAAGGGTTCAGCAAGTCAACTTCCTTTTTAAGAAAGACAATTTATCCTTTCAACTTTTCACAATCTTCATCTTTCATAACTAGTTGCTTCTTCATTTATTCCATCATTCTTTTTGCTTCATGTGCTTCGATTTTAAGGGAGATGACATTTGATTTCATTATGAAGACTTATTCATTCTCCTTTGCTAGACTAATCTCCATTTATTCTCTTTTTCTTGTAGCTTCACATGTTTTGGCCTTGAGAAGATTGTTGTCTGATCTTAGTTTCAAGATTTCTTCATCCCTTTCTTCTAGTTGGCATATCATGGTGTTTCTCTCCTTTTCTGCTTCATTAACTTGTCCTTCTATGAATGCAAAAGTTTCCATCACCTTCTCAGCTCCTTGCGATTGTTTCCTTAATTCTTCTAGTTGAGAACAAGAGACCTCCTCCTTGTATTGACCAATCTCTGCTTCTATATTGTTTAAACTCTTAAGACTTTGTTCAAGGTGGCTTGACAAAGTTTCTTCCCTTTTATTTGCCTTATCCAATTGATTTGTCATAGATATGACTTCTTTATGATGCTTTCTTTTGTTTTGATGAAATTCCTCTTTAAGTTTGGCGAGCTCCTCATCTCTTTCTTGTACTTGAAGCTTGACAAAGTCAACTTCCTTCCTTGTCTTGTCTTGGTTACCATCTTTCGCTTTCTTCTTAAGTTCCCGATTTTCCTTTTTTAAACCGTTAATCTCTTCCATGGAAGCCGTAAGTTTATTCAGGATATATTCTTCAAATTCTTCTTTGTTCTCTTCATCTTCTAAGTCTTCTTTAGCCTTGTTTCCATCTCTCTTATCTTTAGCTTCCTTGATGGGTTTTGGATTTCCTTCTTGCTTTCCATCATCTTCTTGACTAGAGGTCATGGTAAATGCTCCTTTTGAGTCAATATCATGAAGTTTGTCCCATATGCCTTTTACTGACGAACATTTTTTCAAATTGGCCTTCATAGAGTCAGGTAGCCCATTCAAGATTGCTTTCATTGCTCTTGTATTACACTCCTTGGATTCTCCTTCCAGCATGCTATCGGTAATCAATGATTTACAAACTTCAATTCCTTGAGTCTTCAATAAATTCCTCATTCTTGCCACGCATATATCAAAGTTTCCATTGAACAATGGAGCCTTCGCAAATTGATTTAATTCAGTTTCAATGGTTGAGGAAGACATGTCTTTAGGAGGAGTGGAGAATTTATTTCTTGGCTTTGCCATTTGTGTTCTAATGATCAACCTTCAAGCTGTTAGGCTTTGAGTGAAGGTACTGGCTATAATACCAATTGTTAGAAATACTGAGAGGGGGGTGAATCAGTATTTATTTTCAATTGTTAATTTTACCTGTTAGATCACCTATATTTAGAACACAAAATGAAAAAGAAGAATAAATTCTTTTATTAATTTCTTCTTTACAATAAATCAAGTACAATATATGTAGGGCTCCAACCATAGATAAAGACACCAATATTCAATCCACCAGGCTCCAACCTATACTTTTCCAAGCACCGACTTGGACTTCCAAGTCTCCAACCTTGTCAATTATGAGGCACCAACCTCAAGGGCTCCAACACTATATCTGGTACATGCTCCAACCTAGTCTCTTGAGGACTCCTATCCTCTAGGGCTCCAACCCTATCTTCCAAGGCACCAACCTTGTCTCTATGAGGACTCCTATCCTCTAGGGCTCCAACCCATGGCTTCAATTCTTCAAGATAGATTCAACAGTTCTTCACGGCTCCCAATATCTTCTGCAATGAGCCTTGACAATATCTTCACCTTCAACACTGCCCTCAAATGATCTCCAAGGCACTTAGCTCATAAATGACAACTTTTTTTTCTCATGAAGGTGTCTCCACAGCTCTTTATGTTACCCAAACAAATTCCTTCAAGGTCACTCCATGAGGACCTCAACAGTGAATCATAGTCTCTAAGGTTGAATTCAAGATCAACTTAAGTCTTCAATAATTATTTCTCAATATGTCTTCACAAACAAGTCTTAAAGGTCACTTCACAAGTAATCCTAGTGTCTTCATGACTGATATTCAAAGTCTGAAGTTACAAGGTAGAAGTTCCAAAAATGCTGAGCCTTCAATTATTCAAGCCATTGATCAAGTTATAGTTCCATGCTTATGTAAGTCTCATGGTTCCACAGGTCACGGGTGACTTTTGATGAGCCCTAGAAATAATTTTTCTTCAACTTGTCCATAGGTGTTGAAGGTCTAGAATAAGGTCTCCACCACAGATTATGCAATTATAAGCCCTTATCCACAGGTCTGGTATTCCACAATTCTGAGGCTAATGATTATGAGCTTCAGATTTCCACAAATCTGTTTCAACAGGTAGTTGCCACAGGTGGACTTTTGAGCTTTCAAAAATCCGAGTCGCTTGTAATTCTAAGTCACCGTAATAAGCTATAGGAACGAGACTATGCAGTATCACAGGTTAAAGTTTAGATAGCAAGTACGAGCTATAATTGGTGGTCAAGTCTGAGCTCTTTGACAATTCCGCAATTCCTTAATGCCAATCGTAAGCCTCCTATCACAGATCCAAAGTTTGAAGCATTTAACCCATAGATCTGAACCTCAAGTGTATATAGTTTCAAGGTGTACTGGTAACTATCCTTCAAGGATATTGCAACATCGAGCTTGTAAGATATTTAAATCATTGTTCTTTGTCCCTGTAATGGAGGTTGTCTATTAGACGAGGTGTGTAGCTTGCCTACCACAAGTTTGAGTCTTCTCAAAGGTGGATTCTGAGCTACAGAATTAGAGTGATTGTTCACCAGAAAGATGACCACAGTCAATAGTCTGGGCTACTATAACCTTGATCCGAGCCTCCAAATGTAAGCCTTCAAGGTGTTGTTGTCAGAGTCTTGGTTTAGCTGATCCGAGCCTTATTTCAGGGCTACAAACACATGAACGATTTTCCTTCACTGAATTATGTGCATGACACCTTTAGTTCTACAGTTTTTAAGATGATCAAATAGTTTTATCCCTTAAACAATCCTTCCTCGGCATCCTTTAGTTCACAAGGTGTGAACAACACTTGGTACGTTTTGCTCTAAATTATCTTCACCAAATTTATGCTTGAAATGATAAGTTCTGACGTCAATATATACTAGGCTTTGACCTTTTAATGAAGAGACACATCTCCTGGCCATGAGGCATGAGCCTACACAAGTCGGCTTAGGTCGGCTCACTTGACATAAATTTACCTTAAACTTGAAAAATCAATAACTTTCAAACCGCTTGGAGTTTCAGGCTGAGTAATATCTCGTTGGAAAGAAAAAGTTATGCTCTTCAATATGGTCTAGGTTTCATTAAGGAATTTTTCCTCTAAGGTAGAAAAATATATTTTTTAATGTGACTGATTATTTATGAGTGCAGAAATGGAGGTAGAGAAGAATGCCTCTGAGTGTAGAGCCTGATGGTTTGATTTCTTCATTGATTGTGTTCATAATTATGCCTTAGCCTTCTTCAAAATAGGGTCACCATCATCATGTCCTTTAGATAGTGCAGAGATATGGTAGTCTTCCCTTATGATCATCAAGATACATGATTGACACTTCATTTGTGCCTTGACATCCTAGAAAAGAGTTGTAATCACTTGTAATCATCCTCTGGCATCTTCAATAATAGTTTCCATCTCGGTCACTGACATCATCAATGACAACCTAGATTAACACAAGGAAGGAAGAAAGTGTGGGACTCAAGAATATTCTAGCCATGAATCAGATGAAGAGAAAGCCAAATTTGTAAGAAAGTTGAAGAAGGGAACTCCAAAGTTCAAAGGTAAGGTTCTTTTTAAACATTTTGAATGTGAAATAATAGGAACCATGCTTCTAAATGTCCTTATGAAAAAATAAATGATAGTGAGGATGAAGTAAAGTTAAAATATAATTATTATAAAAGAAGAAAGAGTTCCAAAATAAAAATATTTACTGCAAATATCAAGAAAATGACAATGAAAACATGTTTTATGATGAAGGAGGAGAGATATTGTTCATAGTTGAAGAAGAGATTGAAGTAGAAGTAAACATTGAAGGAAAACTCATAAGTTCCTTGGAAGAAATAAGATATCTAAGAAAGAAGGTACATCAACTAGAACAATAACTGCAAGATTATAAATATAAATATCATGATGTAGATTCTATCATCTTTCTCAAAATTGAACTAGAAGAAAGTAAGAGGATAGAAGATATTTTGTCAAACTAGTTAACGAAAAAGGAAGAACTTTGTGAAAAAAAGGAAGAATAAATTTATCTTTTAATAGAATAGTTAGAAAATATATTGAAGCTCCTTAAAGGTTCTGAGTCATTAGATCATATCCTTATATTTCATAGATGTCTCCTCATCAAAACAAGTTTCTATTATTAGGAAGATCGTGAGACATCCAAAGATGAAGCTCTCCTAAGGACACCAAATGACAAAAATTTAAGAGTTATGATAATACATTAATAAGATCCATCAAAAATGCATTTGAGAATACCATTCAATCAAAGGATCATACTAACAATGTTAATTTGAGTATCTTAGGTGACACTTAGACAAGAACCAAAAATCAACAAAATGCAACTAGCCCAAGAAAGGGAAGAAACCTAGATGAGGGTATAAGCACCACTATGACACAAAATAATATCAAGAGATCCACAAGAAGTAATTTAATAAGATTCAAATATCATAGAATAGCTAAATCTCGTCCAAGGAACAAATTCAGAAGAAATTCCTCATCATTGAATTGGGTATCAAAATGTGTTTTTTGGTCATTGTTTCTCATGCACAAGATTTGGACATCATAGAACCTATGTCATGCCAACGATTATGTCAAACATAACATTAGAGATATTTTGAGGTCTAAAATGGGCCTCCTAAGGAATATTATAGCATAATGTTTGAAATAATAAAAAAATATTAGATTACATCATCAAATTTTAGAGGGAAAAAAGAAAAAAAACTACTTTTTCAACTCGTATTTTCAACTTATCTCTCTATGGTTTTACTCAATTTTCAAGCAAGAGAACTCGTGGGATTCATAATTAAATTCCTCATCTAAGCATTACCCATGTTGAATACCTTTGATGGAACTCGCTATATGAAAAATGAGAAATACATGAAAAACGTGATTACAATCATGTTTTTAATATATTTTCATTTTTTGTGTAGAAGGGTCCATCAAAATTATGCAACATGGGTACTAAATGGATGAGAAATTAAATTATGCATCCAACGAGTGCTCCCGCTAGAAATTAGAGTAAAACCATAGGGATATAAGTTGAAAGTACAAGTTGAAAAAGTAGTTTTTCTATTTTTTAAATTTTTTATTATTTTACTCCGAAAAGGGTGAATCAACCTCCATTGCTGACATCATCATCTTGAATCCTAATGTTTCTTGTAAATTTAATTTTTGTTGTACATTTGTGTTTTGAGGCCCATTTTAGACCTCAACATTTCTCTAGCGAAAATATTTTATACTTCGAGGAACATAAATATGGGAAATCAAATCAGAAGTTGTAACAACAGGTCACATGGGCCATTTATTCCAATATTCAAGCCAATACATACTTCTTTAAAAGCCACATTAAAGGAAAAATAGTGCACGATTTCAGGATTAAGTAGAGATTGTTCAAGGAGGAAGGTTTCTCTGCTAACCCAAGAGAGATCACTAATACATGGAGAAGGAAACATGAAGAATAAAGGATAGATCTAATCACTCATATATAATCCATTGGTTAAAGCTTATTCAAGTATATGAATGTTTTAAAATGAAACTTTAAGAATCGGGAGTTTGCAAGATAGATGAAGAAAGAAGCGAGACAAGGAATAGGGGGGCAACTATTAGAAAGAGAAATTGAGAAATTGAGGAAATTTGTGTTAAGAAACTTGTATTGGATCATGGTTTTATGTAGGAAATATATTAGATGCAATAGGATTATAGAGAGGGAGAGTATGATTATAACCACACGACATGAATCATTTAGAAGAGAATAATTTATCCACGGGGGGAGCAGGTCCACATGCGGATATAGTAAAAATTACGTAGCTGGTTCAATAGTAAGCAATAATTAGATGGGAAGCCATCTTCAATAGGTAATTTTTTCATTAAAGTCAAAGGTGGAGAGAAATAATACATTGACAATATGAGAGAGAGAATATGTTGGCCAAACAAAGAAAAACTAGGGGAGTTCATTCTATTGCCATCAATTACCTAGAATTAATGTCTGATAGAAACATTATTGTAACTAAAGTGATGATGTCAAAGGAAGCATGATGTTAAAAGGTGATATTTTTGGACATAACATGACAACCAATTTCATGTCATTGATGCCAAAGGCAACATGATGTCATAAGGGAAGATTGTTGGACAATGCATGACAACCAATATCATGTCATTGTTATCAAAGGAAGAAAATTGTTGGGAATAGTATTGTAATGTCAAAATAGGTATGATAACTTGAAAATTATTGACTTTTATTTTATTTTATGATGATAGAATGAGTATATATGTAGATGGTATGTTGGTATAACTCTCTCTGAGACCTTTCCAGTGATATATTAAACTTGACCAAATTCCTCCAGAATGAGAACATAAGCCAATTTAAAAGTGACATGGTGGAAAAGCGTTAAAACACAATTTTTTTTAAAGTTCGTGCATGTCCAAGGTGGATCTATGAAGTCATGCACAAACATTGGTCATTGGAACACAAACATGTGCATTCATTAATGCGATTAGACATCACATAACTATATGTATATCCAATGGTTGCGGAAGTCATGAACATCAAATGGAGCACAAACTTACATGACATTTAACATAGGTGCCCTTCAAACTCCACCATGTGGACCCAATCAGATCATGACAAATGGATTGTTGTGGACTGTTCAATGACAAGACACATGGGTTGATGACACAATAGATATAGTCAATGGTGGTTTGACACATCAAAAGGATAACACATGTGACACAAATGGTTGATTGAAAGGTGACAAGATGAGATGATGTGACAATATCATGTGGTAATATAGTGGATGACATGACAGTGAAACAGGGTGCCATGTGGCATGTCCAATCCACATTTTTGGATGTCCAATTGGTCCAAATATGAGTTACACATGCAACCACTCAGAGGGAACCACATGTCAAGTTAATGTCATGTTGATGTCGTCATACAATCGACCATGTACCCCTACGGACCAAGTCACATGAAAAGGTCATATGGAACTTTCTTGTTTCAAATCATGTCATCCAAAACTCCAAATTTAAATAAATTCTAACTAAATTTAATTAAAAATTGGATCGGTGCACCCACACATATATTTGTGTGTTAGTGTGATGAATGTGTGCATTGATTGATTATGAGATGTGATAATAGTTTGTTCTTGGTTCTTCTCGTTGTTCACATACAATGTGACTCTATATTTTAAGAACAAAGGTTGTCACAATCGAAAGGTGGAATCCCAACTCATTGTGAATGTTTGGTGTAGCTATATTGAGGCAATGGTTCCTCCAAAATGAGGCACCTGTAATCATCAGAGGAGTCATCTTCATGCTTCGTTTGTTGAGCCGCTGGTTCTAGAGTTATGGAAGTGCGAACAGTGCATGCACTACCCTTGCAGCCCTCTTCTCCAGAACAATCAGAGCTATCACTACTGCCGCAACTGCTTCCACTACTTCCATTTCCTTTGCTGCTGGAGGAGGGGGCGTCGTTATTGACTGGAAGGGATTCAAAATTACATGAGCGCAGAAGAGGCATCGAGTCAATGGTGGATTTTCTTTGCTTTTTCCTTGAGATGTGGCCTGCAGCATCAGAAGCTTCCTCCTTGAAGCTGATGGTGATAATGATAGTGAGGCGAGGGCGATCCAGAGCACATGTATAATGGAATTGAGCAGAGGTTTCCCTAGGTAGAGGAGGCCACGTCTCCAAATTAAGAAGAGGTGGAGAGGGGTGACTAGTGGTGTGGCGCAAACCCAAAATGTTGTCTAGAGAGATAGAGTGAGACAACTAGGAAGCATGACCTCGGCCTCTGACACTACGAGTTGCAGTATAGTGAGCTAAAACCTCATCGTGAGATGGAGAAGAAGACTCTAAACGGATGGACAGAGGAGGATGTGACAGCAACACATTCTATGTCGCTAGGGCATATTGGAGCTGTTGGAGGCATTGGAGATACAATTGGGCGGAGAAGGCTGAGCAGAGGGAGTTGTAGGCTGAGGAATCAACTCAGGGGCAGAATTGAAGCTACAATAGAGGCTATGAATGTAATGGTGACTAGGGGCAAGCGTATGGCAATAGTAGAGGCTGCACTCCCTCCCCGTGGGCATTCAAGAGCTCGACTCTGAGACCACAGAGGGGAAAATGGAACTGGAGGGAGATGGCGGAATGAAACAACATGGAGGCATTTTGAGAAGGTGTTAAATGCATCCACGTTCGAGAAAATTAATGATCGAGTGTTGAGACCAGTTAGCGGATATAAATGCCACCAACTTGAGCCCATGCGTGACCATGTGGCAATGCCATGTGTCACGTACTAGGCTTGCCGTCCACTTGCACGTATCATTCACCCGCATCCGAGAGCTTTACGTAACATGTTAACTTAAACTTGAATTATATATATATGAGTGAAGGAAGATTTAATTTTATCCCAAATATCCTATTCATTATTGGGATTATGACCAAATTATTTTTGTGGCATCTTCATTTCCCTAAAACATTTGAAAAGTAACCCTAAGGATAATGGTTTAGATATATTATTTATCCATAGCACAACTACATACTTGAAAGGGATATGGTAATTATCTTTTAGATACATCATTCCTCTTGCATCACATTTACTTGGTGTTCCTTGACACCCAATGTAAACGTATTATTTATCAATTACTTGACATCCAATATAGACATATTTTGAACTCTTGGATCTCTTAGGATTCCTCGAACAATAAATTTTTAAATTTTCTATGACCCTCTATAGGAAAGTTTTATCTAATGGATGTATTTTTCTATATGAATATGCTTTCTTTGGAATACTATATTATTTCTTGATATCTAAGGGCTCCACAAATATATAAGGGTAATTTTTGTGAGTATAGCAGATTTATCAATATCCCAATTTTTAAAGTATTGTAATAATGTGTCTCTTTATATCTATTATTAAATTTTGATATCTTTAAAGATTTATTCCAAATCCTGTAGCATATGGGCATCAAGCAAATAAATAATTTACATTTTCTTTTGCATTTGTATAATTATTTTTCTACAAAATATAATATATTTCTGATTATTTTACCAATTTATCTTGTGATCATTATACAAGATTAAAATTTTATTGAACTATAAAATCCATAACCATTTTTCCTTCATAGTTTTCTTTTGTTTTTTTTTTCCTTGTAGTTTAGTTACATAACAAAAATTTGTTAACTAAAACTATATTACATTAATTTTACAAAATCACTTAAATGTAACATTCTCTATTAATATTAATATGAAATACTTTGTCACTATTATCATGATGCACTCAATCCCTTAATCCATTCATTTACAAACCTTATTTCTGGTCAGCCCTATTTAAAGAATAGTTTGCTCATATATTTTGTCCACACAAGAATTGTGTGTATATATGTATATACTTTCAAGCCCTTAATCCATTCATTTGCAAACCTTATTTCTCGTCAGACCTATTTAAAGAATAGTTTGCTTATGTACTTTGTGCACTCAATAATTATGTATATTTTATTTCCTTGTGATTTTGGTGTTAACATTTTTTTTATGTGTGTTTTTTTGTTTGAAAGTTATAATTTTAGTTATTTGTGATTTTTGGAGTATTTTTTTTTGGTTATAACTTAAAAAGAAATAGAAGAAAAATATTTGTTCCCTTCTATTTTTTAAAACGGTTATATCGTTGTTTCCAAACTCCAGTTAATCTTTTTGGATTACTTAGAGTTCATCATGTAGTCACTTCTTTATTTTCATCCTTGATTATTGAAGAAATTTGATGTTATATGTATGTTTCCATCTCAGTAATTGCTATATACTTAGGTTACATGTATCATACTCTCACACATAAGCAACTTGTTGAGGAAACAAATGCATATGCCACCTCTGAAGTGAGTTCTTCATTTTCCTTCCTAGAATATCCTTTGACCCTATCATCCTCCCCGGAGGTTGCGAAGCTGATTGAGGTCACGGTCCTTGCAGAGGATCAATACACAAACAATGTTTATCCCCTCCTGTGAAAGCTTCCCTTATCTCGAAAACACAAGACCATCAAAGTAGCATCACAGACTCATGGTCTGCTCCTTGAAGTAGAGGGATACTGAGATTTGAATGGAGTGCAAATGAAAAGGTGGATGGAGACCTGGTGGCTTCTTCATTTAAAAATGCTGTCCATACCTATTTTTATATGTGCAACACACACATAAGTGAAATGTCTACTTATTTAAGGTATCTATATTTTTTTGGTGTTCTACCAGCACATCTCTAATCATATTATGCAGATTATGCCAAAATCCATTCCCATAAAGACACAAGACACTAAGCATTTAAATATTTTATCTTCTGATCATATCTCTTTTGAGGTTTTTCACCCTCAATATTTTGTTTCATAAAATTTAATTACATAATTAAATATTAGTTAAATTAATATACATATATCTATATATCAACAATTTCAATAATAATAAATCTCACTTATTAATTCAATAAATAAGATTTATTTATTAATAAAAATAATCAAATATGGGTTTCCATAGCCAACCATAATTCCAAAAGTCTAAAAATGGTCATGGGTATAATTACACAAAGAAACATCCCATTCAAAGAAATGCCAACTCGATATGATGAATGCTGTTCTGATGTCTTGTTCAGAATCAATATCATGGAAGATTTCTGTGTGTTTCTCAAGTGAGCTATATATATATATACATTAGCAATTTGATTAACACATTTTCTACTTTAAATTACTAATATTTATTTTTTAATTATCTCTCACATTATTATTTTTACAAAATATTTTTAAGTAGAAAATAATTTTAAATTTTATTTTAAAAGGTTATGGATAAATAGACAAATTTACATATCTTGCCATACTGAATAAGTCTATGAATTCAATAAATTTTTATTTTTAATTTAAAAAAATAATAATAAATAATAATATAAGACTGTAATATGGTTAATTGTATATTATTAATGTAAAATTTTCTTGATGATGATGATTAACGTCTACTGAGACTAATCTTTGGTCTATTTAACCTATTTATATATTAAAACGATTATTTTTTCACTACCATAAATATGAAATATGTTTTTTTTAAATAATAAGTAATTTATATAAATATTTTTAATATATAATTTTAAATAAGTGTAAGTCCATTTAATGTGACTTTTTAAATTTTAAAAAAAATATTGTCCAACACTAAAGTATCTTATATATATTAGCAATTTGATTTACATATTTTTTATGTTTCTCATAATTTTTTTTTTAATTATTTATAATATAATTTTTAATTTTATTTTAAAAGATATTGACAAATTTATAAGTCTTTTCCTATTAGATTGTAAAACTATCAATTATATCAAATGTTACAAAAGAAACTCTTTAATGTAAAAAAATAACATTAAATTGTTAGAATCTAAGTTTCTGTGATCCATAATATAAATTAGTAGAAATTCTTTCGGTAATAATCACATGAAAAAGAACGTGGTCTAACGCATTTCGAACCAACCAGTGTGGTTCATCATCAAGACTACGTGAGATATCAGATCCAGACATTAAGTATGAATAGATGTAGAAAATGCTCAACTAGCCGTTAGGATAACGGCGAGTTTGACTTAGAAAAAGTAAATAATCCATTATTTATTTATTTATTATTATTATTTTAATTTATTTATAAAACTTTTAATATATTTATACAACTAATTGACCAATTAATTAATATAATGGTAAGTAATTTAACAAATCTTGGTGTATATATGTAAATTTTGATTCAATTATATAATAATCAATTATTATTATTAATAAATATAATTAATTTTTATTCATGTAATTTAAATAAAAACAAACCATCTATCAAATAGTCAAACATTGTCAATAAATAAATTAATAATAAATAAATAAATAAAAATAAAAATAAAAAATAAATAACTAAATAAATAAATAAATAAAAACAAAATATAAATATAAATTAATAAAAATAAATAAAAATATTTTATTTTATTTTAATTAATTAATTATTATTATTATTATTATTATTATTTTTTTAAATAAATAAACAAATAAATAAAGTATAAATAAATAAATAAAAATAAAAAATAAAAATAAAAATAAAATAAAATAAAATGAAATAAATAAATAAATAAAAATAAAAATAAATAAATAAAAAATAAGTAAAAAAAAAAAAAAAAAAAAAAAAGTCAAGAATATAAGGCAGGAATCCAGCATCTGATATTCCAACCATCATCTCTATTGAGATTAACGGGCCTTTTATCAATTTCATTAGCCTCTCTCAACTTACGATGATGGAAATGGTCGATTCTAGCAATGACCTTAGCATCTTCTATGCAAATATGATGGTTAGTCTTTTCTGCATGCTCAGCTAAGGCGGACAAGAGAGATCTTCTATGCTTGATATCAGCAGCATGCTCACAGATCCTTTGATTAATAGACCGACCCGTCTCACCAATGTAAGGAGCCCCACAGGAACAGGGAATGATGTAGACACATTTTCCATCCCTGGGGTCAATCGGATCTTTAACTGATTTTAATAATAATAATAATAATAATAAACTAAAATAAAATAAAATATTTTTATTTATTTTTATTAATTTATATTTATATTTTATTTTTGTTTTTATTTATTTATTTATTTATTTTTATTTATTTATTTATTTATTTATTTTTTGACTATGTTTGACTATTTGATAGATGATTTGTTTTTATTTAAATTACATGAATAAAAATTAATTATATTTATTAATAATAATAATTGATTTTTATATAATTTAATCAAAATTTACATATATACACCAAGATTTGTTAAATTACTTACCATTATATTAATTAATTGGTCAATTAGTTGTATAAATATATTAAAAGTTTTATAAATAAATTAAAATAATAATAATAAATAAATAAATAAATAATGAATTATTTATTTTTTCTAAGTCAAACTAGCTGTTATCCTAACGGCTAGCTGAGCCTTTTCTACATCTATTTATACTTAATGTCTGGATCTGATCTCTTACATAGTCCTGATGATGAACCACACTGGTTGGTTAGAAACGTGTCGATCACATTCTTTTGCATGTGATTATTACCGAAAAAATTTCTACTAATTAAATTGTTACTTTTGCATAATATTATTGAAAAAATTAACTTTCACCCTTTTAAATATGTCACTTTATCACTTGTTTTACCTCTAAATGAAATAATTCTTAATAAATTATAGAGATTAGAATACATTAAAATTATTATAACCAAACCTTACATAACTACTAAAATCCAAATTGTTTGATCCCTTCGTCTCTCATTGAAAGTCAAATAAATTTGGGCATAGCACTCCAACCAACCAAAATACATAACATAAATGAGGACATAATGACATAAAATTACGTAACGACATAAAATTCCAGGGCAGACGAATGATTACCTTCACGTGAAAAGAAAGAAAGAACGAAAAAAAACAAAACAACATAATGACATAAAATTCCCGGGGAGACGGGTGAACCCAATGCATAATATACCACACGAGGCTGTTATTAGTGTGGACATTTAATGTATGCTTTTAACTGAGTACGTCTTCCATGGATTATGAAGCACACAACTGAGAAAATTAATCAAGTTACTCTGATTCAAAAGGAAATTTATTAAATAAAAATACACACTATAATATAAAAATAAAAACCACCTTTCCAATCTTATTACTCGATAGATTCTCCAACTAATAAAATTCTGATTACTCCGGTGGTTGTCCTACCATTTCAAAAAAGAAAAGCTCCATTTCTGCGTTCATACTTCAGGAAAACTAACGTTCAACAGTGATTGCACTGGAGATTTGCTTCTTTAGGTTGCTTTGAGCTTTACATCATAAAATTGGGTACATGTGAAGTGCTTACAGTTATTTAAATCCAAATGGCCATCCATTGTTTCCGGTAGTATATGGAAACGAAGATACCATAATGCCAAGAAATTACATTGCCTGATTTTCACCTGGGCTCCAGAATGCCCAATGAAGGATCGACCACGGCAGAATGGTTGTAGGAAGTCGCTGCTTCCCAAGGCCAAATGCGTTTAATCTGGTTAGGGGTGCCTACACTATCTAGATCTATGAAAGCAGGTTTTGTGGGCCACAAAGTTGCAGCTGCTAGAAAACCAACTTTAATCACTCTAATCCTTTCCACATTAGTATAGCTACTCTCCAATGTAGGATCAATAACTTCTAAAGCTCTCTCTGCTTTATGTTGGAAATTAATTCCAATTACTGAAGTCAATCAGCAGTAATTGCAGAAGTGAAAGAACTGCAGCACATTGAAGCCTTAGCAAAGGCGGTTGCCGCTTTCTTAAAGCAATTGCAAAAGGATTGGAAAGCCCTCACAATTGCAGTAAAGAGCAGATAAGATTAGACCCCTTTGATATTTAATCTAAGGTGGTAGCCGATTTGTTAAGAACAGAGTTTAATGTTCAGACTCAAAGTCTCGCCAGCAGCGCAGAGCTTTGATTACAAGATGAATCAGGCTTTAAAGCCTTACCAATAAAATTGGCGGAGTTAATGAATGTGGCGGTAATCGCAATTTTTACTTGCAGTGTCTTGTTGATGTGGTGAGTTCCGCAAGCAGAACGGTTCACATATATTTCACAGCAGAAATGTTTTAAAAGTTCAAGTGTCTTGTTGATGTGGCGATGGACCGATGCGATCATCGCAATCGACAGTTTCATATGATACCACCGCAATGTGTTTTGCAGTGTTGAAACATTGCGATACAATGAGTTAATCGCAATCACAATCGTATTGCAATCTCCCTCCACCGTAAGCCGAGGTTCGCTGGTTCCATAGACCACGTGGCAATGTCATATTAAATCGCAAGTGAATCAATCAGGAGAGATTATTGTTATGGATGGCCCGATTGAACAGTTATTTGAACCGGACTCGATGGTTTATTACAACACAGTTTATATTCCGTCGCGGGTCCGCCTTACCAATCGCAATCGGAAGATCAGTTGGTCGTTTGAAATGTTTTGAAGTCCGGACTCGAAGCCATATTATATGGCGGATTTAAATATTCCCATCGCATCCGATCCTTAATCGCAATCAGAGGATCGATGGTTGATGTTTTGTTTTGTTTGAAGCCCAGACCCGATGGACTTATGCAGTGGATTTAATTTTGGTCATCGCGTTTCGGATAACAGTCGGTGATTGGGATTTCTAAAAGGGTCGTGAGTTATGTGTTAAGACCGGACCCGATACATTATAGTTTTGTTTTAATTTTATTATATGCGCGGCATATAAATATTGTAAAGGCCCGAGAGTCTGTAATGAATTTTTTTTGTTTTACACTACACAGTGAGTGAAAGTTCTTTTTTAAAAAGCACAGCAGTGCGTCGTTGTTTAGAAACAGAGCGTTTTTTTTTTTAGAGACAAAAAGAAAAGAAATACACAGACAGTGTAGTATTTTGAGAGACAGTGAGGTCTCCTCTGGCACTACGTTGTTGCAGCAATCTAGCATAATTGTAACAATTTATTTTATGAAATAGAAGTTTGCTTTCAGAGTTGAAACTCCATCTCCTGTGAGTGAAATTTTATATTTCTCTGTGTTAGAAGTGGAGAGTATTACTCTCTCCATTGTTGTTCTGGAATTCTCAGAAATTCCAACATGGTATCAGAGCTAGTCCAGGCTCTTTGAAGGTCAAAGAAGCTGAAGGAAATGAGTTCTTTGTTGCAACAACTTCTCCAACAAAGTGAAGACTCAGCCAAAAAGAATTCAAGGTATTTCTCTATACAGTTTATTGTGTTATTGTTGCAGAACAGTCAGTTATTTTATATACACAGTCAAGTGTTTTTGAATAATAGTTAAGAGTTCAGAATGGCTAGAGCTAGCACTAGCATGGGTATGGGAAATATCCACCTCCCACTGTTTAATGGGAAGAATTATGACTACTGGTCAATAACTATGAGAGCTTTATTTGTCTCCGAAGACTTATGGGAATTTGTTGAGGATGGCTTTGAAGAGCCAGCAAATGAAGAAGAGTTAGATGATTTAACTCAGGCAGAGAGAGAGTTGATGAAGAGAAATAAGAAGAAAGACTCCAAATCTCTCTTCTTATTGTATCAAGCAGTGCATGAGAGTGTGTTTCCAAGGATAGCAGCAGCCAAGAGATCCAGAGAAGCATGAGAAACTCTCAAGACAGCCTATCAAGGCATGGAAAAAGTGAAGAAAACAAAACTTCAGTTGTTGAGGAGAGACTTTGAGACTCTCTGTATGAAAGAGTCAAATACTATTGACTCATTATTCACTCATGTGATTGGAATGGTCACACAAATAAGATCTCATGGAGAGACTCTTGAAGACAAGAGGATTGTGGAAAAACTCTTGAGGAGTCTACCTTCAAGATTCAATGTGATTGTCACCACCATAGAGGAGACTAAGGATCTCACAAATTTCACGGTGGATGAGCTACATGCATCACTGATGACCCATGAACAGAGATTGGGTAGGAGTGAAAAATCATCTCTAAAGCATGCCTTTAAGACCCAGATGTCTTTCGGAAGAGGAAGAGGGCAAGGCAGAGGAAGAGGAAGAGGAAGAAGCCAAAACATAGGTGGAAGGAATAGCCCTTCACATTCACATGGAAGGTGCAACAGTCAAAATCACAGCTACGACCAAGGCAGCAGCCAGCAGAGTGGTCAGCAGAATGCTCGAGGACAAAGGTATGATAAATCCAATGTCCAATGTCACTATTGTGAAAAATATGGTCATTATGCTAATGAATGTAGAAAGAAGCAGCATGATATGGGCAGTAGAACTAGTGCAAATTTCACTTGAGAAAATATTAGCCAAAATACTCTGTTTTTAGCTTGTAATATGGCTGAAGAAAAGAATGAGGATTTATGGTTTCTAGACTCTGGTTTTAGTAACCATATGACAGGAAACATAGCAATGTTTTCTATGTTAGATGAGAGTGTGAAGTCACAAGTCACACTAGGAACTGATAGCAAAGTTTTTGTTATGGGAAAAGGGATTATAAATTTTTTAACAAGGAAAGGTGCAAAGAAATCTATAGCAGATGTTTATTATATTCCAGGAATGAAGTGTAACCTCTTAAGTATTGGACATCTTGTCCATAAGGGGTATAATGTTTTCTTTGAGGATGATGTTTGTACCATCATGGATAAACCACCCAACAAACAATGTATTGTTGAAGTGAAGATGACAAGGAACAGGATGTTTGCTCTCAGAATGAGAGCAGATTTGAAGAATGGTGAAGAGAAAGCAGCAGTGGCACAAGAGACTTTCCAAAGAGAACCAAAAGATGATAATTGGTTGTGGCACTTGAGATTTGGACATCTCAACTTTGGAGGTCTTAATATGTTGAACAGAAAAGGAATGGTAAGAGATCTACCATTGATAGAGAAACCGGACAACCTTTGTGAAGGTTGTATCTTGGGGAAACAACACAGAGAAAGTTTTCCTTCCAGGAAAAGCATTAGGGCAAAATCACCCTTAAAAATTGTCCACTCAGATTTATGTGGACCGATGCAAACTCCATCACTTGCAAGCAGCCACTACATCTTAACATTCATAGATGATTTTACAAGAAAAACTTGGGTTTACTTTTTGAAAAACAAAAGTGAAGTATTTGAAAGATTTTGCAATTTCAAAGCACTTGTGGAATACCAAAGTGGGCTACATATCAAAGTCCTAAAGACTGATAGAGGAGGTGAGTATATCTCTAAAGATTTTCTATGTTTTTGTAGAGAAAATGGTATTCATAAACAATTTACAACTAGATATACTCCGCAGCAAAATGGAGTAGCCAAAAGGAAGAATAAAACCATAATGGACATGGCAAGGAGTATGTTAAAGGCAAAAAATTTGCCTATTGATTAATGGGCTGAAGCTGTACATTGTGCAACGTACATTTTGAATAGGAGCCCTACAAAATCAGTTATGAACAAATTTCCGGAAGAGGCATGGAGTGGCACAAAGCAAGGTGTCACACACATGAAGGTATTCGGATGTGTGGCTTATGCACACATTCCAGATCAGCTAAGGAAGAAGTTGGACAGCAAGGGGGAGAAATATATTTTCATTGGATACAGTGAGGAATCCAAGGCTTATTGGTTGTATAACCCATCCACCAAGAAGTTTATTGTGAGCAGAGATGTTCAGTTTATTGAAGAGGAAGCTTGGGATGGAAGCATAGAGAAAACAGTGAATGTTAAACACTGTTTATCTTATGATGAAAATAATGATGAGTTAGCTGAAATACATCCCCAAACTGCAGCACCAACACAAGAGCAGCAGAGCACACCCTTGAGGAGAAATGAAAGTGATTCTCCAAGCACACCACAAGGGGAAAATTCAAATGCTTCTTCAAGCATTTGTACATCTAATGAAATAGGTAAGAAGTTCAGAAATTTAAAAGACATATATGAACAAGATATAGAAAATGAAGGTATCAATTCTTTTTTTGCTTTATATTTTCATGTTGATGATCCTGTTCATTTCGAAGAAGCTATTAAGGATAAGAAATGGATAGAAGCTATGAATGAGGAAAAAAATGCCATAGAAAGAAACAAGACTTGGGATTTGGTTGAACTCCCAAAAGGTAAAGATGTCATTGGAGTTAAATGGGTCTACAAGACCAAGAGTAATGCTGAAGGCAAAATAGAGAGACACAAGGCAAGGCTTGTTGTCAAATGTTATAAGCAAAAGCATGGGATATATTATGAGGAAAATTTCGCACCGGTTGCTAGAATGCAAACCGTGAGAGCAGTGTTATCCATAGCAGCACAAAACAAGTGGAAAGCTTACCAAATGGATGTGAAGTCAGCATTCCTAAATGGAGTGTTAATGGAAGAGGTTTACATTGAACAACCTCTCGGCTATGAAAAGAAAGGCCAAGAGCACAAAGTGTGCAAGTTGAAGAACGCTCTTTATGGGCTGAAGCAAGTGCCAAGAGCGTGGTACAGTAGGATATATTCCTATCTACTAAAAAATGGATTTGAAAAGTGTGAGGGAGAACCCACCCTCTACATCAAAGAAAAATATGGTAAAATTTTGATTGTAGTTTTGTATGTTTATGATGTTATTTCACAGTGTCAGTAGTTACATATTAAGTACAAAAACGGTCATAAAAGAAGAATTTGAAATGACTGACATGGGTTTGTTGAAATACTTCTTAGGAAAAGGAGTAGAACAAGATGAAAATGGGATTTTTATCTCACAGGCAAAGTATGTTAATGAAGTGCTTGAAAGATTTAATATGCAAGAGAGCAAAGCAGCGATCACTCCCACAGTGATGGGATTAAAACTCAGCAGAGAGGACAGCAACAAGGATTTTGGGGAATCGCTTATGCAAAACATAGTTAGCAGCTTTCTGTATTTGATTGCAACTAGACGGATGCAGCATGTTGTTCGTTTGATTTCCAGTTCATTGAAAAGCCAAAGGAGAAGCACATTGGCGAGTAGAAAAAAATTTGAGTATGTTAAAAAAATTTTAAAAAGGATTTAATTATTTATATGTAACTGAAGATGTTCAGATTTAGTTGAATTATTTGAAAAGCGAATGTTGGTGGAAGTGTAGATGATCGGAAGAGCACTTCTGGTTATGTTTTTCACATGGGTTCAGGAGCCATTTCATGGGCTTCTAAGAAAAAACCCATTGTAGCGTTGTCTACAGCAGAGGCAGAATATGTGGCAGCTACAACAGTAGCGTGTCAAGCAGTTTGGATGAGAAGAATGTTGAGAAGTTTATGCCAAGAGCAGACAAAGGGAACAATGATTTATTGTGACAATAGCTCAGCTATTGCATTGTCTAAAAATTTAGTTTTTCATAAAAGGACAAAGCACATTGACATAAAATTTCACTTCATACGTGAATTGGTTAACAATGGTGAGATATTTTCGCAACATTGCAGAACATAGGATCAATTTGCAGATATCCTCACAAAGCCACTTGCGTAGAAAAGCTTTGATCATTTCAAGAAATGCCTGGGTATGCTGAAAAACCCAGCAGTTGAAATTAAGGGGGAGTGTTGGAAATTAATTCCAACTACTGAATTCAATCAGCAGTAATTGCAGAAGTGAAAGAACTGCAGCACATTGAAGCCTTAGCAAAAGTGGTTGCCGCTTTCTTAAAGAAATTGCAAAAGGATTGGAAAGCCCGCACAGTTGCAGTACAAAGCAGATAAGATTAGATCCCTTTGATATTTAATCTAAGGCGGTAGCCGATTTTTTAAGAACAGATTTTAATGTTCAGACTCAAAGTCTCACCAGCAGCGCAAAGCTTTGATTATAGGATGAATTAGGCTTTAAAGCCTTACCAATAAAAACGACGGAGTTAATGAATGTGGCGGTAATCAAAAGTTTTACTTGCAGTGTCTTGCTGATGTGGCGAGTTCCGCAAGTGGAACGGTTCACATATATTTCACAGCAAAAATGTTTTAAAATTTCAAGTGTCTTGTTGATGTGGCGATGGACCGATGCGATCATCGCAATCGGCAGTTTCATATGATACCACCGCAATGTGTTTTGCAGTGTTGAAACATTGCGATGCGATGAGTTAATCGCAATCGCAATCATATTGCAATCGCCCTCCACCGTAAGCCGAGGTCCGCCGGTCCCATAGACCACGTGGTAATGTCATATTAAATCGAAATTGAATCAATCGAGAGCGATTATTTTTATGGCCCGATTGAACAGTTATTTGAACCGGACCCGATGGTTTATTACAACACAGTTTATATTCCATCGTGGGTCCGCCTTACCAATCGCAATCGGAAGATCGGTTGGTCGTTTGAAATGTTTTGAAGTCCAGACCTGAAGCCATATTATATGGCAGCTTTAAATATGCCCATCGCATCCGATCCTTAATCGCAATAAGAGGACCGATGGTTGATGTTTTTTTTTGTCTAAAGCCCAGACCTGATGGAATTATGCAGCGGATTTAAGTTTGGTCATCGCGTTCGGATAAAAATCGGTGATTGGGATTTCTAAAAGGGTCGCGAGCTATGTGTTAAGACCGGACCCGATACATTATAGTTTTGTTTTAATTTTATTATATGCGCGACATATAAATATTGTAAAGGCCTGAGAGCCTGTAAGGAAATTGTTTTGTTTTACAATACGCAGTGAGTGAAAGTTCTGTTTTAAAAAGCATAGCATTGCGTTGTTGTTTAGAAACAGAGCGTTTTTTTTTTAGAGACAAAAAGAAAAGAAATACACAGACAGTGTAGTATTTTGAGAGACAGCGAGGTCTCCTCTAGCACTGCGTTTTTGCAGTAGTCCAGCATAATTGTAACAGTTTATTTTATGAAATAGAATTTTATTTTCAGAGTTGAAACTCTGTCTCCTGTGAGTGAAATTTTATATTTCTCTGTGTTAGAAGTGGAGAGTATTACTCTCTCCATTGTTGTTCTGGAATTCTCAGAAATTCCAACACTTTATACACTCTCCATGTCTGATAATTAGCCAATGTCGATAAAACATAGAAAAATAGTTAGCAGAGGATCATATTGGAATGGAGATATTACAAAATTTAGTCTTAAAAGGTGAGGCATCCATCTCATGAGCCAAACTTTGTTTCTTTCTTCCACTCATAATTTCATGTACAAGCACTCCAAAGCTGAATACATCCTTTTTTTTCAGTCATTTGTCGACCTAAGGTGTACTTAGGGGCCATATAACCTCTGCAAAATGTTATCGATAGTGAAATGTCAATAGCTTAACACTCTCAAAATTTTGTCATCCATTTTCAGATATATATGATTTGTAGTTGCAAGGCTGAACGGCCGAGAAATTTCTTACGAAGTTCCTGCAACCCTGATATATGGCTTCCCCTCTGGTTCTAGAGTCAGAGTATCGAAATTCATCGAATGGTCGAATACAACACGTGTCCACACCCTATTTCGGTACTCATAGTCCCTGGAATTGGATTTATTGGTGTAAATGTTTCGGTAGCGGCTTCTAATCTCCAACTTTTTTGCTTCAGCCATGACGTGGGGAAGATACTGATTGAAGATGATGTGCTTATGTTTTGTAAAATGTTAATTTTTATTAGCGTTTCTCTTCGGAGGTGGAGTCCCAGGAGAACATGGCTTGTTGTTGGCACTCACTATTGTAGCTTTGGCTCTATTGAGAATATTGAACGAAACAACTACACAGGGATGCTTCTGCGACACGGGGATGCTTCCGCCACAACATAGAGAATACACAATACTTGTGAAAACATACAAAAAGACAACATAAAACATGAGCATAACCTCTTTTTTATTTTATTCAACTTTCTCTGAGTTTCAATTTATTGTACTCTTTTTCTTAAAACATGAAATAATATATCTTATACAAAATGGTCGTAGTTTGTAAAACCTAATGCTGTTCAATGCAGATTCAATGTTGGATGGACGTTTAACCACCAGTCTTCCTTTGGTTGTCAAAAGACCCATTCTTTCATTAAAACAACACACAGACCTGCAATTTGGTTTATACACGAAACAGTACAAAACACGTTCAAAACACAAAAGGGAGGATCTCAAATCTTATTGGTTCTAGCTCTAAGTCCTCATCACATCAGCTCAATGTTGGAATTTCTGAAGTATTCCAAACAACAAAGGAAATAAAAATTCCCCAACTTCAACACAGAGATTAATGGAAAGAAATGCAGAAAAAAACTATTTCATTAAACTTAAAAAAAAAACTATTACAAAAATTCCACAGAACTTTTGTTCTGGCCTTTTAAAAAAATACATAAGCTGCTACAGACAAAAAGTTTCCTTTTTCTCTCTGTTTCCAAAATTGCACACACAGTAAAAATAAAATGCACATAGAGTGCTCTAAATTTTCACTCTCCGTCTCTTTGTTTTCTGCCTTCTGTAAAAATTACACAGTCCACATTGTTATTTTTTCTCTCTCGCTTTTCTCTACCTTTAGCAAAAATTACATTTTTCTGCTCTCTCTGTAGTTTTTAATACACAGTAAACATTTCAACATGCCACAACCTTCGGGTTTTTTTTCTCTTTTATACATAACATAGCAAAACTATTTAAAAAAGAACCGAAGTGATCAATAGATCAAGGTATTGAGGTCATATCATGGTGGAGAATATGACTCAAAGGGATTCCATGAGTACTCCAAACAACATGGAATTAGAAGATAGTTTACAACCAGGTACACATCGCAGCAGAATGGTGCAGCAGAGAGAAAAAACAAAAAAATTATGAACATGAAAAGGTGCATGTTGAAAGGAAGAAACTTGTCAAATGAGTATTGGGCAGAAGAAGTTGCATGTGGTGTTTATGTGATAAACAGATCACCTATAAAGAGTGTAATGAACAAAGTACCAGAAGAAGCATGCCCAGGTATGTCATGCAATGTATCTCATCTCAGAGTTTTTGAATGTGTAGCCTATTCACATGTGCCTAAGTAGATAATAGGAAAATTGGATGATAAAAGTGAAAAATTCATATTTACTGGTTATAGTGAGAAGTCAAAAGCTTAAAAATTGTATAACCGTGTCACTAAGAAGAACATAATTAGCAGAGATATTGTTTTCAAAGAACAAGAGTCATGGAATGGGATTGTAGACAAAGTAGTTGATGCACAAGCACCATTGATGGAAGAGGATTATATAGCAGATAAGTAGCAGCAATAATAAAAGGAATAGAAACCAAACAGAGTCACACCAGCAAGGACTCGAAGATTTTCTGAGAAACATGGATCCTCAAGCAGATCAACAAACTAGAATTTTCCTAGTATCCAATCGGGTGATGAATCAAGCAATGGTAAGAGAAATATGAGAAGTCTGAAAAATATTTATGATGATTTGGATGTTAGTTCAAAGTTTTCATTGTTTTCACTCCAACCATCTTCATTTGATGAAGAAATCGGAGATGAAAATTGGGTGCAAGCCATCGATGAAGAAATTGAAGCTATTGAAAAGAATGATACATGGGATTTGGTTAATTTACCAAAGGATAAAAATATGATAGGTGTGAAGTGGGTGTAAAAGACAAAGTTGAATGAGAAAAGTGAAATTTACAGATTTAAAGCAAGACTTGTAGCAAAAGGATTGTCGAAGCAACCGAGAATATACTTTGGAGAAACATTTGCTCTGGTATTCAGATTGGATACTGTAAGAGTAGATTTAGCCACATCAGCTCAGAACAAGTGGAAGTTATATCAAATGGATGTGAAATAAACCTTCTTGATTGGAATTCTAGAAAAATAAATTTATGTGCAACAATCGCCAGGTTATGAAATTGAAGGTAAAGAAGATAAATTTTACATGTTGAAGAAAGCGCTCTATGGACTTAAGCAAGCACCGAGAGCATGGTATAGCAGAATTGACAACTACATGATCAAGAATGGATATTGCAGAATCAACATTGAGCCTACCTTATACACAAAGGTAAATGAGCATGGAAAATTTTTTCTTTTTTTCTTAAATGTTGATGGCATGATTTTTATAGGTGATCTTGAGTTAGATGAATTTAAAGCAGCCATGATGAAAGAATTTGAGATGATAGATCTTGGTCTCATGAAATATTTATAGAAATTTATTAATACTAATGTATTACCAGATTCTCTCGATCTAACAAATTAATCTCATGTTAAATACAAAATTGTTCCACTGTTAATTTTGCGGAAATTAAATCGCCAATTGCAAACACATGTGAAGAAAATCAATCGCACATAAACACAGTTGTTTAACGGGAAAGCTTAAAGCTAAAAACCCCAACTATCATATCTTTTTTATATCAATGGATTGAATGTAAAAATCTCATAAAATATTATTACATCAATCTCTCAGTATAATCAACAATCATTACACACTGTCATGCAAAAATTTGCATATCTATGCACCAATTTCTTGCCTCCTCACAGTCTGCCTCCACTGCACAATCCCTGCTGAAGAAGACCCCTGAATGAATTCAAATTGGCACTGCCTTGACTACGCAATCCTCATTGACATCTCCAATGTGTGTCAGATGCATTGAATGCGTCACTATAGTCACAACAGATAGTCCATCCCACCCTTTCACCTATCTCTCCACTAGGTCTCCACTGAGACTGACATGTAAGTAGTTAACTGTTGTTTTTATTCAGTTGTTAGTGAGTTATTAGTTGTGAATTAATTAGTTAATTAATTCACTAAACTCTCACTATTGTATCTTTCACTTAGACTAGATACAACTAGCTTAACTGAGTTTAACTCACTTAACTAAGTTAAACTAAATAACAACTCTTGTAACTACTCTTCCAACTCTGTCATAACTTTGCCACTTCAATTCTAACTAAGTCCTCCATGCATGAGTCACCAACCACCCTAGGAATTGCGGAATTCCTTCAGCCCACTGATTTTCCAAATATGTTCACTGAAATAAAGTGCTCCAAGAGAATAAGTTGACATTTATTGTCGGATTATTATTAAGGGCTAATAATAATCGAAATGCACCTATTTTTAGATTAACGATCTATAAATAGACTTCTCCCAATATTCTAAAAATAGAATTTCATCTATTTTTCACATTTGATCAACCATCTACAAATAGCATCCTGCAACTTATAGAATATGCCCACAATGTCTAAAAATAGACATACACCTAGAAATAGCCTACAGGCCCCACTTAGTGAAGGTGCTTAATTTTCACTAAACTCATCATCTTGTTGAATCTCAGCACTTCCTCTCAACAAGATAGGGATTATCCTTCACCTCGATCTTACCTCTATGGTATTCGACTTTGCTCCTGCTGAGCACCTTCGTCAAAATATCCGGATCCTGATCTTCCATAGGAATGTACTGAAGAAACATGATCTTCCGCTACACACAATCTCTGATATGATGATACTAGATATTAATATGTTTAGATCTATCATGAAACACATGATTAATTGAGATTTTAATGCAACTCTGATTTTCACAATGTATCACTTATGGATCTAAATGAGAACTGAACAAACTGACCAGGATCTTCCTCATCGAGATAGCCTCACATGTAGCTTGACTTACTACCATGTATTCTTCTTCCGCTGAACTAAGTGCCAAATATCTTTGTTTCCTGCTGTAGCAATAAACTATTGTACATTCGATACTGAAAACCCCTCCAGATATGCTCTTTCTGCCCAATCTGCATCCGTGAAGCCATGCAACTTCACCTCATCCGTCTGTCTTTACCATAATCCATACTTAGCTGTACCCCTGCGATACCTCAGTACATGCTTTCCTACCTTCCAAAAGAGCTTGGTAGGCTTAACCATCGCTTGACTAAGCTGGTTCACCGCATAGCATATATCCGGTCTTGTATTAACTAAATACATGAGAGAACCCACCAACTGTCGATAAACAGTGGCATCCACTACCTCTATCGATGTAGCATCCTCTTTCCTCCAATTCCCTGGAAGAGGAGCATCCATGGTCTTGCATTCCTCCATGTGAAACTTACCAAGTATCTCCCGAGCATACTTTTCTTGAGACACAAACATTTCTCCTTCTCGCTGCCATATTTCCAATCCAAGGAAATAATGAAGGAGGCCCAAATCCTTCATTTCAAACTCCTTTGCAAGATCTGCCTTGCACGAGTGTATCAAATTCTCATCACCTATTAGTATTAAATCATCAACATAAAGAAAAATGATTAAAAGCTTACCCTCCACCACAATTTGGTATAGGTTTGCATCCGCCTCACTCTTGGTGAAGCAAAGTCCAGTGAAATAGCTGTCGATCCGTGTGTACCAAACATGGGGTGCTTGCTTCAGCCCATACAACGCGATTTTGAGTCAGCACACATGCGGCTCGCTGCTGAAGATCTCAAATCCTTCAGGCTTCTCAATGTACACTTCTTCCTCAATGATCCTATTAAGGAACACAGTGTTCACATCCATCTGATGAATGTGCCAGCCCATCTGCTTTGAGAGAGCAAGGATGTTCCTTATGGAATAATACCGTGTGACAGGTGCAAAGGTTTCTTCATAATAAATCCCCTTGATCTATGAGAAGCCCCGGGCAACAAATCTTGCCTTATACTTCTCGACGTTCCCATCAACAGCTTGCTTTACCTTGTAGATCGATCTTGAACCTACCACTAATTTATCCATTGGCCTTGGAACAATCTCCCAAGCATTGTTTATGATAATAGAGTCATACTCCTGCAACATGGCATCTACCCATGTGGGATCCTGCACTACTTCTTCAAAAGAAGATGGCTCTGTCATGATGCACTTGCTCATAAGAGCCATGTATCCAGTAAATTAGTCAAGTGACTGTCTTTGTCTACACTGTGATGTAGGGACTCCTACATTATTTGCCGCATCAAGCTTTAATCTCTCAGCTTTTGTGGTACACTTTCTGCCTGTTCTGATGTTTGGTTCTGCATGAGTGGACTCCTCCACTCCATGAATCTCCTCCTGTGGTTGACCCACATCTAGAGGCTCATATTTGGGAACAAGTATCTCCTCCACTGCATGCAAGTGTAGCTCCCTCTCAAGCGACAACTTCATGGCTTTCACCGCATTGAATTTTATATCTCTTCGAACCATTGTATTTCGACTGTTTGGCAAATACACACGATAATTATGGGGTGTTTCTATGTACCCAAAAAATATCCCAACTTTTTCAATTGGCTCCAGCTTCTTCCTGGCGTCCTTTTTCACATGAATGTAAACAAAGAAGCCAAAAATATTTAGATGATAAATATCAGGCTTCTTACCAGTGAAAGCTTCTTCAGGTGTACTCATGCCAAGTACTCTATGAGGACAACGGTTTTGCAGATAAACCGCAGTGTTGCATGCTTCCACCCACGAGTGCATCGGTAGGCCCTGTTCATGTAGCATAGCTCGTGCAACACCCACGATCGTTCTATTCTTCCTCTCCACAACCCCATTCTGTTGTGGGTTATGAGGCACTATGAGTTCTCTTCGAATTCCTTCTTTGCTACAAAAGTCTTTGAATTCATTCGAGATATATTCACCACCATTATCGATCCGTAGAGCCTTAACTTGCTTCCCCGACTCCTTCTCCACCAATTCTTTGAACTCACAGAACTTTGAGAATGTTTTTCTCTTCTTCTACATGAAGAAGATCCAGCATCTACGAGAATAGTCATCAACAAATATAACATAATACATGTGTTTTTCTGTTGAAGCAACCAAGAAAGCTCCACACACGTCTGTGTGAATTCTCTCCAGGATCACCGAAGCACGGTTCTCCTTCTCATGAAAGGTGGTCTTCACAAACTTACCCATAGTATATCCCTTGCACTGGTCTGACTGTGCAAGAGTACCCTTGGGAAGTCCAATAGAAATCTGCTGCAAAATATTCAAGGTGCCATGGTGAAGATGGCCCAATCTCATGTGCCATAATTCACCCTCATCCTGGCTCACCACTTCTTCTAATTTTCCCATCATTGCAACGCAGCCATCTATCTCTAGCTTGTAGAGATTATTAACTTGAATCCCTATCCTCTTGGTTTTACCCATTGTTTTATGTCACAGGAAAGCTTTTCCCTCGCTGAAAACAACGTCATAACCTTTGTCCTCCAACACAACGACTGAGACCAAGTTCTTCTTCAGATATGGAACGTGCATAAAATCTTTCAATAGAAATGGTTTACCTGAATCCCTCTCAAAGGTAATGGTTCCAATGACAGTCGCACTGTATCTACCATCGTCACCCATCTTTATATGCATTTGGAGATCCTTCTCCTCCAAGTCACTAAACAACTCTTTGTCTCCCATCATATGGAAGGAAGCACCACTATCAAGATACCACACCGGTCTCATTTCACTTGAAACAAAGCATGCGATCAAAGAGAAATCAAGTTCAAATTGCGAGGCTAAGGCCTCACCCACTGCAGCTCCAGTAGCCTTCTTGTTCTTCTTTTTCTATGAGCAGTTAGTGGCAAGATGCCCATGTTCATGACAGTGAAAAAAATTCACTTTGGATAAATCCAACTTCTTGCCTTTAGCCTCGGATTTTGGATGGGATTTCTTCCCCTTCCCTCTCCTTTATTTGGCAGCTAAAGTGAAATTATCTTCATCATCATTCTTCGATGAAGAGCCATCCCTGGTATTCCGCCTTATCTCCTCATGCACAAGATCTGACCAAAGTTGCTCCCAATCCAATAGTTTCTCTCGTCCATTGACAGAGTCTTCGTAGCTGTGCCAACTCTTCGGAAGACCAAGGAGAGCCAAGATCACCAAGCCATCATTCGAAACTATAGTTCCCGCACTCCCCATCTCATCCCTACATTGGAAAAACTTCGTGAGATATTTTGGAATACTGTCGCCCTTCTCCATTTTGATTTTTCTGAGCTTATATTTCAGTGCCAACTTCCTATGGTCACTGATGCTTTGGAAAATATTTGTCAAAGCATTCCACATTGTAGATGGAGTGGCTTTCCTGTGAAGGCTTGACACAATATGGTCTTTCACACCTTCCAACATAATTCTTCTTGTCTTTGCTACCTTATTTTTCCATGCGTCAAGTACTGCAACATCGCTAGAAGTAGGCTTAGGAACATTGCTATTGATGAACCCCTTCACTACATTATCTTCAAGCACCACCTCCATCCTATCCTTCCAGGCTATGTAATTCGAGCTACCCTCAAGGGCACACTCCAATCGCAACCCATTGAAAGAAATTTCAATGAATACTCAACTGTCGCACCAAGAAATTTCTGCAGCAAATTCAAATTGTCAATCAGTACAAAACTCAGCACCGCTTCACAATTGCAATCTCCAATGATTAACACTGCTTTGATACCATGTATAAATTTATTAATACTTATGTATTACCAGATTCTCTGGATCTAACAAATTAATATTATGTTAAATATAGAATCCTTCCACTATTAATTTTGCGGAAATTAAATCGCCAGTTGCAAACACATGTGAAGAAAATAAATCGCACATAAACACAATTGTTTAATAGGAAAGCTTAAAGAAAAAACCCCAACTATCATATATTATGTATATCAATGGATCATGTAACAATCTCGTACAAATATTAGTACATCAAGCTCTCAGTACAATCAACAATCATTACACACTGTCATGCAAAAATTTGCATATCTATGCACCAATTTATTGCCTCCTGATAGCCTGCCTCCACTACGCAATCCCTACTGAAGAAGACCCCTGAATTAATTCGAATTGGCCCTGCCTTGACTGCGTAATCCTCATTGGAATCTCCAATGTGTGTTAGATGCATTGAATGCATCACTATAGTCACAACAGATAGTCCATCTCACCCTTTCACCTATCTCTCCACTAGGTCTCCACTGAGACTGGCATGAAAGTAGTTAACTGTTGTATCTGTTCAGTTTTTAGTGAGTTATTAGTTGTGAATTAATTAGTTAATTAATTCACTAAACTCTCACTAGTGTATCTTTCAATTAGACTAGATAAAACTAGCTCAACTGAGTTTAACTCACTTAACTTAGTTAAAGTAAATAACAACTCTCATAACTACTCTTTAAACTCTGTCATAACTTTGCCACTTCAATTCTAACTGAGTCCTCCATGCATGAGTCACCAACCACCCTAGAAATTGCGTAATTCCTTCAGTGCACTGATTTTCCAAATCTTTTCACTGAAATAAAGTGCTCCAAGAGAATAAGTTGATATTTATTGTTGGATTATTATTAAGGGCTAATAATAATCAACATGCACCTATTTTTAGATTGACGATCTATAAATAGACTCTGCCCAATATTATAGAAATAGAATTTCATCTATTTTTCACATTTGATCAACCATCTACAAATAGCATCCTGCAACTTATAAAATATGCTCACCATGTCTAAAAATAGACATACACCTAAAAATAGCCCGCGAGCCCCACTTAGTGAAGGTGCTTGCTTTTCACTAAGATCATCATCTTGTTGAATCTCAACAATATTTTCTTGGCATAGAAGTTGAACAATCTGAAAAATGAATTTTAATTTGTCAAAAATATTCTAGAGATTTGCTGAAAAGATTTAGAATGGAAAAATTGAAAATCCCTACACTAGTTGCAACAGGTACAAAGTTAAGTAAGGATGAGGAAGGATCTGATGTCAATCCAACTCTATTCAAAAGATTTGTTAGCATCCTCATGTATCTAAGAACTACAAGACCAGATATTATGCGAGTGAGTTTTATTTCCATATTAATGGAGACTCTAAAAGATACACATTGGAGTGTAGGAAAAAGAATTCTTAGATACATAGTAGGAACTAGAGGTTGTGGAATAATGTACGCAAGTATAGAAAAATATTTGATTGGATTTTATAGATAGGGATTTTGCAAGTAGTTTGGATGATAGGAATAACACTTCTGGTTATGTGTTCCATATTGGTTCAGGTGTGATTTCATGGGCATCTAACAAGTTGCCTATTGTGACACTATCATCAGCATAAGAAAAACATGTAGCAGCTACATCAACAACATGCCATGCACTATGGTTAAGAAAAGTACTGGATGGACTCATGCAGAAACAACAAGGATCGACATCAATATATTGTGACAACTCCTAAGTGATTCCACTATCCAAGAATAGTGTGTTTCATCAAAAGAGAAAGAATATTGATACTAGATATCACTTTCTTAGAGAACTTGTGAGAAATGGAGAATTTCACTTGAAGCCTTGTAAATCCAATGATCAACTCATTGATATATTTGCTAAGTCATTAGAAAAATATGTGTTTGAGTTTCACAAAATAAACTTGGGTGTTGTAAGTCTAGCTGAGACATAGACCAACAGGCATGTTTGAGTTGTCATGAGTCATGTTTTAGTTTATATGTCTTAATTAAGGGAGAGTGTTAAAATAGCTAATTAACTCCCGCATGAAGTGTTAGAGAGTTAGTTAACTGAGTGATGAGTCAAGTTGAGTTATGTGATAGATGAATTTAGTGAGTATTTTGCATGTCAAGTTATATTAGACAAGTTGTTAGTTGAAAAGTTTAAATACCCTTCACTGGGTTCATTGTATTCAGATAGATTGAAGTTGGTGTGATCAATAGAAGAGCCGTAACTCGCGTGTGTTTTGTGTGTGAATTTTTTTTGTTATTTGTGCATTTTCTCTTGTTCCTTTCACCCAATCATGCCATCCAAACCTAGACAACTATAAGTTTTATGCCCTGTCTTCGAATATAGCTAACAATAAAATTTCTCTAGCAGGCCTTGGCATCAAAGGAGAAGAATTTACAAATATAAAAAGTGAAGTGTTTCATTTTTTCATTATTGTTTTTATATTTTTCTTAAGTTCTCATGGAAAATAAAATCAATCTTTACCAAAAGGAAGGGAATTCTTCGCACAAGAATGTAAAAAATATTATAATAAAACTTACTACCATTAACTCTTGTTTATCCTGAAATCTAATGATCTTTTCATATTTGCTAGTGAAAATAAAACTTTGACCATACTTGCAATAAGTGGAAACATAGACAGAAAAATTACTGTATATAGTTTATTGGGATTTAGTTGATTCTAACTATATTGAGATTTATTTTGCTAACTATATTGGGATTTAGTTTATGCTCAAAAGCATGTCTAATATATATTCAACTATCATAATTACACTGTAAAGCGTACCTATTTCAATTTTTTTTTCCTAAATTGCTACGTGTACCTTTGTTCACCCTTGATTTTAGTGTTAGACAATTCAAACAATCTCTACCTTAAGATTACAAACTGTTATTTTTAATCAGTTACAGAGGAAAATACATCAGATCTTCGTGAGGGTTTTCTGCTCTCATACCTTAGATCTTCGGTGGCTGCGAGCTCATTTCTTATCTGATGAAAGAAACTCGCTTTCTGCATGGGTTTTCTGCTCTCATACATCAGATCTTTGGTGGCTGCGATCTCATTTATTCTCTGATGGTAGCGACTCACTTTCTGCAAGTCGGACATGACCATGCCCTTAACCCTTCCTCTGGCAGGCTGAAAATCGTCCAGACAGGAGTCCTCGTTGGTGAGGGCTAAGCTCATTCACATTTCCAGGTTGCTCATTTGAGCCTTGAACGTGTGTGGCCTGAAGTGCTTCAGCTCCGCCAGAGATTGATGTATCGTGGTGTCCTCTAAATCCTCAATACAATCTTTGAGGGCTTCTTTTTATGTTTTATTCATCCTGGCTCTTCTTATTTTCAGGTCTGTGGCCTAGACAGAAACATTGTGAGAATTAACGAGGTTCACCGTCACGGCTACCTTCACAAAATCACTCTGCTTGGCCCCCAGAGACCCAGAGTAGGAAGAGAACAACGAAAAAGTAGAGATTCAGATGTAGAGTCACTTTGCAAGAAGTTTTGATGAATTTCGCTATGCCTATATAGCCCTGTTTTTCTTTGTGGCATGCATTTGTTAATTATTTTGGATATCTGGAAGTATTAAGTTTGGCACATTCTGACATAAAAATTGTACTCCTGTTAAAGGATTTTTCTTGTGGCTGCGATTGGATGCGATGGGGATTTACCCAAGTTTTGAAACCATCTCTGAAAGTTTCATAAAATATCCCTTTGGTTTCATTTCATACCCACTCTTTGACTATTTCTTTTAAACCCCTGTATTTGGGTACTTCAAGTATCCTTATTTGTGGTCAAATGAACCATGCTTGAAAAGCCTATCATAACTATTTAGATGACTGTAATTTTTTTTTTAATTTTCTCTGCAGTTTATTAATAGAGAAGGTAAGGAAATATACTGCAACTAGTGATATTTTCAAGAGACATTCAGATTGGATGCGATGGAGATTTACCCAAATTTTTGAAACCATCTCTAAAAAATTCATAAAATCTCCCTCTGATTTCATTTCATACCCACTCTTTGACTATTTCTTTTAAACCCTTGTATTTGGGGACTTCAAGTATCCTTATTTGTGGTCAAATGAACCATGCTTGAAAAGCTTATCATAACTGTTTAGATGACCGGATTTTTTTTTAATCTTCTCTACAGTTTATTAACAGAAAAGGAAAGGAAATCTACTGCAAGCATTGGAAGCCTACTTGTGGACTCAAGTTTTTTCTTGATGAGGAGGCTGTAATTGTTGGAGGTACCAATCACAGTCATGCTACCAAAGATTTATATGATGCCATAGCTTCTGGTAACTTTCCTGAATGGAAGCTCTGCATTCAAACTATCGATCCTGTTGGTGAAGATAGGTTTGTCTTTTGATGACATGATAATCACAAATTTTGTGCAACTAAGTTTATTATTTATTTCAACCTTCTCAGGAGCTCTAGCATTTGATATGGAGTATGCTCATTGGTTGGATGAGCATCACTGATAGATAAATGATAGGTCAGCAGTGAACTCACATGTGGGGGATAATGAGCTGTGTGTGCTGGTTGAAGGTGTCATGGGACATTAGTCAGTTTTTTCTTTTGCATTATAACATGTCTTCTGATGACATGATAATCGTTAACTTTGTGCAACTAAGTTTATGATTTATTTCAACCTTCTTAAGAGCTCTAGCGTTTGATATGGAGTATGCTCGTTGGTTGGATGAGCATCATCAACAGATATATGATCTAAGGTCAGCAAAGAACTCACACGTGGGGGACAATGAGCTATGTGTGCTTGTTGAAAGTGTCATGGGATATTACGATGAAATATTTCGAAGAGTGTAGCTGCAAAAACTGATGTCTTTCATCTAGTCTCAGGCATTTGGAAGACGCTTGCAGAAAGACGCTTTATGTGGAAGATGCTTTATGTGGATGGGAGGATTCCATCCTGAACTTCTGAAGGTATGTTCCGAAACTATAAACTAAAGGTAATTTTTTTACAACTAATGGGTGCTTTTTACATGCATTTCATGCTTGCATTTGTATACCAGGAATATTTGAAGTTTATGAATCAGGGATCTAATTAGAGGATACATAAGTTATAACCATTAATCTTTCTGAAGGCTATATGAGGGATATTAAATTTCTCCAATCAAATTTTCATTGTGTATATGAAAATACTTGTCACTCATTTGGAACCATTAACATAGCACCAGTTTATGGGTATTAACAATTTGCAACATTCATCACAACACGCAGAAGGTGCCTTATAACAGGGGATGGATGCCCTGCAACAATCTCTAACATAAGCTCTTGCTTCTGGGTCTATTGGACCACCTGGCACTTCTGGAAATGTAGAAAAATATGTGGGAAAAATGGAAATGGCCATGGGAAAACTAGGTACCCTTAAAGGTTTTGTTCACCAGGTACTTTGGCAAACATCTTCTTTTAGATCTTATAATTTTCTATGCGAAAGACTATCTTCCATTATTTTTGCTTCACTCTGACCACGTTTTGAAATTTTGAGTTGTGTTTTGTAACTGTTTATTTGATATATTTTTTTGTAATATTAACCAAATTCTCTTGTATTAACTTATTTTTCATTTAACAGGTTGGCAATTTGCAGCAACAAACACTCTAGCAAATGCATAGGATTTTGACAACTCTCTAAGCAGCATGTGCACTTCTTGCTATTAGTGACTACTTTTCTCATATACATGCCCTTAGATCTCTATGGCTTGCACACCCCAGAGATTAAATTGTTAGGAATCACATGCTTTGATCTGTACCATGTTGTAGCCCTAGGCAATGGGCACAGCCACATGTATGAGAAATCCTAAAAGAGCTTCTTCATCTCTGATAAGATGGATTTGATGAGGGGTTGTGAGGGTGGATGTATTGAAGATGAAATCAGAATACATGCTTCAAACCATGCAGAGGTTTGGCTTTGCCCCTCGGTATTTTGAAATAAATCTTGTACAATGATTGAAATGTTTTTAAAGTGGGAGGAGGTCTAGAATAAATCTTTGAGAATCCAATTGTGTCTGGGATAATTCTCAGCCTTTCATATTGAAGAAATTAAGCTAACTATTCCCTTGACATCCAAGATGGGATTTTCAAAGCTGAGTAAGATTTTTTTCTTTGAATTAGCTAGATAGGAATGTAAATTATTTAGAATTCATTATCCAGTATAATCCCACAAGCTTGGATCTCAGTGAACAAGAAAATTTTTCATGTGGTTTCAAATGTAACATAATAGCGAGATCGAAATTTTTTTTTTCTATTAGCATATATCGTTTGTTTGGCTGCAGTAATCAAGTAATCTTTCGATCTCTTATGTAGGGAAGAAATACTTCCCTTGTTTGTGAGATATGAGAAAAATATATGTTCCCCCTTATTCAATGATGAATACGGCTTGATATCGAGCTACTCTTTGTATTTTTATTCATTGAATCTTGCGCTGTTGGGACATTAGTATGACATTAATTGGAAATGGTTTGGGAGATTTTGTTTTGTTGAGTAAACCTAGATATCGGGTTTTCAACTTGAAGTTCTACTCTTCTCTTCAAGAAAAATTCATCTGATGACTAAAAAATTAAAATTCATTTATTTTACAGTTATAAGAATGCCAGGACCTTTCCTTTGCTTAGGTAAGATTAGTACCTTACCTGCATTCAGGTAAGATCAAGATCATACTTTTTCTATGCAGACAAAGCTAAGTGAAAGTTCGATTTGTTATATGTGTATATTTGAAGGATAACATTTTGAACTTCATGTTAATAAAAAAAAATTTACCAACAAACTTGACCTACCTTTGATTGCAAAACTACTGTGAATTTTTAAGGCAACTGTATACTGTAGTTCATGTCGAAAAGAGAGTTTGTGATCAAGTTTCCAGGAAATTAAAACCCTATACATCAAATTGGCATCTGGTCCCTTATATTAGTTTGACATTTGACTAAGGCATGACCTTAAAATTAGATTATCATTATAATTATGTTAACTTGTATCATAAATTGTACATGATGCTTTAAGCTTTCATCAATTAGAAATGGAGTTAAGCATTTTTACGAAGGCTAGAATTCATCAGTGAATTATACAAAAAGAATTTACATGATTTTCTTTGGAAATATAGTAAAACAAAAAACACTATTTGTTTTCTCAGTGCTCAAGTAGTGAAGGCCTTAGTCATTTTAAACTATTTTTGGAGGCAACCAAGATAGGGAGCATAATTACTCTCGCATGAATTCCAGAAAATGCTTCAAAAAAGGTTTATTTTGTGAGTTTTTATTGCTAGGGCTAACATAAGGTCTTGATTTGTCTCTTGTATAAGGTCTTGCAAATTTCTTTAAACTAATACAATTTTGGTTGTTGAAATTTCTTGATAAGCTCTGCTCCCTTGCTACGTACTTGAATTGTGCAACCCTATTTATGTTTGGTGGTTGAGGAATACCTTAACAGCTATGAATAAAACACTGGTATTGAATTTGAGCATACCATTGAAGTGGGAGTGAACTCCATATGTTGGTGAATGCCATTGGTATAATTCTAAGTGTGTAGTTTGATTTAATGTTATGCTAGCAAAGGAATTTTTCTATGTTGCGTGAGTTTCCAGGGTGTAGAAATGTTGGGAACATGATTATGAGTGTGTAGAATGGCTAGAAGTTTTATCCAAATTTGCAAAGACCATCTGGTTGGGATCGGCAGAATAGTATAAAACATAAAAAAATATTCTAAACTACAACATATGTAGACAATGATACATATAGGCCACAAGACTACAATGGATGGTGTTTTTATATATTTTATATTCCAATTTATGAGCTGAAGATACTACTTAAGAAAGTTCATAACTTCACGTTGATGGTACACGAACACACCACACACATATTTGGCTAAACTCAAAATTGAGAAAAGTAATATAATGCCAATACTGGAATGTTCTATCTCCTAGAAATGCCTAGATTCTAATATTTGTTTATATAAAATGTAGGTCATTCCTAAGATATTTTTCCTCCTAGAAATGTTTCAGGTTTTAGCATTGAAATTTTATTCCAACCAAATTGGAGTCCAATTGCTGTGTAGTATATACTATAGTATTTAATTTCCTACTTAGTATATTAAGCTATTCAAGAAGTTACAATTTACATGTAACAAAACTCAGCCACTGGTCTGAGCCTCGAAAAACATCAAGCATGTCATGTCATAAGCTATTATTTCTAAGTTTTAACAGGCCTCATATATAATTGAAACAGTAAAACCCCACAGAATAATTTAGGAAACCATGCAGCAGAACATACATCACTGCAGGAAATCACACAGCAGGATTTAGTGAACAAGCATATCTAGAAAATTTTGGTCTGAGAAAATGATAAATGGTGGCAGCTTCTGATAAATTCTCACACTACTACTCACAATGCTGAGATGACAAAATGATGGCAAAATGCCTCACACCATTTCTGACAATGCTCGTCAATGGGCCTCACTCACCTTTGACTCTTCAATGCATCTCAGTGCTCACTTAATCATGACCGCTCAATACACCTTGGCCCTTCTAACACAAGACTCAAAACACTGCTCACTCACACAACAACTCACATTGATCACCTGCTGAGTTGCTGCTCTAAACCGTAGCTAAGACAACCTCTCCAATTTGTGATGAAAATAAGTAAAAATGAGCAAAGTGACCCCCAAATATGCCTTTATAAAGGCTCTGGTGAGTCGATTCTACTTTGACTTAGCAAGAATCACAAGGCAGGCCGCATAACAGGTTTTGACCAAGTATGAGCTCACATGGTGAGTATTTTCCATGAAAACAAGTTTTTATCAAGTCATCCTGGGGCTGACCAGTTTTTTCCAAGACTTGACCAACTGGGTTGAATCGACTCGCCGGATCATTCAGACTCAGAGAGATCATGTAGACTCAGCAGAGTCTGAAAACTATGATGGGTGGACAATAAAATGTTCTCTTCTACGCTAACCCGCCATTATTGTTCCATTGCTCTAGCAAGAAAACCTGATCAAGGGAAGGCTTTTCCTTTTCACAAACCCAAGGATGATATTCTACATATTCATAATAGTCATATGAAAAATAAATATCCTCAAATCCACCCCTCCACTGTATTTGCAGCGAGACTTAGCATTCGCTCTAGCCGTAATTCATGCCAAATTTTCTTATTTAATCATTATCTTCATCGAATTACTGTTAAGTAGTGATTTAGAAGCTTTTGATGAACTGAGAGCTTCTGGGTTGGATCTTGATGTGTCTTCTTACAATACTGTTATATATGCATTTGGTAGCGCTGGGAGGATTAATGAAGCTTACAAGATGTTTATAAGCCAAACGAATTCACAATCAAGGTAGTTATAGATGTTTATAAAAGCGCTAGGAAGTTTGCTCTAGCCATATTTTTTACCCACGAGAGGGAGTTCATGCACCAGTTGCAAGAACATTGTCGCATTATATAAGATTATGCAGATTTTATTTTGAGCTTCATTTCACGTGGAAAGCTATTTTTTACATCAAATTTCGCTTTACCGAAAAAAATCAGAGGGTCTGAAACATAACTGCAAAGGTGCTAAAAGGATGCGTAGGCTGACAAAATGTAGATGGGTGTGCAGAAGTGCTCCAACGGAAATAGTATGATAATAGCATGTTCTCCAAAAATGCTCCTTGGCATTGCATAGGAGCCAAGAGGAGATGGATAGTCTTATTGATCTAGTGCCAAATGTTTTTAGGAACTCTTTCTCAGTAGTTGTGACATTTAGAACAATTGAGATAGTGTACCCAGTGGGATGAGGACTAAGGGGGTCATGTAGGATCTGTCTCATGTGTAAAGTCTCTTCCTATAGAAAGAAAGCCAAACATTCTTGATCCGAATATTAGAAGAAAGAAATGAGGGATGTCAAGATTCTTGTTATAAGCAATGAAAACACCCTTGAATCGTGTAATAGGCCAAACCCTTGAATATGAAGTGATCCTCTACCTCAAACTCTTATAAATGGCACAAATTATAGATCCTCTTAGAGTGTGGAATGTGATAGTTAGAAACGTTATATTTTTTTCTCTATACTACTCTTTCTTATGTTTGCTTTACAACGTTTCCTTTGCAACATATGGTGCAATTGCTAGTTAGTCTCTTCTTGTTGTTATTGGACTTAAATAAGTTGATGATAGACAAAATGATTATAAACTAACACCGACATCTTTTGAAAATGCTAAAAGTCATTTTTCAGTTTCTAATACTTTAGTAGCAATCAAAAACATTTAGATTGAAAATGCTTCAACTTTTACAAGAGTAGAATAACAAATTTGTAACCCTAAATTAAGAAAAATTAGAATTTTCACCTTCATACATTCATTTTTACATATTTTCAAACATTATAATATATATATTTAAATTTTATAATGTGTTCATTAAGAGGTGAGACTATGAACATACAAATTTAACATATAATATTTCTTTTAAATCGACTATACAAAATTCCTTTGATTTTTTCGTACTCTCATTGTGAGAATAGGAACATGACACTCATTAAAAAAAAACACTCACATATAAATCCTTTCTCTACTAAATCAATAATCAATTGGTTGTTGCACAATTTCTTTGTCTTTTTCATCCTCACAATTCTCTCATGAATCCAACATGATGGTTTTCCCCTATTTCGCTTAGTTATATACATTTTCTAAATATTAATAATGGCTACATAGAATAAGTAATTTATGTATGTTTTAACCCTGAACAGAAATTATCTACACACGAATATTATAACAGAAAATAAACAATAGCGAGAGCATAAAACATAAAACAGATAAACACAGAGATTTTCCCCTGGATCCAAAATCAGGACGACCAGCTTGATTTCTTCATTATTTTCCTTTTAGTGTTACAACACATATATATACATGCCGAAACATACATAAACCCCAATCCATTAACCTTGGATTAGAACATAACCGTAGTTCCCTTGACCGGATCTACAAAAATGCCAAGGGCCGAAAACCATCGTACCCCAATACCATGTGCAAAACCATGCACAAAACCATGGACGCGGACTACCCACTGGAAATTAAGGACCACATACCCAAAATTCTAGTGGAAAGAATATAACACATACCCAACATTCTCCCACTTGTTTTCTTTCCACAGGCAGTCACAAGAGAGCTTAGTCATTGGCCCAATTCTTCAACACCCATTGTTTCTCTACACCAAAATAACTTCTGAGTGCTCACAAAATTTGTTAATGCATCAGAAACATTCTTCAAAGTGTCCACCTTTACCAGCAACACCCTTTTAGCCTCAACCATATCTCTAACAAAGTGATATTGAACATCAATGTGCTTTGTCTTTGAATGATAAGCAGGGTTCTTAGCCAGGAAAATTGCACTTTGGCTGTCAGTCCTAATATTTATAGCTTGCTGTGCCGCGACCACAATATCGCATGGTGCTTCCCCGCATGATGCTGCTATGTGTACACTCGCGGTTGAAAGAGCCACTACCGGGCTGGTGCTGCATAGCTCCATCGCCACTTTCAAATAGGCTAACCGCCCCATGCCAGATCTGAGATGCCCGAGTCTCGACCCGATGCCCATCGAGGAGCCGATATCGCATTCTTTCAATCACCAGACTTCCCCAGCGCTTTTGAAGCCATAATCATAGTGCCCACGTAAATATCCCGAAAACCACGCTTCCTCCTCCAATGCTCCTTCCACAGTTTGACATAAACCTTACTAATACTCCCCCTTTGCATGTGCAATGTACGGTCTGTACAAACCACTACATCCTTTCTCCAGACTTCCCCGCTGCCTTGCAGGAACACGGGACATATATACATCTTTATTATAGTAATGGGACACTATTCGACGAACGACTTTACACCCTCGGGAATAGGAACATTCACGGGTTTACTATCCTGCATATTGAACCTCTGCAATATAGTCTCGACATACTTCCTCTGGTTTAACCAGAGCTTCCTCTTTGCCCGATCTCTCTTAATTTCCATGCCCAAAATATAGTTTGCAGCACCCAGATCCTTCATGTCGAATTTGGAGAACAGTTGGGTCTTCAAATATTGGATAATTTCTTTGTCATTTCCAATCGACAACATATCATCCACATATAAGACAAAATAAATAACATGGTCACTAATTAATTTAAAATAAACACAGTGATCCTCCTTGCTTCTGGTGAAGCCAAGTCCCCGTATATAGGTATCAAATTTCTGATATCACATCCTTGGTGACTGTTTTAACCCATCGAGCTTTAACCAACCTGCATACCGGTTCTTTCCCTTCTGTGTGGGTTGCTTCATGTAGATCTCCTCTTCTAGATCCTCGTGAAGAAATGTTGTCTTCACATTGATCTGTTCTATCTCAAAATCAAATGCATCAGCAACAGATAAAAGTAATCTAATAGAAGTAACTTTGGCAACAGGAGAAAAAATATCACCAAAATCAATTCATGGCACCTGGGAATAACCTTTCGCTACCAAACGAGCTTTGTATTTCTCCACCTTTCCTTCTACTTTCATCTTCTTCTTAAACACCCATTTGCTCCCAATGGGCTTCCTTCCAGCCGGAAACTCCACCAGATCCCATGCATCATTTTTGTGCAAGGATGCCATTTCATCAACCATGGCCTCCTTCCAGAGTTTTCCATCCTCTCGTCTCTTGCTCACTCTTGGTTCGGGTTCATGCCATCCGATTATAGTTCGACAAAACACCGACCGAAGGCAGTGTGGACTGTCCTTTTCAGTTGCCTTATTTCCCGGAATCCCAGTAGATCTTGAAAAGCTGGGGTTGTGGCTCATGTCTTAAGGTCTTCTTCGTTGTAGAGAAGTTTGATTCAGCTACTCTTTAAGCAAACTCTATCTTCTCGAGTTCCTTTGGTAGGAATTCATGTTTAACAACATCTTTCACCTCTCTAAAAGAAACATCTCGGTACATGCCCCAACCACAGTTGTTTCTGGGTTTCAAAGCTTGTAACCCTTTAAACCATCCTTATACCCAATAAAGATGCACCTTTCAGATTTATTATCCAACTTGGTCTTTTTCTCCTTTGGAACATGTACCTATGCATCACATCCAAATACCCTTAGATGTGAAAGAGAGGGTTTCTTACCAGTCCATACCTCATGTGGGTTATTATCCTCCAACACTGATGAAGGTGATCTGCTAACTAAGTAAAATGCAGTCTCCATTGCCTCTGCCCAGAATTATTGTCCTAACCCAGTACCACTGAGCATGCTTCTTGCCTTTTCCATCATTGTTCTATTCATTCTTTCTGCAACTCCATTTTGCTGAGGTGTATATGGAGTAGTCTTCTGCCGTGCTATACCACACTTCTTACAGAACTCCCCACCATTATCTGTCCTCAACGCCTTTATCTTATTCTTTGTCTGGTTTTCCACCAGAGCCTTAAGTTCTTTAAATTTGTCAAAGACTTTAGATTTCTTCCTCAAGAAATATATCCATGTATTCCTTGAGAAGTCATCATAGATAAGTATAAATTACATTTCGTGGGCAGCACGGGGCCCAAACACATCCTTGTGCACAGGATTCTAATATGTTTGCCCTCTTAGCAGAGAAAACTCACCCGATTCTGTTTCCCATATACACAATGTTCACAGAAATCGAAATCCAGAGAGAAATTAGACATACCTTCTACCATACCATCTCTATGCAGTATCTGAAGGCCCTTCTCTCCAATATGTCCAAACCTTTGATGCCATAGCATGGTCTTTTCTCCAGAGACAGCTAGACTTTCCGTCCCACTTTCAGGAACCACAGAACTGTTACACCCATCAATAACAGTGCTACCTTGTAGCTTGTATAGAGTTCCAGTCCGAACTCCCCGCATTAATACCGGTGCTCCCCGAACCATCTTGCAGGCATCTTTCTCGAACACTGTTTTTACACCTGCATCATCCATCTTGCTTACAGAAATCAGATTTCTGGCCAATGCAGGAATATGCAGAACACCAGGAAGTGTTCTAATCCTTCCACCTTGTAGCTTCAACTTTACCTTTCCACGTCCGACGATTTTGGCCTTCCTATCATCCCCTAGGAAGACATCACCATCATATTTCTCATACTCGCAGAACCACTCCCTATGGGGAGTGAAGTGAAAGGATGCACCTGAGTCAATCAACCATGACTCATGATCTACATGTGTATTTGAAGAAGAAACCAAATATACATCCCCACCTTCATCCGAGGTGGTTTTTTCCTCTGTAGAAGGAGCATCATCAGATCCCTTCCCTTTCTCATGAGCTTTAGATCTGCAGTCCTTTTTTAGTGCCCTTCCTTTCCGCATTTCCAACACACCTTTACAAACTTTCCAGGAGATTTAGATCTCCCTCTAGATTTGGATCTCCCACTTGAAACCTTATTCTTGTTTTTTTTTCGGGACCTTCCTCGTATAGATAAGGCATCTCCATTCTAACCCTCCATATTTCTTTGTCTCATTTCCTCAAACCCGGCGAGGTGAGAAAAGTGTCGCCAGGGTCAAGGTGGTTATTGACCTTACCCCTGTTACCCACGTACTTGGGCCCATCCTAGTGCAGTGAGGGCAACAAACTGATGCACTTATCTTCATCTGAGATTTTAATATCAATAGATGACAGCTGACTTACCACAATATTGAAGGCGTTCAGATGCTCTGTCACCAAGTCTCCATCCTTCATCCTCGGGTTATACAGCTTTTTCCACAGGAACAACTTATTCACCAGAGACTTAGATTGGTACAAAGTCCCAAGTTTTTCCCACAAATTCTTCGCCGTAGCTTCCCCAGATACATTCAACAATACTAAATCTGAGACACATAACCGTATTGTGCTCTTAGCCTTCTGATCCAGTTTCTTCCAGTCTTCATCTGACATTGTCGTTGGTTTAGTACCTAGATCTACCGCGATCCACTGATCTTTATCCACCAGCAGATCCTCCATCTTGAGCTTCCACAACTCAAAAATCTGACCATTAAATTTCTCTATCTCTATCTTTCTGCCGCTCTCCATCTTCTTTCACCGCAAGAATCGATCCCTCAAATCTCCCACTGAACAGGGTCTACCTCAGGCCCGAGCAAAAAACGCTCAGCAACAAAGGCATCCCCTTGAAGCCGAAACTTCTCTGATACCAAATGTAGGTTTTAACCACAAAGGCAGAGGTATCTACACACGAATCTTATCGAAGGAAGCCAGCTTTAATAGCGAGCATAAAGACATAAAAACGGATAAGCAAGATTTTCCACTGGTTCCAAATCGGGACGTGACTTAATTTTCATTATTTTTTCCTTTTATTATTATGAGATATATATACATGCCGAAGAATACATAAACCCCAATCCATTAACCTTGGATTAGAACATAACCGTAGTTCCCTTGACCAGATCTACAAAAATACCAGGGGCTGAAAACCATCGTACCCCAATACCATGTGCAAAACCATGCACAAAACCATGGACGTGGACTACCCACCGGAAATTAAGGACCAAAAATTTTCACCGGGGCGCTGCCCCAGACCCCGACAGGGGGGCTATCGCACGTGCTTAGTCGTGGAAAGAATATAACACATACCCAACAATTTAGATCTATGTTTCACTGGTATAGGTTCTCATCGTGAAGGCTCTATATGATAATTTTAGAAATAAATTTCATTAAAAATCTTCAAGGCTTCCTAAAAGAAATTTGGCAATTTATATTAAGCAGAAGCTTCCTCTTCATATCAACTAAAATTTAAAATACAATCCACTCTTCGTACTTGTTACAAGAAAAATATACACACTATTATTAAATCCAAAGGAAATCATAGGCAAGTAATATATGGATTCTTCTCATTTTATAATCCTACCAAATCCTATCCAATCAAGTTAATTTCCTCTTTCAAAATGATCTGAAAATTTTCCTCGATATTGACTCAGAAATTGGAGTGCAATCACTCACAGTTATCCAAGCTAAGTGAGTTTTGAAAAAAGAAAAAAAAAATTCTTTCTTCTTGGTTTCTGCTGCACTGACTTGACTTCTTTGTAGTTTTAAATTTAGGGGTAAAGCCAAATCTGGCAAGGAAGCAAGACTCGTGGAGGGAAGTGGAGGGATCAAGACATAGCCTACCATCAACAAAAATCTATCATCCCATCATTTCCTTTCTTGGTACAATGGTCTCCAACCTTGACCAGAGCTGAGATATAATGCTTCATATTGTGGTTGATTATTCTAAAGTGGCCAACTCTAAGCGAACATAACAGGGGAAATGAAACGTAAACTCCATAATTTTAGTTGAATATACCTAGAAAACAAATGACTAAAAAGAAAATACCAAAACGATTTACTATAATTTAGATTTAGGATTTTTTATATTTTAAAAACGTCTAACAAAACAACTTTTAACATAAAATTTCCATGGAAAAGCCACAATCCAGAAACCTAACATATGTTAAATCGTTGACATGCCATCCTCCTTTGAGAAATTTAGTTCTTTTTATATCCAAAGTCAATGAATATTTTATTTTGGTAATTATTTTTTATTGGTTAAATTTGCAAACCATGTTTTGAAAGGATATAGTTTTGTTGAGACATAGGTATAGTTTGAGGAACTTGTAGTTTTTTCTATAAAACGTTGGATGGCTATTTATTTAACCAAACTACAAGCTGTAATAGAATGTTGTCGTAAACCATGTAAGGAATTTATGAAGAAGAGAAATCATGTCACAAACAAACACATATACTATATTTTGTATTGGGTAACTCGTTATACAACCATTAATCTAAAAAAGAATGGCTTTACTTTCACCAAAATATTTTTTTGTCAGTATTTCCTTTGTGGCTCTGTTTTTTTCATTTTTCCCCGAGCATATAACTTTCTATTTTTTTCCCTATTTTGTTTGTAATGTATTTTTAACAAATCTTTGAAACAAAAACATCTTAACCCCTTGTTGCTTAACAACATACTAGAATTCTACCTCAATGATTACCCTTGCCTAGTGTCACATAGTTTTTATTTTTTTATTTTTTTTAATTCAAATCATTTTTATGAAGTTTAATTGTTTCTTATTTCTTCTTTGAACCCAGATCCACTTAAAGTCAATCATTCTCCTATGAAACGTTTGTGCAAACCATAAAAAATGATCCTCATAAAAAATGATCCTCGTGGTTGTCTAGAAGTACAGTATTATGTTTTTTCCCCTTTTAGGTTTGTCATGTACTTTTTCCAGATCTTTACTTTGGTTGAAATCCTATAGGTTATCATCTTACAAGCTCTTTAGGATCAATCTAGTAGTAAGTTTTGATATAAAAAAATTCAGGAATTCCTACAAGAATTAGGTGATTTCTGCTAACCAGAACGTTCCTCCTCATATCAATTAAACATCAATCTGGGCTCTTTAGATTCATTATAATCTAAAGGTTATATGGATATAATTTCAAGTTCCAAAATTTCCCAGACTACAATCCAGCAACATCGTAGAATCTGATAGACATGAGTGAATTCTTGACCTTTCCTTTGTTTGTTAGATTGCAGAATATTCCAAAAAACTACCAGATACTCAATTGACATGATATATCTTTCCCCACCTGTTGTTATTATAAGAGCACTCTACTTATTTTTATTTAATAATTCACTAATTAAATTTAGTGACATGAATTTTCATTTGAAAATAATTAATATTATTTTATATTAATGGAGAAATGGTTACACAAGTTGTAACGTATCTCCTTAGTTTAGGATTAGTTCCTACAATTTAGGAGTTTGTTTGCAACTTTCTGATTCTTAGTGATGTACTTAATGATGTAATTTCTCATTCATAAATGTAGAGTAAACTCAGAGTGTTCTCTGTTTGAGTGCAGTCTCCAAGTGCAGTACTCACCTGTGAGCTGCAACTCCTTCTTTTCAATTCAGTCTGATTTTTATCTGGGTGATCATGTTTCGAGGTCCATTGGAAATTTATACTTGAAAAAGTAGTGGCTTAACATAAACCAGAATTCGATACATGGAGAGACCAAGGAATTTTGTTTTTATCAACAGAGCCTTGTGTTCACGGGCATCAAATCTAGGAAGATTATGAAGTCATAATATTTTCATCTGAGGGCCTCTCGGAGCATTTCTCTGACAACGAAGCTATAGAGATCCTGCACAGTTATCCTGCCAAGGTATGTATAAATGAGCTAGAAAAAAAATGTAATAAATGAGTGGAGTAACATGATCTGTGAACCATTATTTTATTAAAAAATTTAATAACAGTTGTGGCCCATTCTAAATTAATTGAAACTTACCCCAGAAATCCCCAAAAGCCAAAAAGATTTGGTTTTGTTCACATGTCCAAGAATTAGGGAACTTGCAAAGAACCAGTGAAGAATTCTAACTGTATATTATTTTTTGGCTTTCTGTTTTTTTGGAAATGTGTTGATATAATTTTTGGAAATAATATAAAATTGAGATTCAGTTGAAATAAAATGTAAATCTCATTTTTTTCCATTTTGGGATTTGGGCAGTTTAAAGTCATTTTCTTTTCAAGTTGTTCAAAATGTATTTTTGAATATATTAATTATTTTGATATGCATTAATGAATTAAAATCATTGAAAAACCCTTGGAGTATTTAAAAAAATTGAGATTCCAAAAAATTCAAACAATTTTTGGTTAAAATTTGATAAAATAAAACTCAGACTATTAGACTGTGATCAATCATTTATACCCATTCTCAATTTTGTGTTATTGGTTGCAATAACCAGGGAATAACCAGGTGGTTAGTTCGAGGTGCTCTTCATGGCAAGGCTGCAATAATGCGAAGCTTCATCAACTATGAAGACTTGAAGCAGAATGTGGACGAGCGGCCATGAGAGGCATTCACAATGACATCAATGTGGTAGTTGTGTTCTTAGATCACACGGCTCTCACTGCTCATAGATAAAAGGTCTGAGCAAAACAAGAATGGAAACACTTTTGACTTAGAAATCACATGGGTTTTCTGTCGGGACAAGCATAATTTGATGTATCATGACTTTTTTGCATAACTGTAATAATTAGAGGTTTAGCATCTTCCTTCTTCCGAAACTTATCTCGTGTGTGGACAATAATTCTGAATAATAGTCTCAAAATATTCAAACCAACAAAATGCATTTCACAGAGATTTAAATTCTGATTTGTTCATGTTATAATAATGGATCATAATGTAATTTATTATTTTATTGTTTACCTTAATAAAATTAATAAAATAACAAGGTATCAACAAATTAAATGGAAATAATATTTTATGGATTAAATTATGATTAGCCCCTCTCACCAATGGAGTGTATGTACCTAAAAGTGATGAGCGATCTTAAAAGTATACTCATTTAACATATCTGCATTTCACATTTCTTTAAACACAAATTTACTTAGAGTATTAAAAGGTTTTTTGTCTATGTTTTTGGTTGTCAACCAAGGGTTACCTTAACCAACCAAAAATCTCGTCAAAAGGTTTAATAGTGAAGAACTTGTATCGAAGAGACGGTTGAGTAAATATCTACTTCTCAGGTAAGGAGAGTGAATTTTCTCCCTTTCTTCCTCGTAGAGCTTAAAACTTTCCAAGATAACAATTATTCTGGAAAAATATCTAATTACAACATTAGAGATCAATGCATCTCAATTGATGTCTTTGAAACGTAAAAATCTCGATGACTCTGAACCCAGCGAGAAGCAACTTTGGACAATACATGGAAACGTGCCATTTATTTAGAGATTCTCTCGCATTAAAAATAAAACTTTTATAAGAACCACATGAATTCAGTGGGGGCCATCCATGCTCCACGGGGACATAAAATATAATTCATTTTTCAGATGTATATAATGTTTATCTCCGTAGAATGTTTATCTCGGTAAATTGTTGTGTGTTGAAGTTCTTTATTTCAAATTTATCTAACTATATAGACATTTTTCTAGAATTTGCACTTACACGTCACATTATAATCATACTCATTGTATTAAGTCTAGTTTAATATAATTATCTTATTTTATTCAGAGAAATTCATTATGAAAAGGTGACATTTAAGAATCTCAAAAATAACTACGTATAAAATTTGCATAACTTTTTTTTGACTTTTGATCATGTCTGATAAGATAACTAAAGCAATATAATTATTTTATCTTATTTAAAGAAATTCATTATGAAAAGGCGGCATTTAAAAATATCAAAAATAGTTCGTAATATAAAATTTCTTTGACTTTTGATCATGTTTGATAAGATAACTAACACAATAAAGTAAAATTCATTTTTAGTCATATAGAATCGTTGCATGAGTCAATTGTTTTGCCTCAGTTTGAAAAATAATGCAAACGTCTTCATTTGAAGTCAGATAATTTATTTAACTCTATTTTTTATAATTTCTTGATTTGGATTATAATTCTATGCTACTTTTTAGACATTTGACAGGATTTATGTTCCTAGCTAAATGTGAATTTGTAGATAAACAAATTAATAAGTAAATTTTTTTGGGTGTAGCATGTATTTTAAACAGCACAATAAAATGCCTTTTTTGTAATATGGTTATTTAGATAGATGACATTCATCATAGAGGTTTAGAAGAGCTATCAATAAGCAACTCTACGTTGGTTAACTAAGAAAGATCCTAATTTTGTTATTGAAGGTAGCTGCTAATGGGTAGCTCATGGAAGCTTATGAAAAGGTAAGGATTGTTATTTATATCTCAAATATTTTTTGGGTTTTTGTTAATGCATTATCACAAATGTCTATGCATCAAAGAATGGTAATTATGTAACATTTCAATAGTGTCCTTTACCAAGGTTTTAGTAAAAACAAGTTTGCGTGTTCTTTTATCATTACTGCACCAGAAGATATATCCATACAACTTTAGAAGATATATCCATACAACTTTAGAGGGAAATTCTCTTCCAGAATATGGCTTCTATATTTAGTTAAGTTATTGCAAGGAGGAAAGATGAAATGTATGTATGAAAATTACAAATTTAAGCTAAACATTTTATATGAAAAATTACCTGAAACTTTATGAATTTTCTTTTCGGCTTGAGATTGGAAACCACTTGAACAACTTTAGAAAACCATTGTCGTTTAGGAAGTTACAAAATATTTTATGATGAAGACAATAAGTTACAAATTTTCTAATGATGAATATGGTAAATTATTGATTTGTTTATTGTAATTTAATGAATTCATCTAATGAATTTTTATCAAAGACAATTGACATCATATATTTTCTAGAACTATGAACCCTATAAATTGTTTTCGGTCAATATTGAATTCATGATTAAGACCATTGACATGTTATATTTTCTAGAAGTATGAACCCTATAAATTGTTTTCGGTCAATATTGAATTCATGATTTTTTTTGGGACATTCTGGACTACATATCTCATTATTATATTTTTCAAAATGGGAAAATGTTCTCATTTTGAATTTTAACATTTTTGTGGAAACAATTTTTGGACATTTTCATTAATGGCTAGAAATGATTTAGATGTTGTGGAAAAATTTGGAAATCATTTTAGTTAAATTATAAAAAAAAAAAAAACAGATTTCTTGACTTTATTGTGGAGAAATTCAAAAGAAAATATTGTTGAGATACAAAAAAAATATTTAATGAGAAGTTAAAGAAAAAAAAAACACTAATGAATTAGAGAGCATTTTTGTCACAGCAGAGAGGTGGTTGTATGACACATTTTACTAAATTTGGTGAAAACAAGGCAACATCATCATCATATGTGTGACCAAATAGTTAACAAAAGAGATAATATAAATTTTTTCACTTTAACAATATCAAGCTTTTTTCAATTTAATAATCTTATCACTTCCCATACCAAGATATATTAGAAACATCGTAATTGAATTTATGATAATGTAAGGGGAAATGGCCACTGAACATATGGTTATGTGGGATATCCTATAAAATTAAATTGTGTTTCCATGATGGATTTGACGTGTATATCAAAACCATTCATACCACTTAAGGTGTCTTTCTTGTAGACTGATTCACTATCACAAGTATAATTCTTCTTGTATCTAGTAACTATAGCTAGAAGTGCCCTTTTACCCTTTTAGTGCTTTCTTTTGGGAAGTAGGGCATGTGTTGTTGTAGGAACTTCAATTCATTTTTTTCCCCCATTTTTTATATGTTTATAAATTGAGTGTTTACTTTTTTATCTATTCATGCTATCGTTCAATGACTTCGAAAAAAAACTTGAAATTTGATTATCTTCCTCTATTTCTATCGATTTTTGATGCTACAAACAAGGCTCTTGTTCAATAATTTCAAAATATGCGGGCTTACCCTTAAAAATTTACATGCCTACATATCAACATTTGTAGCTCTATTTGTAGCTATTATCCATGCCTTCTTTGTATATCTCATTTTATGTTGTTAACATTTTATTTGAGCTATTAAGTTGTTTATATTTGTAGGTAAATCATAATTTTATTTGTAATCAATCAACATCAGTGTTGCCATTAAGATCATGGATCCTCTCAAGCACAAGTCCAAAATATTTCTATTATATCAAACTTAAAAATGAATTCTTATATTTTCCTCAAACACAAGTTCTGAGGAAAAATTCTAGATAGAACCAAATAATCGAATGACATGTTGAAAAAAAAAAAAACCCTTGCTTTCTTCTAGTGGATTGATTAAAGTTTCTTGCTAAATGTTAATTTCAAAATGTTATTGCATAATTATCTATGATGATATGAATTTATATTATAATGAAATATGATACAATGTATCCTATTTTTTAATGCTCAATATGTTTTTATTAGGTAATTATCTTTATATTTACGATATGTGTTATGCCTCAACAGGATACATTATAATCCCCAAATTCAAAATGCAAAAACATATGGCATATATGTCTACAAATGCATTTCTCTTACAACTTTTTCAATTTAACAAACCTATCGACATTTACAAATAAAATAGTTATGCTCATTTATATTAGCACATACTTAAAAGATCCTCAATATTAATAATTAAATGAATTATGTTGATTTATTTCCAATAAATATATTAACAATGTTGACACATGATTGATTTTTTCTGGTTATTTTCATATTTTGTGCATGTATAGCACGAGGAAGAAGAAAAGAGGCCCACGAGCCATTAAAGGGGAGAGATGTGGGAGGGGACTTCGCCAGTTCAACATGAGAGTTATAGTAAAAAAAATTCATATCCATATCATTATTTGAACCTTCTTATTCCTATGTATTTGGGAACCATTTCATATCCTCCGGGATGGCATGTATGGAGTATAGGCTTGCACCGAAAGCTAACTAATCATTGACCCACATTCCTAAAATGGAACCATTCAGGATATTGTCTTCATTTTATTATAATATTCTTTAAATCACATGAATTAAGAAAGGAAAGACAATAGAAGTTGAATTTGTGTACATGAAATGAATTTAAAACAATAATGTTCCTTGCAAATTACATAATGAAAATAAATAAATATATATATATATATATATATATATATATATATATATATATATTGATATTAAATCTCACTCATATTGCGAGCAACACGAAATATTAATCATGAAATATTCCTTCATTTAACAACACGAACCATTGAACACATTAAAATGTTGATCCATGAAATATTCCTACAAATAAAATATTTTATTACTTACCAATCATATCACACTCATCACATTCTCATAGTTCCCCAACGAGAGCTTTAAATCGACTGGTGTTTTATAGATCTCACACTCTGAAATCGTCGACTTGTACAAGAAACGCTCATGGGTTTAGTAGGAAGCATCCCGAGGATATTGGTTGAAGGATGATTATATGGTTCTTGATTCTTGGTGAGTTGAGAAGAACAAAGGGATGGTGCAGGGAAACGACAGTCACTGGCTCATGCCCAAACTCACTCTCTACTAAATATATGCATATAAAATAGTAATTTAGGAGTGTATATTTTCATCGTGCAACTTCACATTATATATTTAGTAGCATTACTGTTTTCTCTTTGTTGTGTCTCCTATAATGACACCACATATATTTAATTTTTAAACAGAACCCATATCATAGCCAGGTATCGATCCTAGACATGTGGGGTATGAAAACACTTCTGCTACATCACTTTGATGACATTGAAACCACAGGTATTTGCAGAACAATGAATGATCTGATTACATTGATTTTGACATGAAGACCTAATATTGTACTCTTTGCACGTAATATTAGAATAGTACATTTTAATTGACAATGTGTCCCCACTATATTCGTAGTATTTATAATTCCAGTAATGAATTCTATTTTAAATCTATTTGGTTTCGATTCGGGATAAACTCTCTGGAGAGGAGAGTAATTTAATTAGGATAAACTCTTTAGAGAGGGAACTTAATTTTGAGAGGAAGACTTTAAATTCAATGGTTGTTTGAAGAGAAGTTTGTATTTCAAAATTGGAAAAATTATTTCAGAGTGAATTTCGTAGATAGGAAAGGAATTTTTCACCCTTAGCCCACCACTTACCAGCATGATGGTCCACGCCTCAAGAGGAAAAATTACCGCTACTTCATGGGATACAAAAAATTAAGGCATTGTCTATAGACGATGTGGACAACAGACTTAATGTCAGAATTTGGTAAATAAAATTTCAAAAAATCAGAATGTTGGTGTATTTAAATCTATTTTCGATGGTGTAAATAGATTCAACACTATCAAGAACCTCTAGGCACGTAAGATCTTGAAGCTTGACAGTTATAACTAGATTTTCAAAAATTTCTACCAAATTTTGTCATAATCTTATTAGAATTTCCATTATTTTCCAATCTAATTTGTGGGTTCTTTAGACTACGCTGATAATCACTACTTAGACAAACAATTACTGCATACCCGTAGAAAAAGAACTTGTTGATGACCAACAAACATAATGAAAAATAATGAAGCTAGAAAAGAAACATGTTTCATGCTAGTCACAAGGAAGGATACCTTGCTTGAGAGGAGGCTGAGGCATCCTTGACATGAGGGAAGGAAAAGGATTAAAGGGAAAGGTGACCAACTAGAGTTTAGTGGTTCACCTTTGTAGGGTGAACATAATAGTATTTGGGATAATGACTAATAACATTAAAGGGAAAGGTGAAAAAAAATGTTTAATGGTTCTCTTGTGTAGAGTGAACATAATGGTATCGGGATAATGACCACTGTCATTAAATTTAGGACATGTAGTTTTTCTTAGGCTTTAAGTGTTGTTTACTTTTGTAGAGTGAACATAATGGTATTGGAATAATGGTCACTGATACTAAATAGGTGGTTTTATTTGATATATTATACATTTTCGAGGGGTTTTAAGTATATTTGTAAGTATAATTTGCTCAAAATTCAGTAAGGATTTGTTGGAATCACAAGTTTGAATTGTAAAATCCCCACAATAAGAGTGAACAAGGGGTTTTTTAGGGTCTCAAAACCATATATACAATCAAGAACCCATTTTAAACAATTATAATGAACATTTGACCAAAAATAAATTCGCCAAATTCAAACCAAAAACTACAAAACTTATAATACTTAGACAACATATGCCTTTGTAATAAGAACTCATGTGTGGTTCACCTTTGTATAATGAACATAATGGTATTGGGATCATGGTCACTACCACTAAAGGTAGGACCTATGGTATTACCTTTGTAATAAAGTCTCATGTGCACAATCATAGGGTTGTGGTTTCACAATAGTGAAATAGTACTCGCTTTTGATAAGTGGATTGTTAGGCTTTATTAAATTTCTCAAGATTGGGTAGGCAAAATTTTCGGGACGTATCCTCCATTATATGGATAGCAGTAACCACAACATGAATTTCTGTAACTTTTAATTCTTCAATTCCAATTAGTGCTTCTCCAAAGGGTAGTTGTAATTAGTTCTTTTCCAGAAACAATTAGCACTTAAAAAAATCAGGAAAACCAAGGGCATTGGAAGTCTCTTATTTATATAAAACATGGTATATAAGATGGATTTAGCATTTTCTTTGTATTTATTTCCGGTTTAGGTGGTATTGAACCTAAAAAAGCGCCCTCTATCATACTCTTTTCTATGATCTTGAATTCTAAGAGGAGGATCTTCCTGTGCAGCTGGATTGAATGATGCCTGAGGATAAGTCACAAATAACTCGAGCCTTGGGACCAAATGCTAAAATGGGCATGATAAAAGTGATATTCCCAAGACTAAGCCACAAATAACCCAAGCCTTGGGAGAAAATGCTAAAATGACCATGTTAAGGGTGAGATGGTGAGATGCTCGAGGATAAGTGACAACTAACATGAGCCTTGGGAACAAATGCTAAAATGGACATGGTAAGGGTGAGAGGAAAAGAGCCTAACTGCCTTAATGAAGGAAGCCTTGTAAAGTTTTTCAGGTCGAAGATTCTAACCTAAGTTTCTACACAACCAATCATGACGAAAATGGAGTGAGATTCCAATACTTATTTGAATGAGTAATAGTAAGTGGTACAAGACAAACACACAAATTTCATGTAAAGTGTGGAAGGATTTATCAGGCTCTTTTATTTTTAAAGGCAAGGGAATTTACCAGTCCCATTTTATATTGAGTAATACATAATTTAAATGGTTTAATTATAGGTTATATTTATTTTTTAATTATTTTTATTATTGAAATATTTTATTTAAAATAGATAATGAATTTTTTTTCAATGGATTTTAAGATATATTTGTGTTATTCTTATTATAATGTAAAAACTATTTATCAACCAAAAAAATATACATATATTTTAACAACTAAAAATTTACTTTTAATTAAGATATATATTTATAGAAAGAAATTTAATTGACATACCTCTTTGTATTAGAGTCATAACATTTATTTATGGATAATTTGTATAGTTTAAAGAAAATCATGTTTTTTGAATAATCGCATGTTAGTTTTCCTTTAAAATATAACCTATATTAATGTGAATATATAATTTAGAGCATAAACTTTAGAGATTCTTGAAATAAAATTGTATAATTGTAATTTTTTTTTTAGTTTGTAGGGATTGGTTTATACTTAAACACTCTAAAATATTGTCTTCTACATGATAGATAATAAAAAAGTGATTCAATTGAGTTTATCTTGGGTGTTTTTGGGTGGAATAGTTGTGATCCCCCCACTTGTAGCTCTAGAATAGAGTAACTATGTTGTAGATCTAAAATAGAGTAACTATTGAACGCTGATACCTTCTGAACTCTTAAATGAATATACCTCTAGGATGGTATAAAATGAAAATGCCTCCTTGGAAGAAATAATAATAATAATAATAAAATAATCTATATTAAAATATATGTATTTTATAATTATTACAGACATAGATAAAAAAATAGAAACAATATTTACCCCCTAAAAGATATATAGTTAGATTCTACATATTATCCATATTAAAAGTTTGATAAAAAAATGGAGATTATAATAGGTAGTTGGAAAAATGATTGTGTTTTTGTTTATTTATATTGAAACACTAGGTTCATCAATTTGAAACTAAAACTATTGTAGCCAACTCATCCTATACATAAGAGAAAAAAAATGCAATCACACAGTTTTTTTAAATCATAGGAATGTCAATGTGAGCATATTATTGTTGAATAAAATAAAAACCATTATAAATATCCCTCACCACATAATGTTTCAAAGGGGAATATTTCACACTAAAACCTTCTTTCAGGGGAAAATTACTTATTCCCCTATTAAGCATAATAATGGTCCCTATACCTATCCCCTTTTAAAAAAACCAATTAATAGTGCTTGGAGTACAACTCAAAGTTCAAAACCCCATAAAAGGGGCACATGTTGTGGTTATTTGCCTTGTTCATGGAACTTAAGGCCTAGAATTTTCATTTTCCTTCATGAGGTCCTTTTTTTCCTTTTTTATCATCGTTTAAATCTGTTGACCCACACTATTGAATAAAACCACTTAATGAAAATTATATCCCACTTAGAGGCCAAATATTGCATGGAAAGGGCCTATGTATTGTTTGAATGTATCTTTCACAAATTATTCTTGAGCCGTATAAGTTTGTTAAATTCCAAAGACCCTTATTATCCTTCCTTGACCATTGCTAAGACCTAAATACTAGCAGTCTTAGTAAAAATGTCATAATATTCCCTACAAAACAACTCATAATAAATATATCGAAGGGAGGGAATGTTATTTGGATTGTAGGTGTTTTATTTATGGTGATTGAGCTAGAGAAGCACCATTTAAGGCACAACGCCCCGATTATCCTCCCTTGACCTTTAGTATGCCTCAATACCCATTATTGGTTCATAACTAAGCTATTCTAGTTCCCATAACAACCTTGGAGGTGATTGATAACCAACAAAGGTTGGATTTCATAGAAGGACTTGTCCAGAGTACTTGAGCTTGAGAAGCAAGCTTTAGGGCCAAAGGTTATTATTTCCATCCCTCGGTTACAAGGACCTAAGACCCATCCATCATTCCTAAGACCCTGTAGTGGTGTCGATATATTCACCTCATATGTCAAAGGGTCCCTAGAGAGGGTTTGTGTCATATTATATATATATTTTCCATGATGGTTGAGCTTAAGAAGGTTTAATTTGGAGTTAAGGCCATGCCATGCCCCTTTAACCATGTTTATGCCTTAACACACATTTCTAGTCCACAAAACCTATTATTGGCACTTGTATGCTACTCAAATGCCAAATACCCCCTACAAAGTTAATATGTGGTGGTTTAAGGACTTCTTCAAGGATATTGAGCTTTAGAATATTTAGTAAGATCCCAAGGAAATTATTTTCATTCCTTATCATGGTTAAGGCCCCAAACCTCATATGTGGTCCCATGTTGTGGTCTAATCATTCCTTTATGATGCTTAGGCCCGAAAATCTATGTCTAAGGCCTAATATTATTCCCCCCCCCCAACAATGGTCAGTAGCCAATGGTTATTGCTTCCTTACTATTACCATGATTAAGACCTTGAGATCCATTTATAATGCATAATACATCTCAATTGCACCCATATCTAAATTCTATCACTAAGATCCCTTAATTAAGGCTTATGTAATCGTATCTTGGTGTTATTCATGGCACTTGAGATCAAGTTGGTTCAAATAGGTTTGGAGGCCCTTGCTCCTCCCTTGACCATGTTTGGATGTCAAGAACCATTTCTAGTGCACAATACCTAATCATGGCGCTTGTATCCCACTTAGAGCCTTATAAAGTACGCATGTGTTGGTTTGAAGACTCATTCAAAGTTCTTAATCCTAGGAGCATTCAACAGTATCCAAAGTGCTTGTTTTCCATCCTAAATATGGTTAAAGATCTAAGATCCATAATTTGTATGGAAAACCTCCTATTGGCATCCATATCCAATTTTGATTTCAAATAACCCCTAGAGATACCATATAAGGGTCCCATGTGGCTACATGACATGTTCAATACTATTGCCTAAATTTTTTATCGTGCTTAAAACTGAGAAGATTTTCCTATTTGACTTATAATCTAGAATTTATTTACTCATTCAAAAATATATTTGAAATCATGGAAACTCATATTTTAACCAATAATCACATATAGTCAAGTTACAATTCAAACTCTTGTGAGGGTGGATAAGGCTCTGGCGTTCTGCCAAGAAACTAGTGTTGACAAAGTGAGATGACTTATGATGGATGGGTTGATATGCAGAGAAACATTGGAATTTGGAAGTGATATGTTTTAATAGTGACCATAAATTTAATGGTTTTCTTTTTGAATGTACAAACTATTTACATGTCACAAGATTCAGAAGATGGTCAACATCATAAGAAAAATCTCCTTTAGGAGGAGAAACTCAATCATGTGAATATATCAATATATTCATGGTAAAAATGTGAATGTAGTCAGAAAAATAAACACTTTAGCGGAGGGGTCAAATATGTTTCCTATTAATAGCAAGTGAAATTATTATCTCGATGCACATGCTGCTTTGTATTCTTCAAATAGATACCTTGTGAACGAGGTTGATTGTTAAACAAGTAATCAACTAAATTTGAGATTTGAGATTGACATAATATAATTTTGAAATTTGGGAGTGGAGGAGTAGGGAAGATATTTCTCACGTTGTTTTTGCTTCGTGAGTGATCGTTGGTAGGTTTCATGATCTTGGATTTATATGGAGAATAAATGTTATGAATAAATTGGTTAAATTGAGTAGTGATTAAGATATGTATTATCAGCAACACCATAGATGTACCTCCTCCCTCGTCTGAAACTGAATTACATCCCATATTTGAGTGAGGCCACATCGAAATATTCTTTACTCGACATCTGTGAACTGTAGCTTTCAAATATTTATGACAAATGGCAGACCCTACTTTCTAACCACATTTAATTTATGGAACTTGTTGAATTAATGGATGTGATTTCATTTCAATATTAATTATTTAGAGGATTGAAATTTATTTCAAACCATAATAATGTGCATTTTCCTTATTCAAAAAATTAATGGATAATTTAGAAAATCATATATGCATATGTTTATTTCATTCCTTTCATATTCACCATTCATTTCATTTCTCTCCAACAATGTAATAGAAGGGTTGGTCAATTTACTCTAAAAAATGAATGTGATATTTCTAAGGGTTGGTCACTTTGCTCTAAAAAATGAATGTGATATTTCTGCTAGAATATTTGGACGGCTATGTTCAACTCAATTTTCTCTTTCTTGCTTGCATACATATTATAACTATAACCATAAATAATAATTGTAGAAAATATGTGTTTCTTGAGACCATGTTTCTTTTGAAAAAAGTATGATTCTTGAGTTTCTAGTTTTAAAATCATTTGATTATTTCATGTTTCTTCATGGAAACATTACAATGATTTTTATTTTCATAACTAGCATGACCACGTTAGTAAATGTGGTTGTTATACATTAATCGATGTCATTTTAAAATTTCAATTGGTGTATAAAAGGTGGAAAATGTTGTTGATTGATGTATATCAACCAGATTTACGAATGTGGTTGTACTAGTAATATATGTGTGTGGGGAAGATTTGTAGATCATGCTTGACTATGGTTCATGTTCGATGACTATGGTTAAAAATATTTTTCAAGGGTTGGCCATGGTTGACCATAGTAGACGAGGGTTGTTGATGATTGATGATGGTTGACCATGGTTGACCAAATTTTATCATGGTCAACCATTAATATTACAATGTATTTGTGTTACGTTAATCTAATAATGTTACATTAATGTTGATGATTGTTACCATTGTATATAGAGTAAATTATACTTTCATGAATGGCCTTGTGTAAGTAATCTAGTAAATAGAAGGTAAGTTAACTAAAAGTTGAAGGACATATAATACCTAGTTAAAGATTCCATGCTCCAATTAAACTCTCCCCTCTTCAAAAACTAGCATATGTTTATTATCTTCGAAAATATGGGTGGTTTATGAAAAGTCTCCAAATAAAAAAAATAATGTGTTGAAGAATTCATATGGCATGTATCTCTTCAATAAAACACCGAATAACTTAAAGATGTAGTGGCTAGTAGTGCATGACCTTTACCAATGTCTTCTAGTGGTTGGCCCCCTTCTTGTTGTTGTCATTATCTAGTATGAAATCATCCAAGTGATACTACTAGTAGAGTACCCTGATGCCATTTGATCAATGTTTTTCTTCATTGAAAAGCTCTTAGGATGGAAATCCCTATTGTAGTATGCACACTTTTGTTTCTCCTTGCCTTTTCCTCATTTGCAATCAAACCATCCTCATTAGGCTTTTGCTTAGCTTCCTTCTTGTTCTTTATTTCTTTCGCTTAGTATTCTTGCTTGTTTCCTGTGCTACAAGTGCATGGGTTAAATTCCACATGAGTATGAGCTTGTTTTTCTTTTATATAGGAGATTCAATAAACTCATCTAATGACGGATTATTCCAATTTTTACTCATATATAATTTTGCAATATGGAAAGAAGAAAGAAAAGTATAATACTTACCTCCTAACTTACAAAGCACCAAAAGAATGGGTTTCTTTTTTTTTCTAATTTTTGCAGAAGATTTTACCTAGGCTATCATATTGAATCTAGACAAGTATACCTATAGGGCCTCAAAGTTGATTGGATTCATTGTGATCATCTCATTCTCAAGATGATTTCCTATTAATCCATGTTGCTTTCCAACTAGGTACTCCAATTTGGTACACACTTGATTAGGAATATTGCGCTAAATCCACAAATAAAATTATATTTAAAAAAATAATACAGTAGGATTCATCCATCCCGTTGAATGATTTTTTCCCCTTAATTGTTAAATTAACCTCAAATTTAATATCCATAATGATGTTATAGAGCCCATTACTATGCAAGAACATGAAGATCTTTCCTTTATAGTCAAAATAGTAGAAAGATATAAATATTACTCACAAAAACATATGCTTTGATACTTTTTATGATTTTAATCAGAGGCTCAAAATTTGAACGTGAAAAATTACTAGACTAGCTATTTGCAAAACAAGAGAGAAGAGAGAGAATTTTTTCTATGAAAATCACTAAATAACCAAAGAAAAAAATTGACTTACTTAAAATGAATGAGCTAAATAATTTATGATCAATTGATTATGTAGTATTTATGTACATAACCTCACTATAAAATCTCTCTAGGAGGCCAAACAATTCCAACTAGGTTCAGATTCCAAGTGCATGCACTCAAATTAACTCAAAAGCATAGTCCCTAGTTGGCAAGTGACTCAATATTAGAGTGGGAGACCCAAAATTAGAAAAATATTATAAAATGAAGTCAACTATAAGTAAGTGGAGCTAGAAATTAGTAAGGATTAATTAATAACTCACTCATGCAAAAAAAGTAACCAAACAAACTCAATTAAATATGAAATGAGGACTAAAGTCAACTAATAAGGGCAAGGGAGATAAAAATGGTGGCTAAATTCTAAAAATTAGGGAGTAGTTATACATTCAAAATATGGAGGCTTATGCATGATGGAATTCACATTATTGGAGTCTAATTATCCATTTTAACCTCTAACCAGTGTATTGTCAATGCGAACATGCTCGCAAAAAATAGAAAACCCTAAAATACGAAATGTGCCAAATGATAGGGAATTACTAGTGAATGAAAATTTATTATGTGTCCCTAATATTGTTTGGAATAGGGTCTAATGATAAATAGAGTGTAGGTTCTAATGAGGTCCAAGTGAACTACTTAGTACAATGTGCCCTTGCATCGTCAACTAAGTTCAACATAGTTCACTTCTAAATGTCCAAATATCATAATGAAAAATAGTTTTATTTGGTGTGCTACTTCTCTTAAAAATTATATGGTGTAAATCCATAGGGGCACTATGGGATAGTGAATAAATATAAAACAAACATGCTAACAAGTTATCCATAATGTAAAAAAAAAACAAAAAAACAATAGTTTATATTTTCAACAACACATTCCATTTCTTGTTAATTTCGATATTGTTATAAAGTTACAAATATCTATACCCTTGTTATAGTTGCAAAATATTCATGCACAAGTTAATGCTATCGGAAAAAGTGTTGTTAAGAAATTTCATCCGTTACTATCACTATCATTGTTAGTTATAAAAAACCTCAATATCATTCTTCAAATTTTGTTAGGGTCCTACCCTAATCGACCTACATTAGGCTACCTAGAAGTTAGTTAATTATTGTATGTGGCCATCCTCTTTGAATAATAACCATTAGATAGTATTGAATATTTATTTAATGTTAAAGGTCCCACTTTATAAGGTCCATTAGGTAGTTAGTACCCATTAGTGATGGGACCACAAGAAAATAGAGGTTTTTCTATTGAAAATCTATTTAAAGAGATAAGAAACTATATAGTGTATTGTGCTATGCACTTTTTTTTTCATTCAAAGTAATATCTTCCAATAGAAAAAATTTAGGCACCAGCTTAAAGTCTTCACCATTCACATATCATTTTTATTGACATCATGATAAAAGGTAGCATTATCCACATTTCTAGTATCCATAGTTATTTTCCAATTCTTATTCATTTAACTCATGATGAAGAAGCATATACAACAACAAATTAACATGGTTCTAATGCCAAGAATGGTTTTTGGTTGGCTTGATGATTGGTACTAGTAGCATTTGAGAATTTTTTTGATAATTTCCTATCAATGTGTTTGCTTTATGATACACAAGAACCATTCTCTTACTCACCTTTACTAATTTTTCCTACAGAATAATCCCATTAACCATTTATTTTGTTGAAATATGTAACTAGATCGAATATTCATAATGATATATGTAATTTTTATTTTATGTATTCAATGTAAAGAGAAACATAAATTTATTATTATTATTCTTGAGGCATGGGTTTCATGCTCATGTAAAAATTATTTTAGGTCAATCTCCCATTGTGAGCTTCTAGGATTTGTCATTAATTTTCTAAAGTCAAAAGAGTCATTTTAATGTATGAATAACCCTTCTTGGGCATGTTACATATTGTAAGAAAAAATATTTGATTCAAAAGGCCCTCCAAGACCTTGTCAAACATGCAAGCATCAAGTCGGCCTAATAGGAGGCTCAAGGAAGACTATATATAGGGCACACGGCCTCATTTGGAGAAAAAAATCTCACTCACACAAGTGCGGTCATAAAGTCAAAAGGAAGTGCGAAGAAGAGGAGGTCAAAGGAAGGAGAAGAAATCGAAGTTTTGGGTTTTTTTTGGGCTACTTCTCTCCACACGCGTGAAAGAATTAGGGAACATATTTTTGCAGCGAAGCCGAGTTGTAGAAGTGAAGTTAGGTCACCTAGAAGAGTTGTTTTGGAATCTGAGTTCTCTAGAAGAGATAGTATACCCAAGCGAAGAATAGAAATTGCAATTTCTAGGCAAGTCGAAGTTGTAGTTTTTGGGAAAGTCGAAGTTTCCATTTTTGGCCAGTCGAAGTTGTAGTTTTCTAGGCAAGTCGAAGTTGTAATTTTTGGACAATTCAAAGTTTTAGTTGCAGTTGCAATGCTAAGTAGGTTGAAGTTTGTGAAAGGAAAATATGTTCAAAGAGGAAGAATTGACTTTTTCTTGGAGGGGTTCTTAGTGAAGGGTATCATTTTTCTTTATATTTTGGTTTGATTATAATCAAGTATGAGAAGAACCCAATTAAGAAAATAAATCCCCACAAGAAATTATCATTATAAGAGAAATCATCTAATGTCTCCGCCCTATATTTCTCAACATGGTTTTAGAGCTATGGTGAAAATTCAATGAAGGGAAGTTCAAGAAGGGTAACTCAAGATCTCAATGATCAAGTTTCTATAAGTATATCAAGGGCTTCAAAATAATAAATAAGATTCTCTCATCTCCGAGTCATTTTGAAGACAAAGGCTACAAGGATGTCAAAAACCTAGCTCATTCAAGGAAGATATGTACAACTTTCTTGGGATCCTTGTTCTATCAATCATCAATGGGAAACAAAGGACTTTAAAGCATATTGAATTTTTCAAGGGTAAACGAAGCAAGGGGTTATCATTATCATAGAGATCAAGACAAACTCCCTCTAAGTAAAGTATTTTATCTCAAAAGAAAATCCTTATCTCAAACATCTTTGGAGAAAGGAGCATCAATACAACATCAAAACATCATCCTCAATCATCGTCATCAAAGGCATCAAGTTGAGGAGTTTATATTCGCATGACAAGTAAGTATTTGTACTTCTATATATAAATCTAGTAAAATGAATCTATTTTGCAAGGAGATCAACAAGTTGGTTGGGCCATAGAACTTCATTTCATGGAAAAGAAGGATAGACGTATACCTCAAGGAAAATGAAGTTATTAACCATATCAAATTCAAAGTATCCAAACCATTTGTAGAGAAATAACTATATAGATATATGAAAAAGGATCTAAGCACTCAAAATATTCTTATAGAATCTATTGAGGAGGTAAATCCCCTCTACAGACAGAGATGATCCCACTAGCCCAGATCGGGTCTAGCAACAATCAAGTCATGCAATGACGCTGGTTCCTAATTACAAAAATACAAAGATCGCGGTGAATGCCTACCTCAAATCCCACGCAGTTGTCGTTGAAGAAAAGATGACGTTTCCCGTTCCTCGCTTGACAGATCACAATCCTTCCATTCGACACGTCTGAACACCTATACACATGCAAGGAAACAACGACATACAACGTAAAATCTAAAGAATGTAATCATATATCAGTCAGAGAGGATATAATTCATTGAATCACATAAAGAAATGAACACATGAATGGAACCATAATTAGAGTCACTTATATTATAAATGACAAAGGAAATATTACAACCAAATGCTCTGACGCTATGATATTATTTTGGCGGAGCTGATAGTGGAGCATGTCTCAACAAAGCCTGTTGAGAATTTGGAGAAAGCTCTCTCTCCTTGGCTTGGCTCTCAAGGGTTTCCCGGCTATAGTTTCCTTCCTACAAGTTTAGCTAGCTTGCTAATGGAGGAGGCAATCTTGTATAGATGGAAGAAGGGGAGTTGGGATCCCTATAATCATGGGATAGGCCCTATCTCTAAGGAAGCTTCCATGATATGTGGAAAACCACTTCCTATACATGGAGATTCGGAGCCAAACCACTAAACTCCCTTTGATGATTCATTCAAGAGTTTTTTGGAATCAAACTTCTGCCATTTATTTTTTAAAAACATCCTTTATTAAGCTTGGCACGAGTGAAACACAGGACAGAGCGCCAGTTGGCGCACCATCTAGTGTGGATTTCCCCCATTGGCGCGGGGGCTGAACTTGCTAGTTGCGCTAAGGCAAAAAGATCTATTTTTAGGGTTTTTCAGAGGAAACTGTTCTTTAGGGGAATGTTTGTCCTTATGCAAGAGGATGCCATGAAGGTGGTTTCAGGACATTTTACTGTTCACAGGTCACGAGAATAGTCCTCCAACGTGTGGGACGAGGGATTACAAAGACAATGACAAAATGTTGTGTAACAGATGCCCCCTAGAGCATGAGGTCCGAGAGAGAGGGAGGGGTGAAATGCCTTATGAGAACACACCCAACTGAAAACACTGCCGTCGAAAAACTGGCAAATGACAAATACAACTAATATCCCTGATACATGATATGTGGTACAGGTGCAACCATCCATAATAGAGTGTACAATAACTGGGATCCAAGGTATGGACGCAGCCATCTAGCAAAGAAGGACCAAAAAATAGACTCAGGTATGGTCACAACCATCCAATCAAATGAGTCATGTAACTAATCATGATAATCCACAAAAATCGGCAGCCTAGATTTCATCATACAAAACCCAGGGTCTTGCGCTCCATCTCGACTCGAACAGAGTACAAGTTCAAGCATGTGAATAAGTGAACTGAAGTTGAACATGCAAGAACATCGTCTGGTTACCAGCCAATAATGAAAGTTGTTAACAGATGCAAGAGGAACCACCAATAATGGGATGGCCCTCAAGATACATGAGGTACAATCCACGGAATGTGAACAGTGAGTTGGCATCAAACACTCGCAGAATCATCCGATTGAAGGTCAATAATGAAAACCTTGCTTCGAATGTGAAGAACCTTCCATTGAGGCATGCAGGCTCCAAGGTACCTTAAGGGAGTCTCTAGATCAGCTTCTTGGATAATGAGCTGAAGTTGATAGGAAGTGACCTTGATCAAAGGTGGGCTATAGTGTTTCCCACATCATTGACGTGAGATAGAGGAACATGATGTTTCTGAATCAAGATCATTAGAGAATCAAAGGGAGGTTGAAAACTGTAGAGGCCAACTTCTCTTGAACATATCGGCGGCATGACAGTGGATTTGGCAGTGTTTGAAATCAAAGGATCTGAGGTCATGATGATGTGGAAAAGAGCAGATCAATGGTCAAAAGAGATTACCCAAACCCATGGAGGCAAACAGATAACAAGATGAGATGTCCCCAACCCGACATGAATGCAGACAAGTGCCATGTTCAAGAGCGATATACTGTCAACACGACAGTGATACTGGTTCCATTTCCCCCCACCATTTCCGGTGAGTACCCGAATTATTTTTGGAAACAAGCATGAAGGGGACAACATATGCTTGCAATATAAGTTTTTCCTTCAGAAAAATCCAACCTAGTACATTTAACGAGCCCTAGGAAGGAGGAAATTGAGTAACGTCATTACGACGGAATCTGATGTCATCAGGTTTTAAAAAGTCTGACAAAGGAAGAACTCGGTGCCTTTTCATGTTTAGAGAGTTTGAAAAGACAGCAGAAAAGAAAACTCTAGCAGTCCCTTTTCGTAGATAGGCCCACAGATTTGAAAAGGTAGAAAACTATGTTTGAGAGAACCTCCTAGTCGCGATAGGCTAGGGTATTCCTTTTTCATAAATAATATATCCAAGCCCGAAAAAGGGGTAAACGTATACTGGGTAGACATCGTTTCATAGCCAATTTAACAAGCTCAAAATGACAAGCGACTCGGTAATCTTTTCAAATTTAGAGAGTTAGAAAAGAGGTGAAATATGACTCCTCCTGGAGTAACGAGTGGTATTAAGGGTAGCAACTAGTTCTGGTAATGGTGGAACTGCTCAAAACAAGTAAAGGTTAAGAGGCTGGCTAACAAGACCACTCATCGCAGCAGGTCCTCAGGAACTAGTAACACAATCAAGTTAAGGCATATGATTAGCCGAGCAGATGGGGACGGTGGAATGAGAAAACCAAGGCTTATCTGGCAAAATAGGCTAATAAAATGGAAATCACGAGAGGTAAAATGGGAATGGTTTCATTTTTACACAAGCTTGAAATCATGAGAAACTTTGCTTGGAACTGGTTTCATTTTTACACAAGCTTGAAACAGAAACAAACTATGCTTGAAAAAGTAAGCATGCCCCCAGCATGGTGACTCAATTCGAGGTACATGCCCCCCAAGCTTCAGTCCGTATGAAAGGCAGATGGAGTGAAGGTTCAAATTATGAGATCAAGAGAAAGACTCGACTGGTATTTTATGAGAACTTATCAAAGACTCGAATTGAATAGGAACATGTTTCCTTTTTTTAACGAGGTTGACACATTAAAAGAACTATCCTCATGACATCTTGTTTCATTTTCTAGGGAGCTTGACACAAGGAAACAAACTATGCTCCAACAGACCTTGTTTCATGGTTTAAGGAGCTTGATACAAGAAGACAAACCATGCTCCGACAACCTTGTTTCATTTTTTAAGGAGCTTGACACAAGAAAATGAACTCTGCTCCGACAACCTTGTTTCATTTTTTAAGGAGCTTGACACAAGAAAACGGACTCTGCTCCAAAGATAACTCATGATGATGAATAAGAAGTCATGGCTTCCAAGAGGTTCTCATCCGATGGGAGAAAAACATGTCGAAAATCAGGACCCAATGCCCCCAGCACATGATGCACAATGGCACTATCACTGAATGCGGGCATGGGACAGGTAGCCACATAATTGACATGCCGCGGGGACGACACAACCAGCAGATAAAGATCCGGAAGGGATGATGGTGGACTAGTTGCCATATTCAGACCAAAGAACACAAGCTGGTCGATGGTCACGATCCGACCATGGTGCGGAAAACACATAACACGAAAAAGGGAGGAGACAAGTGCTCCCATGGCATAAGTATAATCATGAGCTAGGAGTAAATTAAAGTCCAAGGGGCCAGGAACAACCATCACATCCATATAGACATTTTTCCCTCCCAAAGTAATAGGCAACTTTGGAAGGATCCCCAACGGTTGACTGGTTCCTTTGTTAAAAGCCAACAGATTTTGAGTAATAGGCAAAAGCGGCAGTGAACCGAAAGCTTGCAAAGTAGTTGAAGACAAAATACTGACAGACGCGCCTTCATCTATAATAGTGTTGGGTACGACCAAATGGGAGGCTTGTACCATGATATCAAAGGGCACATAAGAAGGAAGGCGATAACCTGCGAATTGACCCTAATCGAAGGAAGCGACCAAACTACTTGGAGGGGCTACCATCGAACCGAGATGGTCTTCCCCTAGAGTTACGAGAGATGAAGGATCATCCTCCGCCACCTCCATCATGGAGGCAGAAAGAGTATCCTCCAGGACCTCCATCATGGGAGGCGGAGGAATAGCTTCCTGAGATATAGGGACAGGAGAATCTTTCTCCAAGTCCGAGGAATCTGAAGAAACAAGAAGAACCTAAGGGATGTGAGATCCAATCTCAATGGAAAAGACCTGGTGCACCACAGACGGGGCTAGCTCAACCGATCCCATGACCAATGGTTGATCAGGGATGGATTCATGATAGTGAATTTCTGGGGAGCGGGATCAAGCAAGGATGACTCTTGACTGACTGTGGAATCAGCTGGTGGAGGACTCAAAGAAAGCTTCTTGTAACCAGCCAGAAGGCATGGTGCAGAAACAGTTGAGTTGTCCAAAACTCTCTTGGCTTTAGCCATATATGGACAAAGGTGAATGGCATGATTCCCTTCACACAACTTATAGGGATTGGTGATCTTACCCTGCATCTTAGGAGCTTTACCAGCACTAGCTGAAGATGTGCCCCCAACCTGACTCCCGGAAGAAAAAGGAAATGGCGGATGACCGTTGGACCATACTTCGAGCACCTTGGGAATGCCAGGGAAATCTCGAAGAAGATGGTTTCCCTGGCACAACAAGCAAGGGAACTTAAATTTTCGTGATGGGTTAGAAGGTTCATCGAGAGTAGGTGTTTTAGAAGCAACAACTACAGAATTAGCCTCTCGCTTATCTGACTTCTTCTTCTTAGTCTCCTTCTTCTTCTTCTTAGCCACCTAGGTGCTGGAATGCAAACTTTCACCAGGCGAAGTAGAAGATGAGGATGAAGAAATATGCGAAGAAGGGGAGAGGTCCACCTTGGAATCAACATGGTGTTGTTTAGGTGGAGGAACTAATTGAACAGTGGCCGGGACATTCGGGACTACAGAGGTTGAAAAAAACCAAACAGGCAACCCAACAGTTAACCCAGGAAGGGACAACGTTGCCATATAAGGAGAACCAACATTTCCAAAAGGAGGAAAAGGACTAGGATTCCCATCGAAGGGGATTCCTTGGTTGGTGGACTCCAAAAAAGTTTCCATTGGAAACGACCTTGAAATAAAACACTAAGGACAAAAATTCTAACCAGGAATATTTCGTGGGCGATTAATTTTTTAAAACACTGAAACCAAACTGTTGTTTAATATTTTAAGAGTTGAGAAACAAGAAAAAGGTGACTCTATCAATTTCAGGTTGGACACGAGCTTGAAAGGACAAGAGCTCGATGATCTTTTCAAATTTATGGAGTCAGTAAAGATCGAAAATGACTGCTCTGGTAATCTAGGAAAATGGGTGTATCAGATATCCGTGAAATTCCATATACACCTTCGTTAAAAAATGAAAGAGAAATCAACCAAGGACTTGACGTACGTGCAGGTAATCTCCCTGAATGTTGTGTCCGGTGTATCATGGGTAAAAGGCGGTAGACTCAGCTTCCTAGTGATAAAGGATAGCAACCTAATGGGGTCTCCCTTTATATACACGATGGTACGGGGAGCACAAGTCTGTACTAGTGCTGTCTAAAGCTAGACGACGAACGACAGCTACTAGGTTTAACGACACCAGAACACGTCACTAGCCTAGACCTCTAGATATTCTGTTAATGTTTCAATGTTGCCTTAGGTTAATTAAATAAATTTTATAGTTGATCTTCAATTTATGTTTCAATTTTAGGCCCTATCAAATGTTGGATCTCAAAAATCTCTAAATGCACACTACATGCCACAATATATCACTTTGTTCGATGAAGAGCTAGCTACGGGAAGGTTGAGAGCTTTTCACATACCAACAAAATGAGCACAAAAACATCCACTGCTGTCTCTAAATGCAAGCTGATGAGACTAAAAATTTTTCTCTTAGAGTTATGTAACACTAATAATGCGAAAAACGTTTTAATTTTCACTAGACTAACCAAAATGCAAAGAAATTTGTTTTTGTATTTTTCAATATTTTAGAGCAAATGCACCAAAAGAATGAAAAAACTAATGAAGAAATCAATTCGAGAAATGACAGTGAGAGAGCTGAAACAAACAAGTTTACTCAATACAAACGCACACGATCAAGACCCAAACTGATGGAGAAATCCCTCAAATTGAAGAAGAATCTCAAAAGACTCACACAAACCGCGTAATCTAGGCTTGGAATGAGACAAAGCGAAACTTGAATGAAAGAGAGAAAAATCACTCAACTGAGGCAATGATACAATGGAATCCAGCAAAACGAATGAAAATAAGCAAAAATGAAGTCGACCGGGAAAACAAGGACCAAAAACTCCCACGGGAGGCTCAGCACACTGTAGCACCTAGAAACCCTAGGGCTAGAGTGAAAAACTGATTGAAAAAGGAAAAAAACCGGAGGATAAGGGCCAAACACAGTCAAAAAGGACTTAAAAGCACTCACTCACTTAGAAAATTGACACTAGGACCAAATATCAAGCTTAGAGAGCCCAAAAGAAAGCAAACCCTAACACCAAACAGAGTTGGCGTGATTGTTGCGCTGTAATCTGCGCCAAAACAACATTGCTGCGGGGGCCTAACTAGCAACCAATGCCAGTTGGTGTGACTGTCAAGAGGGAAACTGTGCCAATCGAGTTTACTATGGGAAGAAATGAAAAAAGAGAAAACAGAGATTGGATCAGGTCTTCTGGGGGTTGAACAGGGGTTTGACACCAAAAGGAGGTGAAAAAAAAGAGTAAATCAATCAATCAAAAGCCAAAACAACCAAAAGAAGAAATAATAACTCCAACTAAGTCCCCAGCGGAGTTGCTAGCTTGTTGTGGAGGTAAATCCCCTTTGCGAATAGAGGCGATCCCACTAGCCCAGATCGGGTCTAGAAACAATCAAGTCACGCAATGACACTAGTTCCTAATTACAAAAAGACAAAGATCGCGGTGAATGCCTACCTCAAATCCCACGCAGTTTTCATTGAAGAAAAGATGAATTTTCCTGTTCCTCGCTCGAAAAATCACAATCCTTCCATTCAACAAGTCCGAACACCTGTACACATGCAAGGAAATAATGACATACAGCATAAAATCTAAGGCATGTAATCATATATTAGTCAGAGAGGATATAATTCATTGCATCACATAAAGAAATGAAAACATGAATGGAACCATAATCAGAGTCACTTATATTATAAATGACAAAGGAAAGATTACAACCAAATGCTTTGACGCTATGATATTCCTTCGGCAGAGCTGACAGTGGAGTGTTTCTCAACAAAGCCTATCAGGAATCTGGACAAAGCTCTCTCTCCTCGGCTTGGCTCTCAATGGTTGCCCGACTATAGTTTCCTTCCTACAAGTTCAGCTAGCTTGCTAATGGATGAGGCAAGATTTTATAGATGGAATAAGGGGAGTTGGGATCCCTATAATCATGGGATAGGCCCTATCTCGAAGGAAGCTTCCATGATAGGTGGAAAACCACTTCCTATACATGGAGATCTGGAGCCAAAATACTCAAATCCCTTTGATGATTCATTCAGGAGTTTGTTGGAATCAAACTTCCGCCATTTATTTTTTAAAAACATCCTTTATTAAGCTTGGTGCGAGTGAAACACAAGGATGGAGTGCCAGTTGGCGCGCCCTCTAGTGTGGATTTCCCCCATTGACGCAGGGGCTGAATTGGCTAGTTGCACCAAGGCAAGAATATCTGTTTTTAGGGTTTTTCAGAGGAAACTGTTCTTCAGGGGAATGTTTGTCTCTATACAAGAGGATGCCATGAAGGTGGTTTCAGGACATTTTACTGTTCACAAGTCACACGAATAGTCCTCCAATGTGTGGGACGAGGGATTGCAGGGACAGTAACAAAATGCTGTGTAACAGAATCCATCAAGGATTCTCTGTTACACAGTATTTTGTCACATTCCTTAGTTCTTATCCCAAGTATCATATTTTCTGTCACTCATGTAACAAGAATTGCAAAGAGAAAAAAGTTGTATAAAATTGTTCATCCTGGACAACATGCTTAAGATATCCCTAAATACCTAAAAGAGAAATGTGTTGAAGATTTTAGGAAAAAATTGTAAAACACTTATTTTAGAAGCCCAACACAGTGTTTCCCTTAATATCAAAACACTTGTCACCATATCCCTAACTAGTGAACAGTGTTACTAGCATGGGAATTTAGCAGTAAAGTTTCGCTGGTCCTCTTCAGGCAGGTTCTCCAAAAATGGAGAAGAATCTTTGTCCTCTAGAATTCTCGAGAACAAAGTTATGGTACTTTTTAGTTGAGGATATGGTCAAATAATCCCATTTTTTACCAACATATTATCTCCAAATATTTTACCCTTTGAGATAATTCCTTTCGCCCTCATTATTGGATCCTTTACCTCCTTAGCTCTACTATAAAAGAGTTCCATGTTGGTGAGTCTTGGTTGGTCATTGTTGGTTGCCTTACTTCTACCTGAATGCGCCTATATCTTGTCGATTTAACGAAGAAGGAGAAGATATTGAAGAGTGTGGCTTGGACTTTGATTACCACTCTGGAGGAGGCCTTCAACATCAAGGCACCAGTTGTAAGCTTCCCTTTGTTCATTTAATAATACAAAGTATGCTTTCCTTCACATGAATTTGTTAGTATTAATTGGTTTAGCATGATACTCCTTGATCTCTCATGTGGTTTGCTTTGAAATATATATATGTTATGTATATTTCATATGTTTTTGTGTGATCTTCTTTGTGTGTTGAAAAGTCAACAAGAAATGTTTGTCTTATTTAATTTCCCTTAATTAAATTGGATAATAAATTGTAATATTGTCTCATAATCACTTGCAATAGTTCACTGAGTGCGATAAACTAAGTTAGCTCATGAAATTTGAGTTGAGGGTGGTTGGTGAGGCATGCAGAGTGATTCTATTTGTTTTTTAGTCCAATTTGTTGTTACTGCATTAGTTTAATGGATGAGAAATTAGTTAGCTCAATCAACTGAGTTAAAATTAGTTTAACTAGTTGTAACTGTTTGTTGCACTAGTGAGAGGTCAAGTGAATTAAATCAGATTTAATTCACATGCAGTGATCTGTCAAGTAACTAATGATTTACTATCAATAGTTGCATGCATGTCAGTTCTGATGAAGACCCAGTTGAGACAAAGGTTAAAGGGATGTTAACTATCAGTTGTAATATTAGTGAATTCCTCAGATGCAATTAGAGACCCATAGGATTGCCCATGAGCATTGCATAGTTTGTTGTGAAACCAGCTCCAAAAAGAGAAGAAAAGAGATATCAACGCCTTAGAAATAAGCCACTTCAAGGGGGCAACCTCCAATACATTACATGAATGAACAATTCTTGGATGATTCAAATTATAAAACCTCCATTATATATATAGGAGTCCATGGGGCCAGAATGTAATCCTAGTGGTGCCACAATGTAATCATAGCTGACCTAACAATAATAATTTAAGGGCACAATAATAACAATATGGGGGTTACAAGGGTACAATAATAACAATAAGGGGGTTAGACTAACAACAATAAGGGACTATACTAGTAATATAGGGACCTAACATGCCCCTCTACTTCAAAAAAGTGTTGTCCTGAACGCTTGAGTAGATTTGGGTGCTTCTGTATAAAATTCTCATCCTCCCATGTAGAATCTTCAGTGGGTAAGTTCTTCCACTTGATGAGATACTCTGAAATTGATCGATTCCGTAGCTGTTGAATTCTTGTTTCCATGACCGCTTCAGGTTCCAAGATGATTTTTCCTTCCTCATCAAGTAATGGCAATATTGTTTGAACTGGAAGATTTTCACCTATAAACTTCTTTAAGCATGAAACATGTAAAATTGGATACACTCCTGAAGAAGTAGGAAGCTCCAATTTATATGCCATAGTACCAATCTTTTGCAACACCTTGTAAGGACCATAGTACTTTGGCGATAATTTATTATCCTTCTTAGCTTGCTTGAGGGACATTTGTTTGTATGGTTGTAGCCATCAAAATACCCAGTCTCTTATATCAAAACTTCTCTCGTTGCAATGTTGATCTTCCTATTGTTTCATTCAATTTTGTGCCAAATTCAAGTTGTCCTTTAAGAGTTGGAGAACTTCTTGTTGATGCTCGATGTGATCTTCCACTGCTTGAACCTTCAAATTTTCTCTTAAATATGATGTGATGGATGGTGGATGATATCCATAAAGTGCCATAAATGGGGTCATTTTTGTTGCAGTATGGAAGGAAGTGTTACACCACCATTCAGCTAGAGGTAACCACTTGACCCATTGTGTTTGTTTATCAGATACAAAACAACGAAGATATCCTTCCAAACATTTATTTACTATCTCAGTTTGACCATCACATTGAGGATGATAAGATGAGCTATGAGCTAATTGAGTACCCAAACAAGAAAATAACTCCGTCCAAAAATTTCCAGTAAAAATGGGATCTCCGTCGCTCACAATAACCCTTGGGCTTCCATGTAGCTTTTGAATTCTGTCCATAAATGTAGTAGCAACTGTACTTGCTTTAAATGGATGAGATAATGCACAAAAGTGTGCATACTTGGTAAGTCTATCAACTACCACCATGATGACACTCTTTCCTTCAGACATAGGTAAACCTATGATAAAATCCATTGAAATCTCCTCCCAACGTTGACTTGGAATGGATAAAGCTTGTAGAAGACCCAGGGTCTTAATTGTCTCAACTTTATTCTGCTGGCAAACCAAACATTCCACCACAAACGTTTGAATATCAGACTTAAGGCCATCCAAAAAAAATTCTTTCTTCACCCTGTGGTAAGTTTTTAAAAATCCTGAGTGTCCTCCTAAAGGAGAAGTGTGCAATTCCAAAAGAATCTTTTGTTTTAGTTGGGAATTCTTACAAAGATATAAGCGATATTTGTACCATAAGGAATCATTTTTCCAACTAGATGTATCAGATGTACTAGGATCTTGCTGCAACTTTTGAATGAGTGTCCACACGTCTTCATCCTTCTTCCATTCATCTCTTGCTTCGGTTATCCAATCTGGTTGGATAATAGAAATGGCACAAAGCAATGCTTCTACCTCTTCATTCTTTCTTAAGAGTGCATCTGAAACAACATTTAGCTTCCCTTTTTTGTATATTATTTCAAAGTCATAACCCAACATCTTTGTGACCCATTTTTTCTGCTCTTCTGAAGATAGTCTTTGTTCCAAAAAGTGTTTAAGACTATCATGATCAGCTTTTACCTTGAATTGTCTTCCCATTAGGTAATTTCTCCATTTCTTTAGTGCATGCAGTATTGCTAACATTTCCTTCTCATAAATAGGTTTCTATAAATACTTTCCTTTGATTGGATGACTTTGAAAAGCAATGGGTCTTCCTTCTTGCATTAAAACAACACCAATTCTATTTCCTGAGGTATCACATTCCACAATAAAGGTTTTTGTGAAGTCTGGCGTAGCTAAGACTGGTGCTAGGCACATTGCCTCTTTAATATGTGCAAAGGCCTTAGTTGCTTCAGGAGTCCATGAAAATGCATCTTTCTTCAATAATGTTGTTAGAGGTGCTGCTACTCTCCCATTATTCTTAACAAACTTTTGATAATACCCTGCTAACCCGAGAATCCTCGCAACTGCTTTATGGTTGTGGGGACTTTCCATTCCCTAATGGCTTAATTTTGTTTTGTTAGGGTCTACCTTAACACCCTCGTGAGATAAAATATGACCTAGATATTCCACCTCTTGTACTCTAAAGAAACATTTGGATGTTTTTGCATATAATTGTTTCTCCTGTAATAGTTTGAGCACCCTGTCAACATGTTGAAAATGATCCTTCCAAGACCTGTTGTAGATTAGTATATCATCAAAAAATACTAGCACAAATTTTCTAATGAACGGTTTGAAAATGGAATTCATCAACCCTTGAAATGTAGAAGGTGCATTGGTAAGGCTAAAGGGCATGAAAAAAATTCATAATGACCTTCATGAGTTTGAAATGTTGTTTTCGAAATATCTTCAATCTTCATTCTAATTTGATGATACCCTGAATGAAGATCCAATTTGGTAAAATAAATTGCTCCATGTAATTCATCCAATAATTCATCAATCACAGGAATGGGAAATTTATCTTTAATGGTGAGATTATTGAGCTCCCTATAATCCGGACACATGCGCCATGATCCATCCTTCTTGTGTACCAATACTACAGGAGCAAAGAAAGAACTTTGACTATGTTGAATTATACCCGCCTCTAACATTTTTGCAATCATACGTTCAATTTAGCTCTTTTGTACATAAGGATATCTATAAGGCCTGATGTTTGGAGGAACACTTCCTGGAATCAAATGAATAGCATGATCATGATCACGAATAGGTGGGAGTCCTTTTGGAGTTTCAAAAACCTTGGAATGATTGTCCAATAATTTTTGGAGATCTGCAGAAATAGATGATTTTGATGTTGGAACTTCTAGTGAGCATAATTGTGCAATTATGCCTCATTGTTATTTCTTTAGAAGATTTTTCATGACATTAGATCTTATTATCTTTCCTAGCTTCCCTGCAATACCCCGTAATTCGACTTCCGTTCCTTCTAAAAAAAAATTCAAGAAAAGTTTTTGAAAATTAAAAGCTACCATCCCCAAATATTGTAACCATTGTACTCCTAGTACAACATCAACACCTCCCATAGGAATGGAAATCATTGGACTATTCAATACATATTTCCCTATGGTTAGCTTGATATTATGGCATTTTCCAGAGCAATTTATAGCTCTTATATTTGCAACCATCAATTGACATTTTGGTGCTGGGTAGAAGAAACAATTCAATTCCTTGGCTAACTTACAATGAATAAAATTATGGGTACTACTTGAATCAATCAACACTATTACCTTTTTCTTCTTGATATGTCCTTCTATCTTGAGAGTTTGAGGAGTGGTAATTCGTGACAGTGCATTACATGATATGGTCAGACTTATTTCTTTCACTTCTTGGGTTGGTTCCTAGTGTATATCCTCTTCTTGTTCATCTTCTTCATCTTCACAATCTATGTAAAATAATTTCTTCTCAGCACACTTATGACCTATAGTGTATTTGCTATCACAACTGTAGCAAAGCCCTTTTTCTCTTTTTTCTTCCAATTGTTGTGGTGTCAACCTTGTAGGTTGTGGAAATCTAGGAGTAGCAACACTTCCCTCTTTATAGAAGTGAGTGGTAGGATTCCTTGTCGCCATAATTTTACATTCAATTTTTCTTGCCAACCCGAATGCATTCTCCAATGAATCAGGTTCCAAAACGCGAACTTCATGTTGGATGTTATCCTTTAAAGTACCTATGAAGATATCAATCCTGTGTTCCTCTGGAATATCAGTTACCCTTATATTCAATTTTTGGAAGTCCTCAATGTGCTTCCCCATTAAACCCTTTTGTTTGAGATTTATCAATTGGCTAAAGAATGTGTTGCTCTTTGTATCCTCATAATGTGCTATCATTTCCTCTATAAAAATTGACCAAGTGACAATTTTTTTACGGGAGAAAAGCCATCGATAACATACAAATGTATTTTGTTCTAAATGTAAAGTTGCAATGCGTACCTTTTGTGTGTTTTGCACATTATGGACATCAAAATATTGCTCCATCTGTAGTATCCATGTTACAGGATCCTTTCCATCAAACTTCCTCATATCCATTTTTGGAATATGGTGGTTCTTCCCGCAAAAATTAGATTTTATGAAATCACAATTAACATTTATTTTGTTCTCATCATGAGTTTCCTCTAATATCTTTTCACCATTAGGAAACATTTCTTGTATCAACTTTGTCAAACCTTCCATGTCTGCTTTTCGATCATTCTTCATGTTTTCCATTTTCTCATCGATCTTAGCTTCCATGTCATCCATATTAGATTCCATGCCAGTTTCCATGTCATCTATCTTAGATTCCATGCCATTCTTCAAACCATCCATCTTAGATTCCACGTCTTTCTTCAAACCATCCATCTTAGTTTCCATGCCTTTCTTCAAAACTTCCATGTCATTTTTTGTTGCTCTTTGCAAGAGCGAAATTTGTTGCACTTGCTCTTGTAATTTTGATATGTCATGTTGCCATTTTTCGTCTTCATGAGTCATAGTAGAGATTTATAAAGGCTTAATGGGTGTTGAATTCTTTTTAGGGGCCATTTTAGAATCTAATACTGATATCTATTCTACAATATGCCCTTGGAATCAATTCAACTTGATTCTTCAAACACTACTTATGCAATACGGAAAACAAATACACACCTTTTACTCTCTTTTGAGGAGCTTGATATTGAAATCGAATTATCTCTATAATTGCGGATCCTAAATATCTAAAATTCAGCCATATAGTAGCCCTCTGAAGCTTCTTTCAAATTCCATAGGTCTGATCTGATTTGGATTCTTCAAGGAAAATTTATGTCCAATCTCCCACATTGACCCAATTTTGGACTGGTTCAGTAGAGTGAACTTGTACGACTTGCCACGTGTCATTGTTTCCTCCTTTGACTGTAAAATTTATAGACAGAAAACTATAGTCCGTCTACTTGCAGCCACTTTTTACATCATTCCAATCTGATGGTTAGAGAGAGAGCTATGAAGATTTTCCCACGATCAGCTCTTTGAGATGAAATTCTTAAGCCTCCAAAATCCCTAATTTCCACAGCTCATATCTCTGAAAATATTGTGAACCAATATCTGAAATTTTTTGACGATGTTCCTCAGGATTGTGGCTTCGCACTCTAAAATTTTTAGCTTCTGAACCTTCGTATAAAAAACGTTATTACGAAAATACCACAATGAGTTGTTCAGGATAAATTCAGGAGCTTGCAAAATGACCTAACTTGCATAGATCATATCTCCTAAAATGTTGCAAACCAAGATCTGAAATTTTGTGAAGATGTTCCTTAGGATTTCAGCTTCGCACTTTAAAAATTTCAGATTTTGAACCTTCGCAGAAAAAAAGGTTATAGCAAAAATGCCACACTGACCTGTTTGGAGCAGCAAAAACCTAGAATCTCAAAGCTCTGATACCAAATGTTGTGAAACCAGCTCCAAAAAGAGAAGAAAAGAGATATCAACGCCTTAGAAATAAGTCACTTAAAGGGGGAAACCTCCAATACATTACATGAATGAACAATCCTTGGATGATTCAAATTACAAAACCTCCTTTCTATATATAGGAGTCCATGGGGCTAGAATGTAATCCTAGTGGGGCCACAATGTAATTCTAGCTGACTTAAAAATAATAATTTAAGGGCATAATAATAACAATATGGGGGTTACAAGGGTGCAATAATAACAATAGGGGGGTTACACTAACAACAATAAGGGACTATACTAGTAATATAGGGACCTAACATAGTTTTGGAAGGATGAAATTCCTAAAGAATAATAATTTCATTCCACATGAATTGTGTAAGAAAGGCAGGCTAAGCATAGGCAGGAAATTGGCTAAGTGTTGGTCGATTTTGTCCAAATTAGTGTGAGAAAGCTATTGGAGTGTAGCAGACTCTTGTGAGAAGAGTGCATTGTAATTGCTTCATGATTCCTTGGTTGAATATACAATACAAGATAGAGGGGTTTTGAGTAGCAAGCTTTCCCCGGGAAAAAATATATGTGTTTTGGATTGATTTTTTTCTTTCTTTTACTTGTTGTGATTGGTGATCGTGTTTATTTTCCGCAATTAATTTGTAGAAGGATTTCGTATCTTGATTTATCATATCACATGATCGGATTGAATTCATTAGTATACATATTGTTTGTATAATTTCTACATTGCGGACGCAGAAGGCATAGCGAGGAACGAACCTGGAAGCAGAAGGATCGGCATCGACATTAAGGAAAAAACTACATAAAGAGCGAAGTAGGCCATCTCCCTCTCTCATATTACTTTCAATGTTAAACTAGGAAATCTTGTATACTTTGTCACGGTTATTACTAGAACCAATCATTGGACTAGAGGGATTGCTTATTTTCGAAGAAGGGATTTTCCTATGTAACAAATTAGCAAATCCACTGGGGAGTTTATACCCTTTTGGCCCTCCTCTTGTTTTTTATCTTCATGCTTAGTTTGGCCAACCGTTGAATGAACACTTGTTTGCCTTTCTTTTTAGTCTATATTCTCGCTTGTTAATGTTTTAACGTATCAATTCTAAAGTTTTTCCTTAGATATTTGTTGTTTATCCCTCTATTCCTTGTTTGACACATTTCTTAATAGAGACAGTTGCGCTGCCAACTCTATTTTTTGTTGGGGTGGTCACACTACATACCACTGGTGTTAATTGGTGGACCGCATTGGTCTTGCAAAATAGAGATCTTTTGGGTCTCTTCTGGAAAACGCTTAGTGTGTCTTGATCCTTGAAATTATTTCTTTTCTTTTATTACATTATTTATTGATTTGAGTGTTTGTAGTCTCTTTGAAAATAAAAAATTAGTCTTATGATTTAAGTGATAAATTTTTTATTTTTTGGTTGAGCCTTGTTGTTGCAAGTCAATTAAAATCTCTGTTTACTTCTTGTATCAATCAAGAAATATTGGTTCTATGATATAGGAAAAAAATGAACTTTGTGCTTGTTTAAAGAAATTTGGTTTGGCATTTGTTTAGTTTTCACTTCAAGAATTACTTTTCGTTAAATGCATAATATCACCTCTATTGAAAGGTTATTTTTTGAAATTTCTTATTGGAAATAAATTACAATTTTTCAATAAGTGAAAGTGTTTTAAGTGCATTAATTGAATCAGTTGCATTTCATCATTGAAAGAGATTTTTTTTTTAAATTTATTTAAGTGCATCTTAGTGAAAGTAGAAATCATTTTACTTTTTGAATGAGTTGCATTTGGGATAGTGAAAGTGAAATCGTTTTACTTTTTAGAATTTGTATTTTGAAAATTGAAAAGTGAAAGCTAGTTGGAGGAAAGTTTGTTTGTTTCATTTTATTTGATGCATTACTCTTTGCAATCTATTCCCTTATTAGTTTAACTTTCAGTCAAATTGAAAGAATATTTTCCTCATTTAGCTGCATCTTAGGGATTTAGCTAACATCATTTTGAGTCTAAAATAAGAAATTAATTTAGATAAACATTAAAATAAAAATAATTTAACCTAAGGAGCATTTGGAATTAACACAAACATTTAGAGGTCTATGCTAGAGACTTTTTCTGGCATCATAAAGCGTAGCAGTTGTCACTAACATCTTGTGTTGCATCCTGAGGGTGATATCCCGTCCCACATATGGAATTATGTAGGAATATGCTCAATGTATGGTAAGCATATGGGGACAATATCATTGAATGGTTACACATTAGACAATTCTGCTATGGACTGAGATCCCACGTACCATCGCATATATTTTGGGAGACCCCACTAGGTTGAAAACCTGCCATAGGTAACTGAGTTGGTCACCTTGCAGGGTTTACAACATTCGGGGAGATTGGCTACAGTATGTTAAATCCTTGGTTCGCCAAGGTATATATCACAGTTCATGGATACTTGGTAGTCCCTTTTGCCTATATTACCCTTTTTGTTTTATTTTTTTTAAATTATAAAATTTACTGCCCATGGAATAACATCTTACCCGTGCATAACTCCTTAGCGAATATTAGGCTAAGACTAATGGTAATAGTTCTTGAGTTTACCAATCAAGGAATCCCCTCATATGGGAATCCCAATCCTTTTGCTTCTTTTGGAAATGTTGGCACTCCCTATATGGAATTCGTTTCCCTCCTGTTATTAACCATTGGTTTTCGAGTTTGGTTATTTTCAACCCCCATGGTTCCAAATGTCCAAGTTTGCCTCCACCTGAACTGTGTCAACCTTATGTTGATCCTAAATTTGACCCCTCACCTTCCTCACCTATTTCTTCACTCCGTTATTCCTCTTCTCCTGTTTAAAGTCTAGATTACAATAACCAAGAAGCTAAGAAGAAGAAGAAGAGGACGAAAAAGAAGATGCAAAGTAAGCAATGGGAAACCAAGAAACCATTGCTACCAATGCAACTGATGTTGAAAAAGCATCCAACCAGTCCCATAAATTTAAATTCCTTTGCAAGTTATGTAAGGGTGACCACCTTCTCAAGGATTGTACTGGTATTCCCAAGGTTTTAGAAGTGTGACCCAATGGCTCACATCAGCCTTTATCATCGGCCTCTTGAGATCATGTTGATGATAAACCCTCAGCTAGTGATAGAAAAGTCTATGGGAAGTAGGGTAAAGTCAAATTTCGTTGTAATTTCTGTGAAGGGAATCATCCCATTCAAATTTTTCCTTATATGGATGACACTTCCAATGTATTCGAAAATCTTACATCATCTTAGCCTCATCTTCAAGATGGCTACTAGAAGTTTTCCTCTGATCCTTCGCTAGTTGATCAAGTGATTGATCAGAATTCATCTCTGGCCAATACAACTCTCTTCGGAAATAAATTCCGCGAGCTCATTCCCGACCAACCATTGGTTGAGAATAAAATTGACCTAACTCCACTGTCAATTGATTATACATTTCCCATAGAGAGTGAACCCCATACCACTCATGTACTTTTTTTTCTTCAGATTCCCATGAATTAAAGGGAAATACTGTCATTACAATGGTATGGGAGGGAATTCCTCCCGTTCATGTAACACAAGGGGGTAGTTCTCTCGTTCCCACGGCACCCCCTCTACCAAGTAGTATGGTTTCTTCCTTTGATTGGAGTCGACTGCAAGGATATCTTATTCCTTCTTGCATGCCATTTGTGATCATTGTACAGGCATATAATGTGCTTGTACCTAGAACAATAATAGATGAAGGAGAATTTGTTAGTATTATGTCCTCAAATACTTGGAAAGATTTAGGTTCTCCAAATATTACACCCTTTACCCAAAATCTATTAGCTTTTAAAAAAGGAACTAGTCAACCGTTAGGGATCCTTCCTAAGTTTCCTATTACTTTTAGAAGAAAGACTATATATATAGATGTGATTGTTTTCGAAGGCCCCTTGTATTTTAATTTACTCCTTTGTAGTGACTATATTTATGTCATGGGAGCTCTTTCCTCTTCTCTATTTTGTGTGATGTGTTTCCCACATGAAGGAAGAATCGTGACCATTGAACAAATTTCGTTCATTGGTCCTAATTTGAATCCCAACCATCTGTCTTCCCTAAATGATCCTTTTATACAAGTGATATATTCCCCACCATAGGTGAGTTATGTGGAAACCTGTTCCATGCCTATGTCTATTCATGATCTAGTCAATGATGTAGTGTATCATGTACTAGGGGCTTTGGACCCTTATTGCAATAGTGTTGTTCTCCCATATGATGAGAACCTCTAGGAAGCCATGACCTATTATGGGCCATGAAACGGGTCTTCAGGGTAGAGTTCATTTTATTGTGTCGAGATCCTTAAAAATTGAAACAATCACTAGTACATATGGTCAATTTTCCGACACTTTAGTTCCGATAGTTTTGACGTATTGTTGGAAAGTTCCCAATTTTTTCTCAATTTTTTAATCCCCCCAGAAACTGTCTCTCTTGCAACACTATGTTAAAAACTTTGGAATAGCGACAAAACCTTAGCAATGTCGGAATAGCGACGAAACCTTTAAAACATCATAATATAAGTTTCCTCACTACCCAAACCGTCAGAATAGCGACGAAATCTTCAAAACGTCAGAATAGTGACGTTGTCACTACCCAAAGCATCGGAATAGTGACGTCATCACTACCCAAAGCATCGGAATAGCGACGAAATGTTCAAAATGTCGAAATTGCGATGAACTCTTCAAATCGTCGGAATAACGACGAAATGTTCAAAACATCCCAAAGCGTCGGAATAGTGATGAAATGTTCAAAACCTTGGAATTGTGAAGAACTCTTCAAACCATTAGAATAGCGACGAAATGTTCAAAACGTTGGAATTGCAACGAACTTTTCCAAATGTTGGGTCGGGTCATGTCGTGTGAGGGTCAGGTGGGGTCATGTTAGGTCAAGTTAGGTGGGGTCGTGTTAGGTGGGGTCGTGTCAGGTCAGCTCAGGTGGGGTCGTGTCAGGTCAGGTCATGTCAATTCAGGTCAAGTTGGGTTGTGTGAGGTCATGTCGTGTGATGACACCAAAGGAAATGTGTGCAGGTGGGTCGGGTCAAGACAGGTCATCATGTTCGGGTGCCAAAGGAAACACATTCAGTTGGGTCAGGTCAAGTCATGCCATGTGAAGGCATATGAGGAAATGAGTTCACGTGGGTTGGGTTGGGTCAAGTCGTGTGAGAGCACCCAAGGAAACACGTTCGGGCCAGCCAAGTTGGTTCAGTTCGGGTTGTGTGAGGGCGCACAAAGAAACACTTTTGTGCGGGTTAGGTCGAGTCGTGTGAGGGCACCTAAGGAAAAACGTTTGGGTGGGTCAAGTCGAGTTGTGTCCTATGAGGGTGCCCAAGGAAACTTGTTCGGGCCAGTCAGGATGCATCAGGTCGGGACGTGTGAGGGCGCCCAGGGAAACACATTCAGTAGGGTTGGGTCAGGTCAGGTTGTGTGAGGGCGCCCAGGGAAACACGTCTGGGCGGGTCGAGTCTTGTAAGGCTATTCATATCAAAAATTCCAATTTGTGAACACCCATGTGCCTTGTGCACGTTTGTTTGATCAGTTTTCCATTTTCTCCCTCATGCCTTCGTTCGAGCAGGTTGGGTTGTGTCGTGTGAGGGCGCCATAGGAAATGTGTTTGGGTCGGATTGTGTGAGGGAGGTCATATAAAAAATGCTACGTTGTGACTTCCTGTGTGCCTTTTCCATGTTTATGTGCCCCGTTTTCCATTTTCTCTCTTGTGCCTTCGACGTTCAGGTGGGTGGGTTCAGGTTGGGTTGTGTGATTGCGCCCAAGGAAATGCGTTCAGGCCGTGTCGGGTTAGGTCAAGTTGTGTTGTACTATGAGGTCACCCAAGGAAAAACATTTAGGTCGGGTCAGGTCGGGTCATCCTGTACTGTCATGGTGCCCAAGGAAACATGTAAGGGCAGGTCGGGTTGGGTCGTGTGAGGGAACCCAAGGAAACACATTTGGCCAGGTCAAGTCAAGTCCGTTCGGGTCATTTCGTGTGAGGCCACCCAAGGAAACGTGTTCATGTTGGTCCCATTGGGTCATGTCGTGTGAGGGCACCCAGGAAAATGTGTTCAGACAGGTCAGGTCAGGTCGAGGGAGGTCAGGTCGTGTCAGGTCGGGTTAGGTCAGGTTAGGTCGAGTCGTGTCAGGTCGGGTTAGGTAGGGTCAGGTCGGGTCATGCCACAGGGGCTTTACTGTCGGAGGAATACCATAGCACGTGGGTTCACATTGGGTGAAATAATATACTGGGGGATATAGGGGGTATAGAGTTTTTATATTAGAGGGTAAAAAAAATGGAGCTCAAATTTAATGAAAAAATATAAAGGGGTATAAAAAAAGTTAATGAAAAAATAGATACCCAAAATATATAATGAAAGTAGGGGATTTTTAAATTGGGAAGGTGTATTGGGTTTATATTGGTAGGGGGTGAGATAATGTAATTTTTAGAGATATTTTCTAATATGTACTCAAATTAAGGGTATTGTTTAATATGCTATGATCACACGTGATATGTTATAGGTTCATTAAGTGAAGCCCCTGTGGGTCGTGCCAAGTCGGATCGTGTGAGGGCGCCCAAGGAAATGCATTCAGGCGATTTGGATGAGGTCGGGTCATCATGTTAGGGTGCCCAAGGAAACGTGTTTAGGCGGGTCGGGTTGGGTTGGGTAGTGTCGTGTGAGGGAGCCCAAGGAAATGCATTCAGGCAGGTCGAGTTGGGTCAAGTCATGTGTGGTCACCTAAGGAAACATGTTTGGGCGGGTTGGGTTGGTTGTGATCAGGTCTTCTGAGGGCACCCAAGGAAACGAGTTCGTGCGAGTCAGGTAAGGTCATGTGAGGGCACCTAAGCAAACGCATACGGGAGGGTTAGGTCTGGTCATGTCATATGAGGGCAACTAAGGAAATGCATTCAGGCAGGTCAGGTTGATTTGTGTTAGGGTGCCCAGGGAAATTTGTTCAGGCAGGTTAGGTCAGGTCGAGTCATGTGAGGGTGTCCAGGGAAACACATTCTGGTGGGTCTAGTCAGGTTGGGTCTGGTCGTGTGAGGGTGGCCATATAAAAGATGCTAAGTTGTGACCGCCCATGTGCCTTGTTCACGTTTGTGTCATCCATTTTGTGTTTTCTCCCTCGGGCCTTCATTCGGGTGGGTCGAGTCGTGCCGTGAGAGGGTACCACAGGAAATGCGTTCATATCAGATTATGTGAGGGAGGTTGTATAAAAAATGCTAAGTTGTGACTGCATGTGTGCCTGGTGCATGTTCGTGCGACCCGTTTGTTGGTTGCTCCCTCTTGCCTTCGACATTCGGGCGGGTCAGTTCGGGTTGGGTCATGTGATGGCACCCAAGGAAACGTGTTTGGGTTTGGTTAGGTCAGGCCTTTCCATACTGAGAGGGCACCCAAGAAAATGCATTTGGGCAGGTCGGGTGAGGTCAGGTCATGTGAGGACACAAAAGGAACGTGTTTGGGCCTGGTCGTGTCAGGTCGTGTAAGGGCATGCAAGGAAACGCATTCAGGTGGGTCAGGGTGGGTCCGGCCGAGTCGTGTCGTGTGAGGGCGCCCAGGCAAACGCGTTTGGGCAAGTTGGGTCGGGTCAGGTCAGGTCGGGTCATGTCAAGTTGGGTCACGTCGGGTGAGGTCGCGTCAGGTCGGATCGTGTCATGTCAGGTTAGGTCAGTTCATGTCAAGTCGGGTCATTTGAGGTCCGGTTGCGTGAGGGCGCCCAAGGAAACACATTCGAGTGGGTTGGGTCAGGTCACGCGGTCATGTGAGGGCGCCCAAGGAAATGTGTACTGGTATTTTGGGTTAGTTCAGGTCATTTCATGTGAGAGTGCCTAAGGAAACACGTTCAGGCAGGTTGGGTCGGGTACGGTCGTGTGAGGACACCCAAGGAAACGCATTTGGGCGGGTTGGGTCAGTTCAGGTTGGGTCGTGTGAGGGCGCCCAAGGAAACACGTTCGTGTGACTTGAGTCGATTGGTGTGAGGGAACCTAAGGAAATGTGTTTAGGGGGGTCAGGTTGGGTCGTGACATGTGAGGGCACCCAAGGAAGTTAATTCGAGAGGGTCGGGGTAGGTTGAGTTGAGTCGTGTGAGGGCACCCAGGGAAACATGTTCGAGCGGGTCTGGTCGAGCCGGGTCATGTGAGGACGTCCAAGGAAAATAGTTTGGGTGAGTCAGGTCAGGTTAGGTCAGGTTGTGTGAGGGTGGGCATATAAAAAATGCTAAGTTGTGACTGCACATGTGCCTTGTGCAAGTTTTTGTGGTCTGTTTTCCATTTTCTCCCTCGTACCTTCATTCGGGCAGGTCAGCTAGTGTCGTGTGAGGGCACCATAGAAAATGCTTTCAGGTCTAATCATGTGAGGGAGGTTGTATAAAAAATTATAATTTTTGACCAAATGTGTGCCTTGTGCATGTTTGTGCGACCTATTTTCCATTTGCTCCCTCGTGCCTTCAACGTTCAAGCGGGTTAGGTCGGGTCGGGTCGGGTCAGGTCAGGTTGTGCCGTGTTGTGAGGGCACCTAAGGAAACACGTTCAGGTGGGTCAAGTCGGGTCGAGTCATGTGAGGGAACCTTCATCAACGATATTCTGATGAATATTCTTTCCCATAATGGTAACTTGAATCAGAAAATCTACCAGAGGTGGCAGGTGAGGAATGAAATTCTCAAGATCAAAAGTAATCATATTAGAATCTGCAGGATCAATCCCTCCAATAATGGAGAGTAGTGCCTTCCATTTTGATTGGAATGACTAAAGGACCTCCAAAGAAGACATCATTGAAGGCACTTAAGCCATTTCTTCTAAAATATTGTAGTGTTGTTCTGCTCTCACATTCAAAATATAAGATGATTAAGGTCCCCCAGGAAACGTGTTCGAGGGAGGGGGGTGAGTCGGTTCAGGTTGGGTCATGTGAGGGCGCCCAAGGAAATGCGTTCGTGCGAGTCAAGTTAGGTCATGTGAGGGCACCTAAGGAAATGTGTTCAGCCTGGTTAGGTCGGGTCATACTGTGTGAGGGCGCCCAAGGAAATGTGTTCAAGTGAGTCAAGGAGGGTCAGGTCAGGTTGTGTGAGGGCACCCAGGGAAACGCATTCGAGCGGGTTAGGTCAGGCCAGGTCGTGTGAAGGCTCCCAAGGAAACACGTTTGTACAAGTCAGGTTGGGTCGGGTCGTGTCGTGTGAGGGTGCCCAAGGAAACACGTTCGAGTGGGTCAGGTGGGTCGGGTCGGGTCAGATCGGGCGGGTTGGGTCGGGTCGAGTCAGGTCGAGCCGTGTGATATGAGTTCATGATATGGATATTTAGTGCAACAAAAATGGGAATATGACAGACTCAAGATCATCTCTGTAATGACATATTTTAATTTCTTTCTTGACCTATTGATGGCAAGTTTTTTTGGTGCATCAATTTTTTTTTTCTTTGATGACTTTATGCTTTTCCATGGATCTTGAATCCTTAGCCACAATTCCCAACCCCTAACACATTTAACCCCCTAGATCTCTAAACCCCTAACCCATTTAACCTCTACACCTTAAACCTATAAACCCTTAAGCCATAACCCCTAAACCCTTAACCCCTAACCCATTTAACCCCCTAAACCCCTAACCCATTTAACCACCTAAACCCTAATCCTCTAAACCCTTAACCCCTAACCCCTTAAACCCTAATTCCCAACACCTAACCCATTTAACCCCTTAAAACCCTAACCCATTTAACCCCCTAAACCATAACCCCATTAACCCTTAATCCCTAACCCATATAAGTGTTCTACATCATCAATGTCTGCAAACTAAACGATCCTGGTCCAACGTGTTCATCAATTTATTCCACTATCATTGACACATTTGCCACTAGAAACACGTTCAGGTTGGATCGTGTGAGGGAGGTCTATCAAAAATGCTAATTTATGACCGCCCATGCTAAGTCAAGTAGACTCAACCAATGCCCAAGTGTATACCACCAAGGTATCTCCATCATGAACTCCCATGTATCATCATATCCAAATATTTTGCAAGCATACTTGTATTGGGCATTAGTTCCATCACAAGTGGTTCTCACCTTGAAAGTCATATGAATTTCCTCATAGGATACTCATCCAACCAATGTCCTAGTTTCTCATGGTGAACAACATCTCATCAGTCCATCTCAAAATATATGTAGTCCATGTCCATGAATTTTGATTGTCCATGTATTCATCCAAGTGAACTCAACACAACTCTAGTCATCAAATGTGTATATATATGGAGGTGAAGTGCTCTCGATCACTTCTACCATCATCCATCATATGAGTAATTCCTTCAAGGCTTCTCCCCCACTAGAGGTGCACCAAGATTTTCTTCTTGGTTTTAGGCCATGAAGAATTCTACTCCACTAATGTGCCCTACTACTAAGGTAGTGCATAGATCATGTCGGGAACTAGTCATTCCATGTGGCTAAGCATAACCCTTTCATCACAAAGATCATCAAGTTCCTCCCTTATCGAGGGCATTTGAACCATCTAGAGTAAGGTCATAAATTTCCCTATCAAGGTCTCCAACAAGCAATGCTACTTATTCCTCCAGTGTACAAGGTCTCATAATAGGCTTCTAAGGAGAGATCATCCATGGTTATTGCAAAGAAGCCATCTTCTTTCTCATCCCCGTATGTGGTTCATATTCCTTATGATTGAATGAAACACAAGTCATATCTCCATGAATAATCTCAAAGTGAGTGTCCTCCATCCTCATCAATGTTTTTGATGTGTTCGATCCGGGTACCACCTGCTCATCAAGTTCTTCCTCGATCATGATCACACTTGCAACATCTTCATGTGGTTCATCCACAAATTCTTGCAATGTGCTCGGTATAGGTTCAACTTGTTCCACAAGTTATTCCTTCATCTCTACCATCTCTATAACATCTTGATGAGAATTATCCATCACTGATGCTTGCAATGTGCTTGGCCCTGGTCCAACCTGTTCAGAAAGTTCACCCTTGACATCTTCCACATCTGCAACATTTTTGTGTGGATCAACCTGTAATACTTATAATGTGCTTGGCCCTGGTACAACTTGTTCATGAAGTTCTTCCTTTACTTCAACTACATTCACAACATTCTTGGGTTCGGTCATAGTGAGATTCAACTCACTACGCATATTTCTAAAATCAAGATTGACAAGATTCTCCTGAATTATGCCTTGCTCTTCAGCTAATTCCTTTAGCTCTTCTCTATAACTATCTAAATTATTCATAAGTCGATTGAATTCATCGTTGTTCATGTCAGATATCCCTCTCTTTTGTAATGCAAGAAGGGTCTTCTTCGTCTCACGAAACTCCTCTACCAATTCATCTATTCTTCTCAAATATTTCACCGGTTTCCTTCCAAAGTCCATCGAAATGAACTCCTCCTTCAAGCTTCAATACCCCTTGCAACCCTACAATTTTATTCTTAGTTCCTTCAATAAAGTGTGGGATCAATTCTCTGATACCAAATTTCACACCCCTATACCTTAGTAGTCTTTCAACCACGTTATAGAAGGATGCGACACTACCATACTTTTTCTTTTCGTAATACTCAAGTATGTAGACTACGCCTTTAGCAAAAATTGTTCAATATTAATCAAATTTTCTTTCAATATGTGGAATAAAAAATAAACATCATTATCAATCCCCAAGTACGCCCATACATACTAGGGAGGGGAACTTCCTATTAATAAGTCTGCCTGATAATATGTCTCATAAAATGTATAAGTATAATACAAGTCCAATCCAAGAAAAGACACTTCTGCTTGTTTGGAAATGTGGGTTTACCTCTTGAAAAATATTACAACACTTTTCAATCCTTAAGCCAACATAAAACATCTATTTATAGCATTAAAATTGACCTTTGGAATTTCTGGCCGAATCTGCCTAAGTGCCATGCTGGCATGTCACTTGGGTCACCCTAGTTCAGTTGCTTCCCATGATGTTCATGTGATTCCTGAGCTCACCATGTGTCAAAATTGACCTCCCACATTTTGGTTAGCTTCAACCCACCAGTCCACACCTGTTGCACTTTGTCGCACTCAAATCCTCCCAATGATCACTTATGTACATTGTCTGAACTCACGTTTAGTTGTCTGCCCGAACTGACCCGACCCGACCTGTGGACACCCTAAAACACTGTTCTACATGCGTTTCTTGAACACGGCTGACCTGACTTGACCCGACGTGCTGAAACATTGTTCCGAATGCATTTTCTACATGAGCTGATCTGATGCCCTGAAACATTTTTTCGAACGCGTTTTCTGCACAAGGTTACCCGACACCCTGAAACACTACTCTGAATGCGTTTTATACATGAGCTAACCTGATGCCTTGAAACAATATTCTGAACACATTTCTTCATGAGTTCACCCAACGCCCTGCATGTCTGTGTTATGACCTTGCCTTTGCTCACCAAAGGTGGAGCTTGCATCAACAAGAAGTTGATGTATTTCTTTGATGCGTAGACACTCCTTTAATGTCCCTTGATGCTCCAAGTTCGAATGATTGATCCAAATCCAACTCTACGCCATTTATATATACCCATTGTTCATATTGTACGTTGGTGTAGCTTAACCCACAGTCCCTGTCTTCTCCCTGTCTCAATCTGTGTATAAAATGCATTCACATTTTATGCCCCAACCAAATCCACCATTTGGGCAAACTCACACTGTTCTGATTACTTGAACTTGCAATTTAAACAAATAAATATGAAATATTTAATATCTCAAATTTGAGATTTGAGATATTAAATTAAAATTCTCTTGCCTAAAACATCACCTGCTCACACCTTGTACTCAATCCAATTTTAGATCTGAAAAATTCTTCTAGCTATGGGAGTTTTCCTTCAAAGGTCATAAACCTCTTTATACATATAATATCCCCTTTTTTTAAGTCTTCATATGCGGAAGAAACCTTATTATAAACCCAAGAAACCCATATCCTAGGTTTTCATTCTATCGCGCCTTCCACCTTGCAATAAGGCCAAAGCACATTATTATAAAAATGTGCAATTACAACTTCTTGAATGTAAGTCCACTACAATTCGATGCACCCTTGGTATAATTCAATCACACCATATAAACCCTCGGCATACCCACGCAATAACAAATATTAAGTCCTCTGTCTTTTAACTACACGCTTAAATCACAATGGAACCCTTTCTTTGAATATCGTATCAATTAAAATCTACCTGACGTTCAAACTTTTCACACTATTCATATTGCGCCAACTTTGCATATTCAAACTACAATATATCAATATATATATTACGGCCTTCTTCAATTATTGGAAGCATTATAACAAAACCCAACAACATCAGACATACCTCTGTTAAACCCGCAAACCTTAGTTTGAAAGTCCCAATCAATATAAATTATAACTGAGACCCAGCGCTAATGACACTTCCACATCCAACGGTGGATAATACGTTGCATTGCCTTGTCTGATCGGACGTCCCCAATCAAATATCACGTGATTTAATTTCCTGCATGTTAAGTCCCGATGTAAGTGGTTTCTCCAAACCGCTTAAGACCACGTGTCAGCCTATAGCATATATCGCGTTCGAATTGTAAATACAGCTTAACACCATTCAACTTGTGCGAAAACCACCGGGTTGAACTCCAAAATTTCGTTACTGTTCATTCCTGCATGGTTCCATCTTCTTCGACACGCCAGGTTCCGCTCTACTCATTTTCATACATCTCCTCTATTAGCCCCTTATGAATTCCTTGAAAAAGCAAGCAAGGGGCTAGAATGTTTTATGAGCCTTCAAGGAATGCATTTCCCTTGAAAACACATCATCCTTGAAGCCTTGTTAAAATCCCTTCCTATGATTGTTTCCCTCTGTTGTTCTGTTGTTCATGAGCCTTGCTGAATGACAAATTTTGCCCAAAGGGGCCTTCATCTACCCCTTGTACCCCTGCAGAATTCCCCCTAACCCTCCTGAATTTCCCCAAAATCCCCTTTTAATCATGCCCTTGCACTTGGTTGGGTTGAAATTCCCTTTCCCCCCCCCCCCTTATCGTTTCCCTTTAAAACCCTCAAAATCCATTAAACTGGGTTAAAAACCCACTTTAAAACATCATAACAGGCCTTAGCCCCTTTCCCCACTAGCCCCAACCACTTCCCTACACATGCCTTTGCGCTAGGACCAAGCGCTTAAGTCTTAAGCGCCAATCGGAATCAGAAACGTCGGGCGGGTCAATTCTTTATAACAACAGAAAAGTTCTAATGCGATTGTTTATTTAACAAGTCCCGCGACACACTCTGTGCCATTGATCTATCCTAAAAATCCAACGGCGAAGCGCTAATCGCACTCCCCGCCCAATCGCAATCGAAACTTCCAATCGCTGCCACCCCTGTCCCCCTCCGATTGCAGTCCCCCGATCCACTCCTCCACCATTGATCCCCGGGAAAATCCAACGGCCATTGCTTCCCCTGACCCAATCGCAATCAAAAACTTATATAGTGTGTTCCCCTTGCTCCACCCGATTGTGATGCTCCGAGTTGATCCTGACCGTCCATTGGATCTAGAATCTAATGTTCAAGATTCGATCGCCCTCCGCCTCCGGCTGGGTCCCACCTCATCGCATTTCATTACATTTCCTTCGCATTTCTTTGTATTTTGTTCGAAGTCTAAATTCTAAGACTTTACACTAAAGTCTTATGTTTCACAGTTGTTCCACCCACTTTCATATATCATTCCGCTGCTCGATCCCCACCGTTGATCTTCGCTCCCATGCCACGATCTAATGGTCTGCGCTACATTCTGCCATCAAACCCTATTATTCGTAAGTCTTCACCAGCTCATTTTATTTTTTCACCATTGTTTAGTGAAAGCCACCATTCTGCCACCGCGCTATCATATTTTTTTCCCTCCGCCTCACCAGTCTTCCATTGCATTGATTTTCTACACATAGTTATGAGTTTCTACAGAGTACAAGAGTTGAAACGCTACCATAATTACAAATTATGGATGCAGCAGTAAGTTTCCCACTAACAGAGGCAAAGAATTTAATAAAGGGCAGGTTTCCACACCAGCAGAATGTCTTCTTTCGAAGAAGGACGGATTGCCCATACTATTTGATTATATGCCATGCTCCAGAGTAGATGTCCGCCTATAACACAATCCAATGCTCTAAAAGCATTTGTCGCACAAGTATGGCAGACCATTCCATATTTATTACCAATCTGTTTATTCACCCACAGTACCACAGAGTACTACTGCAGCCAGAAGTACACCAGGACCAGACCAGAGTAAATGGAAACCAAAGAAGATCACTCTTTCACTCCAAAAGGTACCAGGGATAAATGCAGAGATTTAAAACAGAATGGGTTTTGTCCCTCTCCTACCTTTTTGTGTTTTAATGTTTCATTTAGTGCCCCACCTACCTCCTCGGCTCATCTTCTGCTATAAAACTCAGGAAGAAATTATTGTAAAGGTGGTTGCTGAGATATCAGAGAATTGCAATCAGCTTCTCTTGAGACGAGTTCTCTGTGTATAATTGTAAGATAAGCTGAGGAAGATGTATTCATATTGAATGAATAAGCTATTGGCTATGTTGTACCTGATTGGTGTTGATATTTAATATGACAAGCGCATTTCATTGGATCCTGATCTAAAGTTGCGGTGATGTTTTTCTATCTCTCTGTTAATCCATTTCACTTCAGTTCTTCTGGTTTGCATCAGAAATCTGGTATAGGATTTACCCTTGATAGGTACCCTATACTTCTGCTCTCCTTGCCTTTAATGTTTTTCGACTAATGTGTTATCTAAAGATTGATTTTAATTGATTTAACTAGTGTAGTGGATGATATTGCCTGCTAGCTGATGTATGAATTAATGGAATCTGTTTTTTTTTTTAAATGTGCTTGTTAGGATTTATTTGGATGTGTTGATAACACTGGGAGGTCTAGAACTTTTCCTTTGCATCACTAGGATATTTCCATTCAATTAAGCCTTTATGAGTTCCCCTGTGTTGCCTCTGATTGTGTCCAAGCAGTTCTGGAGTTAAATGACTTCTGACTTGATCTATAGACAGAATTAGATGGTTCTCCTACTTCATTTTCAGTCCTTAATGTTCCATACCACCCAATCACTTTAGGATCCAAGGCTTTAGATGACTAGCCCAACTGAAAGCTTGTGTGTTGAGTAGCAAGTAAATCCTTTCTTGACTTCATTGCCCAATGGAATTGACACTCCCTGAATTACTTCTCTCTGCCTAAATTCCTTTTTTCCTAGCCTTGTCTCATGCTGAACTCTTCCTTCCTGAATCCCAGCAACCAAACTCAAAATCAAACAAACCTTGTGCCTTATAACTAGCCTAACATCTTAAACTTTAAGCTTCATTGACATAAACCTTCGGTCATATAGAGAGATCCCTCTCTGGACCCAGGAGGGCTAGATCTTGAGGTCCGAAAGTGGTTCTGATGTTGTCTCATCTTTTGGTATTGCCAACCTTGCCAAAACATGGGAACCCCAACATAATGGCGACTCCGCTGGGGACTTTTTGAGTATTTCACATCCTACTACATCACAAAGCCTCAGAAAACCTAGAATCTCTGGTCTAGTTGGTAGTAAAACACTTACGCTTACATTTCACTTACCTCTTGTGTGTTTTACCCCATACTCTTAGATAGAGCCTGGAAAGGGTCAGGTAGCCAACAGATCTCACACTCTTTCGGAGGTGACATATCTGGTAAACGCCCTCCCAATCAATCTCTGGTTAGAGTTTGCGGTGTTTCGGGAAGACATCCTTGAAAAGGGACATCTCTAGTGCACTGTGGTGGACAGTGTGTTTGGTCAATTTAGTGTGTCCTAAATTGCTAACATAAATTATCAACCAGGGATTCGTAAGCTGACAAAGTGTGGCGCACTATATGTGCAAGATAACCTATCTCTTACTTTTTGTCGTTTTTGGATTTTTATGAAATTCTAAAAGACAAGTATGGTTATGGATATTCAAGGCAATGATGTCCTTTATAATGATTTACCAACTTGAAACTCGAAAAAGGAATTTGAAACATACAATGACAAAACTTGAAAGGAAATGAAAATGTGCTACTGAAATGAAAAAGGTGTTGCTAATCTAATAAATCAAAACAGTGAACTAGTGAGCATGAAACCAAACTATTCTTGCTGCTGTCTAAACACAAAAGAAACTATGCCGAAAGAAATCCAAAAGTTGCAATAAAGTAAATCTAAATCAAATTACATCAACTTGTCTTCTGATCCCTCATCATTAGTCCAGCTATGATTTTCGAAAGTAACCATAAACAACTTGAGTACTGATATCTAACTTGCAGAAAGTAAACTAATATCAAACCACACATTCATAATTCAATCCCTCACCATCAGTCCAGCTGTGGCTTTCGGAGGTAACTGAAGATGTCATGCACAATTTAATATTTCTAACTTGCGGAAAGGAAACTAATATCAAACTACACATCCATAATTCAATCCCTCACCATCAGTCCAGCTGTGGCTTTCGGAGGCAACTGAAGATGTTATGAGAAATTTAATATATCTAACTTGTAGAAAGGAAACTAATATCAAACTACACATCCATAATTCAATCCCTCACCATCAGTCCAGCTGTGGCTTTCGGAGGCAACTGAAGATGTTATGAGCAATTTAATATATCTAACTTGCAGAAAGGAAACTAATATCAAACTACACACTCATACTTCAATCCCTCACCATCAGTCCAGCTGTGGCTTTCGGAGGTAACTGAAAATGACATGAGCAATTTAATATATTTAAATCTAACTACTGAAACAAATGTGCAAGACTGAAATAAACAAAGCAGTGCTGGAATTAAACAAAAAGTAAATTAGCAGCAGAACAATATTGATTCCATGTCATTAGTCAAAAGATATGCAAATGCCCGGGCTGCCATGAAAAATTATGCTAAAAGCTATGATTTCATAAAGCAATCTAAGTAAGAAAATATGACAAAACAGAATTGAAAGCAACTTATCTAGAAAACATGTAAAAGCCTCCTTGGATAGCAGGGGCCCTCTGCTACCAATTTGGTGTAGTTCTTAGCTCCTTGAAGTTGTAATCAAAACAACATCAAAGAACTGAATTTCTCTATTAAAAAGAACTCACAAATTTACATCCCATTCCATCTTGAACTTTGTTACAAAATACTTCTCTACTACTTTTTCATTACTTCCTCATTACTTCTCATTACCTATGATAGGAGAAAGCTTCTCCTATTTATACAAAATATGAGGAGTCATCTCATTAATGGGAGTCCATGATTCTCTCCCTCCAACTCTAGAGTTACAATCAAAATAGGAAATGATAAGACACATGTCTTTCTAGAGTTTCAACACAACTTGAGGAATGAGACACATATCCTTCAGAGTTTCAATACAACAAGGAAGTGAGACACATATCCTCTTAGAGTTTCAATACAACAAGGAAGTGAGACACATATCCTCCTGATCCCATAATCTTCTCCAACCAAATTCGAATTTGGCTTTAGAGTGCCACATAAGGGTCTTCTAGAAGTCTCCTTTTGACCTACACATGTCACAAAAACTCATAACACATATATAGATATATGAAACTATGTTAATTTTCTAGTTTCTAATCATAAATTCACTTAAAATACATAAAATAAATAACTTTGAAAAACAAGGATCCTAACCCATATATTTATGAAAATGGTTACTTGATGTAGGGTTTTAGGTCAAATGGCTATGAAATAAGAGCTAAATGGTTATGACATAATGGAAATATGTATGAATATGGAGAACACTTTTGAGACTCAACACAGTGTACCCTTCAAAAACTTCCTAAACCTTCCACCTGACGACTCCAATTTTTCATAAACATTTAAAGACTCCACTGGGAGACCAACCCCGCATAACAACATCAACCACGGTAGAAGTGACAAGCAGGGTTAAGCTGCTGGATCAGAAAACAACATTCTGGCTTCTAGAACCATTCATACAAGAGCTTACCCTAACCCAGAACCACCTGAAATAGTTGACAGTCCTGAGAGCATCCTCAAGGGAGCTCCTACACCTAAAAGATCAACTATTTCCAAACACATCCATAGAGCTAATTCTACACCAGAAGATCTGACAGCTCTCTCACATTTTCACCTTGACCTAGACCAGCCAAATATCTTATCTAGAAATAGGTCATTTATTAGCTTAGACCAGCCAGACTCTGAGCTTCCTGATTCACCACATCAAGGTGGCAGACACCTTGGGAATAGACAGACCCCTCCATCTACACCTCCTGATTTACATTTCATACAAAAATTGGGGCTCAGTCACCCTAGGTCTGCTCGTTAGTCCTCTGCTGGTCATAGTATCCTTGTCATCCATATACCAGTTGCCCAAGCCAACCCTTTAACCCATCAAAACATCATTATGGTAGCTTGGTATGCACCGTTGGTTTTACCTCAGCCTCTAGTACCCTTACCTAATGATTATCAGTCAAAAATCCCACACTTCACTGCAAAGGAATCCATCACAGCCCAACAACATGTAGATAAAATGGAAGATTCTTTTGACTACATGGAAATTGATGATGATACTGTCAAAATGAGAATCTTTGCCCAAAGCTTAGGGGGTGATGTGAAGAAATGGCTTAAGGGCCTGCCTCCAGGTAGCATCAATGATCTTCCGGGCTTGTATCAGACTTTTATAAACAAATGGGAAACTAGGGCAAACCCTCGCCAACTCCTGGCAGAATATATGACCCTTAAAAGAAACGTAGGAGAGAGTGTTCACGATTACACAACTAGGTTCAACAGCATTTATAATGCTCTCCCTCCACATATGAAACCTCCACAAGGCATGGCCCTAACAAAATACCCTGAGGGTTTCGATGCTGACATGGCCTACGAGCTTAGAGATAAGGAATACAACACATTGGAGGACATTAAGAAAGGAGCAGTGAATATATAAGCCAACCTAATTGAGAAAAGAGTAAGGCTGAAATCCGAGAAAAGGGTAACATATAGAGATGACAATGTAGCTTCCACATCTGACCAAAATTATGATAAACTATCTAAAAATGTGGAAAGGTTACAACAAATGATGGTAAAAATGGTTGTCACAGTTAGTAATCAGAACAGAAACCAAAATCAGAACCAGAACTTTAGGAGAAACAATAACACTCCCAACAGACAAAAAGAATCAGATCAACAAGTTATTCCCCCATTCCAAAAATTTCTCGATGAAGATGAGGGAATCATAGAAGAGTCTGAGGGAAACACAATTAATATGTTTGAAACAGAAGATTCAATCCATAACTGTTATTCAGAAGAAGAACAACCTTCACCTTCTGGTTGGGAAGAGGAATGGTTGGAATATGAGGATTACAGATTAGGATTTGAAAATGCCACGATGAAGGTCAGAGAACAATATGAACTTAGGAGAAAAAAGATTCAAGAAACTGCCAAACCCAAAGCTTCTGAGACTACCATCAAAAAGAGGCCTGAGAAAACTTCTAAAGTAATTGCTGAAACCAACAAATCAGCAGCTAAGAGTTCTGGAAAGAATAGAGAAAAGACAACCAAAACACTAATGTACAAGGTAAACCAGCTAGCAGCACTAGCACTGCAGTTAGTGCTCCTGATAAAACTGTCACAAACACTGTACATAACGAGAATCTGCCCACTGATTTAGCCACTAAGGCAGTGGCAAATAACACGGAGATGAGCATTCCAAAGAGTCAGTCCACTTTCAATTTGGAAAGTGAGATTGCAAGAATTAAAATCTCTATCCCACTTTCTAAGCTGGCCACTCAGGATGTATATAAAGGCCAGATTTTGAGAGCTTTGAATTTAGGTGAGAATGGTGACTCTGTCAATCTGAATGATGATCAACCTGCCCTTTTGTTTGGTTCCAAGATAGAGGGGAAGTTTCAGGAAGGGGTAGTTCCACCTTTCTATATCAGTCTCAACATTCATGACAAGATCCTGCACAATGCAATGCATGATTCTAGAGCATCGAACAACCTAATGCCTAAGGTAGTCATGGAAAGGCTAGGTCTAGAGATAACCAGACCTTACAAAGATTTATACTCTTTCGACTCTAGCAGAGTAAAATTCCTAGGCCTGATCAAAGAATTGTGTGTGAGCTTAACTCAAATCCCAGCTAAATGCATGGTCATGGATGTTGTGGTGGAAGATGTGCCACCCAAGTATGGCATGCTATTATCAAGATCATGGGGAGCCAAGCTGCAGGGTACAATGCAGATGGATGGCTCGTATGCCACAATCCCAATTTTTGGACAACTTAGAAAACTGTATAGGGAGACACAGATGAAATTCCTAGTCAGTAGCCCTGAAAAACCAGAAAATTCACCTATCTATTCTGCACATATAGACCTTGAATCCATCATCTTTTGTAATGATGGATCTTTAGAAGGGCCAGAGTCCCAAAACAGAGACACAAATGGAGAGGTAGAAGCTATTGATTTCAACATAATGGATGCTCTGGATTTAGAGGAAAATGAAGAAGAAAACCACAATAAAACCTGTAGGACATGCGGTGGAGACCTAACCTCGAGTGAAAAAGAAAAAAAGCATGAACAGCCATCCGAACAGATCCTTGAAACGCATACATTTCACATGGAACAAAGCAATCCACAGCCTAGTATAGACCCTACCACGCAACATAATGGAGAGACCAGCTATAGGGAAGAGGGTGATAACGAAAGCAAAAATGAACCCCTGTGGGTGATGAACTTCGATGGGTCATGCACCAGAAGAACTGCTAGGGCAGGAGTGTGGATCCATAACACAGAGAATGATTACACATAGAGTCATGCCTGCAACCTGCACTTCAAATGCACAAATAACATAGCTGAATGCGAGGCTCTGATCCTGGGTCTAAACCTATTGAGAAAATTAGGCGCCTGTAGGATTAATGTGCACAGAGACTCTGAGTTGATTATTAAACAGGTAAACGGGGAATACACAGTGAAACATCCTAGGCTGAGGGCATATAGGAATGACACCATGGATCTCCTGAAAACGTTTGTTGAGTACAAATTAGTGTTTGTTCCTAGGAGTCAAAACGTCATTGCAAATGGATTAGCTTTCCTGGCGAGTTCATATCCCAAAACCCCCAGTGACCAACAGATCATCATTCAAACCAAATTCAGACCTGCAGTGCTAGACAATGAAAAATATTGGCAGGTTTTTGAAGGAGATAAACAGATCGAAGATTTTTTGGTAGGAAGAAATGAGTTTGAATTTTTTGATTCAGACTCTAAATCTGACCATAGCTGCCTAAGTGATGAGTCCTCAGATGAGGAAGAAACACCTTGTAACATAGAAATAAATTCTTTAGAGGAACAGACTGGGAATCCAGACTGCAAATGTGAAAACGCAGATAGTGAAGAGGTAGAGGTGCTACAGGCCAAAGATAAGAATATACCCAGAGGCCGGGCACCCTTAGAGGACCTTTTTGACTTTGATGATGTGGCCAAAAAGCCCACTATAGAACATGCAGACTCTGATGTGGAAGAATGCAATATAGGCGCTGAAGATAAGCCCAAAATGATCAAAATGGCTAAGTCTTTACCTGCAGACATGAAGAAGAAATACATTGACCTTTTCAAGGAATTCATTGATGTATTTACATGGAGCTATGAAGATTTAAAGGCCTATGACACAAATATCATTCAGCACAAAATTCCCCTGAAAGAAAATCAAAAGCCCTTTAGGCAAAAACTTCGCAGAATTAATCCCAAACAATTGCTTGCAGTAGAGAAGGAGATTAAGAAAATGTATGAAGCGGGTATAATTGTGTCGGTGAGGTTCTCTAATTGGGTATCAAACTTAGTCGCTATAAGGAAAAAAACGGGAGAAATCAGATTGTGCATAGACTTCAGGAATCTTAACAGGGCCTCACTCAAGGACAATTACCCTTTGCCTAAAATGGAACATATCCTTCAAAAGGTAGTGGGCTCTAAAAGGACCTCCTTGCTGGATGGTTTTTCAGGATATAACCAAGTGTTAGTGATCCCAGAAGACCAACTCAAAACAGCCTTTACCACTCCATGGGGTACCTTCATGTATGTGAAGATGCCTTTTGGATTGATGAACGCTGGAGCCACCTTCCAAAGAGCGATGGACATAACATTTTCAGATGAGATAGGGCATTTCATTGTTATCTACTTAGATGACATAATAGTATTTTCCAAGACTGAAGAAGAACACCTAAAACATCTAAGAAAAGTATTTGAAAAATGTAGAAGGTTTGGTCTGTCTTTGAACCCTAAAAAGACCATTTTTGGGCTACAGGAGGGTAAGCTCCTTGGCCACATCATATCCGAGAAAGGAATCAGGATAGACCCACAACGATTTGAGGGAATACTACAGATTTCACACCCCAGAAACACCAAGGAATTACAGTCTTTCATTGGAAATATTAACTTCCTTAGGAGGTTTATTCCAAATCTGGCTGAACACCTTAGAAACATGACTAACATGCTAAAGAAAGGTGCAGGAGTTAAATGGACCGTGGGAGCAAAACAATATTTTGAATCAGTGAAACTTGCACTTACCCAAGCTCCCGTCCTAGTCAGCCTAGATTTTTCCAAAGATTTCCTGATCTTTTCATTCGCCTCAGAGCATACAGTGGCTGTAATCTTGCTGCAGAAGAACACAGAGGGAATGGAACAACCAATTGCCTTTTTTAGAAAAGCACTCAGAGATGCACCCTTGAAATACAATATCATGGAGAAACAGGCCTATGCTCTGATTAAAGCCTTGAAAGACTTCAGGGTGTACATATTGCATTCCCACACTGTAGCTTATGTGCCCAACATCATCGTCAAAGATATACTGTCCCAAGACCCAGATGGGAAAAGGGGTAAATGGATAGCAGTGATCCTGGAGTATGACCTTGAGATAAAACCCACCAAACTGGTTAAAGGTCAGGGCTTAGCTAAGTTAATGGCTGAATCTAACCTACAATCCCTAGACATTAACATGATAAGTACCTTGGATGAGCAACAAGAACTGCCCGAACTCACTATTGAGAAAAATTCTCAGAGTTCTCCTTGGTATTCCGACATTCGGTATGTGCTTACACACCTCAATGCCCCTCCCGGATTATCAAAGACCAAGGCCAGATTCTTAAAACTAAAAACCAGAAGTTACTGCATTGTGAACGAAAACTTATACTGGAAGAATCCTAATGGCCTGTTGCTAAATTTTTTGACTGAAAATGAGGCAGAGAGGGTTAAACAAGAATTCCACGTTGGAGAATGTGGAGGCCACCTGAGTTGGAAAGCCACTGCAAACAAAATACTCAGAGCTGGTTACTATTCGCCCACACTCTTCAGTGATATCCATAAAATGATAGTCGCTTGCCACAAATGTCAGATCTTTTAGGGCAAGAGAAAGCTCCCCCCTTTACCCCTACAACCCATCACTGTTGAAGTTCCCTTCCTGCAATGGGGCTTAGATTTTATAGGGGAAATTCACCCAGCTTCTTCTGCCCGACACAATTGGATCTTAACAGCCAAATATTATTTCACTAAGTGGATAGAGGCCGTGCCCACTAGGAATGCCACAAATTTAGTCATCATTAGTTTCGTAGAAAGTTACATCCTCTCTTGGTTTGGCTTCCCAAGGAAAATAATCACTGATAATGCTACTGCTTTCGGATCCAAAAGGATGGTTGATTTTTGTCACAGGTACCGAATAATGCTTGGCCATTCAATTGCCTATTACCCTCAAGGTAATGGATTAGCTGAACCATCAAACAAGAGCTTGGTGATCATCATCAAGAAGCTATTGGAAGAGAACAAAAAATCATGGCATAACAAGCTAGTACATGCTTTGTGGGCTGATAGGCTTACAAACAAGAAGTTCGTTGGCCTGTCACCATTTCATCTTGTCTATGGAACAGAAGCAGTATTCCCTACCAGACTTAGGATACCAGTGATCAAACTGATCCAAGAGATCCAAAAAGAAGAAAACAATATGGTCAGGAGAATAGATCAGACAATTCATCTCCAGCAAACAAGGGAAGAATTCTACAACAGAGCAGTGAAATTTCAGGAGGATGTAAAGAGATTGTTTGAAAAAAGAACCAAAGCTGTTGATTTCAATATTGGAGATAAAGTTCTGAAGTGGGATTCAAGGAGGGAGGACAAAGGAAAACACAACAAATTTGATAGTTTGTGGCAAGGTCCATACATCATAAAAGCCACTGTGAGCCCTAATGCATTTTTCTTACAAGAACTTGATGGTACATAATTGTTTGGGGGTCCTGTCAATGGCAGGATGCTCAAACACTACTTCTGCTAATTCGCAATTTCCAGTTTCATTTCCATTGTACATACCATCACAGTTTTTATTTTTCAGGAAAATGAATTTTTTTCAAAGAATAAAGGAAAAAGAGAGGTTCAGAAATGCTTAAAACATGAACCTTGGATGTGCGAAAGATTGGCTCTAATAAGCTCAAAACCTGAGCCAAAGCAAGTAAAGCAGCTAGTCCTAACATGCTCAAAATCTGGACTAGCAAAGGAAAAGGAAAATCAGCTCTAACATGCCCAAAACCAGAGCTGATGAAGAAAGAAGTGACTCCAACATGCTCAAACCTTGAGTCACGAAGGGAAACAAGGATGTTTCGAGTTTCAGATCTCAAGCCTTCACAATTTGCTTTCCATTTGTGGCAAATTTTGTCCATGTGCAACTGTCTTTATGCCTTGGATCCACAGCAAGTCAGACAGTCTAATTCTGGCTTGACTGTTTTTCAATTCCTGTTGTAGAATGTAGAGAAGAAATCTACTGGACAGTTTAATCCCAGCAGATATTAGATTAGGTAGAGAAACATATGAGACCAACAGTCTAATCTGGTCTCATGGAGCAATAAGGGTAGATTTAGAATAGGTTTATTTTCTGTTTGCAAAAATAAAAAGATGTAAAGGGTCTGCTAGCTCAAATGCACCTTGGAAGAATAAAAATGCTAGGATTGTAGTTTGGGTAGGTAGTTTGTTGGTGTAATTTTCTACTGATGTAATGCCTTCATATTGTGGCAGCTGATCAAAGGAACAGGGATGTGCCAAGCAGCAGGCATCTGGCCTACAACAAAGATCAATTTCTGAATTCTTGACTCCTTCAAGAAGAAGCCATCCCCATGTGGAGCCACTGTTAGCCCCTTATGAATTCCTTGAAAAAGCAAGCAAGGGGCTAGAATTTTTTATGAGCCTTCAAGGAATGAATTTACCTTGAAAACACATCATCCTTGAAACCTTGTTAAACTCCCTTCCTATGACTGTTTCCCTCTGCTGTTCTATTGTTCATGAGCCTTGCTGAATGATGAATTTTTCCCAAAGGGGCCTTCATCTGCCCCTTGTACCCCTGCAGAATTCCCCCTAACCCTCCTGAATTTCCCCAAAATCCCCTTTTAATCATGCCCTTGCACTTGGTTGGGTTGAAATTCCCTTTTTTCCCCCCTTATCATTTCCCTTTAAAATCCTCAAAATCCATTAAAATGGGTTAAAAACCCACTTTAAAACATCATAACGGGCCTTAGCCCCTTTCCCCGCTAGCCCCAACCACTTCCCCACACATGCCTTTGCGCTAGGACCAAGCGCTTAAGTCTTAAGTGCCAATCGGAATCGGAAATGTCGGGTGGGTACAATCCTTTGTAACAACAGAAAAGTTCCGATGCGATTGTTTATTTAACAAGTCCCGTGACGTGCTCTGTGCCATTGATCTATCCTAAAAATCCGACGGCAAAGCGCTAATCGCACTCCCCGCCCAATCTCAATCGGAACTTCCAATCGCTGCCACCCCTGTCCCCCTCCGATTGCGGTCTCCCGATCCACTCCTCCACCGTTGATCCCTGGGCAAATCCAACGGCCATCACTTCCCCTGACCCAATCACAATCGTAAACTTATATAGTGTGTTCCCCTTGCTCCACCCGATTGTGATGCTCCAAGTTGATCCTGACCGTCCATTGGATCTAGAATCTAACGTTCAAGATTTGATCGCCCTCCGCCTCTGGCTGGGTCCCACCTCATCGCATTTCATTACATTTCCTTTGCATTTCTTTGTATTTTGTTCGAAGTCTAAAGTATAATACTTTACACTAAAGTCTTATGTTTCATGGTTGTTTCGCCCACTTTCATATATCATTCCGCTGCTCGATCCCCGTCATTGATCTTCGCTCCCAGGCCACAATCTAACGGTCTGCGCTGCATTCTTCCATCAAACCCTATTATTCGTAAGTATTCACCAGTTCATTGCATTTTGTCACCATTGTTTAGTGAAAGCCAGCATTCTACCGCCGCGCTATCATTATTTTGGCCCTCCGCCCCACTAGTCTTCCATTGCATTGATTTTCTACACACAGTTATGAGTTTCTGCAGAGTACAAGAGTTGAAACACCGCCATAATTACACAGTATGGATGCAGCAGTAAGTTTCCCACTAACAGAGGCAAGGAATTTAATAAAGGGCAAGTTTCCACACCAGCAGAATGTCTTCTTCCGAAGAAGGATGGATTGCCCATACTGTTTGATTATATTCCGTGCTCCAGAGGAGATGTCCGCCTATAACACAATCCAAAGCTCTCAAAGCATTTGTCGCACAAGTATGGCAGACCATTCCATCTTCATTACCAGTCTGTTTATTCACCCACAATACCACAGAGTACTACTGTAGCCAGAAGTACACCAGGACCAGACCAGAGTAAATGGAAACCAAAGAAGATCACTCTTTCGCTCCAAAAGGTACCAGGGATAAATGCAGAGATTTAAAACAGAATGGGTTTCAGCCCTCTCCTACCTTTCTGTGTTTTAATGTTTCATTTAGTGCCCCACCTACCTCCTCGACTCATCTTATGCTATAAAACTCAGGAAGAAATTATTGTAAAGGTGGTTAGTGAGATATCAGAGAATTGCAAGCAGCTTCTCTTGAGACGAGTTATCTGTGTATAATTGTAAGATAAGCTGAGGAAGATGTATTCATATTGAATGAATAAGCTATTGGCTATGTTGTACCTGATTGGTGTTGATATTTAATATGACAAGCGCATTTCATTGGATCCTGATCTAAAGCTGCGGTGATGTTTTTCTATCTCTGTGTTAATCCATTTCACTTCAGTTCTTCTGGCTTGCATCAGAAATATGGTATAGGATTTACCCTTGATAGGTACCCTATACTTCTGCTCTCCTTTCCTTTGATGTTTTTCAGCTAATGTGTTATCTAAAGATTGATTTTAATTGATTTAACCAGTGTAGTGGATGATATTTCTTGCTAGTTGATGTATGAATTAATGGAATCTGTTTTTTTTTAGATGTGCTTGTTAGGATTTAGTTGGATGCGTTGAGAACACTGGGAGGTCTGGAACTCTTCCTCTGCCTCACTAGAATCTTTCCATTCAATTAAGCCTTTCCGAGTTCCCCTGTGCTGCCTCTGATTGTGTCCAAGCAGGTCTGGAGTTAAATGACCTCTGACTTGATCTATAGACAAAATTAGATGGTTCTCCTGCTTCATTTTCAGTCCTTAATGTTCCATACCACCCAATCACTTTAGGATCCAAGGCTTTAGATGACTAGCCCAACTGAAATCTTGCGTGTTGAGTAGCAAGTAAATCCTTTCTTGAATCCATTGCCCAATGGACTTGACACTCCCTGAATTACTTCTCTCTGCCTAAATTCATTTTTGCCTAGCCTTGTCTCATGATGAACTCTTCCTTCCTGAATCCCAGCAACCAAACTCAAAATCAAACAAACCATGTGCCTTATAACTAGCCTAACATCTTAAACTTTAAGCTTCATTGACATAAACCTTCGCTCATATAGAGAGATCCCTCTCTGGACCCAGGAGGGTGAGATCCTGAGGTCCAAAATTGGTTTTGATGTTGTCTCATCTTTTGGTATTGCCAACCTTGCCAAAACATTGGAACCCCAACATCCTCCGCATTATAACTTAATACACACACGCTCTTCGTTTGCACATGGCTCATCGAGTGAACATCGCTTCCAGTAACTTCAACCATGGTCTAAAACCCTCTGTTCTCCCTTCTATTATTCGTTGTATGATAATACTAATTCAACAGTCCAAGGTCCTTAACTTGATTCCCAATTTCTCATCGTCTATTCTCGATCGAACACCTCGCTTATGTTCTAACTTCACAATGATTCCGGGCCTTATATCATGGCCACAGTTTAATTATCAAAGTGTGATATTTCAAGGGCTACATGCTCTTAGAACAGAGGCTATTACTTATATCTTGTGCCATCGCATTCAACCTTAATAAAGTATCAACATTATTAACATTGGTTCATCCCTGGAATGCAGAGCCTCATTTCGGCTCCCTATTACAGAGTTCTATTCACTCAATTAGTCACAGAGATTCAAAACCTTCACACACAGAAATTTATTCAATCAAAGCACATGTAATACTAAACAGGTTCCTTATATAAATGAAAATTCTTACAACTTTCTGGTCCTCGGCCAGATCTTCAAAGTTATTAGCCTCCTATCCTTCTATTCGGCCTCTTTGGCTCTCTAACACTATGAAGCTCGGTGCAGGTCCCCCGACTCTATCATAGAGGCTTATTTTTTTACATATTGGAAATCAATCGATTCAGTTTCCTACAATCACTAGACAGATTCCTCAATCCTAATTTTAGCCTAACCCTCTGATGGACTGAAACGTACTATCACTTCCTATGCCCACTAATCATTTGGGCAATTACATTTTCTCTAAAATTAACTAAAAATAACCCAATTATGAATAATTACATAGGGGAAACAAAACATGAGACCCCCCCTTATGTTGATTTATGTACAAAAGTTTTTTTGAGCCTAATGCCCCTGCATCAGACTCCCCAGGTTAAAATAGGTCATGATCTTCTGATCATGTGCTTTCATCTTCGTCTTCCTAGATCCCACACCTTGTTCTGCAACCGGTCATATGTTGCAGCATTCTTCCTTTGTATTCCACCAGGCTTCCATATCTTGGTTTGTGTCTTTGCACTTGCTACACCCTCACAGTCTGTGAATGTCTTCTTCTTGCTGCTGCTGTTTCTCGGCTTCCTTGCTGCTGTCCTTTTCTGAGGCATCTTCTGCTTCAGTTTTCTTATAAATTCAATTTCTCTGTCTAATCTTTCCTCTGACTATCGGCTCTTACTTCTGTTTGCTGCACTCTTATTTCTTTAGTTCTTACTGCTGCCCTATTTTTCACCCAATCATCCATACCCTCTCTGCAACAGTAAAACTTTTGCTCCTCTACTGGCAACACTTCAGCATGTTGCTTCAACATTCTCTCCAACAACACTCCAAGATGCTGTTCTGGAACTTCACACTCCTTTTTGGAGGTTTCCTACAAACATTTTAGCCATCTCCTTTGGTCAAACACATCACCAATATGCTGCAACTCAGTTTCAGCATCTTCTTCTTCTGTCTTGGCAATCTTCAGTAACTGCCTCCCTTCTTCTTGAATTACTTCAAGATCTTCCCGCTTTGCGTTTTTATCTTTTGTCAGGGAAAAAATATGATTCTCCACTGCTGTAGCAGCCCCAAAATTCTGCATTACAGCCTTCTCTCCCATATTCTCTTGGCTATTCGAACAAGACAATTCTTCTCTGCTATCAACAGCAACAAATTTCTGCATATGACACATGACTGTCTCATCTTCATTCTTTAGCTGCTCATCTCCATTCTGCAATACCCCATTTTGAAATTGAGGTTTTCTCTCTTGTATTGAATCCTTCTGATTCAACATACTCTCTAGCAACTCAATTTCTCCATTCCATGGTTTAAAATCTTCCACAGAATTCTCCTTCTCTTTCAATTGACTGCCCCATGCTGTCAACTTATCTCCATCATCAACAAGATCTGCATTCATCAAAAAATTGTTAGAATCAAACTCACAAGGCCTCAGTGCCTCTCTCTACTCTGTCAGCATCTCAGTATGCTGTCCTACAATTCTTTTCTTTTCCATCAGCACATCAGTATGTTGATTCCAACTCTTCAACCAATTCTTGAGACTATCATCTAGTCTCCCTTCTGCATCATCCTCTGCAAGGATGTCTCTCTGCTCTAGTTCATAAAAATGAACTTTCTCATCTATCGCCGCCCTTACAGTCTGAACACTTTCTCTTTGTGTTTCTATCCTCTACTCATGCCAAAATCCTGGCATCTCATCTGAGAAAACATTTTCACAGTCTTCACTATCTTCTGTTGTCACTATCTCCTCAGCCTTCATCAGAATGGAATTCTGATTTCCCATCTCTGCAAAAAATTCAGCTATCTGTCCATCACTCCTTACTTGGCCATTTATCAAAAACAGTCTTTCATTATCATTATCAATGACAAATTCATCACCACCAACCACATTGAAACAATCTCTTTTATAAAATAAGGAATTAATGAATTCCTTCTGCAGCAATAATTCAATCTGCTCTTCATCTGAAAGATACTCATCATATCTTGCTTGGCAACAGTCAGCTTCATTTGTCATAGTTCCATCATATGAACTGCCTTCATTAACACCTACATTCACACACAACTTGTCAGATGAAAAAACATAAGACCTCATGGTCTCATTTGATGATTTGATCACCAAATATTCCTGTTGTTCCAAGTCTTCCATGCTCTTCAGAGATTATTCAATGGTCTCCCTTTCAATTTCTTCAAGCTGTCGAAATTCTAGCTTCTGGCCATCATTATAAACTAGAACCCCTCTGCTTCCAATGTGTTGGAAAGCATAATCTTTCTCCAACTGTGCACGGACATCTTCAAAACATGTAGTTGCTTTATTTTCTTCCTCAGTGACAACATCAGTAGTTTGATCATCTCCACATGGCTTTCCTGCAAACATACAAAATATATCAGATGTAAGGCTCTTTGACCCTCCGATCACGATTAAAGCTTCAGTCTTCAAGTCTTCCTCCAAATACCCAATCATCCTGAGTATTTCCTCCTTCAGCTGAGCATCCATCATTTGCTCCTTCTTCCTTTGTGGCCTCTGCCACTTTACCTTTTTCTTCATGAGCCAACCACCTCTCTGGTTTTCCTCTATCATCCTCTTCAGTTCAATAAGCTTCTTATTGATCTCAGATATTTCTTCCCAATACTCTTCATTAGTGAGTCTCTTCCTTATGCCATTTTATTTGGCATCTTCCCTCACTCTTCTGCTGTGGCCTCTCTCGGAACCTTTGCATTCTCTAAAATATTTGATATGGCTCTCAGTAGCCATTTTATTATCTATGAGTTCTCCACTCACAAACTGCACTAAGCCCCTGCAATAGAAAGCCCTCTTACTGCAACTTACCTCACCAATCCCTTCCTTCGGATCCGGCTTTTGGCAAGTACTGGTGTTAGGTCCCTATATCACTAGTATAGCCCCTTATTATTGTTAGTGTAAACCCCTTATTGTTATTATTGTACCATTGTAACCCCCATTTTGTTATTATTGTGCCCTTAAATTATTATTGTTAGGTCGGCTAGGATTACATTGTGGCCCACTAGGATTACATTATGGCCCCATTGACTCCTATATATAGAAAGGAGGTTTTGTGAATTGTATCATCCAAGAATTGTTCATTTATGTAATGTATTGGAGGTTGCCCCCTCGAAGTGGCTCATTTCTAAGGCGTTAATATCTCTTTTCTTCTCTTTTTGAGTTGGTTACACAACATTGGGTATCAGAGCTTTGGGATTCTAGGGTTTCGCTGCTCCAAACAGGTCATCGTGGCATTTTCGCTATAACTTTTTTTCTATGAAGCTTCAGAAGCTGAAATTTTTAGGGTGCGAAGCTGAAATCTTGAGGAAGGTTGTCTAAAAATTTCAGATCTTGGTTCGTAATATTTGAGGAGATATCATCTGTGGAAGTTAAGTATTTTTCAGGCTCATAAACAGGTCATCGTGGAATTTGCGCTATAAAGTTTTTTTTACGAAGGGTCAGAGTCTGAAATTCATATGGTGCGACGCTGAAATCCTGAGGAAATTCGTCAAAAAATTTCAGAACTTGGTTCGCAATATTTTTGGAGATATGATCTGTGGAAGGTAGTGCTTTTTCAGGCTCCTGAATTTTATCTCAAAGAGGTGATCGTGGGAAAAGTTCAATAACTCTCTCTCTGAAGATTGGATTGGAGTGCTGTCAAAAGTGGTCACAAGTACACAGCCTTTAGTTTCTTCGCTATCAATTTCAGAGACAAAGGACAAAACAGTGACACGTGGCAAGTCGTACAAGTTCGCTCTACTGAACCAGTCCAGAATTAGGTCATTGTGGGAGATTAGACACAACTTTGTCTTGGAGCATCAAAATCAGGTCAGACCTGTGGCATTTGAAAGAAGCTTCAGAGGGCTACTACAGGGCTGAATTTCAGATATCGAAGATTTTCAAGCACAGAGATAATACAATTTCAATATCGAGCTCCTCAAAGCTAGTAAAAGGTGTGTATTTTTTCTTCCGAATTGCATAAGTCTTGTTTGAAGAATCAAGTTGAATTGATTGCAAGGGCCTATTGTAGAATAGATATCAATATTGGAGTCTGAAATGGCCCCTAAAAATAATTCAACACCCATTAAGCCTTTAGAAGGCTCTACTATTACTCATGAAGATGAAGAATGGCAACATGACATGTCAAAATTACAAGAGCAAATGCAACAAATTTCGCCCTCGCAAAGAACAACAAAAAATGAAATGGAAGTTTTGAAGAAAGGCGTGGAAACTAAGATGAATGGTTTGGAAGCTAAGATGGATGGCATGGAAGTCGGCATGGAAGCTAAGATGGATGACATGAAGAATGATCTAAAAGCATACATGGAAGGCTTGATGACAAGCTTAAACCCAGAAATGATTCCTAATGGCGGAAATATAGGAGAAGAACCTCCTGATGAGAACAAAATAAATGTTAATCATGATTCCATAAACTCGAATGTTGGCGGAAAGAACCACCATATTCCAAAAATGGATATGAGGAATTTTGATGGAAAGGATCATGTAACATGGATACTACAGATGGAGCAATATTTTGATCTCCATAACGTGCAAAACACGCAAAAGGTACGCATTGCAACTTTACATTTAGAACAAAATACATTTGTATGGTATCAATGGCTTTGCTCCCGTAAAAAAATTGTCACTTCGTCAATTTTTACGGAGGAAATGATAGCACATTATGAGGATACAAAGAGCAACACCTTCTTTACCCAATTGATAAATCTCAAACAAAAGGGTTTAGTGGGGCAGCACATTGAGGACTTCCCAAAATTGAATATAAGGGTAACTGATCTTACAGAGGAACACAGGATTGATCTCTTCCTAGGCACTTTAAAGGATAACATCCAACATGAAGTTCGCGTTTTGGAACCCGATTCATTGGAGAAGGCATTCAGGTTGGCAAGAAAATTTGAATGTAAAATTATGGCGACAAGGAAGCCTACCACTCAATTCTATAAAGAAGGAAGTGTTGCTACGCCTAGATTTCCACAACCTACAAGGTTGACACCACAACAATTGGAAGAAAAAAGAGCAAAAATTCTTTGCTACAGTTGTGATAGCAAATACACTAAAGGTCATAAGTGTGTCGAGAAGAAATTATTTTACATAGATTGTGAAGAGGAAGAAGAAAATGAACAAGAAGAGGATATACACCAGGAACCAGCCCTAGAAGAGGAAGAAATGAATCCGACCATATCGTGTAATGCACTGGCAGGAATTACCACTCCTCAAACTCTCAAGATAGAATGACATATCAAGAAGAAAAGGGTAATAGTGTTGATTGATTCAGGTAGCACCCATAATTTTATTCATTATAAGGTAGCCAAGGAATTAAATTGTTTCCTACACCCAGCACCAGAATGTCAAGTGATGGTTGCAAATGGAGGAACTATAAATTGCTCTGGAAAATGCCATAATATCAAGCTAACCATGGGGGAATATGTATTGACTAGTCCAATGCTTTCCATTCCTATGGGAGGTGTCGATGTTGTACTAGGAGTACAATGGTTACAATCTTTGGGGACGGTAGCTTTTAATTTTCAAGAACTTTTCTTGAAATTTTTTTCAGAAGGAAAGTAAGTTGAATTACGGGGTATTGCGGGGAAGCCAGGAAGGATAATAAGCTCTAATGTCATGACAAAGCTTCTAAAGAAAGAACAGCGAGGCGTAATTGCACAATTATGCTCACTAGAAGTTCCAACATCAAACTCATCTATTTCTGCAGATCTCCAACAAGTCTTGGACAATCATTCCAAGGTGTTTGAAACTCCCAAAGGACTCCCACCTATTCGTGATCATGATCATGCTATTCATTTGATTCCAGGAAGTGTTCCTCCAAACATCCGGCCTTATAGATATCCTTACTTCTAAAAGAGCGAAATTGAACGTATGATTGCAGAAATGTTAGAGGCGGGTATAATTCAACCCAGTCAAAGTTCTTTCTCTGCTCCTGTAGTATTGGTACACAAGAAGGATGGATCATGGCGAATGTGTCCAGATTATAGGGAGCTCAATAAGCTCACCATTAAAGACAAATTTCCCATTCCCGTGATTGATGAATTATTGGATGAATTACATGGAGCAATTTATTTTACCAAGTTGGATCTTCGTTCAGGATATCATCAAATTAGAATGAAGACTGAAGATATTACGAAAACAACATTTCGAACTCATGAGGTTTATTATGAATTTTTGGTCATGCCTTTTGGCCTTACCAATGCACCTTCTACATTTCAAGGGTTGATGAATTCCATTTTCAAACCCTTCCTTAGAAAATTTGTGCTAGTATTTTTTTGATGATATACTAATCTACAGCAGGTCTTGGAAGGATCATGTTGAACATGTTGACAGGGTGCTCAAACTATTGCAGGAGAAACAATTATATGCAAAAAAGTACAAATGTTTCTTTGGAGTACAAGAGGTGGAATATCTGGGTCATATTGTATCTCACGAGGGGGTTAAAGTGGACCCTAACAAAATTAAAGCCATTAAGGAATGGAAAGTTCCCACAACCATTAAGCAGTTGCGAGGATTTCTCGGGTTAACAGGGTATTATCGCAAGTTTGTTAAGAATTATGGGAGAATAGCAGCACCTCTAACAACATTATTGAAGAAAGATGCATTTTCATGGACTCCTGAAGCAACTAAGGCCTTTGAACATCTTAAAGAGGCAATGTGCCTAGCACCAGTCTTAGCTACGCCAGACTTCACAAAAAACCTTTATTGTGGAATGTGATGCCTCAGGAAATGGAATTGGTGTAGTTTTAATGCAGGAAGGAAGACCCATTGCTTTTGAAAGTCGTCCAATCAAAGGAAAGTATTTACAAAAACCTATTTATGAGAAGGAAATGTTAGCAATGCTGCATGCACTAAAGAAATGGCGAACTTACCTAATGGGAAGACACTTCAAGGTAAAAACTCATCATGATAGTCTTAAACACTTTTTGGAACAAAGACTATCTTCAGAAGAGCAGCAAAAATGGGTCACAAAGATGTTGGGTTATGACTTTGAAATAATCTACAAAAAAGGAAAGCTTAATGTTGTTGCAGATGCACTCTCAAGAAAGAATGAAGAGGTGGAAGCATTGCTTCGTGCCATTTCTATTATCCAACCAGATTGGATAACTGAAGCAAGAGATGAATGGAAGAAGGACAAAGATGTATGGACACTCATTCAAAAGTTGCAGCAAGATCCTAGTACATCCGATACATTTAGTTGGAAAAATGATTCCTTATGGTACAAAGATCGCTTATATCTTTGTAAGAATTCCCAACTAAAACAAAAGATTCTTCCGGAATTGCACACTTCTCCTTTAGGAGGACACTCAGGATTTTTAAAAACTTACCACAAGGTGAAGAAAGAATTTTTTTGGGATGGCCTTAAATCTGATATTCAAAAGTTTGTGGCGGAATGTTTGGTTTGCCAGCAGAATAAAGTGGAAACAATTAAGACCCCAAGACTTCTACAACCTTTATCCATTCCAAGTCAACGTTGGGAGGAGATTTCAATGGATTTTATCACAGGTTTACCTAAGTCCTAAGGAAAGAGTGTCATCATGGTGGTAGTTGATAGACTTACCAAGTATGCACACTTTTGTGCATTATCTCATCCATTTAAAGCAAGTACAGTTGCTACTACATTTATGGACAGAATTCAAAAGCTACATGGAAGCCCAAGGGTTATTGTGAGCGACAGAGATCCCATTTTTATTGAAAATTTTTGGACGGAGTTATTTTCTTGTTTGGGTACTCAATTAGCTCATAGCTCATCTTATCATCCTCAATCTGATGGTCAAACTGAGATAGTAAATAAATGTTTGCAAGGATATCTTCGTTGTTTTGTATCCGATAAACAAACACAATGGGTCAAGTGGTTACCTCTCGCTGAATGGTGGTATAACACTTCCTTCCATACTGCAGCAAAAATGACCCCATTTATGGCACTTTATGGATATCATCCACCATCCATAACATCATCTTTAAGGGAAAATTCGAAGGTTCAAGCAGTGGAAGATCACATCGAGCATCAGCAAGAAGTTCTCCAACTCTTAAAGAATAACCTCAATTTGGCACAAAATCGAATGAAACAACAGGCAGATCAACATCGCAGCGAGAGAAGTTTTGATGTAGGAGATTGGGTATTTTTACGGCTACAACCATACAAACAAATGTCCCTCAAGCAAGCTAAGAAGGATAATAAATTATCGCCAAAGTACTATGGTCCTTACAAGGTGTTGCAAAAGATTTGTACTATGGCATACAAATTGGAGCTTCCTGCTTCTTCGCGAGTACATCCAGTTTTCCATGTTTCATGCTTAAAGAAGGTTATAGGTGAAAATCTTCCGGTTCAAACAATATTGCCAGAACTTGATGAGGAAGGAAAAATCATATTGGAACCTGAAGCGGTCATGGAAACAAGAACTCGACAGCTACGGAATCGATCAATTTCAGAGTATCTCATCAAGTGGAAGAACTTACCCACCGAAGATTCTACATGGGAGGATGAGAATTTTATACAGAAGCACCCGGAGCTACTCAAGTGTTGAGGACAACACTTTTTTGAAGGAGAGGGGCATGTTAGGTCCCTATATCACTAGTATAGCCTCTTATTATTGTTAGTGTAAACCCCTTATTGTTATTATTGTACCCTTGTAACCCCCATTTTGTTATTATTGTGCCCTTAAATTATTATTGTTAGGTCGGCTAGGATTACATCGTGGCCCACTAGGATTACATTATGGCCCCATGGACTCCTATATATAGAAAGGAGGTTTTGTGAATTGTATCATCCAAGAATTGTTCATTTATGTAATGTATTGGAGGTTGCCCCCTCGAAGTGGCTCATTTCTAAGGCGTTTATATCTCTTTTCTTCTCTTTTTGAGTTGGTTACACAAAAACTGGTTCACTCTCTGCGGAACCTTCTGAGCACTCTCTTATTCTCTCTAGGTTTCACTCTGCAACTTCTCTCAAGAACACCTCTGTTCTTCTGTCATCCAACCTCAGTTGGGAATATTCCAGGTTCTGCCACACTCTTTTCGCACTCAGAATCCCTTGCTGGATTTCTTCTTATCACTGCTCTCAAAGTGGTGATTTTCTTCTGCTGAGATTCCTCAATTTCTTGCACTCTACATTATGCAAACAATACCTTCAAACCAGAGTTCAAATAAGGCTCCTCATCTTACCTCTCAAGATCCCTGAATGATATTTCTTCTCCTTTCACCTGCACTTCATCTCTATCTGATGCAATCTTCAAGACTCTTGTCTTCAAATCTAGATTCTGCTCATCTGGAGACCTTCACTGCATGTCAAATCAAATCTGCAATTTTTTTGTTAAACAGATTTAAACTTCAAATTTTCTTTCCTTTTCAGTACATGTGCATTTCAAAATAAACTTTTCAAAGATCTAATTCAATTCAAGCTCTGATACCACTATGGTGCAGCTTAACCCATAGTCTCTGTCTTCTCCCTGTCTCAATCTATGTATAAAATGCATTCACATTTTATGCCCCAACCAAATCCACCATTTGGGAAAAATCACACGGTTCTGATTACTTGAACTGGAAATTTAAACAAAAAAATCTGAAATCTTTAATATCTCAAATCTGAGATTTGAGATATTAGATTAAAATTCTCTTGCCTAAAACATCACCTGCTCGCACCTTGTACTCAATCCAATTTTAGATCGGACAAATTCTTCTAGCTGTGAGAGTTTTCCTTCAAAGGTCATAAACCTCTCTATACATATAATATCCCCTTTTTTCAATTCTTCATATGTGGAAGAAACCTTATTATAAACCCAAGCAACCCATATCCTAGGTTGTCATTCTATCATGCCTTCCACCTTGCAATAAGGCCAAAGCACATTATTATAAAAATGTGCAATTACAAATTCTTGTATGTAAGTCCACTACAATTCTATGCGCCCTTGGTATAATTCAATCACACCATATAAACCCTTGGCATACCCACGCAATAACAAATATTAAGTCCTTTGTCTTTTAACTATGCGCTTAAATCACAATGGAACCCTTTCTTTGAATATCATATCAATTAAAATCTACCCGATGTTCAACCTTTTCACACAATTCATATTGCACCAACTTCGCATATTCAAACTACAATATATCAATATATATATTATGGCCTTCTTCAATTATTGGAAGCATTATAACAAAACCCAACAACATCGGACATACCTCTGTTAAACCTGCAAACCTTAGTTTGAAAGTCCCAATCAATATAAATTAGAACTAGGACCCAGCGCTAACGACCCTTCCACATCCAACGGTGGATAATACTTTGCGTTGCCTTGTCTGATCGGACGTCCCCAATTGAATATCACATGATTTAATTTCCCGCACGTTATGTCCCGATGTAAGTGGTTTCTCCAAACCGCTTAAGACCATGTGTCAGCCTATAGCATATATCACGTTCGAATTGTAAATACAGCTTGCCACCATTCAACTTGTGCGAAAACCACCAGTTTGAACTCCAAACCGTCGTTACTATTCATTCCTACATGGTTCCATCTTCTTTGACGCGCCAGGTTCTACTCTACTCCTTTTCATACATCTCCTCCGCATTATAACTTAATACACACGTGCTCTTTGTTTGCACATGGCTCATCCAATGAACATCGATTCTAGTAACTTCAACTGGGGTCTAAAACCCTCTGTCCTCCCTGTTAGGTCTCTGTAAAAAGCAAGATTGGCAAAGTCCGATCACAGAGTTAACATCATTTCAACCAACTTTGGGATTCTAGGATCTAGCCCTCCTGAATCCGGAGAGGGATCTCTCCAATATGTACAAAGATGGATATTGTCTTTGAAGTTTAGAGTGATGGTATTAGGCTAGTTATGAAGGCCAAGGGTTTTATTTTGTTTTCTCAGATGGTTGAACATAGTTGCTGTCTGAGACGGAAAGATCTATATGCAAATAGGTTCAAAGGTGAGAAGTTGCAAGTGAACAAAATAAGCTTTGATTTTAAAGAAAGATGATGGCAAGTTTTCAATCCATTGGGCTATGGAGTCATAAGAGAATTTAATTGAAGCATCCAGGTTCAAGAGTAATCTATGGGGCAAGTCATCTAGGCCTAAGGATCTCTTTGAAGTTTGATTTATGGAATGGGGTGATACAAAAAGAAAGAGAATTAATAGATGCAGAACAAAGAGCAGCCCAGGATCTGGTAAGTACTTTGAAACTAGCCAGCCTTTGACCAGGCACTTAAGAAAAACATAGAAGCAAACTAGGATCTGGTAAGTACTTCGAAACTATCCAGCCTTTGATACACTTCTGATAGAAAACAGATTAAAACAAAGGGAAACTTGAAGGCAACCTTTGGAGCAGAAACTAGCGGGCAGGGCTCACCTTTCTCCTCATCTTAGTTCTTCTTTACTTAGTTGCTTCCAAGACAATCACCAAGATAACACAGAATGGCCCAAGATCTGATAAGTACTTTGAAACTAGTCAGATTTTGACACATCCTAAGGGAAACAGACAAATAGTTGAGCAAACAAGAAAGGGACTCAGGGCTAACCTTTGATTTCCTCAATTCATTCCTTCCACAACATAAATGAGAGTAACATTTAAAAATAACATTCAGCAGTGACGAAAAGATGAGGGAACGCCAGCATCTCTGTGCTTAGACTGAATTAAATCATTTCTAAATAACACAATTAGAAGAAAACATTGGGATAAATATTTTTCAGCCAGAGAAGGTCACTGATGTACAGCAAACTCTAACACTGTTTAAACTGTTCTTTACAGTGGAAAATGAAACAAATTGAAAACAGAAATAAAATGACAAATTACAGTGAGAATAACATCACCATCAGCATAGACCAGGATCCCATAAATCAGCTTGTATTGATTGCTTCAAACCGGTTACAATCTTCAAATCCAATGTTTTAATTCACCTCTCCTTACAACCTAACCTATCTGTTACAAGCAGAGCTCCAAGGGCCCATGAAACCACTATTTACAGTCAAGAGTTTTCCACTCAGAACCAGCTAAAACGCTTCAGCAATTATATTGACAACCAAAAAATCCAACCCCTCACTCATCTTCTTCTGGAGTATTTATAGAAGGATGAGGAGGTGAGATCTGATAAAAAGATCTCAAATACCATTAATGCAGAATTAATGTCTTCCTGACCCCGCGAGGCTCGATGAAGAAATTCTACAGGTGTTACATTGCATTAATGTGTTTACACTTAAGAAGTAAGCTCGAAGGGAACTTTTGTTGACCTTTGAGGCTCTGCATATTATTAGGGCTACTCTGCAAACATTCTGGAATAAAATCTGGTGCAGAAATAACTTCTTGGCTATTCCGAGGCATAATATCTGATCTTGTTCAATAAATTCGGCCTCTGACTGATCGTCCTGAAGCAATAGGTGGCACTGTGGTGGTTGAGGAATCAATTCGCCTCAAAGTATGGCGGTGGAGGCAACGGCTGATGAACACTTTTAGGTTTTTCTTTAATCTGTGTTCGAAGCCGGGGATTAGGCTTTTGATAACCGTCTTGGCCGTAATCCCCGCCAATCTATCCATAAAACTACGGCTCTGGTTCACTCTGTCTTCAAAATCTGATACTCTTTCTCTGCTCTGATATCGACGGCACTCTTCAAGCTTTACAGGGATGTGCGGCAACCAAAGCTCATGAAACTTTGTTGATATCATTGTTCTTCTCCGTATGATCGATTCCCTGGATCAATCGGAAAGACTGGAGTCGTCACCCTTATCCTTTAGATTTTCATAGACTACGAAGTAAAACCTTAAAAACCTGCAAAATACAAGAAAAATGAGGAAATCCTGCGTTATATGGATAGACTGCATCGGAAGTCGTGCGGGAAAGTGGAGAGATCGGAACCGTTGATTGTATCGCGATCAACGGTTGGGAGCAAAGTGAACAGTCAACGGGGAAAAAGGTGGACTGTACAACGGAATCGGGAGAACAAATGAGAGCCATCGATCTGCGGAGATCGACGGCTGGGATCGGCTCTTGAATGCGTCGGGGAAGATTTAACGGACGGGCGAGTTCGTTAAAGGGTGAGCGGAAAAGGCGATCATGGACCGTCGGATGGGAGGGCCCAGATCCGACGGCGGGGATGAATCCCGCTGCGGGGCCATAGGACGAGGTTTAACGCGTGGGAAATAGACATGGCACGGCGGTTTCAGGATGAAGTGGCGAACACGTGTCGGCCAGCGTGTGGGATCGCTGGCCGACGGTATAAAACCGCCCCTGGACGAAAGGTGGTGCGGGCACGAAACCGGTGGAAATGGAAAACAGCGTGGCGAAGGGGGGGTCCACCAGATGAGGGATATTCCGCTTCGTTGATCTCTGGGGCAGATCGACGGCTGGGAGGACTCAGAGCAGAGGAAGCACGTGGATTAATATTTCACGCCCGAACCTTATAAAGATAGGTCTTTCGAAGGTTTTAAGGGAAAAAGGGCGGAGCGGGACCACGCCTTGGTTTAGCTCCTTTGGGCTTGAGCGACCGGTCGTGGCACTCGGGTATGTGAAGGAAGAAACGAAAAGGTGCTTAGCCTGAGGGGCTAAAGCTTGGCGCACGGAAATATGCGCTTTTATATGTTTTTTCAATGATTTTTGAAGAAGAAAGAAGGTTCCGATAGACTAAAAATAGGTTTTTCACCTTAGGAAATGAGATTTATTAAAGGGGTAAGGAATATAACAGGGTTTGGTGGGGTTTTATGGATGAAAGGAGACTGAAGAAACGAAGGCAGGGTAGAAGCAAAGGAGGGAAAAAAGGAGGAGGATGCAGCAATATTTGACTAGGATTTTCATGGAATATCAGAGGCAGAGAGGGGGAAAAAGTATGTAGAACCAACCAGTAGTTTAGGATCTTACCAATAGACTTCAAGTACCAACAATTTAGGCCTGAATCTGTTTCTTGAAGGCTTCAAAGGAAATTTAGCCACCAGCTGATATAACTGAAAAAATATAGGTGGCTAACAGTGGCTCCACTTGGGGATGGTGCCTTCTTGAAGGCATCAAGAATTCAGACTTGATTTCTCTGGGATGCTGACTGATGTCTGACCCATCACTTGCTCTTGCTTTTCTTTGGACAAAATAATGTCAGTCATGAAAGAGAGATGAATTTCATCAATACAACTTCTACCTACCCCGATCCTACTGATCTAATATTTTTTTCTTCATCAGAGTGCACTTGGATTGGCAAACTCTTTACACAACATTTTATTCTTTTGAAAACAGGAAATCTAATCTACTTCTACTCCTTATTTCTCCCTAAACCCAGATTAAACAATTGAGCTCAGATATTCCTCTACCTAATCTACTGTCTTTTGGGATTAAACAGTCCAACAAACTTTCATTCTCTAAATTCTACAACAGAAATTTAAAAATAGTCAAGTCAAGATTAAACTGTTTGACTTGCTATGATCTATGGCATAAGAACAAGTTGCACATAGATTATTATTTGCAGAAAATTTTAAATCAAAACAGAAGGCTTAAGATCTGAAAATTTCTCATTACGGCCTTCCCTTATATTCACAGCTCTGTTTTTTCTTTTTAGTGAGCTACCTTTGCTTCTTTTCTGGTTCAAGTTTGGAGTGAATTAGAACCAGGTCTTTTCTCTCTGACTCAGAAATTGGAGTAGTTTTGAGTCATTTCTTTGGAAACTTTGGTTCAGATTTTGAGTTTGTTTGAACCTTCATTTCTACCCTAATCTATCTACTGATAAGCCAAGATTAAACAGTTTGGAAAATCAAATTTGCTACCCTATCAGCAGAAAATTGAAAGCTAATTGGTCAAGATTAAACAGTTTGACCAATTAGAAGTGTGTTTCAAGGAGTGGCATTTAAGCTTGCACACTTTCAGATTCATTTCTCTTTTTTGGCATGGGGCCTTGCCTTTCTTGTTTTCATTCCTTCCCTCTTTTCATTTTTTCTTTGTTTTGGTATTTTCTAATTTTTCATAACTTTAAATGCAATGGTGGATGAAATATTTACAGTGGAAAAAAGGCACAAAGGCTTCAAACATGAAATAATTTAAGACAGGTAATGCTTAAGCATCCTGCCATTGACAGGACCCCCAAACAATTCTGCTCCATTCAGTTCTTGTAAGAAGAATGCATTGTTTCCAGCAACTGAGTGAATAGCGTAAGGGCCAAACCATAGATTTTCAAATTTACCATGCTTTCCCTTGTCCTCCCTCCTTGAGTCCCACTTTAAAACTTTGTCCCCAATTTTGAAATTGTTGGCCTTTGTTCTTCTGTCAAATATTTTCTTGATATTGTCTTGCTTCTGCAATGCTTTTTTGTACACCTCCTCCCTGGTTTGCTGAAGATGGATGGTCTGATTTATTCTTCTGAGTATGTCATTCTCTTCAGTCTGCAACTCTTGAATTAACTTCATAACTGGTACACCAAGGCTGCTAGGAAAAATTGCATCAGTACCATATACAAGCTGGAAGGGTGACATACCAATGGATTTCTTCAATGTTAATCTGTCAGCCCATAGTGCATGGATCAGCTTTATGTGCCAAGACTTCTTGTTGTCCTCCAACAGTTTCTTTATTATGTTCACTAAGCTTTTGTTGGAAGATTCTGCAAGTCCATTACCTTGAGGGTAATAGGCTGTGGAGTGTCCCAATGTTATCTGGTATTTGTGACAGAATTCTACCATTCTCTTTGATCCAAATGTTGCTGCATTATCTGTAATGATCTTGGTAGGACAGCCAAATCTGGAAAGGATATTGGTTTCTATGAATTTAATGATAACTGAATCATTGGCCTGTCTACAAGGAATGGCTTCTATCCACTTAGTGAAATAGTCTGTGGCAGTAAGGATCCACCTGTGTTGAGCAGAAGATGATTGGTGGATTTCTCCTATGAAGTCAAGTCCCCACTGTTGAAAAGGGGCTTCAACAGTAATTGGATGTAGAGGAAGGGGTAGTAATTTTCTCTTGCCCTCGAACAATTGGCATTTATGGCAAGTGGTTGTCAGTTTGTGTACATCAGGAAAAAGAGTAGGCCAATAGAAACCAGCCCTCAAAATTTTGTTGGCTGTTGACTTCCAGTACAGATGGCCTCCACACTCTCCTTCATGGAATTCCTGCTTAATCTTTTCTGCATCCAACTCAAGCAAACATTTAAGCAATATACCACTAGCATTTTTCCAATAAAGACATTTTTCAATAATGCAATAGTTTACAGCTTTTAACTTTAGGAATCTTGCCTTTGTTTTGGATAAACCAGGAGGTGTGTTTAAATTAAGCAAAAAATAAACAATATCAGTATACCAAGGAGAATTCGAAAAATAATCTTCAACAATGGGAGTTGAGAATTCTTCTTGGTCATCCAAAGCATTAATCATATTAATATCAAGAACTTCACAATTTGATTCAGCCATTAACCTAGCTAGACCCTGACCTTTGATAAGCTTAGTGGGTTTAATCTCTAAATCATATTCAAGAATAACAGCAATCCACTTACCTCTCTTACCATCTAGGTCCTGGGTTAGAATGTCTTTTACAACTGAATTTGGGACAAAGGAAATGATGTGTGAGTGAAGGATGTATACCCTGAAGTCTTTTAAAGCTTTTTCCAAAGCAAAAGCCTGTTTTTCCATAATGTTATACCTCAAAGGGGCATCTCTCAATGCCTTGCTAAAGAATGCAATGGGCTGCTCTCGTCCTTGTGGATTTTTCTGTAAAAGGACAGCAGCTATAGTATGTTCTGATGCAAATGAGAAGATATAAAAGTCTTTGGAAAAATCAGGACTTATGAGAATTGGTGTTTTGGTTAACGCTTGTTTCACCAGTTCAAAGGATGTCTTTGCTTCTGCGGTCCATTTTACCCCTTTCTCCTTCTTCAACATGTTTGTGATATTTCTAAGGAGCTCAGCCAAGTTGGGGATGAACCTTCTCAAAAAGTTAATCTTCCCTATGAAAGACTGCAACTCTTTGATATTCCGAGGATGGGAGATTTGCAATATGGCTTCAATCCTCATGGGATCTATCTTTATACCCTCCTCCGAAATGATATGTCCAAGAAGCTTACCTTCTTGGAGACCAAATAAAGTTTTCTTGGGGTTCAAAGATATCCCAAACCTTCTGCACTTCTCGAAAACTTTCCTCAAATGTTCTAAGTGTTCTTCATCTATTTTTGAAAACACAGTTACATCATCAAGATAGATAATGATGAAGAAGCCTAATTCTTCCGAGAATGCTATGTCCATGGCTCTCTGAAAGGTTGCTCCAGCATTCATTAAACCAAAAGGCATTTTCACATACATGAAAGTGCCCCATGGTGTAGTAAAAGTTGTCTTTAACTGATCATCAGGGTGGACTAGGACTTGATTATACCCTGAATAGCCATCCAGCAAAGAAATTATTTTAGACCCCACCACCCTTTGCAAAATATGATCCATCTTGGGCAACGGGTAGTTGTCTTTCAATGATGCTTTGTTTAAATTCCTGAAGTCTATACAAAGCCTGATTTCTCCAGTCTTTTTCCTAACAGACACCAGATTAGATACCCACTCAGAATATCTAATAGGGACAATAATGCCAGCATCATGCATCTTCATGATTTCCTTCTTAACCAGTGGCAACTGGACAGGGTTGATTCTGCGCAGTTTTTGTTTGAATGGTTTTTGGTTTTCTTTAAGAGGGATTTTGTGCTGTATTATTTCAGTGTCATAGGATTTAAGATCTTCGTAACTCCACGCAAAAACATCAGAAAATTCTTTAAACAGCTCTAAGTATTTGAGTTTAATGTGGGCTGGTAGAGTTTTAGACAGTTTGATCAATCTCGGTTTTTCCTTACTGCCTATATTACATTCTTCCACTTCAGTTTCCACAGGTTCCAGTTTTGGTTTGTTGGCCACATCATCAAAATCAAATAGTTCTTCTAGAGGGGCCAAACCCTTGGGCAGACTATCATTATTAGAATGCAGAGTTTCCATTTCTTCTGTTTCAGGTTTTGGACTTAATTCTGTTTGGTGTGTGGATGCGATAGTCTGAAGGTTTATATCTACCAGCTGTGGAGATGGTTCTTCTTCACCAAGAAAATTTTCTTCACTGCAGTCTGTATCATAGTCTGAATCTGAACTATGGGGTTCAAACTCATTTCTGAATTGTATGAAGTCTTCTATTTGTTTATCTCCATCAAATACCTGCCAATATTTCTTGTTATCTGGGATAGCCGGTCTGAATTTTATCTGAGAGGTGTCATCATACAGCAGTGGGCAGGTTCTAGCAGCAAAGGCTAAATTGTGGGCTGCAATATTTCTTTTTCTTGGGACAAAAGATAAGGTGGACTCCTTAAATTTTTTTAAAAGATCAATGACATCATCCCTGTAGGCCCTAAGTCTGGGGTGATTTGCATTGTACTCCCCGTTGACTTGCCTAATGATTAATTCGGAATCCCCATAAACATCGATTCTCTTGGCACCTAATTTTTTCAAAAGATGCAAGCCTAAGAGAAGGGATTCATATTCTGCTATGTTGTTGGAACACTGAAAGTTTAATTTGCATGAGATGCATTATGCATTATTGTTTTCAGTGTTAGTGATCCAGACACCTGCACCCGCATTTGTTTTGGTACATGACCCATCAAAATACATAGTCCAGAGAGGTAGATTTTCAGCTTGATGAATGGACTTTGTATCATTTGATTCCTCAAGTTCTTCATTGGGTTGAGGACTGTCTTTCTGACTGTCAAGTTTTAAGTTCAACGGGTTGATGACTTGCAGTTCAAGATCTGTGTTTAATTTGCTAGGACCTTCAGATACAATAGACTGTTTTGGCAATTCAGCGTTGTTTTCCTCCTCTTTTACTCCAGCCATGGATTCTATTGAAATAATTTGTTCTGTGAGTGTTTCATTATTAAACATGATAAAAGAATCAAGGCTCGTGTTTATAGCATAGAGAGGGGAGTTTTGAGGCCTATCCCGACTTGTCACTGTGTACTGCATGTGGGATTCCCTATAAAGCTTCCTAGTTTGGTTAAAAACAGGGATAGTTGCATAGGTCATGTCCATTTGCATGGTCCCCTGTAACTTAGCCCCCCAAGATCGTGATAAAAGCATTCCATACTTTGGGGGGACATCAGCCACAACAACATCCATGACTAAACATTTAGCTGGAATTTGGGCTAGATTAACACAGAGATCTTTAATCAATCCAAGACACTTAACCCTGCTTGAGTCAAAGGAGTATAGGTCTTTGTAAGGTCTGGTAATTTCAAGACCCAGGCTTTCCATTACAGCTTTTGGCATTAAATTATGGGAAGCACCTGAATCATGCATAGCATTATGCAGAATTTTGTCATGAATGTTTAGGCTTACATAAAAGGGAGGGACAGGACCTTCCTGGAATTTTCCTTCAATCTTTGGACCAAAAATGAGCTCTGGTTGGTCATCATTAAGATTGAGAGTGTCTTCGTTATCTTCTAAGTTTAAAGCCTTCAAAATTTTGGACCTATATACATGTTGGGCAGCTAACTCAGTCAAAGGAACAGAGATTTTGATCTTTGAGATTTCCTGTTCTAGGCTAAAAAGGTTTTGACTCTTCAAAGTATTGACTTCAGCCTTGTTTACTGCCATTTTATCAGCAATAACAGCTTGCTGATTTGGTTTATCTACAGTTGAAACAATTGTCTTTCCAGGAGTACTAACCGAAGTGCTAGTACTACTAATGTTTGCACTCTGTTTTTCAATAATTTGAGTGTCTTTCTCTTTACCATTACCAGAATTAACAGCCACTGTTTTGTCCTTTTGCTTGATTGTTTTAGACTTGGTTGCAGTGCTGTTTTGAGAAGGTTTGTCAGAGGTTTTATTGTTGAGGGTTTGTTGATTAGATCTACTTCTGAGTTCATATTCCCTTAAAGGCTCTATGACAGTGCTCTCCATGTTCTGATAGCTATTCTCATTATCATTTCTTCTGTCATCGTAAGGTGTATGAAGACCTTGTTTATTATCATAATGAACCTCAAAGTCATCATCATCTACCCCAAATAAGTTTATATTATCTTCCGCTGTTATTTGATCTGTTTGTTCAACCTCACTTAAAAATTTTTGATGAAAGGGAGGAATGACCTGCTGATCATCTTCCCTGGGTCTGTTTGGAGGCTGATTTCTTCTAAAATTCTGATTCTGGTTTTGGTTTCTGTTTTGAGGAGCGTTTTGATTTAGACTTGCTTGTGCTCTCTCTAGAATGCTCATTTTCTTCATCATTTCTTCCATCATTCTTTCCATCTTTGAGCTTGAAGTAGAAGGGGTGGATTCCTCTCTAAAAGATACTCTCTTTTCAGCTTTCATCCTTGCTCTTTTCTCCATGAGGTTCACCTCCACAGAAAGAGCACCTCTTTGCATATCTTCAAGGGTTGCAAAGACTCTTTCTTTGAGTGAATAAGTCATGTCTGGGTCAAACCCTTCAGGGAATTTGTTTAAGGCTGATCCCTGAGGAGGTTTCAGTTCGGGGGAAAGTGCATTATACACACTGTTAAATCTGGTACAATAAGTTTGTACACTTTCCCCGGGGTTCCTATGGAGATTGTTATAGTCGGCAAGGACTTGGAGAGGGTTTTTCCTTACTTCCCATTTGTTTAAGAATGTTTGATGGAAGGCTTGGAGATCGTTAATACTATGGGGGGTTAAACCTTTAAACCATTTTCTCACTTCTCCCCCCAAAATTTGAGCAAACAATCTGATTTTGACAGATTCATTATCAATTTCATTTCTGTCAAAGTAGTCATTCATCTTGTCCACATGTTGAGATGCTGTTATGGTATTATTAGCATCATATAACGGAATTTTGGACTGATAATCTTGTGGAAGATTGACTAATGGTACAGGAAGGACTAAGGGAGCATACCATGTTGCCATGATATGTGGTGGGGGTGGATTTACAAGAGGAGGTGTGGGTTGAAGTGGAGTGGTTTGAACAGTGGATGAAAGATGGACAGAAGTGGATGGAACAGCAGTAGATCCCTAAGCTGATCTTGGATGAGAGACACCTAGATTATGTAAGAAATGTAGATCAGGAGGTGTTGATTCTCTATTCCCAAGAGTCTCACTTGTTTCGGGAGATGAAGGTGTAGGCTTAGAATCTAACTGATCTAAATCGCCAAATGACCTAGTTCTGAATGGGTTTAATAAGTCAATTTGTGATTCATGAAGAGCTGAAAGGTTTTCAGGGACTGAATTAGCTCTTAGGGGTGGTCTGAAAATAGTCGAAGATTGTATCCTAGGAGACTTCCTAAGAATTCTTTCTGGATTATCAACTATTTCAGGAGGATCTGGGTCATGGTGGGCTCTAGTGTGAATCTTTTTAGGAGCCACAATGTTTATATGTTTAGACCCAACGAAACAAGAGAAGTTCAACCAGATATGACAATCTTTAGACGGTTAACTAATCTGTTTTCTCAATTCGAATCCTGCAGTCCTCTAACTGAATTTGAATGATTTTATAATGATAAGGGTTCTTTCCAGTGGAGTCTTAAGGTCTGTTCAGGATGGTGGAGTCGCCAGGTGGATGGTTCAGAATATTTTCAAAGGAGTACACTGTCCACCATAGTGTTTGTGAAACATTCCTTCTCAAGGATATCTCAAAACACAACAAACTCTAACCAGAGGTTGACTGGGAGGGCATTTACCAGATATGTCACCCCCCAAAGAGGATGAGATCCAGAGGCTACTTGGCCCTTTCCAGACTCTTTCTAAGAGTATAAGGTAAAACACATCAAAGACGTAGACAAGATATCAAAACTAGTGTTTTACTACCAATCTGAAATGTTTTTGGTATTTTCTGAGTTGTCTATATTTGTGGTTTAAAAGAATGTCCTAACTTTGCCTCAAAACTTAGCTACGGTTGTGAAACCAAGACAGTATATCCTTATGGCTAAGCTAGCTGATTTTCCAAGGTTAGATAAAAACTTAAAAGAATCCTAGGATTGACCTAGTTTGTCACTGATTCAATTGATCTTCATCTTAATTACCATTTTCTTGGTAGTGCTTGAAAAGGCTGCTTTTTACTCTCAAGATGTTATATGAAGATTCTGGGTTCGATTCCCTAGTGGAGTCACCAGAAATGTTAGGTTCTGGTGGCTCAAGCTGGCTAGTAAAGCAAGTGCTCTATGAACCCCAACGCAAGCTTCTTTATGAATATATTTGAAATAGATTTGAATGCAAAAGACTCTAGGTTAGTCCCCAGTGGAGTCGCCAGAAATGTTAGGTCTTTGTAACAAGCAAGATTGGCAAAGTCCGATCACAGAGTTAACATCATTTCAACCAACTTTGGGATTCTAGGATCTAGCCCTCCTGAATCCGGAGAGGGATCTCTCCAATATGTACAAAGATGGATATCGTCTTTGAAGTTTAGGGTGATGGTATTAGGCTAGTTATGAAGGCCAAGGGTTTTGTTTGGTTTTCTCAGATGGTTGAACATAGTTGCTGTCTGAGACGGAAAGATCTATATGCAAATAGGTTCAAAGGTGAGAAGTTGCAAGTGAACAAAATAAGCCTTGATTCTAAAGAAAGATGATGGCAAGTTTTCAATCCATTGGGCTATGGAGTCATAAGAGAATTTAATTGAAACATCCAGGTTCAAGAGTAATCTATAGGGAAAGTCATCTAGGCCTAAGGATCTCTTTGAAGTTTGATTTATGGAATGGGGTGATACAAAAAGAAAGGGAATTAACAGATGCAGAACAAAGAGCAGCCCAGGATCTGGTAAGTACTTTGAAACTAGCCAGCCTTTGACCAGGCACTTAAGAAAAACATAGAAGCAAACTAGGATCTGGTAAGTACTTCGAAACTATCCAGCCTTTGATACACTTCTGATAGAAAACAGATTAAAACAAAGGGAAACTTGAAGGCAACCTTTGGAGCAGAAACTAGCGGGCAGGGCTCACCTTTCTCCTCATCTTAGTTCTTCTTTACTTAGTTACTTCCAAGACAATCACCAAGATAACATAGAATGGCCCAAGATCTGATAAGTACTTTGAAACTAGTTAGCTTTTGACACATCCTAAGGGAAACAGACAAATAGTTGAGCAAACAAGAAAGGGACTCAGGGCTAACCTTTGATTTCCTCAATTCATTCCTTCCACAACATAAATGAGAGTAACATTTAAAAATAACATTCAGCAGTGACGAAAAGATGAGGGAACGCCAGCATCTCTGTGCTTAGACTGAATTAAATCATTTCTAAATAACACAATTAGAAGAAAACATTGGGATAAATATTTTTCAGCCAGAGAAGGTCACTGATGTACAACAAACTCTAACACTGTTTAAACTGTTCTTTACAGTGGAAAATGAAACAAATTGAAAACAGAAATAAAATGACAAGTTACAGTGAGAATAACATCACCATCAGCGTAGACCAGGATCCCATAAATCAGCTTGTATTGATTGCTTCAAACCGGTTACAATCTTCAAATCCAATGTTTTAATTCACCTCTCCTTACAACCTAACCTATCTATTACAAGCAGAGCTCCAAGGGCCCATGAAACCACTATTTACAGTCAAGAGTTTTCCACTCAAAACCAGCTAAAACGCTTCAGCAATTATATTGACAACCAAAAAATCCAACCCCTCACTCATCTTCTTCTCGAGTATTTATAGAAGGATGAGGAGATGAGATCTGATAAAAAGATCTCAAATACCATTAATGCAGAATTAATGTCTTCCTGACCCCGCGAGGCTCGATGAAGAAATTCTACAGGTGTTACATTGCATTAATGTGTTTACACTTAAGAAGTAAGCTCGAAGGGAGCTTTTGTTGACCTTTGAGGCTCTGCATATTATTAGGGCTACTCTGCAAACATTCTGGAATAAAATCTGGTGCAGAAATAACTTCTTGGCTGTTCTGAGGCATAATATATGATCTTGTTCAATAAATTTGGCCTCTGACTGATCGTCCTGAAGCAATAGGTGGCACTGTGGTGGTTGAGGAATCAATTCGCCTCAAAGTATGGCGGTGGAGGCAACGTCTGATGAACACTTTTAGGTTTTGCTTTAATCTGTGTTCGAAGCCGGGGATTAGGCTTCTGATAACCGTCTTGGCCGTAATCCCCGCCAATCTATCCATAAAACTACGGCTCTGGTTCACTCTGTCTTCAAAATCTGATACTCTTTCTCTGCTCTGATATCGACGGCACTCTTCAAGCTTTACAGGGATGTGCGGCAACCAAAGCTCATGAAACTTTGTTGATATCATTGTTCTTCTCCGTATGATCGATTCCTTGGATCAATCGGAAGGACTGGAGTCGTCACCCTTATCCTTTAGATTTTCATAGACTACGAAGTAAAACCTTAAAAACCTGCAAAATACAAGAAAAATGAGGAAATCCTGCGTTATATGGATAGACTGCATCGGAAGTCGTGCGGGAAAGTGGAGAGATCGGAACCGTTGATTGTATCGCGATCAATGGTTGGGAGCAAAGTGAATAGTCAACGGGGAAAAAGGTGGACTGTACAACGGAATCGGGAGAACAAATGAGAGCCGTCGATCTGCGGAGATCGACGGTGGGGATCGGCTCTTGAATGCGCCGGGGAAGATTTAACGGACGAGCGAGTTCGTTAAAGGGTGAGCGGAAAAGGCGATCATGGACCGTCGGATGGGAGGGCCCAGATCCGACTGCAGGGATGAATCCCGCTGCGGGGCCATAGGACGAGGTTTAACGCGCGGGCAATAGACATGGCACGGTGGTTTCAGGATGAAGTGGCGAACACGTGTTGGCCAGCGTGTGGGATCGCTGGCCGACGGTATAAAACCGCCCCTGGACGAAAGGTGGTGCGGGCACGAAACCGGTGGAAATGGGGGGGTCTACCAGATGAGGGATATTCCGCTCCGTTGATCTCTGGGGCAGATCGACGGTTGGGAGGACTCGGAGCAGAGGAAGCACGTGGATTAATATTTCACGCCCGAACCTTATAAAGATAGGTCTTTCGAAGGTTTTAAGGGAAAAAGGGCGGAGCGGGACCACGCCTTGGTTTAGCTCCTTTGGGCTTGAGCGGCCGGTCGTGGTGCTCGGGTATGTGAAGGAAGAAACGAAAAGGTGCTTAGCCTGAGGGGCTAAAGCTTGGCGCACGGAAATATGCGCTTTTATATGTTTTTTCAATGATTTTTGAAGAAGAAAGAAGGTTCCGATAGACTAAAAATAGGTTTTTCACCTTAGGAAATGAGATTTATTAAAGGGGTAAGGAATATAACAGGGTTTGGTGGGGTTTTATGGATGAAAGGAGACTGAAGAAACGAAGGCAGGGTAGAAGCAAAGGAGGGAAAAAAGGAGGAGGATGCAGCAATATTTGACTAGGATTTTCATGGAATATCAGAGGCAGAGAGGGGGAAAAAGTATGTAGAACCAACCAGTAGTTTAGGATCTTACCAACAGACTTCAAGTACCAACAATTTAGGCCTGAATTTGTTTCTTAAAGGCTGCAAAGGAAATTTAGCCACCAGCTGATATAACTGAAAAAATATAGGTGGCTAACACTCCCTTCTATTATTTGCTGGAGTATAATCCTGATTCAATAGTCCAAGGTCCTTAACTTGATTCCCAATTTTTCATCCTCTATTCTCGATCGAATACCTCACTTATGTTCGAACTTCACAATGATTCCGGGCCCTATATCATGGCCACAGTTCAATTATCACAGTGTGATATTTCAAGGGCTATGCGCTCTTAGAACAAAGTTTATTACTTATATCTTGTGCCATCGCATCAACCTTAATACAGTATTGACATTATTAACATTGGTTCATCCCTCGAATTCAAAGCCTCATTTTGGCTCTCTATTATAGAGTTCTATTCACTCAATTAGTCACAGAGATTCAAAACCTTCAAACACAGAAGTTTATTCAATAAAATAACATGTAGTACTAAACAGGTTCCTTATATAAATTAAAATTCTTACAACTTTCTGGTCCCCAGCCCGATCTTCAAAGTTATTGGCCTCCTATCCTTCTATTCGGCCTCTCCAACTCTCTAACACTATGTAGCTCGGTGCAGGTCCCCCGACTCCGTCACAAAGGTTTATTTTTTTACATATTAGAAATCAATTGATTTAGTTTTCTACAATCAGTAGACAGATTCCTCAATCCTAATTTTAGCCTGACCCTCTTATGGACTGAAACGGACTATCACTTCCTATGCCCACTAATCATTCGGGCAGTTACATTTTCTCTAAAATTAACTAAAAATAACCCACTAATGAATAATTACATAGGGGAAACAAAACATGAGACCCCCCCTTATGTTTATTTATGTACAAAAGTTGTTTTGAGCCTAATTCTCCTGCATTACACGTGGGTGGGGGCTCTCCCATGAGTCGACCCACCATTTCTCCACACATCGCTTCGGCCTTGCCACATTAATACTTCAGCCTCCATATTTCCATAATACGGTCATGGCTACCAACTGACGTATAAACATCTATTTGTCACCAATGCTTTCTCCAATACTTAGCCGATTTCTCACTGCACTTTCTCGTCGCTTCTTTCGTCGCACGACCACCAAGCTTTCGTCGCATCATAGCCAAATATTGTGTTTTGTCATTTTCATTTGTCAGAATGCCCATACAACTACGCGTAGTATTTTTTGTCACTACATGACCATCATTCGTTGCATGTACACCAAATGCTTTGCCACGCACCTCTGTCATCATCCTTGACTCGTGGGCCTTACATACTCCCCCACTTAAAATATGACCATCATCCCCGATAGTGCTACCATCATCATCGCAACTTCCGTCACAAATTATCATCACACAATATCGTCAAAACATTGTCACATAAACCATCAAGATTAATGTCTAACATATCCATGGGAAATATCTCCTCAATCCATGATCATCAACACATATGTCACAATCACCACATGATATACCATCATGGGAAGTAAATCTCCTCATCAAGGCCCCATGCTGCTACAAGATATACCATGTCAACCCAGCATATATCACCAATATCATGTGAATCTCTGCATCAATTATTCCAACCAACTCAACATAACATAAGATGTTATGTATCCAGTATAACTTTGCGCACTTTGAGACCCCATAACTCAAACTATTCGGGTGATCAATCCAACCATACATTCTCATCATGAGAATTCACATCCTTATACCATGCGTTAGTTGTTCCTTCTGCATTCTATGACATCCATCAACTCAATCAATGATCCGTCCCATCCAAGTGTAAATAGGCCATGTTTGGGTCCATGAAGTGTCCTCCATCTCATCCACAACTTGATTTCCATGATGCTAATCCATGTGCTACCTATGTGCCAAGTAGTCACATCCTCCAAGCATCATCAAAATTAAGAGGTCTCCCTCTCATCAAATCAATAAAAGTGCCATATCCAGGTCCATGAATTAATATTCATCCTATCTGCAATATGCATCCATCAAGTAAAAAGTGTGGCTAAGTCAAATAGACTTAGCCCATGCCCAAGTGTATAAATCCAAGGCATCTATATCATGAACTCCCATGCATCATCATATCCAAATATTTGGAAAGTGTACTTGTATTAGCCATGACTGCCATCACAAGTGGTTCTCACCCTGCAAGTCATATGAATTTCCTCATAGGCTGCTCATCCAACCAATGTAGTAGTTGCTCATGGTGAACAACATCTCATCAGTCCATCTCAAAAGATATGTAGTCTATTTCCATGACTTTTGGTTGTCCATGTGTTCATTCAAGTGAACTCAACTTAGCTCTAGTCATCATCATGTGTATATATATGGAGGTGAAGTGTTCTCGGTCACTTTTTCCATCATCCATCATATGAGTACTTCCTTCAAGGCTTCTCCCCCAAAAGAGGTTCACCAAGAGTTCCTTCTTGGTTGTAGGCCACAAAGAAGTCTACTCCACCAATGTGCCCTACCACCAAGGCAGTCCATAGGTCATGCCGGGCACTAACCATTCCATGTGGCTAAGCATGACCCTTTCATCACAAAGATCATCAAGTTCCTCCCTTATCCATGGAATTTGAACCATCTAGAGTATGATCAAAAATTTCCCTATCAAGGTCTCCAACAAGCAATGCTCCATGTTTCTCCAATGTACAAGGTCTCATCATAGGAATCCAAGGATATATCATCCACGATGTTGGCAAAGAATACATCTTACTTCTCATCCCCATATGCGGTCCATCTTCCTTATGCTTCAATGAAACATAAGTCATATCTCCATGAAGACTCTCAAAGTGAGTGTCCTCCATCCTCATCAATGTCTTTGATGTGTTCAATCCTCATACCACTTGCTCATAAATTTCCTCCTCGATCGTGATCACACTTGCAACATATTCATGTGGTTCATCCAAAAATGATTGCAATGTGCTCGGTCTAGGTTCAACTTGTTCCAAAAGTTCTTCCTTCATCTCTTCCATCTCTATAACATCCTCATGAGAATCATCCATCAATGATGCTTGCAATGTGCCTGGCCCTGGTCCAACCTGTTCATCAAGTTCACCCTTGACATCTTCCACATATGAAACATCCTTGTCTGGATCAACCTGTAATGCTTGTAATGTGCTTGGCCTGGGTACAACTTGTTCATCAAGTTCTTCCTTTACTTCAACTACATTCACAATATTTTTTTGTTCGGTCATAGTGATATTAAGCTCACTACGCATCTTTCTAAAATCAAGCTTGACAAGCTTCTCCCAAAGTATGCTTTTCTCTTCAGCTAATTCCTTTAGCTCTTCTCCATAACTATCCAAATTCTTCATAAGTTGATTGAATTCATTATTGTCCATGTCGGATATCCCTCTCTTGTGCAATGCAAGAAGGGTCTGCTTCGTCTCGGGAAACTCCTCTACCAATTTATCCATTCTTCTTAAAGATTTCACTAGTTTCCTTCCAAATTCCATCGAAATGAACTCCTCCATCAAGCTTCAATGCCCCTCGAAACACAACAACTATATTCTTACTTCCTTCAATAAAATGTGTGATCAATGCTCTGATACCAACGATCACGCCCGTATACCTTGGTAGTCTTTCAACCACGCTATAGATGGGTGCGGAACTAGCGTACTTTTTTCTTTATGTAATACTAAAGTATGTAGACTAAAACTTTAGCAACACTTGTTCAATATTAATCAAATGTTATTTCAATATGCAGAATAAAACATAAACATCATTATCAATCCCCAAGTATGCTCATACATACAAGGGAGGGGAAACTCCCTGTTAATAAGTCTTCTCGATAATATGTTTCATAAAATGTATAAGTATAATACAAGTCCAATCCAACAAAAGCCACTTTTGCTGCTTTGGAAATGTGGGTTTACCTCTTGAAAAAACTTACAGCACTTGTCAATCCTTAAACCAACATAAAATATCCATTTACAGCATTAAAATCGACCTTTGGAATTTCTACCCGAATCTTCCTAAGTGTCGTGCTGCCAGGTCACTTGAGTCACCCTAGTCCAGATGCTACCCGTGAAATTCACGTGCTTCTCGAGCTCATCGTGTGTCCAAATCAACCTCCCGCACTCTGGTTAGCTTCAGCCCACCATTTTGCACCTGCTGCACTTCGTCACACTCATTTCTTCCCAACGGTCACTTCCATACATTTTGTGAACTTATGTTGAGTTTTCTGCCCGAACTAACCCAAATTGACATGTGGATGCCCTGCAGCACTATTTCGCACATGTTTTCTACACGAGCCAACCCGACGCCCTAAAACACTGTTCCAAACGCGTTTTCTTCATGAGTTGACCCGAAACCCTGAGACACTGTTTTGAATGCATTTTATACATGAGTTGACCTAACACCCTGAAACACTATTCTGAATGAGTTTTTACATGAGTTGACTCGATGCCCTGCACGTCTGTGTTACGGCCTTGTTTTTTCTTGCCAAGGGAGGAGCTCACTCAACAAGATGTTGATGTCTTGCTTTGATGCGTAGACACTTCTTTAATGTCCCTTGATGCTCCAAGTTCAAATGATTGATCCAATTCCAACTCTACGCCATGTGTATATATCCATTGTTCATGTTGGACGTGGGTGGGGGCTTGCCCATGATCCAATCCACCATTTCTCCACACATTGCTTCGGCCTTGCCACTTTAATACGCCAGCCTCCATATTTCCATAATACATTTTTGGCTACCAAGTGATGTATAAACGTCAGTTTTTCACCAGCGCTTTCTCCAATACTTAGCTGATTTCGCACTTCACTTTCCCGTCGCTTCTTTTGGCACACGTCTACCAAGATTTTGTTGCATCATAGCCAAATATTGTGTTTTGGCATTTTCGTCCATCGTAGCGCCCATCCAACTACATGTAGTAGTTTTCATTACTACACGAGCATCGTTCTTCACATGCCCACCGAACGCTTTGTCACACACCTCAGTCATCATCCTCGACTTGTGGGCCTTACACGTTAGGTCATGTGATGGTGCCCAAGGAAACGCGTTCGGGTCAGGTCAAGTCGGATTGTGCCGTTTTGTGAGGGAACCCAAGAAAGCACATTCGGGTGAGTGAGGTTAGGTCGGGTCATGTGAGGGCGCCCAAGGAACGTGTCCAGGTCGGGTTGAGTCGAGTCATGTGAGGGCGCCCAAGGAAACATGTTCGTGCAGGTCGAGTCAGGCTGGATTGTGTGAGGGCGCCAAGGGAAATGCTTTCGAGTGGGTCAGGTCAGGTCGGCTCGTGTCGTATCCAATGGTCTGCTTTGCTTTGGGTTATCCTTAGTTTCTCTAGAGGATCTAAATTGGGTCATCATCCTTTCTTGATAAGGATCTTGATGCTCAGGGCTATTTTTCTCTTTTTGGAGTAAGCTCTAGTACAAGGTTATGGGTTTAGGTTATGGCTAACTTAGCCAATAGTGAATTTCTAGTACATAAGTGTGTGATTTAAAATTTATCAAGAATGTACAGGCCTGTAAAATTAAGGTAGGTAGACATTTTCTCTGGTGGATAGAATTAGAGTTTGGTTGGATTTTTCTTGGTTACAAAAAAAGGTAAACAATTTGCATCAGCTTTTCTTTCCTTTATGAAAAATCAAACATCAATTCCTTCCAAAAACAACTCAAAATATAAGAAAAAAAGTCTCCATTCTTATCAATTCATTTTGGGGCACTAGGTAGTTGAATATAATATATAAAAGAAAACACCTCCAACATTTCATAATGAAGTATGAAGAAAAGGAACCATTACTTAGACTGAATTGTAAGCCAAGAAACCAAATTTATCAATGCAAGGATCTACAATCCCAGTTTTTTGTAGTCTGCTCCATCTAACACTATAATCATACTAGCCATTTACAAATGGAGTATGTTGACATAAATTGAAGATTCCTTGATGTGAGTTCATGATATGGAAATTTATTACAACAAAATGGGAATATGATAAACTCAAGGTCATCTCTATAATGACATATTTTAATTTATTTCTTAATCTATTGATGGAAAAGTTTTGTGGTGCATCAATTTTTTTTCTTTTAAATAATTTTTTCCTAATTGGTATCTTGAGGAATCCTCTAGAGCTACTCTACAGGTTGGTGGGTAGCAGGCTCTAAGATTATTATTATATCTACTTTGTTAATGATAAGCACTCTTTTGTGTGCTAGCTTCTTATGGGCACCTAATCAAAACTAGAATTTTCATGGGTGAACTATATTGGAGCCTCCCTATTGCTTTAAGGCTCCATTTCATAGTCATACTTATTTTTTCCTCGATCCCAAAATATTCCTTTTGAGAGTTTTCCACAATTAGTCTTAATTTTTAATCAATAGATTTTTTCCTTCCACTTTGTGTTCAGTTCCCTCCACCTTTCAAGATGAGATACTTGCTACAAATACAAATTTGGAATCCTATATCCAATGGGGTTTGTTGATTAAAAAAGGTATTTTAGAAAATTCTTCTAGACCATTAAGTTTTTCTATGAGTTTACATCTTTCCATGGAGCTTGAACCCTTAGCCAAAATTCCCAACCCATAACCCATTTAACCCCCTAAAACTCTAAACCCCTAACCCATTTAACACTTAAACCCTAAACCTCTAAACCCTTAACCGTTAAAACCTAAAACCTTAACCAATAACCCATTTAACCCCATAAACCCCTAAAATCCTAACCCATTTAACCCCCAAACCCTAAACCTCTAAACGCTTAACACCTAACCCCTTAAACCATAATTCTCAATGCCCATCCATTTAACCCGCTAAACCCTAACTCCATTATCCCCTTACCCCTAACCCCTATAAGTGTACTCCATCATCAATGTCTACAAAGTGCACAATCCTGGTCCAAAGTGTTCATCAAGTTATTTCTCTATCATTTAGACATCTGCAACATCCTCTTCTTCACATTTCTCGGCTTATTCTTCTTCATTGCAATTTGCGGCTCCATCCTACTCCATTTCCCAACCAGGTTGAAAAATATCTACTTTAACATTCTCCTCCAAGACTTCAAGTTCAACACAAATCCATGGGTGCTCCTCTTTCATACGCATAAACTTGTACAAGGTCAGAAAAATCCTCCCTTCACATTCTTCCCAGCTTGCCATGTCTTGTTATGTAGCTTTGACCCTGACCAGTGTATTGTTATGTAGCTTCGACCCTAACCAATGTCTTGCCCCTGCCAATGTTTCACTGATACCAACCATTATATGTCTAAGCTATGATACCAATTGCAGCTCTGTCATTATATTCAGGTCAGGTTGGGTCAGGTCGGGTTGTGTGAGGGCATACAAGGAAACACGTTTGGGCAGGTCGAGTCAGGTCATGTTGTGTGAGGGCACCCAAGGAAACACGTTCGGTCCGATTAGGTCGGGTCGTGTCGTGTAAGTGCACCCAAGGAAATGTGTTTGTGTGGGTCGGGTTGGGTCAGGTTTTGTGAGGGCGAACAAGGAAATGCATTCAGGTGGGTTGGGTTGGGTTAGGTCGTGTGAGGGCACCCAACAAAATGCGTTCAAGCTGGTCACGGGGTCAGCTCGTGTGAGGGCAGCCGTATAAAAAATGCTAAGTTGTGATCGCCCGTGTGCCTTGTGCAAGTTCATGTGACCAATTCCTCGTTTTCTCCTAGGTGACTTCATTCGGGCTATGTGAGGGTGCCCAAGGAAGAATTTTTGAGTCGGATCGGGGTGTGTGATGGAGGCCATATGAAAAATTCTAAGTTGTGACAGCTTGTGTGCCTTGTGGCACACGTTCGTGTGACCCGTTTCCCTTTTTATCCCTTGTGCCTTCGTTTAGGTGGGTCAGGAGGCAGGGTCGTGTGAGGGTGCCAAAGGAAACACGTTCGGGTCGGGTCGAGTCATGTGAGGGCACCTAAGGAAACACATTCAGGGCGGGTTGGGTCGGGTCGGGTTGTGTGAGGGTGCCCAAGGAAACATGTTCAGTTTGAGTCAGGTTGGGTCGTGTCGTATGAGGGTGCCCAAGGAAATGTGTTCGGGTTGGGTCATGTGAGGGAGGCCTTATAAAAAATGCTAAGTTGTGATAGCCTATATGTCTTGTACATGTTCGTGTGACCCATTTGTCGTTTGCTCCCTTGTGCCTCGTTCGGGCGAGTCAGGTCAGGTCGGGTTGTGTGAGGGTACCTAAGTAAACAACTTAGGGTCGGGTCGGATCGATTCGTGCCATGTGAGGGCGCCAAAGGGAACATGTTCGAGTTGGGTCAGGTCGGGTTGTGTGATGGCGGCCATATAAAAAATGCTAAGTTATGACCGCCTGTGTGCCTTGTGGCACATTTGTGTGACCTAGTTCGGGTGGGTCGGGTTGGTTCAGGTTGTGTTATGTGAGGGTGCCCAAGGAAAAATGTTCGAGTCAGTTCGGGTTGTGCGATCAAGGCCATATGAAAAATGCTAAGTTGTGACCACCTGTGTGTCTTGTGGCACATGTTTGTGTGACCCGTTTCCCTTTTTCTCCCTTGTGCCTTCGTTTAGGCGGGTCAAGACGTAGGGTCATGACAGGGTGCCAAAGGAAACACGTTTGAGTCGGGTCGAGTCATGTGAGGGTGCCTAAGGAAACACATTTAGGGAGGGATGGGTCGGGTCGGGTTGTGTGAGGGTGCCCAAGGAAACACGTTCAGTTCAGGTCAGGTCGGGTCGTGTCATGAGAGGGTGCCCAAGGAAATGTGTTCAGATCGGGTCGTCTGAGGGAGGCCATATCAAAAATGCTAAGTTGTGATAACCTATGTGTCTTGTGCATGTTCGTGTGACCCATTTGTCGTTTTCTCCCTTGTGCCTCGTTCGGGCGGGTCGGGTTAGGTTGGGTCGTGTGAGGGAACCTAAGGAAACACGTTAGGGTTAGGTCAGGTCTGGTCGTGCCATGTGAGGGCACCCAATGGAACGTGTTTGGGTCGGGTCGGGTCGAGCTGTGTGAGGGTGGCCATATCAAAAATGCTAAGCTATGATCGCCCATGTGCCTTGTGCACATTCTTGTGACCCATTTTTCATTAGCTCCCATGTGCCTTCATTTGGGTGAGTTAGGTCGTGTCGTGTGAGGGTGCCCAAGGAAACAAATTCCTGTCATGTTGGGTCAGGTAATGTGAGGGTGGCTATATAAAAAATGCTAATTTGTGACCGTCCGTGTGTCTTGTGCATGTTTGTGTGACCCGTTTACTATTTAGCACTCCTTGGTGCCTTTGTTTGGGTGGGTTGAGTCGTGCCATGTGAGGGCGCCCAAGGAAACACATTAGGGTTGATTTGAGTCGGGTAGTGTGAGGGAGGCCATATCAAAAATGATAAGTTCTACCCACCTGTGTCCCTTAATGTGCACGTTCGTGCGACCTATTTTCCGTTTGCCCCCTTGTGCCTTAGTTCGGGTGGGTCGAGTTGTGTCATGTGAGGGCGCCCAAGGAAACATGTTTGGCTCAGGTTTGGGTCGGGTCAGGTCATGTGTGTGGAAATTTGTAAGTTTTAGATATTTAATAATTTATATACACCTTAATATCTTATTTATTTATATTTAATTTTTAATTAATACTATATATACTTTTTTTTTTAATTATTATTATTTAATTTAATTTTTTATTTTAATTCCAATTCTCGCCTCAAAAAAATTTCACCCTTTACCCCAACCTCCCTATTCCTACCTGCAAAAAACACACCCTTCACTCCACTGCCCGACCTGACCCAGAAATTGTTCATCACCCAAATCATTGTTTCGAACGCGCTGTCACTGTTCTGCACACAGACTCGGGTTGAACCCGACTCGACCCTGCCAAACTGCCTGATGCCCTAAGGAAACTGACGCGCCCTAAACCTTAATGTTGAACATGTTTTTCATGACTCGACCCTTCTATTTCTTCGGCCGCATTGGAGCATGGTGTGGACCGAATCCATGCTTTTACGGGCTCTCAGGTGTTGTATAATCAGGTGGAAGGATTTTCAAACTTAGGATTCTTCTAGGAAGGTTACTTTCTTTTACTATTTAAGGTTTTGGATATTTTCTTTTCTCTCGTGAAAGGTATCTTGTGGTGTGAGTCTTGGTAGGCTATTGATATGAGCTGTGAAGAGGAGTGTGAATTAAAGCAACATGTTTACAAGGGTTGACAATTTTTATAGTTTACATTATATACCCCCATGAAAAAAAAAAAAATTGGGATTATTCCATGGAATGAAGGTAAGACTATAGGACACGAAGAGTCAAAACATGTGACTAACTACCAGTGAAAGATATATGATTGAAGTAAATACGAGAAGGAAGAGGAGACCATAGAAAAAAAATCGAAAGAATCAACGGTTTTCATTGAATTTGAGATGTCAGGCTCACACATAATGTTAGGTGTTTGATCTCTATCTGCCATGCTAGTGGATTCTAACCTATACATTTGGGTTATAGAGAAAAATTAGATTTTCTTGACTGAGGTTGTAGGGATTATGCACATAAAAAAATTGTGTGTTTCTCTATATACGTGGTATACCATTCAATGTTATCTTCTCACAACCTCTGAGCAGGGTGGATATCGGTGGCCTCCCACCTATTCCATTTGGACCCGCAGCATCAATTCTTTCAGTTTTTCAGCTTTAGCACAACTTACTATTTTTAGCAGGTTTTTGGGTCCTGCACACCTAGAGCCATTTTGGGGACTTAATGATACAGGTGGATATTGGTGGCCAACCACCGAGTCCATTTGAACCCCCACTATCAGTTATTTCAATTTGTAATTTTCAGCACAAATTACTATTTATAGTAGTTTTTCGGGTCCTAAACTTCCGAAGCCGTTTTGAGGCCCTAAATGGCACTTTTTGGAAAAACGAAGAGTGGAATGTCACTCACTCAAAAGCTTTAGTCCTCGAATAAATATTTCTAACGAGCTATTGAGAGTGTCAAACGGAGATCATATGCCAAAGTTACGTCCCCGGGAAGTTGAAACACCAATTTACCCAAACGGGACCCACAGTTTTGGTGCTTCATCTCCTAGGGTTAGGTTTTTGGATGTTTCAGATTCTACATTGTTTCTTAACAATAAATAGGCCCTAGAGCCTCATTGTAACATAGTTCAGGGGGCTGGGAGCCGACACATCTCTTCTCAGGGATAAACGCTACCAATGCCCTAGCTCGCTTGTTCTAATCATTATCTCTCATTGTAACACAGTTCAGGGGTTGGTAGCCGACACATCTCTTCTCAGAGATAAGTGTTTCTAGTAACCTAACTATTCATTTCCATTATATCTCATTGTAACACAGTTCAGAGACCTGTAGCCGCAACATATCTTCTCAGAGATACGCCTACCAGCGCCCTAGATGTTCATTTTAGTCATTTCTTTGATTAATAAAATGAAGCATTATTTCCACTGCATCTTTGTATCTATGGCTATATGTGTATTATGTTGCGTTCCTGCATAAAATCTAGATCAGTGGTATCAAAGCGATATGCTCTTTCTCTATTTTTCTTTTCATATCCACAATGCGGCTAGGGTATAAGGAGTTCAACCTCGCAACCCCAACGACCCCCCATGGCAGAAGGAAAGAAAGACGAGGGAGCAAGAGATCCTATCAAACTCTTGCTCGAGGAGTCCCTAGAGAAACAAAGGAACACAATGATGGATAAATTTTCATAGATCCTTCCACAGCTGCCCACCGGCAGCACATCTACATCCAGCATGTCCGCCAACAGGTCCGTGACATCTTGGACAAATCCAACACCAAGTTTAGCAAAATTCCCCCTGCACCCCCCCTCCCCCCCTCCCCCCCCCCCATGGAAGAAGTTAACGCAATGGATACCATTGCTTCCTAAGGAGGGAGGAAGGATCTAGGTGGATATTGATGGCCTCCCACCTATTCCATTTGGACCCATAACATCAATTCTTTTAGTTTTTCAGCTTTAGCACAACTTACTATTTTTAGCAGGTTTTTGGGTCCTGCACACCTGGAGCCATTTTGGGGACTTATTGATCCAGGTGGATATTGGTGGCCACCCACCAAGTCCATTTGAACCCCCACTATCAATTATTTCAATTTGTAAGTTTCAGCACAACTTCCTATTTATAATAGTTTTTTGGGTCCTCAACTTTCGAAGCGGTTTTGAGGCCCTAAACGGCACTTTTTGGGAAAACTGAGAGCAACATGGGTCATAGACCGATGTTTCTCACTCGAAACTTGTAGTCCTCAGAAAAATATTTCTAACGAGCTATTGAGCGTGTCAAACGGAGATCGGATGCCAAAGTTACGTCCCCGGGAAGTTGAAACACCAATTTACCCAAACGGGACCCACAGTTTTGGTGCTTCATCTCCTAGGGTTAGGTTTTTGGATGTTTCGGATTCTAAATTGTTTCTTAAAAATAAGTAGGCCCTCAAGCCTCATTGTAACACAGTTCAGGGGGCTGGGAGCCGACACATCTCTTCTCAAGGATAAGCGCTACCAGTGCCCTAGCTCACTTGTTCTGATCATTATCTCTCATTGTAACACAGTTCAGGGGCTGGTAGCCGACACATCTCTTCTCAGAGATAAGCGTTGCCAGTACCCTAGTTATTCATTTCCATTATGTCTCATTGTAACACAGTTCAAAGGCCTGTAGCCGCCACATCTCTTCTCAGAGATACGCCTACCAGCACCCTAGCTGTTCATTTCAGTCATTTCTTTGATTAATAAAATGAAGCATTATTTCCACTGCATCTTTGTATCTATGGCTATATGTGTGTTATGTTGCATTCCTGCATAAAACCATATTGGAATGGAATGTTAGCCATAAATGGTGTCCCTAAATGGTACAAGAGCCCCATGTATGACAAAGCCAAAAATTAAAACCAAATAATCTTTTTTGTAAAACAAATAAAAATTGCAAGTCCTTTTGGGTACAAAACTCCATGAAAAATATACTTTAAAAATAGGCTATCTTCCACCATTGAAGGGTGCCATAGGAATTAAACCCTAGGGTTTTGAACTTGGATCATCATTGTTGAAAATGCTCCAACTTGGTCCTAGACCACAACCCAACAAATATTTGATTTAGACTAGGACATACTAATCTAAGGATACATGATTCCCTGCCCTTTTGTTTTTTGTTTATTGATAAGGCCATCAAACTCATTTATTATGCAAGATCCATTGTTGTTGCCTTGGGTGGTATAGACCTATTAATGCTATGATTTCTTTTTTTTCAATATTTTTATCAAGAAAAACCTAAAGGAATTTTATTATCCCTCTGAAACTCATCTTTGTGGGAGAAAGGACTGAATAGTTTGTGCCATCCAAATAAGGTAAGTTTTTTTCATCTGTCTCTTTGGTAGAATATCCATCTATTATGGAAGAGGTATGAAGCTTATGATCTAAGCCTTATCTAATTAATGATACAAGTCTAAGCTCCCTCATAAGGTCTGAATTTTTTCATATTTATGATTACAAACCAGAGCATTTATCAATTTTTCACTTCCCCCTTACCCCAAAACTCTGGGTATCTAGTAAGTGATCCACTTGGTGTTCCATCCATGATGTTGGAGGATGACAAAGAAACTTGGGCTTGAGCCCTACTTAGGGGTATTGACCTGGATAAGGTCATTGTTCTCCTATGAAAGCCTAAACCTAATCAAGGAGTGGCAAAATTTGAGAGCAATGCAAGCTTTGTGGCACCTTTTGGCACCTCTATGGAATCTAGTTACTTTGAATATATGAGAAGTTTTGTGGCAAATTTCATCGAGGAAAATATGTGAGTCCTATGGGATTATATCTCTTGCTCTAGTGAAGAACCTTTATTGTTAACCCATCAAGCCAAGTTTTTATAATGATGTTATTCTATAGGTATTAGTGAGAAACTTCTAGATGAGCATCCAACACTCCTAGCAAGTATGTGATCAAAACCTACCGATCTATTATTGGTATCATCTAAAATAGAATTCTAATCATCCTATTCAAGGTACCTTCTTTACGTCGTTCTAAATTTCTGCCACAAATATTAGAAAAAATGAAATTCAAATTTACTACTTACTAATAATGACATTTTCTCAAATAAATGTCAGTTTTCTAGATCATCCAAAGTTCTAAACACTTTCGCACCTGGATCCTAATCTTGGATTAAGGCACAAAACTTTGACCTTTATTAAAATAGCAATAAATTCTTGTCAGTTAATACAAACATGCCTTATACTGTGTCATGTATAATGAGCTTTAACGCCCATAGAACATGCCCCTTTTAAAATCTTTAAGTAATTATCAAAATGATTAATACCTTTTCTGCTGACTGGATGTTTGTTTTCTATCATAAAATAAGAGGGTAACATACTCATTGATGAGCGTACTATCCATTTCTACCTTTGCAACTATAACAACCCACAAACATACTTCCTTTCCTCATAAGGCATCAACATGTCATGTTATAACTTGGCTATGTTTTGTGTTAAGTTTGGAGTGACTTCAAAAACTTTCATATGTACCCGAAGATTACATAAGCCTAATTTGACACCCAAATCTGATAGCTATATGATTTTGTATGTTTCGTGAATGATATGTATCTTTTTTATTATGTGAAAATCAAGTAGAAGATTATTCATTACTACAAGAGTTGAGGTTAGTGGTTTAAGAACACACTCAATCATTAAAAATAGCAGGATACTCTATTAAATATAATTATCAAGTTGACGGACAAGAAATTATTTCCAATTGAATATAAACTTGCCTCTATCCTGGTTTGAGCTCAATTGAGGCCACCAAAATCCAAACAATCTATTCACATCAAGTACTAATGGGTTACATTCACCAACTTAATTCATTAGCCAATAAGGAAAAAATTTTCAAAATGGGATATGTTTGGGATAATGGTCAATTAACCACCTATGTCATATCTTAATCACCCCTCTAAAAATAATCACAAGTACCTTAGATTTAAGAGCACACATCTCTCATGCACCAACTCCTTCCCTGAGGAAAAGTATTAAAATGGCATGACCCAAGTATCCCTTAAAAAATTGAGGTCTCAAGGATGAACGTTATTAAATGTGTGAGTTTATTATAGCCTAGGAAAGGTGGGATAATGGAGCATGCAACCTCGGCATGTTGGGAAAACTGTAGGCAGTTCTATCAAACTTGTGTTCACTCATAATTCTCTCTATTTCTCAGTGTGGAATTGATTCCAATCATATGTTAAAAGGTGTATTCGGTGCTAAATTTTGAGTTCTTTGCTTCATAATATGTTCTCTCGTTAGGGAAATTTTCATCTCTAAGTTTCAATCAAGTGGCTTCCCCTATTTCTTTTTAGGGAATGATTCTAGTGTGGGAAAATTGTAGTTTAGCACAACTTATCCCTTTCTATTCCTAAGGGTTCATGTAGTAGAATCAAATGAAAATTATATAGTAGAGTAGGGTGGACATGTTAAAGTCTATTATAGAGGATTGAAACAGGATTAGAGTGCACATTTGAGGAAAAACTTGGATATCTTGAGCAGTCTAGGTTCCTTTTAGGGTTAGAAATCAAGTCACTTGTTACAGTATTATTTCAATGGTTAAAATGGTTATGTCTATTAAACATGAACCATATTGCATGGATATTTAATATTGTGCCAAATTATTGTATGGGTTTGATGAATAATACATTTTTCTATTGAATATTGTATTGTAATGTGGATTAATTGAATGCTACTTTTCTCGATTCATCTTATTATATCTTTGAAAACCTGATATTGTTCACTGAAGAATATATTAATTGTATTAAATTAACTATTATTTGGAAAAGGAAATTCTTCTGAAATCCAAGTAACCTATAAAACCATAGGGCATAATTACCCTAGTTCACTTCATAGAGGGTCCCCCCATCCCCCTTGAATTTCCCTAAAATTGGGTGTGCAGAGAATTTCATAGTTTTATTCAAGTTCTCCCAAATGTACCCTCTCAATTTATGAGGTAAGCCAAATGGATTCAGTTAACCAAATTATAATCTTTAGAAATATTGGAATGTCGGGTCTTGTTATAAGATTGGGTGGAAGATTCAGGACCTCTAAAGATCAAGCTCATGTCTCAGTTTTGTCAGGCAGGATGCCTCTTTCTATCTATATTCATTAATAAGTAGAGCCCATGAATGTTGCAGAACCATGTTTTGTTCTTGTCTAATTGGTTCTTTTTGTTTTTAGTTTCTTGACATATGTATATGTGGGCTCTTGTAGGGTTCCTTACTGTATTTAATAGTATAATTTTAGAATAAGTTAGATAAAGATACATGTAAAACAACTTGTGGTCAAGTGGTTAAATCAAACAACATTTCAGTGTTAAGACCTGGGTTGAAACTCCTAGAGAACATGTTGTTGTGTCAATATAATGTGGCCAATAGAGCCATACTGCATCTAAGACCAAGTGAAAGTCCTGCAGACCTTCATGACTCATGGATGTATTCCATCTTAGTGGGAGAGGGCAGGTTCAAATCCTGGTTGAACTTGGTGAAATAGAATACCTTTTGGTCATGGAATCTAAGGCAATGGTAAACCCACTTACTTAACAAAGGGTCATTTACCAACCCAAAGGTTTCAAAATTGACACAAAATGAGGAACACAAAAACCTATTTCTTTTTTGTGCCACTGAAGGATTGTTAATGGCGATGGTGTTCCATACACAAGGTCACATTAATTTAGTGTCATGTAAGAATATGATGCTTTAATAAACACAAACTAAAATTGGGCAAAGGGAAAAGTTTAACATTAGTTGAAGCTCCCTTGTTCTATTCGAGATAGGAGTCTATAGTGCAATTCTCTATCATTTATATTTCCATTCTTGAAAGGATATAGTTTTGCTACTTATTGTATCGACCCATATTAGTTTCTTGAAGCATATTTATTGTGTTTTGTCTACATCATTGATGAGATTTAATAAGTTACTAATTTTAAACAATGGATACCAAAGCATTCCTTTGGAAATTTAGGTTCATAGAATAACTATGTAAATATCACAGGATGAACATTTTAGATGTTACATATTCTACATCATATGATTTTGGGAACATAAATTGTTAATTGGACTTTGTGGTTTAGTTCCAATCAATATACTATGATAAGCTTTGATTCAGTCATAGAAATAAGATTCCTGCAAATAATTATAATTACATAGACAATATGAAGACTAATTATAGTTGCATTTTTCAATAGGTTATGAGTTTTGATCTATGGACTTGGTCAATGGCTATGAGGTTCGATGAGGTTCGCCGAACCTCAAATTTTTTTAAGGTTCGTTGAAGTTAAAGGAACCCTGTGACATAGAGTAGAAGAAATGGGTTCATTATAATTTGAATATTTCCATGTATTTCTTGTTTTCAAGAGTAATAAACAATGTTGTGATTTGAGTTTTAGATCTGTGTACTTGCTGCTACTTTCTTCAGTTTATAGTTCCTATATAAAATCAGATTGCAGTTTTGATAGAGATTTTACTTTTATGTTTTCCTTGGTAAGTTAGAAATCTGACTGGTATTGTTACCAATCGTAATAGATTTTGGGCAGATTTAAATACTTGTAATGGAACCAACACTATATAAGAAGGCACTAATTGAAGTTTGTCTTTATATTAAAGACCAATCAGATTCACTTGTTTAGGGCCCAAATTGGAATGGAGGATTATACACCATAAATATGGGTTACCAGGTAGCATTCTAGGAGGAAGGGAAGGATACCCACATTAGTGGTAGCTAATTCTGTGGAAGCCAAAGACATCTCATAAAGCAAAAATATTCCTTTGGCTCTCACAATCAAACAAAATACTCAACTAGAAAAATCTACAAAAGCAAGGTTGGAAGGGGTGCAAAAGGTGTCTGCTATGCACAGAGACTTGGAAGATAGTCCACCACTTATTTTTTACATGCAAATACAGCCATGATGTATAGAATGAAGCTAAAATTCTAACTGGGGGGAAGGAGAATAGCAAGGAATCTCACCAATTGAACGTTTGGAAAGTTGGATGAAGGACCGTTTGGTTCGTGAGCATCACTCCCTCCCTCCATTTGTCACTTGGGCACTATTTATGATTAGGAATGATTTCCTATTTTCAAGTGTCTCACAGTTTCCAAGGCATATATTAAAGGACTAATGCAACATATATTTTCTTCCCCAAGGCTACAAAGAAGAAGCAATCAACAGAGATGTTGTCACTAGAAGTGGAAAAAAATGGCCTGGTGTTTCTTTGATGGAGCCTTCACTGGTAACCATGCCATTATGGGTTATAACTCAGGAGGATCCCTCTATCTATCAAAATAACATCGGTTTACCTTTTCATAGGTATTGGCACACACAACAGGGCAGAGATAAGGGGAGTGTAGAAACTCATGAGACTAGTAGAGGGAAAGAGAGTAAACTAGCATCAAGTTTATGGTGATTCCCTAATTTTCATATGGTCACTACAAGAAAAAAGGACATTGGTGAGGGTCAAAAGGGCTTTCGTCACCAAAAATTGAACGTCATCAAAGGTGGCGTCGCCAAAAGTATAAGTGTTGCGGTGACATTCAAGGTCCGTCACCAATAATGATTTATAGTGACAGATAGTGACCGTCACCATTTGATATGAGAAATGGTGATGGAAAATCGCCTCTATCACCAAAAAACTGAACATCACTAAAGGTGGCATCGCCGAAAGTATGTGTTGTGGTGACATTCAAGGTCCGTCACGAATATTGATTATAATGACAGATAGTGACCGTCACCATTTCATATGAACAACAACGATTTTTTTGTGATGGACCTTTCATGGCCGTCACTACTACTGCATATATATGGCGACGTTCATTGACCGTCACCATAAACTCATTGGTGACATCAAGGTCCGTCACGAATAATGACTATAACGACAAACAATGACCCTCACCATTTCATATCAACAACAAAGATTTATGGTGACGGGCCTTTAATGGTCATCACTATTGATGCGTATATATGGTGGCATTTGTTGACCATCACCATTTCATATTTTGGTGAGGGTCGAAAAATGTGACCATAAGCTCATTGGTGATGGTCAAAAGAGCATCCGTCACCAAAAACTAATTGTCATAATTCCTTATGAATATCAGGGCACGATGGAATTGAACCACCAACCTCCTGCTTGTAAAGCAGGTGCTCTTCCATTGAGCTAGCACCCTTTAAAGAATTAGCATTTAAACTAGAAATTTCCCCTAAAGGTGCAAAGATACACCAAAGGAATAGAAAATCTAGGAAAATCAAAAGTTGCTAGAAATAATATGTTCAACATACATAATAAAAATACAATAACAATAAATTTTGATATAATCTAACAAATCATGTCCTACGTAGGAGAGTAACTGAAAATCACAACTAGAAATTTGAATCACAACATAAAAATATAAAAGAACATGCAATAGGAAAGGAACAACTCCACAGTTTGAGAAATATGAACAATCCATGGGCTTGTTCTTACATATTGATATAGATAACTAAATAGAAATCTAGATTTATGAAATTCAAGTATTACACAAGAATGTCTTGAACAAATATCAATATGTAAAATAGTATTTTTTTGCATTTGGATTTACCTAGCCGAACCTCAGGAAAAATTTTCCACAGAAACGGCCAATAAACATAACAACGTGGACCTTAAACATAACAACATGGACCTCAGGAGCAATTGTGCAGGGGATAAAATATGAAGGTAAAGCACTAGAGAAGTATTCAAAGCAAATAATGAAAAGCGTATCTAGAAAGAGCTAAGAACCCTCTGAAGTAAACCACCCATTTATCATCGTGATTAGTACACTTGAAAAAAAAGATTAGAATAAATTATGAACTATTACACCAAAAAACAGTGAATTTTTCCACTAAAATATAGTTTGAAATTTATCACTAGCATGACGCTAACTTCTCTACAAAAATAGGGAAGTTTCAAGACAATGTATAATAGCTTTCATGGAAATCGTGTTGATAAAACCTTCCAAGGAATAAGACCACAACAGTGAACAAGAGTGTCATCATACTTAACACTATCAAAGAGTGGTCAATAGCAAAAGTGAATTAACAAACCTTCATAACTTGCATTGGTTCATTATCCTTCATCCAACCCTAAAATTTTAGACCAAGGTTAACATTTTGAAGGAAAATTAAGAAAATTCACATGATCTTGTGAAATAAGAATTTTATCACTACCATTAACTATAATGCAATATTTTTTCACAAACAAAGAATCCTTGTCTAAAGTGAAGTAGTCAGTGATGATTAAGACTAATTGTGGGCTTAGAATTGTTTTTCCATTTTTTTTTTTGAATTGTTAGAATTACCGTACTTAGTAGCAAAGGCATTTCCACCATGGATTGGGAAGTCCACAACAACCACTTATGTAAGTGGGATTGTTGACTATAATCATTTTAACCTTCTCCTTCCTTTTGCTCAGCCACTGAAATATGTGTTGAGAACTTTTTGCTTAAGACATCCCTCATTAGAATGGGTAGACCATTAGTGATAATCATAATATTCTCGTAACATTTTCACTATCATTACAATTTATTTTGGGCTAAAATTTAGACTTATGGGTATCTTTTTCATGCCTTGTAAACAAATGAAGATGACAAGGGGAAGGAGCAGAAGAAGAGGGATTAGAAAAAATCCACTGAGAGGAGCTTGAATTTTTGTCAATGATGCTCCATCTTTAGGGATCGCTTTTGTAACTTGATTTCAATATTCAAGGCCAGCCAGAAAGCCTTGCTCCAATGAACTGAGTGCATGCAAATCCCATCTTGTGTTAAATATGAAACAGGAGACACTTGATAAAATTGAAACATTAATCCCCGACGATGAATTTTTCAATATACTAATGAACAATCAATGCCAGCAATTTTCAGAGAGGCATCCACCGCTAAGTAGCTTCTTCCTAAGAGGTTAGAAACATTGTCTAATAACTATTTTTTAGAAGCCATCAAAATCACCCAACAGGCACCACATTGCACACAACATGTTGAGTTGTGGGAGAAAGAATCTTAAATTATAATGCACCCTTCTGCGAGAGTAACGACATTTTGGAGAAACAAAAATGCCTATGATAAGTGATATACCTTCTGGAGGTATAGAAATGTTGGCACCAGATCAGGAGGTTGGTCCGGACCCCAAGAGATATCTAGGGAACAACCCCAAAACCAAGTAGCTCTAAGGTTATGGCAGAAATTTTGAGAAGGAATGTTAAGGCAAAAGTCTTGCAATCATACTAAACTCACAGGATAACTACGAACCAAGAATGACAAAGTTCTGGACAGTTCCTTAGTCTAAAGAGGCTAGAAGCTCATGCAACACTAGAAGGTTATTTTATTGGCAAAGAGAATTCTATGTGCATCTTGCAGATGCAAACTGCTCTTGCACATGATGGGAAAAAGAGCTTGCAAAAAGATGCCCTGTGTGTAGCATCAACACACACAACATTCTCTTTTTCCCAATGCACTAACCTTCTAGTTATGGCCAAATAGCACTTGGGTCACAGTGGCAAGGCTTTCAGTAGCAAGCACTTACCAAATCTTCCATAATTTGCGTTATTGTACCAGAACTAGATCTTGGACCTATGCTAAGATGTGAGGTGTTTCCACTGCAAGACATTAAGCAATGTGTTTAGCATTCAGAGCTGAAAAAATTGAGAAACATCTTGACCAGGGAAAAATAGCTAGAAAGAAATGAACAAATAATAATAATGATACCTCTAGATGATTATAAATAGGAAACCCTACTATCACTGCACTGGAGGTGTAGGCCTTCACTTTTTTATTTTTCATTATAATTTGCACAAAATCCCTCTAATCCTAGCATGTCACATTTTTTCATTTAGAAAAAGTTAAATACTTTTTCATTTGGTCACGTATGAATCCTAACTGACAACTGGTATTATATATGCCATACATAACAATTAGTAAGCCAAAAAAATTAAATGCAATGTTTCAACTGTAACTTCTTATCGTGAAATGTTAGTTATAGTAATAGAAATGGTATGCCAATTGCATAAGCCATATGTATCTCCTATGGAAAGGCTGATTGTAATCCCCGTGGGAGCCAAAATCTCAATAAATAGCAACATAAAGAACTAATATGAAACAGAATTGTTGTAGAAACTATTTTATAAATGGGAAAGGTAGTGAATTATGGAATATCATATCATGCGTACTACCTATTTAGTTACTTAACCTGCAATATCTACTATCATTTTCAGTTTCTTTATTATTTTGGTACACTTCTCATTTTATCTAGAATTACAGTGAGATAGTTGTCTAATAGTTGGTCATATTATAGTAGGAATGTCATCAATATAGGAAATCTAGGTTTTGACTGAAAATGAGAGCAGGACATAAGGAAAATCATTGCCACAAGGTAAAACTATGATTGACAACTTCTTATTGGAATGTATATTATTTGGAGTTAAATACAAACTATGATTATTTGTGGTAATGCTATGGATGTTAGAGAATAGATATTCAAGAAAGTATCGTCACTGTAACATGTCTACAATGTAGTTGTAGATCCTTTTTCACCTTGGTTTCTATTTTTTGCAATGGCTTGTAGTGCTAGCATGATGTGTGCATTAGATATTTTCTTGCAATGTTCTAGTGAACCTGGTATTTTCAAGAGGGTCATAACCTATTAGGAAAGAACTTATTTTTTCATAAGAGGCATTCCTAGAAAAAATTGGTCAAGAGGCCAATATGAAAGACAAAATTATAATATATATTGTGACTTCTCCAAAGATTGAAACGTATTCAATGGTTGATACTTCACTAGTCAGTCAATAATGCAACATCGTTCAGAAACTAAAACACAGTGGTGACTTGCAGGTCATGTTTGCATTATGCTAGTACAAGCTTAGTCTATTCAGAGGCCTACCATATGCAACAAAAGATATTTGTAGAGAAGCTTGCCATGTGCACTATTGGAATTGTAGGACAAATTAAATAGTTAGTTTATATATATTCAGTGATTTTGAATTAGGAAAGAAGCCCTTAAAATGTACATCCATCATAAGAGTAGGCCGAGTTCAATCTAATGAAGTGTGTTGCTGCTTGCACACACTTTTTATTTATTTTTCCCATTTTAGGCCTTAGAAAACTGACATAGTAAATGTATAAGAGTTCCCAAAATAAGTGTCTAAGTGATATGGAAGACATGTGAGAAAAGTTAAGCTGGCGTATCCATGTTCACCCATTATTGGGCTTCTTTAGGATTAATAGTTGAGGAAATTTTTTCAGCATTGTGGGACTAAGAAAGTATGTCAACTTGTAAGATTAAATAACATTGCAACACCATGAGAGTCATCTAGAATTGTTGAACTGATGCTGAAAAATTTAGCATAATAATAGGAGACAACTTAGCAACTTCTTAGTATCATGTTGCATGAAGAATTGACTCGATTCTAAGTTTTTGAGGCAACTGATATACCACCCAAATCATGTCCTTTAGGAGACAAAGTTTGCACATTGAGTGTGTGAGAGGGCGAATGGGTATCATGTTCACATGGACTGATACATTAGTCCAATTTATATTTTCTTATCTTTTCCTAAAGGCTAATATCAGTAAATGCGAACATGAGAGTGGGTGCCCTCACATTTGAAGAGACAAATCTAGAGGGATTGTGTTAAAGAACAATTAAGTTAATCATTCTACCCTCATGCTTAATGGAAATAAACATTTGATATGATTCATTTCATATGTGCCCAAAGTTTGAAAACACTAAAGTTTAAACTCCCAATGTGTCCTTTATGAGAGTGGGTGCCCTCACATTTAAAGAGACAAATCTAGAGGGATTGTGTTAAAGACCATTTAAGTTAATAATTATACCCTCATGCTTAATGGAAATAAACATTTCATATGATTCATGTCATATGTTCCCAACGTTTGAAAACACTAAAGTTTAAAATCCTAGGATCTGATCACTTTATTTATTTGTTATTTTTACAAAAATTGGAGGTCATTGGTGAGAAAAAATCTCAAAAACCATAAAAACATTATCAAAATGATTAGAAAAAGGGATGTTGCTTGTAGAGGTAATGGGGTCTCTGCAAGAGGCAGCCAAGGAGAAGGTGACTTGTTGAAAAAAAGAGGCTCTAAATACTCTTGTATCCAAGCACTAAAGATCATTGATGACGAAGATGAGTCTAAGTTTGAAGATGAATATGATGAATTTGATTCAGTGAAGCTTGTGGGGAACAAGAAACCAATGTTGACTCCTATTGAAAAATAAAATCCAGAAACAAGCAGTGTGAAGGTTACTGGGGATGTTAATTATTTGAGCCAATCAAGATTTCACTAGCACAATATCTCACCATTGACACTCAAGGTGACCAACACAGTGGGATATGAGTGTATGACCATTGTGCAAGAAGTAACTCTTCCATCTATTCTCAAAGGCAAGTATGTGTAGGCCGAGGTTAAAACTTGCACTGACAAGACAATATCATTTATATTTTCTGCTATTGAGGTGATAATGAAGTCACAATTCCTCCAAGGTCATAAAAGGTCGCCTATTCTTGTTCTTTTCATTTGTCCCACTATGGAACTTGCAATTCAAGTTGTTGTCCAGGCCAATGTTTTGTTTAAATACCATGAAAATATTGTTGTACAAGTAGTTAGTGAGGGCACTAAATTACCAAGAAAACATAAATGGTTACAAACAAATCCTTGCCAAATATTAGTGGCCACTCGTGGAAGGCTTTGGTACCATATAGAGAATACCCCAGCTGTCTCAAATCGTTTAATGGGTGTGAAAATGCTCATACTTTGATGAAGTTGGCCATTTCCTAGATATAGGGTTCCATAGGGATATTGATATAGGGACATCCCTAGTTCCTTATTACAACCATGCCGACCCAAGTAAAAAATCCTTGATATAGGGCTACCAACCCCTATAATGAATCTTGATTATGGGGATGTCACCACTTGTGACAAATCCTTGTCACAAGATTTTAAGCCCCCCATAATAGGCAAATCCCTCTTACAAGGCATCATCAACACTCATAACATTGATCCAATGTTGAGTACAACCCAATGTTACATAGTGAAACACTGACCAATGTTTGGGGCACAATCCGCATGCTTCCATGACAATGAAACTTTAAGTGAAACAATTGCAATGTACCCAAAATAGTGAAATGTGATGCAAAACATTTTACTTTTAATGAGGGATGTTTCAAATATGTAAATTGGGTAACTAAGGTTATGGAGATGAAAATCCATGAGGCCAACCAAGGTTATGGAGTAAATTGCAAGGCATGAGCAACAAATAATGAAGCAAATGTATAATCCAATGTTTGTTAAGAGTTCTAAAACTCTAATGCACAAGGAAGATATGCATCAACAAGAAAGAGATGAAAGTAAATCTCAGTATTCAAGGAAAAAGTTAGATGAATAAATTGACAAGTTGTGGATTTTGATGAAGAGAATGACCAGGAGAAGGTACAACAAGAGGAAAAGGACAACCAACAACAAAGTACAATTGACTAAGGACCTTTGCATTAGCAAGGTAAGTGGAAAAGAACAACATAGGATTTGGAAGCCTAGATAAGTGAATATAACATCAACACTAGGAAAACAACATGTAGGGAAGAATGGAAAACTAAAACACAAGCTTGGGATTCTATAGGATTCAAGAACTAATGACACATGAACAAGAGTTCATTAAATTTTTCTACAATGGGATTCTGATGCAGGAGCACTAAAACTTCTAAAAGCCATCAAGCATTCTGAAGAAAAGCTCCAAAAGGGTTTTCAACATTGAAAATTAATTTAAATTCCTTATTTGTAAATATTGTTTGTTTCTTTTAATTATTATACAATATTTTTAGAAAACTTATGGGTAGGAACGATTTTTTCCTTAAGGAAAAATAAATTCTACCTTGAAAAGCATAATAGATTTAGGGAATAAATCACGGAGCTACTTTTCTTTTAAAGTTGTATTTGATCAATTTAAAATTAAGAGAAAATAAAATGACATTCAAATAAATGGTAAATCAGGCCATAGAGAGAATGAATGCCTCTCACCATGTGTATGCACAAAACTAGTTTAATGAATAAGAGTTCATGAATTTACTATATTGGACTGTGTTGGATATATGTTGTTATAAATTAATGTATAACGAAGACCTTGAATTTATTCTATATTCGATTTCTGAGTCAAAGTTTAATTATCTATTCATTTCCGGTTGAAGAATCTCTTTTTTGTGCACACTAGAGGGTTTTGGGAAAATGAAGCTATTGTCAATGTTTTAGGAGTATAATTGACTAGGAGAAGGCACCAAACTGTCAGTAAATTGTTGGAGGCATAAGGTTAACATGAAATTATGGAATGGGCTATTTTGATCCAACTAATCAACTCTTGCATCGGTTTGTTTGGACCATGAATATTAATTTGTAAAAGAATTGGAAGGAGAGTCCAATCTCTATGATATGGAATCACCTTGGAAGTGGCCAGGAGGAATAGACAGAGATAGAGAATTGAAGCCAACTGAGTTTCTCTATCTTGTGAGGATTGAGTTCCAACTGAAATAATATTTTAGAGTCCAAATCTGCGTTGAGCTATATAGAAGTGTGACCATATTAAGATGAGACAATAACCATGGATATTAAGTTGAAGTGAATGTTTTCGGTACAATTTTCGGCATAAACACTGGAAAATGTGTTTTTAACCTTGCGTTGGCAATTTAATTTGAATTATGGAAACATGTTGTTTTCTGTTTTGCTATATATTTCAATTAATGATCGAAATTGTAAGTGTGAGAAACATTGCCAAAGAGCTCTGCTATAGAATTTCACTCCGCAACGTCATGCAGAGTGTGGAATAGGCATATGAATGGGTTATATTGCAGGTTTTCTGCTATGGTTGAAGTGGTACCCACTGCCGGTGAAGTTTGCCTCCTACAAGGTTCCATGGTAAAACCGACGAGGATAAAGGGGTGCGTGCACATATAACCATGGAAGACCCTATAAACACCAAATGAGCCTCTATTGTGGCTATATAATTAAGAATACCATCTACGTTGAATCAGTGTTTGCAGCAGCAACTACTTTGTGAATTTTAAGACTCTTTTGCTAATCTCCTTCCGGGAAGGCAACTACTTTGTGAATTTCTGGATTCTTTTGCTAATCTCCTTCCGGGAAACAAAGTTTGTGATGTGGCATGTGCTATGCTCCTGCCTACTCCACATGAAGATTCCTTTCATGGTTTCTCTGACATCCATCTTCTTATAGTCGCATTCCATATCAGTGGAAAACTCAAATAAATATTTCAGTGATTGAGTTTCTATATTGAGTTCTGAGTGTCTTTGAAAACAATCTATTGATCAGAATGGCGGAGGGTTTGGTGATCCAATCACTTGCATGCACTATACCATATGAGATGCTGGGGATCATTAAAGACGTGTTGAAGAAGATTTTTTCCAGCAAGGAGAATTGCAAATGCCTCCAAAAAACCCTGGAAGGAATCACACCTGTATTACTTGACAACTTTGCGAGTAGTGTAGAGTTTTCTCAACCTAGCCAGAAGCTGCTCAGCGAAATTTATCAGCAGCCGCAGGAGGGTAAGAGGTTGGTTAAGGCCTGTTCCAAGGTAAGTCGCTTGAATATCTTCAGGAGCTATAAGTATGAAAATAAAATTGAACGCTTGGATTTGTATATTGTCAATTTCACTCAGACGAAAGTTTGGGCGCATATCTGTTCTAAATTGCATAGCCTGTGAGTACAGCAGGATCAACTTGTGACTATTGGGCACAAAATAGAGCATAAAATTGAGAATATTGACCTCAAAATGGAGGATAAACTTGAAGGTATTGGGCACAAAATTGACACAATAAGGGAATAATCTGACCTTAAGTTTATCGCAGATCAGATGTATCAATTGGAAATTGGTAAAAGGGCTTCCCAATCGAGCGTCCCAGAATTTCCAGATTTAAGAGTTGGTTTGAGGGGTTTGGTGTATGAGCTGGAAAAAACGTCTCTTGCGCAATGATGCTCCACTTCTCGGAGTAATAGGCATGGGGGGCAGTGGAAATACTACTGTGGCATTAGCCCTCTGTAATGATAATGAAGTCAAAGGTCATTTTAAGGAGATGATAGTTTTTGAAAGAGTTTCGCAATCACTGAACCTTAAGGGACTTGTTGAGAGAATGTGGGACAATATTGTTTGCCAGAAAAGACCTGAAATTCATGACGTCGAAGATGCACATCAATAGCTGCGACAAAGGCTTCGCCAAATGGAACCTCAACCAACTTTGGTGGTGCTGGATGATGTTTGGGAAATTGATCTTCTTGAAAAGATTTTTTTTGAAGGAAAAGGGCTTAAAACTCTTGTTACAACTAGAAACAACAATGTTGTTAAATCTGATTACCGATATGATTTTCCGTGTTTGAGAGAGCAAGATGCCGTGTCCCTTTTCTTCTTTTCGGCATTTGATCGAAAGTCCATTCCAGAAACAACAGATTACAACCTAGTCAAAGAGGTAATAGCAGAATGTAAAGGATTTTCGCTTGCTCTTAAGGTGATTGGAAGGTCTCTCCATGGTCAGCCACGTGCAACATGGATAACTACCAAGGAAAAACTTTCTCAAGGACAAACAATATCTGAATATCACGAAACAAAAGTTCTGAAACGAATGGAAACAATCATAGATATCTTGGAAGAAGAAGTCCGAGAATGCTTTCTGGACGTGGGAATATTTCGAGAGGCTAGAAAAATATCTGTTGATCCATTGTTAGACTTGGGTGTTTATGTTCATAAATTGAAATGGACAGCTGCTTACATAATCTTAATAGAACTTGCGAGTTGAAATCTTGTGACTTTGGTGAAAAATAAAAAAGGTACCCCGGGGAATCCTTATGGCTGTAGTGGTGAGCTTTCCTTGATTCAACATGATGCATTGTGAGACCTGGCTATCTATTGGACTGAGCAAGAGCCTATAATTGAAAGACGCAAAAGGTTTATCGTGCCTCAGAAAGCTAATTCTATTTGCAAAATGTGGAAGAAGCATGCAGGGTGTGATTTCAATGCTGATATTGTTTCCTTCCACACAGGTTTGATGGAGGAGAAGGATTGGTGTCAGATGAACTTCCCTAATGCCAAGGCGCTTATCTTGAAATTTTCTGCAAGTGAATACTTTCTTCCACCATTCATGCAATCAATGGATAAATTAAAGATTCTCATAATTTTAAATCACAATTCTAAGAAGGCTACTCTCAAAGCTATTTCAGTCCTCTCTTCATTAACGTAGCTAAAATTTATTCGGTTGCAAAGAGTAATTGTTCCTCCCCTCCAAGAATACTGTCAGTCCTAGAAAAAACTAGAGAAGTTATCCTTGGTTCTATGTGAGGGTTGTGGGAATACTACAGGATTACATATGGGGGTGGATTTAAATTTCCAGTCTTCTTGAGTTAGCTATCGATCACTGTAGTGATTTGAGGGAACTTCCTACGAGTATTTGTAGTTGGAATACCCTTGAACGGTTGTCTGTCACAAATTGCCACGATCTTCATAAGTTATCGGAAGATATAGGTAATCTCAGCTCACTGCAGATGCTCAAATAGTATGCATGCCCAAGTTTAAAAGAAATACCCTATTCAGTTTGCAAGCTAAGACAACTACAATTCCTTGATATTTCACTTTGTGGGTACCTAAAACAACTCCCAGATAAATTGGGCCAATTATCTAGCTTAAAAGAACTTGATATGAGGGAGTGCTCTCGTGTGAAGCAACTTCCCAAATCAGCTAGTGACTTAAGGTCTCTGGTTCATGTCATCTATGATGAGAAGATTCGGCATCAGTGGTTATCTATCAAGGCCTTTACCATTCCCAACCTTTGCATGGAAGTTGTAGAAGAAAACTTACATTTGGATTGGCTTGAATATTGATTGATTCATAATATATAGGATGGCACTTGCAGGGATTCTCTCTCTCTATGTAGATCTCCTGAGCCAAGGTGAAAAACTGGATGTCTAATAAACAGAGTTACATTGGAGCCTTGAACATTGCTGGTTGAAATTTGGAAAATAACAAAACCTCAACATATTGGGGCTATGAGGTTTACCCAACAAGGAGCTCCAGGTGATCAACCCTACATAGTTGTTCATAGTGATAGAAACAATTTATTGTGTGCCTGGAAGACACTATCCTGCGGGATTGAGACTTTGTCAATTGGTACAAAGTGTAACTTACTTTTATACATGATATTTTTTTGTCTAATCATGTTCGCAGTGCATAATATGATCAATTTTTTCCAACATCCGTGAACCTAGTAAACTTCCTGCAATTACTGAACTTTTGATGGCTTGGGCAGTAATAAATAGCATGGCAATGTCATGCAGAGTGTGGCTCATGGCATAATGCGTAATATGGGAGAGATAAGCACAATTGTTTAATTGGTACAATACCTGCAAGTTGGAAGGGCATACAAAGTTTGCACTTGTTATCATTGGAACATAACCAATTGACAGGGTTTCTTCCAGAATGGATCTGGAAATTCAAGGATTTGCAAGTTCTCAATCTCTCCAATAATTTGTTTTATGGAGAAATTCCCACCCAAGTATTTGAATTGAAAGTTCTTTGTACTACACTTGATCCATCAGAGGAAGGCTCTAACTTGTTATCATTGGAACACAACCAGTTGACAGGGTTTCTTCCAGAATGGATGTGGAAATTCAAGGATTTGCAAGTGCTCAATTTCTCCAATAATTTGTTTTATGGAGAAATTTCCACCCAAGTATCTGAATTGAAAGTTCTTTGTACTACACCTGATCCATCAGAGGTAGGCTCTAAGGACGAAACTCTGTGGGGATGTTTTGATGCGCTGTCTGCTAATGGTTTCACTAGATCGGAAAAAACTGATGCTATGTTCTATGTTCAATTTCAAGGGTCAGGAACAAAATTTTCAACTTCAACTTCTTTATTTTTCTAAGGGTTTGATCAACTTGTCAAACAATAGGTTAACCGGTAGAATTCCTTCACCTTTTGGGTTGGTCAAAGGCCGAGTTTAAATATCTCCATCAATAAATTGACAGGACACATACACATCAAATATGGGGTCTAGACCAAAAAAATAAGTCAGAGATTACTGCAAACGCAACATGCAACTCAGATTCAAGACATCGAAATAAAAAAAACTCAATAAATTCACTTGCAAAGCATTAAAATATGGGGTTTTCAGAAAATATAAAAAGATTCAACTTGGTTATTTCTGGAGGTTCATTTTATAAATACCTTGGGCAGGCTGTCAATGCAATCCATGAGATTCAGTACACAAAATGAGAAAGGTCCCCCATACCACAACTTGTCGTTACAAAACAATTGAAATGTGACTACTAGGCTTGGATACTCTTTGCTTGATACACTATACTCGACTCCGCTTGGTCCACTTGGATACTCTGCTTTGATACCCCGTTGTTACCATTTCATCATTGACCCATTATGCATTCAGTAAGGAAGTTCTAGAACCAAAGTCAGTCAATCCCAATCCATTCCCCCAGATTCCGTAGACCGAGAGTAGATTCTCGCTCCAGATTGATCTCGAGATACAGAATCGTCAGGGGGGTGGGTAGCATCTTGAATTTACTTCCTCCTCAGAGGCCAATCCGACGTGCATCTCAACAGCTATGGCATCAACCAGCTACCAAAAACGATACAAGGGGTAGAGCATCCCTGCAAAAAGCCCTCCAGAAGGTTCCACTTGCAGGCGGGAATAAAAATTTATCAAAAAATAAAAAATAGAATCGTTCGCTTCCTTAAAAGTATTGAAATTGAATTTTCAACCAATGCGAGAGCGAGGGTGGATTTTTTTTGGATGGGAATTGGAATTAATTTAAAATTTAAAATTAAAGTTAAATTAAATAAAAATTAAATTGCAATAATAATATTTAAAAAAATAATTATATATAATATTAAATTAAAAAATCAATATAAATAAATAAGATATTAAAATGCATATGAATTATTTAATATGTAAAACTTATAAACATAATTAATTAGTAGTTATAATTATTTGTGTGATCATCTTTAAATTAAAATACTCAAAATTAAATTTATCTGTTTTTTTCTTGTTTTAATATAGACATAAAAAGGTATGATAAAATGCCCTCTTTTAAGGTTTGATAGTTATTATATTTTTTACTAAGTTTTCATCTATCATAATGAGGCCAATTGCCCAGATTTAGCATTATGAGAGTTGTTATAGTTGCTACAACACCACCCAAAATTTTGGGCATTTTTCGAACTCTGATTTTTTCCCCATTCACACTTTACATGTTGCCCTGACACATCATATGTTGCCTCAGACGTTGACATTATGATGAAATTACAGTTTCGAAGGTGTGTCGCTTCGGTGATGTGCCAAGAGACTCCCTTCACTTCAAAACTTATCTTTCCCTAGTATGTATCGCAACCAACAAAAGCACTGAATGTGGACAAGCAACATTTCATTTTGGATCCCCTTATGTTGACTATACTAGGGTTTGGGAGAAACCATAATTTGGAAAGAAAGTGACCCCCTTTCTGTGTTTAACCTATGCCTCTAAGGGCATAGTCTCATCAACATCGCACACCATGGTGAGATTTATTGCATAGCATGTCACCCTAGGCCCTTGACTAGTCCTATGCCTCAACATGTGCAATAGGGTTTGAGAGAATTTTATATTTTTCTCGGCATCCTTGAAACCTTAGGCATTGGTGATTGAAGGTACAAACCTTCCATGAATTAATCCTTACTCTCGAGGGTGATTATCATCTTCACCTTCTCATCTTATCTCGAAACTGGATCACTAATATGCATCAGGGTTTACAAGGTACCTCGTATAACATTAGTCCTCATTCCCTCTCATTTCATTAGGTTTTGTGAAGGTAGTTGTTGTTGGGAGTTATCTTGTCATCAACCTACATTTTCAAGGGTGTTTTCCCATTGGTCATATTGTGCATGTGCCCTTATTCTCTCCATTATTTTAGGGTTTGGATTATTATGGTCTTGTTCATATATTATAAAATCCTAAGTTATCAAAGCCATGAATCAAAGGTTAAAACCTTTTCCACTTGAATTTCACTTTGGCGCGTGTTACTCGGGTTTCTCTCCACCAAGTTTTAAGGAATCATATCCATGATATCCATGTGCATAGGAATTATTTTCCCAAAATAAGGTTTGTTTATGTGTGAGAGAGTAAGCCTCCAAAGCTTGGAATTTCGCTTCATATGTTAATATTAGAAGGAATGTTTGAACAATCAAGTCATAATCATTTACAAAACTACGTGAAAGTCTCTAGTGTAATTATCACAAGATATAATTAAGTTGAGGATAACCTGATCATGATCGTTGAAGTCGTTACTTAATGCATGCCTGCAATTCTACTATTTGGTTGATAACCAAATATTTATATTGTAAATGTGAAACAACTTTGGATAGTGATACCCTAGAGCCATAAAGATACTTACTATTTGTATTAGTATTCATATTGTTTTATATTGTGGCTCATGCCTTCTTGTAATGTGGCATCGCAGGTCTTTTCTTAAACCACTAAGGGGGGACCACCAATTCAAAAGGAATAAAGACACAGTGGTCTACATAAAAGAGGGCTCTCGACCATATGTGTATTTGGTCACTTCTTCTCATGAGGTTGGTGTGTGTGCACATGGATAAACCAAACCAGGTTTTCGTTGAAAGCATCGCCCCAAACGATGAAAGGAGCACCGCCTAACTGGGCCTCACATGAAAATTTGGAAAGCACCAAGACATTGGTCACTGAGAAAGCATTGGGTAAGGGTGAACATGTGAGACTATGAGAAACAAAACACTTGAGTCTTCCAACCTTTTAATATGGTTGCAGAAGTAAAGGCTAAAGCAGAGGCAAATGCATCAATCATTTATGTACCAATGCCATTTGTTTTTGCAACTATTTTGGAAGCAATGAATTCAAAACTATACTTTTTTTTCTGCATTAAGGAGGGTGTTACCTGACATGGTATGGTACGTGTAAAGAAAAATTTAAATGAGCAATCGAAGACTCGACTTATCAGGTCAAATTGTCAAGCCTGGTGAGTGCAAAATTGATCTTTATATGGAGTCGCCTCAGCTACATATTAAGTCGAAGCATGAAATCCAATGATATGGTGAGAAGGAACCACTTAGGAAGAAGACTTATTTAAATAATAAATATTGGCTTCAGGGCTTGGCATGTGTTTAATTAAAGTGGCCCATGTTTGGAGTTTTGGCTTTATTGGCCGAACATGTGAGGATCAACACAATTGCATCTGAAGGTCGCATTTAAAGAACTATTGGTAAAAATCTTGGTGGTCACCACAACACAAATGCACACTCCAAAGTAGAGCATAAAAATAAAATGGTAAAGGGAGTTAACGAGTTCTGATCATTATGAGAGAGAGAGAGGAGACGAGATGTGATTTTCTTTTGGGCAATATGAACATTTATATACAAGTTAGATGCCATGGGAATATGGCATGTATGTATGTATATTATTAACATACCATATCAAGGACCTTTTAATTATGGAAATGTGTTATTAGGGTGCAAGCAAAGCCACAGATCAATGAAGATGTTAATAACACAATCTTCTAGTAGTGGACGTTGGCTTCTAAAATACAATGATAAGGCTCCACAAGGATTGCATAGGTGTTAGCACTAACGTCCACCAACCATGCCATAGTGAGACCACACGTAGCTAAAAATACATAGCTAAGTAACATGGATTTACATTTCAACCCTTAGCTTTGCCTGCTAAATGTCTAAAAAACATGGGCATGGAAATTTTATTTGTTGTTTGCAAACTGCTTATAACACAAATAGTTGAATTTTAGGCATGTCTTTAGAGAAACGGCTATAGCTTAATGTTACACCTAACTATATAATCTTCAAGGGAGATTTCACCCATTGTTGGTATAGATTAACTTCTTGAGATTGAAGTCAACAGGACAGGCCGACAATTGATAGTAGAAAAGAATTAGAGAAAAAGCCACTGGTTGGAGGGATCTATAAGCTATTTCCTGGGATTGTTTGTTGGGCACGCATTGTGATGTGTTCGCTTGGGGTATTGATTTTGAGATTGGCCTGTGAATAGTATTCATGGAATTAAATTTTGTTTATTTGCTAAAATGGAACTCTTGGAAAAGATAGTAGTCAAGAACTTGAACAAATCCATCTTTTAATGCAGACCTAGCCGTGAAATCTGTCATCCTAACATTATTAAAGAACCAAAAGGGACTTTTTGATGCTAGCAGTGCAATGTATTTTCTTCACTAACCATCCAGTAATTTTTCTCCTACAAATTTCTTTATGTGCCTATATCCATGACAATATTTCAATCCATCAAAAATGACATTTCAACTACCTAGAAGAATATAAAAGGGATTAGAACTTGTAGTAAAAAATGTTACCATGCTATCTTAAATATTTAATTGATTATTTAATCAGTTTCTTCATTCATCATGGCCCTCTCAATACCATGCCAATAGAATGGGGTACCTCACATGATATATCAAGCCTTGCAAATGTGGGCAAATAGTAAATCTTTCCATTGAAAGTGGTTTAGCAATCAAAATTCTTCAAGCTTATTTCTGGTCAAGGGTTTTCACTCTAATATGCGATGGGGAGGAAGAAATATGTGCCTGATCCTTATGAAATTTTCTCCATCCCAAGAACTCATTTTTAGAGTTTCAATTCCATTACAAGTTGAAGTGAATATCTGCATAATTGATTTCTATTTTTTTTTTTTAAGTTGTGACGAATAAATGATTGACTGTGTTCATTCTTGGTATTTCTAAATGTTGTTTCTTGTGAAACACAGATTGCATTAACCCTGATCAGTGCGGAGTCTTCATTATTATCAGGAACAAACAACTTTATGATTTTAGACATAAACATAATTACTTCAGGATGAATATTAGCTAGCTGCTCTTTCACAACATCAACCTTCTCAGTCCATAGCACAATTGTGATCTAACTGATTGTCTCTTGCTCCATTATTTTTGCAGCTTAATGTCCCTGTCAATGTTGTTGGCACTTTACCTTTGTGAATTTACTCCAAATTTGACATGCTAAGCCCCCGATCATCTCTAGTCGCCCTTAGTGATTCGATCACCTGCATTGACATAAACCAGAAAGAATGCATAGAACATCAAGAAAAACCTATTCCACTGTAGAAATGAGATATCTTACAAGAAAATCAAAACTGATGAATATGACAGCTAGTCCACCTTGTAATGAAACGTCTCTGCACCTAGTGAAAATAAGGATGGCTTTAAATATGTTTAAGGTTAAGCTACCCGCTGCTCCTTCCTTTTACTGGTTTTCATGAGAATCCTGGATCTTAAGCTTATAATGGTGGGTGCGAGTGTCCTGTCCTATTAAACCATCATATATCATTCAACAACTAAATCCATGCATTTGCACCATTGTATCAGTGTATGAAGTTGCATCAATGTACTGAATTAATATGACTTCAAATTTTGAAATTTTCCTACAAGATAACATTTATCATTAAAAAAATATGATCAAACATGAAGTAATCTCATGAATCCTTCAGATTTATATTGCAATATCCATCTCAGATCAATAGATTCAGGATCTTAAATATTCTTATAAAAATGAATCCAGTTTCTCAAAATATTAAAGAAGCTCAAACCACATAACAAAATAAAAAACCAGTAATTCAGATGCAATAAAATAGTACTTTTCCAATACTTTAGAAAAAATGGTTCAACACTAACATAAATTCAAAAATTATTGAACTCTAACGCGGAGCTACAAGAAAATATCTTTATTCAAATCGAAATAAGGCAACAAAATTTAGAGAACCTTTGAGAAAACCATTAAAACGTACATGCATCTCCAGTCAAAATTTGTAGTGCTCCTCGGGTTTTCACATTTGTAAATAGCAAATTTGGATACCTAAATCATTCGAACAAAAATATGCAGTTAGGAAGATTCACATATTGTTGGTCCCCTGTCTGAATTGAATGGCAAATTGTGCCAAGATGAGAGTTCAGTAAGAGGAGATTTAAAGGTGCGATTCCACATTTGTAGCTAAAACCATTGGCGTATGATTGATTGTGTTAAGCCCAATATTTTTATTGTTGTTGATGATCATGGGATCTTTCCAAAAACCAGCGCACAATGCATCATCCGATGAAGGAATTTTATCTGCCCATGTGTGCCATTCACTTTGATTTGGATCATATTGGGGGGGAATTATACTAACATCAATATTCTCAAGGATTTGGCTGCATTCTAAACCATTCTGATGAAATCCAAGAAAATCATGAATAGATCTTCCAATCCTGCATCTTGAATATTGGACTTAGTAGAATACCTGAAGAATGCATTTTCAAAAACCACAGATTGTTGAGACTGAAATTGCACCTGAAAGAAATTGCAATAGATTCCCCAATCCTACATCTTGACTATTGAACTTAATAGAATCCATGAATAATGCAACTTCGAAAACCACAGATTGTTGAGACTGAAATTTCACCTGGAAGAAATTGCATTAGATCCCCCAATCCTGCATCTTAACTATTGAACTTAATAGAATCCTTGAAGATTGAAACTTCGAAAACTACAGATTGTTGAGACTGAAATGGCACCCGGAAGAAATTCTAGTAAGGCAGTTGCAAGAACAAGACCCACAACAAAAACCCTAATCACTAAGCCAGCGGGAGATAACATAAACACATGTTTTGGGTGGGAGAAATGTTATTTTAACTAGAGGTCTAAAATTTAAAAGAAAAATGAATACTCTCGCCCTCCATTTTTCCAAACATCATTTTTAATATTATGCCTTCAAATATCATTTTAGTATCATACCCATTGTTTTTCTTATGGATGTTGAGCGCACTCCATGATTCTTTGTAATGGAAACAATTCGTTGAAAATGCAACAAGATGATGGAGCTTAGTGAAATGAAGTCGCCTTCACTAAGTGGGCCTGTAGGCTATTTTTGGCGCAAAGTCTATTTTTAGACTATGTCTATTTTTAGACATATGGAGCATGGTCTAGGAGTTGCAGTATGCTATTCTTGGATGATTGGTCGAGTTGGTAAAATAGATGGACCTCTATTTTTAGACATACAGGTCGAAGTCTATTTTTAGACTGCCTGTCTAAAAATAGGTCAGTCAAATATTATTAGCCCTTAATAATATTTGGACTATAAACTTCAGTTTATCCTCTTGCTGTACCGATTTAGACTACGGATGTGGCTCATGCATCTGACAGAAGGAATTACGCTATTCCTTGGGGTTTGGTGAGCTCATGCATGGTTGACTTCAGTTAGGACTTCAGTGGCAGAGTTTGGTGGAGTTGATGAGGCAGTTGGTGGAGTTGTGTTCGGTTTAACTTAGTTTAACTAGTTGTGTTTAGTTTAACTAGCTAATACACTAGTAATGAGTGGAGTGAATTAAATATTATTTAATTCACTAATTATTAACTCATTATTCAACTCAAGAACACATCAGTTTACTACAGTGCATGGACAGTGCAGTGAAGACCAGTGGAAGAGGTAGATGAAAGGGTGAGTTTGCTATTAGTTGTGACATTAGTTGTGCATGAGATTTGCACAAGAATTGGAGGAGATTTCCAATGAGGAATGCGCAGATCAAGCCAGTGGGATTCTAACTTGGATCTCTCATTACACCAACTTGGATTGCGCAGTAGAGGCAGGCAAACAGTGGATGAGTTTTGAACCCGTGACTTGTTCAAAATTAAGCTAGTTTGTGTGTAACTTTTAGAGATAGTACCGAGTACTTGTGAGGAGTATTGTGCTATTTATTGTTACATGTTATCTTCTATTATAATATACAAAATAGCTGGGGGTTTTCAACGAGGAAGGCATAGCTCCCCGTACATATTGTGTTTATGTGCACATGCGACTGTTTCTATTTCCGCATATTGATGATCAATTGTAGAAGAGGTTATGTGTTATGCATGAATTCGAATTAGTGTGTGACTAGGATAATCTCGGTGGATAAATGTTCATTATTCAACAAATTTCTACACAATTGATTTAAAAGGAAGCTTCAAAAATAAATTCAATTTCATTCTAATAAACTTATTTTAAAAACATTGATGGCGAACCACACAATGAGTGGTTCGAAAGGCGTGTACCTTAAAAGTTTTATTTGATTTATCCAGAAGGGTTTTTAAAGAAATTAATTAATTAATTATGAAAATAAAATTGAGATATAATAGTAAATTTAGGAGAGGTTTTTGCAACCCATGGTTTTTCTCATGGTATTCCACCTTTCCAACAAGGGGGAATTAACCCGATCGTAGGTCCCAACTAGACTTAGGATTAGGGGCTTAGGGCTTAGGGGTATAGGGGATTAGGGGTTAGAGGTTTAGGGTTTAGAGGTTAGGGGAATAATGAGATAGTGGTTAAGGGGTTAGGGATTGGGGGCTTAGGGGTTAAGGGGTTAGGGATTGAGGGCTTAGGGGTTAGGGGATTTGGGAGCATTTATGGGTTAGGGAAATAATGAGTTAGTTTTTAAATGGGTTAGGGGTTAAGGGAATATTATGCATTTATAGGTTTATGGTTTAGGGGGTTAAATAGGTTATGGGTTGGGAATTAGGGTTTAATGGGTTAGGGGTTATAGGTTTAGGGTTTAGGGGGTTAAATGGATTAGGGGTTTAGGGGGTTAGGGGATTTAGCAGTTAAGGATTTTAGGGGTTAGAAGTTAGGGGCTAATGGGGTTAGGTTTTAGGGGGTTAGATGGGTTAGGGGTCGGGAATCAGGATTTAAGGGGTTAGGGTTAAGGGTTTAAAGGTTTAGGGTTTAAGGGGTTAGGGTTAAGGGTTTAAAGGTTTAGGGTTTAAGGGGTTAGGGGTTAAGGGTTTATAGGTTTAGGTTTTAGGGGGTTAAATGGGTTAGGGGTTTACTAGGGGTTTAGGGGGTTAAATGGGTTAAGGGTTAAGGGTTTAGGGGTTAGGGGTTAAGGGTTTATAGGTTTATGTTTTACGGGTTAAATGGGTTAGGGGTTTAGAGGTTTAGGTGGTTAAATGGGTTAGGGGTTGGGAATTAGTGTTTAAGGGGTTAGGGGTTAAGATGATAGTTTCATTGGTCTCTATTTGTGCACAATAGTTTCTTATTCTTTGCGTCTCAATGTAACAATTTTGTAAGTATTGTTGCGTGTTGCCATGTCTTCTTTATTTATTAATTTATAGCATTTGTTAGCCATTTCTTTACATTTATTGATGAAAATTTCTATTGAAATCAAACCAAATGTATGTTCAATCTCTAGTTTCAAACTCAGCCATAGTGTTTTCACACAATTTAAGTCCGGAGAATGGCCATCTGATGAAGTCTTAATAACCAAACTACACCTCATGACTACTCCAAAAAATATTAAGTTCGAGTGTCCCACATTCATGAGAAATTTGGCTCTTATACTCTTGCTCCACCTGACTGTGTCCTAGAAATACCCTTGTTTATTGCAAAAACATCCTAATGTTGTTGACCTTGTCCCTTAACAGACCAAGGAAACATATGTGACTGAGAGGAATGGAAAGCACTACAAAGTTGAAGAGAGTACAAAAGACTAAGATGGTTTAAAGGATAAGCTTGAAGAATGTAGCAGTGTTGAAACAAATAAAAGTTGTCCCAAACAAATAGTTGATAATGCAAAACCTTCTTTTGTACTAGTCAATCAAGACTACATTCATGTGAGAGCAAGAAGAGGCCAAGCGACTGATAGGCATAGCCTGGAAGATAGGGTATGGTTCCCTATTTTTGATGAAATATTTGATCTACATTTTGTCTATCGAAGATTAACCATTTTAACCTTTCCAACAAGGCGGAATTAATGCAATCGTAGGTCCCAATATGTCATGATATATATTAACTCTAGATATATATGAGAAGGAATAATAAAGACATATATTGATAGAGGTGGCGAGACAAGGGGAGTCACAAGGAAGAGATGGAGATAAACTGAAGGAGAGGGGAGAGAAGGAATGGAGAGAGAGAGAGAGAGGGAGAGGAGTGAGAGAGGTAGAGAAGGGTAAGAGAGGGAGATAGTGACACAAAGATGGAAGGGGGGCAGAAAGAAGGATAGAGGGAGGGATATAGTGAGAGGATTGGAGGGTAGAGAGAGAGAGAGAGAGAGAGAGAGAGAGAGAGGGAAACAGAGAGCGAGGTAGGAGAGAAAAGGAGAGAGAAGAAGGACAAGAGATAGGACTTAAGAGAGAGGAACCAGTATCATAGAAGAAATAATATGTGACCAAATTACTCTATATGGAGATGGGAGATAGGGGAACCCTACCTACCTACTAAATGTCTAAACCAAATGTGGTGTAAACGTTTGTAATGGTGGTAAATTATAGGAGGAGAGGATTTTATGAGGAGGCACTGGATTTTTAATGTGATATGCAAAAAACAAGTACCAAACCTAACCATTTCCAACGACCACACATATACAACAGTGTGAATACAAAGGGAGTGTGAATTGAGATTGCTAAGTACTGCTCCTATAAAATAAAATAAAAGATCAATTAAGTAAAAAGCAGATATAAACTAAACTATACTAGAAATGATTTTTGTATTATAGTAGAATGAAATGGAAGAGATGAGTTGTGATATAGAAATATGAAAATACTATTGAAAACACGAGAATACCCTAAGAGAATTAAAAAAATCCTCACAACAGGACTAAACTTTAGTAACTGCCTATCAAAATTTCAGTTTTGTTCGAGCAGAAATTGAAGGATGTAAATTGAAGAGTGCAAACACAACATGTACAATGGATTAAAACAACAAATATATTAGGCCCACTCTACACAAATTTTCAATTTGAGAATTCAGGATAAAAAGAGCAGGCTCCAACAACAATTGCATAGAATTCTTTATTACTCAAATAGAAGAATGTCACAGCAAGTTGTCATCTCACAAAATCTCCTACTACAACCTACAAGCTAATAGTACTCACTCTTATTATCTATTTCTACAAATGTCTAAATAGTGTTCCCATCCTTTTCATTTATAAGTTAAGAGAAGGTGTTGTTAGAAAACAGGCTAATGATAGCGTTAGTGGTGCATCTCCCTTGAGCATGAGAAACTCCCTCATAACTTTGCCTTGTATGCAAGGATTTTCTTTTAGAGTAGTGCATTATCATAGTAGATATAACTCCTCTCCTGAAGGTGCCTCATTCCATAAGTGTGCACTCATGAATGCACCTGAGATGATGGTGTTAATCTCTTCAACTAGTGTGCCATACTTGGTGGGTGTGACCCAACAACTAATTCGTCTATCCTCGAAGGTGTCGTTATAAGCTTCTAGCTATATTTAAGAATCTTTCTGACTGGTGTACCACAATCTAGCTCTGCAATCCTGGTGCTGCTCAACTTCTCAAGGCTGAGGTGAGACCAACTCGGACCAACTAGGTAATCTAACACTCTTGAGAAATTTTTTTTTCCAATAACCCAAGATTCTCCCCCAACTTGTCAAACTTCCCCTTTGTTAGGAGCTTTGTCAAACTATTAACCATATGCAACTTTTTCAGAATGTGGTCCAACACTACTAACTCCCTAATGAACTTGGAATCTTAGGAAATTGTATTGAATATCAATGTGTTTGAAATGGTCATGACACATTGGATTTTCATAGAGCTTGATGTAACTTTGATTATCACAAGAGACAATATTGTGCTTCAACAACTAATTGGTTGACTCTACAATCAAGTTTCAAATCTAGATAGCTTCATAATAAGTATATGAAACTTCCATATACTTTGCTTCAGTGGAACTGAATGCAATTGTTGCTTTCTTCTTGTTGATTTAATAAAAATGATTTATAAAATGATAATAATGATGTTTAAAATGAGTCTTATGATGGTATATTTATACACATTGATTGTCCATGAGGTGTAGGGGTATGTTTATAACATCATTGCCCTTGAAAGCTTTGTCTTGAAAGCACAATAATTAGAATTTTCTTTAGTTAAGCACATTTTTGTGGTGGAATGAAGTTTATCAGATATTATACTGTGAAGTTGGCTGTTGTATCACAGTGTTGATGTAGTTCCTTTGTAACAAATAATATTGCCAAAGTCTTTGACACATTTCAACATAAACTTATGCTTGTGAATATATTTAAATACTCACAAATTCAAGAAACTTGATCCATGGTTATTCATTCGCCATTAAGGCCATGAAAGATGATGATGTGAGCTTGATGGCTACTAGGGCCAACCAGGCAACAGACAAGGCTCTTCTATGTTGTCTGACGTGGTACTGGTGATGGTATGGTTGCCACTACGACATATGGAAAGTACTGGCGGGAAGCTGTTTTTCTTCGTGTCTTCATGAAAGTAGGTTCTCTGGTCATAGAATAAGATCATTACATGTAGGCGATGGTTCTGTAGTAAGTTCTCAGCCTTATCTTCAAAATGGCTAACAGAGAGGATTAGGTTTGAATAAAGGATATAATTTGATAAATTTGGAGATTTAGAGTTAAAGAAAAAATTGTGGTGATGTTTGGATGGGTGCTAATTTGTAGGGTTTTCCATTTTTATAATTTTCTTTGTTGTTCTTTCTACCATGCTACCTAGTTGCTTTCCTATTTCCCTAGCATTTTAACTTTTTTCGATGTCTATCTCTCTATTGTTTCTTGCCCCATTTGAAATGTAATCGTTATTTGGTAGGTGTTTTCTTCAATATAGTGTGAATATTTTTCCATCACACAGCTTCTGTGGGGTTTGTCTACACAAATATCTTGTAAGGCCCATTCATCAGGGTATTTGATGAAATGAAATGATTATCGATGATCACCAACTAATGGTACCTGTAGAGATTTACTCTAACAATTCTACAGTTTTCCTGTGCCAACAATCATACAACATTTTAACCTCATGAATTAGTCTCCTATGTTCTCTTAGCTGATTCTATAAGCACTTATTACTGTTGTCAAAGCTTTTACTCTCTAGTCACATTGAGCTATTTTAGTTATTTGTGGACATTGATCTATTTTCATTTCATTTCTTCAATTTTTCTGACTGTTATGCATTGCCTTTATCTAGTGCCTTCTTTCTTACCTATGCTTTTTCTGCTTAAGAATTCCAGCCAGCCAGAGCAACAGGGGTATCAGGAGCCACGCAGTCCAGCCAAAGCCCAACAGGCGCAACACAGAGGTAGCAGGAGCCACGCAGGGCTGACGCAGGCCCAATCAGGGCAGCGCAGGTGCAGTGTAAGCCCTTTAGGTGTGACGCAGGCCCTTACTGAGCAGTGCAGAGGCCGACGTAGGCCAGTTAGGCTGACGTAGAGGGATTCAGGGTAGCGTATTACTGCCATTTTTATTTCTCTGTTGGGTGAACCAATTTTGGTGCCTAGGATTGTTGTACTTAGATTTTGCATAATAATAAAAACCCTCCAGATCTAGCTGCACCGATTTTCCCACATTGCATTTTTTCCGGGGATAGTTGTCCAGAAAATCCATGTGTCACTTTGCCTATGAGCATGCTATTCAATATTTGATCTGTATGTGTAGGTTGCTAGTTGTATTTACTATTTGCTTTGCTAAGTTATTGAATATTTCAGAAATTAACTTGTAACTTAATTCAAGTAGGAGACGCAAATCAAGATACTGCAATAGGGTTTCTTAGATTAAGAAATTTTCATATTCCCTAGGTCTAGCCCCATAATTAGGTCACCTAGGGCAACAATTTCCCAGGTATCTAGCTAGAGGAAAAATTATATCTCCTAGAGGCAGCTGCATTGCTGGGTGCCCTCACTCTCCTCAGAACTTGGGCCAATTCCAATGGCAATCAAACAATTACCTCAAGCCCTAGCTCTAGGATCAGGTTTTGCCTAGGTGTTCCCAAGGATAGAACCTACTAGGATCAATTTGACCTATCGAATTAAAAACACTTTTCTGATCCTTTCCCATCACCTTGTCTAGGATAGGAACATCATTAGTTGCTAAATTCCATCCTCGAACCTGGGCTGGGTCCACTTAGCCTCGTGTGGTCCCATTTGGTGTCAAAGGCATTTCATTAAGGACCATTTGGGAATCCAAGTTCCTAAAGGATTTTAGGGATTGAGAAATTCCTTAATAAGTCTTATTCTTCTCCCTCAACCCTTCAATCCCCGTCCTCTCTCCCTAGAAGATAATTCCCTTGCTTAAAAGGAAAGCAAGTCCACTCTTTCTGGCATCTTAGGGAAGGGTTTAGAGTGCTTTCCTCTTGGTGACCTATACTCATTTAAACTCACAAGGACTCTTCACCCATTAATAAGTGGTAGAAACAAAGACACTTAGTTACCGTGGTAATAGAAGTAGGCCTAAGAAACTTCATAAATTCCTGGTGTCTATGAATTTCCCTCTTTAGGAGACACAGATCCACTACTAGTTTGAGTGGTAACAAATCTACAAAGATTCCATTTGAACTCGACTGGAACCAGCCAACCTTGGTACCAGCCTACTATAGCTCAGATAGAAAGTCAGAGCTATGGAGGTTGCCCTTCTTCTCACTGAATCAATCCTCTACAATATAGTGAACTAGGGCTAGTTGGTTGGCCCACTTGACTGTTACTTTAGTCCTTCAAAGTATGCACATCCTTAGGCCCTATACACCTGCCCTTCTACCAATTTTGTTGTCCTTCACCAGAACAAGATTCAGGGTTCTTCTTTGACAGTAACCTAACAACCCTCCAACTGTACTTGGACTACCATCAATCTGCCCAACCACAGTCAATTCTTTTTACTGATCTAGGGCCCACAATATTGTCTTCATCTAGGGCTCTTCAAATCTACCACCTAACAATGGTTTGAGTCCTCTCAAGATCACTGTTCTTGTGTATCAACAATTTGATCTTTGTTGTCCAATATATGAACAAATATGAACTACTCCTCTTATCATACTTCTAACAATATGTAGATGACTGAACTAGGGTCACAAATCAGCCACTAACAGTCCATTTACTAATTTTTTATAGGTTTCTTCAGATATTTGTCTAAAAATCTATGGAAATTCCACCAAAATAAACTCCTTTGCATGTCAATCCATTCTTCATATGGCACATTTCTTCTGCATGCTTAATCTTCTACTCAGGTTCCACCCTCATTTGGATCTGTTGTCTCCACACATACTGAATCTGCAAACCATCTTCTAGATCTGCAGTCTTTATTGCAGAAATAAACCTCGCTCTAAGGGTCACAACCCATCTTCTTCTACGCAAATTTTTCACAGTCTTAAGGTCATACCTTATGAACTAAACATGCTAGGAAACTATCCTAACTAGGGCATTATACTTATGTACTTCTAATTGTTGTAGAACAAACCCTATCCACACATAGAAAAAACACGACTCTTGCCTCCATAAGAGACTCGACTTAGCTCATATGGATCCATAGATTCTGGGAATTTCTTTGACTGAATCTTGACATGAACTTTAGATATCAATTTCAACCCTCAAACTAGGGTTAACTCAGTCAATATTACACCTGTGTTGACTTCTGTTATGGCTCTAAATTATAGTGCACGCCCTCCTCCATTTATGTTGGTATTTATCACAGACATTGCAGCCTACTAACCACCAAAAGGTAAGATGGTATCAACCCTCTCTTCTATTTCATGTAGAAAATATAACCAAGGGGATTCAATCTGATCTTGTAATCATGTACTGAAACAAGATATCGAATCCTTCCTACAATTTTTGGAAACAAAACACAATCGCACAATCACATATAAGTAAGAGAAACAAGTTATCAATCGCATAACACAAGATGTATTTGGGGAAGAAACTGCTCAAAACCCTCTATCTCTATTTTGTATTAAGTCAAGGAATCATGAAACAACACAATACTTAATCTCTCTTGAGATTCTCCAGCACTTTGCCAATTGTCTCCTGCTGATCTAGGAAAAATCGATCTAGTACTTAGCCAATTCTCAGCCTTCCTTCAAGTTGCCTTTCTCACGCAATTCCTATGGAATTATCTCCATATTAATTAGGAAAATCAACCTTCCTTGATTCACAATCCATCATGGCATCCCAATGAATTTATAATTGCACATGGGAAATTTAATAGAAATACAACTGATAGTTATGTTCCTCTGAATTGTGTTACAATAAGGATCAAGGGTCTTTTTATTATTTAAAATAAGATAAAACCCTAAACAAATAAAACCATATCTTGAGGAGATGTAACACCAAGAGTTTATGGGCCCCGTTGGGGTTAGTTGGGCAACCAATTTCCTGGGGTTGTAACTTGGTCATATGATCTTCGTTTGACGCACATGATACCTCGTTAGAAAGATATCTCTGAGGACTAAAACCACTAATACAATTTCAATGAAATCACCAAACCTTTCATGCCCAAAAAACATCGTTTGGGGCCTCAAAACAACTTCGAAAGTTCATGACCCGAAAAACTGACAAAAATATTAAATGTGCTATAATTAAGGAAACTGGAAAATTGAAAGAGACAATGGTGAGGGCCCAAGTGGAATAGGCGGGTGGCCACCAATATCCACCTCGATCACCTTAAATCAAATTTCTTGAGCTAACTCAATCATCATGAATTAGTTAACTGACACAAGTTGTTATGAGATGAAATTACAATTTATTGTCCAATTTATTTAAGGGAAAAATAAATTAGACGCCTCACATTCCTCACTCCTGGTACATAAAAATTCCTCACCAGTGTGGGTGCATTTTTTTTGTCCTTCCTAGTCGCCAATTTCACTATTTCTTGTTGCAAATTTCAACACTCCCTCTCAACAAGAAAGGAATTCAATCTATCCCCATCTGGTACCTTTGGAATGTTCTGCATGCTACACTTCTCTAGTGTTGTTTGCACTTGCAAATCCTGAAATTGAATAGCCTCTGAACAACTGAATTAGTATAATACATCTGTCATCAGAGTCTTCTAACTGCTGCTAGCTACTACACCTATCTAGTACTGGATTCTCTGCACTGCTGCTGACATCTGCATCTGTGCCCTTTGAACTGTTGCTAAATCTATTTGTGCTTCAGTATTTGACATCTGTCACTATGATTTCTGTCTTGCTGACATCTGACTAGATCAATCTAACTGATCCTTCCTACTACTGTTGTACTATGGTCTCCTCGTAGCCAGGTTCGATCCATGAGACACGCCATCTCAATGGACCTTGCCCAAATTTCTTATCTTGGGATTATGTCTACACATAACCCCACCTTACACCTCGAGGTATGGCTACTCCCTCTTCCAATACCCCTCATGGAGGTCTCTTCTTGAGTGGACGCTTCCACTCGATCTCCTCTCTGCTTCTCTAATTGTGGCAACTACTCCACAACCTTCTGAGACTACTTCTCATGAGGATGCATGTTGAGAGGTAATTTATGCTCCCTCTAAACCACCAAGTCTCTAACTTCTTCCTTTCTCCTAAAAGCTTTGCATGCATCTGGTACCTCAAGTGCATATAGGTTCTTGACTCACACATAGTGTAATTTTCTTGAAGTTACAAAAAGTTTCTAAAAAAGAGTTGATTTTAAATCGATGATATCTCCCTCATCCGAGCTTTGTCTTGACCGATTTTTTTTTCCATTTGGGTAGATTTTCGCAAGGAATCCAAATATTCTATTTTTTTTCAAAAATTTTACACCAAAATCTTCAGATATTCTCTACAAACTCACCGCCAAAAAAATTCCTTCTCTGATACCATGTAGAAAATCTAACCAACAAGATTCAATCTGATCTTGTAATCTACTAAAACAAGATACTGAATCCTTCCTACAATTTACGGAAACAAAACACGATCGCATAATAACATATAAGTAAGAGAAATAAATTATCAATCGCACAACAACATGATGTATTTGGGGAAAGAAACTAATCAAAACCCCTCTATCTCTATTGTGTATTAAATCAAGGAATCATGAAACAATACAATGCTTAATCTCTCATGAGATTCTCCAGCACTCTGTCAATTGTCTCCCATTGATCTAGGCAAACTCGGTCTAGTACTTAGCCAATTCTCATCCTTACTTCAGCCTGCCTTGCTCATGCAACCTAGGGAATTAACTCCTTATTAATTACGAAAATCAGTCTTCCTTGATTGTGAAATCCATCATGGCATCCCAATGACTTTATAATTGCACATGGGAAATTTCTCTGAATACAACTGATAGTTATGTTCCCTTTAACCTTTGTCTCAACTGGGTATTCCTCGAAACTCACATGTATGCAACTATTAATAGAAAATTATCAGTTATCTGATTGATCACTCATTGTGAATTAAATCTAATTTAGTTCATTGGACCTCTTACTAGCTCATCACTTAGTTAGAACTAGTTAAACTGATTTTAACTCGTTTAATTGAGTTAATTACACTTTCACCCCACTAATGCATCAACTTCAACTGGACCCCAAAAATATTAGAATCCCTCTAGATGCCTCATATTAGACCCTCAACTCGAATTTCTTGAGCTAACTCGGTCATCATGACTTAATTAACTGACACAAGTTGTTAGGAGATGAAATTACAATTTATTTAAGGGAAAAATAAATTAGATGCCCCACATTCCTCACTCCTGGTGCATCAAAATTCCTCACCAGTGTGGGTGCATTTTTTTTGTCCTTTCTAGTTTCCAATATCACTGTTTTGTTGCAAATTTCAACATTTCAAAATTTGATGCGGCCTTCACAAAAAGACACCATTCAAATCACATGCCCAGATTCTCATGAGAAAAATCTCTTAAGCTTGATCTGCCAGAAGAGAAACAACAATATGCCATCCTATTTTCTAGCACAAACTGACCATTAAGGTATGCAACATTCTTTTGAACCCTCACATGATGATCTTGCTCTTGGAGGATGATCATGACCTCCCTTTAGCAACCCTTACTCGACCTACTTTAGGACTACATCTCTCTTCACCCCCTTGATGTGCCAGATAGTGGGAATACATGTCAAACATGCTAAGATGTGCCAAGTGATAAGGCATGCCAAGATGTGCAAGGGTGTGTCAATGCATATCAGGGACTTTCAAGACAACAAAAGGGAGAAAAAAGTTAAACTACAAGGAAATAAAAAAGAACACATAATGGGGTTAATAGTAATGATGTACTAGAAGAGAGCATGCAGGCTTTTACTAACACTTTGAAATCGATTACCAAGTGCAAAGTCTTAGTGCATTCTAAATTCTGTATTCTTCCTTTGTTACTTCTCATCTAATCTTCAATAATTGATCATACAAATAGGTAGTATTGACCAAACCATACTAAATCATACCAGGTAAACCCATTTACATACATCCCAAAGGCTTTCCCACGCTAACCGTGCCAAAGCAGCCTGTGAGGGGGAGTGTTATGCATGTTATGAAGTAGAAGGGAATGTTGAAGAGTGCTAAGGTGTGCTAGAGAGTGATAATGCATGTTGATGAGTGTTAAGGGTTACTATGAAAAAACATTAAGGGAGCACTAGGTAAAAATTCAATGAATATGAGGAACGTGTACTGCCAGAGACTAGTGTTAATGGTCAGTGTTAGTTGTCATGCCAAGGAGGGAGTGACAAGGTATGCTAAGCATTGGTAAGGCATGCTAGGGAATATTAAGGCATGTTAAGAATTCCCAAAGTGTGCTTGGGAGTTCCAGGGTGTGCTAATTATATCATGCTTGATGTATTTGGTATGTAGCTATATACTAGGTGCCTGGGATGTAGTGCAGGGATGGCAGACATGTCAATATGTGTCATGGCAGCAAAAGGACGGAAAAGAACCAATAAGAGTTAATGATGGAACTTTATATTTTTGAAAGGGGCATTATGGGCACACCAATAATGAGTCCCAATACATACCAAGTGGCATTGTGTGCCAAGTGCTAATGTATGTCAATGCATTCAACGAGGTGTTCAGGGCATTTTCAAGATTCTGTGTGTCCTCCATTTATGCTAGGAGAGTTCCATGTTGTGCTAAGCAATGCATGTGTAGCAGGCGTTAGGTGTCTCCACAAGATGTTCTAGGTACAAGATGTTTGGAGCTGTGTGAGGTGCAAGAAATGGTGGTGTGTGCCAAAGCATTAATTTAAGGTGTACTTGAGTTTGTTGAAATGGTGGGTCTTTCTCATTAGAAGAATTTTGAGCTGATTATGTATTAAATAATATATTTCCTACACACAATAGTGGAACTTTATCTAAATGGAATTTGCTAGATAATAAACTTAATAGATATGAATCATGTGTTGAATCATAGGAAATCTCTATTCGACTAGTCATTACTTGAGGGAAATGATACACACTTATTACTTAAAAAATTGACTGACCCTAACCACTATGCCCTTGGACATATTATAAAAAATGCTCCACAATAATGGTATTAAATCGTTATCTTTTGACAAAAAAATATTAACAGGCACATAGAGTCATCATAAACTCATTGGAACGATCAATGATGACAAACATTTTTTGATTGTCACCAAAAGTAACAAAAAGAGTGAGGGTCATTAAAAGTTCGTCACTAAAAGTGTCACCAAAGAGAGAATTAGTGATGGGCCTTAACGACCCTCACCAAAAGTGAAATGTCTTTGGTGACGGACCATAAAGGACCATCACTATATACACTTACAGTGATGGTTTTTAGTGATCAATGACAACGGACATTTTTTGACCGTCACCAAAAGTAACAAAAAGAGCATTGGTGAGGTTCATTAAAAGTTCGTCACTAGAAGTGTCACCAAAAAGAGAATTAGTGATGGGCCTTTAACGACCCTCACCAAAAGTGTCATTTAAAATGTCTTTGGTGATGGACCATAAAGGACCATCACTATATACACTTACAGTGATGGTTTTTTAATGACCGTCACCATATGTGACATTAGTGATGGACCTTAAAGGTACGTCACAAGCATGACCCTCACCAATGTGATTTTTTCTTGTAGTGGGTGGATGAATGGGGAAGAAATGGGTCAGAAAAAATATCTAAATGACATGTTAAGAGAAGGCACTTTTGTTGAAGGGGCACTTTCATGATATCTCTTTATGCGACATACATAAAGAAAACAATCAATTGGAAGACTCCCTATCAAAAAATGTGGTGGATCAAGTCTTTGGGGAGATGAATATTGTGGAATAAAAAGATGGAGATGCATAGCCAGTGATAGCGAGGATCTTCCTTTGACAGATCTACTAACAGATATTGTTGTAACTCTTGTTCGAGCTAGTGTTTTAACTATATACTTCTGTATTGTTTTCTTTCAACGATATAACAGATCATGGTAGAAAGATAGACATCATGATAGGATATCTATCTTTAGTAAGGTTTTCTATTTTTATAGGCCTTACATGGACATAGAAATAGTATATGTTTTTTTGATAACTCTTTGAAGTTAATTTTCATTTTTTTCTTTAAGAAACTTGGATAGGAAGGGAGGTGCATAAGTCATTATTCTCATAATCAGTAATATTAAATGTAGCCAATACTCTGTGTGTGTGTATTTTCCCAAAGAAAATAGTCATGCTCATTTGATGATATATACCCTAATAAATCCTTGTCCCCTCTTTCAAATAGTGTTACCCATACATATAGTAGCACCCATCCCCACATACCTTTATGATGGCAACTTAGGATTGGATTCGATGTTCATAAGAGAGCACTAGCCAGATGAAAAATGAAAATGAACACCAAGTGGTTCTAACCATGTAAGTTTTAGTTGCATGGGATGTTTAGTGTTGTACATATTCTATCCCATCACCCAATGTAATAATCCATAACAAGTTTTAAAGTTTTTCAACTAAATAGTCAGCCTCAAACACTTTAGTATAAAAGTTAGATTAGATATTTGAATTTCACTTTAATTAAAAGAACACCTATTTGGACCTCTTAAAAATAATGGTGGAGCCTCTTTCTTCTATTTTCCTTGTTCATTAGTTTTCTATTGCCTTGCTTTGCAAATCAAACCCATTTGATGTTGTACCTTTTTTATATCTATAAGATTATCACTTGGAACTACGTATTGAATTAGAGAGATTATTTAAATTTCTGAAAGGATATAGTTTGAGTTGTGGAGAAAAGAAAAAGAGAATTAGAAAACCAACGACAGCTCATCTTCTTGATATTCTCTGCAATGAGGACAAATATTTCTAGGTGCAAAAAATAATCGCTGAAGGAAGTTTGACATCAAATATTGCACATGTTAGAGAATATAGAGAGAAAAAGGGTACTATAGTCAAGCTTAACTATTGTTATGGAGATGATAAATATGGTGCTGCCTTATACAAAAGTTTTGTAGAAAACATCTCTTTATTGATCAATTTTTTCTTTGAATTCCTCTAGAGACTAGGATAAAGATACATCCACTAGATGGTGAGGTTCTTCCTTGCTATCATGGATATATCAAGATGCACATCCCCATTTTTTACTAGAAATCATCGCATGTGTCTTTGTCATTACATTTGCCTTTGTAATTCATGATCAGAGGCCTGCAATGGGATGCCAAGACCTTGTAAGTATTCCTTGAAAATTATGTTTCCAAATATACTTCATCCCTCATCCAAGATTTCAAGTTGAAAGGTACTATAATAGTTTGTGCACATAAGAAAAATGCAACAAAGTTATAGCTCAGTGATAGGACACATTGTATCATGGATACTAATGTACAAAATTAAGTCATTGTAAGACTTAGAAATGTCAGGAAATACTTATTTTGATGCTAAGAGAGTGCTTGACAATGTAACTGAGGAGTCAATCTGGTCTACTTCCAATTATATGTTTCAGTACATAGATGCTAAAATTCCTTATGATTTTATTCTAAATAACTTGGAGTGACAAACATATATTCACTTTAATATCTTCCACTATCATCATAGCTAGGTATTTAATGATGATATTAATAATCAAATAACCCTCCTCAATATGATTGATAGGGCAATGCTCCAAAGTCCAGAATTGTCCCTTCAGACGTCAATGCACACATCTCTGCTTCACTATAGAAGCATGGCATAAGTTCCAAACCTATACTGTATGTTTTCCATTGTCCCACACTTCACCATTGTTGTCAAGAACTTTATTTCCTTTGAATAAAACTAGATAACATACTTTCAGCCTTTGATTTACCCCTTTCATATTTTATTCTTCTCTTAGGAAGCTTCATATCATAATTAAACATACTTGTACTGAACTCAGGCCTTGATTGCAAGAGATTCATGCTCAGGATTGTGACATGGGAGAGTTCGGAATAAAGTGGTGACTGAAACTATAAGAATTATAGAGGTGAGATAAAACCAGAATGTCATAATATTTTGTGCTTATTGTGGCATTTCCTTCCCGTGACTCCTTAATCTAGTAACAACAATATCTGGATTTTTTTTTATTCTTCAATCGAAAACTATAATTTCAAACACATACTTGATGATGCATGATTTAGAAATCCGAATGGAAATTACGGACTCGAATTTCTATATAAAATAGTGTATTTATCCAATCAAGAATTCAAGATGATTCAGGTGGATATTGGTGGCCACCCACCTATTCCACTTGGGGCCCCACCATTGTCTCTTTCAATTTTTTTTCACAAATTACTATTTCTAGCAGTTTTTCAGGTCCTGAACTTACGAAGCCATTTTGAGGCCCCAAACGAAGATAGTATGCCGAAATTACGTCCCTGGGAAGTTGAAACACCAATTTACCCAAACGAGGCCCATAGTTTTGGTGCTTCATCTCCTAAGGTTAGGCTTTTGGATGTTTAGAGTTCTCCATTGTTTCTCCGAAATGAATAGGCCCTCGAGCCTCATTGTAACACAATTTAGAGGTCTGTAGTCGCCACATATCTTCTTAGAGATTCGCTACCAACACCCTAGCTATTTTATTTCCATCATGTTTGTAAGCATATTTTTGCGATTTGATATTAATGAAATGAAGCCTTATTTTTATTGTATTTCTATGTTTATGGTTATTTATGTATTATGTTGTGTTCCTGCATAAATCCGAATTAGTGGTATCAGAGCGGTCTATTTTTTCTTTATCCTTCTTTGCATGTCCCCAACGAGGTCAGGGTATAAGGAGTTAGGGCTCGATCTAGTGGAACTTTTGCAAGATCAGCCTCACAAACCCTGACGGATGCCCATGGGGGACGAAAAGAAAGACGAGGGAGTAGGAGATCCTATCAAAATATTGCTTGAGGAGGCCCTTGAAAAACAAAGGAATGCGATGATGGATAATTTTTCTCAGATCCTTCAACGACTGCACACAGGTGGTGCATCTGCATCTAGCAGCCACTCTGGAGGCAAGAAACCCTTTAAGGTGCAAGTAAATTTTCACATTCCCATATTTGAGGGTCAAATAGATGCAGATGTCGTAGATAGATGGTTGAATCTATTAGAAGGATATTTCTCAGTTCATGAATTTTCTGACCGGGAGAAGATTATTTTTTCACTCCTCAAAGCTACCCCCCATGTCGAGGATTGGTGGGAAACCTACTGTGAGAAAAAGGACGAGACATAACCCTCTCTATTCTCAGTTGTACCCACTTTCAATTCTTTTTAAGATGCCATCAAGGAACAATACTATCCCGTGGGGAGCTATGAGGACAAGTACATACAATGGACCACGTTGCAGCAACAAAGGGATCAAAATGTGCATGAGCTAATGAATCTGTTCCATACCCTGTGCACAAAGTTGGGTATCAAAGATTCAGAGAAGCATTTGGTGCTAAAGTATCGTGGTTGTTTGCACAGATACATTCAGGAGGAAATGGAGTTCCTTGACATCTCATCACTTGGTACGACATACCAGTATGCTGCTAAGATTGAGCAGAAATTCAAACAGAAGAAGCGAGACTTTGGATCTGCGAATCAAAATTAAGGGAAAGGTGCCCCCAAACTGCAGAACAAAGGACAAAGCCAAGGCATGGCGGCCCAAGAAAACCTGCCAAAGACAAAAGAAAAGAAAAACACCATGAAGCCAAAGAAGGACATGGGAAAGTGGTGTGAGTTACATAAGAGCTCCACTCACAACACAAGTGAGTGTTGGTCTAAGAAGTCATTGGTGGCTGAGATGAGGGCATCTAAATCAGATGCATGCTCTGACTCTGAATCAGAACCTGACAAGGCGAATGACAAAGGGAAACAGATTATTAATGTGGAGCCCAACGCCATTGTTTCCACTACAAAGATCCAGAAGGAGGAACCAGAAGATCCAAAGGATGCAAAGCGTCTCTTCCACTCCCAGATGTGGGTAAAGGGTTCCCCGCTATGGTTCATTTTCAACAATGGGAGGCAAAAGAACCTCATTCCAGCATATGTCATGAAGCGGTTGGGCTTGCCAACCACATGGCACCCACAACCATACATCATCAGGTGGCTTCACTAAGGACGGGATCTCCGTGTCAGCCAACAGTGCCGCCTTCTGTATAGCATCAAGCCCTTCACGGATGAGGTATTGTGTGACATTGCTACTATTGATGTTTCTGATGTATTATTAGGCCAACCATACTTGTGGAAGCGACATGCTATGTATGAATCCCAGACTCACGCTATTATTGTTACTTTGGGAAATAAATTGTACAGAATACCAGAGGTACCACCGCCTCCCACTATCTCTTTGGTTACTACAAAAAAATGCAATAAGCTCATTTTCCAAACCAATAAATTTTTTTCCTGGATGATCCGCCCACATGGTAAGAAGAAGACTATGGCCACGACCTCTAGAAATGGCTCCTGTGCACGACAACAACAAATGGACAAGGTCGTGGAGGAGTACGGGGACATATTCACCTCTCCCATAGGGATGCCTCTACACTGTTAGGTCAGGCACCCCATTGACCTGACCGCAGGTGCGTCACTACCCAATGGATCGATCTATAGGCACTCTATTATGGAGAATGATGAAATCAAGAGGCAGATTCAGGAGCTGCTGCAGAAATGTCACATCCGTCCAAGTTCATCACCCTGTGGGAGCTTGATCATGTTGGTACAGAAGAAGGATGGGACTTGGAGACTTTTTATTGACTATCGAGCATTGAACAAGATCACTGTTCGGAATAGGTACTCAATCCCACAGATTGATGACCTTCTAGACCAACTCAAAGGGGAAAAATATTTTAGCAAGATCGACTTGAAGTATGGGTATCACCAGGTACCAATCAAACCCTCTAATGTGTGGAGGACTGCCTTCAAAGCCAAGGAGGGCCTTTTGGAATGGCTCGACATGCCTTTTGGATTGACAAATGCTCCTACAACCTTCATGAGGCTGATGGATGACATCTTGCGTCCATTCACCAACTCATTTGTAGTAGTATACTTGGATGACATTCTGATCTTCAGCCATACTTGGGAAGAGCACCTCCACCACATCCGAGAAGTCCTCCAAACACTGCGGCAACACAAGTTGTGTGCCAATTTGGAGAAGCCCACTTTTGGCATGACCCAGTTTCAATATCTGGGATACATTATTGATGAAAGGGTGGTGCATGTAGATCTAACCAAGATCCAAGTCTTTCGGGATTGGCCAGCCCCAGCCACCCTAACAGAACTTCGTAGCTTTCTGGGTCTTGCCTATTTCTAGCATAGGTTTGTGTTGGGATTCTCTCATATCACTTGGCCCTTTAGTCAAGTCACCAAGGGAGGAGCGAAAGAAAAATTCTGCTGGTCAAAATCTTTACAGAAGGCGTTCATAGAATTGAAGCATCGCCTCTATTCTGCCCTAGTGCTCACATTACTAGACTTGCAACAACCATTTAAGATTGAGACATATGCCTCTGACTATGCTATTAGGGAAGTTCATCAACAGGGGCATCCAGTGGCATATCACAGTGAGACATTTTCCGACACAGTTTGAAAGTATCCCACTTATGACAAAGAAATGTATTCCATTGTGCAGGCTTGTAGACAATGGAAGAATTACATTTTGGGGAAGGAGATAATCATCCACACAAAACACCGACCCCTGCAGTTCATACAGACAAAAGGGAAGTTGCAGAATGATCGCCATCAGAAGTGGTCCACATATCTGCAACAATTTCATTTGAACATCAAGTACAAGAAGGGTAGCATGAATAATGTTTCAAACTTCCTCAGCCGACCACCGATCGTGGCCATAACCACAGTTCTCAACTCTTGTGGGCATAAGACTTCTGATTGGCCACTTCTATACAAGAGTGATCCAGAATTCAGGTACACATACAAGGCACTCTTGGGGGGTATGCAAGTTCCAAATTTTAACCTCCAAGATGCACTATTATGCCACCTGGGACACCTTTGTTTTTGTTCAAGTGAACGTGCCAAGATGATATGGGAAGCGCACTATAGTCGAGTCACTGGGCATTTTGGGGTAAAAAAAATAGTGGCAGTATTGCAGAAGTATTTCTATTGGCCGAACCTTTGACAGGATGTCAGGAAGTACATCAGATCCTGCACTGCTTGCTCTATTGCCAAACTGACCATCAAGAAGAAAGGGCTCTATACTCCGCTACCTACCCCTAGTCGACCTTGGGAATCCATCTCCATGGATTACATGCCAGGCCTTCCTTCTACTAAGCATGGAAAAGACTGCATTTTCGTGGTCATCGACAGAGTCTCAAAAATGGCCATTATGGCGGCCTACAAGAAGAATATCACAGCAGAAGCCACTACTAAACTCTTCTTTGAACGAGTGTGGGTGCACTTTGGGATCCCACAGTCTATCATATCAGATCGCGACATCAGGTTCCTCAGCACATTTCGCTCCAGCCTCTGGTCAATGTTGGACACCAAGCTCACCAAGTCCACAACTTTCCATCCCCAAAATGATGGCCAGACAGAGGTCATCAAGAGTATGATTGTACACATTCTGCGCATGTACAATTCAAAGCATCCACGCACATGGGATGAGAAAATTCCCTATGTACAAAACAATTATAACCAGGCTCTCCACAGCTCAACTGGCAACAACCCCTTTCAAGTGGGCTTGGGATTCCAACCACTATGTCCTATTGATGTAGCCATGACATTTGCAGCTACTCAGGCTGATTCAGCTCATGTACAGTCTGGAGTTGACAAAGCAAAAAACTTCATCGAGTGCATTCAACACATCCACCAATAGGTTCATGACATATTGGACAGAGCCAATGCTAAGTACAAGCAACGACATGATCAAAATCAAGTGCCACACAACTTCCAGGTGGGCAAAAAAGTGTGGCTACATTTGCATAAGGAGCACCTCATTGGACCCCACCACAAGATTATCCTGCTCTGATGTGGGTCGCACACCATCACTAAGGCTATAGGGAATAATGCCTTCGAGCTCAGTATTCCACTATTCCTTGGTCTACACCCAGTATTCAATGTAGACTGCCTTCGTCCCTACTTCTCACCTCAATTGGACACCTCTAACATTGCAGAAGAACTCACACCAAAATATTTAAACCCAGAATGCATGGAACAGGCCACCACAGACTGTATCATGGACATGCAAATCAGGAACACTCGCTGACAGAAGATCCAACTGTATCGGGTTGTCAAAGCTGGCCAACTCCTGCACCAAGGAAAGTGGTTCACCAGGGACCAAGTCCAACAGAATTTTCCTCATCTCATGGAGGAACTCAACGCAATGAGGACCATTTCTTCCTAAGGGGAGAGGAATGATCCAGGTGGATATTGGTGGCCACCTGCCTATTCCACTTGGGGCCCCACCATTGTCTCTTTCAGTTTTTTTTCACAACTTAGTATTTTTAGCAGTTTTTTGGGTCCTGAACTTCTGGAGCCGTTTTGAGGTCTCAAACAAAGATATTATGCCAAAGTTACAGCCCTGGGAAGTTAAAACACCAATTTACCCAAATGGGGCCCATAGTTTTGGTGCTTCAACTCCTAGGGTTAGGTTTTTGGGCGTTTAGAGTTCTCCATTGTTTCTCCATGATAAATAAGCCATCAAGCCTTATTGTAACATAATTCAAAGGTCTGTAGTTGCCACATTTCTTCTCAGAGATTTGCTACCAACACCCTAGCTATTTTATTTCCATCATGTTTGTAAGCATATTTCTGTGATTTGATATTAATGAAATGAAGCCTTATTTCTGTTGTATTTATATGTTTATGGTTATTTCTGTATCCTGTTGCATTCCTGCATAAATCCAGATCACAAGCCCTGCTATGAAAAGGAGTCCACATATTCTCTGACTTATTTACAATGTGGACTACTCCAGAAAATTGTCTTAATTAAGGGTTTTTTCTGAAAATATATGTACAGAGAAAAGGAGATTAACTTATGCATTCTCCCTAAGTAATAATTTGTTCTTTGATCAAGAAAACATGTTCCTCAAAGGAATATCTTGGCCCTTAATGGAGTGAGCTCAATTAATAATGAATACGAGAAAATCACAGCTTGTAGATAAGCTAACTTTTCCTCATTAATGGCCAAAATTTCACCTTATTTCAAGGATTGAAAACCTCTACTAATGACTATCCAATATATACGTAACCATGATGCATAGTCAAGATATCATATCAATATAGTGATAGGTACCATAGATGAGATATCGTTTCATCAAGAGTAGGGTCACATTCCATAATACGGAGAACGAGATTGAATTAGATCATATCGTGACCATATGACATATATGGAAAAATTCTAAATTGTAGTCACCACATCATGAATATTTGCATACCGAATTGTGTCAATGAAAGAGATTTCCCAAAAACCCTAAATAGAGACCCAATTCACAACATATACACCCTTACTTACCTCTGTAAGAGATCTGTGCCAAATTTGTCATGAATCCCTAACGTTTTTTTTCCATCTACCATTTTGGCCATCGAAATTCTGACGATAGTTTCTATCGAAATTGCAACGAGAGTTTAAAAACATCATAATTGTGACAAAATATTAAAACTGTTGAAATAACGACGTAATGTTCAAAATTCCAGAATTGCGACAAAATTTTCAAAACATCGGAATAGCAACGAAATGTTCAAAACATCAGAATTGTGATGAACTCTTCAAACCATCGGAATAGCAATGAAAACATGGCAACGTCGGAAGTGTGACGACAACTTGGAAACGTCAGAAGATCGATGATATCTTAGAAACTTTGGAAGAGCGATGAAGAATTGGAAATGTCATAATAGTGATGACAACTTGGAAATGTCGGAAGATCGACAAAAACTTGGAAGCGTCAAAGTCGCAATACTATCAAAAAAATGTCGGAATTAGTGTCGTTCTACCGACAGTTATTAGAAGTGTTAGAATTGTGACGAGGCAGGAAACGATGTTTTTCCCTACCTCAAAGTGCCACTATTGGGATGCCTATGTGTCACAAGAGCGAGATTTTGGATATCATAAATTTGGCCAAATGTGCTAGTGAATGTATTTGGAGCAGAGTTCATTTTCTTGTGTCAAGTTCCTTAAAAAGTGAAACAAGGTCTTTGGAGTAGAGTTCCTTTTCTTGTGTCAGGCTCCTTAAAAAAAGAAATAAGGTCGTCAAATGATATTTCTTTTACTATGTCAACCTCGTTAAAGAATGAAACACGTTCTATGAGGATAATTCTTTTATTGTGTCAACCTCGTAAAAAAATGAAACAAGTTCTTATGAGGATAGTTCTTTTACTATGTCAAACTCATTAAAAAATGAAATATGTCCCTATGAGTATAGTTATTTTACTATTTCAGGCTCATTAAAAAATGAAACAAATACCCTTTCAAATCGAGTCTTTGATTAGATCTCGTAACTTCCCAGTCGAGTCTTTCACTTGATCTCGTAAATGAACCTTCATTCCATCCACTTTTTAGTAACCAATAGTCTACTTAGGTGAATAAGATGAATCTTAGGGGGCATGTACCTTGAATTGAGTCATCATGTTGGGGGCATGTATACTTATTCCAAGCATATTTTGTGTCTCTTTCAAGCTTGTGTAAAAATGAAACCACTCCCAAGCATAGTTTTTTCCTCATGCTTCAAGCTTGTGAAAAAAAGAAACCATTCTCATTCTGGTACACCTCTTATGATTGCCCTTTTATCCACCTCTTCTGCCATATGAACCTTGGTTTTCTCATTCCATTGTCACCATCTTCTTGGCCGATCATACACACTCACTTTGTCATTTTACCCTTGCTTGGGGAACCGCTGCAACGAGTGGCTTTTTTATCCAACCTCTTTACCTTTACATGTTTTGAGCAGTTCCACCATCACCAGAACTTGTTGCCACCCTTCATACCACTAGGAAATATTTTCAGACTCCCAAAATATGAAGAGATTTTCAAGCACTTGTCCTTTCGATCTCATTAAAATAAATTAATTGACGTCGTCTCAGTATACGTTTACCCCTTGTTTGAGACGATTTTGAATAATTAAGAAAAAACAATACCTTGGTCAAACATCATCAAGAGATTCTCTCAGATATTTTTTTCTATCTTTTCAGATTCGAGAGACTATCTACGAAAAGGGACCTTTTGGAGTTTTCTTTCCCATCTCTTTTTCAAACTCCCTAAACATGAAAAATATGTCGTGCTACCCCTCCGTCGGACTCGTAAAACTTAAATGATGAAGGAATTGTCAACATGACGAGACCGAGTTCCTCTTCCTAGGGCTTGATAAACTTAGTAGGATGGATTCATATGAAGGTTGAAATTATACGCTAAGAATATGGTATCATCTTCATGCTTTCTATCAAAAATAAAGAGGTACTCGCTAAAAATAGCGGGGGAAAAAGGAAGTGAAGAATGTTTTGTATTTTGTACCAAAGGAAACATGTTGCTCTTGAACATGATACTCATATAAATTTCGTGTTGTTTTGGGGATATCCTTCATTTGTCACTTGCCTTCCTTTTTTTGGGAAATCCATTTACCTCCCATTTGATCATCACCTACCATCATCATTACCTTTGATTCTGTTTGATTCAAATGCTGCCAAACTCTAGAGTCATGTCGTCGATATGTTTAATAGAATTCATATCAATAAATTCAAACATTGTATAATTATTTGACCCTCTCTAAAATAATCCTAAATCACACCTATGATCTTGATAAATCTTTTGTTTTGTGTGGATGATGTGGGAATAATTATGGCCCTCCTTCGATGGATCACTTCCTATCGACTTCAGCTCATTATTCAGAAATGTGATTTAGAAACTCCTTTTTAGTACCTTCGAGCCTGCATGCCTCAATGGAAATTTCTTCACGCTCGATGATAGATTCACATCATTGGCCTTCGATTAGATGATTTTGAAACTGTTCGACTTCATCTCATTCATTTACACTTATATATTGTGTTGTTGTAGCTTGAGAGTCATCATCATCATCAATGGTTTCTCTCGCGCCTATTAACAGTTTACATCATTGACCAATAATCAGGTGGTTTCTACGATGTTCAACATCATCACATATATTCGCATGGTTTGATTTGTACAATGGGTAGATCTAGATCAAGACGAAGACCCAGGATCACATTTGTTCTTATCCAGGCTGTGTGGAGTTATTTGAATATTGATGATTGTACATATGATCATTTCTATACGGATGGTTGTGACCATATTGTGGATCCATCTCCATGATCTCTTTCATATGGATGCTTGCACCCATGTTGTGGGTGCATATGTTCTTTGATGCCTATTCAAATATATCTTATTAGGAGTTTTTATATCAAATATGTCATATATTGTATTTTGTTTGATTGGAAAGTCTCCTGATGGTGGTTTTCCAAAGTCCTTGCCATGACTAATAAAGCAATTTAACCATCACTTCTGGTTATGATTTCATGCTTTAGGGGGCATCTGTTACACAATATTTGGTGACATTCCTCAGTTATTATACCAAGTGTCGCCTTTTGTATCATTGATGTCACAAACGTCGCAAAGAGAAAAAATATTTAGAAACTTCTTCATCCTGGAAAACATGCTTAAGATATCCCTCAAGGCCTAAAAGATAAATTCATTGAATATTTTCTCCAAATTTTGTAAAAAAACTTATTTTACAAGCCCAGTGCGGTTCTTCCCTTAATAGCCTCATGCTTGTCACCGTGTCCCTAACCTGTGAACAACGCTTCCAATGTGGGAATTTAACAGTAAATTCACACTGGTCCTCTTCAGGTAGGTTCTCCAAAAATGGGGAAAAAGCTTCATCCTCTAGAATTTTTGAGAACAGGGTTGTGGTAATTGTTCGTTGAGGATATGGTTGAATACTCCCATTTTTTACCCTTGATATTATCTCCAAGATTTTCCCCTTTCAGATAAGGCCTTTCCCCCTCATTGGTGGATCCTTGACCTCCCTAACTTCTCTATAAAAGAGTTCCATGCTCGTGATTCTTGGTTCATCGTTGCTGGTTGCCTTACTTCTGCCTGATTGAGCCTATATGTTGTCAATTTCACGAATAATGAGAAGAGGTTGAAGTGTGTGGCTTGGTCTTGGATTACCATTCCAAAGGAGGCCTTTAACATCAAGCCACTAATTGTAAGCTTCCCTTTGTTCATTTAATAATACAAAGTATGTTTTTCTTCCCATGAATATCTTAATCTTAATTGGTTTAACATGATACTCCTTGATTTCTCATGTGATTTTTTTTTTTTTAAAGTATGCTCTATATCTTTCATCTTTTATCATGTGATCTTCTTTGTAGGTATTTAGACGTAGAAGTCATAACAAGGAACAAGCCTGGAAGCGAAAGGATCTACATCGACATCAAGGAAATGATTGCATAAGGAGTGAGGTAGGCCATCTCCTTCTCTCATATTACTTTCAATGTTAAACTAGGAAAGCATGTATCATTTTTCACAGTTGTTACTAGACACACTCATTTGGCTAGAGGGATCTTTTTGAAGAACAAATTTCCCTGTGTAACATTCTCTCATCCCATATGTACAAGAGTTGGAGACATTAAAAGAGATATATGATAAGATAGAGGAATTATTCTCTAAAAACTCGACAGATAAGTAATATCACTAAGATTTCAATGATAAAATTTGAAAGCGTAAAAGGATGAAGGGATGTATACATATCTTACTAAATCATATAAAATAAGGAATCAACTTCAATATGTATGAGAGACGTTATCCAATAAAGAAATTATTCCCATTAATCTAAATTCTCTAACTGATGAACAAATAAACCTTGTATCAAAGGTCTATGAAGAGGATAAAGCTATCCTTTCCAATAATTTGTGGTGATTATGAAAGAATGAAGAAAACAAGTTGAAGGAAAAAAGTGATATAGGATCAAATAAGCAAGTTCAAACATGTGTTGTCATATCAAGAATCAAAGGAATATTTGGCAAGTTGTGTTAACAAAAAGATAAGAAGATTAATATGTCACAGATCCAATAGATGTAAAGAATATGGGCACTTCAATAGGGATTTTCCTAAGCTCAAGAAGGAAAATGACAAATGAAAAATGGAAGAATACCATATGGAGGATAGTAAAAGATATTTACTATTTTTGAGATAGGTCTTCCTTGCCTAATTCTTTGCAAGCTTCAGTTGTAAAGTATAATTATCATGATAGGAATCATTATACGCATGATAGGATGCATCATGTTCAGAGAAGGAATCATAGAATCATATCATTGAAAGCAAGATCTCGTAACATCATCATAAAGAAGCATGAAATCTATCTAAAATAGAAGTCTTTGGATGTCACCTATAGAAGGATTTAGCTCTTGGTAACCTCATTGAAAGCATAAGGAGTACTTATGGGAAGAATAAAATCATTTAGTATAGATCTCATCACACATCATTCAAAAGGAGCATTTGCAGGATAAGAATGATCAATATCCTCCATTGGAATCTTCACTGGAAGGTTCACCCACTGGAAGAAGCAAGTACCTCGCTGGGAATTCCAACCTGTATGGGATTCATGGGATGATGTTATGATGTCAAAATAAGTGAATTAGGTCAAGGGTTATTTCAATCAAGGAAGTTGTCGAAGTAATTCTAGATTACCAAAATAAAGAAATGAAGTATGCACAATAGAGTCATGCCATATGGTTGCATATATCATGAATGAGTGCTCTACCTCAATAACATGATCAAAAGAAAGGATCTCCTCCTATGAAAGGATGCATGAAGGCATGTTTCACACATTTACTAGATGAAATCAACAGAATATATCGTGATATGAAATATGAGGTGGTTAAAAAATTTTAAGGACATATGATTGGAAGTTCCTAGGAGGAAATGTGTGAACAAAGAAAGGAAGAGATAATAAAAAATGCAACTATTGAGAAAGGAAATCAACATCCAAGGACTATAAGATTTGACTATGATATCTCCATGGGAAAGATATGAATATTCTTATGAAGTATAAAAGAAAAAGAGAGAGAGATCCTTGACATCATATATATTTTGGAGATGTGTCAATATGTATGCAGGATGTTGATGCAAACATGAATATGTCATCATGAAATACCATCACAAAGGTAATTTTGATTTAATGTTCATTTTTCTATTTTTGAATAATATCTGGATGGGCTAATGCAAGGCTACAAAAGGAAGAGTTGTAGATGTCATCTATAACTAACACTCATGTTTTAGGATGAAATATCCTAAACAAAAAAAAAATGTGAAGAAGGTAGCAAGGCATGAAGGAAAGGACAAATATGGAGTAATAGATCGGTTTCCAATGAAAGGATGACATGCCTAACATGATTCATGAATGAAAGTGATCAATGGTTTATGCCTATGAAGAATTACCAAAAATATGATGACTCATGAATAAAGAAAAAAAAGGAAGTTCATGACATCAAAAGGAGGAGCTCTTCAAGTAGTTGTTTGACGCATGATATTCACCTAAAGAGTTGTTGGAATCAAGTACCTGTTCAAGAGGGAGATTGTTCAAGTCCTTGATTAAGTGGGATCTTGGGTACATTCATTTTATGGGAATGGGTATATTCCTTCATTGGAATGGGTATGTCCTCCCTAGTTAAGAGGGACAGATAGACATATCATTTTGTATTCACTTGGGAAGATAGAATGGAGGATTGGATAAACATATGTAATTTGATACTCTTTGAGGATGTGACAAGGCATCCAAGATTAGAGTAGTTGTAGAGGACCAATATTATTTGAGGATTGGGAATCTAAAATAATAATAGTTTGGATGGAACATACTCTGAGTGAACCTGGGTGGGTTATGTTTTGAGAGAGACAATGATTAGGGTGTTTATAAATCATTGATCTCACCAGCATTGTGCTCTGATCTTTTGGAGAGATTGAGTTTTTATTCAAGGCCTTGTTATGTGAAAATTTTAGATGATATGATTTTATACAGATGGGTTACCAATTTCACTTTTGTTATGAAAATTCTTCAGATTGAGAATGTCCAAGTACCTTGTATGGACTATGAATACCTTCCTAGTTAAGAGGGAGCGCTGAAACATGTAAGTAGGTATGCTCTTCATAACGACATATGTAATTTGATTTTATGTATTCAATGTAAAGAGAAGAATAAATTTATTATTTTTGTTCTTGAGGCATGGGCTTCATGCTGAGGGAAACTTTCTTTTAGGTCAAGCTCCCAATGTGAGCTTCTACGATTTGGAATTGAGTCTATAAATTCAAAAGAGTCGTTGTCATGTATGAATAACCCTTCTTGGGCATGTTACATATTGTAAGAAAAAATATTTGAGTCAAAATACCCTCTAAGACGTAGTCAAACATGCAAACATCAAGTAGGCCTAATGAAGCAGAAAGTCAGCCTAAGTACATATCAAGTCAGCCTAATAGGAGGCTCAAGGAAGACTATATATATATGGCACATTACCTCATTTGGAGAACACACTCTCACTCACACAAATTCAATCATAAAGTCAAAAATAAGTATGAAGAAGAGGAGGTCAATGGAAGGAGAAGAATTCGAAGTTTTGGGTTTTGTTTTGAGCTACTTCTCTCCAAATGTTCGAAGGAATTAGGTAAGATATTGCTATAGTGCAGCAAAGTTGAAAAAGTGAAGTTAGGTCATCTAGAAGAGTTTTTTTGGAATTTGATTTCTCTAGAAAAGAGAAGCTACCCAAGTGAAGAAGAGAAGTTGCAGTTTCTGGGAAAGTTGAAGTTGCAGTTTCATGGAAAGTCAAAGTTGCAGATTCTAGGCAAGTCAAAGTTGCATTTTTTGGGCCAGTTGGAGTTCCATTTTTTTGGGAAAGTAGAAGTTGCCGTTTTTGGAAAAGTCAAAGTTGTAGTTTCAGTTGTAGTTTCTAAGTAGGTCGAAGTTGCTGGAAGGAAAAGCTATTCAAAGAGGAAGCATTGACTTGGTCTTGGAGGGGTTCTTGGAAAATGGTTCAGGTCTTCAAATTCATATATTGAATATTCTATAAGAATAATAATTCTTGTGGTTTTTCCTATTAGGTGGGAGAGGTTTTGTCCATGGTTGATCATCTACATCTTATGTCCTTTGTCTCATTATTCTTTATGGTTTGGTAGTTATTTGATGAATAAGAACACATAATAATAATCAAGTACAAGAAGAACCTAATTAAGGAAAATAAAAAGCCCCGACAAGAAATTATAATTATAAGAGAAATAATATAATATGCCTACCATAGATTTATCAACAAATTAGATGCTGATTTTAGTGTCTTATTTTTTTTTTTGGGGAGTACTCTAATTATTCAAACCATTTTGATGTATGACAGAAGCTTAGTTTCTTGAAGTAAATTACTGGTATAAATATAAGCTACAAACTTAATCTTTAGCAGACTTATTGCAACACTTCATTGACCCACCATCATCAAATAATACTTCATTGGCTTATCATCAATTTTGGATCTTGGAGACTCTCAGCTAGCCACTTTGTGGACTTCTATCTTATTGGAGCGGGAGGGTTCTTACTAGGTTTTCCCTAACTCCATTTTAGGGGGAATTGTTTGTACATGGACGTTGACACTTATTTATATTGCTACATACCCCACCAAGTTACACTTTTTGGGAAGGGGTTGGAGTGGTTGGTGCATATTGTGCATGAATATAATGCAATTTCTAGTTATAGTTCCATTATTGTTTTCTTTAGTTAAATATAACATCTTTATGTACATCCAATAGTTAAACTTACTTAATTTATAGCTTTTACTTGATTTAAGGAGAGATCTATGACATGTGATTACATGAATTTATTTCCTAAATCTCCCCCTATAGAGCATTTTATTTGTATTTCTTGACTGAGCATTATTCAATGAGAATATTTATATCATTATAGCAATATAGTGCTTCATTTCTTCATATGTGTTTTCTCTTTCAAGCTCTAAATATTGGGTGATTTCATAGTCGTTGCATCACAATATATAACCTATGCTAATGTTATTTATACATATTAATCTTAATCCAAATATCACATTGAATTATATCCACATCATTGACACGAGGATCGAGAAATAATTACGTGAGTTTGAAAAGGCCAAGATTCAAGAAACTTGAAGGTGAAAAGTCACTAGAAAATCTTACAAATAGAATTTTTGTAGTAAACTAAATGGTTTTTTTCTTGGCATTATAATTCATCTTCATAAGTTATTAAATAGACCATTGTTAGATCACCTTTTATATTGTTGTACATTTGGCCTTAGGTTTGGACTATTTCTTTATTTTGTGACTTTTTCAATGCTTGTCATTTGTAAGATTATATTATGTATACTCTATTATTGCTTTATTTTCTACTCAATTATCTTCTTTCTACTAATATGAAATTTGAAATAAGGTTTGTTTTAGTATTTTGTATACTATTCTTTGTTTCTCAAGGTCTATGGTCATTCACTTGCATTGAATAGTAGACTATTCTCATTTATGTTATGTGACTAACTTGTTTCATTCCATTTTTTTTGTTCTATTGTAGACAAGTGTTCCTCGCAATTGAGATTTTATAACTTTGTAAGGAAGATGAGGGGGTTTTATTTAGGTTAATTTTTATGGCAGTAGTGGATTTTCCCCTTACTTTCAATTGTATTAATAGCCTTAGTCACCACGCTTAACTAATATACTTCAAATATACTATGTATTACATTTTTCCTGTCATGGTAGCTACAATTCATAGTTTTATACCCAAATTTTGACAATTGGGCCATAGTGAGAGAGTTCATGATTTAAGTGGAGGAAGGTCTAATTGTGCCATAATGAGATATTTCACCATTTTATCGGAGAATGGTCTCATTGGAATATTTTTCAATTGCACTTGTGAAATTAATAGGAGATATTTGTCTTTGTCAACACCATCATATATGGGAATTTTATTTATGAATTATGCCCCTATGAAAACACTTTGTGGACTTCTACATTATCAACACACATGAAAACATCCATACATGAGAGCCTAGCTTATGGGCGTACATCATAAGTAAAACTATTGGGGGAAAGCTTATAAAAGTACATGGATTGGCAGGGTCCGACATAGTGATGTGATGAGGATTGAAGGGCTTAATAGAGTTAATATTAGTGTAGATATCATGGCAATTTAATGTAATGTTGATTTTGTTCACTATATTAATTATTATTAAATAAGGCTCACTAAGTAGTTATCATGCAATAAATATAATAAGGCACATTGATTAAGATAGAGGCCAATAATGGTTAGCCTTATGGCTTGTTAGAAACTATATAAAGATGGATTTTTCCTTATGATATATCAAGAATTATTCTTATATATAGAATTTCCCATTAAATAATTTTCCCTAGAAAAGTCAAGTTAATAATGGGTTTATCCTTCCATAAAAGGTTTATAGAATTACTTAACATTTCCCTTGATGTTATGGGATTGAAACACCCTTAGTATTAATAGAACCATGAAACAAAGATGCGTGAGAAAAATCAATAAACCTTCAAGGTTGAAGCCAAGGGTGAAAGCAAAATGAATTATGAAAGTGAACCATACATTATACACTGAATAGAAAGGAAGAGAAATGAATCTACTCGAGTGAAAATATCGTATTCTACACCTTGGTACTTCAATTAAAAAGTGCAAGTAATGTTTAGAAATCTTAAAAAATCTACCCATTATAGAGAAGTGCAAAAGTGTATTCTCCATGACAACACAAACAATGCAGATAATATTGGAAGATCACACCTCACATCAGATTATAAAATATTATTACATAATAAAATATTACATCCATCATTGGCATCTGGGTTGGGCATTAAAACGAGTAATTTAGGGTTGAATGAGAATTCTCATATTGTTTTTCTTGTAAAACTATTTTTCAACGTAGTAATCCAAAGATGTAAAAAATGATGAGTAAACATGGTTACTAGTGTTGGATATGAGTGAGGTACGAAAATATTCAAACGACCATCTTCCTGCATGAAAACACACATTTGATTGTGACACTTTCAATCTCTTAAAACACAATTAACGTAGAATCGATTTTGACATTTCCAATCTCTTATAACACAAATTATCTTATTTCGTTTTTACATTTTATATTATTAAATTTGTATGCACGTGTATTTTTCTTGTTTTTCTTGGTTGGATAAAGCACGTATGTCCCCACACTCACCAAGTGTTTTCACTATTTTTTAACACAACTGAAATGAATTGATGAGTCAGCTACCGACGACAAAGTCACAACCATCCAAAATAAGTTTAAAGAGACTGTCGTGCCACGTTGCAGTTCTCTTACAAAAAATAACATGATACCAAACGGAAACGAGAGTTACGTCACAGTTATAGAAGCACGGGATGCTACAGGACATGAAATTAGAACTATTACAATTACACATTGTGACATTGTGCCATGAATCCAGAAATTATTTGCTAATTACCATTTGACATTAATGTATGTCATGATTGGATACTAATCATGATCAGGCAGTGGAAAACCATCGGCACCCAGTTTGGATATGGTTCCCCTCTACCGTCCCCTTATTCTTCACAACATTCTAAGCATGCGGAAACAATCTACCCACTTTTATCTTCACTTGAAAGAGTGAATTGATATATTAATAACAGGTTGTTGGAAATATTTGAAATATAGAATAATGCAATTTAACATCATTTAGATAAATGTTTTTAGCTACTACAATATTAAGATGTTTATTATCAACAAATATTTGTTGGGTGTTACGTTTATTGGTGTTGGAATCAGCACTTGGAATGCTTCAAGTGCTTGACCAAAAATGTCCTAAACTCTAAGGCAATTTAATGATTTGGCTTATAAGATTGGTAGGTGGTTTAAACTCCTATTCACTGAAAAGAGATTTCAGTCAAGTCCATTGTTCTACTAATGAGAGTATTGGGTCTTATATGGTAGCAAAAGAGTGAGTTTGTAGCCTCTGAGGGGGAGAGAAGGTGAAATGGAAGAAGAAACAGTGGGTCTGCAAGGCAGAAATTGACTGTTTTTGATAGAAAACAACACAAGTAGTAATTTGTCAATATTTCAACAAGAGAAATATATTTCTAGACTTTCAATATTCTCATTGAAATATCAAGTAGGGTAACTGTTATAAGTGATGCTCTTTACATTGTCATCATATGTATTTCATCAAGAAAGCTCACTATGTGAGACTAATAAAATTTGATAAAACACATGAACATGTCAAGAGACTGATAGAAACACATAATAGTATGAGGGATTACAAGCTGCCACTGAAGATAATAAGATATGGAAACAAAAGAGAAGATTAACAATATACACACCAGATTGATAATAAGTCCTCAGAAGTTTCTTCAATTTTATTTGCTGAAATGAGTACTCATCATATGAGCCAAGATTGTAAAATCGCCAACCAACCTATTTTACATAGTAGTTTGTCACAGATATACAAAAATAATAAACAATCATCTCCAAAAAAGGAGTAAACATGTTCCCAAAAGTTATTATGATCTCGTGCAAGAGATGAGGCTTATTCGAAAACTTTAATACAAAGTGCTATGGAATAATGAAAATAAATAGTGTCAAGGCTAACAATTCGAAGTGGTTTGTATGATGTGGCAGTGTACGGGAAGACTCCTCTTTTGTTCTGGTGCAACCAACTCCTCAAAAAGTGTAAACAATAGTGAAAATTGCACGTGGTTGTTCCTTGAATGCTGCCTAGTGCCTTGTAGAAATGTGTTGGTGCTGAGAGTAGTGGTAGAAAACTATTTTAGAGAAACCCTATTGTTGTTCCATTGTTTCTTTCTTTATTTGGTGGAAAACCCTTTATAATGGCAGAAAGCCCCAAAAAAATTGGATAGAATGGCGAAGGTTCATTTTATGAGATATTACAAAGAAGCTCTTTAAAAAAGGTTTAATTGATAAGGGAGACGTGAAGTGGAATGAATGATAAGAGGGAGGAGAAAACCTTTTAGACATATATCGCAATCGCAAATCAGGGTCGGAACATTTAAGCTTAAGACAAAAATGAGAGAAAATGTGATCTGCGATGGGGTGATGACGTGGCAAGGAAGTGGGGCCTATCGCAGATCCATCATCGAAAGTTTTATTATGAAATGCAAGAGTTAAATTTTGAAATTGGCGAAGTGCGATGTGTGTTGAGATCAAAGGGTGATGTGACATGATAAATGGTTGCCCGGAAATCGTAAATCGAAAGTTTTAAGGAAGCGAAAGTGAATGTTGTAAATGAACTTTGTGGAAACGCGATGCGAAAAAGTAGGTGGGGCCCTTTAAACGAATTTTAAAAGCGGAAAGTGAATATTTCGTTAAGTCATGGTGATATGATAAAAAGACGCCTGAAGCATAAAAAAGGCTTTATAACTTATTTGAGGCATATCATAGGGAGGTATGGGTCCCAGACCATACCGCAAATTGCATTTCCAAGGTTTTGTAGGAGACAACAATTGTAACGTGAATGGGAGTTAAAACTGTGAAGATCCGATTACGATGAATGCTAAGGGGTCCACAATGTTTATTAAGTACGGTAAGTTATACCATATGATATATGATATACCCAAGGTTTTGTCACTAGTGAGGGTAAAAGCTGCAATAAAATAAATATATGGTAAGTTAAAAAGGATATATGATATGGCTGTTGATGGGTGTGCGGAGCTGCTTTTTTAACTATAAAGATTGGATTTATGAGTTAAAAAGGGGTTTTGAAAAGGAAAATGAGAAGCTAGACTTTGGGTTTATTTGGAAAATTAAAGATGAAAGAGGGAGAATGAAATGAATGAAGGTAGCATGAAATTTTCTGACCACTACACTTTGACAGTGACACTTTCTTCTTATAATCAAACTGAATAAGTAGATTGATTCCCTAGAGAATGATGACCAGCATTTGAAATTTTTTGGAAAAACTACAGTGCTAATAGTTGCTCCTATTGGGGATGAAGTCCTCCCTGTGAAGCTTCAAGGACTGTAGACTCAGCGCCTTAAAAAATTTTGAAACTCAGAAGACTTCTTGAAAATTAAGACTAGGAATGACCATTGACTGACTGGACTCAAGACTAAATATATATGTAGACACAAACTCCATTTGGAATGGAGTCTTATTGACACATCACACTGGATATTTACAATGGAATGACTCAACTGACTTACTGAAAAAATAACTTCTTAATAAAATGACCATTGACTGGACCTCCAAACAGTTGATCATCATCCAGATGTTCGAGCAGAAAAGTATTGTTTTCGAAATTCAGCAATTCTAAATGGCCCAAACCATAGATTTTCAAACTTATCATGCTTCCCATGATATTCTCTTCTAACATCCTAACGCATCACCAAATCATCCTCCTAAAATAACTATTGATTTTCTCTTTTTTCAAAAAAAGATTTGACTTTAGTATGATACTTCTGTGTTTTATCCATTAGTGATTCTCTGATTTGGTGTGCCTCTATCAACTACAACATTATCCTTTGGATTGGATTTTCATCAACAACTTCATCTTGCAGGAACTTCATCACATGAAGAGCTAATTTCAAAGGCATTACAGCATTAGTACTATATACAATCTGAAATGGAGATATTCCAATTTATTTTCTACGACTTACCCTATCTTCCCAAAGAGCATGTACCAGCTAAATGTCCCAATTTCTCTTATTGTCAGGCAGCATTTTCTTAATAATCCTCACCAAAATTTTATTGGATGACTTAGCCAATCCCTTGTCTTGAGGGTAATAAGGCATGGAATGAGTCAATACAATTCCATATTATTGACAAAAGCTATACATCTTAGCAGACTTAAAGGCCATTGCATTATCAGTTACTAATTTTTGTGCACAACCAAATATTGACATAATGTTTTCCAACAAAAAATTGATAATTACTGTATCAGTAGCCTTCCTGCTTGGCATAGCTTCAATCTATTTAGTAAAATAGTATGTAGCTCTAAGAATCCATTTATGATGTCTTGATGAAGGTGGATGGATTTCACCGATGAAGTCTAACCCCCACTACTGGAAAAGAACATCTGTTGAAATAGGAATAAGAGGTAATGGTAGAAATTTCTGTTTTCCAGCAAACTTCTAACATTCAACACAGCTCCTGACTTTGGAAAAAACATCAGAGAAAAGAGTTGGCCAATAATAGCCAGCTATTAAGATTTTGTTTGCAGTGGCTTTCCAATACAAATTCCCTCCACACACTCCTGCATGTATCTCTGTCATAATCTCTTGGGATTCAGCTTCATCTACACATCTTAATAAGACTCCAACAGGGTCTTTCCAGTAAATATGGTCTTCCAAAATGCAATACTTCGCAGATCTCAATTTGAAATCTCTCCTTTTTTACTTCTCCATTTCAGGGGGATAGTTGAAATTTAACATAAAGTATACTATATCCTGGGACTAATCTAAAGGAAATATTTCAGGATAATTAGAAATACCTTCTCCATCTTTTCCTTGAGTTGCCTCTACATTCAGATTTAAAGCCTTGCAATTATATTAAGCCATTAAGCAAGCTGTGATGTCATCCAAATAGATGACTACAAATCTATATTTTTCTCCTGCAAAGGAAATAAACAATATTACTGATGAAATAGGAACTATTACCTCAAAACGGGAACTCTAGCCCAAAAAGACTCAAAAAACATGAAAAAGCACCCCAAAAACAAAAAGTTTGTATTGCAGAATGCATTTGTTTTTTCTCATGGTCAAATTTCACCCCTTTATAAAATTATGCTAAAAACGAAATTGTTTTTTGAAAAAATGATTGAAAAAACACCCTCAAAACAAAACGAGTTGATGCTGGAATAACAAAAAAAAACATTGTGTCACACTTTTGACACATTGTAACAATGGAATTAAAGACAACATATTAGGACATTGAAAAATCGTTTTTGTTTATATTTAACATCATCTATCAAAAAAATCATATCTGAAGGGCTTACCATTTCGAACAATTTTTATCCATGTTAAACATAAAATATCTTGACTCTAAACAGCCTTAAAATTGTAATTATTTTCAACCATAACATTAAAGATAAAATTTCACAATGCATAAAAACCTTAATGACAATTTGTAAATCTAAAGTTTTTAAATATTAAGTTTTCAAGATACTTGAACCATGAAATTATGGAGAAATTATATGACTTAATTTTTTTTTTTAAATGAACAATTAAATGAAAAATTTATTATTCATATATTTGCTTGTTTATATATAAAAACATATCTTTTAATTTTTTTATTGTTTTTCTATATTTTAAATTATAATTGTTTTAATTTTAAGAAAATAAAAGTTAAAAATTAAAATCTTCCTATATATGTTTGTTTATATTTTAAAACATATTTAAATTTTTTTTTTATTGTTTTTTTTATATTTTAAATAACAATGGTTTTAATTTTAAAAAAATTAAAATTACCTTTTTTTGTGTTTATTTTTTAGAATATATTTTTTCATTTGTTTTTATTGTTTTTTTATATTTTAAAATTTTAATTGAATAGTTTTTTTATATACATTAAAAAAAAAACAATTTTTTTAATTATAATAGTTTTTGTTTAAAAAAAAAATAAAAATTTTTAAATAGTTTGTGCTTGAAAAAATGAAATAAAATAAAAATTAATTTGTCGCCCACTGGGGGCTGGAGGTAGGCTGGGCAACGCTCAAAGACTCTGTCCGGTCGGCCTCTAGCACCTGGATGGGCGGAGGGTGATTCTGAGAATCACCCCCAGCTGGGCGAAGGGTGATTCTCAGAATCGTCCTCTGCCCAACCGAGGGTGATTCTTAGAATCGCCCTCCACCCAGCAGGGGGTGATTCTCGAAATCGCCCTCCGACCAACCGGGGGTGATTCTCGGAATCACCCTCTGCCCAGTCGGGGGTGATTCTTGGAATCGCCCTCTGCCCAGCCGAGTTGATTCTCAGAAACACCCTCTGCCCAATCGGGGTGATTCTCGAAATCACCCTCTGCCCAGCCGAGGGTGATTCTTGGAATCTCTCTTCACCCTATTGGGGGCTGGAGGCAGGTCAGGCGGTGCTGTCAAGGGATGCCCAGCCTGCCTCCGGCCCTCTGCTAGCTGGAGACAGGCTGGGAATCCCTCAATGGCACTAGCCGGCTAGCCACCAACCCCCGGCTGGGTAGAGGGAGATTCTCAGAATCAGCCTCCGCCCAGCCAAGGGACAGAGGCTGGTCGGGCAACACCGTCGAGAGCAACCCAGGATGCCTCTAGTCCCCTGCTGGGTGGAGGGTGATTTTGAGAATCTCCCTCGCCTCAGCCTTAAGTCTGAGGTAGGCTGGGCAACCCTCGATGGTGCGAGCCCGCCTTCCTGCAGCCCCCTGCTGGGGGGAGGGTGATTCCGAGAATCACCCTCAGCTAGGTGGAGGGCGATTTTGAGAATCACCCTTGGTTGGGCGGAGGGTGATTCCGAGAATCACACTCTGCCCAGCAGGTCTGCCAAGCCAAGGGTTAAAGGCAAGTTGGGAGGCCCTCAACGGCGCTGTCCAACCTGTCTCTGGCCGCCGGCTGGGCGGAGGGCGATTCCGAGAATCACCCTCAACTAGGCGGAGGGTGATTCTCAGAATCACCCTTCACCCAGCCAGGGGTGATTCTCAGAATTTCCCTCCGCCTAGCAGGGGTGATTCTTGTAATCGCCCTCCGCTCAACTAGGGGTGATTCTCGTAATCGCCATCTGCCCAGTCAGGGGCCGGAGGCAGGTCAGGTGGCGCCATCAAGGGCTGCCTAGCCTGCCTCCGACCCATGGCTAGGAGGAGGGTGATTTTTAGAATCGCCCTCCGCCAACCAACAACCAGAGGTAGGCTGGGCGGCCCTCGACGGTGCCACCTGGCCAGCCTACGGCCCCCAGCCGGGCGGAGGATGATTCCAAGAATCTCCCTCTGCCTAGTCAGGGACCGGATTCCAGCCAGGTGGTGCCATCGAGGACTGCCCAGCCTGCCTCCACCCAACCAGGGGCCGGCTAGGGGCCAGAGGCAAGCTAGGTAGCCCTTGACGACGTCGCCCGGCCTGTCTTCGGCCCCCGGTAGGGTGGAGGGAAATTATGAGAATCAGTCTCGGCTGGGCAGAGGGTGATTCCGAGAATCAACCCCAGCTTGGCGGAGGGCGATTCTGAGAATCGCCCTAGCTAGGCAGAGACCAGCCGCATGGCGTCTTCGAGGGCTTCCTAGCCTGCCTCCGGCCCACGGTTAGGCGGAGGGCGATTCTTAGAACTGCCCTTCGCCCAGCCGGGGGCCCGAGGCAGGCCGAGCGATGCCGTCAAATGAAGGAGATTTGGTTTTAGATATATTTTCAGGGTATGTAAGTTTTATTATACAGATTTAAATTTATATATTTTATTTTTTACTTTTTATGTATTTATACTAATTTTCTTACTTATTTCTTTTGTACTTGATGATCAGGTACAACACTAGCATGTTTCCTACCAAAAGGGAGAAATTGCATTGCCATTGAGAAAGACTCAGTGTAATGAAAATTTATTCAACAAATAATTAATTCTCTTCAATTCCTTCCAGATGCGAAGCAAGAAGTTGGTTTGAGGAAAGAGGATTTTAATGAATCACATTTGGCAAAAAAATCAAAGGAACCTCAACCACCATTATATGGAATGATTGAAAAGAGACACTTTGGAAGATTTGCAGACATGAAAGATTCATTAGAAGATGAAAATGGCTAAAATGAAGTAGAGGAAGCCAACAATGATGTTCTAGATGATGCTGAACATGTATTAGTTGATATTGTTGAGGATCTTTAAGTTATGCTTGCAAACAAATCTCATTTTTGAGATCTATTAATCAGTTTACTTGTAATGTTTAGAATTTGATATTTTATGAGAAGAATCCTTATTTTTTGCAAAAAACATGTGATTACTATTATTTTTTGACATAAAATTCAATAAAAATGCTATTTTCTTATGTTTTTTGTTAAGATTTTCCCAAAAATTAGTTTATTTAACATGCTTTTTTAACCAAAAGTCTCTAAAAGTGTATTTTTTTGCATTCTATTTGTATTGAAAATTTATATTTTGTGTCATATCATTCAAAATATTGGTTTTATAGAGACAATTATTTGATGTGCATTGAAAAATTAATTAGCAATACATAAACTTGTCGAAAATATAAACTTTATAATATTGACCATTTTTCCATTTTTTTTCTTTGTGAGAAAGTGAAGATATCATTACAAATTTTTATTTAAAAAAAAAATATTTTTTTCTTTTTAAAACACATACATAAATGCGCTTAAAAATAAACATCTCACGGAAGAAGAAGACATTAGAAAATATATAGTGTCAAAATAAATCCTCTAAAAAAATGTTGGTAATGATACGCCACCACTATTCCAAATCGACATAAAAAGCATCACAGAAAAAAATAAATAAATAAATAAATTAATTAATTAGTTAAAGTGCCAGAAACATGCTAAAAAAACCAAATTGATTATGCATCACCACTTTTCAAAATTGGGTGTTTTTCTTTCTACGTCAAAAAGTAGGTACCAATGTAGTTACCTATTTCATCAGTAACAGTGTTAATATCCATTACTCGTTGAAAATTTGCACCTTCATTCATGAGACCAAATGGCATTTTGTTGTATATGAATGTACCCCAAGGTGTGGTAAATGTTGCATTTTATCTGTCTTGCTTGTCAACTGAAATCTTATTATAGCCTGAAAAGCCATCAATCATTGACAATCTTTTGGATCCTACAAATTTTTGTAAAATATAATCCATCTTGGGCAGTGGATAGTTATCTTCTAATGAAAATCAGTTCAAGTTGCGGAAATCAACAAAAATTCTTATCTCTCCATTCTTTTTCTGAACTGGGACTACATTAGCTACCCAATTAGAAAATCTCAAAGGAAGAATTATCTTTGCTTCCCATAATTTTTTGATTTCTTTTTCAATGATTGGGAGAAACATGCGATTGATATGTCTGATTTTTTGTGCTACAGGCTTTGCAATTTTTTTTCAAAGGAACATGGTGCTCTATTATGTTTCTATCATAAGTTTTCATCTCACTATAAGACAATGCAAAAATATCAACAAATTATTTCAAAATCTTGATATATTTTGCTGTAATGTCAAGAGAAAGGAATTTGGACACTTTGACTAATTTTTGTTGATCCTATATGCTAATGTTACATCCTATTGTACTTTCTCCATCAATTTTACTTTCAGGCTTGAGAAAAAAATCATTATTATCAAATAATGTTTCTAAAAGAACTAGCCATTTAGGAATATAGTTAGTTTTCAAATCTATAATGTTCTTCCCAGCCATGGTTTTTTTAAAAGGCTTGCTATTTTGATTTTCAACAATGTCCTACTCATCATCAATTTGTATGTTTGCAAAATCTTCAACACACTCCACAAATTTCTAAATTTCCTTGTCATCCTCAAATACTTGCCAGTATTTTATGTTATCAGGAATTGAAGGCCTGTTTTTTATTTGAACATCATATGTTACCTTGACATCTAGAGGAACTTTGAAATTACTAGCGGTAACATCTAGTGAATCATCCATTTGATTTTCTTCGCTAGTGACAAAATTTATATTAAATGCTGAAAAGTAATGCTCCATCAAATCCCAGATTTCATTCCTATAATTATTCAAGTTGGAAAATTTCACTTGGCAATTGTTTCTCACCTGCGTAATCACCAACTCGAAATCACCAAAAGCGATCAGTTTCTCTACTCCCAAATATTTCATTGCCTTCATACCTAAAAAAAGCGGTTCATATTCAGGAGTGTTATTAGTGGTAGCAAATTGTAGTTGATATGATATAGTTACCCTCTGCTGAGTGGGATAAAGAGGACTACACTGGCTCCCTACCCTTCTTTTGATGAGGCTCCATCAAAGTACAATTGGTTAGAAAATTATATATATTACAGAGCAATGAAACACATAAAATATGTGGAAAATACAAGCACAAAAAACACATAAAACCAGAGAGACACAGATATACATGGTTCACTCAGTTTGGGCTACATCCACCTCGAATAGCCAGTCCTTCCTTTCTATTATCCATCAAAATGAAGAGACACAACTTACAGCAGATCTGCTGTAATATCCTCTGTTCTCTCTCATAGTCTCCCTATCTGTTTCTCACTCCAAGAATACACATACCATCCACAGCCGCAATACAATACCCTCATACAAAGAGAGGGGTTGCCTTATAGGGCAAAAAACCCTAAACTAAACATAACTTCTACTATCAGATCATTCGCCTAATGAACGGCCCAGATTGACTAGAAATTAATATACATTTACAAGTAAATTTTACATATGTTTTTAGCTTTGGGGTCGTTGCCCCCGAAACCCCCCGCTAGGGGGGGCTCCATAAAGTCGCAGCCACCCCCCTGGACCCCCTAGGCAACATTTAATTACGGGCAGCGATGCCGCCCCATTAAGGTACAGGGGTCCAACGCTGTGATACAAAATAAACAAGATAATCAGGCTCTACACCCAACAATCTCCCACTTGGAGACTGATTGTAGCAACCCCACTGCTGCTTCATTTTCTGGACAGTGGCTCCTCTTTGGACCTGGTTGTTTCTCATCTTCATTGTCATCCTTGAAGACCAACTGAAACTGAGCACGTTCTCAGTTTCTCCCTGGTTACAACTTTTGTTAGCATATCTACAGGATTCTGGCTAGTGTGTATCTTTTCTAGCTTCAACTGTCCATCTTCCAATATTGACCATATGAAATGGTACTTGAGCTGTATGTTTTTAGTCCTGGAATGAAATGTTGAGTTCTTTGCAAGATGAATGGAACTTTGGCTATCACTGTATAGCATGCCCATATCATGATTCTTACATAATTCATCCATAAAACTTTGTAACCAAATCATTTCTTTACTAGCCTTTGTAGCAGCAACATATTATGCTTCCATTTTTGAAAGTGTAACAACACTTTGGATTTTTGAAACCCAACTGACAGTTGTTCCACCTACAGTAAATACATATCATGTAGTGCTCCTCCTGTTATCTCTACCACCTGTCATATCTACATCAACATATCCCTATAGAGAAATGTTTGAATTGCCAAAGAACAATGCTTGATTTGTAGTACCTCTCAAATATCTGAGAATCCATTTCACTGCCATCCAATGTTCTTTTCCTAGATTTTTCATATACCTACTTACAACTCCCACTACATGTGAAATATCAGGCCTTGTGCAGACCATTGTATACATTAAGCTTCCAACTGCTGATGCATATGGAACTTTAGACATATAGTCCATTTCTTCTTCGGTCTTAGGGCACATCTCCTTACTAAGTTTAAAATGGATAGCAAAAGGTGTACTAACTGGTTTTGCATTCTGAATATTAAATATTTTCAACACCTTTTGTATGTAATCATTCTGAAACAGTGTTAATTTTCGGTTTTTCCTATCTCTACTTATTCTCATACTAAGGATTTGTTTTGCAGCTCCCAAATCCTTCATTGCAAATGAATTTACCAATTTTATTTTGAGCACATTTATTTCCTGCATGTTAGACCCTGCAACAAGCATGTCATCTACATACAATAAAAATATAATATAGGTTCCATCATTTTTCTTTTTCATATAAGCACAATGATCAGAGTGACATCTAGTATAACCTTGTTCAGACATAAACTTGTTAAATTTAGATACCACTGCCTTGGAACCTGTTTTAAGCCATACAATCTCTTCTTTAACCTGTAGACTATTTTTTCTTTCCTTTTGACCCCATATCCTTTTGGTTGCTACATATAAATCTCTTCCTCCAAATCTCCATGGAGAAATGTTGTCTTTACATCTAACCGTTCAATATGTAAATGTTCCACTGCTACAAGACAAAAAATAGTTCTGATTGAAGTCATCTTAACAAAAAGAGAAAATATTTCATCAAAATCAATACCTTTCTTCTTTGCAAACCCCTTCACCACAAGTCTAGCTTTGTACCTCTGTTTTCCTCCATCTTCTTCCTTCAACCTGTAAACCCATTTATTTTGCAATGTAGTTTTACCTGCAGGCAACCTGACTAAGTCTCAAGTCTGGTTATGCATTAAGGAGTCCATCTCTTCTTCCATGGCTAGCTCTCACTTCTTCCTGCTTTCAACCTACATTGCTTCTTCATAACATTCAGGTTCACCAGAATCAGTCAACAATAAATAATATAATGAAGGATAGTATTGTTTAGGGGGTTTACTTATCCTGGTAGATCTTCTAACACCACTTTCAGGTGTTTGAGGTGTTTTTTTTGTTGTGGTGGTTTTTGTTGTTGTGGCTCTTGATTATTATTATTTTCAGGCACCTTTACCTTTTCTGTGATCTCATCAAGAACTGTGTATTTCTTATTTTCTTTTTCCTGTTTCTTTTTGTGCAACTGATTCTTATACAATAAATTTTCATTGAATATTACATCTCTGCTCCTAATTATTTTGTGATTTTCATAATCATATAAGTGATAACCAAAATCATTAACACCATATCCAATATAGGTACATTTCTTTGATTTTTTCTCAAGCTTTGTTATGTTTTCTTTATTAATATGGACAAAGGCCTCATAGCCAAAAGGCTTTAAAAAAGAGTAGTTTACCTTTTTACTTGTCCATGCTTCCTCTGTAATACCACCATCTAAGGAACTTGAAGGCCCTATGTTTATTAGATAAAAAATAGTATCAACAACATCTACCCAAAATTGTAAAGGAAATCCTGCATGCAATCTCATGCACCTTGCATGCTCCATGATTGTTTTGTTCATCATTTATAACACACCATTTTCTTGTGGTGTTCTTGGAACTATCTTCTATTTGTGAATTCCATGCTCTAAACAGTATCTATCAAACTCTTTGCTACAATATTCACCTCCATTGTCTAATCTGAGACACTTCAACTTCTCTCCTATCTCAATCTCAACCAAATCTTTCCATTTCTTGAAAGTATCAAATACATCAGATTTATCTTGAATACCATAAATCGAAGTTTTTCTAGTTGCATCATTAATAAAAGTAACATAATAACGAGAGCCACCAGAGATGATACCTGAGCAGGTCTCCATACATCTGTATGCACAAGCTCTAATTTTTTTCTCTTCTTTTCTTTCCCAACTCTGAGAAATATAACTCTCTTCTGTTTTCCATAAATGCAATTCTCACGGAAATCCAAATCAATATTCTTCAAACCTGGTAACAAATTTCTTGAGTGAAGAATCTTAATCCCCTTCTCACTCATGTGTCTGAGCCTATGATTCCATAATGTTGCATCTGCTCCTTTGGAAGTTAAAGCATTAACAGAGTTAGAAATACCATTGCATAAATACAATGTACCAACATTTTCTCCTTTTGCTATTACCAGGGCTCCTTTGGTGACCTTCCAAGTTTTATCTGTGAAAGTTGTCACACAACCTTAACCACCTAACTTCCCTGTTGAAATCAGATTTTTCTTTAGATCTGGAACATGCCTTACCTCCTTTAGTAGCCATTGGCTTCCATTATGTTGTTTTACAAGAACTTTACCCATTCCAACAATTTTACAGGGTTTATCATCACCCAAACAGACTTGTCCAAAAGCTCCTTGAACATAGTAATGAAAATATTTCTTATCAGATGTGGCATGGAATGAGGCCCCTGAATCTACAACCCAAGAATCAATAACATTTTCAAAAGAAAGAATCAAAGCATCTTGTAACACATCACCTGTCACATTTTCTTCATGATTGTTTTCTTGTTGTGCGTCTCCTTTTCCCTTCCGAGATCTACAATCTTTCTTCAGGTGTCCTTTCTTTCCGCATTTCCAGTAGACTATCCCCGATCTATACTTGGGTCTACTTTTCCTTGATTTACTGTGATATACTGAGCTCTTTTCTCTTTTCATTTTTCTTCCCCTAGACTCTGCACTCAAAGCATTACCCGACGTCTCACCAGAGCTTTTTCGTCGCATTTCCTCGCTAACGATAGAACCGACAACATCATCAAAATTTAAAGTAATAGATCCAGAGACAGAGTTACTAATGGACATAATAAACCATTCCAGCTTTCTGGAAATGAGCACAGAAACAAAAGAGCCCTAACTTTATCATCAAAGTTTACCCCTACAGAACTTAACTGACTAGTAACTGTATTAAAATCATTTAAATTGTCTGCAACAGATCCATCTTCCAACATCTTCATATTAAATAAACGTTTCATAAGAAATGCCTTGTTTGAGACCGAGGGTTTTTCATATAATTTCGCCAATGCCTTAATCAAACCCTCTGTTTGTTGGAAATAATGTGGGGGGTGAACCAATATTCCTTTCAATTAGAGAATTAGTTAATCTTCAATTATTATGAGTGTTTGTACAATGATAGCAGTAAACAAAAGGAACGCAAATGCACATATTTTTTAAGGTGGAAACCCCCTTCAGGGACAAAACCCACCTGAATTATTTTCTAACAATTCTTTAATCTTCAACTAAAATTGGAAAGAAAGCTCCAATTTCCTATAATCTAGAAAAACATTCTTCTCCATCTCCCAGTGGATGGACGCTCCAATGCCCAAGATTCTTTAGTAGTCAACTAAATGGATGCCCCAACATCCAATGGGCTACAACTCACCCTAGCACCACCCTACCACCCTATAGAAGAATAAAAGAAGAATGGACTCCCATACTGTGGAAAATGGTCCACTTTACAATGATATAGAATGATGCAAGAAGAAGATATACTAATTCATAAACTCAACTTGACACAACCACCTAATGATGATCCTAGACCTCCCAACACCGCTCTTCAAATCCCTGGCAGCAGATAGACATCTAGTACAATTTGTACAATAATGTATTTACAATGACTAAGTACAATGATACTTTTAAAATGGATGTATGTTTACCACTGAAGACTTCATATGATGAACTTCTTGCTACCGTTTATGCACCTTGTTTTCGCTCTTGTCATGCTACCCTTATTGCACCTTGGTTTTATTTTCTCACGTAGAGTCCGGGTCCTTGCAACTTCGACAACACATGATTCAGCTTTTTCTTGCCTTCTAGGAGCTCGATATTGAATTTGGTGTATCTCTGTTATTTCAGATCCTCAATATCTGATTTTTGGTCTTGTAGTAGCCCTCTGAGAGATGTTTCCAATGCTACAGGTCTGACCCAATTTGGATTCTTCAAGAGAGAGTTATACCCAATTTCTCACAATGCCCTAATTATGGATTGTTTCAGCAGAGCGCACTTGTACGGCATGCCACGTGTTACTGTTCCTTCATTTGGCTCTGAAATTGAGAGAGAAAAAACTGCAGACTATGTGCTATTTTCCATTTTTTACGGAATTCAAATCTGATACTCAGAGAGAGAGTTATGACGATTTTACCAAGGTCACTTCTTTGAGATGAATTTGTAGAGTCTCGTAAAACTCTCACTGTATCATACTCCCAAAATATTGTGTACCTTGGATCTAAACAGTTAATGTAGCTTCCTAGGATTTCCGCTTCATCTCAAAAACATTTAAACGTCTCTAACCTTCGTAGAAAAAAATTAGATCGAAAATCTTTACCGATGACCTATTTCCGATGGCCGACTCCTATAAGGAGGAAATGAAGATCACAATTTATATAAGTTCTTAAGTTGAGAGGGGCTTCAACAAGTGAACGTGGGAGGGATTTTAGGAGCTTAAAAAAATATTAATTATGACTTTTCAATGACCCATGCCCCAACCCCATGGGGTTTTAGCCCACTAACTAGGGGTACAAACTTCAAACATGAATATCTCTCAAACCGTGAAGAATTACATGGCGTGCCATATATCAACGGAAACATATCGACAAGTAGAAACCATCAAAAGTATTATGGACCCAGAATATATTAATTGTTTAGGTCGAAATTCCCATGCAATATTGGGTTAGCCCCTGGTGCTGCTTGGGTTGACATCAATGACAACCGCTGATAAAAAATCTCCCCCTTTGGCATTGATTGCAACACAAGTACTCCCCCCGCGATCATGACACCTCTTCCTATAACATTCTCTCCCCCTTTGACATCAATGGAAAAGGGCAACTCCCCCTGAAACACAACCATCCTGCAGACCTGTACACACTTCCACTTCCCCTTTATATTCTGAAAAACGGAAAATCTAATGAAAACTTGGGAGAATCCCAAGCTTTTGGCGAAGATATTCCAATGCTGGCGAATATTTAATATGTGATTCTTTTGATGCTTCTTGGAATCTTGCTACTTGTCCAACTACTTGCATAACATCTGGTTGGGAGGCTGTTACATATAGAAGACTACTAATCATATATCTGTACAACCTTTGATCCACATCCTTAGATGAGTTGTCTATGCTCAATTTGCAACTTTTTACCATTAGAGTATGGATTGGTTTTCAATCTTCCATTTTAAATTTCTTGAGCATTTCCTTGATGTAATTGGCTTGACATATAAATATTCCTTTCTGTTGTTGAGATATTTGAAGCCCTAAGAAGTATGTCAGCTCACCAATTAAATAAATCTCAAAATAACTTTGCACCTTTGTAGCAAACTTCTTACTTAGTCAATCATCATTGCTACCAATTATTGTATCATCCTATTTAGCTATTAGACATGAATTAGTTGCTTCATCCAGAACATATATGTCATTTGGAGTTCAACTTGATGTAGCCACAATTTCACCATACACGCCTTTCCTGATTTCACATTTTGCGGAGTTGAATATTATTGTGTGTCCTTGATCACACATTTGTCCAACACTGAGCAGATTGTTATTTGTTTTTTCAACCAATAGAACATTATTGGCTAGAGAATATTTTCTTCCGAGAGTGACAGTACCTGATCCTATAACATTTGAAGATCCATCATTTCCAAAGGAAACGGTTCCGTCCTTCTTCTCTTTCAGAGATGCAAATTTATTTCTATCTCTAGTCATATGCATTGAGCAACCGCTATCAACATACCACACATCTTTGTTCTTTTGAGGTTTGAGAGCGAGAGAAAAATTATAATTCTTCTTCTTCTTCCATGTTCGTTCATTCTGTGGCTTCGAAGATTCTTCTGGAGGATTTTCAAGTCTGTAGTCTTTGGCTATGTGTCCAAAGTTTCGACATTTTTAACATTCAATATTATTTCTTAAATGTTCAAATATATTGATGTTTCGCTGAGCCCTGGGGGGTTCATATTTGATAGATCTCCTAGAATTGTATTCTTTCCTAGTGTACATGCAACATTCTACAGCTTTATGATCAAATTTTCCACATGAATAACAATAGCCATAAAAAATATGTTGGTACTTGGATGGAAATTTTCGTCGGGGAATTGTCTTCCAAGGCTGTTCTTGTGAATCTTGTCCAATGAAGTCTACATACATGTCAGATTTCATAGGTTCATTGTATTTTGTTGTAGAAGGTCCTGCTTCTTCTTCTTTGTAACCGATGCGAATTTTGTTGTTGTAAGATCGTTGATTGTTGATGAGTTGTTCCAATTCCCTTGAGCTGTTGGCATAATTTTGGATAGTTTTTCCTTTCTTCACTTCCTCATGCAGCGAGAATACTTCGGCTTCTAATTCCTCCCTTTCTTGGTTGCTTTCTTCCAACTTCTTTTGAAGTGACTCTTTAATGTATTTGTGTTCTTCAACTTCAATTTTGAGACCTTGAACGTTTTCTTCAAGAGTTTTGGAATGGATCTTCTCTGCCTTGAGATGTTTTATAAGCTTGATTTCTTCCTCATAAAATTCATCTATGGTCCATCCTTCTTCTTCATTGTTTGATACCTCTTGCTTATTGTGCTTGGCCATAAACAATAATCTCTCATTGGCTTCTTCTTCACTATCATTGTCTTCATCGGATGATGACATATCTTCTTTAGAGAGAAATTTCCTTTTGGATCCTTGCTTGTTGAATTTCTTAAAGCCTTTCTTTCTTTTTGAGTTGCCATTACTTTTGTTTTGACATTTTGTTGCAAAATTCCCAACCTCATTATAGCTGAAATATATCAATGGAAGTTTACCTTTGAATTGTCCCTTACCAATTTGTAGTTTTCTCATGAAGTAAGCATATTATTCATATGAAAGACATTCTTCATCATCTCCCTTTTCTTCACAGTTGCAGGTTCATGTATTTTCAATTGAAGGTTGTTTATTCTTATTGGTTTTCTTAGATGCAATGAACGCAGTTTCTAGATGCGAATTACCCTCTTCTTCATCAAGTCTCGTTTCATATGCTATGAGAACTCCATGTAATTCCTCTTTGCTAAGTTTGTCTAGATTTTCACTATATTCTAAGACCGATACCTTTGGGTTTAATCTCCCTGGTAACGTTCTAAGAATCTTCTGTATAATAGTCTTCTCGTCAACTGGATCTCCCAATCCTTCCAAAGTATCGGTTATTTCATCAAAATATTGAAAGTATGAAACAATGTTGCAATCTTCTTTCATTCTAAGTTGCTCAAATTTTTCTCTATAGATTTGAAGCTTTGCTTCTTTGACATTTGAGTCACCTACATATATATTCTCAAGCTTGTCCCATACATTTTTGGCGGTTTTACAACCGAACACCTTATGATAAGAAGATTCAATAAGTCCACTGATAATAATATTCTTTGCTTTTGCATCATTTACCAAATTCTTCTTACCTTGTTCATCCGCGATTGATGTAAATCCATTTTGAACAGTGTCCCATACTTCGTAACCTTGCGCCAAGAGATAGGCCTCCATTCTTCCTTTCCAAAGTGCATAATTATTTTCATTGAATAGAGGTACAACATTCTTGGCATGCTCCATGACCTCCTTCCGGCTATCAAATTACTATTGAAGGAACCAAGCTCTGATACCAATTGTTGGAAATATTGAGAGGGGGGAGGGGGGTGAATCAGTATTCCTTTCAATTAGGGCATTATTTAATCCTCAATTAGTATCAGTGTTTGTAAAATGATAGCAGCAAACAAGAGGAACACAAATGCACACAGTTTTTAAGGTGGAAACCCACTCCGGGAAAAAAACCACCTAACGATTTTCTAATAATTATTTAATATTCAACTCCAATTGAAAATAAAGCTCCAACTTCCTAGAATCTAGAAAAACATTCTTCTCCATCTCCCACTGGATGGATGCTCCAACGCTCGAGATTTTTTAGTAGTCAACTGAACGGATGCCACAACACCCAATGAGCTAAACTCACACTAGCACCACCCTACCACCCTATATAAGAATAAAAGAAGAATGGACTCCGTGACAGCAGCCTGTCCAACTTCTACACGATACAAATGATGTTAAGAAGAAGTTATACTATAACCTATATCCAAGGTTGCAATACAACCACCTAATGATGATCCTAGACCTCCCAACACTGCTTCTTCAACCCTTGGCAGATAGATATTAGTACAACTTGTACAATAATGTATTTACAATGACTAAGTACAATGATACCTTTACAATGATTGTATGCAGTGCTGCCCACTTGAAGACTTCATATGATGACTTGGTTGTTGTTATGCACTTGACAGTCATTTTATCATGCTACCTCTTCCGCCAGACCTTGTTTGTTTCTTTATTTAGAAAGTCTGGTCCTTTGCAATCCTTGACAACACATGATCTAGCTTTTTCTTTCCTTCTAGGATCTCGATATTGAATCTAGTGTATTTCTGTTATTTCAGATCCTCAATATCGAATTTTCGGTCCTGTAGTAGTCCTTTGAGTCATGTTTCCAATTCCATAGGTCTGACCCAAATTGGATTCTTCAAGAGAGAGTTATACCCAATTTCTCACAATGCCCTAATTATGGACTGTTTCAGCAGAGCACAATTGTACGGTGTGCCACATGTCACTTTTTCTTCATTTGGCTCTGAAATTGATAGAGCACAAACTAAAGACTATTCACTATCTACCACTTTTTACAGAATTCCAATCTGATACTCAGAGAGAGAGTTATGATGATTTTACCAAGGTCACTTCTTTGAGATGAATTTCATGAGCCTGCAAAAACCTTGACTTCCACAGATCATATCTCCCAAAATATTGTGCACCTTGATCTGAAATTTTTACTGCAGCTTCCCCAGGATTTTGGCTTCGTCTCATAAAACTTTTCAACTTCTGAACCTTCGTAGACACAAATCTAGAGCGAAAATTCCGCGATGACTTCTTTTCGATGGCCGAATCCCTTGCATAAGGAGGAAATGAGGGTCACAATCTATATAAATGCTTAATTTGAGAGGGGCTTCAACAAGTGAACGTGGGAGGAATTTTAGGAGCTTAAAAAATATTAATTAGGACTTTTCAATGACCCATGCTCCAACCCCATGGGGTTTTAGCCCACTAACTGGGGGTACAAACTTCAAACATGAATATCTCTCAGACCGTGAAGAATTACATGGCGTGCCATATATCAACGAAAAAATCTCGACAAGTAGAAACCATCAAATAAATTATTGATCCAAAATATATTAATTTGGTAGGTAAAAATTCCCATGAAATATTGGGTTAGCCTCTGGTGCTGCTTGGGTTGAACTCAATGACAACCGTTGATCAACACTATTGTTGTTTCCTTCAAAATATTGAAGGCTATCGATGCTGCAAGGCATAAACGTATTGTTCTGAGTGTCTTTCCATCGAGAATCTCCCATTGTGCATTTTTAATAGCCGTCGATTTTCTTTTTTTTTTTTTTTTTTTTTTTTCCGCTCAATGGTAGGTACAGATCTTTCCGATATAGATAATCTTCTATCTACATCATCCACAGTGGGAAGTTTTGGCCGTTAAATTTCCCGACCCTAAACTTACTATCTTCCATCATTGCTCCCGCTCGAACCAGGAACCCTTCATTCCTGTGATTTTATCAGCCAAATAGACCTTCGGCTCTGATACCAGTTGTTAGAAAATTATATATATTACAGAGCAATGAAACACATAAAATATGTGGAAAATACAAGCACACAAAACACATAAAACAAGAGAGACACAGATATACGTGGTTCACCCAGTTTGGGCCACGTCCACCCTAAACAGTGAGTCCTTCCTTTCTATTATCCAGAAAAATGAAGAGACACAACTTATAGGAGATCCACCGTAATATCTTATGTTCTCTCTCATAGTCTCCCTATTTGTTTCTCTCTCTGAGAATACACATACCAGCCACAACCGCAATACAATACCCTCATACAAAGAGAGGAGTTGCCTTCTAGGGAAAAAAACCCTAAAATAAACATAACTTCTACCGTCAGATCATCCGCCTAATGAACGGCCCAGATTGAATAGAAATTAATATACTTTTACAAGGCAATTTTACATCTGTTTTTAGCTTCGGGGGTGCTTCCCCTGAAACCCCCCGCGAGGGGGGGCACTCAATAAAGTTGCAGCCATCCCCCCTGGACCCCCAAGGTAGAGTTTAATTACGGGCGGCATTGGCGCCCCATTAAGGTACAGGGGTCCAATGCTGTGATACAAAATAAACAAGATAATCGGGCTCCACACCCAACACAATTTCTAGATCTATCCTCCTTCTAAATGTTGCTCATTTGAACCTTGAAAGTGTTGTTTTTCACTTATTTCAAGCTGGAAATTGTTATCATCAGCAGCAAGGTGTATTATTGATGACCCCAATTATTTTTCTTCAACATATATGGGATGGTTTGAAGGATTCTTTTGATCACTAATGATGTAGGCCATTTGGGTTTCCCTATACAGCCTTCTGAATTCCCCTCCAAACACTGTGTTGTGGCATATGACATGTCCATCTAAAGAGTGCCTCCCAATTTTTTAGACCAATATCTAGTTTGTAACATCCCAAATCTAGAAGGAATGTCTCCAACTACAATGTCCATCACTAAGCTTTTCATAGGTAGCTGGGTAAGGGAAACAACCAAGTCCTTGATCACTCCTAAACACTTTAATTTTTTGGAATCAAAGGTGTATAGGTCATGGTATTTATTGGCGATCTCTAATCCTAATTTATCCATGAATTTATTTGGCATAATATTATGAGAAGCTCCAGAATATAACAGACAATTATGTGGAAATTTTTCATGTGTATTGAGTGACAGGTAGAAAGGCGGTAAGTTTTCATCATTTTGGTTTTAGACATGACAGCCTAAATAAATAGTGGGATACTCATCTTCAAGGTTGACTGATTCAGGAGTGAGATGTGGTTGTAGGAAACTTTTAAAAGACTCTTTATATGCTAGATTTTTCAACAATTCCAGAAGTGGGACTGGAATTTTGATTTTATTCAATTCAGATTTGAAACTCAAATAAATTGGAACTAATTCCTGATATTTCTGTAGTGATTTTGACAATTGAGGTATAATTTTGGGGTGGAGGGACCTCATTGACCTTGACCTTTTGTTTAGCAGCTTGTTTATCTTAATTTAATTTTTGTTGAGGTTGCTGAACAAGAACTTTGTACCTCAAGGCATAATTTTTGTTTTGAGCTTCTTGCTATTTTTTTATCATTTTGTGCATAAATTTGGGCATTCACATCATCCAAAAAAATCAAATCCTTGATTGGTCTTTATATTCTTGCACTGTCAAACATGTTGAATCTTAGGTTTCTCCTACAAGGTTTATTTCTTTATTTTCTTCATTTTCTTGCTTTTCTTCTTCAGCAAAATTATTCAAAGGAGGCTGAACATTTTGATCACCAACATTCGTCCTTAGGTGCTATAGGATTTGTTGAGGTTGAAAAGACCTCCTGAAAGGAGCTTGGTTTCTATTGACCTCATTTTTATTGGCTCTAGCAACAGGCTTGTTTTCAAACTCTAATTTTGTCATCTTAGAAGCAAGTTCCTTGATCAAATTGGACATTTGATCAATATTTTCTTATGCTGTAAGACATTTAGAGGAAGAAGGCTTTTCTTATTTCATTTTATTTTTGTCTTTTGCTACTTTCTCTCCCTCTATTTTCAACTTATTAGATGCCATAATATTATATTGCACTCCAATTTCAGCCTCTTGCATATCCATCAATGTCTGTGCTTTCTCAGCCCTCAACCATAAAGAAAACTTAGAATCTAAAGTATTTGCAAAATTTATCATAGGTTTGGTCTCAATAGCTTTAATTTGTTCAGGAATTTTCTGATAAATCTTATTAAACCTCTAAGTCAATCAACCAATGACTCATCTGCCTTCTTCTTCAAAGTTCCAAATTCAGTAAGGTAGTACATATATTATTTCGTATCTCCCCTTTTCTTCACAAATGTCTCCTCCAATTCATCAATTCCTGTTATTGAGTTTGGAGGCAAACTTCTAAAACATTTACAAGCTTCACCATCCAAGCTTTGAACAAATATTCTTGACTAGACATCTTCATGTTCAATATTCTGATTATCAGCATAACTATAGAAAGCCACTAAGTGTTCCTTGGCAGAAACTCATTCTCCCTCCCCAACGTATTTTGGAAGATATTTCAAGTAATCTCCTTGAGGAAGTGGATGCAAGGGTTGAGGGAGAACAAGTGGCACATATCTTGTAACCACTATTTGTTGCATCCTTGTAAGGACAGGCTGAGCCATATTTTTCTGATGTACAATTGATGTATGAATAGTTCATGTAGCTATTTTGAAAATAGGAATTACAATTGGTGGGTTCTGATTCTGATTTAGGACAGTAGAAAATTGGAAATCTGGAGTTGATTCTTTAGGCTTTGGAACTGAAAGGAGTGGATTTTCAAAAATATGAACAGAAGATGTCTTGACTTCTCCTTCTATAGAAGAATTTGATTCAAAATTTGTCTCTTGAGGGGATGGGGTTAACTCAGCTTCATTTTTCCGAGCAAGGAAATCATACAAGTTGAAATTAAGGCCTTCAGGAACACTCTCTTCTAGTGGATGAGAAGAAGATGACCCAACAACTGGATTTGGAGGAAAAGAAAAATACTCTTGCCGAGGGGTGATAAGAGACTGGTATTTAGGACGAGTTTGAAGGAAATTTAAATTAGTCTTAAAATATTCTTAAGTCAGAACATCCCTGTCAAGAAAAGGTGCAATAGCCAATAATTGTTCTAATTCCCCTTCAGTCAGCACAAGCTCTTATGATTTCTTATCAACACTTAAAAACTCAGTTTTCATCTTTGAATGGAACAATACTTATCTCAGATTTAATAGGTGATGAGTGAGAAAAAATTTCAGTTACGCCTAGGTTAACAACATCTACTTTATTTTCTAAGGAAGTAGTTTCAACTTGAGATTTTTCAGCAGGATCTTTTGAAACTAAAACTTATTCTGATTCTAAAGTAGATGAAGGTACATTTTGCTTTGGAACGTACTTTTTGTGTACCTTCTTCACTGATTGAGATGTGGGCTCAAATGATCTATGTTTTCCTTTTGAATATTTAATGATCTTCTCTGGTTCAGCAACTAGAGTCATAGTAGGAGATCTCTGATTCCTCCTTGTAGAAGGAGGTCTTGAAATCCCACTTCCTCTTTGTGGAGTCGCCAGGTGAACTAATCATTAGGGGAATTTTGAGGTCTAAAATGGGCCTCCTAAGAAAAATGTACAACAAAAAAAAAAACTTCATAACAACTAATAGGATTCAAGATGATGATGTCAAAAACGGGGGATGATTCACCATGTTTTAAGAAAAAGGGTAAAAAGATTGAAAATTAATAAAATAATAAAACTACTTTTTCAACTCGTATTTTCAACTTATCTCCCAAAGTTTTGACTCAAATTTTGAGTGGGAGTACTCGTTGGATGAAAAATTTAATTCCTCATCCAATGAGTACCCATATTGCATACTTTCAATGGACTCTGCTACATGAAAAGTGATAAATACATTAAAAAAAAACATGATTACAATCATGTTTTTCCTGTATTTCTTATTTTTTGTGTAGCAAGACCCATTAAAAGTATGTAACATGGGTAATCCTTGGATGAGGAATTAAATTTTGCATCCAACGAGTACTCCCGCTAGAAATTTGAGTAAAACATTTGGGAGATAAGTTGAAAATATTAGTTGAAAAAGTAGTTTTTTCTTTTTTCCCTCTAAAATTTTATGATGTCATCAAATCTTATTTTATTATTTCCACTATTATTTTATAATATCCTTAAGAGGACCATTTTAGACCTCAAAATTACCCTAATGTTGCAGATTTCTTCAAATCACCAATTCTTGTTCACCATCAATAATTGATTATCAACAATTCAAAACAAAATACTTAGTGGAATACTTCGTTTCAAGGCCTTCATCTCCTGGCAGACGCACCAAAATATGTTTCTGCTGGAATCAACACTTGGACTAATTCAATTTCCTGAAAAGACACATCCTAAACTATAAGGAAATTTAATTATTTGGCTTTTAAGATTGGTAGGTGGTTTAAACTCGTATTCACTGAAAAGATATTTCAGTCAAGTCCACTGTTCTACTAATGAGGGTATTGGGTCTGATGTGGTAGAAAAAGAGTGATTTTGCAGCCTATGAGGGGGAGAGAAGGTGAAATGGAAGAATAAATAGTGGTTCTAGAAGGAAAAAATCCACTGCTTTTGGTAGAAAATAACACAAGTAGAAATTTGTCAATATTGAACAAGAGAAAGCTATTTCTAGACTTACAATATTCTCACTAAAATATCAAGTAGGGTAACTATTATAAGTGATGCTCTTTACACTGTCATCATGTATATTTCATCAAGAAATTTCACTGTGTGAGACTAATAAAATTTGATAAAACACATGAACATGTCAAGAGACTGATAAAAACACATAACAGTATGAGGGATTACAGGTTGCCACTCAAGATAATAAGATATGGAAACACAAGAGAAGATTATAAATACACACACTATATCGATAATAAGTCCTTAGAAGTTTCTTTAATTTTATTCACTGAAAAGAGTACTGATCATATGAGCCAATATTTTAAAATCACCAACCAACCTGTTTTACATAGCAGTTTATGACATATATACAAAAATAATAAACAGGAATCTCCACAAAAGGAGTAAACCTATTTCCAAAATTTATTATGATCTCGTGCAAGATATGAGGCTTATCCTAGAACTTTAATACAAAGTGCTATGACATAAAGAAAATAAACAGCATCAAGGCTAACAATTCGAAGTGGTTTGTATCATGTGGCTGTCTATGGGAAGACTCCTCTTCTGTTCTAGTGCAACCAACTCCTAAAAAAGTGTAAAGAACAGTGAAAATAGTGTTTGGTTGTTCCTTGAATGTTGCCTAGTGCCTTGTAGATACGTGTTGTTTCTGAGAGTAGTGGTAGAAAAATGTTTCATAGAAACCCTGCCGTCGTTCCACTGTTCCTTTCCTTCTTTGGTGGAAAAAAAATTTTAATGGCGGAAAACCCAAAACGTTTTGGATAGAATGGTGGAGGTTCATTTTATGAGATATTACAAATAAAAAATTTGAAATTTTTTTTATTGATAAGGTAGGCGTGGAGCAGGATGAATGATAAGCGGAAGGGGAAAACCTTTTAGACATATATTGCAATCTCAAATCAGGGTCGAAGCGTTTAAAATTAAGACACAAACGAGAGAAAATGTGATTTACGATGGGGTGATGAAATGGCAAGGAAGTGGGGCCAATCGCTAATCGCACATCAGAAGTTTTATTATGAAATGCAAGAGTTAAATGTTAAAACTGGTGAAGTGCAATGTGCAGTGAGAGCAAAGGGTGACGTGACATGAAAAACGGTCGCCCGCAAATCACAAATCCAAAGTTTTAAGGAAGCAGAAGTGAATGTTGTAAATGTACTTTGCAGAAATGCAATGCGAAAAGGTAGGTGGGGCCCTTTAAATGACTTTTAAAAGTGGAAATTGAATATTTCGTTAAGTCATGGTAATATGATAAAAAGACACCTAAAGCATAAAACAGGCTTTATAATGTATTTGAGGCATATCAAAGGGAGGTATGCGTCCTAGACCATATCGCAAATCGCATTTCAGGGGTTTTGTAAGAGTCAACAATTGTAACGTGGGAGTTAAAACTACGAAGAGCCGATTGCGATGAAAGGTAAGGGGTCCACAATGTTTATTAAGTACGGTAAGTTATACCATATGATATATGATATAACCAAGGTTTTGTTGTGGTGAGGGTAAAATATGCGATAAAAGAAATATATGGTAAGTTAAAACAAAAATATGATATGGCTGTTGAAGGGTGTGCAGAGCTTCTATTTTAACTATAAAAATTGGATTTTATGAGTTAAAAAGGGGTTTTAAAAAGGGAAATGAGAGCCTGGACTTTGGGTTTTTTGGGAAAATGAAAGGTGAAAGAGGGAGAATGAAATGAATGAAGTTAGAAATGAAATTTTCTCACCACTACACTTTGACAGTGACACTTTCATCTTATAATCAAACTGAATAGGTAGAATGATTCCCTAGAGAATGATGACCAGACTTTGAAAATATTTGGAAAATTGCAGTGCTAACTCTGTCCACTAAGACTAGAAAATATGTCTTTATTCTTAGTCATTCTTAGTCATAATATAAGATGATCTAGTACCAATAATTTATTCATTAGAAGAATAAGTATATATTGCATTAAAATAAAAAAACAAAGTAAAAGGTGCATGTCTATGAGAAGAAGAGTTAAAAGGCGATGGAACAAGATTAATGATATTGTTATTTCTTATTATTACTTTGATTTTTTTCATATTCTTGAAACATTTAGATTCCAAATGACCATATAACCTACAAATATTATAATTTCTTTAGGTATTTTTTTCTTTTCAACTCAACTCATTTATCACCATTGGTAGAGGATTTTGAACCTTTATCTTATTTTTTGTTGTGAGGATGTTGCTTGTTCAAATTCTTGGGGATTTGATTCTATTTTATTACAAATTTTTTGTTAGATGCAATTGCAATGTTGATCTGATGCAGGAGCATCAAGGCCAATTTTGATTTTTTAAATATGTAATAAAGGGGGGTGTGACATTTTAATTGTTTTATTAATTAATTTGTTATTTTTAAATAAAATAGAAGATAAATTATAAAAGTGAGGATCTTGTATATATTATTTTATTAATTAAAAGGATATGAGAGAAAATAGAATTAGGTAGCAAAATTAGGGAGTAGGAATTCTATGTATGGGACTTTGTTGTGTCCACACCTAAAATGAATTTAAATTAGATTTAGTTGAGGATTAGGTGGAGAGATTTTTGGAATGAATTAAATTCATTATTTGTTTATAAATGTGAGTGTTTTTGTGAGAAAAAATATATATTTGAAGAGCTTAGATAGTTAAGAGTGGAGTGAGTGAGGATTGGTTTAAAGGGCCAAGAGCCAAGAGGCCGCCCAATGTAATATTTGGCCACAGAATTTTGATATAGTTAAGGGAGTTGATTTGCATGGCTCTTTTTGCCTTCATGTAAAATTGAGCTGAATGTTTTTCATGATTTTACTATAGAAATTTTGAGCATTTCAGAGTTTAGTGAAGCAGTTGTGTTCTTATATGGGGGATCTGCTTTCTAGCAGAATTCCTGCATCATTTTGGTATCAGAGCAGGGAGAGCTTCCTATTTGAATTTGCAATTATGTATGTTGTATATGGGTTTTGATTTCAGGAACGAGCTTGTACGCTGGTTATGCAACCAGACGTGTGGTGTTTTCCAGATTGAAGAGCGCACTTGCAAGAGGGCATTTGATATGGAAGATTGCAGTAGAGATAGTGTACACATGAACGCGTTTGGAAGGGATACAGTCTCCCACCGCTCGCATTGTGAATAAAGCTGGAGTTATGAGTTGTGAAGATCTACATAAGTCCAAAGCAATTGAATGTTTTCGGGGATTTAAATTGCGGTTGAACAGTTTTCGTGAAGCAGAACTGATGGAGATGTTGGATCGATCAAGTGATGGCGTGTGAATTTCTGGAAGGTGACATGTGTAATGCCACAGAGCCGTGGGGTGGTGTTCACAAAAGACAGCGTGGCTGCACGCAAAGTGTAGTTGAAAGCCTGTATATTCTGTTTGGTGTGCGTTGAGAAGTATTATTGTTGTTTACCAATTTTGACAGAAGGCTCTTATTACAATTGGTGATCGAGATAAAGTATTTTTACATCCTGCATCTAGTATGGATGTAGGAGATTCTTGTGGCCTTGACGTTGTTTGTTTGGGCTAATAATTAGAGGATATGTCACTTATAGAATTTCATTGTCTGAGAAGTCATGCATAACGCAGAGGAGAGTGGGCCGAACAGTGGATACATAGTGTGGCACGATAGCAGTTTCTTAAACCTGTGGCGGATGATCCGATCTAAATGATAAAACGATGTTCGCGAAATCAACTTGTGTGAAGGTTAAGAGTTGCATAGATGCTTCCATTTAAAGGGTTGCTACTAAAAGAGGAGAACAAATTCGATGAATCCATTGGCTACAAAGTTCGATTAGACGACATGAGAAGGAAAAGCAGACGCCTGATTTTCTGCACTATTTGTATTTTGCTAAGAAGATTGCTGGTAGACGAAATGTGAAAACGTAACACATGTTTTTGTGATGAGATTCATGAGCCAGGAATGAATCAAGATTTTTTTCTGATTGTGTTGAAATATATTTCTCCTTGACACCCAGATCTCAGTGTTGATGATTAGATAGAAAGGAGAGGCAACCCTCTCGAGCTGTTATTTATACTGCGGAGCATGGAGCGGTTTTGAAAAACATGTATGGTACTCGCGTGGGTAAGATCTGGTAAAAGATACTTCAGGGTTGAACGCGATGTCTGTTGATGATACCCATCAAAGGGTCGACGGCGTTCACATCGTGAAGTGGCGCAAAGGGTACAAAAAAGTATGTTAATAAATATTGTGGGCTCAAGCATTCATATATGTTGGCGCTGGCGTATTGGTCCAAAGTTGAAGGTTTCATATAATGCTTGTGACATTGGATTGGTTGAACATTTATATGTATTGAATATTTTACCCAACTCGAGCTTGGACAAGAATTGAGATGTTAAAGCCGTGGAAGAGGCTTGCATTCCAATTTCCATAAGGTAAGGGCAAAGTTGAAATTTTGGGTTCAATTAAGATGCAAAGGTATTGAGTAGCAGAGTCGACGGATGGTGATAAGTTTGAAGGAGGAAGAGAGATCGATTTACATAAAGCGATGTTGATTTTGTGTTAAAATCCCCACAAGAAATCGAGGGCGGAACTGTGAAATAGACATCAGTGAAATGGAGCCAAACTCCATGAAGTCCTGGTTGAAGGGGTAGAGGTTACAAGCATTAGCATGAGGTTGAGTTGCAGCGTTAAATGAAAAGTTGGTTGTGTAGAGGTCGATCCAAGTTTGAACGTAGAGTAACTGTTTAAAATTGAACGCAGAGCATTTGTTTGAGATTGAATGCCGGGTTTCAAGATACAGGTGTGCAGAACTTGACCAATTCATACGTAGAACAGAGATGAGCAATTATGCTAGAAGTCTAGCAGCGTTGTTCCATTTTTATGTGTTGGTGATTCCGTGGAATAATGAATGAGTGGGGACTGCCACGGAGACATACCGTCTCAAGAAAACAAGCGTGAAGTGGTTGTTGTGTGCATAAGCCATGCAGTTTTTGCATCGGAAATTGAATGGTAACACTGTTGTTTTGATGAGTATCAAGGCTGCGTTCGAACGAGATCAAGTTACAGCGTGGGAGCTGTTCTGTGTTAAAGTTACCTTTCACCGGTGCTAACAAGCAAGCGTGAAGCTGTTACCATGTGGATTTGCAGTATGTAGTACTGAGGTTATAAGATGTTAGAAGATTGCGTGAAATTTCCTGGTGAATTACCAATCCAAACTTTTGAAATGTGAGTTATTGGGTTTTATAGAAATCCTTGGCTATGGGTTGAGTGGTGGAAATCATACATTTTGATAAGCTTCTGCATGAATTTTTAAATTTTGGGCTGATTGTTTGGGTTAAAAGATAAACACGCATTAAGTGAGATTGCCCAGATTGTGGAAATTGAGGTACATTCTTATTTGGAAAATTGAAGAGAGTGTGTGTTTGTGGGTTTGGCGGGTTTGCCAGATTTCAAATTTTATTGGGGCATTAATTTGAAATGCATTTTTATATACATCTGAGAGTGTGAATGTGGGTTTGCAGCCCTTTGGGTTACTATCAAGTAACACATGCATGCTAAGGTGTTGTTTGCAGCAAATTGTAGCAAGAGGTTACCAGGGACTGGTCCCAGGACAAAGAGAAGCCAAGCGCAGGAGGAGAAGTTGCATTTTGATGAATGACAAGTGCGAAGGATTGCGGGGAAGTGGCTTAAATGAAGTCCACACGTGAACAGATGCAGTTCACAAAGGAGGGGAAGATGACTGTTGGTAGTCATTTTCGGAGATCTGTTGAAGAGTACGAGCGGGAAAACGCCGAGATAACAATTCACCTTGAATTGTTAATGGAGTTGTTGCAGGAAAATGTGAGGAACCAAACACATGGTTGGACCTTGAGGAAGAGAATAAAGTGGCAGAAGCTACACGCAAAAAGGGAAAATCAGGTAAACATACAGTTGATGGAAGAGCTGAGGAAGCTTGAGCAGATGCTGAGTTGTGAAGAACTCAGAGAGGCTGAGTTAAAAATGGATGTTTCCATTTGTGGCCCGGAACATGGCGAAATTCTGGGGGAAGAGATCAGTGAGGAAGAGCTCATGAACTATTGGGATAGTTCAGAAGCATCTGAAGAGGTAATGGCGAGAGAAACCAATGAGGCCATGAAGCCTTACATATTTTCTCACAGTTTATGTATGTTTGCAGGATGTGCGAAAGATGGTGAGCAGTCTGATGGAACTGTCACAAAGGAGAATGAAATTCTTGAGGTAAAGTCTGGTAGAGAATTCCTTTCAGAGAAGGAATGTGATGATTGGTCAACATCAAGTGAAGGTATCAAAAATTGTGTAAAATTTCCGAGTTCTACTCCAGTTGAGATTGTTCAGTTATATCGGAAGTTAGATCTTCAGAGGAGAGAGTTGGAAAAGCAGAGGACCTATTTTTAGGGAAAGTTATTGAAAGACACAGAACAGGGAAACATTTTTCAAACAGATGATGTGGAGGAGGGACTAATTGATAGTCTCACAGAGGAATTGAATCAGCATACTAATGTGTTGATGGATGAGGGAATTTCAGAGCAGCATACTGGAATGTTGCCAGCAGCAGAAGGGGCACGGAAGCCTTATGTTTTTTATTCTAACAATTGTTTTGTGAGTACAGGTTTTATTGCAAATGATGGAGAAAATCTATTAGACAGAGAAATTGAACTGATGAGGCGGATGATGATGAAAGTATCCCGGAAGAGGCCAGCAGTAGTAAAACAAAGAAGAAGTAGCAAGAGAAAGACAACAAAATATTGTGAAAGCATAGCCAGTGGGGCGATGCAGCATAAAGTGTGGAAACCTGGAGAAGAACAACAGACAGAAGCAACGACAAGTGGGAAGTTGCAGCACAAGATATGGGATCCAGACAGACACAGATCCGAACACATGATCAGGCGATCATGATTAATTTCAACCTTGGGAGTCTGATGCAGGAGCATCAAGGCCAATTTTCATTTTTTAATTATGTAACAAAGGGGGGTGTGACATTTTAATTGTTTTATTAATTAATTTGTTATTTTTAAATAAAATAGGAGATAAATTATAAAAGTGAGGATTTTGTAAATATTCTTTTATTAATTAAAAGGATATGAGAGAAAATAGAATTAGGTAGAAAAATTAGGGAGTAGGAATTCTATGTACGGGACTTTGTTGAGTCCACACCTAAAATGAATTTAAATTAGATTTAGTTGAGGATTAGGTGGAGAGATTTTTGGAATGAATTAAATTCATTATTTATGTATAAATATGAGTGGTTTTTGTGAGGAGAACACACTTGAATAGTTGAAGAGCTGAGATAGTTGAGAGTGGAGTGAGTGAGGAGTGGGTTAAAGGGCAAAAGCTAGAAATGACAATGTAATATCTGTGAATTTTGATATAGTTAAGGGAGTTGATTTGCATGGCTCTTTTTGCCTTCATGTAAAATTGAGCTGAATGTTTTTCATGATTTTACTATAGAAATTTTGAGCATTTCAAAGTTTAGTGAAGCAGTTGTGTTCCTATATGCAGGATCTACTTTCTAGCAGAATTATTGCATCATTGATCACTCTTTGATGAGAAACTTATCTTACTCAACTCTAATAAAAGAATAAAAAAAGGTTCAAAAGAGGGAATTTTATAAGTATCCCCTATTGATAAATCAATGCAAGTAGATTAGGGTTTGATTTCTTCTTTCTTGAGAATTACTTGTTAATTATGTTCACTTATTTTACTTCTTTATTGTATTATCTTTCATCAAGAAATTACCAAATTATGTGTGTACGAAGATAAAAGAATCAAGAGACATAAGATGTAGGCACTCTACCAAGGAAAAACCCTATCTAGGGGAAAACCCAATCAAAATATCTTCCTTAAAATATTTTTTCATGAGACTCTTCAACCTAGACATAGACCTCCTCCACACCAAGTCAACCTTTTCTTCTAGTAGCTTTGATCTAGACCTTCGACCTTTTAGCAACACTTCGTTATATGTAGTAGCATCACTTCGATCCAGTAACTTCGATTAGGTGGCATCATGTAGTAGCAACAACTTCGATTTGAAAAAGAGACTTTGATATCCTAAAGTATCCCACACGAGAGAGAGAGATAGCCCAAAAAATTGATTTTGTCCTTCCCTTACTTCTTTGCAAACTGCACACTCCTTTTATCCTCCTTCCTCAAATTTTCACTTTTTCCCAGCTCTTTTTAGGATATCAAACTTGTGAGAGAGTGTGTCCAAATGAATTTTAACTGCTTCAATATATATGCTTTTGGTGAGGTCGGATTTCCTAGTTTAAGGCCAACTTGATCTTCTTGAGGCCGACTTAGTGTGGAGGTGACATAATTTATTTTTGACTCAAAAATAATTATTCTTACATAATTAAAAGGCCCAAGAAGGGTGTCATAAAATGTAAAATAACTCTAATGACTCAACATTAATCCTAGGAGTCCACAATTGGGACTTTGACTAATAAAAGGATGACCCAAACATGAAATCCATGCTTTAATAAGTCATTATAATTGTTGGCCCTCGTTTTTTATCCAATTTTTCTTAATTAAATACACTTAAATTTCCATGCTATCCATCCATATACACCCTATTTTGACAATTTATTGATATAAAAATATATAAATTATGTTTGGAATTTTTATATGTTTTTACAAAAATTGGATTTTAAGTGCATTTTTGGACAGGACTAAAAATTCCCGTAATGGCTTCATTGAAGTCATACTTGCAGGACACTTGGGCATGATCTAAGAACGTATCTAGAAATATTGGGAACTAAGAATGGAAATGTACCTATTTTTTTGGTCAAACCAATCTAAAACAGGCCCGGTCAAAGCTAGTCAAACAAGACCTGTCATTCAGAAAATCCCTAGGAAATAGGCTAAATTTAGCATTTTATGGGATTTTCCATATTCTGAGTGATTGGATGGATGAGCTCGACCAATATATTTGGGATAAGGATATACATGGTTGTTAGAGACATTTTAGTCAATTTTGTTTCATAGTTTTCTATTTAAGGCAAGAACATTGAAGGCATGAATATGTAGAATTTGTATGATTTCACTTTGATATTTCTTAACTTTGCGAGTTAATTTAAGAAACAATTATATATTCTTTATTATGTTCTATATGGTGAATTCTTGATTGAGTTTCAGTAGCTGAGAAGTACTTTCAGTGTGCGAGGCAAGGGTGGAGGGCCCCCACACCGAGCTAAGTGTACTTTATGGTTAATTTAGCTGATTTTTCTTAAACTAGTTTTGTTTCATGTTTAAATCAATTAATTATATGTATGAAGATAAATTATATTTGATGATGAATCTTAATCTAAATTCTAATATACATATGAAAGGTCAAACCAGTGTTAAAGTTAAACTCTCCTTCTATCTGATCATAGAATAGAAACTAGAATTCATCTTCCTTGATTTTCTTTAACGTGATTTTTTGAATTTATAGTTTTCATAAAATGGCATTAATGATGAATTAATTTATAAATAACGGAAACAATGACCTCCTTAGTTCAGGAGCCTCTTCTATTATTCTTTTATGCATATTAATATGTTGTTCATTAGTTATTTCTGATTTATGTTCATGAAGTAGTATTGTAGAGAAGGTCAACCTAGTTCTCCTAAGTTAGGAGCTTCTTTAGTTGCTTATTAAATACTTAATTATGAATTATTTAGTTAAATTTTATGTTTTTAATATGCATTTCCATTATTTTAAATAAGTTTTCTTCTACAAAATTGACTACATCTGATATCCATAGATTTTGGACATGCTTCAAAGTTTTATAAACCTGGATTGATAATAAAATACTTGTGTTTGTTTATCTAGTAAATTGACACAAAATTTTTGGCACTATTTCCTAGAAGCATAAATCAACATAGTCAATTAGGAGATAAAAAATAAAAATAAAAAAATTATAAAATCCAAAACAACAAAAGCTTAGTTTTTCTTTCAAGTTATGTTTCTTTATGCCTAGAGATAGATATCATAAGGGTAGATTCATTAAGAAGCAAAAAGAAAAAGAGAGGAAGACAGAAGAATAGAAGAACAAAGAAGAAGAGGGGAAAAGGAAAAAAGAGAAAATGATAACAAAAGACTACATGATAATGAACAAGAAAATAATAATGATCAGGAAGCTACTTTTGGCTTCCCAATATTAGACACAAGAGCAGTATTAGCAGAAGAAGTGAAAATGGAAAACATTACAACTTTTGTATTACCCAAATTTTATGGAATGTCAACAAAAGATCCTGACTCATTTATGTTTGAATTTGATATCTTATGTAGAACTTATGGATACACATATGACACACGCAAGCTTCATCTCTTGCCCTCTACTTTGAAAGCATGAGCATTAAAATGGTTTATGGGTTTAGGAGAACATACCATTGCTTCTTGGGATGAAATGAAGAATTTTTTTCTTCAAAAGTATCAAGCTTACTACAGGGCTAGAGACTCAAAAGAAGATATTTTTAGAATGACACAAAAATAAGTTGAAAGTTTGGTGGACTACATAGAAATATTTCATTACAATCTTCAAAAATCCAAACAACATTCTTTGAATCTTGATACCATCTGCACAATTTTTATTAAGGGTATCAGAGATGAACACTTAGGTATTCTCAATGTGATGGCCAAAGGAGATATCTCAAACTTACCATTTGATGAGATTGCCTAACTTTGTCAAAAATATTCTAGGGGAAGATCAAAAAGTGGAAAAATGGATGTCACATCAAGAGCTTCCAAATCTGCAACAAGTGGAGTAACAAGAGCAGAAATAGGAAGTTTACTTGAAAATTTTAAAATATATCTCCTAAGCTCTCAGGGAACACAAGTTGATGTCTTAAAAGAAAATAAAAATAAAGAAGAACAAGATCAAATCTTTGAAATCTTTTTTCCAAAGTGTAGGAAGAAACATCCACTTAGAGAATGTCCTTTGGAAGGTATAAAAGTATGTAGATTGTGTAGAGAGAATCGTGCAACTGAAAACTGTCCAAAATTGAAAGAATTGCAAATGGAAGAAGTACACATGATAGATTATCTTTAATATATGGCACCAAGGAGACATTGGCAACCAAGGATGCCTAAAAAAAATCACTAGAATTATCAATATCCTCCTCATAATTCATGTAACACTCCAATTCCATGGTAGGCTTGGCCTCCACAATAATATTAAAACCAACCTACACAAGGTTGGAGAGGATATAGTTATGGAAACCAACCACCTCAAAAAATGTATTCTCAGCAATATCAACAGCCATATCCTCAACAACCATTCCAATACCAATAATTCCATCAACATCATCAACCAATGCCATTTCCAACAAAAAATCATACAACAATGCCAACTCAACCTCAGCAGATTCAACTTCCTTCTAACCAACCACCTCCTAGACCAACACAATTTCCAGCCCAGCCAGTAGCTAATCACAGCAACAAAGTGGATAAACCAGCATATAATGTGGAAGAAGCAACATAATTTTCTACATACTCTATTCTTCCCATACAAGATGTCCACTTAAGGTCTGGGATAGTGCTACACAAATATTCTCCTCCAATTATAGAAGCACAAGCTGAACAAGGAGAACAAACTGAAAAATCTCATTCAGAAAATCAAATTCAAAAATGGAAAGCTATTATGACTCAAACACCACCCTATTGAGAGAGGTTAGTACAGCAGAAAATTCCAATGTCTCTACTTGAATTTGATATTTTGGATGAATTGAAGAATTATTATGTCAAAATTCATTTGTTACTGGCAATAAAAGATATTCCAATTTATGAAAAAACAATAAATGAGTTATGTATCAAGAAAACTGGCAGAAGGAAAAGAGATCCACCCACAATCTAGGTTATTGGTAGATTACCTAGTCTCATGTCTACAAAAGCAACAAGTGAAAAGTATATTGATCCTGGGATCCCTATGGTTACCATCTCAATCAATAATTTTTAAGTTCCAAACACTTTAATAGATTTGGGAGCAGCTATAAATATTATTACTACGAAGACCATGAAACATTTGAACTTGAACTATATTAGACCGACTACTACAATTTTAGAGCTGCAGACTGATCTAAAGTTGTACCAGAAGGAATATTATAAGATATCATTATCTCTCCAGATTCATGGGCGTATCCTGTAGACTTCCTAATTTTGCAGGAAAAAACAAATTTAGGAGGCCATCCTTTAATTATAGGCAGACCATGGTTAGCCACAACAGATGCCTTCATTGAATGCAGATCGGGAAGTATGAATATAGCACATGGGGATGAAAGGAAACATGTTACACTCTATCCTCCAACAAAATATCCTTCATTACTATCATGGCTCGATGAACAAGAACAATAGGAAACTCAATTTGTTCTCAGTATTAATCAATTCTATAATTTTAGAGAAGAAGAAGAAAATGAGGATCTATCAGACCTTTTCATCTCAAAACCTGATATTTCAGAGAAGCTTAGAATAACACAATATGAAGTTGCAAGTCATCTTTTAAATCAATGTTTCCTGGAAAACTATACGATTCAATCATTGTGAAATTAATTTCAAAGTATTTTTCCTGTTAACTCAATTACCAATTCACAGAGTAAAATCATTGAAATTAGTCTTGGAAGGAATTTGAATATTGGTAATAACTTACAATCATCATAAGAACGAGAGGTAATAGCACTGTTAGAGAAATACTAAAAATATTTTTCCTGGGATTACACAGACATACAAGGGATTCATCCAAAGAAATGTATTCACCACATATAAAATGATGATCATATCAAACCAATAGGACAACCACAAAGAAGAATGAATCCTATGATGAAGGAAATAGTAAAAGAAGAATTGCAGAAATTGTTACAAATTGTATTCATCTATCTTATTTCTGATAGTCAATGGGTTTCTCCCTTAGTTGTGGTGCCTAAGAAAAATGGAAATTGGAGAATATTTGTAGACTATAGGGAGCTCAATAAGGCAACATCAAAAGATCATTTCCCTTTACCATTTATTTATAAAGTACTAGATTCATTAGCTGGGAAGAAATTCTTTTCTTTTCTTGATGGATTTAGTGGATACAATCAGATTAAGATACCATTGAAAGACCGGGATAAAACAACATTTAATCGTCCATGGGGAACATATGAATATAATTTGTTTCCCTTTGGGTTATGTAATGCACATGCTACTTTTCTGAGAGCAGTCCTTGCAATATTTGTTGATCTAATCCATTAATGTGTAGAGGTCTACATAGATGATTTAAATGTATATGGCAGAAAATTTAATGATTGTTTGAAAAATATTGAATTTTTTTTGAAAATATGCATAGAGACAAATCTATCTCTCAGTAAAGAAAAATGATTTATGATGTTAACTCAGGGGACAGTTTTGGGACTCCATATTTCTTCTTCATGAATCAAGGTGGACACAGCAAAAATACAAGTCATTTTGAATTTAATTCCACCCACAACACATAATAAAGTAATAAGTTTCTTGTTATATGCAGACTATTATAGGAGATTCATTGAAAATTTCAGTAAAATAGTTCTACCTCTATTCAAGTTACTTGCAAAAGATGTTGAATTCCAATGGAAAAATAATTGTCAAAATACATTTGAAATATTAAAAGAAAAATTTCCAGTTGCACCCATTCTTCGAGGACCAAATTGGTCATTTCCATCTCATATATTTACTAATGCATATGACACAACTATAGGAGCATCACTTGGAAAGAAAGAGAACCAATTTAATTAAACTCTACAGTTACAGAAAAAGAAATGTTAGGTGTAGTGCATGCAATTAATAATTTTAGGCATTACATAACAGGTTATCAAGTATTCATTCACACAGATCATTCAACCATAAAATACTTAATGAACAAATCAATTACAAATGGAAAAATTACTATATGGTTGTTATTGATACAAGAATTTAACATCACTATACAAGATTGACCAGGTAAGGATAATCAAGTAGCTGACTTTCTATCAAGGCTTCACTCACCTGGTGATCCAAATCCTGTTTCAGATAACTTCCTAGATGAAAATATATTTTTAATAACTGTTAAAACTCCATGGTTTGCAGATGTAACTAACAATCTATCATCTAGAATACTACCATCCAATTACACAAATAAACAAAAGAGAAAGATAATTATAGAAAGTTCTAGATATAGTTGGGTCAATGGTGACCTATTTTATATTAGCTCTAATCTATTAATAGGAAAATGTATTAGAGAAGACGAGATTATAGATGTTTTTAAAGCATGTCATCATGAGCCATGTGGTGGTCATTTTGCAGACAAGCAGACATCATACAAGGTGCTCAAACTTGGTTACTACTAGCCAACAATCTTCAAGGATTCCAAAGCCTATTTTAAGATATGTGACAACAACCAAAGAACGGGAACTAGTGGTATCAGATGAAATTCCATTGAAGCCACAAGTACTCATAGAACCATTTGAGAAATGGGATCTAGACTTTGTGGGACCAATAAACATTCCATCAAATGAAAAGAAGTACATTATAGTATGTACATATTATGTTATTAAGTGGGTGGAGGCAAAGGCAGTGGCAAGAGAAACAAAAGAAACAGTGGTTTCTTTTCTATTTGAAGAAATATTTGTAAGGTTTGGAGTTCCCAGACAAATTGTTATAGACCAAGGAGCACAATTCACCTCCAAGCTTGTAAGGGATCTTACGGAAAAATACAAGATCAAACACAGAAAATCTAATCTATACCATCCCTAAGCAAATGGAAAAGTGGAGTCCACTAACAAATTTTTGGATAATATCATGACAAAAACTGTGTAGATGAATAGAAAAGACTGGCTGGAAAAGTTAAGAGATGAACTATGCGCATATAGGATCACATGGAAGAACACAACTGGATTCAGTCCGTACCAATTGATATATGGTAAGGAAGTATTGTTACCCATTTAACTTCAAATACATACATATAAACTTGCAGCAGAATTGGGAATGGAACTATCTAAAGAAAAACAACAACGAGTGATTCAATTAAATGAACTCGATGAAATAAGACAACAAGAAGTGGAACGTACATCTCTAGTTCAGGAGCAGAGAAAAAAATGGCATGATCGATTCATCAAGAATAAAGTTTTTTAGAAAGGATACTGAGCACTATTTTTTGACTCCAGGTTTAGGGATTTCAAAGAAAAGTTTACAACTCATTGGCTTGGGCAATATGAAATAGAAGAGATCTATGGCAATGGAGCTGTTAAAATAAAAACAATAGATGAATCATCAATTTAATTTTTAGTTAATGGACATAGGTTTAATGTCTATAATAATCATATCAATAAAAAGGATTTTCCAAAAATAATTTCAACATAAACTGATATGGAAATAATGGAACAACTTTATAAAATAAACACACACAGACAGTATAAAATAAAAATAAAAAGTGATAAAATATATATATATATATATATATATATATATATATATATATATATAAGAGTTTGGTTGTGAAAATACAGGAGACTGGCACAATACAAACACGAATTCATATCGGAAAACCAACTTGTTTGGCCAATATGAATTCTCTATTTTGTTTTGTTTTTTACTTCAGTCTAATGTTGAAGAATTCATCCTCCAAGACATGCAATACTTGTGGACAAGTCTTAACATTAGCAAGGGGGATGTTCATAATAAAACTATGCAAATAGTTTGAGTAGTTGTATTGCAGAAAGAACCTGAATTACATGACAGAAGGGACCTGAGACATGATTGAAAATATTATGACAGAACAAACTTGAAACATTGATGAAAATTACATGTCAGAAGGGACCTGAAACATTATTTATAATACCACTGCAGAAGGGACCTTAACAACATCAACATTCAAGCCTGAAGTACATGTCAGAAGGGATATGAAACATCAGTTACAAACTGCAGAAAGGACCTGAACAACATCAACATTCAAAGTTCATGAATCAATATCATATGCGAAAACATGAAATAAAAAATAAGTCTCTACATTTCAATATATCTTGGAAGAACTATCATTATAATAATGAAGACATCGTCAACCATCAACCAGTATTTTGACCAGAGGACATCATCAAATAATACTGACATCAAGTATTTTAAGTGAGTACAAGTATAGTAATTGAAATTTTTTTCTCTTAAAATCTTGATTTTTTCTTTAAATTATAGAAATTGTTAAAACTAATTTAGCTTGATATGCATTCCATTACATTTTACCTATATCCTACCTACATTTCAAAACACTACCTTCATTATCCTACCCATTATAATCATATCCCTACTCATTACCCCTTTCCTACATTTACACATACATTAACCATAATTCCATATACTATCACATTAATCCTAATAATTTTTTTAACCATATGGATCAAAAATTAAAAATCTCAATATTCAAATTCTTGTTGACCTACAAAAACAACAAAGGTTAGTGCCATAATAATTTAATTTTAAAAATGACCATTCTATGGTCATTTTAAAATTAAATTAAACAATAAAAGATTGAAACGTAAGCTACAAAAACAATATGAAAATATATCATATGATAAAGCTAAGGTATGGAATGAGTGCACAATACAAACGAAAAAACCTAAGTATGAGATGCAAAAACAATGCAATGAAAAATATGAATTATGATGTATATCGATTAAGGTATGGGCATGTAAAGCAATGAATGTGGCTATGATTGAAGAACGAAATCACAGAGAACACTAGTACAAAATGACTAATTAGTTACTAAAAAAATGACTAAAATTTGTATATAAACAACTATTTTTCGGTCGGTGACCAATAGTAGCTAATTTACAGTATCTTATAACGCAAACAACTTTTAGTCATTTTTATCTTATTCATTAATTGGTTGTCTCAATTTTATTGTCTAGTAGTATATTTAGTCATAAATTTATTCATTGATTTAGTCATTAATTTCCACAATTAATGATCAAATATACAACAGAATTTCTTACTAAATGATCACCCGAGAAAGCCAATTAATGACGAAAATGTTGTTTGTGTTATAAGATACTGTAAATTAACTACTAATATTCATATATATGCAAATTGTAGTCATCGTATGAAACTAATTAATGACCAAAGAAATATGACTAAATTTTGGTCGTGTTATAAGATACTCTAAATTAGCTACTAGTAGTCGTATATATGCAAAATTTAGTCGTAATTTGTAATCACAAATTTGATCGTTCGAGAAAACCAATTAATGACCAAAATTTTGGTCGTGTTATAAGATGCCCTAAATTAGCTACTAATAGTCATATATATGAAAATTTTAGTAATTGTATGAAACTAATTAATTAGCAAAGAAATATGACTAAATTTTAGTCGTGTTATAAGATATTGTAAATTAGCTACTAGTAGTCGTATATATGCAAAATTTAGTCATAATTTGTAATCACAAATTTATCATATGCAATAGTCATTTATATTTTTTTGGCAGTTTCATATTCATTATATAAATGACTACTTTAGTATTTTATATTCATTTCACTTACTTTTATTAACAATCATTATAAACAATTAATTTAGTCATATATTCATTTTATTTTTGTTCACCATTAATCAACATAAACTATTAATTTAGTAGTTTTGGATTCTTTTTATATGTTCATTATTAATCAACATAAATTAATTAGTATGACTTTGCAACCAAATTAAAAAAAAAAAAAATTCATACAATGTGCATGTTCATCTAATATGAAAACACAAAGTTACAGATGTTAATTACAACATAATAATATCAAGTGAAATTATAAACAATTTAAACCACATAAATTATATTATATAAAATGTCAAGTATGACAATATGATTTTCCAACTTAATATTGGTTGGACTACAATTGACATGTGAAATATTGTTTCATCACTTCAGAACATTATCATTATGCTTCCAAAGCATTGCAGGTAAATTCACCAACTCTAAAGACTTGACCATCAGTTTCTATGTGTGTGTATCATGCAGAATATTAGCTTTAAGGACATCACTGGACTGGTTCCTTTCTCTCTCTCTTTCTGCATTTGTCACTCCAGTGTTATTTTTCTCCTCTTTCTTCAATTCTTGCTTCTTACCATCAACACTGAGTTCCTCTTCTGAATATGAAAGAAGATACATTGTTAAGTATAAGACATGAAAAATTATGAACATTGTAATATAACTAAAGTAGACTATAAATGATTTATACGACATATAACTCAACATCAGCAATGTCAATGTCATTTTTCCCTAAAAAATCAAGAAACTCAAACCATTTTTCTTTAGCTGGGTGATAGTTTCCACTATGTGGCCATATGACCTGTATAAACAAAGCAAATAAAACATCACCATAGAAAAGAACATGTTATAAACATAGTATTCAACTTTCAGAAAAACCTTAGGCACTATTATCCCAACTAAGTTACATGCTAAAAAGCTCAGGATATAGATAACTTGTGAAAACAAATGGAAAGAAAAAGAAAACATATAATAAATATTGTCTGATCACTGGCTGAAAAATTGCATCATATGAGGGAAAAAATTCTCATATTGTTACCCATACATGTGGGTGGGTAACCTGCCCCAATATGCCATGATTCTTAGGTTCCGTAGGACGTAAACCTCCTCATAAATTCCCTAATGTCTATGCATATAAATTTCAACGTATCATGTGGATTTCTTACATTATGCACCATACCAAAATAAATATATGGAACACTTGCCTAAAACTACCCAAAACCTTTGAATTTACCTTTTTCTTTGTCCTTTTCATTCAATTTCTCCCTCTCTTTACCTTTATCTTTATCCTCCTCCTTTGACGAAATGATATTTGTCCACCCCCCAATGTTTGTGATTGACAAATCATAAATTTCAAGAATGTTCAATGAGAAACACAACCACCATGACGAATTAACATGTTCATTATATCTTTTCATATATCTACCTCCATATCAATCTAAAGAGTCTAAGGATCCTCATTAAGATTTCGTATAATAACATCTCACACACTATCAAAACCTAGGAAAAACAACTTCTAGGAAGGCTCAAAAGGGAAGACAAACCACCTCTATCGAGAAACTGCATTGCCATGGAATGGGATGTTCATTTGTTGTCACGTATCCAAGAGGATTTCCTAAAATATTCATGAATGTACTATTGTATTTATTGTTGTCATCCAATGAAGAATTTTTACTGTTATCTACAACACCTGCGCTAGCTAAAGTTGTATCTTCAAAATTAGAGACAAGTGAATTTTTTCCCATAGCACCAGTGTTCTCGACATTTGTAGCAAGATTAAGTTTGCATTGCAACATATGGTCAAGTATGAGAAATAACTCAATCACCCACTTGGGAACTGAAACTTTTCCCCTTTCAGGTTATTATTCATGCAAATTTTCAATAAGTACAATTTATACCAACAAGTCCATTACTGGCTCCTATATCTCTAGTAATGTTGTCTTCACTTAAAAATAATGCCAAAATATGAGAAATATTTGACAATGGACTAGTTCCTTTTTCAGATCCATCCAAATTACAAAGATTTAGTTGTTGAATAAGAAGGGAAACAACTCACAAATTGTACTAGCCTTTGTTTCGGCTGTGCAAATTCACAATCAAATTAGTCATGGAAAAAGAAATTGCATCTATACTTTGCAACATATTAATACATGTAGTTAATATATCTACAAAGGGAGGATTTTCTAAAGGTTTCTCTTCATAATAATCATCTCTTCCTTTTTCATTGGCATTTTCTTTGGGAATTTCATAATTACCCAGTAACAAGGAAAGATCTTAGGAAAGTTCATCCTCTTCTTGTGTTGGCTCCTTAAGATGACTAAAGAGCACTTCATAGCCAGTTCAACGCTATTTTCTTCAACACACCTCAATGCTTCCTCTACCCTAGACATATGGTCAGGTATGATCAATAACGAAGTCACCCACTTAGGAACTAAAATTTTTTCCCCTGTCGGGTTATTTGGCATAAAAAATTTCAATAAGTCCAATGTGAAGCAACAAGTCCATTCTTGGATCCTATATCTCTAGTATTGTTGTCTTCACTAAAAAATAATGAAAAAATATGAGAAATAGTTGATAATGGACTAGTGCCTTTTTCAAATCAAATGACCTTACAAAGCTTTAGTTTTTGAATAAGAAGGGAAACAACTCACAGACAATACTAGCCTTTGTTTTGGCTACACAAAGTCACAATCAAATAAGCCATGGAAAAAGAAATTGTATATGTACCTTGCAAAAAATTCATATATGTAGTTAAGATATCTGTAATGGGAGGATTTTCTAGAGGTTTCTCTTCATAAGAAACATGTCTTCTTTTCTCATTGGCATTGTCTTTGGGAACCTTGGAATTACCCAATGACAAGGCAAGAGCTTGGGAAAGTTCATCATTTTCTTGTGTTGTCTCTTCAAGATGATTAAAGAGCCACTCCATAGCCAGTTCAACACTATTTTTTTCAACACACCTCAATGCTTCTTTTTCCCTGAACATATGGTAAAGTAAGAGAAATAAAACTTTGCAACAGATTCATACATGTAGTAAAGATATCTTCAATGAGAGGATTTTCTATAGGTTTCTCTTCATAAGAAACATCACTTCCTTTTTCATTGGAATTGTCTTTGGGAACCACATAATTACCTAGTGACAAGGCAAGAGCTTGTGAAAGTTCATCATCTTCTTGTGTTGCCTCCTCAATATGACTAAAGAACCACTCCATAGCCAGTTCAACACTATTTGTTTCAACACACCTCAATGCTTCCTCTTCCCTGGACATATGGTCAAGTGTGAGAAATATCACAGTCACCCACTTGGGAAATGAAACTTTTTCCCCTATCAGGTTATTTGGCAATAGAATTTTCAATAAGTCCAATTTATACCAACAAGTCCATTCTTGGCTGCTATATCTCTAGTATTTTTGTCTTCACTAAAAAATAATGCCAAAATATGAGAAATATTTGATAATGGACTACTACATTTTTCAAATCCATCCACCTTACAAAGCTTTAGTTGTTGAAGAAGAAGGGGAACAACTCACAGACGGTACTAGCCTTTATGTTGGCTACACAAAGTCACAATCAAATCAGTCATGGAAAAATAAGTTGCATATGTACATTGCAACAGATTACTACATGTAGTTAAGATATCCGAAACGAGATGATTTTCTTTAGGTTTCTCTTCATAAGAAACATCTCTTCCTTTTTCATTGGCATTGTGTTTGGGAACCTCATAATTACCTAGTGACAAGGCATAGCTTGGGAAAGTTCATCATCTTCATGCTCTGGCTCCTCAAGATGACTAAAGAGCCACTCCATAGTCAATTCAAAACTATTTTTTTCAACACACCTCAATGCTTCCTATGCCTTGGACCTTGGAAATCCCATGTCAACCATCATAGGAATGGTAGCCCCATCAGGTGGATGACCTCTAAAATGTTGACTTGTTCTTCTAGGAATACTATTATTTCTTCCTTTAACATAACATATGGCAGTGTATACATGGGTAATAATGGAAACAACAAAGGTAATCAATATGGACTACAAAGAAAAAACATTTGATTTCTCCATATAGGTAGAACAACATTGAGAACTTAAGCTTATATAGTGTGAAAAAAACCCTATGGATCCCTTGGAACAGTGACAAAGCCTCCAACAAATGAGCCTCCAAAAAATGGTTGCACTAAATATGATTTAGAGGGTATAATTAACAATGAAGAACAATTCACAAGGTACTCCAAAATCCTGCAATAGCTTCGTAATGCCCCTAAAAACCAAGGTGCATGCTCTAGCTTGTAATTTTCAATACCTTTGTCATTTTTTGTTTCCATTCTTTGTTGTGACATAAATAGTACTATCCATGGTAAATGACTTGTTGCTTCAAAAGTAGTCAAGAGAATTTTATTCATACCATGAGCATATAGACAATTCACCACTATTGTATTGCACATTCACTTACGATTGTCATATATAAATGTTGTTATGTCATCCATAACTTTCCCAGGGTAGTGACACTTTGAATAAATTGATGACTCAAACTTAGATGAGTAATTGAGCTATAGTTCTCATCCACATCAAGGCTTTCATTAAAATATTTTACAAGAGTAACAACCACACTCTTGGTTGTTGCACTAAGTGATCATGTAGGATCACGGTGTTGATTGGGCACTACCAAAACCCTCATAAGAGTCCCATAGAATGATCACATTGTAGATGAAACCTTATTCATAGTCTCAAATTCGAGTAGATTAAGTGAATACCTTTTAACTTCGTGGTCTTGAGATACTTCCCCTGCACTTACAGAGCCTCCAATGTGAACATCTTATGTCGCTTAAGCCGACCAAGGTGCATCCTTGAAATCCCTTCGATATCATGGTCCCTTCCTCTATTGTGATGTAGTCTTGTTTGTATAACATAAATATATTCAGGTTCAATGAACCAATGAGAAGTAGGTCCATTCCTCATATCTTTAGAATTCCCTATAACATTCAAATATGAGACTATTAGATTCAATAATTTCATAACCAAAATATAAATGAGAAAATAAACTTGCACATCAACTAAATTATATTCAATACAGTACTTGAAAATTATGTCTTCAACGGAGCTTTTCCTCCCTTTCAAAGTGAAATATTAGTTGAAATATTCATAACAGTGGGTGAGGTTTGTAGCCCTTCCAATTGAATTAGAATAGTGTATATAAATGGGGATAAAAGGGAAAAAAAAAATAAGGCAGTATCACATCTAAGAACTCTGCACAATCAACAAAGTATCATGCAACTTCTAACAATATTAGTAGTATCCATGATTGAGTGCATTCAATAAACAAAATTTTGGTTACAAAATTCGAAACAGAACATATGTAGATAGTTCAGTCGTTACCACTTTGGATCCAATGTAATTCAGGGACAAAAATGAGGCCATTTTCAACCCTTTTCCAAGTTTTTTTTATGTGAAATAAAACCCCTAGAAGATTCATGGTAAGCACATATATTTATCCATTCATGCATATGGAAAACCCTTTAGAATGTATAATTCCTCTGCTAGGTAGAAGAAATTAAACTTTGATAAAGTTTTTCCATGAATGTATTCATTCCTAGTAGTAGTTGACCCCATACAGATATTTGCGATACAGATTACCTCTTAAGCTTTGAAAAAGTTTTGGCATGCATGTAGTAAACCCCAATAGTAGTTGACCCCATACAGATATCCACATTAGAGTTGACCACTTTTGTTACATTGGATCTTATTTGTCAAACATTTATCCCACTGGCTGTTTTTCATCTGTGAGTGTAATTCCATACAATGAGTGACATACTCTTGGTAGAAACATTTTCCCCATAGCATTTCTCTGCTAGGTATAAATTTGCATTAGATTTCATTTTTTCCTAACAAAAAGAAAAACACATTTTATCGCTTACAAGTTTTATGATCAGATATTTCTAGCAAAATAAGTTGGCAATAACACCAAGAACTGCAAATCTTATTATTTGGAACTTATGTCATATTTTTTATGGAGAGACAGTAAAACACTACCCATTTACATAGAATATTCTTGGATTTCAATGCATAAAGAAAATATCATCTACAAATCTAAACTTTTAAAGGTTTATGTAAGGTTTCTTGCTTAATAAAAATGTGTTTTCTTCTATACAACTAGAAGGTTAAGATATATTATCCAATTTCCAATGTGCTTATTTGGAATGAAAACACACTCTATCTAACTTTCTTTATCAAGGTCTTCCTAAATTTCAAAAATGGACTTGTCAAGAATGTTGAGCCTCAAAATTGTGCTTTCTTTCACCTCATTTTACCTCATTTTCCCTTGTCCATTGCTATCCTAGACCCAATTGATCAATGAATATAGTTAAAATTACTTCTAGAATGATTTACATGACTGACTTGCTAAATTTTGTGATTTTTGCCATTGTAAAGCATTTTGACCGGAACTAGCTGCAGAATGCAGACATTCCGTAGCTAACCGGCGATTCTGCAGCTGCCTTCACGTTTGAGTATGTCTCAGGTGGCCTCTCAAGGAAAACCGCATATGGGCATAATCCACGTCGTGTCTACATGGTTCGTTGCTCATCATGGAGGAAGAAACGAATTCTGGGTACGGTTTTGGAACGTGGGAACACATTTAGGAAAGCAGACTTCTATTAGGACTGTCTCAGTCCAGATGTCTTTTTGCTCTTCACGCAGCCACTTCAAAGAGTCCTAATGTGATTCCGATAAGGAAAGACAGTGTTCCTGAATTGTTGCAAGTCTTGTTATGTGCATTTGCTTTATAAACACTTGGGAAACCAAGATTTGATGTTAGATTTTATGCTAGATTTTGTTTAGACTCTGTGCTACATTTCTGAAGACGCAAAGTGTTATGTTCAAGTTCTTTCATCTTTAATGAAGCAGACAGTGTTGTTGTGAAGGCGTTGATTTAATTTGGAGTTGAATTCCATCAGGTGGTAGAGGGCCCCTACTTCTTGTACGGATTTATTTTGCGTAAATTAGATAAGTCTTCTAGCTGCCTTTACATTTTGAATTTGAATTAATAGTTGTTTTAATTAGCTACTGTAGTTGTACTCATTCTAACTCTTCCACAAGAATAAGCTCTTCCAAAAGACTATAATGATGAATGGGAAATGACTATAGTGTTGTAGGATTAGAAGTTGAATTCATAGTTGTTTTTAATTAGCTACTGTAGTTGTACTCATTCTAATTCTTCCACAAGAAGAAGCTCTTCCAACAGATTATAATGATGAATGGGAAATGGCTAGAGTACTGTAGGACTTAGTTGTATTTTTTGTTGTTCATCATCACAGTTACACTTGTTCTAATCACTCTTCCACAAGAAGAAACTCTTCCAAGAAATTCTTAAGAAGTTCAAGACATGACCGTGATAATGAATGATTTAGTTGTGTGTTTGTACTAAGTATCATCTCTATTCTTGCTCTTAAACGCTTGCCCAAGACATCATAATGACGATTAGGATATGGATATGATATCTTAGTTTTTCATTTGCTTTCAGTCCTTTATGTTTGCATTTGCACTCAATTACACAGTCAGAATTGTTCTAGCTCTTCCAAAAGAAGGAATTATTCCAAAATATCAATAATGATGGACAAACAGATTGTGTAATTTCATAGAATAATGCATGATAGCATAGTTAGGATGCTCCGGAGTTTCATTGCACTTAATTCATGATTCAGTTATTTTATTTTGGGTTTGATAATGACTTGTAGTTTAACACCGTTTTAGGTTAGTGACACCTTAGGTTTGGTTGTAGTTCAACTCATTGCATTTGCACTCCACATTCAATTGTTATTCACTGCACATTAGATTATTTTAGTTGTTAGGATTAACAAAACAACCTTCATTATTCACAAACCTCTTCTTGTTCTAAAATCCATAATTGATCTATAACCATATGAACAGAAGACAACATCATTTTAAGGCCTGAAGTACTTCTGCAATTTCCTCATCATTTCATAAACAGAGCTCTCCCTCAAAAGACTACTTTGAAAAATAAATCAATAACTCTTGAGTAAAGGTTTTGTGACATTCAATTAAATTGCAAAATAGAACTAGGAACTAGTCCTAGAATAGAAGATCTTAGGATGGTATCAATGTTTTTCCTCCAAATCTGTTTCAAATCTCTAATTAAGGACAAAAATGTTGCATCATTGTAAGATTAGTTGTTTAACTGTTTAGTTAGAGGATTTGCATACTTAGCGATCATTTCTCAAGTTTAGTTTGTGTTTTGAATCATTTGTTTGAAAGTCATTATCAAGCTTTGCTTTTATTTAGTCATAGTTTAGATTCAGCTTCAGTGTTTCCAATTTCATTTGCCATTTGTTATCCATCAATTAGGTTTAACTCTGTTTTTAATCATCAGGTCATTTCCATCAACTTTTTAGGCATTTTCCTTGTGAACATAAAACCACCAAAAGACCAAAAACATCATAAATCACCACAAAAGACCAAAAACATCACAAAACACTACACACAACGCATTAGGAAACAAACACCTAGGTACATACAATACACTTCACTTCAGCAGTTTACAAATCCTGGTTGACAATTAAATGAGCTCAGTTTAGGAGACTAGATTGAGACCAAACATTTTGGCGCCGTTGCCGGGGAAGTGAAAACTAGGTAACCTTTATTTCTTAGCATCCAAAAAAAAATTTATGCGTAGGGAGAGAGATTCAAGGATAATATTTATAAGCAGTAGAGGCAGAAGTTTGATTTCTAGAACACCACTTGTTTCATCTAGATCCAGAGCTAGTACACCTTCAACTCAAACCCATCTTCCATCCTCCCTTGATCCTGGACTTCTATAAAATCTAAGGTCAACTATTCCATTAGAGAAACCTTCCACTTCATCCACTGAACCTGCCATAGAAGAAGCTCTAAAAACTCCTGTTAGGAACACAAACCTTTCCACTTCCACAGGAGAGTCAACCATGGCAGAAGAAGGGGGAGGAGGAGTTTTTAATGGAGAACACACATTATTTGGAGGTAGAGGTAGAGGTAGAGGAGAAGGAGGAAGAGGAGAAGGAGGTAGAGGTGCAAATGGAGGAAGAGGTAGAATAGGAAGCTCTTTTGGGTTCCCTATACTTGATGAAGAAACCAATACAACCATGAAAAAAATTTCACCCTCTGTCCTTCCAAACTTCTATGGACTTAAAACTGAAGATCCTGAAACTTTCTTATTCGAATTTGAAGTGCTGTGTAGGACTTATGAATACTTACAAGATGCTCAAAAACTGAAATTATTTCCTTCAACTTTGAAGGGAGCAGCATTGAAGTGGTTTATGAGTCTAATCAATAGTTCTATTAGAACATGGGAAGATATGAAACAAGCATTTCTAGAGAGATATTTGGATTATTGTATGCCGGTTAATCATAAGGAAGAAGTGTTCAAGATGTTACACAAAGAAGATGAAAACTTAGAAGATTTGTTGGAAAGATTTAATTACAACATCAAAAGGGCAAAAATGGAAAATCTAGATCAAGACACCTTAAAAGCTCTCTTGTTGAAAACAATTAGGGATGAATGGTTGGATATTCTTAACATGATGGGAAAAGGGGATATATCACAACTTACATTACCTGAAATATCGGAGTTATGTATTAACCTTTCAAGAGGGAAATCTAAAATTGTCAAAGGTCCAAGAGATCCCGCTCTTGCAAGGGCAAGTAAATCTGCTTCTGGGACAGTAAGTAGATCAGAAATTGGACACATGCTTGATGATTTTAAGTCTGACATCTTAGGGAGTCTTAGTGAACAAATAGACACCCTCAAGATACAAAACAAGCAAAAGGTTGAATCTGATGCCTTGGCAATATTTTGTCCCAAATGTAGGAAGAAACATGCCTTGAGAGAATGTACTTTAGATGTAAAAGTTGTAGAAACCTGTGTCATTTGTTCTGAGAAGCATGAGACCAAGAATTTTCCTTCTCTTCCTGATCTCAAGGATGTTTTTCAAGAAGAAACTCCTACAGATTCCACAGAGTCTCTTAACTTTGTATCTAGAAGACCTTGGCAGGGACCTCAAACACAAGGATTCCATGATCAAATGTATAATCAACCTCCACCTTGGAATTCTTGGCAGCAACCTTGGCCCCAATTTCAAAATCAATCTCAATCTGGGGAACAAGGATCACAAAGTCCCTATGGAAGATACTCTCCATACTATCAGTATCCACCATCCTATCCACGATATCCACATTTTTATCCTCAAAATCCTCAACAAAATTTTCCTCAAAATCTTCAACAAAACTTTCAACAAAATCCTCAACAACATCATCAGAACCAACCACATCAAAATCAACCACTTCCATTACCATTTCCTCAAAAATCCAATCAATTTCCAGCTCAGCCCATACCAAACCCCAATAATAAGAACCCTCAGAATACATACATGATAGAAGGTCAACAATTTCCAACTTATTTAATTACTCCTCTAGACCTTAGTGATGTTCAACTTAGGTCTGGAAGGATACTTGAGAAGAGGAAACCTTCGGTGATCATACAAGAACAAGATAATTCTGAGGAAGACTCCCTACGGGTTAATAAAAGTCTTGAGGAAGATACATCCTTTCAAGACCAAAATATTGAAAAACTGAAACAAAAAGATCCAATAAATCCAACTCCAATATTAGAGCAACCATCCACATCTACTTCTATACCTCCCTTTCCGGAAAGACTTCAAATTGATAAAGGTGTAGAAAAACAAATAATGGTGCCTAACTATGATTTCTTAGATGAATTGAGAAATGTTTGCATTAAAATTCCATTATTGCAAGCCATCAAAGAAATCCCAATTTTAGCCAAAACAATAAAGGAGTTGAGTATGAAGACAACAAGAAAAAGAATAAGAGAAACCAAGAAAATTCAACTGGTAGGACAAATAGCAGACATTATGATGGGCAATATTGCTATTCCAAAGTATCTTGACCCAGGAAATCTAGTTGTCAAAATTCACATCAATGGAATTAAAATTCAAAACACACTCATTGATTTAGGAGCAGCAATAAACATCATGAGTAGACAAATCATGGAAAAACTGAAACTTCCTAATCTTCTCTTTACACCCACACTATTACAATTAGCAGATAAATCTGTGATCAAACTAGATGGGGTAATAGAAGACATTCCAGTGTCCCTAGATTCTTGGGAATACCCTGTGGATTTCATGATCCTAACTCCCAAGAATAATCTAGGAGGCCATCCTGTCATATTAGGAAGACCTTGGTTGGCCACAGCTGATGCTTTTATTAGTTGTAGGTCCAGTGATATATATATTTCTGATGGTAGTTCAACAAAGAAATTCACTTTATATCCTCCAGCTAGGACAATTACAGATCTAGATGACACTCAATGGATAGAGGATGAAGAATATTTACAACCACTCTTCACAATTTCAGAAATTAGTGAAGATAATCGAATTCTGAATACTCTAGAAAACTTTGAATCTTCTCCAGAACACAAACATGAATCATTTCAGGAGGGATCCAATATTGAATTTTTGTCATCTAGGAAGATGTCTCTTCATTCTATGGACAAATTTGGCAGCTCTACAAGTGAAATTTTTCCAGGCAAAACTTTGAACATAAACAAGAACCGAGAAAAATCTCAACAAGAAGAGTTAATCAAAGTATTACAGAGACATTCTTCTGCATACGCATGGGAATACACTGACATGAAAGGGATAAGTCCCAAGAATTGTACTCATCACATCTATATAGAGGAAAATTGCAAACCAATCAGACAACCTCAAAGACGGATGAATCCAAATCTTAGGGAAATTGTTAAGGAAGAATTGCAAAAATTGTTAAATGTTAATTTCATCTATCCTATTTCAGATAGTCAGTGGGTTTCTCCTTTGGTAATTGTGCCAAAGAAAAATGGAAAAAGGAGGGTGTGTGTTGACTACCGAGAACTGAATAAAGCTACTCTTAAAGACCATTTTCCTTTACCTTTCATAGATCAAGTATTAGATACATTAGCTGGCAAAAAGTACTTTTCATTCCTAGATGGGTTTAGTGGTTACAATCAAATCCAAGTAGCACTTGAAGACCAAGACAAAACCACATTCACCTGTCCTTGGGGTACCTATGCTTACCGAGTATTGCCATTTGGATTATGCAATGCACCTGCAACATTCCAAAGGGAAGTATTAGGAATTTTTTCAGATCTAATACATGACTGTGTAGAGGTGTACATGGATGATTTCACAGTTTATGGGGACACATTTGAAGAAGCTTTAGAAAACTTGGAAAAAGTCTTAAAAATATGTCAAGAAGCAAACCTTTCACTTAGCCATGAAAAATGTTTTATGATGTTTACTGAAGGTATTGTTTTAGGGCACCACATTTCAGGGGATGGGATTAGAGTTGATGAGGAAAAAGTTGAAGTCATTTCTAACCTATCCATTCCAAGTTGTCAAAGAGATGTTAGACGTTTTCTAGGATTTACAGGGTATTATCGAAGATTTATAGAAAACTTCACTAAAATAGCATCTCCTCTCTTCAAATTACTCACCAAATATTGTGAATTTAGGTGGACTTCTGATTGCCAGTTAGCTTTTGAAACTCTGAAAACCAAAATTTCTGAAGCACCTATATTAAGAGGACCTAACTGGAAGTTACCTTTTCATATCTCGACAGATGCTTCCGATACAGCTCTAGGAGCAGTATTGGGATAGAAAGACTTGTTTCCCTATGCCATCTATTATATCAGTAAAAATTTGACTCCTGCAGAGTTAAACTATACTGTAACTGAAAAAGAGTTTTTAGCTGTTGTTCATGCCATAAAAAAATTTAGACACTATATAACAGGCTATGAAACTTTTGTTCATACTGATCATTCTGCAATTAGATATTTAATGAACAAATCAGTCACTAATGGCAGAGTTATAAGATGGTTGTTACTATTGCAAGAATTCAACATTACTATTCTAGATAGGCCTAGAAAACAAAACACTGTGGCTGATTTCCTGTCTAGAATCCAAAATATCAAAGATGAAACTCCGGTTGAAGATCAATTTCCTGATGAATATCTTTTTGCAATCTCTACTCAAACTCCATGGTTTGCTGATATTGCCAATTATTTAGTTTCAGGAAAATTTCCTTCAATTATGAATGCAAGGGATAAAAGAAAAATCATTAATGATAGTGCAAGATATTCATGGGTCGCTAATGAGCTGTACAAGACAGGTCCAGATTTGATCATTAGAAGGTGTGTTCGTGAAGATGAGATGCCTGAAATTCTCAAGGCATGTCATGATGAACCTTGTGGCGGACACTTTGCAGATAAGAGGACAGCCTATAAGATCCTTAACTTAGGATATTATTGGCCATCCTTGTTTAAATATGCTAAGGAGTATGTCAAAAGGTGTGACAGTTGCCAAAGGGTAGGGAAACCTTCTCCTTTAGGTGAGATGCCATTACAACCTCAGGTACACATTGAACCTTTTGAAAAATGGGCTTTGGATTTTGTAGGGCCTATTAGTCCTCCATCAAGACAAAAGAAATACATATTAGTTTGCACTGATTATGTTACCAAATGGGTAGAAGCTAAACCATTACTTGTTGCTAATGAATCATCTGTAGTTAATTTTCTTTTTGAGGATATTTTTACTCGTTTTGGTGTCCCAAGGGAAATTGTTACAGATCAAGGAGCTCAATTTACATCAAGGCTAGTGGAGCAAATGATGGAAAAGTATAAAATCAGACATAGAACATCTACTCCTTATCATCCACAAGCAAATGGTCAAGTGGAATCCACTAATAAGGTCATTGAAGGAATCCTAACAAAGACTGTTCATTTACATAGAAGAGATTGGGTAGATAGGCTTCCTGAAGCCTTGTGGGCCTATAGAACTACATGGAGAAACACAAAAGGCCATACTCCTTATGAGCTTGTTTATGGAAAGCAAGTTTTGTTTCCCATAGAGTTCCAAATTCAAACCTTCAAGATGGCAGTTCAGCTAGGACTTGATTTAACGGAGGCACAAAGGTATAGACTGGAGCAAATTAATGAATTGGATGAAATCAGACAAGATGCAGTTCAGAAAACAAGTCTAGTCCAATAGCAAAGGGCTATATGGCATGACAAGAACATCAAAGAGAAGAAATTCAAAGAGGGTGACTGGGCTCTCTTGTTTGATTCAAAATTCAAGGATTTTCAAGGTAAATTTCAGACACATTGGCTTGGGCCATATGAAATTGTTGAAATTTTTGATAATGGGGTAGTCAAAATTAGAACTATAGATGAAGAAAATGTCACTTTTCTTGTGAATGGGCACAGATTGAAGATATACCACAAACCACTCTCAAGAGAATATTTTTTCAAGAAGTTCCAAGAAAGCAATGATGTGAAGTTAATGAAGAAGAATCTCTCTTCTTCATCAACTTGATTAAATTTTCTGAAGCATTTCTTTAAAAAATAAAAATAAAAAAAAATAAGGTATAAACATGAAAACCAATCATTGATTGGCATGTTTATACAGAAAAGATAGGGTGAAAATCAGAGTCTCTCTGACACTCTAACTTTTCCCATTTTTGTTTGTACTAGCAGCTATTACAAAAATCATAAGTTCAGTTCCATAGTGCTTATGATTCATCTCATTTCATTTCACTCACTTATCCATTCATACTCCATTTCATTCATTCACTCATGTTTCACTTCATTCCAAGTTTCATTCATCTCATTTCATCCTCCATCCATCTCATTTTCATGACAAAATTTAGAGTTTGATATCTTGCTGTAAATAAATAAAACATGTCATAGATTGCAGGGCAGTCCTTATGTTCTTTCACTCCATTTCATAAACTGAATCCATTCCATTTCATCATCCACTTCATACATATCATAATCCATCATCCATCTTCATTCATAACATATAACATTTCACCCGTATTCCAAAAACACTCCATTTTCATGATTAAAATGCTCTACAGGAACATTCTGCAGCTCAGTAGACATTCTGCAGCTGATCCACCTTTCTGCAGCTACAAACCCTGAAGGCATCAATCAACAGATATTAGAATTGCAACAGAATGACCCAGTGTATCCATGAATCAAAAGCATCAAAGAAGGATAATGAAGACTTTTCCAAAGGGGAACAAGAAGACAAAGATTACAAAAATCAAAATGAAGGCAGAGGTAACAAGTTTAAATTATAATGGCATTTCATTAAAGTTTAGCATAGTTTTAGTTATGGATTGTTCGAAAAGGTTGTTTTAATTATTTTTATTGATCAAGACCAATAAACCCTCCACATACTTTGGATTAAAACCTCTCAATTCAAATTCCATATCCGACATCATTTGAGCGGTTAAAATGGTCGAAGTATTTGAAATCTTCACGTCTCTTAACCAAATCATTCAATGATGGTTCCCTTTGCCGTCGTAAAAATCTCTGCCATCTCTTCAATCATTAATTCATTCCCTCCACCTCACTCCACTACTTCATTCCGTGACCACTTCCATCACTCCATTCTGTAGCCGGCATTTCATTCCGTAGACAGAGATATTATTATCACCGAGAGCAGAGCCAAAGGATATCAGTTTGAATAGCATTGAGAATTGTAAAGTCAGAGCAGAGAAAAAGGGTAAATTTAGAGGTATAGTAGCGTGAGAATTTGAAGCCATTTGATTCCGTGGGCAGAGTTTGAGCATTTTCACTATAAACTCAGAAGTGTAGCAGTGTGGAGTTTGAAGTTTTTTGTCACTAGGAGACAGAGGTGTTGCAGTGTTGAATTTGAAACCATTTTCTACCAAGAGCCAGAGGTATTGCAGTGCATAATTTGAAGCCATTAGCCACTATCTATCAGAGACATATCAACTCGAAATTTGAAACTGCTTTCAATTGTCAACAGAGGCATATCAGTCCGAAGTTTTGAAGCTATTGTCATTATCAATCAGAGGTATATCATCCCGAAATTTGAAGACATTTGTCACTGTCAATCAGAGGTATGTCATTCTAAAGTTTAAAGCCATTTTCATTAAGAGCTTGAAGCCATTTCAATTCGAAGGTGAAAGCTATTATTTTTGTGGGTAGAAGAGTGTTAATTTGAAACATTGAAGAAGCAATCATGGGTTTCATTGTAAGGACTGAACCAGTGGGTTCAAAATATTTAGAAGGCTATCCTCAATGCAAAGAAATGTTACAACAAATAGGATGGCTTCAATTTTTGGAGAAATTTAATGGCTTCCACAAGGAAGTCACTAAAACATTTGCAAGATCATTTCAAGGAACTGAAGTTGAAGTGGGAGATGTCAAATTTACTGTCACTGAAGTTTTCATTGCAGAGGCTACAAGGTTGCTCAGAACTGGAGAGAGATGGTTCAAAAATAGAGAATTCCACAATAACTCCTAGAAATTTTTTTTAAAAACACCAGGTATGGATGTTACTGTATTTAAGAAAGGAATTCCCAGTTCTGCATTGAAAAATAAATGGAGAAACATACTACTTCTTGTACAAAAATTTATTACATGTGAGGGTAGATATGGGACATTTTATGTATACCACATTAGACTAATGATGCATTTTCTGGGGGAAGACTTAAACCTACCATATTTCTTACTTCAAAGTCTGAAGAAGATGGCTTCCTGTGTTCAAAGAAGGGTTCAATTTTTAGAAACAACCCTATATCATCATGGTTTGGTCAAAATTCTGATTGAACATCATCTAGCTAAAACAAATGATACATGCGACGATTTCTTAATAAGAAATCATTTTGAAGAAGCAAAAGAACCATCACCTGAACCACAGCCTACAAGAAGAAGTAGAAAATGGAGGGCTTCAGAAGTTGAAATTGACAAAACAGTCCAAGAGAGCAGTGAGGAAATCATTTTAGAAAAGCTGACTCAAATCAAGAGACAGCTTAAGGAAGAAAAGGTAATCAAGAAATCTGCCATGGAGAAAGGAGAGGGATCTTCTCAGCCTAGAAGAAGCCACAGACTAAAGGGGAAACTGAAGAAAACACTAATCAAACAAACATGGGTAATCAATATAGAAGATGAAGAAACATCCATTGAAGAGGATGTTGAAGAGGATTTTTATGAAGGAACCCCTGAAATTGACCCTGCTCAACAGGAAATTTATGACTATGTGGAAACTTAGGAGAGGAGAGCTTCAGAAAGCAGAGAGAGAACCCCCAGTCCTCCACTCTCTGAAATAGATATATTAAGAAGGGATAGGTATGAGTTGGAATTACTGAATAGACACATCAAAAATGAGAATGAAATTCTCAAGGATCAAGTCAAGCTCAAAACTGATATGAACTCAACCTTATCCTTGCATATAGACAAAGTGGAGAAGACCAATGAGAAGTTGAAGACAAGGAACAAAAAGCTAATCAGGGCACTCACCAACCTAAGGTTCAAACTTGTTATCAGAAAACCCAGAAGATCTCTAGCTTCCAGAAAAAGGAGAAGAAGAGGATTAGATGTCCTTGCAGAAGCCTCTGAGTTCATAGGATAATTTGCATGAGGACATGCAAAGAGACAACAGTGGGGGTATGTTGAGCCTCAAAATTGTGCTTTCTTTCACCTCATTTTACCTCATTTTCCCTTGTCCATTGCTATCCTAGACCCAATTGATCAATGAATATAGTTAAAATTACTTCTAGAATGATTTACATGACTGACTTGCTAAGTTTTGTGATTTTTGCCATTGTAAATCATTTTGACCGGAACTAGCTGCAGAATGCAGACATTCCGTAGCTAACCAGCGATTATGCAGCTGCATTCACGTTTGAGTATGTTCCAGGTGGCCTCTCAAGGAAAACCGCATATGGGCATAATCCACGTCATGTCTACATGGTTTGTTGCTCATCATGGAGGAAGAAACGAATTCTGGGTACGGTTTTGGAACGTGGGAACACATTTAGGAAAGCAAACTTCTATTAGGACTGTCTCAGTCCAGATGTCTTTTTCCTCTTCACGCAGCCACTTCAAAGAGTCCTAATGTGATTCCGATAAGGAAATACAGTGTTCCTGAATTTTTGCAAGTCTTGTTATGTGCATTTGCTTTATAAACACTTGGGAAACCGAGATTTGATGTTAGATTTTATGCTAGATTTTGTTTAGACTCTGTGCTACATTTATGAAGACGCAAAGTGTTATGTTCAAGTTCTTTCATCTTTAATGAAGCAGACAGTGTTGTTGTGAAGGCGTTGATTTAATTTGGAGTTGAATTCCGTCAGGTGGTAGAGGGCCCCTGCCTCTTGTATGGATTTATTTTGCGTAAATTAGATAAGTCTTCTAGCTGCCTTTACATTTTGAATTTGAATTAATAGTTGTTTTAATTAGCTATTGTAGTTGTACTCATTCTAACTCTTCCACAAGAAGAAGCTCTTCCAAAAGACTATAATGATGAATGGGAAATGAATATAGTATTGTAGGATTAGAAGTTGAATTCATAGTTGTTTTTAATTAGCTACTGTAGTTGTACTCATTCTAATTCTTCCACAAGAAGAAGCTCTTCCAACATATTATAATGATGAATGGGAAATGGCTATAGTACTGTAGGACTTAGTTGTAGTTTTTGTTGTTCATCATCACAGTTACACTTGTTCTAATCACTCTTCCACAAGAAGAAACTCTTCTAAGAAATTCTTAAGAAGTTCAAGACATGACCGTGATAATGAATGATTTAGTTGTGTGTTTGTACTAGGTATCATCTCTGTTCTTGCTCTTAAACGCTTGCCCAAGACATCATAATGACGAGTAGGATATGGATATGATATCTTAGTTTTTCATTTGCTTTCACTCCTTTATGTTTGCATTTCCACTCAATTACACAGTCAGAATTGTTCTAGCTCTTCCAAAAGAAGGAATTATTCCAAAATATCAATAATGATGGACAAACAGATTGTGTAATTTCATAGAATAATGCATGATAGCATAGTTAGGATGCTTCGGAGTTTCATTGCACTTAATTCATGATTCAATTATTTTATTTTGGGTTTGATAATGACTTGTAGTTTAACACTGTTTTAGGTTAGTGACACCTTAGGTTTGGTTGTAGTTCAACTCATTGCATTTGCACTCCACATTCAATTGTTATTCACTGCACATTAGATTATTTCAGTTGTTAAGATTAACAAAACAACCTTCATTATTCACAAACCTCTTCTTGTTCTAAAATCCATAATTGATCTATAACCATATGAACATAAGACAACATCATTTTAAGGCCTGAAGTACCTCTGCAATTTCCTCATCATTTCATAAACAAAGCTCTCCCTCAAAAGACTACTTTGAAAAAGAAATCAATAACTCTTGAGTAAAGGTTTTGTGACATTCAATTAAATTGCAGAATAGAACTAGGAACTAGTCCTAGAATAGAAGATCTTAGGATGGTATCAATATTTTTCCTCCAAATCTGTTTCAAATCTCTAATTAAGGACAAAAATGTTGTATCATTGTAAGATTAGTTGTTTAACTGTTTAGTTAGAGGATTTTCATACTTAGTGATCATTTCTCAAGTTTAGTTTGTGTTTTGAATCATTTGTTTGAAAGTCATTATCAAGCTTTGCTTTTATTTAGTCATAGTTTAGATTCAGCTTCAGTGTTTCCAATTGCATTTTCCATTTGTTATCCATCAATTATGTTTAACTCTGTTTTTAATCATCAGGTCATTTCCATCAACTTTTTAGGCATTTTCCTTGTGAACATAAAACCACCAAAAGACCAAAAACATCATAAATCACCACAAAAGACCAAAAACATCACAAAACACTACACACAACGCATTAGGAAACAAACACCTAGGTACATACAGTACACTTCACTTCAGCAGTTTACAAATCCTGGTTGACAATTAAATGAGCTCAGTTTAGGAGACTAGATTGAGACCAAACAAAGAAACAATCAGAAGATTTCCAAGGACTTTTTAGAATTCTTTGTTAAGCAACATCACCACTTAAATTTGGAGAAATTGTCATCAATTAATGAGGCATCAACATTGAAGTTCATTCCACCTTGGTAGAAATAGTATAACAAACATTAATATCAGTACATCTTCTTGGAACTAACAAAAGTCATGGAAGTTTTGAGATATTTGAATTGCTTAGAAGTGAAGAGGAAGAAAGGAATATCCATATTCTGAATTCCCAACCAATAACAAAATCCTCATTTTGTAGAGTTGTTAGTGGTCACAATGTGGGGTCAGTTTCAAACCTATGACTTTATCATGGCCCACTTTAAGTTTGTGAAGTTCCAAGAGGGTCATATGGAGACAGATTAGAAAAGTTATGGAGTTCAATACATAGACCAAAGCTCAACTATGAAACCAAACTTTCAAAGGTTTAGGTAGGGTTGCTTGCTTAGGAACAATGTGTTTTCTTCTATACAACTAAAAGGTTCATATATATTAACCAATTTATAATGTGCTTCTTTGGAATGAAAAGACACTCTAAATTTGTTTATCAAGGTCTTCCTAAATTTCAGAAATGGACTTGTCAAGAAACAATCAGAAGCTTTCCAAGGAACTTTTGGAATTCTTTGTTTAGCAGCATCACTACTTAAATTTGGAGAAATTGTCATAAATTAATGAGGGATAAACATTGAAGTTCATTCCACCTTGGAAGAAATAGTAGAAGAAACAACAATATCTGTACATATTCTTGGAACTAACAAATTCATGGAAGTTTTGATATATTTGAATTACCTAACAGTGAAGAGCGGGAAAGGAATATCCATGTTTTGAAATCCAAGCCAATAACAAAATCCTCATTTTGTAGAGCTGTTAGTGGTCACAATGTGGGGTGATTTTCAAATCTATGACTTTATCATGGCCCACTCTAAGTTTTGAAGTTCCAAGAGGGTCATATGGAGACATATTAGACAAATTATGCCTGCAGTGAGCATGGTGTGTAGAGCACATGATGCTGGTGGATGGTAGATTGACTTATATGATAGACTGGGTGGTATTGCAATTGACCAAGTGACACATAGGTCAACATCAATTTGAAATGATATGCATGTCTTGACATGATATCTATGGGAGGCTTCAAAGGACAACTCACCAAATTGGACCACATAGATAATGGGTCAACTTGACTTCACATGTGGATGTGTATTGTGATGTGACATGATTGGCCTATTCCATATGGAACATTGCAATATTAAAATTTGTGGAAAATTCACATATATATGTGTGCGATGTTTTGTGATATATGATAAAAGTGATGGAAATGGTATAGGAGATATGATTCTAGCAAGAATTGAGCATCATCTTGATGACAAAGAATGACAAGTATACTTAGAAGTAGTGGACAAATTTCTAAAAAGGATGGTTGATATCACCGCATGATATATGTCATAGGGCAGTTGGCTAAAACATTTTATTTTCGACATTGAAGCCTACAAATTTTCAATCTTGGACATGATCGAGATAGGATATGGCCAAGCTAATAGCATTTCCATCTTGGAACAACCTTGTCTAGTTGAGGAATTTGGTGATTCCATTAGATGTTGTCTATGTTGAGGAGAACACTTCGTAGAATACTATGAAAAGAAGGTGACCTTATTAAATGATTTGGTGACTCATAACAAGGTTGGGTCAAATGTCTTTGAGAGTGAGATGCAAGACCCACATTCACCACAAGCTTTGCAAATGGTTGGGTCATGCAGAGAATTCTTGATGAGTGAAGTGAAGGAGGGATATGCACAACACATTGAGAATAACACATAGAATTACCAGCAATATATTGCGACAATAATAGAGTGATCCAACATGCTTAGAAGGAGAGATAAATCAATCGAGTTCTTCCTTATCTACCACAAAGACATAAAATAAATCTATAACATTGGAAACTTTGTTACAAGGACTCCTTGGAAAATAAGTATCATTTGAAGGGCGTAAGAATAAAATTTCTATAGGAATGTTTTTTGTAGAAGAGGATTCTAGACCTCAATGGAAATTTTGCGTAATGGAATTTCTCTTGGAGTGCATCCATGAGGAAGACAAAATAATGAACAAATGGCCAAAATCCCTGAAAGAAGAAGAAAGGAAAAACCTTTGCAAAGTTATATAAATCTCTAAAAGTTCCTATACAATAGATAGCGAAGGTGTTACTCCTAAAATGATCAAGTTAGGTAAGATACTAATCCCATTGAAAATGTTCTTATAAGAATTTCATTCCACAAGCTATCATATACAAAAAGAATATAACATGAATACACTATATTTTATACTTTTGTGAATGTCATCTTCACTACAAGGTTTCCATTGGACCTTTAGAATAACCCATTGATTCCTAAACCTTGCAGCTCTTGGTCTTCGGTTTTCCTCATTTAGGACAACAAGATTTTAATTACTGTTCACCATTGCATCATTACCATGTTTTCCTGGTCTCCCATTGTCAAAAACATTCCAATTATGTTCATTTTATCTCAATCCAAACCCATGTGCCCCAAAAATAGGACTTATATACTAGATGTACTGCTGTGAGAATAGAGTCCGTTATATGGGTACCTATATTCATGAAGAAGCTTACACCTGAAATAATCCAAAATATATCAAAACACAACAAAAAAATGATAGAAATAGTTAGTAGTATCTTCTTATAGCAGGTTAAGGCTGGATATTTTTCCCTAGTGGACCATGGTCCACTCTAAGTTTTTGAAGTTCCAAGATGGTCATATGGAGACAGATTAGAAAATTTATGCCTTCAGTGTGGTTGTTGTGTAGAGCACATGACACTAGTGGATGGTAGAATGACTTATATGATAGCCTAGGTGGTATTTCAATGGAGCAAGTGACACATAGCTAAACATAAATTTTAAATGATATGCATGTATTGACTTGATATATGTGGGAGGTTGCGCAAGACAAATCACCGAGTTGGACCACATAGATGTTGGGTGAGCTTGACTTCACATGTGTATGAGTATTGTGATGTGACATGATTGGCCTATTCCATATCGAACAATAAAATATTAAAAATTGTGGAAAAATAACATATATATGTGCGATATTTTGTGATATATGAGAAAATTGATGGAAATAGTATAAGAGATATGATTCTAGCAATAATTGAGCATCATATTGATGACATATAACGAAAAATATACATATAAGTAGTGGAAAAAATTATAAAAAGGATGGTTGATATCACCGCATGATATATGTCATGGGAGAGTTGGCTAAAATATTTTATTGTTGACATTGAAGCATACCAAGTGTTAGTCTTGGACATGGTTGAGATAGGAGATGGCCAAGCTAATAGCATTGCCATATTGGAATGGCCTTGTCTAGTTGAGGAAGTTGGTGATTCCATTAGATGTTTTCTATGTTGAGGAGAGCACTTCGTAGAATACTATGAAAATAAGGTGACCTGATTAAATTATTTGGTGACTCATAACAAGGTTGGATGGAATGTCATAGAGAGTAAGATGGAAGACCCACATTCACCACAATATTTGCAAATGTTTGGGTCATGCCAATAATTCTTGACAAGTGAAGTGAAGGAGGGATATGCACAACACATTAAGAATAACACATAGAATGACCAACAATATTTTGCGACAATAATAGAGTTATCCAACATTATTACAAGGAGAGATAAAGCAATCGAGTGCTTCCTTGGCTACCAGAAAGACATCACTAAAACCTATAACATTGGAAAGTTTGTTACAAGGACTCCTTGGAAAAGAAGAATCATCTGAAGGGCATAAAAGAAACTTTCTCTAGGAATGCTTGTTGTAGAAGAGGATTCCAGGCCTCAATAGCAATTTTGTGGAATGGAATTTCTCTTGGATTGCATTCATGAGGAAGACAAAATATTGAAAAAATGGCCAAAATACCTGAAAGAAGGAGAAAAGGACAAACATTTGCAAATTTTTAGATCTCTCTAAATGTTCCTCCATAATAGATAGCCAAGGTTTTACTCCTAAAATTATCACACTAGGTAAGAAAAAAATCGCATTGAAAATGTTCTTATAAGGATTTTCATTCCACAAGTTATCGTATCCAAAAAGAATATAACATGGATACACTATCTTTTTGTGAATGTCATCTTCACTACAAGGTTTCCATTGGACCTCTAGAGTAACCCATTGATTCCTAAACCTTGCAGCTCTTGGTCTTCGTTTTTTCTCATTTAGGACAACAATATTTTCATTACTATTCACCATTGCATCATTACCATGTCGTCTTGGTCTCCCATTGTCAAAAAAATTCTAATTTTGTTCATTTTCTCTCAATTCAAACCCATGTGCCCCAAAAACAGGACTTATATACCAGATGTAATGCTGTGAGAATATAGTCCGTTATATGGGTACCTCTGTTCATGAAGAATCTTACACATTAAATAATCCCAACTCTATCAAAATGCAACAAAAAAATGATAGCAACAATTAGTAGCATATTGTTATAGGAGGTTAAGGCTGCATATTTTTCCTAAGTGGACAATGGTCCACTCTAAGTTTGTGAAGTTCCAAGATGGTCATATGGAGATAGATTAGAAAAGTTATGCCTTCAGAGTGGTTGTTGTGTAGAGGACATGACGCTGGTGGATGGTAGAATGACTTATATGATAGTTTGAGTGGTATTTCAATGGCGCAAGTGACACATAGGTAAACATCAATTTGAAATGATATGCATGTATTGACTTGATATATGTGGGAGGCTGCATAGGAAAACTCACCAAGTTGGACCACACAGATGTTGGGTGAGCTTGACATCACATATGGAAGAGTATTGTGATGTGACATGATTGTCCTATTCCATATGGAACATTGCAAAATTCAAAATTGTGGAAAAATCACATATATATGTGCGATATTTTGTGATAGGTGAGACAAGTGATGGAAATGGTATCGGAGATATGACTCTAGCAAGAATTGAGAATCATATTGATGACAGAGAATGACAAATATACATAGAAGTAGTGGACAAAAGTATAAAATGGATGGTTGATATCACCGCATGATATATGTCACGGGAGAGTTAGCTAAAATATTTTTTTGTTGACATTGAAGCCTACCAAGTGTTAGCCTTGGACATGGTCGAGACAGGAGATGGCCAAGCTGATAGCATTGCCATATTGGAACAACCTTGTCTAGTTGAGGAATTTTGTGATTCCATTATATGTTGTCTATGTTGAGGAGAACACTTCGTAGAATATATGAAAAGAAGGTGACTTGATTAAATGATTTGGTGACTCATAAAAAAGTTGGGTGGAATGTAATAGAGAGTAAGATGGAAGACCCACATTCACCACAAGATTTGCAAATGATTGGGTCATGCCAATAATTCTTGATGAGTGAAGCGAAAAAAGGATATGCACAAGACATTAAGAATAACACATAGAATGACCAGCAATATGTTGCGACAATAATAGAGTTATCCAACATGCTTACAAGGAGAGATAAATCAATTGAGTGCTTCCTTGGCTACCAGAAAGACATCATAGAAACCTATAACATTGAAAAGTTTGTTACAACGACTCCTTGGAAAAGAAGAATCATGTGAAGGGCATAAAAGAAAATTTCTCTATGAATGCTTGTTGTAGAAGAGGATTCCAGGCCTCAATGGGAATTTTGTGGAATGGACTTTCTCTTGTAGTGAATCCATGAGGAAGACAAAATAATGAACAAATGGCCAAAATCTCTGAAAGAAGGAGAAAAGGACAAACATTTTCAAAGTTCTAGAACTCTTTAAATGTTCCTCCACAACATATAGCCAAGGTGTTACTCCTAAAATTATCACATTAGGCAAGAAAGTAATTGCATTGAAAATGTTCTTATGAGAATTTTTATTCCACAAGTTATCATATCCAAAAAGAACATAACATGGATACACTATATTTTATATTTTTGTGAATTTCATCTTCACTATAAGGTATCCATTGGACCTCTAGAGTAACCCATTGATTCCTAAACCTTGCAGCTCTTGGTATTTGATTTTTCTCATATTGGACATCAATATTTTCATTATTTTTCACCATTGCATCTTTACCACGTCCTCTTGGTCTCCCCCTGTCAAAAAAATTCCAATTCTGTTCATTTTCTCTCACTTCAAACCCATGTGCCCCAAAAACAGGACTTATATACTAGATGTACTGTTGTGAGAATAGATTCTGTTAGATGGGTACCTCTGGTCATGAAGAAGCTTACACCTAAAATGATCCTAAATATATCAAAACATAATGAAAATATTATAAAAACAGTGAGTAGCATACTGTTACATGAGGTTAAGGCTGCATATTTTTCCCAAGTGGACCATGGCCCACTCTAAGTTTGTGAAGTTCCAAGAGGGTCATATGGAGATAGATTAGACAAGTTATGCCTGTAGTGTGTTTGGTGTGCAAAGCACATGATGTTGGTGGATGGTAGAATGACTTATATGATAGACTAGGTGGTATTGCAATAAAGCAAGTGACACATAGGTCAACGTCAATTTCAAATGATATGCATGCCTTGATATGATATATGTGAGAGGCTGCACAGGAAAACTCACCAAGTTGGACCACACATATGCTGGGTCAGCTTGAATTCACATGTGGATGAGTATTTTGATGTGACATGATTGGCCTATTCCAAATGGAACATTGCCATATTCAAACTTGTGAAAAATTCACATATATATGTGTGATATTATTTGATATGTGAGACAAGTGGCATAAGAGATATGAGTCTAGCAAGAATTGAGCATCATCTCAATGACAAAGAATGACAAGTATACATAGAAGTAGTGGAAAAAAGTCTAAAAAGGATGGTTGATATCACTACATGTTATATGTCATGGGAGAGTTGGCTAAAATATTTTATTGTTGACGTTGAAGCCTACCAAGTGTCAGTCTTGGACATGATCGAGATAGGAGATGGCCAAGCTAATATCTTTTACATCTTGGAAGGACCTTGTCTAGTTGAGGAAGTTGGAGATTCCATTAGATGTTTTCTATATTGAGGAGAACACTTCGTAGAATACTATGAAAAGAAGGTGACTTGATTAAATGATTTGGTGACTCATAACAAAGTTGGGTCAAATGTTTTAGAGAGTAAGATGCAAGACCCACATTCACCACAAGCTTTGCAAATGGTTGGGTCATGCCAAGAATTCTTGATGAGTGAAGCGAAGGAGGGATATGCACAACACATTAAGAATAACACATAGAATTACTAGCAATTTTTCGCGACAATAATAGAGTTATCCAACATGCTTACAAGGAGAGATAAATCAATAGTGTGCTTCCTTGGCTACCAAAAAGACATCACAGAAACCTATAACATTGGAAATTTTTTTACAAGGACTCCTTGGAAAAGAAGAATCATCTGAACGGCATAAAAATAAACTTTCTATAGGAATTCTTGTTGTAGAAGAGGATTCTAGACCTCAATGGAAATTTTGCAGAATGGAATTTCTCTTGGAGTGCATCCATGAGGAAGACAAAATAATGAACAAATGGCCAAAATCCCTGAAAGAAGAAGAAAGGAAAAATCTTTTCAAAGTTATAGAACTCTCTAAAATTTCCTCCACAGTAGATAGCCAAGGTGTTATTGCTAAAATGATCACTTTAGGTAAGAAACTAATCCCATTTAAAATGTTCTTATGAGGATTGTAGTTCCACAAGCTATCATATCCAAAAAGAATATAACATGAATACACTAGATTTTATATTTTTGTGAATGTCACCTTGACTACAAGGTTTCCATTGGGCCTCTAGGGTAACCCGTTGATTCTTAAACCTTGAAGCTCCGGGTCTTCGAGTTTTCTCATTTAGGACATCAATATTTTCATTAATTTTCACCATTGGATCATTACCATGTCCTCTCGGTCTCCCATTGTCAAAAACATTCCAATTATGTTCATTTTCTCTGGATTCAAACCCATGTGCCCCAAAAATAGGACTTATATAGCAGATGTACAATTGTGAGAATAGAGTCTATTAGATGGGTACCTCTATTCATGAAGAAGCTTACACCTGAAATAATCCAAAATCTATCAAAACACAACAACAAAAATGATAGAAATAGTGAGTAGCGTATTGTTACAGGAGGTTAAGGCTGCATATTTTCCCCAAGTGGAACATGGTCCACTCTATTTTTGTGAAGTTCCAAGAGGGTCATATGGGGACATATTATACAATTTATGCCTACAGTGTGGTTGGTGTGCAGAGCACATGATGTTGGTGGATGGTAGAATGAATTATATGATAGCCTGGGTGGTATTTCAATGGGTAAAGTGACATACAGGTAAACATAAATTTGAAATGATATGCATGCCTTGACTTGATATATTTGGGAGGCTGAATAGCATAGCTCACCAAGTTGGACCACACAGATGTTGGGTCAGCTTGACCTCACATGTGGATGAGTATTGTGATGTGACATGATTTGCCTATTCCATATGGAAAATAGAAATATTCAAACTTGTGGAAAAATCACATATATATGTCTGATATTTTGTGATATGTGAGACAAGTGATGGAAATGGTATAAGAGATATGAGTCTAGCAAGAATTGAGCTTCATATTGATGACAGAGAATGAAAAGTGTACATAGAAGTAGTGGAAAAAGGCCTAAAAAGGATGGTTGATATCACCGCATGATATATGTCATAGGAGAGTTGGCTAAAATATTTTATTTTTGACATTGAAGCCTACCAAGTGTTAATCTTGGACATGATCGAGACAGGTGATGGCCAAGCTAATAGCCTTGTCATCTTGGAAAAACCTTGTCTATTTGAGGAACTTGGTGATTCCATTAGATGTTGTCTATGTTGAGGAGAACACTTCGTAGAATACTATGAAAAGAAGGTGACTTGATTAAATGATTTGGTGACTCATAAAAAGGTTGGGTTGAGTGTTTTAGAGAGTAAGATGCAAGACCCACATTCACCACAAGATTTGAAAATGGTTGGGTCATGCCAAGAATTGTTGATGAGTGAAGAGAAGGAGGTATATCCACAACACATTAAGAATAGCACATAGAATGACCAGCAATATGTTGCGACAATAATAGAGTTATCCAACATCCTTACAAGGAGAGATAACTCAATCGAGTGCTTCCTTGGCTACGAGAAAAACATCACAGAAACCTATAACATTGGAATTTTTTTTACAAGGAATCCTTGGAAAAGAAGAATCATCTAAAGGGCATAAGAGTAAACCTTCTCTAGGAATGTTTGTTGTAGAAGAGGAATCTAGGCCTCAATGGGAATTTTGTGGAATGGAATTTCTCTTGGAGTGTATCCATGAGGAAGACAAAATAATGAAAAAATGGCCAAAATCCTTGAAAGAAGAAGAAAAGGAAAAAGCTTTTCAAAGTTCTATAACTCTCTAAAAGTTACTCCAGAGTAGATAGCCAAGGTGTTACTCCTAAAATGATCACGTTAGGTAAGAAACTAATCTCATAGAAAATGTTCTTATGAGTATTGTCATTCCACAGTCGTGTATATAGGAATATATATAAATGATATACTCTTTGGAGTGTCAATCCACTTTTGAATGTAGATCTTGACTGTCATCTAGGGGGCATCTAGTTCAATGGTAGAACCGCTTGCCAGCCAGGGGCAGGTCTTGCCTTTTATTCCTTGCTTGTTAATTTTTTCACATGATATTGGAGCTATGGTCGTGACTAGGAATTACCTATGGTTGTGTACATAAACATGTATAAATGATATAATTCTTGGAGTTTCAATCCACTCTTGAATGTAGATCTTACTTGTCATTGAGGAGTCATCTAGCTCAATGCTATATCAACCTTCCAGCGAGGGGTAGACCCTAGTTTTGATTCGTTGTTTAGCTTTTCAACAAGGTATCAGAGTTATGGTTGTGCCCAAGAATTCCCTATTCTTGGATTTGAATGGCTTACGTGGAACCAGAGTGGGTATTATAATTAAAGTGTCAGTCCAAACCTGAACATGGGAATTCCTATCATTAAAAGGTTGTGTAGCTCAGTGGTTAGGGAAATTATATAGTGGTCAAGAGTATGGATTGGGTTCAACTCTTGGCTTATCTAATTTTTTTTCCTAGCCTATTTAGTTTCTCCACGCAGCATCTAAGTAATGGTTGTGACTAGGTTTTCCTTATACCAAGGTTTGAAATTTCAATGTGGATTGAAGGGGAATGTTGGAGTGTTAATTTCCACCTGAACATGTATGATATCCATCATCAATTGGGCATATAGCTTAGTAGCGGATCAAAACACCAGCAAGGGGCAAGTCCTAGGTTTGATTCTTAATATGTTCTACTTTCCAATATGTTATTAAAGTCATGTTTATAGCTAGGAATACCCTATCCCTAGGTCTAAATTTTTGTTTTCAATTAACAGGGGTGACATAAAAAAGAGGGTATGTGGCTCAGTGGAAGAGTATCCCTTTAGCTGGGTGCAAGTCCTGGATTATATGCCCAGGTTGTCTAATTTTTTAACATGTTATCAAAACCATCATTGTGACTAGGGATTCCCTATCCCTAGGTCTGAATGAATGATATTGGTTGCTAGGGGGTGTATAATTATTAATCATAGTTTTAAAAACTGGAAACAGTAACGGAACCAGTTCACTAATCAAACAAGTTTTTAAATTGGAACTGGTAAAAGCGGACTGTCAGATCTCAATGAATGGGTCTTTAAAAAAAACATGAAATAATTATATTTTAATGAAAGGAATCATTTTTAATATTTAAAACCATGATTCCAAACAATTAGAGACAAAATATGGAAAGTTTATTCATCTATACACCATGTAAGGGTGAATATATCAACACATCACCGAGTGCAATACATATTAGCAACAAAAATACATAATAAACTATTTATTTTTCAAATTTTAATTAGACAAGCACGATTGTTTACAGTCGATAGTAACTTCCAATGATATAAGATATTATTTTAGCACACCCCATAACATCATTAAGTAAATACACACAGAAAATTCAACTGTAAACACAACGGAAACAGTAAATATCACAATAGAATAGTCATGCATAGTAGACGCCAATATTTTCCCCGGGAAACCCAAAACGCAGGAGAAAACCTGACAATATTTTACAGGAGAAATTGTTTGGTTCAACAAAAGTTCAATCAAATAATTTTCAAGTCAAACTTGGTCAACCCAGACCAAAATTACAATGTTGGTCAAACCTAGTCAACCAGACCTCAAAACTTCTATGGTGACTGTGTAGAACTTCCAGTTAGCAAACCCTTGGCCTTCTTCTAGCCCTTAGGGCCCAGTCAACCTACTACTAATATATTGCCCTAACATGGAATATCAATATCTATTATGGATTTACTAAGTTAGAAACAATGCCCATATCTAATATATTATGATCATATAATTCATACCCAAAAGTATGAGACTGGTCCATAAAGGTCCCTGGATCAGTCTCATATTTCCAATTAGTGATATCAAGGTGCTCAACAAGTAGCCTCTAGAGAGTGCCCAGTCTTATCTAGACTTCACTACACTTGAAATGGTCCTAGTAACTGGTTCAGTTTATTAAAATTTCCCTCTCATTTAGATCTTATTTACATAATACAAGGACTGAGAGAGAGAAATATAATGAGGTTGACTCAAGTTTTTTTTATTTAGTATCTACTCTTCACTTATTCAACCCTTTAGATTTTCTATAGACAAACATGGGAAATTAATTCATTTAGTATTTCCAATGATTTCATGTTTTCATACACCATTTAAAGATGATTCTTGGGAAACTAAGCATGAAACAGGGTAGCTCCTTTTTTGTAAATGGTTTGGAGTCATAGGAAGTGGGTGGAAAATGTTACTGTATGAGAGGCATATGGGAAAATTCGTAAACATGTCACCTGATAGCATAACATGACCATCATAGATGATACTTTTCAAAGAGAAAACCATGTCCTAGATGGTATGAAACAAATAAAAAATAAATTGGAGTGACTATGAAGTGTGGTAAGTCCTGCCTTGGTAAACGCCATTGTCATCAATCACTCAAGGTCAAACAACCTTCAATTAAATAAGTGTGCAACAGTTGATCATGATAATTTCGTTACTGAAACCATCTAAGTTTGATGAATCCTTTTTGTGCTTATGGTTGATCCAACAAGGTCAAAATGAGTATCCCTATCGAGGTTTAAGGAGAAAATAAGTATCCCTATCTATATGAATGAAGGTCAATTTTGAGAAATAAGAATCAAGTCAATGACATACACCCTTCGCGGTGCCTCTTCATGTAGTTAGCACTTGTGGGGTAACATTGTGGCCCTAATTGGGGACACGTATTCCTATGCAAGAGTGTATGTGAACTATATAATCTTATTAAACTTGTGACATACACACATCTAACTCAAAGAGATAATCACTGGTGGCACTCTGCCATTCCAATAAAACATACTTTGGAAAATTAAAATGCTCACAACTCAAAACACGCAATCAACTAGCCAACAATGTATCAATCAAACTATGCACAGGAAACATACAATTAGTAGAATGCATATGAAATTCAAGATGACTAGTCAACTAAGTTAATTACAAAAGGACTTATTTATGTATAAAAAAGGAAAATTTTGAGAACCTGGAGCACATCAAACCTGTATAGTAAAATCACTCAGCTACTGTAACCATTCAATGAGGCTTCTTAGGAGTAAAATAAATTTAGAACCAAAACTACAATACAGGAATAAGGCCCAAAAAAAATATAATGAAGATGCTTCTATGTTGGCTCCAATTGTTGGATGTTTAGAGGATATAATTCAATCTTCATGCATGATATGGAGTCTACAAAGAATCTCATACTAACAACATGAGTACAACTGAAGAAATCCCCATTATTCATGGGAAAGAAATAAATATTGTATCCAAACATTTATGCCGCTCGCTTTATTAGAATCCAATAAGGGAAGTCCATTCATCCTTTACTCACACCCCTCAAAAATTTTTACTTGAATCCCCCTATTAGGTTCATGCTCATATTTAGTGTCATAAATAGCATCTCTTTCAAAATAAACACATTAAATATCCCACTTGGATCCTTCATCGTACATAAAGTCATCTAGTTGATCATCTTCACAAAAAAGCGAAAACATTTCTAGTCATCACAAAGGCACATCCTCTCAAATCCATCCTCCAATTTTTTTCCCTTGTCTATAAAGATAGACTTATGAGAAAGATTTCCTTCCACACACATCTATGAAAGGGAAAATATTGACTAATCATTAAGGACATCATCATTTAAAGAACCGACATGGCCATTTATGGGCTCATCAGGTTATCAACAAAACATATTTTGAACTTTTCCCTATGCAAGATGACCTAGAGTGCATTCAATGGTAGGGATGGTGAGATATGATAGGTCCATTAGCAAAGGTCCTTCTAATCCTATCAAAAATTTCTTGAACAACAAAATATCCCATGATTTTGATAGATTAATCACTAGTTCATCAATTAGGGTAGATATGTCTAGATACATGTGTAGCATAACAACTAAATCTTTGATTAACCCATATACAATGATCTCTCTCTTTTTGATGGCACAAATATTCCTATTAGGCCTGATTGTGTTAAAACCTAATTAATGTGTAATCTTCAAGGGAATCAATTATTTGTGTAATAGTAAATCATTTACTTTCAGAGGCATGTAGAAAATGGCATTAGAACCATATGATCATCCCTTATGCATAGTATACAATAGCATTGCTTTATCTTGGGAGAGATCATTAATGGAATCTTTTAAACCACAAATACTGCTCACCTACTCTTTCATAAATTCCAATTTTATTAGCTTAAGGAAGAGGTCAAAATATGATAATTAGTGTATGTCCTTGGGTCTATATAAATTTATAATGTCTCATTACTAACCATACTTGAGCTTGGTATTTTAAGGATCTTAGTTGGCTGATTTGTACCTTGAGAAGTACCTTTGTTCACATGAATGATGTTGAGTTTCCTTTTGGGAAGGTGGTTGTTGACTAGGATTTTCTACAGTTGGCTCCTCTAGAGATTGGATTTTTATATCTCTTATTGAAATGTAATCAACTCCCTATCACGTGAATTCCTATTAATTTTCTTCCATGTGGGTGTAGGTGTTGTAGCTCTAGGATTTGCATCAAGATCAAGTGGCTTATAATTCACTAGCACCTCTACCACATGTAGAACTAGATGCAGTGAGATCCCCTATCCTAGATGACACACAATATGCACTAAAAGTTTTTTGGAGCATAAGTGAACAATCCATTTACCAAGAGGTTATAAATATTGGTGACCGAAAATATGTTTTTCAAAATCAGAAACACATAGAGACAATTGTTTATATTTTAAATTTCAACATAAAATTATTGCTGCAATGAAAATAGAGACTGGCCTTGGAAATTTCAACAACAGATATCAAGAACATAAAGTGTTTGCTATGGTAGAAGAACACCGAGAATGCACAAGCAACAAGGATGAGAAAGCAACCTTCAATTCAGAGGATCTTGGTGATTATTTCAGGCCAAAAATAGAAAATGGTTATGTTCAAATCGATGATGAGTTTGATAATAACATCTCTGGTATCTTGGAATATGAATTTGGTCCATTTTTAAGCATCCAAATAGAGGTGCCTTCTCTGTAACCCTAGCATTAAAAATGTTGTAATGATCAAAATGGGACAACCCTTTCAAGCATAAAGGAAATGCAAATGGGGCAACCCCATGCCACAAGGGTGATGAAGGTACACAAAAAATATGTGTCTCTGAATACTTTGAGAAGTTAGACGTTTTGATGTTCAATTATGTGGTGAAACCCAACTCAGAATTCTCTAGTGGAACCAAAATTGAAAACTACATGGGGAATGAGCATCAACGGCTAAAGTATACCCCTTGGTTGTTAAAGACATTAAAATGTATTTTCAGACTGTTAGAATACCTTTTTAATTAAGTTGTATGGATTTCCTCTATTTATTTGTAATCTTTCCTTCCACCATTGAAGTATTATGCCTTAATTACCATATTGAACACTTGTGAATCCTCTTATTTCCCTAAGAACTTTTGCACTAGGTACATTGTTTTTTTCTTTGAATCAAATCTGGTGAATATATCTATATTATGACTATTTTTGGGTCATTTTGTACTAATTAACAATAATCATCTTATTATAATCTGCCCAACAATATATCAAGGGTATATTTTTCTAACCCTCCAATAGGTGTCTTGCAGGTTACTGAGAGCTCAATGCTAGTTATTCTCACCTACCCAACAATATATCAAGGTTATATTTTTCTAACCCTATAGTAGGTGTCTTGTAGCTTTTCGATAGCTCAATTTTGGTGTATCTGAAGGTTGTTTTCAAGTTTCATGTTTTGAATAGGTGTTTTGTAGCAATGAATAGACATTCATGGAAAAACAAATAATCACTCCTCCTTATAGTACTCCCTCTGTTGTTTTTTCTTGTCTAATTATTGGCTTCCGATCTATTAGTCCTCTCCTGCTTGTAGATATGTCTATGTTGTTTACGCTTTGTGTAAGGATTGAAAATCCATATTTTTCATGATTCGAGTTCTTCTTGTGTAAGGAGTGAGACCCCTCTCTCATGATTATATTTTTGCCCTTGAAGGTTTGAAGATAAGTTATTATCCCAGGACACCCATTTTCAACCTCTAAAGCTTGTATATATATATATATATATATATATATATATATATATATTTATATTTTCATTCCAGGAGATTACATTTCTCTTAGTCATTTTCTCAAACAACTGTTGTGCACTATATAGATTTCCACATTTTTCATACATAGATTTCAACATTTTGCGTACATGTCTATTAGGGAAGTAACTACAAAAACATTTGAAATTAAACCACTTACAATGATGTAATCATGGATGAATTGGCCTTCTTGAAAAGCTTCTAAGTGGGCACAGGCACACAACACACTTTCCATAGTTACCGTGTCAGGCATAATGTTTTCATCTAGCATTTCACAAAAGAGTGTTAAGACCTCATTGGCATAACCATTTTTGGAATATCCAGTAATCATTGCATTCCATGAGACTAAATTTTTTTTAGATAACTAGTTAACAGGACTGGCATTCAAACCCTATACTGTCATATTGAGCATACATGTCTATGATGGCAGTCCCCACAAAAGGACTTGACTCAAATCCACTTCTAATGAGGTATCCATGGATAAACTGACCTTGTTTCTGATCTGTTGACTGAGCGCATGCCTGGAGCACACTTACCATGGTGATAGAATCTGGGATCGCATCCCTCCATTGCATTCCTCGAAAAAATGCCAAAGCCTCCTTCACTTGCCCATTTTTTGCATATCTAGCAATGATTGCATTCAATGAAACGAAACTCTTTTCTGACATTTTTTAGAATAATTTCCACATGACTTCTTGAATCCCACACTTAACATATAGAGAAGTAAGGGAATTACACACAAAATCATCTCATCTGATTCATATCCCCTTTGGATTATATAGCCATGAATACATTTTCCATGTTACAAAGCTCCTAAATGGGGGCATGCTTGTAGCACAATCAACATGGTAAAAAAGTCTGGGGATTCTTTCGTCAGTCGCATATTATGGAAAAGTGTCAAATATTCAAGGGCACAACCATTATGAAGATATTTGTGTAAAGAAAAATAAATTTTGACTCTAATCTATATATCTGTGTATAAATAAAAATAAATGTAAAAGGAATTTAAAATGAAAAATAAAACAAATTTATGACTACCAAAATAAATATGGAGGGAAGGAAATAAAGAAGAAAAATATGGAGGGTTTTGTTATAGTTTCACCAACGCCATATATTAATAGTTAAAAATGACCAATTATTCTACATTGATATATATCTTTTCCCATTCTTGAATTGTTAAAAATTAAATTAGAGTGAAAATGTGGTGGTCATGATAGTCATTGAGAAGAACCATATATATATATATATATATATATATATATATATATATATATATATATATATATATATATATATATATATATATATATATATATCGATATTGAATATCTTAATATGTATTGTTGTTAATCATTTTGATAAAAAAAATTATGTCGGTTTAGTGGTGATTGTATAAAAGTGTTATAATTTTAGCATTATAGATGGATTCACAGACCCATTTAAGGGGGTCGTTGAATCCATCTACCTAAATTTTAACATTGCAAATGAGGGTCTCTAAATTTTAACACTTCAGATGGACTCAGAGACCTCTTTGTCTCTAAATTTTACACTGTAGATGGATTCAAAGAAGGGAGTTTCTGAATCCATCTATAGTGTTAAACTTTAGAGAAAAAAGGGTTTTCACAATTTTAACACTTTAGATGGATTCAGAGACCCCTTTTTCTCTAAATTTGAACACCGCGGTTGGATTCAGAGACCCCCATAGTGAAATGTAACACTTGGGTATCAAAAATGAAATTTTCCATTTCTGGAGTGACACAATTAAAAATTACTAACATAAATGACTAATTCATATACTTGTCATACTTGTTATTTGGTCCTATTTGTATTCTTGGACTATAATAGTCATTTACGTTAATCATTATTAATTTTGTCACTTATTATCTAGTCATATATTTTAATCCTACACTAAATTAGCCATTTAAGTTAGTCATTTTTAGTTTAGTCATTTATTATCTAGTCATATATTTTATCTGTAGACTAAATTAGTCATTTAAGTTAGTCATTTTTTGTTCAGTCACTTAAAACTGCTCAAATTTATTAGTAATTCACTTGAAATAATTGTGGTGACTAACTTTTTTAGTCACCTAGTTACTAATTTCATCATTTTCTACTAGTGGAACGTGGGTTATGTTGACAAGATGTATGCAAACATCATGGAGAAAGGACGTCATGCAAGTCAAAGAAATGAAGCCACAGAGGCATCCGAGTTAAGAGTCGGCATATGAGAAACGATCAACATATATTCAAAAACACAGTGCTATGAATCAAACCCTATGCAACTATTGAAGCTTCTGCCATTTAAAACTAACATATCTCTTGGTTGCATTTTTTCACCATCAAAGCCATTACCAGGCTCAGAGAAAGGAAGTCGACATTGTGCAAACCATAAGCACACGTTCAAACACCTCGTGAAGGAAAAAATTATTGAAGAAAACACACAAAAGGATGAGAAGGAAACTGAGAAACTTAAGCTGAGAAGGAACAATATAAGAAATAGAAAAATAGGCATGGAGAAATAATAAGAGGGCGCATTGATATTAATGGATATTAGAAGCTGAGATATCTATCTATTGTGTTGATCAAATACTCCAACAAATTGCAGAAATCTCGTGGAGAGAACTGGTAAGCACTAACTCCATATTTTCCTCATTGATGAATGGATCTTAAGAATAAATAAAACTTTTATTGTTTTGTTGAGCAAGAGTTAAAACTCCAAGTTATAAGTTCGATTTTCTACTACCGTTCAACCTGAATCTTCCACCTATTAACACATGACGATCTTGAGATATCAAATAAGAGTTTTAACATAATTGATATTGTGAAAATGCAGGGATACGACATTAAACTCAGAGAAATCCTCGGGATTGTTGCAAAGTAGGTAAAAAAAAATATAATTCCTCCACACACAGTCACATAATTGTCACATATTTAAAAATAGAGTTTTACACAGTGGGTGAATTTTGAAAAACACAGTGAGCCATTTGATGTTGTTTTATACACACAATGATCCTAAATTGTTTCATTTTGAATGCATAATGAGAATTTGTCTCTATAGAGGAAGGATTAAGTATGAATTCGAAGAGAAGAAGGAAACTGTGGGATGAGTTTTTTTTATTTTTTACACAGTAAATTTCATAATAGAGGCAGAGAATTCTACACCAAAACAGAGGAGATTTTTTTCTTTTTTTCTTTTTTTTGATAAAACATAGAATATAAAATGAGAGATAGAGTAATAAAAACATTTTTACGATGTTTTATGATGTTTCTATATAAAGATTTTGTGTTTTTATTAGTTTTTGGAAGTAGAGGGCTCATTTTTGTAGAAGAACAGAAGTTGAAGAAGATTGATTTCATTCATTTTTTTGGGAGCATCAAAGAAGAGGTAAGCTTTATCATCATGAACAAAATGCATGAATAAGTCAACAAAGATATATATGTGTGCATCAATTTTTATTTTAAAATGAGAATGATGATAGTGCAAGGTTATATAAATTGGTTTTTAGAGCATATAGCTACCAGAGTAGAACCAAATGACTTCTAGATAGAGCATTGGGAAAAAGACACTATAGAGAAACTATATCAAGATGGACTAATAGGCTTCCTCGAAAAATTTAATGGAAACAATGAAATTATCACCAAGGATTTCATAAACAATTATGCACATGAAAAAAACATGGTGGGGAACCTAGTTATTCCATTAAGCCCAGAATTCATTTCTCGGGCTTTAGATCTTCCATTGTCATGGGAACAATATCATAATGGCTTACACTTCAAAGATAAAGGATGGAGTTTATTTTTGGAAAACAATAGGAAGGTATAATTTGATAGGACCAAGGGCATCCTGAGGGAGTGGTTTAATGAGCCATGGGAAGAATTGTTGTTAGTTATTATGATATTTTTCACATGTGACATCAGGCACAGTGTATTGCATATTTATCATATCAGATTGCTCCAGCATATAGAGGGAGAAGTGAAAGTAAATTTACCATACTTATTCTCCAAAAAATTGGTTAAAATGATTGAGAATGTGAGGAATGAAACTAAACCCAAGGAAGCAAAAATCTACCACCAGGGACTGATCAAGATTATTGTAGAATATAAAATGAAAACCAAGGGTGTAGTGTGGAAATATTTTTTAGCTCAACATCATTTTGAGGAACAAATCATAGAGGAGAAGTTTAAACTAGTTCATGAAACAAAAAGCATAATGAACTCTCCTCTCTATCCTAGGAAAAGGTCCAATAAACAACAAGATAATATCATGCTTGAGAGAGAAGCATCTTTCCTATATATTCCAAGGAGACATGGGAGAAGGCAAGAAACAAGTATTAAAGAGAAAGACACTGAAGTACAAGTTGTTGAAACACCTCCCATAGCAAAACAATTTGATGAAATGATTGAGAGATTACAAAAATAAGTGTATGAAAATACATTGGAGAGAGATTCATACTTTGACAATGTTGAAGTAGAAGCCACCTCATTTTCCAAAGACACAAGAAAAGAAGATAAATAGTTGCACCTTAACAGAATAAAAGAGTGAACAAATCAATTAGAGGTGAGTAGAATTATATAAAGGCATTTGAAGAAGGAAAACAAGACATACAAGAAAAAAAATGCAAAATTGATCAAGGAAAATGAAAATCTGAATGAGAAAGTTGGAAAAATAGAAACAAAGAATACCCTTCTTTCCAAACAATCTTACAGGTGACAGAATGATAAAAACACATGGAAATACAAGTATGAGAAACAAAAGGTCATGGCTTCAATCTACAATGGAGAACAATATAAAGGGATATATTGTCTTCTGCAAGTAGCACAAAAAGAGGCATCAAGATTAGGTATGGTGTCTACCTTAGAGCTCATAAGGTCCGAGAGAAAGAAGCAAGCATGAGGACATGCTTGTAAATCAACAAGGGGGAGATGTTGGCCCTCATTTTTTATCCAATTTTTCTTAATTAAATACACTTAATTTCCATGCTATCCATCCATGTACCATCCATATACACCCTATTGTGACCATTTTATGCATATTTAGGTATATAAATTATGTTTTGCAATTTTTAGATGTTTTTACAAAAATAGGATTTTAAGTGCATTTTTAGACAGGACTGAAAATTCCCATAATAGCTTCATTGAATTCATACTTGTAGGACAAATAAGAATGAGTTGAGAACATATTTAGAAATATTGGGAAATAAGGATGGACATGTAACTATTGGTTCAGTCAAATCAAGATAAAACATGCCCGGTCAAAGTTGGTCAAACAAGACCTGTCATTCAGGAAATCCCTAGGAAATAGGCCAAATTTAGCATTTTATGGGATTTTCCACATTTTGAGTGATTGGATGGTTGAGATCAACCAAGATAGTTGAGATAAGGATAGACATGGCCGTTAGAAATTTTTTTGTCAATTTCTTTTCATATTTTTATATTTGAGCCAAGAACATTGAGAGGATGAATATGTAGAATTCGTATGATTTCACTTTGATATTTCTAAACTTTGGGAGTTAATTGAAGAACCAATTATATATTCTTTCTTCTATTTTATATGGTGATTTCTTGATTGATTTTTAGTAGCTAAGAAGTACTTTCAGTGTGTGAGGCAAGGGTGGAGGGCCCCCACATCGAGCTAAGTTCACTTTCTGGTTAATTTAGCTAAATTTTCTTAAACTATTTTGGATTCATGTTTAACTAAGTTAATTAGATGTATGATGATCAAATATGTTTTCTGATGAATCTTAATATAAATTCTAATCTTCATATGAAGGGTCAAACCAGTGTTTAAGTTAAACTCTCCTTCTCTCTGATTGGAGAATAGAAACTAGAATTCATCTTCTTTGCTTTTGTTTAAAGTGATTTTCTGAATTTCCAGTTTTCATAAAATGGAATTAATGATGAATGAATTTATAAAGAATGAAAAAAAGGACCTCTTTATTTTAGAGCCTCTTCTACTTTCTTTTATGCATATTAATTTTTTGTTCATTAATGATTTCTTATTTTTGTTCATGAAGTAGTATTGTAGACAAGGTTAACCTGGTTCTCCTAAGTTCTGAGCTTCTTCTTCTAGTTATTACATATTAAAATAGAAATTATTTAGTTAATTTTTATATTTGTAATATGCATTTCCTTTAGTTTAAATAATTTGTCTTCTACAAAATTGACTACATCTGATATCCATACATTTTGGACATGCTTCAATGTTTTAAAAACCTGGATTGATAATAAGATACTTGTGTTAGTTTACCTAGTAAATTGACCCAACAGGAACAATTATAAAAATTATTTTCATAAGTACATTACATAGTGACTCAAAATTATGAAGACCGAACCTAGCTACATTTTTTAACATGCCCTTGACTATTAAGTGTTCATCTAGCAAAGTGAAATGTATATAGAAAACCAAATAAGCATTGTCAAGCTTAGAAAGAATAGCATATATAAGTTGTAAATGTCTAATTGTTTTAAACTTAGATAGAAAATATTCATTATAAGAGAAATAATAGATATTTGGAATTATGATATCTCTCTTAACTTAATGGTCTAAAAGATTATTGTTATTACCAAGAATGATTTCTAGTTTTTTACAAATTATATTTAAAAATATAGTTTAAATAATAAAATATTACAATTTTTTGTATTTAAAGAACAATTTAATTGGTCATTACTGTAATATATGTTGAGATTTCTTATGTTAAATTTGGAGAAAATATCATGAATATGACAATAATAGGATTTGTTGCTAAATTGACTCCATATAATCCTGATGTGGAGTTATTGCATCCTATTTTGTTGTGATTAAATTTAATGATTTAGTTTCTACTCCCATCTATAAAATGTAAGCCCATAGAGGCAAATGAGCATGAGGGATGTGAGGTGAGTGAAGGAGAAGTGCAGATGAGAAACTGTATTGTTGTAATTCTTCTGTTAATGACTGAGATTGTCGATGCCTCTGTTTGGTGGATGTAGCCCAGATTGGTTGGGTGAACCACGTTAAATTTGTTGTCTCTCTATTTTCTATTGTGCGTCTGTGTGTTTATTTATTGTTTTCTGCTGTGCTAACTCAACACTTGGTATCAGAGCATGTGAATATGGCTGCTATTGTGATAAAGCTATGATGTACTTTGACCACGTGTGAATAATTTTTTGTCGAGCTATGATATAGTTGTGTGTTGCAGGTCTAAACAGATCCGTATCGATTTGTGATCCATTGTTTTGTAGAAACTACATAAGCCGAGTTCGATTAGCGAGAGATTGAAATGATCATGGAAGGTATGGGTGTAGCAGGAAGCATCGCTAGGAGATGGCTCCACTGTTGGCTCCCTTGTAGTAATATCCATCTCTTAGCGATGCTTCCTGCTACACCCATACCTTCCATGATCATGTCATCATTTGCTTTAACCGCTAATGATGATGAAACTTTGTGCTATTAGGAAGCTGTAGAAGGTTCTAATAGTAATAAGTGGAAAGAAGCTATGAAGGACGAGATGAAGGCATTAGACAAGAAAGCCACATGGGATCTGGTGGAACTTCCTAAAGACAGAAAAACTGTGGGATGTAAATGGGTTTAAAAATTGAAAAGGGGTGTTATGATACAAAAGACAGGTACAAAGCGAGGCTGGTCGCAAAAGGTTTTTCTCAGAAAGCAGGAATTGACTTTCATGAGATATTTTCACTAGTTGTAAAAATTGTTTCAATTCGGATTGTGATAGCATTAGTTGCTTTACTTGATTTAGAATTATAGCAACTGGATGTTAGAACTACATTTTTACATGGAGATTTAGATGAGGAGATTTACATGGAACAACCGGAAGGGTTTGTTCAAAATTGCAACAAGAAATTTGTTTGCAGGCTCAAGAAATCATTGTATGGTCTGAAGCAATCACCCCGACAATGGTACAAGAAATTTAATTCTTTCATGTTGAGTCAAAATTATATAAGAAGTGAATATGATCATTGTATTTACTTTAAAAAATTGAATAATGGCATGTTCATTATCTTAGTGTTATATGTTGACGATATGATTTTAGCAAGCAAAAGCATAAGTGAGATCAACAGGTTAAAGGCTCAGATGGCTAGGACGTTTGATATGAAATATCTAGGAGCAGCAAGACAGATTTTGGGCGTGGAGATTTTCAGAGACAGGAGCAATGGTAAGCTATGGCTATCACAAAAGAAGTATATTGAGAAAATACTCTTGAGGTTTGGTATGAACAATGTGAAGCTTGTTTTAGTCCCTTTAGCTTCCCATTTTAAGCTTTCTTCAAGTTTATGTCCTAACACAAATGAAGAAAAGGAATATATGTCTCGATTTCCATATGCCAATGTAGTAGGTTGTTTGATGTATGCGATGGTTTGTACACGACCAAATATTTCACATGCAGTTGGGGTTGTCAGTAGGTATATGGAAAATCCAGGAAAAGAACACTGGTCAGTAGTGAAATGGGTGCTTCGGTATCTAAGAGGCACAAGTGATTATTGTATCACTTATAATAGAAGTAGTGAATTTGTTTGCAAATATGTTGATTTCAATTTTGCAGGTGATTTGGATAAGAGAAGGTCAACTTCAGGATATGTCTTTACTCTTGCAGGTGGAGCTATAAGCTGGATGTCAAAGCTACAAAACATTGTTGCTTTATCCACTATAGAAGCAGAATACATAGCTGCTTCACATGCTTGCAAAGAAGCGGTTTGGTTGAAAGGTTTGTTTGGTGAGTTTGGTAGGTTGTAGGACAACATCAAGTTATTTTGTGATAGTCAAAGTGCAATTCACTTGGCTAAAAATCCAGTGTATCATAGTAAATCAAATCATATACCTATAAAGTACCATTTTGTAAGACAGGTTATCACTGAATGGGGAGTCTCTCTTGAAAATGTGTATACAAAGGAAAACTGTGCAGACATGTTCACGAAACCAGTTTTATTAGATAAGCTAGGATGGTTTCTGGCGTCCCTTGGCTTGCAAAAAAGATAAAAATAATAATGGAATAGGGTATCAGGCTAATTGTTGTCAAGGTGGAAATTGTTGAGATTTCTTATGTTAAATTTGGAGAAAATCTCATGAATATGACAACAATAGGATTTTTTGCTAAATTGAATCCATCTAATCTTTATTTGGAGCTATTGCATCCTATTTTGTTGTGATTGAATTTAATGATTCAGTTTCTACTCCCAGCTATAAAATGTAAGCCCGTAGAGGCAAATGAGCATGAGGGATGTGAGGTGAGTTGAAGAGAACTGCAGATGAGAAACTCTGTTGTTGTAATTCTTCCGTTGATGAATGAGATTGCCGATGCCTCTGTTTGGTGGACGTAGCCCAGATTGGTTGGGTGAACCACATTAAATCTATTGTCTCTCTATTTTCTATTGTGCGTCTGTGTGTTTATTTATTGTTTTCCACTGTGCTAACTCAACAATATATAAATAGTAATGTTTTGGATTAAAATATCCCATAAATATTTACCAAAAATAAAACATAAAATTATACTAATTTATCTCTACGAGGTTCATGTAACCAAATTCCCACATAAAAAGAAAAAGAAAATTTCTCAATGGTTGTTGATACTTTGATTACACTTTCAACATTTTTTCCACCTTTCCCAAATTCCTTGTTGGAGGAGGACCTGATTAGCCATTCAATGACACCATATTCCTACATAAAAAGAAAAAAAAAATGGATGTTGTTTTTGATAAATGGGTAATCAATTAAATTAAATAAACATGGGATTTGACATTATAGAATGATATTTTCGTTCAAGTTTGAAGTGGTTGAGGGAAAATATTTCTCAAATCATTTTTAATTGGGATGTGATCATTGATGATAGGGTTCATGAAATTATATTTATTGGTAGAGTAAATATTAATGATATAAAAACTCATTTCATATTTAAAAATATAATTTAAATAACAAAAACATTACAATTTTATTCATTTTAATGTTGTGTGATTCTAACATTAAAATCAAAATAAAAATTGGGTAGAGTTGCTTCATAATTTTCTTACAACCTTCTTCTATTTCCTAAATTTATTTTGTAGTAGGGCTTGTTTTCCAAGCCCGTTCTAGACATTTCATGTCACCAGATTCCAACATAAAAAGAAAACAACGTTACCTAGGGTTTCTTGATAAACAAGTGATTAATTAAATTAATTAAACATGGGATTTGACATTATAGAATCATATCTTTGTTGAAATTTGGTTGCTTGATAAATAGGTAATCAATTAAATTAATTAAACATGGGATTTGATATTATAGAATGATATCTTTGTTAAAATTTGGGAGTTGTTGAGGGAAGATATTTCACTTCAGATGTGATCATTAATTGGGAGGGTTCATGAAATTAGCTTTATTTCTAGAATATAAATTAAGACTAAGCTCAATAATGATTAAGATATTTTTCTTACCAACATGAAAAATGTACGTCATCCTTCATTTGGCATTCCATATTGGAGATGAGGCCACATCGAAATATTATGTTTCACGCCATCTATGGAATGTAGCCTTCACAACTTTATGACACATGGTCATCCCCAATTTATCTTACGAGATCATAATATATAATTTAATTGATTAAATCCACTTGTGTTTTATAGATCACACACTCTGAAATAGTCAACTGTGTAAAAGAAATGATCATGGAAGTTATGGGTGTAGCAGGAAGCATCGCTAGGAGATGGATATTACTGCAATGGAGCCAACAGTGGAAGGGACTCTTGGAACCTCTCAACTATGAGCTCTGTAAAACCATTCTCATCTATGGAGACCATTCTCAAGAAACCTATGATACATTCATCAGCGACTGCATGCAGCTCCAGATATGGAATCACTAATTTCTTTGACGACCTCGGTTTAAAAAAGAGGCCGATAGAGTGGGGATACTGTAATACCCCTGATTTACTGATTTTATGTTGTGTAAATAAAACCAAGCTCCAGGTGGACCTATGGAACAATTATATATCAACAGATTTATTTTAAATTAATAAATAATTTCGAATTAAATACTAATGTTGTAAAGACAGAGTAATGGAGACCAAGAAATTCTTATCCATGAGGATGGACTAGAATTCCAAACTTTCCCAAAACTCTCCAGAAAATCCTTGGATAAAATTAAATAAATAATTTTTTTATATGGGAGAAAAAGATCTAATAAAATCCTTAGTAAAGCAGAAAGTTACTGAGAAGAGGTAAGAAAAAACTGTGTTGAGGAAAAGAAATTTTTAAAGAAATATTTTGTAGAAAAAACAAAAGAAAATCCTAGGCTATGGGAAAAAATATCCCATAATAAGGGGACGTCGTTATGGAAACAAGTTGAGGGAAATAAGACTTAAAAGATCCATCACTAGTGCGATAAGGGGGTTTTCTACACTAGGGAATATTGGTCTCTGCTCGGGGGAGAGCTGAGGAGAAGCTCGTGGTTGGGAGGAAAATTCGTCATTAAACAGTGGTATGTGCTTACTGTGGTTTTCCAATAAAGGTATAATGTTATAGAATGGTTGTAAGTATTAGAAAAATCTAAAGCTAAAGGAAGAAGTATGCCTGGAAGACATGAATTGATATGTAGGTATATGTACTTGTCATATTAGACAAGGGGTCAAGGTCTATTATGAACTATTAACTTGTAAATGTTATTACAATAATCAGTAAATACTTGTATGTATATTGTACAATGTCTATTTTGTCATGTGTGTTGTATAGGGTCTTCTCTTTAAATAAATACATTGAAGTCTTTGTTTATGTTACACAGACTCAAAGAACTAATAGTAGATAAACAATCAGAAGTTATATAAATGCAGGGAAGGGTCCTATTATGATGAGTATTATTAAGCGTAATTGTATGAGAGATTCTATAAAATAATACTATTAGTAAATCAGAAGGAGTACTAAGGTATGTAGAAGTTAACCATATACTTACATATACACTAGTATGAGTATCTGTAAAGGTAAAAGATGTACATAAGTGTGGAAACTATGAAAAAATGATATCAATTACATCTTGTAGAAAATCTAGGTAAGATTGATATCAATTACATATGGCAGAAAAACTAAGAAAAACTGATGTAAATTACATTCTGCAGAAAATACATGCTAAATTGATATGAATCATAGGTTGAAAGAAGTGTATGGAAAATGGATATATATATCATCATGAAAAATTAGCATAGATAGTACATGAAATAGAGAACGTGGTATTCCAAAAGTTCATATATATAAAATGTCAAGTTACAAGACTTTTTCTTAAATATTGTGAGGACATTACTGTTACACAGATCTATAACTCTATAGGACTAAATGGAAATCAGAAAACAATTACATTTGGATAAGTAGGGTCAATGGCCAAGTGTGGCCTTGACACCTAATTCCTAAAATACTGAACTAAGTTAAGTTCCATAGAATCCTCAATTGTACAACAACCGAACTGAGAAGGAAAGAATCCATCTGTCAACTTCAGCTTGAAAGGTGATAGATGAAAGTTGTAAATAAATTAAAATACTTGAAGGCAAACCTGCACAAGACCAGCCTAGAGTTAAAAAACAAATTGGCGAAGTAATAAAGTGAAATCATACTATCAATGTATGAATACAGGTAATGAGATTTAAATTACCTGAGTATACTCTTGCATAACATTCTTCTTCACCTACAAATACAATTAGGGAACCTGTAAGTAAGGTTGATCATAGATATAAATTTAAGAAGTATAAAAGAGAGCTAAAAGTAATTAATTATGGATGGATTAACATGAAATAGGTAAGTATGTTTCAATGTTGGTCTAATTTCGAAAAAGAGTAACAATCTAGGTAGAGGTTACCCATATTTTATCATAAAAATTAAATACGAAACAAATATTGAAGATGGAAGGAATATACTAATATTTTATGATCAACAGAAATAAAAGTATTGGGCCAAACCTTATACAGAAATAAGTCTGTTTGAGCATATTTCATAATCCCAATGTAGTAACGTTTTCTTTCTAACCAACGCAATCTTCATAAGAAAATATAGAAATACCTGCATATTTAAATGGAACTAGGTCAGTAAGAAGAACTCATGCATGCCAAATGAAACTCTTCCTAAAACATTAGAAGAGTGGTATTTCACAGAGGGATGGGCCAGCATATGAACAAAAGAAGAAGAAAAAATAAAACAAGTATATAACCAGCATATGAAATTCAAAAGTGGAATACTGCAATTATAACATAAACATATTAAAAATATTATATTTAGACATAGAGGACATGCCTCATATAGTCATAGATAATTAAAATTATTTGTATAAACATGCAAGGAAAAGAACCATAAATAAAAACGAGAAAAGCCTACTGTGGAACAAAAGAATGGTAATTTTGATAATTACAATCAAAAACACAATTATAGGTAAAACCTTATTTAAATCCATATATGACAAAAAACTATGTAAAAAACAAAAAATTATTAACATAGGGTAGACGTAACTCTATAATGACAGTGATAAATTGAGTAATGTATATGAATATTTCTTTGAACTATTGTTATTAGAGCTTCATACTAAGATCTGGCTCTGGTGATGGGATCACGCAGAAAAAAAATAAAAAAAAAATCCATAACTCTGTTTCAACAAAGGATTAATAGTTCTAGTATGAAACAATACTAAAAACAATAGAGATACACTCAGGTGAGGCCTCCGTAAGGCAAGTTCTAGGAGTCTTGCATATGGAAAACTTTGGAAGGCCTACGTAAGGAAAAGTCTAGAAGGACATCATGGCCACTGGAAAAAACCAAAAATACTAACAAACCAAATTCTAAAACACTAGATAATGAAATCATTCTACATGAGGCATAAAAAAATAAACGTTAGACAAGTAAACCAATATAATTACAAGACAGTGGAATTAAAAGTATACAGTCAACATAAAAACAACTGTATAAACAATGTAATTAGAAAGTGAAATTCCATATAAAATAGAGGAGGTACCATGCGTGAGGGTAAAATTCCATAGAATCCTCTTGAAATTAGTGGGACAGAGGAATCAAACCTTAATATGAAACACTATCATAAGCCCATACTAATTTGGGAAAAAAGGGATTACAAAAATGGCTCATAAGCCAACTACCTAGAATATTGGGGTTTAAACGAATCGAAATTTAAATACAAAAACAATCCTTTGCTCAATGTACAGATAATTCATGTATTCTAAAAATAGTATAGAGATATTTTCCTAAACCGTGAAGGGAATGGAATAAGGGCTTACCTCTAGTGTAAGCTAGATGAGAGATGTGGGCTGGAATGGGAACACCATCGCCACATAGAGATTGGGGAGCCATAGCTACACGTAGATGGTAGAAGACCTTGCCTGTAACAATGCAAATGATACCATATTAGTGCAATGGAAATTGATCATCATCATAAAACAAAACCCGAGATATAAATAACAATGGCTTACCTGACGAAGTCGACTAACTCGTCAACCAAAGCTCGCACCTTTCCTGTAGAAGAAAGAAAACTCTGGTTAGTAAAACTCTTTGAAACTAACCAAGAATCCATAAACAAAAATGAAGACAGAAATCATACTTGAAGAGGCAGAACATGCAGTGGTGGCAAGTGAACACCTAAATCCTTCGGAAAACCTGAAAGAAATTACGCACAATAGTGTGAGACAATAACCATGTTGTTTCAGCTTGAAGGAAGCACTCTGGTCATGAAAATGGCGAATAAATCGACCGAAAATGGTGTGGGAAGCAGAGTTGCAGGTTCATCATGGAGACAGAGCTCCAGAGCTATGGACTGTCGACTCCAACAATGAAATAATAAAATGAAGTCCCATATGGGTAGGTCGAAACCCTTACGGTTTCTCCAAAGGATCAAGACTGTTGATCTCAACCAAGTGATCATCTGCATACAGTGGCACCTCGAAAGAGGAGAGAAGGCCATGTGAATGGTGACTTGGAAATAAACGAATGGGTCTAGCACACCCGTGGGGTAGGGTAATTTAATATTGACATGAAAATATATACACCGTCATACTTATCTGGTGAATTAATTGTGAGATATCAAAACAATTACGATGTGAAATATTTACCTAAATTTTGATATTCACTGTAAAGTGAGAAATGTAGGTGTATAGGTTAATCAAAATACATGTTGAATATGGGTATGAAAGGTAAAGTGAAAATTTCAGGTAAGAAGACTTTAGGAATATGGTCATAAAGTATATGGCCATCATAATTGTTATAAAACCATATCATTTCATGGGTCAAAATACGTGCAATTAAACCACAACATAAAGGCTATAATGATGGTTAGTAGAAGTGTATTTATTATGTCATATAAGGTTGGAGAAGTAACATATGATAAAATTAAAATGAAGGCCAGAGAAATTAAGGGTGGATATATGTATATGGGGAATTTTTTTTACCCATGATAATTTTAATGAAATTTAAAATGAAATCAGACCCCAAACCAATAGCAGAGATGTCATGAGGTTAATGGGTTAAGGAGACCAGTGAGGGTTACATAAATAGTATATATATATATGGAGATGTTACAGATACAACGTCACTAAATTCATCTGTACCACCTCCACCATTGATCTGTCGGAGGCCTTTATTGTGACATCCCTCTCCTGCAAGACATGGAGTTGTGAGTCCAACTAGATGGGCTATGTTTCCCATGTCACTGACACAATGAAAAGTTAATACAGGTGGTGCGACATCACGGTCACATGGAGAGGAACCATCGAGTCCCTCAGGTAGATTAATGACTTTGACCCTGGCTAGGCCACACTCTCCACTCTTCTCCTCAACCGAACAAGGATCGACCAAGAGACCGACAAAGTAGCTAGATATGATGCGAGAGTTCAAAGGGATATGACCTGTGCTTGCCTTTTAACAAAACCAGCACCAAATAACCGGGCCTGCAAGATCTGAAGCTGCTCCTAGAAAAATACAAGGACAAGGAGGAGATCAACATCACCACCATAAGACATAACCTCAACACCACCCTTGCTATGCTTTGTGCCTTTTACATCGCCATCAACAACCTTAATAAACCCTCTAGCAGAGAAATACCAATTCCCATGACTGCCATAGTCTTTTTCAGCCCCCGGGTGGGAAACGATGCATTCAAGAAAGTGGTCGAAAAGCTCCCCGACCTCATAGTCCTGCGCATCACTAATAACCCCGACCTTGTCCCACTACATCCATTGCTGGGCTACGTAGATGTTGACGTCAAGCTACGAGTCAATACTTGCAAGTTTAAAATAAGCTAATTATTCCAGCATGAATATTTTTCTATATTTAGAGAATCAGTCAATTGGGTTGAGACAAGTCGAATTAAGTGATAGATAAATTTAGTGTATGGTTTCATGTCAAGGTATTCTAGGGAAATCGCTAGTCGAAAAGGTTTAAATACCCCTTAGTGGGTTCATTTTAGTTAAGTGGAGAACCGAAAATCATATTATTTTATGTGTCAATTTTTTTGTTTTTCCTCTCCGCCTTTCCAACAGTTGTGGTGCCTAAAAAATCCCGAGGACACCTCCTACTAGCACAACCTGGAAGTGTATTTGCACATGATGGCCAACACATAAAGAGAAATGGAAGTGTTTAAGATGGAGGTAGATCAAGATATTTCCCTTGTAAATAAGTCCACGGATTAGTCGAAAGATGAGTATATGGCTCTTGATTCTTGGTGAGTCAAGAATAACAAGGGGATGGTGCAGGGAATTGATAGGAACAAGCTCATGCCCAAACCTCCTCACGAAGCTCTTGCACAAACTGATCATGACTCAATCCCTACTCAATCATAGATGCATTGCAAAGTAGTAATTTAGGGTTTTATATTTTCTACATGTAGCTTCACATTCTATATTTAGTTTCTTCTAGCTTTCGTTCTATTTTGTATTTCCTATATTGACAACACCTGTACTTACATAACAATGAATGATCTCATTACATAAATTTTGACATCAAGATCTAATATAATCATAGCGGATTACATCATATCGACAATGTGACTCACTATATATATAGTACTGATAATTTTAGTGATGCATTGTTTGTCTATATATATAAAATTTTAGAGAATTAGAAATGATGAGAGCAGAGATACACACAAAAATTAGTTTCTATATCACAATAAACAGAGATACGTCAAATATATATAGTTGGAGTGGGATCCAACTTATTCCATTCTTGGAGAGAGAGGTTGAGAGAATCTTTCAACATCCTCCAACAAACCAAACCAATCCCTAATCCTTAGTATGCATCATAAATGAAGCATTATCTCAAACACCCCCCCTTAATGCCTACATTACAGAAAACTTACAATACTGAAATCACAATTACAGAAATTTCTTCTGTTTGTCTGATCTGGTCTTCATCAGCAAATCTACCCACTCTGCAGTTTTCTGGATTCTGCTCTTTCTTTCTCCACATCTTCGAGCTTACCTTCCAACTCATTTAAAGTACACCCACTTCTGACCAACGATGCTGAATTTGTAAGATTAAAAAATCTTGACACCCTCAAAGAAGAGTCTCGACACTGAACTACCCTATGGAAATATTTCCATCTGTGAAATAACCCTGAAGAATAAATTTCAACAATATATAGGAAAATATTCTAGGTACAGAATATGATCAATGATCAATGCTACAAAGTGACATTTACTCACTTACAAACTCACAAAAAATAGCCTGTCATTGTCGATCTTGGAGCAATGAAGTACAACAAGAGTCGACAACATATAATATATTTTCACTATAAAATTAGCGATACTTCCTCTCGGCACCGAAGAACGTCGAGAAACACTATTTTAAATTGTGTAAATCTATTCAATAATTGGTTCTTCTTTATGACTTAAAACAATATAAAAATAAAACGAAAGTCAAAATAAGATCTGACACAAACTCCTAATTTCTATGCACCGTCAGCTTTGCATGTAATGCCGTTATCGTTCACGCACTTCCCGCAACGTCCATTAACTTTATTCCATCACTTCCACTGGATGTGCTTATGTTAAAACATTTCTGTTTAATAAACATGATTATTAACTTGTCCACCATAAAATCATCATAGTTGGAAGGAGAGCAGTGGTCTATCGAGATATAGTGTCCTCCAAAAAATTGAAACAGGCATCGTTCTCCACCCATAATGCCCGGGGGTAGATCTCACCATGGCATTCACCGCTTGAACACAATCCGGCAAATGTGGCTTCTTTGCTACTGCCATCTTCTTCTCCCCAACATCATTCTCATCCATCGCTTTCTCCTCTTTGGGATGACCTAGAGACAATGACACAGGCCTAGCGGAAAGCAATTTAGCGCACCTGAATTCAGTTCTGAGCAAATTGGTGACGCACAACGGATCTGTGTCTCTGATCACAGTCAGCATCCTCTCCTTCATATCAATAGACAGCGAATCGATTCCTTCAATTCCTTCAATTTTGGGAGACCTTCTTGCATTTGAGTAAAGACGCGAACATGATTGACCCGTTAGAGGAAGAGATTGACTCCATACACCTTCAGTGACACAAATTTTCACAATAGTTAGACTACATCGACTTTCAGACAAGATGGCCCGATTCAATGCATTTCTCTGCATCGTTTTCGTATGGGGATTGATGACTTGAGCTTCTCCCGCACTAGCACTAGCCCCAGCCCTCAAGGCAGCAGCACCAAAGGTGTCCCCATCTAAATCTTCCGCCGATTGAACAACAACAACACTAGAAAATCAACCTGCATAGAAACTTACAGCAATATATAACAAAAATAATCTTCTACATTCACACGCACTAATCCTATCTATTTACATAGGATTACAATTTATAGCTCTCACATCTTCCTAGCTTTCCCGTGAGGGAATTAAGCCAGAACTAGCTCCGATACCAAATTATAAATCATGAGATCAGAGATACACACAAAAATTAGTTTCTATATCACAATAAACAGAGATACATCAAATATATATAGTTGGAGTGAGATCCAACTTATTCCATTCTTGGAGAGAGAGGTTGAGAGAATCTCTCAACATCCTCCAACAAACCAAACCAATCCATAATCCTTAGTATGCATCATAAATGAAGCATTATCTCAAACATAGAGATGACTGTATTTTAAATCTATCTTAATTTCGATTTCAAATAATATCTCTGTAGACGAAACATCAATTTGTCATGAGATTTTTTTTTTAAATTGAATTTTTTTAAGAAATGTTTGTGTTTCAATATTGGTAAAAACCATTCCGAGTGAATTTTAGTAGATAATAAGTATTACCATTAGAGGGAAAATAGCCACTACTTTTAGGAAAAAAAATAATTGTCGGTATGAAGGCCCACACGAAGAGAACCACCTGTAGATGATATAATGAAGGGTTCCTTGCTTGAATTAGGGAAGGTGAGGGAGAATTTTCTCATCTGCCTCAGGGGAGGAATGAGAGAAAAATTGAAGAAAAGGGAGGCCAACTAGGCTTAAATGGCCCACTGTTGTAGAGTGAACTTAATGGAATTAAGATAATGGCCACTGGAACTAAAATAGGATGTAGTATTACTATTGTAATAATTCCTCATGTGGAAAAGCTTGGGGTTGTGGTTTTGTTCAGTAGAACAGCGCCAAATTTCACGTACACCTTTGTGAAATGGTTTTCTAGGTTTTGTTTACTTTGTTAAAATTGGGAAGGCATGAATTTTCCAGACTTGTCCTCTACTAAGAGGAAGCACAACATTAATATTGGTAACATTTGATTTTAAATGTAGTTAGTGTCTCTCTCGAGGTGGATACTACTTAAAGGCATTAATAGCATTGACTCAGTATTTTTATGGAGACTTTAAAGTATTAAGAGCCTTGACTCACTATTTTTATGGAGACTTTAAGGTATTAAGAGCCCTGTCAATTTTTTGGAGATAGCTATTATTCAAAAGCATTAAGGGTGGTGGGAATTCCTTCTTCGTCTATGTCAAAAATACACATAGCAATAAATCCATCATTGATTTTGCATTAATTATGTTTTAATTAAAAATATTTATCTATTTAGTTAAGTAAAGAATAAATTAAATATTTTTATTTTTATTTTTGAGATGTATTAAAATTTTATTTTCGTATTATTTTATTGGTTAAAAGAATCAAAGTTTAATTGCAAAATTAAATTAAAAATAAATAAATAAAATTAATAAATAAAAATTAGAAAATTCAAAAGTAAAAGTTCATAAGTCAAATGGAAAAAAACAAGAAAATAACTCATGAATAATAGAAAAATCTAAACTTTGTTCAATGTTTTTTTTTAATTGAAACTCCTAAATTTGTAAGAAATTATATACATTAATGAATATAATATAAATATAATAATATTATATAAAATTATTGTTAACATGGTATATTATATTTATTTATTTTTCTTTTTACAAATTATAAAGGCTAATTTTATGGTTTTGAGGAGAGAAGAACTAATCTTCCTTGGGAAAAATAACCCCAAAATATTTTGGAAGGAGTTCCAATTGAAAAAGATGCAAACTAAAAAAAATATTACAGCTTCTAAATGGTTTGACTATGCAAAACAAATTTATGAGCAGGATCCCAAGGTTAACACTCCTCCCTTGGTCAACACTGATACAAAAATCTTCACGGTGCAAGACGTAGAGATGGGTATCAAGAAATTGGGTGTTCGAAATGAAATATACCTAGATGAAATCCAAGCAAAGTATCTAAAGTGGGGCTTAAAAATGCTTGCACCTCACATTACAAAAAATTTCAATAGCATCATACAATAGGGATTCCCCACAAATTGGAGAACTAGTGTGGCAATACCTCTTTTCAAGAGTGTTGATGTCAATAATCCCTCCAATTATAGGACCATAATGATAAACCCCTTGTTTGCAAATTTACTCGGAAACATGTTAGAAAATAAAATCGGCAAGTGGGCAGAAGAAAGAGATAAATGTTCTAAAGGACAAGCAACTTTTAGACCTAAACACTCCACAGTTGATCATGGTATAATGTTAGGGCACATCATTGAAAACATTCGGGAGAAAAAGGAAGAAATATTTTGTTGCTTTTTTTATTTCAAAAAATCCTTTGACACGGTTCTAGGGATAAAATCCTTTTAATAATCATATGTTAACTTTCATTTAAAATAGGATGTCTATGTTAATGCTAATTTATCATTTATTTCTTAAATACTAAAATTTCTTAAAACAAATTTATATAAAAATCTTATTTTTAGTGTTTAGGGTTTGGTTTATACTTCACTATATTTTTGTTTCCCACAATATAAATAATAAAAAGGTAAGCCAAATCCCACAAGGTATTATGTTAAGGCAAGTGTGGTGAAAAGGCCATTTATTCGAAACACTATGGGTAAAAATATATTAATGCTAAGGGTTGGTGTGGCCCAAGTAGTGTTTGATCCCCAAGTGATTTTGATGACTTAGATGCCTTGCGGTTACTCAAGCCACAGGTTAGGTGTGTTAGTGATATCAAGAACCACATTTTCTAACAAACAAAAAATAAATAAAAGGTAAACCAAATTAAAAATCTATTTATTTTAGAAGTACCATACACAAATATAAAATAGAAAACAATAATTTTTCCCAAAAAATATGTAGTTTGAATCTACATATTAAAAAGTTGAGTAAAGAAATGGAGATAATAACAAGGAGTTGGAAAAATTATTGTTCTTTAATTTATGTAGTTTGAATTCCTAGGTTTATCAATTCGAAGCTAAAATTAAAGCACCCAACTCATCCAACATGTAAAAAAAAAAGATACAAGCACAACCTTATTTTTTCTAAATTTATTGGAATGTCAATGTGCTCATATTGTTGTTACACAAAATAAAAATCACGGTAAGATTCTCTCACTTTGGCATGTTTCAAAAGTGAATCATTCACACTAAAACCTTCTTTTAGGGGAGAATGATGTATTTTCTTCTATTGAGCATAATCAAGGTCCCTAGACTCATCCCCTTTACACAAAACTAATTAATGGTGCCTCCAATATGAATTATACTTAAAAGACCCTATAGAGGGGGCACATGTTCTTTTTGTAGCCTTTGTTCATAGCACTTACAGTCTAGAATGTTCATTTTCCTACATAAGGCCCATGTTTTCCTGCTTGACCATGGTTTATACCCCTAGATCTATCATATTACTCAAAACCACCTAATGAAAATCATATCCCACTCAGGGGCCAAATTTCACATGGAAATGTCCTATATAGTGTTTAAATGTATCTTTCACAATGAGTGGGTCTTATAATTTTTGTTAAATTTCGAATACCCTTGTTATCTTTCGTTGACCAATTTCAAGACCAAATACCAACAAATTTACTAAAAACATCAGAATAGTTATTACTAAACCACTCGTATTTAAAATATAACCAAGGGAGGGGATGCTTTATTGATTATAGGTGTTTTTCTTTTATGGTGATTGATTTAGAGAAGCATCATTTAGGGAAAAAGGTTTTGATTATCCTCCCTTGACCTTGGTTATACCTCAAGACCTAGTTTTTGTTCACAACTAAGCTAGTCATAGTGCCCATAACACCCTTGGAGGTGAATGACAACCAATAATGTCCAAATGTGGTATTACAAGGACTTGTCCATGGTACTTGAGCTTGAGAATAAATCTTTAGGGGAAAATTTTCTTATTTCCATCTCTCGATTATCATCAAGGACCTAATACCCATCCATCATGAAAAATACCCCATAATGGTTTATTTATATTCACCTCAGTTTTCCAAGGTTCCTTAGATAGAACTTGTGTTATGGTTTTTATGTGTTTTTTGTGATGGTTGAGCTCAAGAATATTTCATTAAGACTTGAGACCATGGCTTCCCGTTAAACCATTTTTATGCACACACATTTCGCATCCACCAAATTTATTCTTGGCACTTTTATTCTAAGCAAATGCCAAATATCCCTTACATAATTCCTATGTAATAATTAAAGACTAGTTTAATCAACACACAAATATCTCTTATAAAATTCCTATATAATAATAAAAAACTTACAAAATTCCTAAATAATAATAAAAAAATTGTTTAATCAACACAAAAAAAACTAAACGCAAACTTATGATTCTTAAAAATTTATACCGAAAAAAATTAGCCTCAAAAAATGAAAAACCAAAATTGACTTTAAAAATGAAAAACCATTTATTCTATCCCTTAAATTGTGTGTATGGTAAATACTCACAGGAATACAAAAATCACATCATAATTTTTGAAAACTTTATCTTCAACACATTGTAAATTTGATGTAAAAATACCTAAAACATTTGAGTTTATAACAATTTCATTATGACCCCTGAAAAAAGAGAGTATATATAGAAAAATCAGTTGCCCATAAATTAAAATTTATCGTTGCATATGTAAAGCATCAAATATCTTGATATGATAATCCTGAGATGACATGCACATGTTGTGTTTGGTAATAGTCCAGATATGGCGGCTCTCATTTCTTCGACAACCTCGGAAGATATGGCGGCTCTCATTTCTTCAATGACCTCGACTTAACAAAACAATCGACAGAGTGGGGATACATCGTTTCCATATTCATCTACACCACCTCCACCATTGATCTGCCACCACTGCCACACATAGAAAACCGAATGGCACGACTTTACAGTCACATGGAGAGGAACCATCGAGTCGCTCGAGTGGATTAATGACTTCAACCCTGGCCAGGCCATGCTACTCTATTGGAAATTAATTCCAACTGCAATCTAAATAGGTGGAAAAAAATCTGATTTTTGATGATATTTCTAAAGGATAGAAGCCGTAAAGTCATGTTTCATTTTTGTACTCCACAGTGCATTAAATTTTCTGGGTTAAAATCCCTATAACAGTTGACTTTGTTTACAAAGGGCACCACATTATCTCCCACCGCCTTACTGCATTTAAAAGCCTGATAAGAACAAAATATATTTTTATTTTTTAAATGTTTTAAGTCAAAATATGTTGTCAACATATATATGTAATAGTTAGCAATATTTTTAAGGTTAGATAGAAGCAAAGAATAAGACAAAGAGAGTAGAAAATAGAGGAAGCCTGAAACGCTGTGTTTTGTAGCAGCAGAGTAAACTCTGTGTGTTGCCACAACTAGAACTGGGTGTTGTCGCAAAGGAGACTATGTGTTGCCACAACAGAAGACTGGGTGTTGCTGCAACAGAAGACTATGTAAAAACAACAAGTGAAAAACACAGTAAGGAGTATTTTGTGTAATCCAGAACTGTATTTCTGATGAAATATTGTATTTTGTAATATTCATTTTTATGCTTAATGAAATAGAGCTTTACTCCATCTCTCTATCCACATATCTTGTGTTTATTTGAGCAACTTTATTTCCTCTGTTTGTTCAAAATATTCAGAAATTTCCAACATGGTATGACAGCATGCCATTTTAATTTTTTTCCAACATGGTATCGAAGCTAGTCTAGGTGCTCAGTGAATGAAGCATAGATCATTCTTCACTGCAGAAGCTATAACAAGGTTTTTGAAGTGGATTTCTCCAGCAAAGAGAAAGGTTTTGTTTGTGTAAACACATTGAATAAAAGTGTGAGGTTTACATAGTTACAATGGAAGCAACAGGCACCAGGTTGACGAATCCCCAACTTCCATATTTTAACGGGAAGAACCATGATTACTGGGAAATCACGATGAGAGCCTTGTTTTCTTCATAGGACATCTGGGAGCTAGTTGAGAATGGCTACCTAGAACCAGTAGACACAACAGCATTGGCTTCTTTGACAGAAACAAAAAGAGACTTGTTAAAAAATAATAGGAATAAGGAATCCAAATCCCTCTTCTATCTCTTTCAATCAGTGCACGAGAGTATTTTCCCAAGGATTTCAGCAATAACAAAGTCTAAGGATGCATGGGATATTATCAAAACTGCCTATCAAGGCATGGAGAAGGTGAAAACAGAAAAGCTACAAATGCTGAGGAGAGATTTTGAAACTCTCTGCATGAACGAGTATGACAATATAGAATCATTATTCACTCATTTTATTAGGTTGGTTACCCAGATAAGGTCTCATGGAGAGACGCTTGAAGAGAGAAGAATAGTGGAGAAATTTTTGATAAGCCTACCCTCAAGATTTGATGCCATAGTAGTGGCAATAGAAGAGACAAAGGATCTCTCACTTTATACAGTGGATGAGCTTAGTGCATCTCTGATGTCTCATGAAAACAGACTGAACAGAGCATCAAATTCCTCATTGGAACAAGCTTTTAAGACTCAAATGTCTTTTGGGTGAAACAGAGGTCAAAGAAGATCAAGCAACCGAGGAAGAGTCAGAAGCCAAAACAGAGGAAGAAACAACCATACAACCATGAGTGGAAGGAGTAGCAATCATAATCAAAATGAAGGCTTAAGCCAAAATCAAGCACATGGACAAAGGTATGACAAATCCCAAGTCCAATGTCATTATTGAAAAAAATATGGGCACTATGCCAATGAATGTAGGCAAAAGAAAAATGACATGAATAATAGGTAGAATGCTAATTTTACAAAATAAGAGAAGAACCAGAAGAATGTGCTGTTAACATATAATGTAGCACAAGATAGACAAGATGATGTATGGTTCTTAGACTCATGTTGTAGTAACCACATGACTGGAAACATAGCATTGATTTCCAATCTAGATGAAAATTTTAAATATGAAGTAATAACAGGGACCGACAGTAAGGTCTCTGTCATGGGAAAAGGAAGAGTAAGTATTCTTACAAGAAAAGGAGAACAGAAGTTTGTGCCAGATGTATATTATGTACTTGGATTGAAATGTAATCTTTTGAGCATTGGAAAGCTCATAAACAAGAGCTATAATGTATTTTTTAATGATGATGTGTGCACAATCAAGGACATACCTCCAAGAAGAAAGTCATTGTAGAGGTGCAGATGACAAGCAATATGATTTTTCCTCTCAAGCTCAAAACATACTTGAAGGAAAGAAGAAATGTAGCAGTTGTAACACAAGAGGTATTTCAAGAGGAAGTGAGAGATGAAAACTGGTTATGGCACTTGAGATTTGGACATCTCAATTTTGGAGGCCTAAACTTGTTGCACAGAAAGGGAATGGTAAAAGGATTGCCATTGATTGAAAAACTGGACAACCTTTATGAAGGTTGCATCTTGGGCAAACAACACAGAGAAATCTTTCCATCAGGGAAAAGTATAAGGGCAAAGACATCCTTAGAGATTGTCCACTAAGATTTATGTACACCAATGCAAACGCCATCTTTAGCTGGCAACAAATATGTTTTTATATTCATAGATGACTACACCAGAAAGACATGGGTGTATTTCTTGAAACAGAAGAGTGAAGTGTTTGAATAGTTCTGCCACTTCAAAGCTCATGTTGAGAAGAAGAGTGGGCACTACATCAAAGTGCTAAGAACTGACAGAGGTGGAGAATACATTTCCAAAGAATTTCTGCATTTTTACAGAGAAAATGGCATACATAAGAATTTACCACAAGGTACACACCACAGCAAAATGGTGTTGCTGAAAGGAAGAATGGGACCATCATGGAAATGGTCAGAAGTATGTTGAAGGAAAAACATTTGCCAAATGACTATTGGGCTGAAGCTGTCAATTGTGTAGTGTACATCTTGAATAGATGCCCAACCAAAGTTGTAATGAACAGAGTTCCGGAAGAAGTGTGGAGTGGCATAAAGTAGTTTGTCACCCACATGAGAGTATTCGGTTGTGTGGCTTATGCACACATTCTGGATCAACTAATAAAGAAGCTTGATAGCAAGGGGGAGAAGTGTATCCTTGTTGGATACAGTGATGAGTCAAAGGCATACCGACTATATAACCCATCAACCAAGAATTTTGTAATAAGCAGAGATGTGCAGTTCATTGAGGAAGAAGATTGGGATGGAATTTTAGAGAAAACAGTGAAAGTGAAGACATGTTAGTCTCACGAAGAAGAAGAGGAAGGGACAACAACAAATAATCCCTCCTTGGTGGCTCCTCCTCCACCACCATGAGCACAACAAACCACACCACAAGCTGGAAATAGAACATCCTTGAGAAATCAAGGAAGTGCTTCTTCAAGCACACCATAGGGAACTGAAACTCCCTCGAGTTCAAGTGGAACTCCAAGTGCACCAAGAAGATCGAGATTCAGAAATATGAGTGAGATTTATGAATAATAAGAGGTAAGTGATAATGTTGGTCTAAACTCTTTATCTTCTTTGTATTCCCATGTTGATGACCCAATTCATTTTGAAGAATTTGTAAAAGAAGAAAAATGGATTGAAGCAATGAACGAAGAGATTGGTGCAATAGAAAAAAGTAATACATGGGAGTTAGTGGACCTCCCTAAAGGTAAAGAAGTCATTGGAGTAAAATGGGTCTACAAGACCAAGAGCAATGCTGAAGGAAATATTGAAAGGCACAAAGAAAGACTTGTTGTAAAAGGCTACAAGCAACAACAAGGAAGAGATTATGAAGAAACACTTACACCGGTTGCAAGGATGGAAATGGTGAGAATAATGTTGTCCATAGCAGCACAACACAAATGGAAGGTTTACCAAATGGATGTGAAATCTGCATTCCTGAACGAAGTGTTGAAAAAAGAGGTATATGTTGAAAAACCTGTAGGCTATGAAATTGAAGACCAAGAGCACAAATTATGCAAGTTGAAGAAAGTTCTTTATGGGCTGAAGCAAGCACCAAGAGCATGCTACAGTAGGATAGATTCTTACCCGACTGAAAATGGATTTGAGAAATGTGATGGAGAACCCACACTCTACATAAAATAAAATAATGGTAAGATTATTATTGTTTTTTTATATGTAGATTATTTAATCTTTACTGGCAATGAAGTTTCTCTCATTTATGATTTTAAAGCAGTCATGAAGAGTGAATTTGAAATGACTGATTTGGGTTCTTTGAGATATTTTCTTAGAATAGAGGTAGAAAAAAATGAAAATGGGATTTTTATCTCCCAAGAAAAATATGTTGAAGAAGTGTTGAAAAGATTCAACATGCAGAACAACAAGGCAGTTGTAACTCCAACTATCACGGGGTTGAAATTGAGCAAAGAAGACAACAAAAAGGATTTTGATCCAAAGTTGTACAAGAGCATAGTTGGCAGCCTCATGTACTTGACTGCAACTAGGTCAGATATTATACATGATGTGAGTTTAATCTCCAGATTTATGGAAATACCAAAAGAGACTCATTGGCAGGCAGCCAAGAGGATTCTAAGGTATGTGAATGGAACGAAGGGGTATGGAATTTTCTACTCCTCATCTGAAAATTCTGAATTGATTGGTTACATTGACAGTGATTAGGCTGGAAGTGTAGATGACAGGAAGAGCACATCTGGATATGTGTTTCTAATGGGATCGGGAGCCATTTCATGGGCTTCCAAGAAGCAACCAATAGTTGCTTTAGCGACAACAGAGGTAGAGTATGTGGCAGCTACAACAGCAGCATGTCAAGCAGTTTGGATGAGAAGAATGTTGAGGAGCTTGTGTCATGAACAGGAAAAAGGCACAACAATTTATTGTGATAATAGCTCAGCAATAGCATTGTCAAAGAATTTAGTGTTTCACAAGAGAACAAAACACATTGATGCCAAGTATCACTGCATCAAAAAGCTAGTGAGAAATGGTGAAATTGTTTTGCAACATTACATAACAGAGGAGAAGTTTGCTGATATTTTGACAAAACCATTGGGGAAGAAAAGTTTTGATTATCTCAGAGAATGTCTGAGTATACAAGATAGCAGCAGTTGTAGTTAAAGAGAAGTGTTGGAAATTAATTCGAACTGCAATCTAAACAGGTGGATGGAAATCTTATTTTTGATGATATTTCTGAAGGACAGAAGCCGCAAAGTCATGTTTCATTTTTGCACTCCACAGTGCATTAAATTTTCTGGGTTAAAATCCCTGCAACAACCGACTTTGTTTACAAAGGGCACCACGTTATCTCCCACTGCCTTACTGCATTTAAAAGGCTGATAAGAAAAAAAGATATTTTTATTTTTTAAATTTTTTAAGTCAAAATATGTTTGCAACATATATATGTAATAGATAGAAATATTTTTAATTTTAGATAGAAGCAAAGAAGAATACAGAGAGAGCAGAAAAAGAGGAAGCCTAAAACGTTGTGTTTTGTAGCAGCAGAAAAAACTCGGTGTGTTGCTGCAACTGTTCCTGTGTGTTGCCACAGCTGGATCTGTGTGTTGCCACAACTGGAACTGGGTGTTGCCGAAAAGGAGACTATGTGTTGCTGCAACAGAAGACTGGGTGTTGCCGCAATAAAAAACTGTGTAAAAACAGCGAGTGAAAAACACAGTAAGGAGTATTTTGTGTAATCCATAACTGTAGTTCTGATGAAAGATTGTATTTTGTAATAGTCATTTTTATGCTTAATGAAATAGAGCTTTACTCCATCTCTCTATCCATATATCTTGTGTTTAGTTGAGGAACTTTGTTTCCTTTGTTTGTTCGAAATATTTAGAACTTTCCAACATGGTATGACAGCATGCCATTTTAATTTTTTTCCAACATAGTCGAGCTTATCTCGATTGCACATTTATTGGGATTGTGTACATAAAGTTTTATATTACTTTGGGTAAACTATCTTCGTCCAAGAATTAACGAAGAAACATTTCACCCAATGAGGAGGAGCTTATTATTCGGCTACATTGGCACCCTTTCAATGTTCAACCCTTAGTTAAACTGAGAGAGGGGAGGTGAATCAGTTTAAGACATTCGTGGACTTTTAAAAAAATTCACCAAACTTATTTACAGCTTAATATGTGAAAAGTCTTAAAATGTTGCAGCCAATATTAAATTAATGTGACACCATACTTATGTTGAGAGGAGCAAACATTTAAGCAGATTGAAAGAATTACATCAACACATAAGAAACATACATAGAGACAGCAGATGTAAGTGGAAACCCATAAATGGAGAAAACCACATCTTATTATTGTTGTGATGCAAAGGCAAGCTCCAAATCCCTCTCACCACTATTTTTCTGCAGGCACCAACCTACAGGAGGCTCCAACCTTAGTCAGCTACAACTTACAGCTATCAAGCTGCAACTTGATAGGGAAGCTCCAACTTCCTCAATTTATCAAACTGAATGTTTGCTGATTTACCTCAGATATCAGCTATGTTCTGTAGCTTCTCTTTCTGCTCTTCTTTTCTTAATCTTCTCTGCCTCACTCTTCTATACTCTACCTTCTCTATATTTACTCTCTCTAAAACATCTTTTATGCATATCCAGTTGATATTGTTTATAGAGTTCCTCACATGACTGTTTGTATTTCACAAGGAATTTTGAGTGAACAGTCATGAATCTTTGGCTTCTGTCTTCTCATTCCTTTATCCAATCTCAATTTAAAATTGTAATGATATGTACAAATTTCCATGCTAGAGTGGGATTTTTATTTTCCTTAGGATACTTGCCAATGCATCACAAACAATAAAAAATTTAATTACAACATTTACATTCACATTTTCGGTTACACACTTCAATTTCACTCAGCTTCTTTTCTAGATTTTGGCTTGACTGGATTTGTCTCTTTTGCTGCTGTTTCTCTCTCTTTCATTCTTGTAGGCTCTCTTCTTCATTGCAGTTGTATAACTGTGGTACATATAACTGTCTTTTAATATCACTGCTGGGCAATTTCAATACTTTTAATTTATGCAGTGGCAACCTTTACATGTTGAATCTTTGTCAATACACTTGTAAGGATTCGGGTCACAAGGAATAGCTCTTTTTGTAGAAGTCCAAGTTTGGTAAATACAGAGAACACAAAGTTTAATTATCAACTCATTGATAGCGGTAACTCTGCACAGTCCCATTTTTTCGCAGGTCTTCCACATTTCTTCCGGTTGATAATTAAATATTTTTCACAACTTTTTAAGTCAATGTATTCGCCACAGTACAATTCGGCTACAGTACGAGTGTGCCACCTTCCAACCTTAATCTCCCCACCTTATTTTAATAACCCAGCAACCCTTAAATAAACATCTTTAACGTATTCTAGACTTTTATTCTATCGTTGAACCTTATAACTAAGGTTCCAACCCGACACATTAAAGTCAACACTTATTATAGTCCTTAGACTGGGTCCACCTTTACAATTGGTTGTTTAAATAAAATGTAGCCACCATACCTTAGGTTAGCCTTTGCGCTACTTCCTAAGGTGATCACCGTGCGATGCACATTCCTCAAGATCGACGGCTTGTGTCAATATCGCACCGAGTCTTTGGTTGATGGTTAATGCGCAATGGCGCGCAGTGGAAGTGGTTTTTCAACCTCGCCCCATGCCACGTGTCGAGCTTTCTATGGAATCGCTCGCGAATGGGGAAAACCACTTGCTCCAAAAAAGAGGTGCAATTTGAACCGGAAACCGCTGTCACTGTTCACTGCAAACCACGCTCACTGTTCCTATCGGTCACGGTTTTGCTTCTCCACTCCAAGTTCCACTCAGCTTCCGCTACAAGGTTCCACCTGTTCTATTGGAAGAGGTTCTGCTCTTCGCACAGTCACTGTGTTTCTTCACATTAAAGCCTCGTTCCTTGGTATTCCTTTCATCCATCTACTTCGACGCATAGCTCCGCCATACATAACCCTTGCGGCTATGTTTTACAGTGCTCACAAGCATTGGATAATTAACCACAGTTCCACAATAACTTCAATCGATCCAGACGGACATGATCAATCACCGGGTTCTTTAATTGCTATAGAATTCGATACTCTCATCAAGAACACACAGGATTATTCATATTGATAACCCAACAATCCTCCACACAGAAATGCATTCAGAGCATTTCCCATACAATTATTACTGTGTCGTCACCTGATTTCACAGTTTCCTTTGCGGGTTCACTGTGTTATGACTGTAATTTCCTTAGTATATATATAACCTCACACACTATACTCCACTGTAAATCCATGTACAGAGTTAATCATAATTTCACATAGGAGCCATTTATACTTCGAATTACAGAGTCTCACCATACCCATGCAATGTTGAACACTTAAAGATACCCACTCTGCACCTTGAATAGTTTTATGCTTCTTTGCTATCCTCTGCTCCTTCACTGATGCTTCTCCTTGCTTCTCTTTTTTCTATCTCCTTTGCCTTTCTTTTGCTATCTCTCTTTGTCTCTGTTTCCTTTGATGTCTCTACTGCCTTTCTGCCCCTTGAATGATGTTTCAGGTGCTCCTCCTTTTTCATCTCCTTTTCCATCAATGACAACAATTCCAACAGTCTCCCCCTTTGGCATTGATGGCAACACATCCACCAATAATTCAATGCTTCCTCTGCCTATCTGTTTTTTATCACCCTTTGACATCAATGGAAAAGGGTTGCACATTTCCTAGTTTGATTTCTGCATTTCCTCTCTCTGAGATCTTCTGAATTTGTACCTTGCTGCTCCAAACTTTGGATTAAATCTAAAATTCTGATCCTTTAGCCTTTTCATTGACTCCTGTATGTTGGATGTATTCTTTCCATAAGCCTTTGATCCTGAGGACCTGTTTCACGGTTTCCTTGTTGGTTGATCTCCCCCCGGAATGATACTTTCATTTCTGTTCTCCCCCTGAAACTGTACTTTCTCTTTATATCCAAGAGTAGCATCTACAGATACTACCCCTATTTTGTCTCTCAAATATTCAAATGGTTCTCTAGCAAGAGGTTTGGTAAATATATCTGTTGTTTTTTCTTTTGTTGGCACATACTCCGGCTTTACTATCTTATGAGCCACTTGTTCTCGGAGAAAATGATACTTGATTGGGATATGCTTATTTTTTGAGTGAAGCACAGGATTTTTAGATATACTTATAGCACTTGTATTATCACATTTGATTGAGATAGGTTCATCAATGCTTACCTTCATGTCTTGGAGAGTTTGCTTCATCCACATGAATTGTATACAACATGCTACTACTGCTATATATTCTGCTTCTGCTGTAGATAGAGAGATTGATGTTTGTTTCATGCTCAACCATGCCACCAGACTTTCTCCTAGATAGAATGCACCTCCACTTGTGATTTTCCTGTCATCTACACAGCTGGCCCAATCTGCATCTGTGTATGCTGTCAAAGTGAATTTTTTTCTTTTAGGATACCAAAGTCCATATTGTGTTGTTCCTTGTAGATATCTGAATATCCTTTTTACTGCCAGAAGATGGTTTTGTTTAGGTGCTGCTTGATATCTGGCCACTAGTCCTACTGCTAGCATGATGTCTGGTCTTGATGCAGTCAGATACAACAGACTTCCTATCATGGATCTGTAGAGTTTTTGATCTATATCAGCAAACCCATCATCAGCACACAACTTGCATCCCGTGATCATGGGAGTTGACATAGGTTTGCAGTCCTCCATTTTGAACTTTTTCAACATTTCTTTTAAGTATTTTTCCTGTGAGATGAATGTTCTTGTGTTCTTTTGCTAAATTTGAAGTCCTAAGTAGAAACTGAGTTCTCCAATCATGGACATCTCAAAATCTGTTTTCATCTCATCAACAAACCCTTTTGCTAGTTCTTCTCTATTGCTTCCAAACATAATGTCATCAACATATACCACAACAATCAGGAGTTCATTTTCATGGGCTTTTATGTATATATTGTTGTCTACTCTGCCTCTCTTAAAGCCTTGTTTTTGCAAATATTTATCCAGTCTTGAGTACTAAGCACGAGGAGCCTGTTTCAGTCCATATAGAGCCTTCTTTAGTTTGCACACATAGTCTTTTTTGTCTGTAAATGAGAAGCCTTTTGGTTGTTCCATGTAGACTTCTTCTTCTAAGTCTCCATTCAGAAATGCAGATTTTGACATCCATTTGATATACTTTGAAGTTTTGGTAGCAAGCAAAGGCCAGAACACTCTGATGGCTTCCATTCTGGCTATAGGGGAAAATGTTTCATTGTAATCAAGTCCTTCGATTTGTGAATATCCTTTGCAGACCAGTCTGGCTTTATTCCTGATTACTTGTCCTTGCTCGTTCATTTTTTTTTTGAATACCCATTTTGAGCCTATGACATTTTTCTCAATGGGTCTAGGAACTAATTCCCAGGTATTTTTCTTCTCAATTTGGTCCAATTCCTCATTCATAGCATTTACCCAAGACTTGTCCTTGCTGGCATCTTCAAATTTCTTTGGCTCTATTTGTGACAACATGGCTATGTATACCTCTTCAGTTTGTTCTGTTAGTTGCCTTCTTGTTTGAACCCCTACTCTCTTGTCTCCAATGATCTGATCTTCAGGATGGTTCTTCTGAGTATATCTTGAGGGAGATTTAGAAATAAGCTCTGTAACTTCTAATGTCTTGCTTGTTTCCTCATCATCTTGGTTTTCTTCTTCATGGTTGTCTGATGGACTGCAATAGTCTGTATCTCTTGTATTGTTTGGAAGTTCTTCATCAAATCTCACATCAATGCTTTCTACTATTTTCTGAAGAGTCTTGTTGTAGCACCTGTACCCTTTACTTTTGGATGCATATCCCAGAAATATCCCTTCATCTGCTCTTGCAACAAATTTCCCAAGATTTTCATCATTATTCTTTATGTAACACTTGCTTCCAAAAATTCTAAAATGTTTGATTGAAGCTAGTTTTCCATGCCATAGTTCATAGGGAGTCTTGTCACTGCTTGGCCTTAAGTGAGCTTTATTAAGGATATGCACCGCTGTGTGTACTTCTTCTGCCCAGAAGGTATGAGCAATATTACTTTCATGTATCATGGCTCTGGCTATTTGTTGTACAGACTTGTTTTGTCTCTCTGCTACTCCATTTTGCTGAGGTGTTCCTGCAATAGTAAATTGTTACTTTATCCCATGTTCATTACATAGGTAAGCAAAGTCATAATCTGTGAATTCACCTCCTCTATCTGATCTGATGCATTTCATCTTGCATCCTGTTTGATTTTCTGCTAATGCTTTGAAGATCTTAAATTTTTTCAGAGCTTCTGATTTATTCTTGAGGAATGCAACCCATGTCATTCTGGAGAAATCATCTATTATCATCATGAAGTAGGATTCTCCACTTGGAGTTTTAGTTCTTGCAAGTCCACACATATCCATGTGCACAAGCTGTAGAGGTCTTCTTGTTGATAACTCATCTTTGGCCTTGAAGGATGTGCGAGTCTATTTGCCTAATTGACATGATTTGCATATGGTATTAGAAGGCCTCTTTATTTCTGGCATGTCTCTAACAGCTTTTTTCTTGCTTAATCTGATGATGTGATTGAAGCTAAGATGTCCCAACCTTTTATGCCATAACCATGACTCTTCTAGTTTGCTAAGATGACATGCTTCATCTTCCTATTTTACAATGTAAACATTACTCTCTGTTCAAACTCCTTTGAGCAGAGTCTTACCTGTGGTGCTTGATCTGACTTCACAATCTTGTGCTCCAAAAAGAACTTAACAGCCTTTGTCATACATCTAAATGACACTTAGTAAATTTTCTTTCAGCCCATCTAAAAATAGTACATCTTGGGCCTTTCCTCTGCCATTGTCTATGCTGACTGAGCCTTTTCCCTTCATCTTACCTGATTTATCATTGCCAAAAGTAACATTTCCAGATTTCTTTTCATCAAGAGTTATGAAATTGCTTTTGTCTCCAGTCATGTGTTTTGAGCAGCCACTATCCAAATACCACTGGCTTTTCAGGTCTTGAGCAGTTAAATCCAAGTCACATTTATTCACCTTCTTTATCCACTGGAGGCACCCTTTTGTTTGGTATCTTTTGTGAGGTGATGAACTGCATCTTCTGAGGGAAATTTGAAAGGCATATGTCCAACTTGATTGCATATACAACATTTGATCATAGTTTTTGAAGAATTGTGAGTATGAAAAAAATTTCTTTGATTCATAAACCTCCTTGAGGTGTTGAGCATCAATCTTTGTCCATACATTCTACATTCAACAATTTTATGGCCAAATTCCTTACAATAAAAACAGTAACCATAGAAACTATTTGCATACATGGTGTAAGGTTGTATTTTCCATTTGTTTGCTTGAGGCAGTCTCTTCAATGTTTGCATCTTTTGCTGGTTTGAATTACTCCTCCTTGCATGGCAATTTACAGCAATGTGTCCCAGCTTGTGGCAGACATAATAGGTGGCATTTTTCATAGAAGGGAAGAATCTCCTTTGATGACTTCCAAATTTGACATATTCAGAGGCATATGTCCCTTTCTCTGTTGTCTTAGTATTTATTACATTCTTAACTACTAGTGGTTTCTTCTGATCTCTGTCTTCCTCATTACATGTTTCTTCTTTTGTAGGAATTGTTTGAGCTCCTTCATCATTCTTCTTTGCTTTTACAAAAATAATCTCTCTGTCAACCTTTTCTTTGTTTTTACTTGATTCTCCTTCATAGCTTATTCCAGTTTTTATCATAGGGGATCTTTGAGCAACCAGAATTTCATTTAACTTACTAGAGCTTGTTGTTTGAGAAGAGTTTATAACCACTTTCCTTTGAGCATTTTCTAGTTTCTTCCTAAGACATACTACTTCTTCTTCCAGCTTCTCTTGTTCTAAGGTTTTATCCTTGATTTGTTGAAGTAACATGTCTTCTATCTTCTTGGCTTCTTTAAGCTCTACCTTCAGCTGCATGAGGACTTCTAAGTTTTTTTCTTCTCTTACATACTTGAGAAGAATGTCCTTTTGTTTTCCGCACTTCAGTTTGAGTCAGTCAGTCTCCTCCAGAGAACTTCTTAGCTCCCCCTCAAGGTCGACTTCCCCTTCTTCTTCTTCATATTCTAGCAGGAGTCCTTAAAGTTCTTCTAAGGCCATTAATAAGAATTCAGAGGTTCCTTCTTCACTTGAGGGTTCATCTGAATCTTCAGATGTACTGCTGTCTTGTTGAGCATAAAAGGATTTTTTGCTGAACTTCTTTCCTTTTTGCCAGTTCTTTGATTTATTTTTCTCTGACTCTTGAGCCTCATTCCTTACTTTCTTGTGAGGACACTTAGCAGCATAGTGTCCAACTCTTCCATAGTTAAAGCATTTGAAAGGAAGTTTACCTTTGTATTTACCTGAGCCTCTATCCAATTTCTTGACAAATTTTGCCTCTTCTTCATCTGAGCAAGAGCATATGTCTCCCTCTTCTTCTTTCTTCTTTTCTGTTTTAAAGGTTGCATCCCTCGTACTTGGCTTCTTCTATGGGAGCCTCATCTCATAAGCTGTTAGATTTCCAAGTAAGTTCTAGTCCAAGAGTCTCCAGGCTGCGTTGTTTCTTCTGCAGACCACAGGATTAAACCTAGATGGAAAGTCTTAGAATATTTTTGTCCTTTTCTGGCATGGTTTCTCCAAAGAGCTTTCATATTGTTAACAATTTCTACAACTTTGAGGAAAAGCATGGTGTGATGCTTCTTCATTTTTAAGTTCTTAAGCTGGGCTCTATAGACTTGAAGTTTGGCGAGTCTTTACTTTCTGCTTGTCTCCCTCATGGATGTTCTCTAGAGTATCCCACATTTCTTTGGCAGTTCTTTGTACATGTTTAATAAACTACTGCTTGAGACAATCCATTCAAGGTAACGTTACTTGCTTTTAACTAGCCACAAAATCTTGTTTTGTTTCTTTCTATATGGAGTTCTTTGGTACATCATTCACAACGACTGAGACTTCTATTCTAAGACATCTTCATCCTCATTACGATTTCCAGAAGGCATAATTTTCACCAGTGAAAAAAGGGGCTTTATTAGTTGAGCATCCTTCTTTACTAGCCATCTTGGGAACCTAGGATCTCCTTTCAGTTGTTAGACTGGTACAAAGGAACCGACTCTGATACCAATTGTTGAATATTTAATTAAACTGAGAGGGGGGGGTGTGAATCAGTTTAATACATACATAAGCCTTTTAAAATTTTCACCAAACTTATTTACATCTCAATATGTGAACAGTCTTAAAATGTTGTAGCCAATATTAAATTAATGTGACACCATACTTATGTTGAGAGCAGCAAACACTTAAGCAGATTGAAAGAATCATATCAACACATAAGAAACACACATAGAGACAGCAGATGTAAGTGGAAACCCACAAAGGGAGAAAACCACATCTTATTATTGTTGTGATGCAAAGGCAAGCTCCAACTCCCTCTCACCACTGTTTTTCTGCAGGCACCAACCTACAGGAGGCTCCAACCTCAGTCAGCTACAACTGATAGCTATCAAGCTGCAACTTGATAGGGAAGCTCCAACTTCCTCAATTTATCAAACTGAATGTTCGCTGATTTACTTCAGATATCAGCTCTATTTTGTAGCTTCTCTTTCTACTTTTCTTTTCTAAATCTTCTCTGCCTGTCTCTTCTATACTCTGCCTTCTCTATATTTACTCTCTCTAACCTCTTTTATGCATATCCAATTGATATTATTTATAGAGTTCCTCACATGACTGTTTGTATTTCACAAGGAATTTTGAGTGAACAGTCATGACTCTTTGGCTTTTGTCTTCTCATTACTTTATCCAATCTCAATTTAAAATTGTAATGATATGCACAAATTTCCATGCTACAGTGGGATTTTTCTTTTTCTTAGGATACTTGCCAATGCATCACAAACAATAAAAAATTTAATTACAACATTTACATTCACATTTTCGGTTACACACTTCAATTTCACTCAGCTTCTTTTCTGGATTTTAGCTTGACTGGATTTGTCTTTTCTGCTATTGTTTCTCTCTCTTTCGTTCTTGTAGGCTATCTTCTTCATTGCAGTTGTATAACTGTGGTACATATAACTATCTTTTAATATCACTGCTGGGAAATTTCAATACTTTTAATTTTTGCAGTGGCAACCTTTACATGTTGAATCTTTGCCAATACACTTGTAAGGATTCGGGTCACAAGGAATGGCTCTTTTTGTAGAAGTCCAAGTTTGGTAAATACAGAGAACACAAAGTTTAATTATCAACTCATTGATAGCGGTAACTCTGCACAGTCCCATTTTTCCCAGGTCTTCCACATTTCTTCCAGTTGATAATTAAATATTTTCCACAAATTTTTAAGTCAATGTATTCCCCATAGTACAATTCGGCTACAGTACGAGTGCGCCACCTTCCAACGTTAATCTCCCCACCTTATTTTAATAACCTAGCAACCCTTAAATAAACATCTTTAACGTATTCTGGACTTTTATTCTATCGTTGAACCTTATAAGTAAGGTTCCAACCCGACACATTAAATTCAACACTTATAATAGTCCTTAGGCCGGGTCCACCTTTACAATCGGCTGTTTAAATAAAATGTAGCCACCACACCTTAGGTTAGCCTCCGCGCTACTTTCGAAGGCGATCACTGTGCGATGCACATTCCTCCAGATCGACAGTTTGTGTCAATATCGCACCGAGTCTTTGGTCGATGGTTAATGCGCGATGGCGCACAGTGGAATCGGTTTTTCAACCTCGCCCCATGCCGCGTGTCGAGCTTTCTATGGAATCGCTCGCGAATGGGAAAAACTACTTGCTCCACAAAAGCAGTGCGATGTAAACGGAAAACCACCGTCACTGTTCACTCCAAACCATGCTCACTGTTCCTCTCAGTCACGATTCCGCTTCTCCACTCCAGGTTCCACTCAGCTTCCGCTACAAGGTTCCGCCTGTTCTATTGGAAGAGGTTCTCCTCTTCGTGCAGTCACGGTGTTTCTTCACATTACAGCCTCGTTCCTTGGCATTCATTTCATCCATCTACCCCAACACATAGCTCCGACATACATAACCCTTGCAGCTATGTTTTCCAGTGCTCACAAGCATTGGATAATTAACCACAGTTCCATAATAACTTCAATCGATCCAGACAGACATGATTAATCACCAGGTTCTTTAATTTCTATAGAATTCGATACTCTCATCAAGAACACATGGGATTATTCATATCTATAACCCAACAATCCTCCACACTTTAATTCATTCAGAGCATTTCCCATACAATTATTACTGTGCCATTATCTGATTTCACAGTTTCCTTTGCGGGTTAGCTGTGTTATGACTGTAATTTCTTTAGTATATATATAACCTCACACACTATGCTCCACAGTAAATCCATGTATAGAGTTAATCATAATTTCACATAGGATCCATTTATACTTCGAATTACAAAGTCTCACTATACCCATGCAATGTTGAACACTTAAAGAGACCCACTCTACACCTTGAATAGTTTTCTGCTTCTTTGCTATCCTCTGCTCCTTGACTGATGCTTCTCCTTACTTCTCTTTTTTCTATCTCCTCTGCCTTTCTTTTGCTATCTCTCTTTGTCTCTGTTTCCTCTGATGTCTCTGCTACCTTTTTGCCCCTTGAATGATGTTTCAGGTGCTCCTCCTCTGTCATCTCCTTTGCCATCAATGACAACAATTCCAACATTCAAAACATGTAATATTCAAGAAGCTCGAAATGATTCTAGTCATGGCGCGACCTATTCATAAACGATTACAGTCCTAAAAAGGACTATGAGCGCATGAACTTTATTTAAACAGAAGCGGAACAAAAATGCGATCATTTTACAAGAAATGTGGCCACAATAGAAGAGATTTTCATTCAGGCCTGCTACCTCGACCAAAATGGGATACGTCACTTCATAAAAGGTCCCGCAAAGATATTTTTTTTTCTTGTATCAATTGGTGTATGAGATACACGAAGTTTGTAAAAGGAAAATATATTCCTAGTTTAGGGTAGTTTGCACCTATTGAAAACATGTCAAAACTTGAGATTTTCATTGAGGCCTGTGACCTTGACCAAAATGGGATACGCCACTTCATAAAAGGTCCCAAAAAGATAAAAAAATATTGTCTTGTATCAATTGGTGTATGAGATACATGAAGTTTGAAAAACAAAAACATATTCCTAGTTTAGGGTAGTTTGCACCCATTGAAAACATGCCAAAACTTGAATCATCATTTCTAAAGGGAAAGTAAATTTTGAGTAGACATAAGGTAACACTGATAAAAACATGTCAAATATTTCACCATTTTTAAGTAAATTTTTTTCAACATTATTTTGCCTTTAACCTTGTTGATATTTGTGTAAAAACGTTAACATTAAGAAATAAAATATATATTATGAAAGCATATTTAAAGATTAATGTTCACTCAATTAAAAATGCATTTCTCGTTAGCTAGTATGCTTTTAACTTTATTAATTTTGGAAGAAGATTAACTCTGTCAATAATACTATTAGGTATAATTTTTGAACTATTTTGCATATTAATTTAAATTTAAAATTGGTATATTAATTTAAGTGTTTATTAATTATAGTTTATTTTTTGTTAATTATGGTTTATATCTAATGTTTATTAATAATTAAATTTAAATTTTGAAAGATTTAATTATTTCAAATTTTAATATTATAGAAAAAAATTTACAATAATATTGATAATAATTTTCTCTTATAATGTTATAATGCTTTTCTTAATTATAATTTAGTATTTTATTTAAATAACATTATTAATTTTTTATAATATTTTTAAGTACAAAATAAAATAAAAAACGTGTGCTTTTTATTATAGATATGTCGATTTATGCATGAACACTACACTAGTCCATATAACATTAACATAACCCCTTATTGCGTCGAGAGGTGCATCTACAACCCAATATGACCTTGATGTGAGGTGGGTCACATCCTCATACGAAATGTCGGCTTAAGTTTTAAATTCAAAAAAAAAATCACATTGTGCTAGAACATATATCAATTTCTAATACAGTTATGTATTATTTATATAATTTGAATGGATAGTAAATTATATACGTGAATTTGAATGGATCATAAATTTACCTTTAACAAAAAAAAATACCACATTGTATTTCCAAATTAAGTAAAATTTTAAACATCTTTGCTCTTTACTAAAGTCAATACCATTTCCTAAATCAAAGGAAAAGAGTTAATTCAACACAAACAATCAAAATCCAAAATCTTTTAATAGTTCTTTTAATTAAATATTTGTAAAATGAATTTATACTTACTCTAGAGCTATGGTAAATAAATAAAAAATATATAAACTAGATGTATGGTAAATAAATAAAAATTATTTTTATATTTATTCCATAAACCTTTTTATATTTAAAAAAACTTTAAAAAGAGGTTTTACTTAGACGAAGCCTATGGAAAGAATACCATGGGACAAATTAATATTGATACCATGGGCCAAATACCATGGGTAAATAAATAAATATAAAAGAGGCATAAAGAGGTAAGGTAAATAAATAACAACATATCAAATAGGATTATAAATAAAAATCTAATTATATAACAAGCCTATGGGCCAAATACCATAGTAAAGAAAAGGGGTATGGTAAATAAATAAAAATATAAATAAACTAGAGGCATGGTAAGTAAATAAAACCTCTTTTCATATTTACTCCATAATCTGCTTTATATTTATGAATATTTATGTTCATTAGTTTACATAACTAAGAAGAAATAGAGAGAGAGAGTGATAAGGGAGAGATGGAGAGAAAGTGTGTATGTTTAGGGGTGAGATAAAGAGACAAACTAAGATGTATGGAAAGAAGGGGGGAGAGAAGAAGTGAGAAGGAGAGAGGGATGGATATAGTGATGTAGTTGGAGAGAGAGAGGGGTGGAAAGAGAGAGAGAAAGAAAGGGATGGGGGAAGAGAGAGGATTAGAGAGAGAGAGAGAGAGAGAGAGAGAGAGAGAGAGAGAGATATGGGGGAAGAGAGAGGATTGGAGGGAAAAGAGGGAGAGAGAGGTGGGAGAGAAAGGGGGAGACAGGAAGGATGATAGAGAGGAGGAGAGTGATGGGGGAAGAGAGAGTATTGGAGAGAGAGAGAGAGAGAGATAAGGGAAGAGAGAGGGATTTAGGGGGGGGAGAGAGAGAGAGGAAGGACGAGAGATAGGAGGAGAGAGGGATCGATAAGAGAGATGGAGTTGGAGGGGGAGATATGTAGGAAATAAAAAATATAGAGAGTGAGAAGTGGAGAGAGAGGAGTGACAAGGGAGAGACAGAGAGAGAGCTTGTATGTTTGGGGCTGAGATAAAGAGACAAATAAGGAGAGATGGAGATAAGGGGGGAGAAGGAGATATAAGGAGAGAGGGAGGGATATAGTAACATAGTTGGTGGGTTAAGAGAGAGAGAGGGGGAGAGAGAGATGGGAGATAAAGGGAAAGAGAGGAAGGAAGAGAGAGGATGTGAGAGAGTGGAGAGAGGGAGGGACGGAGAGATGGACTTGGAGGGGGAGGGGGAGAGAGGTAAGAATAAAGAAATAGAGAGAGAAAGGTGGAGAGAGAGAGAGTGAGTGAGTGATAAGGAAGATGGAGAGAGGGGGAGAGAGGGGGAAGATGGAGATATAGATTGAAGGTGAAGAGAGGGAAGAAGAGAGAGATGGGGAGAGGAGGGGATTGGCAAAGAGATTGATATATATGGATTGAGAGAGTGTGTGTGTTTAGGGGGGTGAGATAGAGAGACAGAAAAGAAGAGATGGAGGGGGATATAGATATGGATGGAGGGTGGAGAGAGGGAAGAATATTTCTCACACTAGATGGATTGATATAAGTGTAGATGGTGATTTATAATCCTATTTGATTATTTGAACTATATGCATTGATTTTAGTGTAGATATTTATGTCTAATGATATTTGATTACTTGCACTAGATGCATTGATTTCAGTGTAGGTGGTGATTTCTAATACAATTTGATTACTTGCACTGAATGTGTTGATTTCAATTTAGATTTCAATTTATAATTATATTTGATTACTTGCACTAGATGAATTGGTTTCAATGTAGATGATTTCTAATCCTATTTGATTGTTTGCACTAAATGCATTGATTTCAGTGTAGATGGCAATTTCTAATCCTATTTGATTTATTTGATTAAATGCATTGATTATAGTGTAGATGTTGGTTTCTAGAGAGAGAGAGAGAGAGTGATAAGGAAGATGGAGAGAGAGGGAGAGAGGAAAAAAGGAGGAAAGAGAGATATTAAAGGGGGAGAGGGAGAGAAGGGGAAGATAGAGATATAGATGGAAGGTGAAGAGATGGAAGAAGAGAGAGATGGGGAGAGGGGGTGATTGAAAAAGAGATTGATATATATGGAGTACGAGAGCACGTGTGTTTAGGGGGGTGAGATAGAGAGACAAAAAGGAATGTATGGAGGGGGATATAGATATGGATGGAAAGTGGAGAGAGGCAGGAATATTTCTCGCACTAGTTGGATTGATATAAGGAATATTTCTCACACTATATGGATTGATATAAGTGAAGATGGTGATTTCTAATCCTATTTGATTATTTGCACTAGATGCATCGATTTTAGTGTAGATATTTATTTCTAATGATATTTGATTACTTGCACTAGATGAATTGATTTCAGTGTAGGTGGTGATTTCTAATAAAATTTGATTGCTTGCACTGAATGTGTTTATTTCAATTTAGATGTTGATTTATAATTATATTTGATTACTTGTAGTAGATAACTTAATTTCAATGTAGATGATTTCTTATCCTATTTGATTGTTTGCACTAAATGCATTGATTTCAGTATAGATGGCGATTTCTAATTCTATTTGATTTCTTTGAGTAAATGCATTGATTTCAGTGTATATGTTGGTTCCTAGAGAGAGAGAGAGAGAGATTGATAAGGAAGATGGAGAGAGAGAGAGAGGACAAAAGGAGGAAAGAGAGATATTAGCGGGGGAGAGGGAGAGAAGGGGAAGAGAGGGGATAAGAGAGAGATGGGGAGAGAGGGTGATTGACAAAGAGAATGATATATATGGAGTGCGAGAGTGTGTGTGTTTAGGGTGGCGAGATAGAGACAAAAAAAAAAAGAGATGGATGGGGATCTAGATATGGATGGAGGGTGGAGAGAGGGAAGAATATTTCTTGCACTAGATGGATTGATTTAAGTGGAGATGGTGATTTATAATCCTATTTGATTATTTTCACTAGATGCATTGATTTTAGTGTAGATATTTATTTCTAATGATATATGATTACTTGCACTAGATGCATTGATTTCAATGTACGTGATGATTCCTAATACTATTTCATTGCTTGCGCTGGATGTGTTGATTTCAATTTAGACGTCGATTTATAATTATATTTGATTGCTTGCACTAGATGCATTGATTTCAATGTAGATTATTCCTAATACTATTTGATTGTTTGCGCTAAATGCATTGATTTCAGTGTAGATGGCGATTTCTAATCCTATCTGATTGCTTTGAGTAAATGCATTGATCTCAGTGTGGATGTTGGTTTCTAATCTTATTTGATTGATTTCATTAGGTGCATTGATTTCAATGTAGAAGTTATTTTCTAATCTTATTTGATTGCTTTCATTAAATGCATTGATTTCAATGTATATGTTGATTTATGATTTGATGTAATTGGATATATGACGGTACATTAATATTAAAGTGATTGGATTAACAATATGCATTGATTTTAGAGTAAGCACAAAAAGTTATTAACAATGTAGATTGATTTTTGTGTTATAGTAATTTAAGATATTAATATTGGAGAGCAAGAGAGACAAGGTATCATGTTTACTACAACAGATCAATCTAAATATTTAAATGGTTTACGATTTAAATTTTCTTTTTCATATAATCGATATGAAAAGATAACAAAAATAACAAGGGAGGAAATAATAATAGTAGAAGAAAATAGTTTGAGATTAATTGTAACATGAGTACGTTCTTATTATTCACATTTTCTATCTTTCAACACTATTATTGTCACTTTGCATTTAAAAAAAATATTTCATCACTTTTCATCATTATAGTGATTAACAATAATTATCATCTCAACACACTGAGGTAACTAAGAAAATTTAAAATTAAAATGACCAAGTTAATCTCAGAAATATTTAGCATATTTAAAATGATTATATTAATATTTGATATATTTACATATTACTAATAAAAGTAATCATATCTTTGATAGATTTTCCTTGGCAACACACGACTGAAACGAGCCTAGATCCATCTTACATCTCAAAAATATACAAAAATTTTAATAATCTGAAAAATGTGACGTTGATTCCTCCAACTGGAACCAGCCTAGATCCATCTAACTCTGGATCTATCATGCGCAGAGAGGGATCAAATCTCTCGAGGTGCAAACCTTTCCTCAAGTTTTGCACTCAAAAAATAGGTTTGCACCTCGAGATATTTGATCCCTCTCGACGCATGATAGATCCATAGTTAAATGGATCTAGGCTGGTTATATAAAATAGATATAAGTCTTTTGGTTGATGAGCCTTCCTCAAACAAATGCCTTGTGCCAATAACAAGCATTCTCAACATATTTAAACACAAACACGATTATATATATGTATTCAAAATATTTATTCTTAAAAACTATCATAATGTTTTTTTGAAAATGCAAGGATTTTGTCAAAATATTTCTTGTTAAATTTGAAACGAAAAATAAAATTGAGTTTACTAAATATAATTAAAATTGAAAAATCAAAATTGATATAGGAAAGAATATATGAAAATCATTAGCAAAAATATGAATAACATAGAGACTATTTGATGAGAAACTTTTAGAATTATTGATTTTTGAGATGAAATATAGTATTTAATTATTGTTTTTAGGAATGCCTTTATTTAAGAAGTGGTGCTTTAAAATCGTAATTTTTTCAACGTATTCTTTTGACATTTAGAATCTTTTTAGTCATAACATATTAACAATTTTTTTATTTTTTTTTAGAATATTTATAGTCATAAAGTAACAAGTTTTTTTTTTCAAATGTTGTTTTTCCAAATCACAAATTTTGAAAATATTCATTGTTTATTGATGTATTTCCTTATTTTTGTGGTGAGTTTTTTTTTAGAATACAAGAATTTTAAATTATCCACATTGGTAGCCATAGTCATTTCAAATGCATACCAAGCTTCATCATTAAGAGAGTTAAATAATAAGAAATATGTATCATGGGGATGGAAGATATTTACAATTGCTGAGTAAACCAATAAATCTTAAATTTTTTACTTAAAAAAATTGTCTAGTTAATAATAAAATGATAATGTTAAAAATGTAATTAAAACTAAAGTTATGATACTTTAGTAAAGATATAATTAAAGAAATATTAATATATTAAATGATATACCATATGTTAAGTTAATAGTAAATAAATATGTTATTTATGTTATATCATTTAATATGTTAGTAAATATATTGTTGTATTATTTATGTGTTATCTTTTATGGGTATATTATATTATATGATGGTGGAATTTTAAGAATGAAAGAATTGTTGGACATGTTTGGAGGCTTTTAATGCAAGTAATGGGTAATTTTGGGAGTTTTTCATGTTTTATTTTCTAGCTATTTAAACTCTATAGTTTTGGACTACTCTATCATGAAAGTCACAACTCATAATGTAGACATGGTAGTCAATGGGAAGGATGAATCATGAAATATATTATTCATCTTTTAGATGCATAATTAATTGGTTGAAATCTAGAGAAACACACAATATTTTAAAGACTACCTAATGAATTAGGCGATGCCTTGATTTCCTAGAGATAGTGATAGATGGCAAGCTAATGATTAAGCTAGACATTCCATTGACCAATGATAAATATCATGAGATATTGTCCTCTCACTCCAACCATAAAGGTGATGAAATAGGGATTGATGTACCAGAAGTGTTGGATCCTTTGATATCTATAATTTTGAGTATAGATCATATTGTAAAGTTTAAAGTCCTTAACTCTAGTCAGCTTGTGGAAGGGGTTAGAGAGGTGTTATCAAGGATGGAGCTCAGGTCAAATCTTAAAGCATGCATCTTAGAGACAAATTAAATCCAATATGCAATAACACTTAGAATAAGAAAAATATGTATTATATATAGAAAGGATGAGGTGAAACTAGTGCTCAAACTTGAGATAGTATGGATACGGTTGAAGTCTTAATGAACCAACCCTTAATCAACAAGATTATTGGGAAACTGGTAAAATAATACTCTCTGATACCTTGGTTAGAAGAAATACAGTGAAATAATATTGGAATTACCCACCTCCCCCACACCCCCCCCCCGACCCCCAATATAAGTTGATGGCCATGGGATGGATATTCTTCAAATTCAATAAAGGAAAGGATAATACTATAATCTTTAAAATGACTAGATATAGGGGGCCTTCCACTTCGATACTACATAGTTGGAAGCTAGGGTTTGATCCCCATTGTGAACTAATGAGTATCCAACATGTTTGAATACTTCTCCTTGGGATAACACCAGAATTATGAAATGAGGTAGTTTTATGACCTATTAGAGGTAACATTGGATGTTTCATTATGGTTGAGGAAAATCTCTAGATTTCCTTAAACAAATTAATGGAGAAAGTTCTCATAAAAGTTGATATACGTATAGGTTGTCAACATAAATTGAATTTTTAAGACGGGAATCATTACTAATGTTATCACTCAGGTTTTCCTTGAAGTTGTGGAAAAGGAAAGTAAACCCGAGGTAACCACAAACCAACCTTCAGATACAGAATCTAGCCAATCTGTATCCAGAGAGGGCTCTCTCTTTAAAATTTAGCTTTGTTCTTAGAAATTTTTAGGCTAGTTATAAGTCCAAGAAATTTGGTTTGAATTTGAATGGTGGAATCCGCCAACTAAGGGTACGATTGAGTATTTCAGGCCATTGGGATATGGAGTCAAAAGGATGGCTTTACTGGATTAATATTCTACACACAAGATGTCTTTGCAGGGCAAGATAGCCAAACAGAGAACAATTTTAGAAATTAAAGTGAATGGAATGGATTTTGAAGGGATGAAAGGCAATTAAGGATCTTTCAACATGTTCAAAAGAAGGAAAGTGAATGATTACAAATAAAGAGCAGTTAAGAATTCTTTACTATAGTAATCAAAATGTTTAAACCAGCGAAGCAAGAGCAATTAAGAATTCGTTGCTTATAACCAGTTTAGCAGAAAACATTTAGAATAATCACAATTGAAATCAGAGTACACTTAAGTAAATTCTGATTTATTCTTTTATGTCAATTATTCAAATATGGAACAGAGTGATATTATAAACAGATATAAAACTTAAAACATAGGATAGAAATGACTTATTGAACTGTAGTCGGACACATGAATCCTACAAAAAGTCTTGAGCTTCAAATCATCATCCAGCAAGCCATAAAGAAGTTTCTCCAAAGCACTTTTATTCTAAAAGATCAATGTTACAGCAAAGTAGTAGAATCCACCCAAAATACTTCCAAGAGTGAAGTATTTATACAAATTCTAAACTAAAATATCTTGAAAAAATATCAATATTAGTTCACAAATCTCTCCAACTATTTTACATAAATAGAACTTAAGTAAAGGACACTCAAACTAATACATCTATTTGGAACTATTTTTTATGGATAGGTGATAACAAAGAGGAGAATTCGAATTTTATCCAACTCTTAGTTGATGATGAGGCATCCAAGTCGCTAACTGCTTCATTTTTTTGTGAATTCTGCTCCAACAATTCTGCAAACTTGGGGTCCAATGATATCTTTGTATTTCTAAATCCGTAACCGATATGTAAAACGTGAAAGAGGTTATTGTAGCTAAATATGTTGGTGAGATAAACCTCTTTCAGTTTCCTAAAATTCCTCTCCAGATGTGCACAATAGGCTTTGAACCACTATGTGTAAAACAGAGTTTTACAGAGTCTGAAAAATATCCTGTAAAGATGTGCATGTATCTCTCATTCTGAAATCACTGTGAAAAACGTGAGATAGGTTTTTGTAGATGGGTCTCTTAGGAACAAACACCTCCTTCAGTTTTGTATGATGTATTTTTTATTTACCACAATCTTCTCTGCAAAATGATGACTTAACTGGTATTTTCTGCAAAAAGTGCTTTCCAACATTGTTTAATATTTCCAAAAACATAATAGTTGTTAGAAATGTGAGAGAGGTTTTTGTAGATGGTCCTCTTAAGAACATAAACCTCCTTCAATTTCACAAAATTCATCTTGGATTGATCACAATAGTTTCTGCAAAATAATGACTAAAACATGAAATTTCTGCAAAAATATTACTTCTTGTTGTGTTTTTCATCTTTTCACTTTTTTTCTATTTTGACTGTTTTACTTTCACTTTAGATAAACTTCACTATTGGTGAAAGTATTCTCATCTATTTTTACCATTTTACTGCCTTTTGTATTTACTTTTACTGTTTACCTTTGACTGCTCTGTAACTTCATTTTAACTTTCACTCTTACTTTTACCTGATACACTTTAACCACTGATACTCTTTAACTGTTATGCTTTTACTATTCCTGTAAATTCTCATTTCACTTTTACCATTCACTGTGCACATTTCATCATTCTAATCTCTCTCTGACTTTTTATACAAACTTTTTGTTGAATGAAGATATTGAATTAAAATCTGAGAATTTGGAGCAAGCAATTTGTTAATGAAATCTAGGTCTACAGGGAGGTGATTGTAGGCTTTTTGAAAGACCTATGGAATGAGATCAGTCTGTGAAGGTTTAACTCTTCATGAGATAACTTGGCAGATTTCTCAAGCATATCTCCTATGGACAGGGGAGTCAAGGCTTGACCAGGTTGAAATTGAAGCATTTCATTAATAGACTGAGCAATTATGGGAAATAGGACATCTTGATTTGGGGATAAGACTGCTCTTTGGTTAGGATCATAGTTCGCATGGAAAAGATGGATGATTTTAGGGAAAATATGGACTGCTGGGAGAAGGTACATGGGCATATTGGATTCCAAGAGTCCAATTGTGTCAGAACCATTCAAATAATTGTCTCTGCAGCGACAAAATATTCGAAGGGGATTCTCACTGAGACCTAGGTCTTTTATTTGAAAATCCATATCGGCCAAAGGTAAATAATCCAAATATTTATGAGGAGTGTTTAGAGGTGCTATGCTCAAAGCCATTGGAGCTTCCATTTTTGGTTCTTGTGGATTCAAAAATGGAAATTCGGCTTATGGTGAAAATTGAGCAAATTTAAGGGTTTTGATGGGAAAAACAGGTACTATTGCAGGCTGGGAAATCAATTACAGTTCTTCGGGATTAAGGAGTGAACTAGCAATCAAATTTTTAACTCTATTTCAGTAAAATAAAGAGGAAAACCGAGTTTCTTACAGAGTTCCGTGCGTTTTTAGGGTAAATACCTGTTTTTGGAGAAAAGAGCGTTTCGAACAGACGTGGGTGAGTGCGGATAATCTTCTGAGAGGCTCGACTATGATTTTCTTTGACAGGAAAAGGTTGGCGGACTTCAGAATTTGAAATTCAAATTTTCTGCATGGAGGTGTAGTCATTCTGTTCATGCAGAATAATGAAAAAGACACGAATTTTTTGTTTTATTGGCAAAGTCAAACGGGAGGGAATTTTTTATTAATTTAATGACTGACGTCATTCTGTATGAGAGGTGAGTCACAGGAATGGGCGGTAAGTGGTATATTCCGCACCGCTTTTGGGAGCAGGTGGTATTTCACGAATTGGCAGCGATTCCATTGAGTGAATGACACGTGGTCAGAGCACTGTTTGGAAACCGCTTCCATTTCGCGAGTTAACATTCGGATGATGGATGGGCAGTGGAATGAATGAGAGTCGTGGATCCTCGAGCGATCGATCGAACGATGTTTCGGGGTGGGGAAATGGGGGAAAGATAATAAGTGGGCTCAACGCATTTGATTTTCGGGATTGAACTATTAATTAATCCAGATGATTAATTAATTTTGGTTTATGAAGAGTCGGGGTTACGGATGAATTATTTTCAAAGTTTGATTTGATGAAAGACTTTGGGTTTTTATTTTTTCATTTTAAACATATAAAATATATGCTTAAAGCCTTTTTCTCATATATATTTTATTATATGGTAATTAAATTAATGAAATTCATTTACCATAGGGGGCGGGGATAATTATAAAGATATATTTTTAGCCAAAGGGCATTGTAATGTGGGATTTTTGTTTAATCACGTGGGTTAAATACTTTGGCTAAAAACTTATAGTAAGAGGATTTTGGGGATATTATTATAAAGGGGAGTTATATATAATAGGATAAGGTCATTTCTATAAGTATTTAATATATAAAGTTAGAAATTAACATGAAAAATGAGAGAAAGCGCTAAGTATAAAACACCATAATAATGTATTTAACTTATGCTTTGCATGAAATGGATTTTTATGGATCATTGCATGTTTTTCCTAAGCAAAATGAAATTTTTCTTAGGAAAAGATTTTTATGAATGAATGAGTATGATGATGAATATTTTTAAATACTAAGGTTTTCTCCAATCATTGGGCCGAGGGTCTGGTCCCTCCAAAAGTCAAGGAAATGCCTTGAGCCCCTTTAATCTTCAAATTCCTTAGCACTTAGGGGAAATTAGTAAATTGTTAGGGAAAATTTGAGATGGGAAGTTAATAATTTTGACCTTGCTGTGTTCTGAAATTTTTTCAATGTGGTGTTCTGCCTTTGCACCTGGTGATGAAAGTAAAAGATTACAAACATTTTAAAGCCATCATTCATCACATGAGAATTTGCAATGCCATATACCTACCCTATCTACTTTCTCTACCATTTTTTCTTCTTTATTAGGGTGCACTTAGACTGGCAAACCCTTATCAATCTTCTTTTCCTTTTACATGGAAAATCTATCTATTTCTACACTTATTACATCCAAGGGCTCAGATTAAACTGTTGAGCGCATTTTATTAACTCTACCTATCTACTTATCTTCCAAGATTAAACTGTTTGGTAAAACATTTATTCTCTATTCTACAACATGAAATTGAAAAATGAATGAGTCAAGTTTAAACAGTTTGACTCTTCATAAATTGTGGCAAAAGTTTGACAAACTGCACACAATTTTGTTTATTACAAAAAATGAAATAGTAGTGGCATTTGGACTTGCACACTTTCCTGGTCTATTTTTGTTTGGGGTTCATTTCTTTCACTTTTTTGACCATTTTATTCTTTTTACCCTTTTATTTTTCTTTTAGGGTATACCCTCTTTACATTTTTTAAATTTTTTGATTTTTTAAAAATATGGAACACCTTTGCACAAGAAAAAGGTTTGAACATATTGCATAGTTCAATAAGACAATCATGAAAAATGACACCTATTGGTATAGGAGTCTAACACTAGCTCCACTTGGGGATGGCTTTTCCTAGTGAAAAGTCAAGAACAACAGGTCAAATGCCTCAAAATGTCTTCAAACTGAACCATGTAATATTCTTTTCTGGTGACTTTATTGTATATATGATAGTAAAACTTCTGAAGCTTAGGGCCTTCACTTCGGGCTTCAACTTCAGCAATTCACCATCCAATCAAAACTTAAAACTTTATTTCCTAGTTGGAAATCTTCTGCCTTGTTCCAATCCCAAACATGCATTTGTTGTGGTTGAAAATCTTGAATTAAATATAGTCCTTTTTCTGCAACCTGAAATCTGATCTGAAACTAAAACAACACACAAAAATTTTCAAACCAACTTAATGAAAAACTAGCTGAAAATTGAAAACTAAAAAAAATGCTCAAAATTATGAGCTTATTAGCACTCATTTTCCTACTCTAATCTACTAAAAATCTTATTAAATCAGGTAATACAAAAATGCCAATGAAGCCAATCAAGTAGCTGTAAAAATAAATGGATAATTTGATTGCTTGTGATAAAAATTGGAAGTATGTTATGATCATGTGCCTTTATAATAAATGATATGACGTGTAAAGGCCACTTTTGATGTATTTGATCCTTATAGAGAAAACTTGTTTGTAGATTTGGGCTCAAAAGATTCTCCATATAATCTGATATAGGATCACTAAAAGCATGATGTATGTTATTTACTTATAGGCCTTCAATGACTAATTGTTCAATTGAATTATGAATATTAGACCATGAACTTATTTCTTCAGTCTTGTGTTTGAAAGAATAATCATCTTCAATATGCAATTCAAAAGATAGTACAATTTCCTCTTGCTTTGGAGAAGGAAGATTTTCAAAGAATTCTTTAGGATTTGGAAATTGTATGATTGAATTTGAGAATGCAAAAGTTTGATTTCATTTTCATAATTTTCAGAAATTATATCAAGAAGCCATTTTTTAATTCAAGGAGAACATTTTCTTGATTTAAAAATAAGAAAGAAAGCTCTTAGAAAATTCTCATCAAGCTGAAGTTCTAATATCTCATCCCTCAAAATAGCTAGTGATTGTTTTGTGAAATTATCATAATTATCATCATACTGATCATATTTAGGCAAATCTTCAGAATAAGGAATGTCATCAATTATAAACATTGGATCAACATATTTCTCTTCCAACAATCCCAATATGTCTTGATTAGATTGGTTGCATTCTTTTTGAAAGTCATTATTTTGCTCAATAGGTGTGCTATCAAGCAATGGGCCTTTTTGGGAAAGTAGAATAACATGAGCATCAACTTGTTCTTATGTCCCTTCATGGATAAAAACTTTTGTACATTCATCAACATTAGAAGAAGTAGAAACAATTTCTTCATTATGTAAATATTTTGAGGATGGTTGCATGTTTAGAAGAAAATTGATTTCTTCTTCGATGAGGGGGGGTGGGAATTTCTGAATTCTTAGATTGAAATGACAATTGTTTTTTCCCTTATCTAAAATTTGATCATGAGGTTGATTATTTTCTTTAACTTCATTCAAAACATTAAATGAAACATCATTTGTTAATACAGAGGGGTTTTGTGGATCTTGATTTATTTCCTGATTTATTTCATCTTTGTTTAACTCCTCTTGATTATTATGACTTTTAACTTGAGAATGAAAGTTTTGGACTTCTTCTAATAAATCTTCAAGAAACTAATTTCCAAAATCTTCATCAATATTTTTAAGGTAATGTATAAGATCTTCAGTTTGATCACAAAAAATTTTAGCTAATGATAAAGATGGAAAATCTTCTTTGTAATGCTCATAAAATACCTTATGAAAATCTTTTAGAGAAAACAAACTTGCAGGTTTGAGAGCTTCGTACCATTCCCTTGCTTTTCCTTCTAAGGTTCCCATGAATATTTTCATGAGGCAATCCTCATGCCAATCACCCTTCAATCTTGATGAGTGTATATGAAATTTAATGAGATGTAGTAAAGGATCATCAATATTCTCATCTTGAAACATGGGCAGATTTTCACCCCAATTTACCTTCGGTAGTTTGTGTGGAAATCCGGGTATGTGATCTCTGCTCATGGGAGCATATCTTTGTTTTATTCTTGGATCATCTTGAAAATCAGCCATAATGAAAAGCCACTTTATCTGTACAACCAAGTTAGATCTTTATATAAAATACAATACATATTGAATCTTAACGAGAAAGAACATAATGTCTTGGATTAAGATCCAAGTTGAAAGCCTGATCTTTCCATATTGTTCTTCGAGGTTCATTCCTCCAGTGGAGTCTTGATTGTGAAATGGATTTGGAGTCGCCAGGTGGATGATTTTAACCTTTGTGTGTCTGATCCCTGTCCACCATCATAGATCAGATCTAAACCTGTAAAACAATTCTGAAGAAAAATTTAGTTCTTCAGGAAACCAAATTTTGAGTATTTTATGATTATTTTGTTTTTTTATGAATTTTCAAAACAACTTCTATGATTTCTTTAAGAGGCTTTAGATATGAGATTTAAACTTTCTTAAAGACTTATTAAACTAGAGAAACTGATGAAATGTTTGAAACCAAAGTTCAGTCTATAAACTAGACCGGAGATTGACTGAAGTAGCATTTATTTACTATGCAATTGCAGAGCAAAAGCATTTCAAAGGCTACCTGGCTAATCTTCAGGCTCCGTCTGTAGTTTATAAATCAAACTAAAGTAACAATAAAAATGATTCAGTCCCTAGTATGGTCGCCACTATGTTATCACTCAGATTTTCCTTGAAGTTGTAAGAAAAGGAAAGAAACCCGAGGTAACCACTAACCAACCTTCAGATACAGAATCTAGCCAATCTGTATCCAGAGAGGGCTCTCTCTTTAAAATTTAGCTTTGTTCTTAGAAAGTTTTAGGCTAGTTATAAGTCCAAGAAATTTGGTTTGAATTTGAATGGTGGAATCCGCCAAATGAGGGCAAGATTGAATATTTCAGGCCATTGAGCTATGGAGTCAAAGGAATGGCTTTACTGGATTAATATTCTACACACAAGATGGCTTTGCAGGGCAAGATAGCCAAACATAGAACAATTTTAGAAATTAAAGTGAATGGAATGGATTTTTGAAGGGATGAAAGGCAATCAAGAATCTTTCAACATATTCAAAGAAAGAAAGTGAATGATTACAAATAAAGAGCAATTAAGAATTCTTTACTATAGTAATCAAAATGCTTAAACCAGCGAAACAAGAGCAATTAAGAATTCGTTGCTTATAACCAGTTTAGAAGAAAACATTTAGAATAATCACAATTGAAATCAGAGTACACTTAAGTAAGTTCTGATTTATTCTTTTATGTCAATTATTTAGAAATGGAACACAGTGATATTATAAACAGATATAAAACTTAAAACATAGAATATAAAAGACATATTGAACTGTAGTCGGACACATGAATCCTGCAAAAAGTCTTGAGCTTCAAATCATCATCCAGCAAGCCACAAAGAAGTTTCTCCAAAGCACTTTTATTCTAAAAGATTAATGTTACAGCAAAGTAGTAGAATCCACCCAAAAGACTTCCAAGAGTGAAGTATTTATACAAATTCTAAACTAAAATATCTTGAAAAAATATCAAGATTAGTTCACAAATCTCTCCAACTATTTTACATAAATAGAACTTAAGTAAAGGACACTCAAACTAATACATATATTTGGCACTATTTTGTATGGATAGGTGATGAAAAATAAGAGAATTTGAATTTGATCCAACTCTTAGTTGATGATGAGGCATCCAAGTCACTAACTGCTTCCTTTCTTTGTGAATTCTGCTCCAACAATTCTGCAAACTTGGGGTCCAATGGTATCTTTTTATTTCTCAATCTGTAATAGATATGTAAAACTTGAAAGAGGTTATTGTAGATAAATATGTTTTTGAGATAAACCTCTTTCATTTTCCTTAAATTCCTCTCCATATGTTCACAATAGGCTCTGCCAAAATATGTGTAAAACAGAGTTTTACAGAGTCTGAAAAATATCCTGTAAAGATGTGCATGTATCTCTCATTCTGAAATCACTGTGCAAAAAGTGAGATAGGTTTTTGTATATGGGTCTCTTAGGAACAAAAAATCCTTCAGTTTTGTATGATGTATTTTTTATTTACCACAATCGTCTCTGCAAAATGATGACTTAACTGGTATTTTCTGCAAAAAGTGCTTTCCAACATTGTTTAATATTTCCAAAACCATAATAGTTGTTAGAAAAGTGAGAGGGGTTTTTTTAGATGGTCCTCTTACGAACATAAACCTCCTTCAGTTTCACAAAATTCATCTTGAATTGATCACAATAGTTTCTGCAAAACAATGACTAAAACATGCAATTTCTGCAAAAATATTACATCTTGTTGTGTTTTTCATCTTTTCACTTTTTTGCTCTTTTGACTGTTTTACTTTCACTTTAGATAAAATTCACTATTGGTGAAAGTATTCTCATCTATTTTTACCATTTTACTGTCTTTTGTATTTAATTTTACTGTTTACCTTTGACTGCTCTGTAACTTCAATTTAATTTTCACTCTCACTTTTACCTGATACACTTTAACCACTGATACTCTTTAACTGTTATGCTTTTACTATCCATGTAGATTCTCATTTCAGTTTTACCATTCACTGTGCACATTTCATCATTCTATTCTCTCTCTGACTTTGTATACAAACTTTTTGTTGAATGAAGATATTGAATTAAAATCTGAGAATTTGGAGAAAGCAATTTGTTAATGAAATCTAGGTCTGCAGGGAGGTGATTGTAGGCTTTTTGAAAGACCTGTGGAATGAGATCAGTCTGTGAAGGTTTAACTCTTCATGAGATAACTTGGCAGATTTCTCAAGCATATCTCCTATGGACAGGGGAGTCAAGGCTTGACCAGGTTGAAATTGAAGCAATTCATTAATAGACCGAGTAGTTATGGGAAATAGGACATCTTGATTTGGGGATAAGACTGCTCTTTGGTTAGGATCATAGTTCGCATGGAAAAGATGGATGATTTCAGAGAAAATATGGACTTTTGGGAGAAGGTACATGGGCATATTGGATTCCCAGAGTCCAATTGTGTCAAAACCATTCAAATAATTGTCTCTGCAACGACAAAATATTCGAAGGGGATTCTCACTGAGACCTAGGTCTTTTATTTGAAAATCCATATCGGCCAAAGGTAAATAATCCAAATCTTTATGAGGAGTGTTTAGAGGTGCTACGTTCAAAGCCACCAGAGCTTCCATTTTTGGTTCTTGTGGATTCAAAAATGGAAATTCGGCTTATGGTGAAAATTGAGCAAATTTACGGGTTTTGATGGGAAAAACATGTACTATTGCAGGCTGGGAAATCAATTACAGTTCTTCAGGATTAAGGAGTGAACTAGAAATCAAATTTTTAGCTCTATTTTAGTAAAATAAAGAGGAAAATCGAGTTTCTTACAGAGTTCCGTGCGTTTTTAGGGTAAATACCTGTTTTTGGAGAAAAGAGTGTTTCGAACAGATGCGAGTGAGTGCGGATAATCTTCTGAGAGGCTCGACTACAATTTTCTTTGATAGGAAAAGGTTCGCGGACTTCAGAATTTTAAATTCAAATTTTATGCCTGGAGGTGTAGTCGTTCTGTTCATGCAGAATAATGAAAAAGACACGAATTTTTTGTTTTATTGGCAAAGTCAAATGGGAGGGAATTTTTTATTAATTTAATGACTGACGTCATTCTTTACGGGAGGTGAGTCACAGGAATGGGCGGTAAGCGGTATATTACACATCGCTTTTGGGAGCAGGCGGTATTTCACGAATTGGCAGTGATTCCATTGAGTGAACGACACGTGGTCAGAGCACTGTTTGGAAACTACTTCCATTTCGCGAGTTAACATTCGGATGATGGATGGGCAGTGGAATGAATGAGGGTCGTGGATCCCCGAGCGGTCGATCAAACTGTGTTTCGGGGTGGGGAAATAGGGGAAAGGTAATAAATGGGCCCGATGTGTTTGATTTGCGGGATTGAACTATTAATTAATCCAGCTGATTAATTAATTTTGGTTTATGAAGAGTCGGGGTTACGGATGAATTATTTTCAAAGTTTGATTTGGTGAAAGACTTTGGGTTTTTATTTTTTCATTTTAAACATATAAAATATATTCTTAAAGCCTTTTTCTCGTATATATTTTATTATATGGTAATTAAATTAATGAAATTCATTTACCATAGGGGGCGGGGATAATTATAAAGATATATTTTTAGCCAAAGGGCATTGTAATGTGGGATTTTTGTTTAATCACGTGGGTTAAATACTTTGGCTAAAAACTTATAGTAAGAGGATTTTGGGGATATTATTATAAAAGGGAGTTATACATAATAGGATAAGGTCATTTCTATAAGTATTTAATATATAAAGTTAGAAATTAACATGAAAAATGAGAGAAAGCGCTAAGTATAAAACACCATAATAATGTATTTAACTTATGCTTTGCATGAAATGGATTTTTATGGATCATTGCATGTTTTTCCTAAGTAAAATGAGATTTTTCTTAGAAAAAGATTTTTATGAATGAATGAGTATGATGATGAATATTTTTAAATACTAAGGTTTTCTCCAATCATTGGGCCGAGGGTCCGGTCCCTCCAAGAGTCAAGGAAATGCCTTGAGCCCCTTTAATCTTCAAATTCCTTAGCACTTAGGGGAAATTAGTAAATTGTTAGGGAAAATTTGAGATGGGAAGTTAATGATTTTGACCTTGCTGTGTTCTGAAATTTTGCCAATGTGGTGTTCTGCCTTTGCACCTGGTGATGAAAGTAAAATATTACAAACATTTTAAAGCCATCATTCATCACATGAGAATTTGCAATGCCATCTACCTACCCTATCTACTTTCTGTACCATTTTCTCTTCTTTATTAGGGTGCACTTAGACTGGCAAACCCTTATCAATCTTCTTTTCCTTTTACATGGCAAATCTATCTATTTCTACACTTATTACATCCAAGGGCTCAGATTAAACTGTTGAGTGCATTTTATTAACTCTACCTATCTACTTATCTGCCAAGATTAAACTGTTTGGTCAGATATTTATTCTCTATTCTACAACATGAAATTGAAAAATGAATGAGTCAAGTTTAAACAATTTGACTCGTCATAAATTGTGGCAAAAGTTTGATAAACTGCACACAATTTTCTTTATTACAAAAAATGAAATAGTAGTGGCATTTGGACTTGCACACTTTCCTGGTCTATTTTTGTTTGGGGTTCATTTCTTTCACTTTTTTTACCATTTTATTCTTTTTACCCTTTGATTTTTCTTTTAGGGTATACCCTCTTTACATTTTTTAAATTTTTTGATTTTTTAAAAATATGGAACACCTTTTCACAAGAAAAAGGTTTGAACATATTCCATAGTTCAATAAGACAATCATGAAAAATGACACCTATTGGTATAGGAGTCTAACAACTAATTTAATCATTAGACTATTAGAATTGTTTCATTGATTAATGTGTCATTGGGAAGACCCTTTGTGGAGGAAGTGTAGCATCTAGAGACCTTAATGTTAGCCTAAGAAGAAGTGGTGGATTAGAAAATAAGATTTCTTCAATGATTATACTCCATTGATCAAGAAGAACCAAAAGGAAGAACGTCACCCATTCATGGGGTTGACATCAGCCTAGCTCTCCCTAAATAGAGACAAGACTTCTCAGCGTAAAAACGGGCAGTCCCATCAGGATTTAACTTCAATTGGTGCATATAAAGGCATGGAGTATCTTTATTTGGATTCACAAACTCTATTTTTTTAAATAAAGAGGCCCTGTCAATTAAAGGATATATTTTGGAGGGGAACTCCAAATAGTTTTTATACCTAGTGGTGTTTCATTAATTCATCTCTAAAGTTTCATTAAGGGTGGCCACTCAATAATGTGCACAAGTTGTGGATACTTACATAATCAACTTTATCTCCTATGTCATTTTTCCCGTAATAAATATAGCATGGAAAATGAAGGATGAAGGATCAAGAGTGCTTTAGGTTTGATGCACAATAAAATGGATCAAACAGGGAGAAAATTATATATCTAAAAAAAAAGAATTGAAGGCCTAGAGGGAGTTAAAGGTAGAAAAATAAATGACCATACAAGGGATGTTTAGAGTACAAAATCTTGGGAAGGTTTCTACATCATGATTTCTCTGTCCTTTAACATTAGTAGGTTAGGGGGTTTTCCTACTGAATTTATCCCTCATAATGTTTCTTTTAATGTATAGGTTGGATGTGATTATGTTCCAGGAGGCAATGTATGAGGCGACTAAATCAATTGAGTTTATTTCCTCTAGCTTAAAGTAGAAAAATATTTGTGGTATGGATGCCTAAGGATTATCTAATGGTTTAATAACTGGTTAGAATGATAGATTTGAGGCAACTTATTTTATCTTTCTAATTTCTAGAATTATGGTTGAAGGAAGGGCCAAGGGCATAGATGAACTATTCAAACTTGTGAACTTGTAGGCTCCATATCAAATTGGTTACAGTTCTAGAATATTTTAAAATACCAATGAATCTTGAGTTTGTGATCATAGGAGTTGACTTAAATCTTACTCTAAATTCAAGAGAATATTAGGGTGAGGTTTCTTGGTCAGAACCACTAGAAAAATATTTCACTCGTGTAGTTGAAGACTTAATATTGATGGATGTTGAATCAATTAAGGTGGTTTAAATTTGGTGAAAGTCCAAAAGTAGCAAGGTTGGTGTTTTGAAGAAATTGGATCATTTTATTATACCTTGAGGAGATTTGTAGATAAAAATCATTTGGTAGGTTTTAATGGGAACCATAACCATCTGCCTACCCTATTTTAGTTTGAGGTAGAGAATTAAAATGCCTCATTTTCATTTAATTTTAATCACTCTTGGCTCTTAGAGGAAAGCTTTCGACATATGATTCTAAGCAATTGGATAAAATAGAAATTTTTCACTAGTGAATCGACAATGCTTTAATTCTCAACAACTTTATTAGACTTGAGAAAGTGGCTGCAATTTGCGAAAAGGTAGAAGAAAAATAATACCAAAAATACTTGAAGGTTGTGGATGAAATGACATAGGAGCTTTTTTAACAAAATACCAGTGGTATTTTCAATGAGGATGAGGATGAATGGTTAAAATACCTTTTAGTTAAAAACAAAGTCCTTTCGAAGGTCAAAGAAACTAAGTGGAAATTTAAAATCCATTTAATTTGGTTTTTTGTGGAGATAATAATATGAAGTGTTATCAAACACGTTTCCTATAAAAGGAAATTTAACCATATTTTGGAGTTGATAGGTCTATATGGTTCACATGTCTCATCCTTCAAAGATATTTCCCATGTAAGTAAACAACACTTCCAATCCTTGTATAAGGAAAGTGATGTAGGTAGTATAAGGGAGATTATCAAAGTAGTTAGATTTTTTTGTATATTCTTTAATGATGAGATGAATGAATTTATAGACTTATTGGTAACAAAATAAGAATTAAAAGATGTTCTCAGGACTTTTCAGCTGACCAAAATTCCACTCCTTAATTCTTGGATTGTGGGATTGCTCTAAGGATTCTATGACTTCTTATAGGATAAGTTTCTTAGGGTGATTTAGGAAGGAAGATGATGTGGAAAGATATTAGGGAATTTTATAACACATAATTAAAAAATAATGACCTTTCACCTTCGATGATTTCATAACAATATCCCCCAAGTCTAAAATCTAGTAACCCAAATAATTAGTTGTCATATCTATGCACGCCCAAGATGAAATATGCCACATGGATTTTATTTATAGGTGGATCGAGATGGATTAGTGTTAGTTGGATTTCTCCTAGGTTAGGCAAGGAAGGCACCAATTCACGGCCAATTATCAAGGCAAACATATGGTGACAATGCATACAATACAATAGAAATTAAATAGTTGATAAATTTAAAGGTTTTGGGAAGTGGCATGGGTATTTTAATGTATTACATGTCATGTAGATATCCTATTCCAACATAAAAGCAATTACCCATGTCATTGAAACTTGTATATGTTAATGGCATTACCCCAGATTACTCTATTTTTTAGATGTAAACAATTAACAAGTTTGTATGTCCTCAGGAGTTATTCATGGTTGAATACACCATCCCCTATATTATAAAACATATATAAAAATTAAAGGTTGAAGGTTGATGCTTGTAATATTAAAGGATTGATTAAGAACATAATCAATCTCTGTATTACAAAGTTGTTCAAATTGTCCAATTTGAAGGCCATATCTTGGTGTATATTGTAGGTTGATGATAAAGTATATGTGGATCCATGTTGAGTCTATCCAGACTATCTTTATAATTTTAATTTCAACATGTTTATTCATCTTTTAATATAAATGATGCTATTATGAGTTTTATTTCATAGCAAAGTACTTATAATATAGTTTTCCTTTGTAGCACAGTTCAACAGGTATGCCCCCTACCTCTTTTGAGTTGAAAATCATTTATTTATTCGTTATATTAGGTAATTAGATATAGTTTTATTTTTATTTTTATTTTTTAGATTAATATTTCAAATCACTGTCATTTATGTTCTTGAACATTCATATGTCCATTGCAAAAGTGTGGATTCCCTATAGAGGCTAGGAATGGAAGGTTGAATAATGAAAGTGATTTTTAAGGAATTGAAAAACCATTTGATGTCTTTAATGCAAAACAAATTACTGTGATCAAAGCTCATAAAATTATCTTGTAAAAATAATCCTAATAATGCAAAAAACTTGTAGATTTTTAATTTCTTCATTATTGATTATGTTCTTTTACATGTAAAGTGTGGATTCCCCCTACAAAAGTTAGGTATTGAAGGTTGAAGAATGAAAGTGCTTCTTAAGGAACCATATAACCATTTAATGTCACTGATGAAAAACAAAGGAATATGACTGGACTTCAAAAAGTGCAGTTGAAAACATAAGGTAAGTGATCCAAAAAACTTTTGCAGCCCTATATTTTTCATTCTGATAGAATTTTATTACCAGTGCATGTCTTAGAGCATTATGTTGTAAAATTTCTTTTGCAGCTTGAGAATATTTTTTTTATTAGATTGACACACACAATGTTGGTGTTTACAAGTTTATGACCATATATTGGAAATTGAATATAATAGAATTTAAAAAATTAAATTTATTGACAACAACCATTCCAAACTAAAGGAGGTTCTATTCAATAAATTTTGAACAACCTCCTCATTTAATCAAAATATGTTTACTATAATTTAAAGGTTCCTCAAATTTGATGTAGACGAAAACTTGGAATTCTAGGAACCTTGTCCAAATTTAAGAGTAGGAGGCGACACAAAATATATTTTAAATAATCTGATCAAAGTAATGGAGGTTGTATAGAATTAATTTTGAACAACCTCCTCAAATTCTATGTGGATAAACTTTTGACAATCTAGGAACCCCTTCAAATTTAAAGATAAAATATTAATAGGATGTATGCCCTTATAATAAATACTTTTTAATTGAAAAAAGTTATAAAATGGATCATTTTTCCTACTTATTTCAAAATATCTCAAGATTTACTATTAAAAATATTATTATTATGTAGGGAATAAATATCATGTAATAATTGTTCTATAACTAATCAATATTACATATTAATTATTATATCACACAATAATTGTCATATGACGATTATTACATAATACTTATTTATTACATTATGATCATAAATTTAATAACATATCATAAATATATCACATTTTTTGGAATAATAAAAAAGTACTTACATTTTTTGGAATAATAAAAAGTAACTAATAGTTAACGACATGTCCTTCTTTCTAAGAAGTTCAAATCTAAAAGGGGTTTTCCCATAAATAAGTGTCCTATACAACAATTTTGGTGTTTATTTATTATACTTAAACTTAAGTGTTTCATGTTTACATATTTAAAATAATGAATAATATATGTCTACATTTAAATATTAATTTTTTCCAATGATTTGTTAGGAAACATAGAAAATAGTTGATATATTCTCCATAATAAAATAGTTTCAGTACCATGGATATATCAAATCTATTGAAGTGAAAATTTCTTTTATAGTGTAATATAAAAAAATTCATTGATTAAATTGCATTTTTTAATGTATAAATAGATTCAATCTCTTGAAAATAACTTTAAGCACTTGGATTAGATAGACTACACAACTTAATTAGGAAAAAATTATTCAAAAAGCAAAAATGATTGAAATATTATATTTAAAATCTAATTTATTATTTATTATTAATATTTGTATAAATGGAAATATTAATTTTATATTAAGAATTAACTGAATTACACACATTTTTTTATTATTTTTATTAAAAAATTCTATAAAGAAATATTTGATTTTTTTACTTAGAGTATATATACTTATTTTCTCATATATATATATATATAAATTTAAATTTTATATTGAAATATGTTTAATAAGTATAAAAATTATACATCTTTCACATTCAAAAGTAAAAATGCCTTTTTATTTTTTAAAATTAATATAAAATTTTGTTAATATTTTATTTATAACTGAGAATAAGAATAAACTATTTATGGGGATAGACATTTCTTTTGAATCTGTATTTCTTTTGAATGTATTCACTATGTAATTTTGGATTGCTGACATTTGTTGAGTGAATTAAAGACACATATCTCTCGTCTCCATTTTACTCCTAAATTTACATATGTCTCTTCAGTTATAGCAAAAGGCATTTAGTTAGGAGCCGAAGGGTGACCCATGAGCATGACGATCAAGGAATTTGTCCGTTTGTTATTTTTGTGCTTCAATGCTGGATATTATGTGTGTATACCCAATGTTGCAACAGGCTACATGATACTATACGTGGAACCACAATGTTGCGGCAAGGCTACAGTTCGACCTGCTCAAAGCCACTAAAGGCCAGAAACTGCTACTGGAAATATCTCGTCTCTTTGAGTAAAAATTCCCCCACTTTCGTCTCGTACTTGCACTTGTATAGAGCTGATTTTATGAAGCAACAGGTTCCTTCTTCACAATAGTAACAACAAAAGAGTGTTCCCATTTCGCATGCATTGCAATGGTTCTCAAATAGAACAGTCACATGGCCTCAATAATTCCAACGCTCTAGTTAGTTGCTTTCTCATAGCCTTTACCTTGAAATTAATTTCAGGTGCCATATATTCGGTAGTCCCACACATACTATTGGATCGACCTGACTTATCTACTCCCTTTGCCAGAGCAAAGTCAGTCAACTTAACCTATAATATTTCCCAGTGGAAATTAGCAATTGTGTTATTTTGAAATTTGAATAAGAATATCCAGCAAGAAGCTTGAAAGAATTTGGATTAACAATGATTTGACAAAGACAATTCAACAAATAACTTGAGGTATATGTTATGCTATATAACCGTTGTCGATCACTTGTGCCACTCCCATAGTTTATTTTCTTCTCCTGAATGCAAATTCGATTACTTTCTCTCACGTTCAAAAAATTAAAAAAAAAATGTTTTTCAAATGTATTTGACGGTAAATAAATGAAACGTATTTGACCGTAAATAAAAGAAATTACCAAACTTCAAAAGTGACAATGAAAAAATATAGAATCAATAATTTTGACGTACAATAATTTAAAGTCTTGTAATAATTTTTAATGGTTGGTTGACACGGAGGCCAATTTCCCAAAGGTATGTTCAAAGTTATTTGCAATTGACAGTGATGTTGTATACTTTTATTAATTAATTTTTAAAAATAAATGAGTCATTGATTTAAATATTTAATGATTTGCAAAGTTAGATTGTGCTTCCTTATTATGGATATTTTCTTCATTGCATGAGATGATGAATAACTAGATAATAAAACTTAGTTTTTTATTCTAATTTCACTAATGAATCCATTCTTTTGGGACCATGAAATATAATCATAAATGTAAAGGGATTTCTAAGGAAATCATGCAAGAAATGTGTATTTCATTGTTTATACTTTAATATAAAATTAAGTTTATATAAAATATATCATTGTTCATACTAAGTAAGATCATCACAATACAATTTTAACATTTCATTTAATAAAATCATTCAAAAATCATTTTAATATTTCTATTTATAAAATGTTTATTCACAATAATATATTATCATAAGTCTCTTTTTTCAAATCATTGCATAAAATCATTTTACCATTTTTTACATATTTTGTAATTAATTTTGAAAATTTTATTTTTCCAACTCAATTTTATCAATACTCAAATTAAAAATATTGAACATATTAAAATAAAATTGAAAATCAATTTACAATCGCCTTGTTATAACATCTTCCGCAGCTTCTGTCGGTATTTCTTGCAACCACATTGTTGATGTTCAAAAAGCATTTGCAATATATACAATATTAATGAAATTAAAAACAATGAAGTGAATAATTTCTCCCCTTTCGATCAAGAAAATGGGCAGGAGCTTCCACAAAGGAGTTAGAGCAAGCAAACCCAATGTAAGGATTTTAAGCTAGTCACTGGGAAAAGACCACCTTCTGTGAGTGAGAACACTGAGAAGGTTGATAGTAATCTGCTTGAATGCGTGAATATCTATTTTCATGTATTATAAATTCATAAAATATATTTTTTAACCATTCCACTCCTCATTTTGCAGTGTACATGGTAGATGCGGGAGAAACCATAAGGAAATTCGAAAAAATATGTTCTTCCTCAGGTAATATTTTTTAATAATTTCATTCCAATATAGTTTTTATTGCCAAATGTTTGGTTTACCATGTGACTTTCATAATTAGCTTTTCTTCTGAAAAAAGACTTTCATAATTAGCTAATATTTTTAATCTATTTTATAAAATTTAAATTTAAATAAGGTCTATTTAATGATACATAAAAAAGCTTTCAAATAGAATTAATTTAAAAATGGAAATTTTTATAAAAACTACAATTGTTGGAGTATTTGAAACTATGATTTCATATTGCAATAAAGAATAATTTACCTAAATTGAGATTAAAGAAAAAGAAAAAAAGAGAAATATTAATTTTGTTTACACATGTTTATTTTCAATTTTATTTCATAAGGAATATTTTATAAATGATAATGAATATTTTTTAAAGGAAGTGTAACATCCTCCGATATCTTCACATGGAAATATAAGGAGTTAGAAATTTTTCATACAAATTACCCATGGGTAAGTATCCAAATCATTATTGAAGATTCCTCACTAATCATTAGATATAATGTTCACCAGTAACAACCATTAACAACCACTATTGTAGTACATTAACATATAACTGTATGACGTAACCTTGCATTCATTTCATTAGTCATGTAGTCGTCACATACTTTACATTATGAACATATCAATAAGACAGGAATCAACATCATTAAACACAATAATCAATCACATCATTGAACACCAATATACCTTGGAGACCTCGTAGGGTGAAAACCAGCAAACGTTTAATTTTATTATTAAACGCTCGTGAGGGTATTCACCCCTCACTCAATGGCTCATAAGGGAAACCACCCCTTAACCATTGTTATAAATATTACAAGGATTATATACAAATATCTAGCTTAAAGCCATTACAATAATTATGATATCATTTACCCACTAATCTTCATATCTTCATAACTTGGTGGCATGGATGTACCTACAATGGACCATCGTTCATTGGACCATCCTGCAGCTCGCATTCATCTGCATGAACCATTAATCGTTTGCCTGCCACCATGTTAAGCATAATATTTCCTTTGTACAAGTTAACATCATTTCCTGCTAATGTTGTCTTCAACATACATTTATGTCAAGATTCATAAAGTATTAATCAACCCATTCCTAAATATATACTAGTGATGCTTCTCCATCTACTCATGTACATTCATGACATGCAAGTAAAATATCTTGACATGCTTCCTTTAACAGCACTGCATATGTGCTAGTTATAAGCAATCACGTTAACTAATATTTCACTTGCATAAGCACACATTCCTGCAAGATAATAGCTACATCTACCAAGAATTTCCTCAAAAGAAATTGATACATCAGTTACGATCTTTGTGCATGCGATTTACATAAATTTTATCAAAATAACTAACCCTTGCATGAAAATACATAAAGAAAACTAATCACAGCAAATGTTGTTCCTATGCATACAAATTCATATAGCTTCCAACAGAATCTTCCCAATGGAATTCTTAAAACAATCAAGCGTGCAACCACATGTTTCATTTTCGATAAAACTTAGGTAATATAACATAAAAATACATGTATTATTTTCGAAACATTATAAAAACATTACCCACATATATATTCCAAGGAAACCAACGCATTAATATGGGTTCTATGCATGTACTCTATCTTCTTTTCCAAAGAATATTTCCCAATGTAGGCTAACTAAACATGCTATAATTTCCCACATACAACTGTATATTTTTTCCAATGAAAAGTAATACAAATCTTGCAGGCATATACATGATCTTATTCTGAAAGAAACTAACATAATAATTATGATAGCATAATGTATTCACATATAATTTTTCGAGATGGATATAGCTAAATAGATCTTCTATCCATGTAAAGAACATAAATCTCTAACACAATGACTATTCTTTATGCATGCAAGAGCTTATCACAATAGCTCTTCTTTAATGTACATAACACAAATTCCCTCCATGGAATTACACATCATTAAATATTCTTTTCATGTAAATATATGCATAATTATTTCTCAAAAGGAATTTAATATAACTTAGTTTCTATATGTAGTTTCTCATGCTTCCCTTTCAATAAATTATCATAGATAAGCATCTTTTATGCATAAAACTAGGCAACTGTACTAGGGTTATCTTAAACTTGTATGCATTATTGTTCTTGTATGAACAAGATTCATATGCATCTTTTATAAAAATAATCTTTATTTTTCATTAGTTCAAGGACAAAACTCCTATCCAATCTTTGTGCACTCATGCAACCTTTAAATAACAACATAGGTATGTGTATGAACAATATTTATATACGTATTTGATGAAAATAATCATGTTCTTGTATGAACAAGATTCATATGCATATTTTATAAAAATAATATTTATTTTTCATTAATCCATGCAAAAACCTCCTATTTAATCTTTGTGCACTCATGCGGTCTTTAAATGAAAACATAGGTAACATTTTCATACAAATTCATGGAAACCCTTCCAAGAAAAATAATCTAACTAACTTTTATCTTTTCTTTTTCACCACCCATGAAAATATTTCACAAATTACCCTGTTTAACCTATCTCCATTTTGAAAAAAAATAGCATGGATCCTATTTCTTTAAATATAATGTGCAATATCTTCTAGACATTGATGCACACGTATCAAGCACCATTTTCCAAGGAAATTACAATAATGCTTACCAACTCTGCAAAATATTTCCAAGAGAAATCATGATTTTAACTATTTCTTTGTGCACTAGAACCGGGTATTACAAAGAAATCATTTAAATAAAAATAGGACAGTCAACTATACCTTTCAATGCTACAAAACACAGAGACTTACTAAGTCAATTCATCCTTCTATCAGAGTTCCTTCCCCTTATTTATGTGTATGGCCCTCGTGAAGATGCGACATGCATGATTGGTGAGGACATGAGATCTTTGGAGAAAGATTGTAGATCGACATCTTTGGAGAACGATTTCAAAGGCGCTAGAAAACAACGCAGACACCCTTTCCATTTAAAGCATGTGTATTTTCAAAAATATTGGAACCACTATTTTCTAGAACACCCACATTAGTAAAGCTTTTACTCATGTTAGGCCCTTAATGTCTTCGTCATGCGAATCGAAAATATCATGCAAACGAACCACTCATCAAAATGGAAAGTATGATAATGACATAGAGAGTTGTGGGTAGTGTAATTCCATCGTCCCCTTAGAAAAGGAAAATACAGGCTAGAAATTTTTTTCATCTCCCTCATGTGTGGGGAAAATATTCTTTTAAAACCCTCCCCGTTGCAAGTTCAATTAACCATACATACCCCTTAACAACCAATTATGTTGCAAGTTTTACTAAACCTGCCCCCAATGACAAGCTCTATTGCGATCTCAATTAGTCATTGTACTAACCGATTCTTGATAATCACAACTAACTCACTACATTTCTTGTTTTCAACCAATTCTTTAAAATATTTTACTTAGTAAATATATTAAGCTTTTATGGTATGCATGTTACATACTTTCCCCCTTAAAGAGAACACCGTCCTCAGTGTTCTTCTCTCGCCAAAAATTTAAGGGGATCGTTCTCCTTAAAAATAAAGCACTTCCATCTCCAAGGAATACCATTAAAAAAAAAAATTAGAATCTCTATACCCACTTACCATTACTTACCAGTTATTATTGATAGTAATGATGACTTTTACACAATCACTCTCAGAATAGTTGAAGAACCCATCAACACTACATGGAAAGTACCCTGTAATGTATGACTAACAAATTCAATCACATTAGTCACATAATTTCAATCAAATGAAATACTTGCAACTATCAAAAATTCATGAAATATCAAGAGATGTTTTAATCAGAGTACTTTCACAAGTACTCAAAGAGAACCAACCCTCTAATCAATGCATCATGTGCACATTGTCTTAGCTCCTTCTAAAGACATCCACACAGTACTTCTAAAAGTACTCAGAGAGCACCAACCCTCTAATCAATGTACCACGTGCATATTGTCTTAGCCCTGCTAAAGACATCCACACAATACTTCTAAAAGTACTCAGAGAGCACCTGGATCTCTAATCGTACAAATGGTCAATCAATGCACCAAATACATATTTTCCTAGCCCTTCCTAAGACATTTAAAAGACTAGTAATATAATAAAAGGAACTTATACTTTTTGTAATTCCTTTCCAAGCACTATGCTCTTTTTCTCTCACTATCTACATAATATATTTACATAATCATATAAAAAATTAATTTTAATACAACAAATAACTGAATAGTTAATTTGTTCTTCTATGAGAACCACAATGACAAAAAAAATTCTCCTCCCAACCCATGGGAACTGGTTTCCACAACTAAATTGAGTAATTTTCACATCCAGATAGTTTATGTTTTTTGACAGAGACCATACCAAGGCCAGTATTGAATTCCACTGGCAAACCAGCTCAAGAATTCCGATGACAACACAAGGTCCAATATATGATTCCTCTTGGCATCATCCTGCCTATTCCTCTGACAGTGTCTCGCTATGAGGAATTTTGGGCCACCTCCAACAGGCTCCAAAATCATTAGAGTTGCCTCAGTTTTTTTTTCTTCTTCACCATCTTGGCCAACTCTTTTGCCTTACTGAGATCATCTATCTCTAGGGAGAGGAAATCCAGGCAGGAAAGCACCATCAACCCTTCCGGGCAAACAACCACCATCAACCCAAGGCCTTCTAGCCTTTCAGAGTTGTTCACAACTATCTGGCATGTTAAATTTATCTTTTAGCATTCTTTCCCATAGTAATTTACATAACGCACATTATACATAAAGAAAAAGAAACTTTATGTACATCATACATCATACTTGGCCCTCAACATTTGTCCAATGTTATATAGATTAATAGGGAACATGAATATCATACATGTGCTATACATTATTATTTCCCACTTAATACAATCATGTACATCATAAAATTATACTTTATCATTCACGGTTGCAATTCACATTGCAACATTTTACTTTCACAGGTTTTTTTGTTGCTATTAAACTACCCATGCTTAATATCATCAAAAATGCTAGTCATAATATGCATTTCTTAAATAAGCATTATCTTCCACAATCATTTTACTTTCATGCATACAATGATGTCATGCAAAAAAAAATTATATATATATATGTGTGTGTGTGTGTGTGTGTCAATAACGATTAGGGTAAGAGTGCAAACATTTCTGTTACCAATAGACTGACACATGGAGTAATTAGCATAATCTCTTGTTCACAACTTTAAATAAGCTTTAACCAAAATCAATCCATTCATATAAGTTTTATTGGTTATTCATGCATCACTAATCAATGTTATTAATAATATTAATGCAGCCATGACATGACTCATTCAACAACTAGTCATTATAGTCAAGTCTCACTACTCGACTCATTATGTATTTTTAACATCTAAAAGACTTCATTCAATTTCATTTTAAAACACTATCATCCTCTTCGAGGACTTTCCCCATCTTTTGCATTCATGAATTAGTTTCACACACCATCACTATACACATTCATCTTTTTCAAGTAGTGCATGGTAACTTTAGTTATGTTCATTAAATGTATGATTAATATGTCATATACCCAAATATTAATAGTCAATTCTCACTTTCACTAGTGAGTACTCAGGTTGTTCATAAGTAAAACAAAGGTTTTATTGTCTTTTATCCTCAACATGTCCAATGTTATGAAAACCGTTTTGCAACAACATTTATTACTTATTACTCTTCAATGTAGTTATAAACATGAATCACACATCTCATGTCAAAAGTATATCAATCAATACGTAGATTGCTAAAATCATACCTTAACTGATGTCCATTAGTAGCATACCTCAATTTCTTTTCACTTAAAAAATCCCAAAGGCACAACTGATGCAACCTTTGGCTTTGATACCACTTGTAACATCCTCCAATATCCTGACATGGAAATATAAGGAGTTAGAAAAAATTTATACAAATTACCCACGAATAACTATCCAAATCACTATTCAATATTTCTCACTAATCATTAGATAGAATGTTCGCCAGTTCATAGTGTAACCTTAGTATAAGAATAGTAAGATGCTTAACCATTAACAACCACTATTGTAGTATATTAACATAAAAATTTATGATGTAACCTTGCATTCATTTTATTATTCATGTAGTCATCACATACTTGACATTATGAACATCTCAACAAGAAAGGAATAAACATCATCAATCTGACACAATAATCAATCACATCATTGAACACCAATATACCCTAGAAATCATGTAGGGTGAAAACCAGCAAACGTTTAATTTTATTATTAAATGCTCACAAGGGTGTTCACCCCTCATTCAATGGCTCATAAGGGAGACCATCCCTTAACCATTGTTACAAATCTTACAAGGAAATATACAAATATCTAGCTTAAATCCATTACAATAATTATGATAGCATATACCCACTAATGTTCATATCTTCATATCTTGGTGGCATGGATGTACCTACAATGGACGATCGTACATTGGACCATCCTGCAGCTCGCACTCATATGCATGAACCATTAATCATTTACGTGCCACCATGTTAAGCATAATATTTACTTTGTACGAGTTAACATCATTTCGTGCTAATGTTGTCTTCAACATGCATTGATGTCAAGATTCATAAAGTATTAATAAAATCATTCCTAAATATATACTAGTGATGATTCTCCATCTACTCATGTACATTCATGACATGCAAGTAAAATATCTTGACATGCTTCCTTTAGCAACACTGCATATGTGCTAGTTATAAGCAATCACATTAACTAATATTTCCCTTGGATAAGCACACATTCATGCAAGACAATAGCTACATCTTCCAAGCATTTCTTTAAAAAAACTAATACATCAGTTACGATATTTTTGCATGCAATTTACATAAAGTTTATCAAAACAAATAACCCTTGCATGCAAATACGTAAATAGAACTAATCACAACAAATGTTGTTCCTATGCATACAAATGCATATAGTTTCCAATAGAATCTTCCCAATGGAATTCTTAACACAATCAAGCGTGCAAACACATGTTTCCTTTTCGATAAAACTTAGGTAATATAACATAAAAATACATGTATTCTTTTCAAATATTATACAGACATTACCCACATATATATTCCAAGGAAACCGACACATTAATATGGGTTATATGCATGTAATCCATCATTTTTTCCAAAGAATATTACCCAATGTAGGCTAACTAAACATGCTATCATTTCCCACATAAAACTGTACAATCTTTCCAATTAAAGATAATACAAATCTTGCATGCATATACATGATCTTATTTCGAAAGAAACTAACATAATAATTATGATAGCATAATGTATTTACATATAATTTTTCAAGATGGATATAGCTCAATAGATCCTCTATCCATACAAACAACATAACTCTCTAACACAATGACTATTCTTTATGCATGCAAGAGCTTATCACAATAGCTCTTCTTTAATTTACATAACACATATTCCCTTCTTGGAATTACACATTGTTAACTATTCTTTTCACGTAAACATATACATAATTCTTTCTCAAAAGGAAATTAATATAACTTAGCTTCTTAATGTAGTTTCTCATGCTTCCCTTTTAATAAATTATCATATATTACCATCTTTTATGCATAAAACTAGGCAACTCTACTAGGGTTATCTTAAACTTTTATGCATTCTTTTTCTTGTATGAAAAATATTCATATGCATCTTTTATAAAAATAATCTATATTTTTCATTAGTTCATGGACAAAACTCTTATCCAATCTTCGTGCACTCATGCAGCTTTTAAATAACAACATAGGTATTTGTATGAACAATATTTATATACATATTTTATGAAAATAATCTTGTTCTTGTATGAACAAGATTCGTATGCATATTTAATAAAAATAATATTTATTTTTCATTAATCCATGCACAAACCTCCTATCCAATATTTGTGCACTCATGCAGTCTTTAAATGAAAACATAGGTAACATTTTCATACAAATTCATTGAAGCCCTTCCAAGAAAATTAATCTAACTTACTTTTCTTTTTCTTTTTCACGACCCACAAAAATATTTCTCAAATTACCCTCTTTAACCTACCTCAATTTTGAATAAAAAATAGCATGGATAGCATGTGCAATATTTTCTAGACATTGATGTACATGTATCAAGCAAGCATCATTTTCCAAAGAAATTGCAATAATTCTTACCAACTCTGCAAAATATTTCCAAGAGAAATCACGATGTTAACTATATCTTTGTGCACCAGAATTGGGTATTCCAAAGAAATCATTTTAAATAAAAATAGGATAGTCAACCATAGGTTTCAACGCTACAAAACACAGAGACTTACTAAGTAAATTCGTCCTTCTCTCAGAGTTGCTTTCTCTAAAAATAAGTGTATGGCCCTCATGAAGATGCGACATGCATGATTGGTGAGGACATGAGATCTTTGGAGAAAGATTGCAGATACATCTTTGGAGAACGATTTCAAAGGCACCGGAAAACAACGCAAACACCCTTTCAATTCGAAGCATGTGTATTTTCGAATATGAAGCAGGTGTTTTTTTTTAAATATTGAAACCACTATTTTCTGGAACACCCACATTAGTAAAGCTTTTACTCATGTTAAGCCCTTAATGTCTTCGTCATGCGAATAGAAAATATCCTGCAAACGAATCGCTCATCAAAATGGAAAGTATGATGATGACATAGAGAGTTGTGGGTAGTATAATTCCATCGTCCCCTTAGCAATTTTTTTTACTCTCCCTCATGCGCGGGGAAAATATTATTTTAAACCACTCCTAGTTGCAAGTTCGATTAGACATACATACCCCTTAACAACCAATTTTTTTGTAAGTTTTACTAAACCTGCCCAATGACAAGCTCTATTGTGAGCTCAATTAAATATTGTAATAACTGATTCTTGATAATCATAACTAACTCACTATGGTTTCTTGTTTCAACCAATTCTTTAATATTTAAGTTAGTAAATATATTAAGCTTTTGTGTTATGCATGTTACAGGAAGGTTGAGAATTTTTATTTATATACAAATATATATTTTTAATATGTTTTGAATTTATTTAAAAAGCATCAGTATCAAATATATTAGTGCTTGTCCTAAGTAAGACCATCACCAAGAAAATTTCAATATTTCATTTAATTAATTATTCATAAATCTTTTTAATATTTCTACTTGTTAAATATTTGTTTACAATGACATAAAATCATTTTTTCCAATTTTTCGAGACTAGAATATTTAATATCATAATTAATGTTTCAAGGGCACGATAATACAATTTTATCAATTTGACAATCTTTACAAATTTAGTTTAAGTTAAATTTAGGTGATGTGGCAATGCTGGTTTGCTTGCTCAAAAATTACAGTTAAAGTACAAATTTTTCAATTTAACAACTATATTGGCATCTATTTGCACCATTTGGGTCAATTGTTAGTTTTACATCTTTTGAGTTGTAATGTCAACGACAAATCCTACAAGCACAATGAGAGTAGCATTATCATTCTCATTATAGATCTTTTATAATGCATTTAATTTAAAGTAACAAACAAAGGTATATTCATTTTTGTTTTTAACTATAGTAGACTTTGTTTTTTTATTTAGAAAATATTTTATTTTTTATTTTAAAAGCCATGTGTCAACATGATACACATCTCCTTCATATTGGACTATAGAATGCATCTATTTGCACAACAATATTTTTATTTTTTTATTTTTTTAAGTTGATATAAAATTATGTTATTCCCATGAACATCCAAATATTTTATTTATGGTTGAGAATAAGAGTAGAATTTTTGATATTTTAGAATGCTTTTAATTAAAACTAATAACTAGCCAAATAAGAATATTCATTTTTGTTTTTAATTATAGTTGACATAGTTTTTTATTTAGAGAATATTTTATTTTTATTTTAAAAAGAAAAAATATTACACATTTATTTGGATGTAAATTGCCATACAAAATAAAATTTTAAGAAATAGCACTAATTTATAAAAAATTGAGGAAAAAACTATAAATTTTATGAAAAATAATATTGCCAAAATTTTTATAAAATTTTAAAATTATTTAAATAAAATCTCTAAAATAATTATCAATAATAATTACAATATTAATTGTAAATAATACTCATATTTATCATTTTATTTTTAAATATAATTAAATAAATATTAATAATTAATTAAATTTTCAATAAAAATTCTAATCATTAAAAATAAAGTAATTGACTTAGCATGAGTGCAATGAGTGAACCAACTTAGTTAACAATTTCGTTGTGCATTTATTCATTTTCACATAGGATGGCACGACGTGGCGAGCTTTATTTTATTTTTTTGCTATCTATTATTAAACACGGTGTGGTATATACTGCTCGATGTCAGATCTAAATGATTTTAAATCTGATGATGGGCAGTATATGCCACATCGCATTAAATCGCTGATAGCTAGAGAAATATGCGTTGCCATAGGACGTTGTTGTCGTGTACTATAAATGCTAAACTACCAGGAGACAGTGATAAATCTCAGATTTAACATAGCCGTAGTTTAATTACACCTTTTTTTGCTCTGAAAATCATAATGGAAATTCAGGTAAGATTTTTAGAAAATCTGGCAGAGATTTTAAATCAAAATTATAGCTATCAAAATTAAATATTTTGAATGCCGTAGAAGTTTGATGGTGATGAATCCATTTCCACCTCTTTAGATAACTCCCTCAAGCAAAAAATTTCAGATTATAAACAATTCCGATATGAATATCAAATCCTTCTTTGTAAACAGAGACGGAAAAGGTGGGCCCAAATAGCCACGTATGAATGTTCTGTACATCTGGATAAGGGTTTCCGGCCACGCTCTCTAGTCTCCACTACAACCAAGGGGCTCCCCATAGTGGTCAACAAGCTCCCTGACCTTAGAGTCCTGCCATCACTAATAACCCCGAGCATGTTCCCCTGCATCTGTTGTTGGACTACGCAGATGTCGGCGTCGAGCTACGCGTCGATACCGGCAACACACCGTAATCTCATGGTCTCCTCCCACTGGTACAACGTGGAAGGGTATTTTCATGTGGTGGTCGACACGCAAGGGAAAATGAAGCATTTAAGCTGGAGGTGGATCAAGATATTGTGATTGTTAATAATTCCACAGATTTGTTGAAGGATGAATATATGCTTGTTGATTCATGGCGGGACACAAACAATTATCGGTACCAATTAGGCCCACTTAAAGCAGAAAAACCTGTCGACGGTCTAATGAAGGATTCCTTGCTCGACTCGAGGAAGGTGGGAAGAAATTGCTCGATTGTACAAGGGGAGGAATGAGAGAGGAAATGAAGAAAAGGAAGACCAACTAAGTTTAAATGGTTCAGATAGTGGCAACTGGTTTGCTAGGTTATGCGAAGTGGGTTGTTATGTTTTTGTTAAAATTGGGTAGGTAGAGCTTTTCAAGACTTGTCCTCTACTACGAGGAAGTAGGACATTAATATTGGTAATATGTGATGTTTCACTATAGTTAGTGTTTTTTGAGAGGTATTTACTACTCAAAGACATTAAGAGCTTTCTTTAGTATTTTTCTTGATTCATGAAGAGTTTTGGTATTTTTTTGGAAATAGTTATTAGCTTTCGGCAGCGCAAGGACTATAGCGTTAGTAAAGGCTTTGACCAACTATTAAGTCAAGTTGACCATTTTCAAAACTTATCTTTTAACTAAATTTTTTATGAAAATTTTATATTTAAAATTATTTAGAATTATTTAAATTGAATATGATTGCTCAAAACGGTTTGAAACCTTATTGCAAGATTCACGGTTTTCAATGTACTCATTTTTGGGAAAGACTAAAATAACCAAAGTTGCAAGTAAAATGTGCAAGGGTTCAAGGTATGATATCCAATGTTTCATTATTCAATCTAACAGAACCTTTCATGTATCCAAAGTTCATGTATCCAGAGTTCAAAATTCGTTTCTCTTTACAAAGTCCAAAGTTTTAATTTTTGCATGAGCATACTTGTAAATGCAATGCTACAAGTCTGACAGCTGTCCATAGTCTTATACATTTTTCAAACGGTTTTCCAGACTAAGAGACATGTCGGTAAATGAGGTGCCCATACTAAGAGAATTTTCAGTAAATTCTTAGTGAATGAGGCACAGGCAGGGTAAGGCTCTTACTCAGGGTGAGGAATGCTCGCTTCGGGCCGTGAACAATATTATCAGAGGAACTACTAAGAGTCTAGCTATCTGAACATAACTATCTTTGATGGCCACAACATTCTTTCTCTTGTACAGCCACAACCCCTTAAAAAGTGTTTCCTACGACCACTGCAACCGAGATTAAAATCAATCCTACAACCTTATTTACTATTATTATGAAGTGCGGGAAACCACAATAATAAAGGTAGTGTTGGCCACAGGTTCTTCCATCGAAATATATGTTGGAATTTAATTTCCAACTGCCCGTATAAGTTTGCAGGACAACAGAAGTCGATTGTGAAAGGATTGAAAGGCGACAGAGTTAAGTTTGATGGCAAGTAGAACAGCTGCGAATTGAATGTAGAAGCGGCGAAAGATAAATTCTTATGAGCAGCAGCAACCACATTAAAATCCCACCAAATGAATTCATTTTTGAGGCGGCAATATTTCAAAGGGGCAGCATAGCTGGAGCAGCTGGAGGAGTGGAGACCACCGGAGCAGCTGACGTCATACTCAGCTGGGCCCACACTTTACACTAACAAAGCCATTCCGGGGGGGTATGAGAGCTGGGGAGGATGAACTCCACGAAGCCCCCGGAATATATATAAATGAAAAGAAACAAAAAGGTAAATAATGTTTTTAAACATTATGTTATAGTTTTGATTTAATTTTTTTATATTCACGGCAATGAGTTTTAAATATTTTTACGCTCGGTAAATGTTTTTGTTACCGCAGTAAGTTTAAGTTTTTACTTTGGTTAAATATGTATTATAAATATATGATATTTATAATATATATATTATGTAATGTTTCATATAAAATGTAGAAAGCACGTGAGGCAAGACGTATTGTTTTATCATTACACAGAACAAAATTTTATGAGCACAACAGTGCAGGAAAATAGAGAATATACACAGCAGTGATATTTGTGAGAGAGACAGTATTATTTTGTGAATGATAGTTTTGCATTGTGTTTGCAGCAGAAAAACTATTTTTGTAATCCCTTTGTGTTGAGGAAGAATCTGTATCAGTTTTTTTTATGGAATAGAAATTTCTTTATGTGGAAACTCTGTCACTGTGAATGAAATTTTAAATATTTTCTCTGTGTTAAAGAGGGGAGTTTTATTCTCCTTTTATTGTTTGGAATTCTCAAATATTCCAACATGGTATCGGAGCTAGTCCAGACTCTTTGAAGATCAAAGAAGCTGAAGGAAAGGAGTTCTTTGTTGCAGCAACTTCTCCAGTAGTGTGAAGACTCAGCCAAAAGGAATTCAAGGTATTTCTCTATACAGTTTTAGTGTAACTGTTGCAGAACAGTCAGTTAATTTTAAACACACAGTCAAGTGTTTTTTGAATCATAGTTAAGAGTGCAAGAATGGTTGGAGCCAACACTGGTATGGGTATGGGAAATATCCATCTCCCAATGTTTAATGGGAAAAATTATGACTACTGGTCAATAACTATGAGAGCTTTATTTGTCCCCCAAGACTTATGGGAATTTTTTGAAGAAGGCTTTGAAGAGGCAGCAGATGAACATGAGTTTAATATGTTAACTCAGGCAGAAAGAGAGATGCTAAAGAGAAATATGAAGAAAGACTCCAAAACTCTTTTTCTTTTGTATCAAGCAGTGCATGAGAGTGTGTTTCCAAGGATAGCAGCAGCTAAGAGATCCAGAGAAGCATGGGAAACTCTCAAGGCAACCTATCAAGGCATGGAAAAATTGAAGACAACAAAACTTCAGTTGCTGAGGAGAGATTTTGAGACTCTCTATATGAAGGAGTCAGATACTATTGACTCATTCTTCACTCATGTGATTGGAATGGTCACACAAATAAGATCTCATGGAGAGACTCTTGAAGACAAGAGGATTGTTGAAAAACTCTTGAGAAGTCTACCCTCAAGATTCGATGTGATTGTCACCACCATAGAGGAGACTAAGGATCTCACAAAGTTTTCAGTGGATGAACTTCATGCATCACTGATGACTCATGAACAGAGATTGGGTAGGAGTGAAAACTCATCTCTTAAGCATGCCTTTAAGACCCAGATGTCTTTCAGAAGAGGAAGAGGGCAAGGCAGAGGAAACAAAAGAGGAAGAGGCAGAAGCCAAAACAGAGGTGGAAGGGACAGCCCTTCACATTCACATGGAAGGTGAAACAGTCAAAATCACAGCCACGGCCAAGGCAGCAGCCATCAAAGTGGTTAGCAGAATGCTCAAGGACAAAGGTATGATAAATCCAATGTCCAATGTCACTATTGTAAAAAATATGGTCATTATGCTAATGAATGTAGAAAGAAGCAGCATGATATGGGAAGTAGAACTAGTGCAAATTTCACTAAGGAAAATATCAGCCAAAATAATTTGTTTTTAGCTTGTAATATGGCTGAAGAAAAAAGTGAGGATTTATGGTTTCTAGACTCCGGTTGCAGTAACCATATGACAGGAAACTTAGCAATGTTTTCTATGTTAGATGAGAGTGTGAAGTCACAAGTCACGCTAGGAACTGATAGCAAAGTTTCTGTTATGGGAAAAGGGATTGTAAATGTTTTAACAAGGAAAGGTGTAAATAAATCCATAGCAGATGTGTATTAGGTTCCAGGAATGAAGTGTAACCTCTTAAGTGTTGGACAGCTTGTTCACAAGGGGTATAATGTATTTTTTGAGGATGATGTTTGTACCATCATGGACAAACCACCCAGCAAACAATGTATTGCTGAAGTGAAGATGACAAGGAATAGGATGTTCTCTCTCAGAATGAGAGAAGATCTGAAAAATGAAGAAAATATAACAGCAGTGGCACAAGAGACTTTCCAAAGCGAACCAAAAGATGATAATTGGTTATGGCACTTGAGATTTGGACATCTCAACTTTGGAGGTCTTATTTTGTTGAACAGAAAAGAAATGGTAAGAGGTATACCATTGATAGAGAAACCAGAAAGCCTTTGTGAAGGTTGTATCTTAGGGAAACAACACAGAGAAAGTTTTCCTTCCGGGAAAATCATAAGGGCAAAAGCACCCTTAGAGATTTTCCACTCAGATTTATGTGGACCGATGCAAACTCCATCACTTGCAAGCAGCCACTATGTGTTAACATTCATAGATGATTTTACAAGAAAAAATTGGGTTTACTTTTTGAAAAACAAAAGTGAAGTGTTTGAAAAGTTTCGCAATTTCAAAGCACTTGTTGAGAACCAGAGTGGGCTGCATATCAAAGTACTAAGGACTGACAGAGGAGGTGAGTATATCTCTAAATATTTTGTACGTTTTTGTAGAGAAAATGGGATACACAAGAAGTTTACAACTAGATATACTCCGCAGCAAAATGGAGTAGTCGAAAGGAAGAATAGAACCATAATGGACATGGCAAGGAGTATGTTAAAGGCAAAGCATTTGCCTAATGATTATTGGGCTGAAGATGTACATTGTGCAGCATACATTTTGAATAGGTTCCCCACAAAAGTAGTTATGAACAAAGTTCCAGAAGAGGCATGGAGTGGCACAAAGCAATGTGTCACACACATGAAGGTTTTTGGATGTGTGGCTTATGCACACATACCGGATCAGCTAAGGAAGAAGTTGGACAGCAAGGGGGAGAAATTTATTTTCATTGGATACAGTGAGGAATCCAAGGCTTATAGGTTATATAACCCATCAACCAAGAAGTTTATTGTGAGCAGAGATGTTCAGTTCATTGAAGAGGAAGCTTGGGATGGAAGCATAGAGAAAACAGTGAATGTTAAAAACTGTTTATCTCATGATGAAAATGATGATGAGTTGGCTGAAATACATCCCCAAAGAACAACACCAACAAAAGAGCAGCAAAGCACACCCTTGGGGAGAAATGAGAGTGCTTCTCCAAGCACACCACAAGGAGGAAATTCAAGTGCTTCTTAAAGCATTTGTACACCTAATGAAAAAGGTAAGAAATTCAGAAGTTTGAAAGATATTTATAAAAAAGATATATCAAATGAAGGTATCAATTCTTTGTTTGCTTTATATTGTAATGTTGATGATCCTGTTCATTTCGAAGAAGCAATTAATAATGAGAAATGGATAGAAGCTATGGATGAGGAAATAAATGCCATAGAAAGAAACAAGACTTGGGATTTGGTTGAACTCCCAAAAGGTAAAAATTTTATTGGAGTTAAATGGGTCTACAAGACCAAGAGTAATGCTGAAGGAAAAATAGAGAGACACAAGGCAAGGCTTGTTGTCAAAGGTTATAAGCAGAAGCATGGGATAGATTATGAGGAAACTTTCGCACCGGTTGCCAGAATGGAAACCATAAGAGCAGTGCTGTCCATAACAGCACAAAACAAGTGGAAAGTTTACCAAATGGACGTGAAGTCAGCATTCCTAAATGGAGTGTTAATTGAAGAGGTTTACATTGAACAACCTCTCGACTATGAAAAGAAATGCCAAGAGCACAAAGTATGCAAGTTGAAGAAAGCTCTTTATGGGCTGAAGCAAGTGCCAAGAGCATGGTACAGTAGGATAGATTCATATCTACTGGAAAATGGTTTTGAAAAATGTGAGGGAGAACCCACCCTTTACATCAAAGAAAAAGATGGTAAAATGTTGATTGTAGTTTTATATGTTGATGATATTATTTTCATAGGTAATGATGATTATCTTGTTGAAAATTTTAAAATAGTCATGAAAGAAGAATTTGAAATGACTGACATGGGTTTGTTGAAATGCTTCTTGGGAATAGAAGTAGAACAAGATGGAAATGGGATTTTTATCTCACAGGCAATGTTAATGAGGTGCTTGAAAGATTTAACATGCAGGAAAGAAAAGCAGCAATCACTCCCATAGTGATGGGATTAAAACTCAGCAGAGAGGACAGCAGCAAGGATTTTGATCCTAGCTTATAAAAGAGCATAGTTGGCAGCCTCATGTATTTGACTGCAACTAGGCCTGACATAATGCATGCTGTTAGTTTGATTTCCAGATTCATGGAAAAGCCAAAGGATGCACATTGGCAGGCAACAAAAAGAATTCTGAGGTATGTTAAAGGTACTAAAATGTTTGGTATTTTATATACTGCTTCAGAATGTTCAGATTTAGTTGGATACACTGACAGTGATTGGGTTGGAAGTATAGATGATCGGAAGAGCACTTCCGGTTATGTTTTTCATATGGGTTCAGGAGCCATTTCATGGGCTTCTAAGAAACAACCAATTGTAGCATTGTCTACAACAGAGGCAGAGTATGTGGAAGCTACAGCAGCAACATGTCAATCAGTTTGGATGAGAAAATTATTGATAATTTTATGCCAAGAATAGATAAAATGGACAGTGATTTACTGTGATAATAGCTCAGCGATAGCTTTATCAAAAAATTATGTTTTTCATAAAAGGACAAAGCATATAGACACCAAGTTTCATTTCATACGTGAATTGGTTAGCAATGGTGAGATTCTTTTGCAGCACTGTGGAACAGAGGATCAATTTGCTGATATCCTCACAAAACCATTAGCTCAGAAAAATTTTAATAAATTCAGGAAATGCCTGGGTATGCAGGAAAACCCAGCAGTTGAAATTAAGGGCGAGTGTTGGAATTTAATTTCCAACTGCCCGTATAAGTTTGCAGGACAACAGAAGTCAATTTTGAAAGGATTGAAAGGTGGCAGAGTTAAGTTTGATGGCAAGTTGAATAGCTACGAATTGAATGCAGAAGCGGCAGAAGATAAATTCTATCAGCAGCACCAACCACATTAAAATCCCACCAAACGAATTCATTGTTGAGGCGGAAATATTTCGGAGGGGCAACATAGCTGGAGCAGCTGGAGGAGTGGAGACCATCGGAGCAGCTGACATCATACTCGGCTGGGCCCAGACTTCACACTAACAAAGCCATTCTGCGGGGGTATGAGAGCTGGGGAGGATGAACTCCATGAAGCCCCCGGAATATATATAAATGAAAAGAAACAAAAAGGGAAATAATGTTTTTAAACATTATGTTATAGTTTTAATTTAATTGTTTTATATTCACGACAATGAGTTTTAAATATTTTTACGCTCGGTAAATGTTTTTGTTACCGCAGTAAGTTTAAGTTTTTACTTTGGTTAAATATATATTATAAATATATGATATTTATAATATATATATTATGTAATGTTTCATATCAAAGGTAGAAATCCCATGAGGCCAGATGTATTGTTTTATCATTACATGGAATAGAATTTTATGAGCACAGCAGTGCGGGAAAACAGAGAATATACACAGCAGTGATATTTGTGAGAGAGACAGAGTATTATTTTGTGAATGATAGTTTTGCACTGTGTTTGCAGCAGACAAACTATTTTTGTAATCCCTCTATGTTGAGGAAGAATCTGTATCAGTTTTTTTTATGAAATAGAAATTTTTTTATGTGGAAACTCTGTCACTGTGAATGAAATTTTAAATATTTTCTCTCTGTTAAATAGGGGAGTTTTATTCTCCTTTTATTGTTTGGAATTCTCAAATATTCCAAAAATATAACCTTTGGTCCTTTACGACTTTCCTTGGCTCCCTAAATCCAATCCTGAATAACATTCCTGAATAAGGATTTATTAGGTAGAACCCATAATAAAGAAATATTAGTCAGCGGATGTATTATTATTATGAGATATTGAATGCATGGTTTTGAAGTTCGAACCACTCACCTACTATTTTCTTAAAAAATCACATTTAGCTGGATGCCTTAGTAGTTATGATTATGGTTTATACTTGGTATGGTGAAAGTTGGGTGAGGAATGAATTCTTTCTGATATGGGAAAAGTCCATTAAGTAGTATCTAAGAAAAATGTTGTCAATTGTACTATTTAGAAAAAAAATTCCCACCATTTGACAATATTTAAGATATTCCCACCATTTGAAAATATTTGAGATGTATATCCCTAGATTTTTTGTGAATCAAAATTGTCATTTCACACTTCTGTATCATATTGAATTTGAATTTAAAATTCAATTTTCTTATGGTATCAATTATATTTTATTTTTTCCATAATGGATGAAGACATATCAACACTTAAGATGTATATCCGTGGAATTTTTGTGAACCAAAATTGTCATTTTACATTTATGTATCGTACTGAGTTTGAATTTAAAAATCAATTTTCTTGTGGTATCAATTGTATTTTATATTTCCCATAATGGATGGGTGAAGACAGATCAACACATGGGAGGGGAGATCCTTATAGAAGTCAAGAGGCACTACTTGTAAATTCACTGAATGGATAAATGCGGACGGACCAGATGAGATATTAACTCCCCACTGAGACTGGTTGCCACTATCCTTTCACGCTCTTATTTGTAGTTTTTTATAGGGTGAAAATTTTTAAGTGCCATCGTCCTTACCGGACAACCCGAGCGAACATATTTCCTCTATGACTTTTCCAATTTCTATGTTAAAAAATTCTACCAAGCTAAATGAGGAACTAGGCAGTTTACGCTTCCTCTGTCATCTTTGGATCTGCATCCTTTATTTTTTCCATGCACGAAGGGAGATTCTTAAGGTGGCTACACCCTCTCGGTCTCCATTTTATACATAGGTCCTAGCTGGGATGATAAAAAAAGCGTTTGTAGCTCCGTTTCTATCTAATTATTCCAATGGGGTGTCATTATGATTTGGTATGTAGGAGAGGTAGTGGTATGAATCTCGTCTGCCAACTAAGAACACGCTTCAATTTGATACATATACTATAGATATCTACCCCCTGAAAGAAAAATGCAACGTTGAGTGGCATTTTTTAGGGCTTACGCGGGATTTTATAGAGACAAAGCTATGAAGCACGATGAGGCATATATCCCTCATGTGAGGGCCCACATGGTCCATCCACTGTTAAATTTTTACCTTTTTTTTTCCATGCATTATGTTTAAAAATCACTTTAATGACTGTATACTATCATATTACGTTTAAAAGTTAATTTAATAACTTTAACTTTCTGGATGATCACCTATGTTTCTCCTCCAAAATCTATAAGAACTTTCGACATATTCTCGAAAATCTATGAGAACTTTCGACATAATTTTTCGCAAATTCCACCAAGGCATGGGATTTTAAAGAAAGCATCTGACGATCGACGATCTTAAGTAATTGAAACACAAAGATGAAATTATAAACCACTGAACGTCAGAGGGTATCAACATTTCATTAAGGCGGAATCAAAAGGTCTCAAGAGAAAACAAAGGGAATTAGAGGATGCAAATTTAAAAAAAAAATACAAGTAATGGAGAAGATTTGTCAAATTGAATAAGTGTTGTGATCAATACAAAGTAAAATTTTCCAATGGAATAAAAAATCAAACATATCATCCTAATAGTGGTTGCCCCATAAAGGTTTGTTGTGTCAAGGAAAAACGCAAAAGATAAGTGAAACTGTTTTGGTTTTAGGATATATAAGAGTGCCTTTGGCCTGGTTAAGTGGTAATGAGTTTGGATTGTCATTTTATTTTTTATATAATATAATATTTCTCTTATTTTGTTTTTTCAAACAAGATCGGTTGTATTATATTTCTAAAAAGAGGGTGAGGAGACGAGCTTCCTCGGTACAAAGTTCCCCAAGTTTTATACAAAGAGAGATCTTCTTGGGGGCTATTTCATGAGAGTGTTGCTTGGATTACATTTTTATTTCCTTCTTTTGGAGCTAGACACAATTACATTAGAGCTGTACTGTTTGACAAACTAATATAATAACAAAATGCACTTAACTTTCATAGTAAACTATATATACTACTGCAATTTAGAACATAAAACATGGGTGATCAGAGATCTTGAAAGGCTATTTGTTTATGGTATTCTCACTTCCTCTGTGCCTACTTCCCTAATCCATAGACATGGTGCCTTGCTTCGATTTCTTGCTCAATGCGTCCTTGATGAATATAAGTGATTCCTCCAGATGGCTGCAACGATTCTTTACTGTTCCCATATCTTCATTGTAGGTCTTCCATTGTGATCGAATGTAAGCAATTTTTTCTTTAGATTTTTCCTTGTCTTGTTGGATTTTGTTCTTGAGATTTTCGATCACAATCTGATGAGATTTGCAGAAGGCATAGGGGTGTGACCTGTCTTCCAAAGGATCCATTTGTAGGTTTTTGTTGTTGATGCTACCTATTGTAGAAGCTTTCTCTGTTGCTAATGGAATTCTCTGATACTGAGTGTTGATAGTAACTGCAATATTTTTGATGTTTATTGCTTCTTCCTTCCTATTCAAAATCTGGTGAGATTTCTCTCTTAAATCAAGCTGTGTTTCTGCCTTTTTGGAAAGGGGAAACCAGCTCAGAGCAATGGAGCGCAATGTGGGAGGTAGAAAGCACTTAGACAAGGATTTTTTAAGAAAAGCAGAGATAAGGGGAAGGGGAGAGATAAGGGGAGCACTGTATGGATGCGTGGACCTACAGTTGCGATGGAAAAGCTGGGGAGCAGGAAAGGAAAATGCAACATTGAGGTAGAAAATCACATGCAGAGGTAGATGCGAAAATGGATATGGTGATACGAGAAGGGTAGAGCGATTTTTATAATTGCACATGGAAGGAAAGGAGTGTTGAGAGTTCACCAGAGGCAACACGACATAGGATTTAGAAGTACTATGCTTAGAGTTTTTGGGAATATTGCAGATATTGGAAATGATTTCCTTTTTGACTAATTGCTGGGTTATTGGATCAAGAGGGATTTTGGTGTTAACTTTGGATTTCTGATTTGAGCTGATGTGATTGTAATTTTCCACCATAGTAGAGGAGGGGGAAGTCATGGGATAGGGATTTGAGTTATGGTGTCACCAATTTGTGCATGTCCCGCACTTCGTTGGACTCCTTCATTAGCTTGTTCATCTGCATGCTTATTATTCTCCCTCAGAATGTGATAATACTCAATGTTGCCAATTTGATTTGATATTTTTTGTGCTCTGCTCAGAATTTGATTAAGACCTACATTTTTTGGGAGGGATTTGCTTACCATTTCTTGAATAATGAGAGAGGAGTCTCTAAAGATGATAACTTCTTTAATCTTTTTTTCCTTTAAAATTTTGAGGCCTAACAGAAGCCCATAGGCCTCTACTTTGTTATTTGTCATCTGGCCTAGCCCCCAATTGTAATGTATCTGAGTAGAGTTGTGTTGGAGAATTATTATTCCTCCAGTACCTGATTTTCCTGGGTTCTTTTTTGATGCTCCATAAAAAAAAAGATAGGCTTTATGAAGAGTATTTACCCAGGATTGGAACTCTTCTTCAGTCTTCCTAATTTTCCAATTCTGATGCATCTTTATGTTTTTTGTTTGAGGAACATGTTTTGTCTTGCTGGCTACGAAGCTGATCCAGCTCCTTTCATCTTCTTGGAGTTGGATCATATTGATTCCTTTGAGCCCCTTTGCTGTGAGGAACTCCACCATCAATCCCCATGCTTTTTATATTTTTGTGCTAACTGTTGGGACTTTGTCTTTGAAAATTATCCCATTTCTTGCTAGCCATATTTGCCAACAAAGAAAAGAGGGAAGGTTGTTCCAAAGACGATGCATTGTTTGTTTTTTTTTGAGAAAGTGTGGTAAATTCTCTTCCACCTGCTAATAAAATGATTTATGGAGAGGTTATAATTCATGTTTACTTCTATGGGTGTCACCATCACCTCCCAGCATTTTCTTGAGAAGGGGCATTCCAAGAATAAATGTTGTATTGTTTCTTCAGCCTCTCTACAAAGGGGACATTGAGACAGACCACATATTCCTCTCTTCTTTAGGTTCTCTACAGTTAGTTATTTGCTATGAAATAAGGTCCACAAGAAGATTTTTATTTTGGGAATGGATTCAACCTTCCATGCTAGTTTCCAATATTGTCAGTCTTTTTTATTCTGATTCTCATGAAGTTTTTTGTATCCTATCCTGACAGTATATTCTCCTCCTGTTGGTTTCCATATGTGGACATCCTTAGTGTTTTTGTCGATCAGGGCTGCTCTTGATAAGAGAGTAATCAAATGGTTCCATTGGCCTATGAGGTCACATGGAAGGTTGGGATTGGCCCATTGCTTCCAATCACCATCCATCTCCCAGTTGGAAATATCTTTCAACTTATGGAGACCTTCCCTTGTCATCCAGTCTTTTAATTCTTTGAGATATGGGTTATTTTCCAAGGGGTGTTGTCCCATAATGTTGTCTTTCCAAATGTTTATTTTTTCCCCATTTCTAGGTCTCATTGTGATATGTTCCTTGATAAGTTGGGTTGCATTAGAGATTTCTTTCCATATATGAGTGCATGGCCTTATCGGAGGGGTCTTTTCCAAGATCGAGGTTCTTAACCCATTGAGGTATTTGGCCTCAAGGGCAGCTTTCCACCATGAAATTTCCCCTGTTAGGAAGCTCCATGTTATTTTTCTTCCCAGTGCTGTGTTCATTAGTCCTGGGAGTTTGATGGAGAGACCCCCATTTTTGTAAGAGGCTGTCACTTGTTTCCAATTTATCAAACTGAATTTTTTCCTTTCCCTTTTTCCTCCCTGTCAGAGAAATCTTATGACTATTAATTCTATTTGTTTGTCGATACTTGCAGGGGCACTAATGAGAGCAAATTGGTATAAGGGCAAAGCTGCCAAAATGGATTTTATGAGTGTGATTCTAACAACTTGGTTTAACCAGAGCATACTCCAAGCTTGGATTTTCACTTTCATTTTTTATGCAAATTTACTCCATATTTCATTCTTCATATTTTTCTCACTTATTGGCAGCCCAAGGTATTGAAAATGATCCTAGTTGTTTTGGAAGGGTATATTCAAAATTTGTGAAATTCTCTGCAGGGTTCTTATGGGAGTGTTCCAGCTGTATAAACAACATTTTCCATTATTTACCATACCTCCAGAGACCTCCAAGAAGCTTTCCAGAATGGCTTTGAACCTTCTTGCAACAATGCATGAGGCTCGGCCCAGGAGAAGAGTATCATCAGCAAATAGAGAGTGATTTATTCTCTTGGCTCCACTACTGATAGAGAGTCCGGTTAGGGTGGAATTTCTTCTGAAATGTTCCATATTTTGACTGAGACAGTCTACCATTATGATGTAGAGGAAGGGAGACAAAGGGTAGCCCTGTCTTAGTCCCCTTGAGCTTTGGAAAAATTTACGAGGTCTACCATTTACAAGAGGAGCTATCCAAGGGCCCACTGTGTAATCTTGAATTAATTCAACAAATTCATATGAAAAGCCAAAAGTCTTTAGAACAACTACAATAAAGGAGAGATTAACTCTAAAAAGGCATTTTCCATATCAATTTTTAGAATGAACCCTTTCTCGTTATTGGTGAGGCTAGTATGGATGGCTTCTTGGACAAGGATGATGTTGTCCACAATCTACCTATTCGGGACAAACCCACCTTGGTTTTCAGTTATTAAGGAGGCAAGGAGGGGTTTCAGCCTGCTAGCTATGATTTTGGAGATTATTTTGTATGAAGTATTGCAGAGGGAAATGGGTCGGAAGCGGTTGAGAGAGGAGAGACGGGGACCTTTGCGAATTAGGGCTAGAAAGGTTGAGTTGGTGAATCCTCCGATATTTCTTTTCCTCATTACATATCTTATCATTTTCAGCAGATCCATTTTAGTGAGATACTAGTAAGTATGGTAGAAGGCTATGGGAAAACCATCCAGCCCCGGAGCCTTGTCCAGTTGCACAGCCCAGACAGCTGCCTTTATTTCTTCTTCTGTCACTTCACTAGTGAGGGAGATATTAGTGCCGTTGTCAATAACTCTTGGGATCTGTCTCAAAAACTCTTCAAGATTTGTATGGTTGTCTGGAGCTGTGAGAAGAGTTTTGAAATGGTTGAAAGCTTCATTTTTAATTTCTTCTTGTCCTTTTAATTCTTGTCCCTCTCCTCCTGTAATTTTTTCAATGTTATTATTTATCATCCTTGTTTTTGTTGTGTTATGGAAGAAGGAAGTGTTATTGTCTTCAACTTGCATCCATATCTATTTGGATTTGAGCCTCTAAGTTTCTTCTTCTTGTCTGTTGTTTCTGTAGATTTTCCACTTCACTTTTTTTTCTCTTGCTTGTTTCTCTATGGTACTATCACTGCTTTCCAAATCCTCTTGAATTTTTATTAGTTCATTTTTTAGATCCTCTTTCTCTTTATGTGGCTCCTTATATATGTTTTTTGCTTAGTATTTTAAGCTTACTTTTGTTGCTTTTATTTTTTTTTCCCATATGAAAGTTGGTGATCCACTGATGTTTTTCATCCATACACTTTCCACCTCTTTTTTGGCTTCTTCATTGTTGCCCCAAAGTTGATTATATCTAAAAGGCAGTGGTCCATAATTTTTAGCCATGCTAAGTTCTATTACAACTGGTTTATGATCAAATTTTGTTGAGGGAATAATTCTAGAAGCTGCTTTGGTATATTTAACTATCATCTTATCTCGAATGAGGATCCAGTCTAGTCTTTCCGTCAAGTTTCCCTTTCCTATTCTTCTATTATCCCAAGTATATTTTCCATTTTTTGTGGGAATGTCAAGAAGGTTGCACTGTTCCATTATTTCTTCTAAGGTTTCTCTGCTTGGATCTGGCAAAAAATTCCCTCCTCTTTTTTCTTCATCTTTGAGGATGAGATTTAGATCTCCCCCAACAATGAGATTATCTTCACGGTCTTCCATAGTGCTGTCTTTTAAAGTTTGCCAGCAGTTTTCCTTATCCTTGTAGTGATTAGGAGACTATATGTTGTAGATGCTGGCTTTCCCGCTAGTTTCAACATTTTCCAGCTTTTGTATATTGATGCAAGGATTATTGCGAGAAAAGATCACTATCAAAGAAGAAAAGTAAGAAAGGCCCTTGAAATTATAAAACATCCAGATAACCTTAATAGGGATGGGGGATGTGAAATCAACGACAGTTGGTGAATTCTTCTTTGAAAAATCTATTCCTCAAAAACGCAATCCTTCCAGGTATAGTGTTTCAGGTAGAAGATCTCAGGTTTGTTTCTCTTCTTTTGAATTCTAAATAATGTTTTAATAATTAAAGTACTTACTTTTAATAATTATTCTCATCAATTCATTTTTATTTTGTATAAAAATAGAAATTAATTAAGTAATTAATAATTATTATTAGTAACTACTATTACTAATTTATCCCCCAATTCTTCCCCTAACATAAATTAATTATAATATTAATTATTAGATTAACTAAACATAATTAATTAAATATACATGATTAATAAATTAAAATTAATAATTATTTACTTTAAATTAATATTTATTTATCTTTAAATAAATGTTAATACTAATTAGTAAATAATTTGTTTATTTTTATATCAATTAATGATATTAATAACCATCACTAAAAAAATTTAGGTTTTTATCAAATATATTTTATCCTAAATTAAATAACAAATTAAATAAATTAAATAAATTAATTTAGTTATCTATATAGAAAAATAATTAGCTATTTACTTGCTTAATATTTATTTAAAAAATTAATATTAATACATAGTTATTTTATTCATGCTAATTAATTATAAATATTTATCACAGAATATTTAAATAAATCAAAATTAGTTCATATTATGAAATTAAATTAAAATTAATTCATATTATTAAATTAAATTAGAAATAAAACTATAAAAATTCTAAATAAAATTATTAAAAATTGAAATAAAATTATTATCTATTGTTTTTTGGAATTAAATTAAATAACAAATTTTTTTATATAAAATTAAAATCAATCGGCTCTTGTCATATCCTTCTTCACTATTAATGGTCTAAAACCATTTTTCCAATTCTTCATTCAATTGTCCTGAATATGGATCCCTATTAGGATTCGAAACGTCGACAAATGTTCCTTGTTACCGTATAAAATCCGAAAAACTCTTCAAAAAATAACAACCAAAGGAACTTAAAAACCAAAAGATACAAACCCTAGTGTCCATGAAGTAAGGGCCGCTTCGAAAGATGAGATCTCGATCGCTTTTGGTCTCGAAGTGAAATTTGTAGTAACCCCTACCACAGAAATGTATGGCGATTTTTCCTTATGTGAAATGAACGCAGTTTTTTTCCACCCATTTCTACATTGTTTTGGGGAAGGCCACAGTAGTGTCAATTAACCCACCAATCTCTTTTCCGTAAGAGAAATCATGGCTTTCCTTGACACAGATGGAGGTAAGGATATCTCTGGAATGGATTCTAATTTTTTTACAAATTTTGAAGCAGCTGGCCTGGTTGCCTGAGGTACCAAGGAGCTAATTAAAGAGGCAAAAGCAGCTGAAGAATCTTCTAACTGAGAGCCATTCAAGTTAGCAGCAGCAGCGGAAGGAGAAGGCGGCCCTGGATTTGGCTCCGTGGTGGCCATGAGAGCTGCAGGCTTTAATCAGAATCGCATTTGGCTCAACGGCGGCTAAGGCACGCAGCAGAGCAGTCCCATTGAAAGATTTAACCAATTTTCTCTTATTTTGTTAGTAATATAAATCCTTACCTAATATATTTTTGTATCTGGTTTTGTTATAATTATTTTAATCCATACATGGCCTCTTTCACTAATATGTGCAAAATCATTAAATAATATCAAATTTTATATGATATTAGACTAGTCCAGTCTTTCCTTCTTCACTGAATCTTTTTGTGTTTGAAGGATTTTGTAAAAAACTAAATTCTTGCGGATGTGAATAAACTTTCCCTTTTAATTTTGAGCCTATGGATCTCTCAAATTTTTTATTCCAGATCTACAGATCTGCTTGAGTGATATCTACTTGACTGAAATCAAATCCACTTGAATTTGCTAGATATAGCAGCTCTGTCCTCCACTGCCCATTAATACTATGATTACAATGTTTTTTTATTTTTTCATTTTCTGTTTTCGCTATGGATTGTTTTAGATCAGAAGGAAATTTCAAATTCCTAATCAATGCCCATAAGTCCATTAAAAACACCATGGCATATCCCTGAAGCGGTTTCATTTTTATGCCCATCAGTCCATTAAAAATAGCATAGCATATCTCTGAAGCGGTTTCACTTTTGGGGCGTTGTGTAAAAGAGGTTACAATTTCTTTTGGACATAGAAATTTCTGCCGAAATCCAATGAGGAATTCAGCTAGAATTTTCTTAAGAAATCTGATTCTGGAAGCGTTTGAATCTATCTTTTCCTGAACTCAGATTTTTTTGCAGAAATCCAGTGAAGAATTTAACTAGAATTTTTTTTTAAGAATTCTGATTGTGCAAGTGGTTAAATTGTTTTTAAGAAATCTAGTTGTGGAAATGGTTAAATTGTTTTTAAGAAATATGGTGGTGGAAGTGTTTAAATAATGGTAGTATTGAAAAAATAATAATATAAGTAAACAAAAAATAATGTAAGTAAACAAATAATGGTAGTATTGAAATAAAATTATTGAGTGAGGTTTCGAAATTTTTTTATAATATATGATTAATATTTTCAGGTTGTTTGAATTTTTTTAATCGTGCATTTGTTGCTACCCGCACAATTTCTTTCTAAGAGCACAGTGGCCCAGTGAACCCAGGCTTTTAAACGATCTATTTTATTTGGGATTGGATTTGAGGGTGGGATTTAGGCGTACCGCTATGGTTCAGAATTTCATTTTGTGGCCTTGTTGGATATATCTCCGAACCAACACAACCATTGCCAGCGTGATGCAGTCTTTGCCTTGATGCTTCTGCCATCTGAGATTTGAGGGCATCACAGCTATGGTTCAGAATTTCATTTTGTGGCCTCGTTGGATATCTCTCCGAGCCAACACAACCAATGCCAGCGTGATCCAGTCTTTGCCTTGCTGCTTCTGCCATCTGAGATTTGAGGGAATCACAGATATAGTTGTAGGTTTTTTTCAATTTCGAGCTTATTCCATATATTTAAAAAAATAATGGTGATTACTTACAACGTTCGCGGCATGGGGAAATCTCCAAATCACCCTCCACATACACCTATCAAGAAAAAATGAGTATAAGTAAACCAATAATGGTAGGATTGAAATAAAAAAAATGGTCTGTCGTTTGGCAATAAAGCATGTATCAAAGCCTCTAGAACCATATCTGATTGAAAGGATCTTCGCAGAATATAATTCTCTCCTACTCATAAGGGGTGTACATGAAGCACTCTCCAAATGACCCTCCACATGCCAAACCCATATCAAGAAAACCATTGTAAGTAAAAAAATAATGGTAGTATGGAAGAAAAATTAATATAATTAAACAAATAATGGTAAGATTGAAATAAAAATATTGAGTGAGGTTTGGAAATAAAGCATTTATCAAAGTTTCTAGATTCATGTCTTATTTGACAGGTTCCTTTCAAAACAAAATCTCTTTGCAAAACAAACGCATATGAGAGGCAAGAAACAAAAGAGCTTTTAGTTTCGTGGGTAGCAAGCAATCAAGTTGTCTTATTCATCCAATCATGGTAGCAAGCAAGAAAGTTGTCTTGTTCATCAAATCAATCAACATGCATGCACCTATTGTATAATCCCCTATAGTGTTGAACATTTGGTTCTAACTAGCTCCCATAACCATTCATATATTCCTCCCTCCCACCTTGAAAGGTGTCAGGGAAAGAAATTTTCAAATTAGGGTGGATGTTTGGGAAGCAACAAATCCTCTTTCTCTAATACCATCTCTTCTTTCATCCTACAAGGTAGAGGTCTACTTTGCATAGGCCATGGAAACCGTAAAGACTTTAGATCAGTACAATTCAATCCTAGATAAACCTAATTCAATTCACCTATTCCCCGAAGCACAACTGATTGATTCATCATCTATAGGATGGATGTAATCTCCCCTCATGGCCTACTTTGCATAGGCCATGGAAACAGTAAAGGGTTTGGATCAATACAATTCAATCCTAGAGAACCCTAATTCAATTCACCTATTCGTTGAAGCACAACTAATTGATTCATCATCTATAGGATGGATGTAATATCCCCTCATGCCTACAGTTAGATTATATATTAAATCCAAGGTATCTACTACTTGGATTGCATATTGATTATTTAAAATACCCTAGTTGGACATTATTTAATAATAAAATTGCATATTTAGGAAGTCCAAGGAAATATGACCTCGTCCGGACACTCAAACGAGTGCACTTGCTATAGATGAGGTTTGTTGTTACTCTAAAAATCTATGTTTTTGGGAACTACTAGCAACAGTTTTTTCAGTTGCTAAATCTCATAACTAAGGAATTCCCACTTTTTGAGGCAAATCTCTTAGGTGATGCAAAACAACCCATCCCAGCTTGAAGGGCCCAACAACTCACCTTAGAACTTATTCCCAAAAACCACTGATACCAACGATCCAACCCATAAAACCCTTATGCCCAATAGCCACCAATACCAGCCATCTAACCCATACAACCCTTAAAGTGATCCTGGGGGTTACTTTTACTTGAATCAAAGAAAGTACTCTTGTCAAACTTCTATGAAATGGCCTAAGTTCAGGTAAGTACGTTGGTAAGATTAAGGGTTCAAAGAATCTGGGTTTCAGGTCTTGATTGATTTTTGTGGTTGTGCTTTGTCTCTCACAAAAAATATATGAGTTCTAGCTTTGTATCTGAGAATCTTTTTACCAAATTTCCAATGTCAGTCTTTTTGAGACTCCATAAATCTAGAAATCAGACTAATTCTTTGCATAAAATCCAATCTTGTAGCTATGAGATACATAAGGTTTCCAACCAATATTTTGAACAGAGTTGGATTGACATCTGATCCTTCATGATCCTTACTTAATTTTGTACCTGTTGATACTAGTGTAGGAGCAGGTTCACAACTTTCCATTCTAAATATTTTCTGCAATCCTTTTGCATATTCATTTTGAAAAATAAAAACCTCTTTCTCTAATTGCTCAACTTCTATGCCAAAATAATATTTCATAAGATCAAGGTCTGTCATTTCAAATTCTTTATTCATTGAAACTTTAAACTGATCTTGTTTAATATCACTAGTATAAATCATATTATCCATGTACAAACAAACAATCAAAATTTGACCATGTTCATTTACATCTGTGTGCAAGGTTGGTTCAATTTTTCTTCTGCTAAATCCATTATTGATCATATAACTGTCAATTGTTCTATACCAGGCTCTTGGCTCTTGTTTGAATCCATAGAGTGTTTTCTTCAATTTGTAAACTTTATCTTCATGACCTTCAACTTCATAAACTAGAGGTTGTTGCACATATATTTACTCTTCTAAAATGCCATTCAAGAAGGATGATTTCACATAAATTTGATACACTTTCCACTTCTTCTTAGTTGTTTTTTCCAAGATTGCGCTTACAATATGAAATCTGGCTAAGAGAGAAAAATATTCTCCAAAGTTTATTCTTGGTTTTTGTGAGAACCCTTTTGCTAAAATCCTTGCTTTAAATATGTCAGTCTCTCCTTTTTCATTAAACTTCGTCTTGTACACCTATTTCACACTAATGAGATTATTGTCTTTAGGTAATTATACCAAATCCAAAGTATCATTCTTCTCTATAGAATCTATTTCTTCATCCATAGCTTGCACCCAATTCTCATCTTTTATAGCTTCTTCAAATGTTGAAGGTTGAAATGAAAATAATGAAAAAATTGAACTAACATCCAAATTATCATAAATATCTCGCAAAATTCCTATTTTTCTCTTACCATTGCTTGATTCATCACCTCACTGATTGCTGGGAGTATTCTGATATGTTGATCTACTTAGAGATCCATGTTGTTGAGAAAATATTGGAGTCCTTATTGGCATGACTATGTTTGGTGTCTTCTCTTGTGATCCTTGCTGCTCATTTTTTGCTACATCTTCTTCTTCTAAGAGTGTTACTCTTTCATTAACTATTTTGTCTACAATCCCATTCCATGAATCTTTTTCTTTGAACTCCACATCTTTGTTGATTATAGTATTTTTGGTGATAGGGTTATATATATATATATGCTTTTGAATGCTCACTATAACTAGTAAATACACATTTTCACTTTTATCAGCTAACTTTCCTCTTAGGTCTTTAGGTACATGTGCATATGATGTGCATCTAAACACTCTCAAATCAGATACAGTACAAGACATACCTGACCATGCTTCTTTCAAAACTTTGTTCATCATGCTCTTTGTAGGAGATCTATTTATCACATATACAATGCATGCAACTACTTCTACCCAATACTTATTTGATAAGTTTCTTCCTTTCAATATGATTATTTCCATGTTCATAATTGGCATATTCTTTCTCTTTGTTGTACACCATTCTATTATGGTGTGTATCTAGTTGTAAATTTCCTTATGATTCCATGGTTTTTGCAGTAAGCATGAAATTCCTTCAAATCATATTCTCCACCATGTTATGATCTCAATACTTTGATATGACGATCACTTTGGTTCTCTAGTAAGGCTTTGAATTCTTTGAGTCATTCAAAAGTCTCAGAATTCTCCTTTAGAAAATAAATCGACAATTTTTTTCTAAAATCATCAATAAATGTGCTAAGTACCAACTTCCACCAATCAACTGTGTGTACATGGGTCCACACATGTCTATATGAACTAGTTCTGATGGTTTCTTTGATATGTATGCAACTCCTTTTGAAAAATTTCATGGTGTTTCTTTCCCAAGATAAAAAACTCACAAGTACTAGAGGGTTATTTGATGGTAAGTAATCCACTAACCATCTGTTTCTGATGCAACAATCTAAAACCAGAGAATGCAAATGTACGAACCGAAAATGCCATAACTAATAATCATCAAAACATGCAAGAGTAAAAGAAATGAAATGATTTATGTAATTCATGATCAAATGAAACCATTTGTTCCTCATCATCTACACCTTCGCTGTTAGCTTCTTGCTTGGAGGTTTGTCATATATGACACAATTTTTTCCCTAAAAAATAACTTTGTATATTTTTTGCTTTAATTGGCTAACAGTTATTAGATTCTCTTTTAAACCAGGAACATAATATACCTATGAAATTGTCATAGACTCCCCCTACTTGGTTAAAATGTTGACCACTCCTTTTCCATCTACATCCACAGTATTTTCAGTCCCCAATTTTACCTTTGTTTGACATATTCATCCAAATTTTCAACCATATTCTTGTTGCTAGTCATGTGGTTACTACAACCACTATCTAATACCCAAAAATTATCAGAAGTTCCACGCATGGTATGGAATTCTAGGAACATGGAGTCATTATTTTTTGTAGCTACGTTAGCTCTATGCTTTCCTTGGTAAACTATCCTCTTCGTATAATCACGTGCATAGTGACCAAATTTATTGCAATATTAACATCTCACCTTTGATTTATCGACTCATTGATCATTGTTGAATCTTTTTCTATTTCTTTCACTTTCTTTCTTATCTTATGGAATGATAAGATATAATTTAATTTAGTAAATCCACTAGTGTTTTATAGATTACACACTTTGAAATCGTTAAATTTGTGAAAGAAATGATCATGGGAGATATGGTTTTAGTAGGAAGCATTGTTAGGAGATGGAGATCATGGGAGCTAGAAATTCGAGGGACTCATGGACCCTCTCGAATCTAATCTCCTTAAAATCATTCTCATCTACGGAGACCATTCCCAAGTAACCTAAGACACATTCATTTGCGATCATTGTTCCAGATACGCACAACACATAATGGATTTTCCTTCCATTGATCATCATGTCCACAATACACAACGTGTCCATATGTCTGTCTTATTTTCCTCCCAAGAAACCAATCCTCATATGTGTTGCATCAATAAAGCAACAAATAATATCATAACATACCTCCATATTTTCACCCTACAGTTGATTCGGGTAAATTTCGCTACCCTTTAAACCAAGAAATTTTACTTTGGCTGATGTGTTAAAATTTCATCAAAGCATTAATGAACATAAAAGAAAATATCTGCATGGTGTAAAGAAGAGGAACATAACAAGCATTATAAACATAAGATATTGATAACGAATTTCGTCTAGGAGGGACAATGTCTCCGAGCCTCATTATCATGATGGTGTAGGTCGTTGCATTAAGTGTTGTAAATAGTGAAGATGTACATGGGTGGTGTTTTCTCTATCATACAAGGAAAATACCCTCACGCAGGAGTGGTTGGATCTCGCCACGATATTTTCTGCTACTCACTCTCAAGAAGGACTCCTATCAGCATGACAATTTCACATGGATGATGACTATGAGTATCCCACTGAACATGGTAACAAAGAGATCTCAATAAAACATACATGGTGACAATGAGTATCCCGCCAACATGGGAACATAGGGATCTCAAACATAAATAAGACAAATCCATGATAGAAATTACATTTCACATGAAGAACAAAACAAGATCCCACATCAAACATCAACAGGGATCTATACAGCACAATGCATCTCATAGCAAGGAGACAAAGAAGTACATGGATCACACTCCATATACCTCAAATCCCGAAGCTATCTGAAGAGAAGGATGATAAATTGTTGGATCTGGATGTACCATCAATCTCATGGCGTCGAATAAATGATTGCTCACACATTGAATGTTGAAACCTACAATACCACTTAGAAAAGTGGCCAAAAAACATAAAGCTCAGATGGAAAATCTGAGTACCCCATTGAACTCGTGTCGTTGAGAGGTGTACGATCGACTGTCAATATGATGAATTATGACAACGTGAAAATTTGGGCCTTAGAGAATCTTTTAGATTCCCTCTAGATTCCTCAAATATGTTGCTCCACAGGGAATATAAAAATCTACAACTGAAAACAAGAATATGATCTGACCATTGAGATCCTTGCAAAATTTCGAGAAGAATGAGTATGAAGTTGACCTCATTCTGACACTAATGAATTTTGGCCTCCAATGAATCTGAAAGATTCCCTTAAGATTCCTGAAGATTCTCCTCCATAGGGAATCTGAAAAAACGCTTCTCAAAAAATAAATCTGGGTGCACCATCAAGCTCCCTGCGAAATTTTGGTTAAAATGAATATAAAGTTTAATACATTCTAAAAATTTTACCTCCTTGGGATCAAAAGATTCCCTTTGCATCAAACATGAATTTGTCTTAAAATATGTGCCTGCACTCCCTCAAACTGTGTGCTCCAACCTCTACTGCCTTGCCTCGAAAATCGTGCCCACAAATGCTTCCTCTGGCTTGGGCACATGGGTTTAAGTAAAATTTCATGGGCAATTTTACCAACCCAATATGGTTGGTGTGATGGTAATAATAGTGTTTGGTTAAGGGGAGGTTGGGGGATCAAATCCCACCTCCCACAAATCTGCATGTGTTGGCGCTTTTTTTTAATTGGGAGGGTTGAGCCCGCCCAACAAACCCGCACGGTGGTGGAGTTATGGTTTAACATAACCATATGTTAACATATATTAACATATATGTTGTATTGTTTAACAAACGTTGGTTTTTATATGTTTTCAAAATAAAACATATATGTTCATATATAGTATGGTGCCGTATGTGGTTGGGGGTGTTGCGAGGTCATAGCCCACCTTCTCTATATTTAATGTTTGATAATACATTGGTTGGGATAGGGGCCGAGTCATGGCCTGCCCCTATATTTTATATTTTTTAGTTATTTATTATAATTAACCCAAAATTTTTAAATAACTAATTTTTTATCGTAGGAATGATTTTAAAGAGGCCACAAATTTTCCTGGAATCTAGCCGAAGCTGGCTAGAATCCGGTGGCAGGGTTTCTTCCAAATTGTGTCCCCCTTAACCTGCCAATTCTTCCAAGTCAACCCAATACTTTGAATACCTCTAACTTTCGCATACAAGCTCGGTTTGACGAACCATTCACACCATTGCGATAAGGAAAACTAGACCATCAAATTGAAACTAGTTCGAGAGCAATCCAAAAACTTTGATTTTTGAGCTTCCATACGCTCTCTTTGTCTTGTGTGTGTCTCTGGAGCCACCTAGATTAGCAGTTCATCTACCAATGTCACCCATCTTCACCCCAAGTTGTGGTCATTTGATCATGATTACTCATTTCGTTAAATTATTACCTTGTTTTGATACCCCTATCACAACGCTAAAGCCCTTTTTAAACTTCGAACATACTATTTCAGTCATGGAGGTCATAACCATTTAAGTTTATGAGTTTCAGTGTCAAATTTTTTAACTTCGAACATACATAGTGTAATAATAATTATGTTGAAAGACTTAACTAAGGAAATGGGTAAGAAGTTTCTAAGGCATAGCCTAAATCGACTACAACTAAGTTGGTAATGCTATCAGTTGGAAAGACGTTGGTTTTGCATGCCTAGGGTATGTAAGCATAAAAATAGTATGTTCAAAGTTTAAAAAGATGTCACTGAAACTCATAAACTTAAATGGTTTACCTTGTGAAAGGAGAAGTTATTCTCAATAGTTACATGAATCCCAAAATGACATCAAAATTTTTAAAATTTTTAATTTTGACACATGGTAAAGGAACCATTTAATTAAGAAATGATTTTTTTTTAATTAGATTTTGATTTTTATTATTTAAAATATATTTTTAAATATACAAATAAATTCAACACACTAAAAACTTTAAAATACTGACATTTCTCAAACTAAACAATTAAAACTTGTAATTTTTAAAATCTTAACAAATTAATTAAAAATAAGTTGAAAAACCCATTTAATCTATTATAAAACTACATACATCTTAATTAATACTCACAAAAATCCTAAAAATAACATTATGATTTTTAAAAACTTTATCTTCAACCCATTGAAAATTGAATGTAAATTTCTCAGCCTTTATTAAGAAGGCGTAAAACATTTGCATTCATCAATACTTTCATTGTCAAAAAAGAAGGTATACGAAGAAAAATAAACATGGCTACGGAATTAAATCTATTGCCCTAAATTAAACTTGATCATCACATATGTAACACATCAATTTTTTTTTTAAATGATTGAGATACAACAATGATGAGATGAGATGTTGACACAGCATTATCACTGCATCCTTAATAATTCTCGAACTCCAAATTCAAAAAAATGATGCCAGATCTTCCACAACATTCTCTCACCGATCAATATGCCCACCGAATCCGATGGCTAACTATACACCTGCCAGATCTGACGGATATCACACCTCAACATGCAAGGCATTTAATGTTTTCACAATATGCGAAATGGGTGGTATTCAAATGCAATGTGTCATCCTTACAACATTTCGCAACCCCCTCGATAATTACTGCTTACTACTTCAACCTCGTGTGAAAACTGTTGGTTGTTTATCAAACCCGCCTCATGGTTCCACGACTACATTTGACTCATGGTTCCAAACAGGATTCGGGGTTACAAAAACATATTGTTCCGGCATTAAAACAAATTATTCCCATTTATAAAAGTGATCCAGCCTTTAATCTTCCAATTTAACAGAGGTTTTCATTGATCCACGATCCAACACCACTATAGCTATTTATAACATGAATAGACATGTGATAAACAATTTTACTGACAATGTCCATCATGATGGAAACCAATCAAATGAAAAATTGTGCCCATATAGACACACCACCTCACAACACGCAGGTTCACGAAATCAAGAACTAATATAGCTTGCATGCACAACAACATAAATTCTTAATAACAAACACAAGGTTTATATTACTGTCACATTCAAATTTCAATACATTTATATGAGCCAAGTCGCCTCTCAGCGCTTGATGTTACATTCTGTCTGGCCTCCTCTCTAACTCTCCTCTCCTACCTCATATCCTGCCTTCGAGGCTTACAATTTATACAAATGGGTTCTACAACGAATTTTGGTTTAGATCCCTAGTTTACTCAACAAATACCTAACTCTTCTAAATCCTTATTAATTTCTAAAATCTCTCTTTATCCCCAAGGATCCTCTCTAATCCATAAATTCATGAAACCAATTCTAATTCTAGGATTTACAATAATTTCTCAAATCTCTCAATCCCTATGAGTTCTCATTTATCCTTATTCTCTCATGTTCTTCAACTTTCAAGAACATTAAAAAATATCATCACATTACCTGATTGATTCCAACTCTTTTTAAAACATCGAAATTACATAAATTTAACTATTTTTGGGAATCAAATTCCCTTAAAACATAAGAGCCCCTATTCTAATAAAAACAATAATTTTTCCGAGTCAGATGCTCCTGCATCAGACTCCCAAGGTGAGAAAATTTATGACCTCCTGGTCATAAGCTTTTATGCATCACTCCTCCAAGATCCCAAACCTTAGTTTGTAAATTTCCAGAAGCTCTGCTCTCTTGTTGCTATTGTGTGTCTACTATCTTCTGTTTCATCTTCTTCTTTTCAATCAACTTCACGTTCTGATTGATTAGCCCTTTTTCTGTTAGCCTTCTCCATCCGGATTGTTTTATCGTTAAATTCCAGAATTTCTCAATTTCTTTGTCTTTCATATGATGGAGCTAGTACATAATCTGTCATTTACTGTTTCTTTATTCTTGTTGAAGTTTCTTGCTGCTGTCCACTAGCTGCTGCATCTCTACATTCTACATATTCTCAAACTATTGCTTATTTATTCCAACTTTTTCTGCTTCAACTGCTGGTATTACTCTTGAGGCTGCTCCAGTTACTGCTATAGATATTGTTGCCTCCAAAACTTCATGAATATCTTTGAAGATATCTCCCTTTGCAATATCCCATTGTTGCTATTTGTTTTCAAATTTACTTTCAAAAAGTAAATTGATATTCAATTTCCTTACTGCAGTAATATATTCAGTCTCACCCTTCTCTCTAAAATTAATATCTGCCTTGATATCAGTTAAAACTTGAGACATTTCCCTGTCAATGTCTGCAATTTCTTTCACATGCTCAAATGCTTTCAGAAAATGATTCAGCAATTCATTTCCTACATGCTTCCTTTCAACCATTTCATTACTATGCTAGTCACCGATTCCAACATAACTCTCTTCTTTAAGCCATTGCTCAAAGAATTTCCCTTCCTCTTCAGGCTCTTTTGGTTCCCAATGTTGAAATTGATATTTTCCTTCTTCCATGACTATTTCTTTCTGCATTAAATCCCGATTCTACATTCATTTTCCCAGCAATTTAATATCTTTATTCCATGTATTAAATACTTCCACGGAATCATCTTTGTCCTTCTTTACTTGGTTGTTGTCCTGCAGCAAATTTTCTGTAGTATCTGCAACAAAATCTGCAAACATAAAACAATTTTTAAAATAAAAAACATAAGGCCCTTATGCCTCTTATTCCTCTGGAAAAATTTCAGTATGTTGATCTGATTTTCTTTCCTTCATCAGCGTCTCAATATGTTGATTCAATCTTTCCAAAGAATTCTTGAGACTGTCAGCTAGTCTCTTCACTTCATTATCTATTCCAAAGGTGTCTCTCTGTGTTGATTCACAGTAGTGAACTTTTTCTTATGTGATTACATTGTCATACTCTGATTCCTCCAATAAATAATCCAATAGCTTCAACTCTTTCTCCCATTCACTGCCTATCATTACATCAAAATGATGATCTTCCATTAATGTTTCAGCTATCATGCTCTCTCCTTCAAATTTACCTTTTACTTGTTGTAGGTTATATTTATCTTGGAATTGTTTGATTCTTGCCGCCACCCTTACATCCTTACCATCTTGATACTTATGAATTTCCACCTCATCTCCAAACAATTTCTTCTCAATCTCTTCAATCACAGAATCATACTTATTCATGTCATTCAATGAATCTGCAAACAAAATATTGCTTTGTAAATTATAACATTCTTCTGTATCCATGACTATTAGAGACATGCATTCATCCTCAGGAACTGTAATTGCAATCTCTTCTTTATCAGGTTCTGCAAGCTTCATTTCTCCTTTAGGTTCATTGAGCCATTTTTCCAATAATTTTATTTCCATTTGAAATCTTTCCAACATTTCATCACATCCTTCATTCTCAATTTCACTCTGTTTCTGTCAATCCTCTTTAGTTATCCTGTTTTCTGTATCATCACATTGCAAAATTATTTCATCAATTTCATTAAACAAATTCAGTTGTTTACCTCCTTGGAATATCACTATGGCATTTTCATTATGTTTCTTCTCCATAATAGCTTTAATTGGTTGTCTTACATAAAACATAAATTCATCTATGAATTCCTTCTATTGTAATAAATCAATACCTTCCTCCTCTAAAAGTAATTCTCCATCATACTTCACCTCAAGAGCTTTATTCAATTTTGTGACAGTTTCATCAGACTATCCATCATCTTCTGTACATCCTGCAAACACATACAAACTACGAGTTTTGAAAACACAAGGCCCCATAGCCTCATTTGCTTCCCTTATCAGCATATCTTCAAATTGTTATGGACTATTCCAATAGTCTAAGGAATCTTTCTCATTATCCTCTTCACCCAGAATTTCACCCTATTCTGACTTTGCTTCTCTGAATTTTTCAACCAACCACTTCACTTGTCTCTGTCGTAGCCTTCTCTGTAACTTAGACCACTTCACTATCTTTTTCCTCAAAACCCAACCTTGTCTTTGGTTTTCCTCTAGCAGCATTGTTAACTCATTGATTTCTTTGCTTATCTTAGCCAACTTCTTTTCAAGATACTCTTGACTCATCTGGTTCTTACGGATTGTTTTAGCACCCTTTTCCTTCACCTTGTAGCCTTCTTCTGAACCTTCTCTATGACTTCCCATAGCCATCTTTACGTCTGTGTGAGCTTCTACACCTGCAACCAATAAACTTCTTTCTGATTTCATCTTCTCACCAAACTTCTCCTCTGTCTAGTTTCCAAGTCCTCTTTTCCTTAGAACTTGCACTAAGTAATCTTTCTCTCTCACTAGTTGCTACACTCACTTTTCTTAAGGAATCCTTTGTCCCTATCTATTCCAATCCTCGGTTGGAATAAGGTGATGCTACAATCTCTAAGAACTTCTAAAAGTTCTTCCTACAGTTTTACTACTGTAGTCTTTGCTAATCATTTAACTGCTGCAAAATTTCATACCTTTAAAACCAATTTATGTCTCGGCTGGTTGTCTCCTGCAAATATGTAACTTTTGTACTCCCTTGATATGTTTCAATCTGTAAAATATCATTAATAAAAACTTATGTATATCATCTTCCTAACATCACCTGTCTTTAGGATCTCTTTATTTGTTGGTTTTTACCATTCCTATAAATCTATTTCTGTCTCTGATCTCTATGCTTCCACTCTGCAATCTTCCAACATGCAGTTGTTGCCACAACAATCAATCCTGAACAAGACCTCAATCCACATTACTTTGGATTTCAATTGTGCAACATCCAATCATAACACATTTCATAATTCTGTGTTAATGGCTTGAATTTCAATAATACAATATCGTGGATAATTTCATAAGACATTTCAGTCCTTTCTGTGTCCAACGTGCAAGATTCATCATCTCAATTGACGCAACTTCAAATTTTTGTTGCAAAACACGCATTTCTTACGTTCACTTTTTCTTCTACGCAATTTGGTTTCTTCCATCTCTCTGTGCAAGATTTGGGATCTCTGTCCATGCTTTTATATATAATTTTCTAACATACATGTTTTCATTCTCTCAATTTTTTCAGATACCGGGTTCTCCAGGAACACAAGTGCACCAATGAAAGCAACCTCCTCACGTTGTTGCAATGAATGGTGGCTCCAATTCACGAGTTGAATTTCCAAATGTTGTCAGAAAAACCAAATTTATCGTTCACTAAACCGCATGCCCTGTCTCTGTGATGTATTAGATCTGAATTTAAAATTTCAAACACTCCTGCAAATCAAGTTGTAGTAACAAAACAAATTGTATAGTGCCCAGCTTAAAATCGTTGTTTCTTGAATTTTATACTCTCAACAACACGTAGGAAGAGGACCTCCACACTTGTGTTTACTCATAAAATATTTTTAGAAGGGGGAATTCCAACGCACAAAACAGGGGAAGAAGCTTATGATGCTAAGCTCTGAATTGGCTGGAAAATATAAGTGCGCCCTTTTCGTGCGAGAGACTAGAAAATTTAAACATCCATCAAAATGTAATTGTAACCACCTGGAACTTGACACAATCCATTATATACCCATCACTATCAGTTACTTATCCCGTGTGCCAATTCGATCCAGAATAGCTAAGGATGAATGAGCCCAGTTCATGGAAAATTTCGATTAATCAAAATTCAATTTCAAATATAGCCATACAACCACAAAATTCACACGATTATGCAACATAAAATAAAGAGACTCAACACCATACACCTTTATAAATTGACAATAAGAGATAATTTATTGTCGCTCCAGCATTTCAAGCATGGCTAATTTTTTTTATAAAAACTCAAACCCACTCTGATACCAAAATGATGCAGCATTGTCACTGCATCCTTAATAATTCTCGAACTCCAAATTCAAAAAAATGATGGCGGATCCTCCACAGCAATCTCTCACCAATCAATATGCCCATCGAATACGATGGCTACCTATACACATGCCAGATCTAAAGGATATCACACCTCAACATGCGAGGCATTTAATGTTTTCCCAATATGAAAAATGGGTGGTATTAAAATGCAACGTGTCATCCTTACAATGTTTCGCAACCCCCTCGACAATTACTGCTTACTACTTCAACCCCATGCCAAAACTGTTGGATGTTTATCAAACCTGCCTCACGGTTCCACGACTACGTTTGACTCATGGTTCCAAATAGGATTCGGGGTTCCTAAAATGTATTGTTCCGACATTAAAACAAATTTCTCCCATTTATAAAAGTGATCCAGCCATTAATATTCCATTTAACAGAGCCCATCATTGATCCACGATCCAACACCACTATAGCTATTTATAACACGAACAGACATGTGATAAACAATTTTACTGACAATTTCCATCGTGATGGAAACTAATCCAATGAACAATTGTGCCCATCTAGGCACACCACCTCACAACGCGTAGGTTCATGGAATCAAGAACTAATATAGCTTGTATGCACAACAACATAAATTCATAATAAAAAACACAAGTTTTATATTATTGTCGCATTCGAATTTCAATACATTTATATGAGCCAGGTCGTCTCTCAGCGCTTGATGTTACATTCTGTCTGGCCTCCTCTCTAACTCTCATCTCCTGCCTCTTATCCTGCCTTTGAGGCTTACAATTTATGCAAATGGGTTCTACAACCAATTTTGGTTTAGATCCCTAGTTTACTCAACAAATCCATAATTCTTCTAAATCCTCATTAATTTCTAAAATATCTCTTTATCCCTAAGGATCCTCTCTAATCCATAAATTCATGAAACCAATTCTAATTCTAGGATTTACAATAATTTCTCAAATCTTGCAATCCCTATGAGTTCTCATTTATCCTAATTTTCTCATGTTCTTCAACTTTCAAGAACATTAACAAATATCCTCACATTATCTAATTGATTCCAACTCTCTTTAAAACATTCAAATTACATAAATTTAACTCTTTTTGGGAATCAACTTCCCTTAAAACATAAAAAGCCCCTATTATACTAAATACAATAATTTTTCTGAGTCAGATGATCCTGCATCAGATGCACTTGTTGTGTTTTGTAAACGGTAGTCTCAAAAACTCATAGAATAATTTAGAAATTTCAGTAAGATTATAAAAAAATTGGAAAAGATTTTTTAAAATCTGCATTGTAGTTGTTAAACTTCAGTATTTTAGGTGTCTGAAAGGTTTTTGATCGTGCTGAATCCATTTCCATCATTAAAAATGAAATTCAAACACTCTAACTACCTGATTTTTTTATTTATTTATACTAAAGTAATTCTATTTTGATATTAATGTGATGTCTTAATTAATAAATGAAATTATTTTTAATTTGAATTTAGTATTATAAAAATTTTATTGTTTTAAATATATTTTTGAATATATAAATAAGTTTAAGATTTTGAATAATTTTTGAAATATAAAATTTAAATTTTATGATTTAAATTTTTCTTTCAAAATACACCATTTAAAATTTAAGACTTTTAAAAATATCTATTAAATTTTAAATAAAATTAAAAAAAAAAACATAATAACACTCATTGTAATTACTCACAAGCCATTATAATTTAAAAAAAAAAAAATTTATTCATCAATGCTTTCACTGTGGAAAAAGAAAGTATACCAAGAAGAATGATTATTTTATAAATTATGTACATTTTAAATAAATTAAGAGGAAAATCTGAGTGTGAGGTTTATTGTAAATATTCCCTCATAAATGATAATATGAGTGGAGTTGGGTTGTATAGATATCATAGGGATTATTAACTCCTTAAATAGAACTTAATTGAGTCAAAGGAGGGATAAAGTTATTTTAGGATTTGGTTGAGTTATTTGTGGAGGAAATCGTGGATTCAAATTAATCCACAATTATGTATAGATATGAAGCTTTGTGTGAGGATGGACAATAAGGCATAGAGATGGAATATGACATAAAAGAAAAAAGTGAGCGTAGAGTAGGAATGGTGTGTATAGTTGAATGAACAAGTGTAAATTATAATATTTTGGTTATGTATGAATTAAGTGTTTTTTTGTTCTCTGCAAATGATTGTGACAAGGAATTAAAACCATGGTGCCAAGTTGAATTTTGGCATTGATCTGTGACAGGGAAGTAGCTACACATGGTGTGTGTGAGTGCGGTTCGACGGTAATTGAGCAGGTTTGATATGGGATCTTTGAAAGAGGAATTTCGGTGCATATAGTATTGTTTGGAATATATGTGTTGTGTGATCTACAATATATATTATGTATTGAATCTCAGTGGTTTTATTTGAAGATTATGCAAAGTATCATTTAATATCCAAATAACTGGTGGTATTTTTTTTGTCCGCACATTTTTCTGATTTGTTGTAGAGGCACTGCATCATTTTTTTGATTTGTTGCAGAGGCTCTGCATCATTTTGGTATCGAAGCCTAAAGATCTAATCAGTGTAGCCGCAGATGAAAGATGAGTGCGATTTTTCATCAGTTGAATTAGTGTGTTCTTTGAAAGAGTGTGAAGAATGCCAAGCGCAAAGGGGCAACAAATGAGTAGCGGATGCAGGTTGTGGAGAATTGAGATGGCAAGCGCAATGAACAACTTGTAATGTGAAGGTGAATGCTAGATGGGAGATAGCACAGAGTGGCAAGCACATGGTGCAGGCAACCGTGGGTGTTGAATGTTGAGATTGGTATGCATGGAATGACAGTCGAATAGTGCAAGCCTAATCGTGAATGTCGGGGATTGAGACCACTTGAAATGATAGATGGTAAGTGAACCCAAATTGCTAGAACCAGTGTTGACGTTGGATCCTCATGTGAGGAGCTCACTGTTTTGTTGTGATATTAGATAAGAGGGCTGTAGAATTCGCACTGTGTATTTTGTATTTTTTTATTATATAATGGTGGTTCAAATTCGCAATTGCGCTAGCAATGTAGCCTCAATACAAGGGCATGCCTAGTCAACATCTGCTCATTTATACCCAACGCTATCTTCCTGATGAGAATTCCATTAACCTTTATGCTAGCATGTGCATCAGAATGACATGTTCCTCTTGATTATGTATTTTGAATTGTTAATACAAACATGCTACCAAAGATAGATACCCTTAGGTATATATACATTATGACCTGTGCTTATTTGTTTATACAGGTTTCTACCATAGGCTTGTGGTAGAGCCGGGAATATATTGGTCGATATCCGTTAGGAGGAGGAGGAGAATGTGGCAGACGTGGTCCATCAAAAGAAGCATGCTTTGAAACAATCAATTACAACAGCACTAAATAGAGCAATGGGGTTTGTAGTGATACAGGGGAGTAATCGAGAATTTTTTAGGAGTTTGTTCATTGCATCCAATTTTTAACGTGTTCCCTTTATCACTGTAGAAAATTTGGTATCAGGTATTTATTCAGTGTTCAAAATATTTCTGATCAAAATTTGAAATCCAGTATGGTATGATGAGAAGAGACAAAAAAATATCGATTTGTTTGAGCACAGGATTTTTGTAAGCTTGAATTAATTTTAAATCTGTGGACACAACGACTTCTGCACTGTGTTGCACTGTAATTCATGGTGTAAAGCTTAAAGATTTTGCAGGACTCCACAATTTTCATGCCCATACCTTCTTTGTTCTGCAGATTAACAGAATATTTTTGGGAATGCGTATGTGTAGTTCCTTTGTAGCATTAAGGGTGGAATCTCGCACGTCCACGAAGAGCGAAGATCTGATTCAAGGAAATTTAGAGCAGCATCCTAGTTGGGATTCTAGAATTAATCCATTTGAAGTTTTACTCTTACCTTGTTCTCCCACTGAATGATTCTCAACGCATTTCGGTTACTGTGAGAATTGTGTTGATAGGAAATTGTGTTTGAAATGCATCGATGAAGGGCACAAGAATATTCACAGTGATAAGAACGACATAGCTCGAATAGGAAATTTGTGCAAGATGACCAGGCATGAAATCACGAGAGTGAAAATTGCAATGAAAAGGTTTATTAACTAGCCTTGAAGAGAACATAAGGTATGAAAATTCACTTCAAAAAGGCATTTGAAATGGTGAAAATTAAATGGTTTATTTTATTTTTATCATAAAATAAATATTGGAAAAATTGGAAATAATTCTATGATTAAGGTGTTGTAGGTCACCAAGGGGATTGTATTTCAATTGTTTAAGAATCATGTGAGTAAAAGAAAGTGATAATGGGAGATGACATAATTAGTGCTCTATGATATTATAATATAATAAGAATGGAGTATGAGAAAGAATTGGTCGAGTGAATATTTTACATCATGAGAATGTATTAGGGGTGGATGTTAATTGTTTAACTTGAATTAGATTCAAAATATCCACTATTGTAATTAGGTCAAGCTTTGAAGTTAAATAAGATTTAGGTATTGGTATGTAAAAGGTGTATTTTTCATCCATTGATGTAAAAGTTAAGAGTGTGGAGTCAAAGAGTCTTAAACCAAGTCAACGGTTTGAATGTAATTGGGTGCATGATCGGCAGAGCCCGACACCTAAAAATTTTGGTCATTGTAACGCAAGAAACACTGCAGTTTTTGTTTGCAACAAAGAGGAGCAAGAGAGTTTCCCAGAAGATGATTCCAAGACAGAGAACCAAAAGATACCAAGTGCAGGAAGAGAGCTTGCATTGTTGGATGGTAAGTATGAAGGCTTGCTGAAAGGGGGATTGAATTCAATCCATAAGTGAATAGATGAAGTTCACAAAGGAGGGGAAGATGACTGTTGATACTCATTTCAGAGGTTCTGAGAAAGACCACAACAAAAGAAAGAAGAAGGAAGATTCCAAGGCAAATGGCATATGGAAGCAGTTGGCTGATGAAGAATATGAGAGGGAGAAGGTTGAGATAATAGTCCATCTTGAGTTATTGATGGAATTGTTGCAGAGAAATATGAAAGACCAGAGACATGGTTGGACCATGAAGAAGAAAGTGAAATGGCAGAGACTACAAGTAAAGAGGAATCAACAGGTAAATATGCAGTTAACAGAAGAGCTGAGAAAGCTCAAGAAGATGATGAGTGTGCAATTGAGACGTGAAGAACTCAGAGAAGCTGAGTTGGAAATGGGAGTTTCCATTTGTGGACCAGAACAAGGTGAAATTCTGGGTGAAGAGGTTAATGAGAAAGATCTCATGGACTATTGGAATAGTTCAGAACAATTTGACGATATGTTGACAAGGGAATGTTGGAAATACTGAGAGGGGGTGCTGAATCAATATTTCTTTCAATTAGAGCATTAGTTAATCTTCAATTATTATCATTGTTTGTACAATGATAGCAGCAAAAAAGAGGAACACAAATGCGCACAGTTTTTAAGGTGGAAACCCACTCCGGGACAAAAACCACCTAATGCTTTTCTAATAATTCTTTAATATTCAACTCCAATTGAAATTAAAGCTCCAACTTCCTAGAATCTAGAAAAACATTCTTCTCCAGCTCCCACTAGATGGATGCTCCAATGACCGAGATTCTTTAGTAGTCAACTGAATGGATGCCCCAACACCCAATGAGCTACAACTCACCCTAGCACCACCCTACCACCCTATAGAAGAATAAAAGAAGAATGGACTCCCATACCAGGGAAAATGGTCCAATTTATAATGATATAGAATGATGTAGAAGAAGAAGATATACCAACCCATAACCCCAACTTTTACACAAGCACCTAATGATGATCCTAGACCTCCCAACACTGCCTTTTCGACCCTTGGCAGATAGACACTAGTACAATTTTTACAATAATGTATTTACAATGACTTAGTAGAAAGATAACTTTACAATGATTGTATGCAGTGCTGCCCACCTGAAGACTTCATATGATGAACTTCTTGATGTTGTTATGCACCTTGGTCACTATTGTTTTCATGCTACCCTCTTCTGCACCTTTCTTTTCTTTTCTGTCGTAGAAAGGCTGGTCCTTTGCAACCCTTGACAACACATCATCTAGCTTTTTCTTTCCTTTTAGGAGCTCGATATTGAATCTGGTGTATCTCTGTTATTTCAGATCCTCAATATCTGATTTTCGGTTTTGTAGTATTCCTCTGTGTCTTTCTTCCAATGCCATAGGTCTGACCCAATTTGGATTCTTCAAGAAAGAGTTATGCCCAATCTCTCACAATGCCCTAATTATGGATTGTTTCAGCATAACTCACTTGTACGGCGTGACACGTGTCACTGTTTCTTCATTTGGCTCTGAAATTGATAGAGAAAAAATTAAAAAATTGTGCACTATCTTCCACTTTTTACGGAATTCCAATCCGATACTCAGAGAGAGAGTTATGAAGATTTTACCAAGGTCACTTCTTTGAGATGAATTTCAAGAACCTGAAAAAACTCTGACTTCCACAGATCATATCTCCAAACATGTTACGCACCTTGATCTGAAATTTTTACTGCAGCTTCCTCAGGATTTCGGCTTCGTCTCATAAACATTTCAGCTTCTGAACCTTTGTAGAAAAAAAGGTAGAGCGAAAATTCCATGATGACCTGTTTCAAATGGCCGAATCCCTTGCATAAGGAGGAAATGAAGATCACAATTTATATGAATGCTTAAGTTGAGAGGGGCTTCAACAAGTGAAAGTGGAAGGGATTTTAGGAGCATAAAAAATATTAATTAAGAATTTTCAATGACCCATGCCCCAACTCCATGGGGTTTTAGCCCACTAACTGGGGGTACAAACTGCAAACATGAATATCTCTCAAACCGTGAAGAATTACATGACGTGCCATATATAAACGGAAACATCTCGATAAGTAGAAACCATAAAAATAATTATTGACCCAAAATATATTAATTTGGTAGGTAAAAATTCCCATGCAATATTGGGTTAGCCCCTGGTGCTTCTTGGGTTGACATCAATGACAACCGTTGATCAACAAGGAAGCAGATGAGGCTATGAAGCCTTGTATTTTTAAATCTCATAGTTTGTGTATGTTTGTAGGATACAATTGTGGCATATTTTATGATAGTACAAAAAATAAAGATTTGGTTGGATTTACTAACAATGATTTTGTAGGAAGTTTGGATGATAGGAAAATCAATTTTGGTTATGTGTTTAATCTTGGTTCAGGAGTGATATTATGGGAATATAAGAAGCAACCTATTGTAACACTTTCATTAGTAGAAGCAGAATATGTACCAGCAACATCAACATCACATAAAGCACTATGGTTACAATGAATTTTGGATGGAATTCAACAGAGACAAGAAGGATAAAAAAAAATCTATTGTGACAACACCTCAACCATAACACTATCAAAGCATAGTGTGTTTACTAAAAAGATAAAACATATAGATACAATATATCATTTTATAAGAGAACTTGTGAGCAATGGAGAAGTTTATTTAAAGCTCGTAAATCAAGTGATCAATTACTTGCTATATTCACTAAGCCATTAGCAAAATATGTATTTGAGTTTCATAGGGGAAACTTAGGTGTTGAAAGCCTAATTTAGACTTATACCACCAAACATGTTTGAGTTTTCATGATTCATTTCTTAGGTTAGTGGTCGTAATCAAAGGGGAGTGTTAAAAATAGATAATTACTCCTATATGGAGTACAATATAGATTTAGAGTTTGAGCTAAATTGTGTTAGTCCGAGTTAGTTTGAGTTCAATCTATATTTGAAAAGGTTAAATTTAGTGTGATTTTGCATGTTGAAGTCAGTTTGAGTGAGGTTTAGTTTATTCGTAGGCACATCGTAGCTAAAATACATAAACAACTTACAGTGGATTCATTGTAATTAATCAAGTTTGTAGGATTAATAGAGAGAGTAGCAACTCGTGTGTTTTGTGTGTGTGAAATTGGTATCTTTCCTCCTCTACCTATTCGAAATATATAGGTCTTTCCTCCTCTACCTATTCAATATATATATATATAACAATAGGTATATATAATTTTATTTTATTCATTTTATTTTCATAATGTTGTTAAAAAATCTAATTTCAAGTTTAAAAAACCAATTGAAACAATGTCTGCTAGTCATGTGTTTGTTTTATTTCTTTCTCTTAATTTTACTTTATTACCTTCTATTTTTCTAAAATAAATTTACATTTTCCTTTATTATTATTATTTTTAATTTCAATTTAATTTTTCAATAAAACTTTGATTAACTAATAGAATGATACAAAAATAAAATTCTAATATATCAAAAAAATACAAAAACAAATATTTAGTTAATGTTTTACGTTAGTAAATAGATAAATATTAATAATTAAAACATAACTAAAACAAAATCAATGATAAAATTATGGCTACACTGCTTACTTTCAACATGGACTAGGAAAGAATTGCCTAAGGCCCTTAATACCCTTGAATAATAGTTATTTCCAAAGAAATCTCAATGCTCTTAATGCTTCAACAATAACACTAAACTAAGGCTCTTAATTCCTTGAATAACAAGGGCAAATGCTTAGAGGTAGTCCTTGCCGATATAGTAAGTCAATGTTAGTCAGTTATGTGCAACCATTCAAATCAACAATTTTATTTCCTATTTTCCAAACAGTTCAGTTGAATTGATGTTGAATTAAGTAGACAAGTTGGCCAAATGGTTGACCTTCATGGTTGTGATGGACATCTAGATGAAGCATAATATTTTATGAATGAAATTCCATTTGAATCTCATGAGTTATTATGGAAGACACTCCTATTTATGTTCTTTTATCAAATATCTGAAAAAGTAACAAGGACCAAGTTGGATTGAGGTTAAGAAAAAGGTACATATCTGTGTAGAAGATGATGGAAAGTCTGGTGAAACTTTCACAAAGATTAATAAAGCTCTTGAGGTGAAGTATGATGGAGAATGCTTTTTAGAGGAGGAAGGTACTGATTTATTGTAGCATAAAGAATTCATAGATGAATTCATGTTTGGTGTAAGGCAGCCAGTTGAAGCTATTATGGAGCAGAAGCATAATCAAAATGCCATAGTGATATTCCAAGGAAGTAAACAAGTGAATTTGTTTAATGAAATTGATGACAGATTTTTGCAATGTGATGATACTGAAAATAGGATAACTCAGAAGGATTGCAAGAATACTAATGAAACTAAGAATGAAGGTTGTGATGGAATGTTGGAAATATTTCGCATGGAAATAGAGTTCTTGGAACAATGGCTCAAGGAACCTGAATGAAAAATGAAGCTTGCAGAATCTGATAAATAAGAGATTGCAGTTACCGTGCATGATATGGATGAAATGTCTCTAAACTTTATAGAGTTAAGTGAATGTTTTAACTCTTCAAATAATAATGTGGTTGTAGGTACAGAAGAAAACATTAATAAATATGATGTTGAAATCAGAGGAATTGAGCAAAAAGTATTTGAAAACGAGATGAAATATTGGGAGTAGCAAGAAAGTTGTGTCCTCAGGGACATAAAGGAAACATAAGTATTAATCCAACAATATAAATATGAAAGCAATCAGCAATTCAAAAGAGGATTGACTGAAATCTAGAAGTTCTATGATGGGAGATGGGTGCTTGCAGCATCAAAAGAGGCCGAAAGGTCTTGTATTTTTAAGACTAATAAATTGTTGATGAATATAGGTACACCATCGGATGAGAAATTTGTTTCTATAGGGACAGTCAATGACTATAGTTGTTCTTCATTTCAGAAAGTTGAATGTTCCACGCAATCAGAGACGGAAGCATTAGACAAAGAGGAATTACTCTGGGAAATTGGGAGAAGTAATTGTTGTAGAGGCCGATGGAATCTAGTTGACAGAGTGAGTGATGTTGATAATGGTGAGCTTTCTAATTTAGCTCTTATTAAATTCAAGACTACCAATTCAACTGATAAACCTATGAATGTTGATATAAAGTCAGTTCGAGATTCTTTCGAAGCCTGGACACTAGAAGAATGGGTATCAACGTTTCTACGCAAGTTTGTATTTCCAGAAATACAGATGGTGCGGTATGGAAAACTGAGAGTTACATTCAATAGTGTTCTAAAAATACTATTATGGGAATTCTATGCAAAATTAAAAAATGGAGTTGATACTTTAAAAGACCAGCGACAAAACAGAGTTTGGAATCCTGGAGGTAGTAAGTCATTGAGACTTGTGGTTGTCGTATTATTACAGAAAAGTGATAGACCTCATACACAGGAGTCTATGGAAACTTTTGTACATGGGGAGTCTGACGTATGAGCATCCTACTCAATTTTTATTATTTATTTGGTTGATTTAGGGGGTGATGTTTTTTTTAATTATTTTATAAATTATGTACATTTTAAATAAATTAAGAGGAAGATCTGATTGTGAAGTTTATTGTAAATATTATCTCATAAATGAGAATATGAGTGGAGTTGGGTTGTATAGATATCTTAGGGATTATGAACTCAAATAGAAATTAATTGAGTCAAATAAGGGATAAAGCTATTTTAGGAATTGGTTGAGTTATTTGTGGAGAAAATCATGGATTCAAATTAATCCACAATTATGTATAAATATGAAGCTTTGTGAGATGATGGATTATAAGGCATAGAGATGGAATATGACATAAAAGAAAAAAGTGAACGTAGAGTAGGAATGGTGTGTATAGTTGAATGAACAAGTGTAAATTATAATATTTTGGTTATGTATGAATTAAGTGTTTTTTTGTTCTGCACAAATGATTGTGACAAGGCATTAAAATCGTGGTGCCAAGTCGAATTCTGGCATTGATCTGTGACAGAGAAGTAGCTACGCATGATGTGTGTGAGTGCGGTTCGACGGTAATTGAGTAGGTTTGATATGGGATCCTCAAAAGAAGAATTTCGGTGCATATAGTATTGTTCGGAATATATGTGTTGTGTGTGTATTGAATCTCATTGGTTGTATTTGAAGATTATGCAAAGTATATTTAATATCCAAAAAACTGGTGGTCTTTTTTTTGTCCGCACATTTTTCTGATTTGTTGCAGAGGCACTACATCATTTTTCTGATTTGTTGCAGAGGCTCTGCAAATCGGGATAATTTTTTTAATTCATACCGTTCTCATGTCACCAGATCTCACATAAAAAGCAAACAAATTTGCCCACGTTGTTTGATACTTTGTTTACAACCTTTTTCCATTTTCTATAGGCCTTCCTTAGCCATTTCATGTCACCAGATTCCAACAAAACCAGCAAAAAAAATTGCCCAGGGTTGCTTCGTAAACAAGTAATCAATTAAATTAATTAAACATGGGATTTGACTTTACAGAATGATATCTTTGTTGAAATGCGAGTCGTTGAGGTAAAATATTTCTCAAATAGCTTTTACTGGGATGTGATCATTGTATTTGTAGAATAAAGATTGAGATTTTTTTTTCACTAGCAAGATTTTTGACAGATGTACCTCGTCCTTCGTTTCTCATTTCACATCGAAATATTCTGTTTACGACATCTGTAGCCTTCATAGCTTTATCATACATGGACGGCCCAGTGTTTTATAGATCTCACACTTTGAAATAGTCCACAAGAAACAATCACGGTAGATATGGGTTTAGGTTGAAGCATAGCCGGGAGATTGGTTGAACGATGAATATATGCTTGTTGATTCATGGTGGGTTGCGAAAAACAAGGGGATGGTGCAGGGAAACGACGGACACTAACTCCTCACCAAACACACTCTCTACTAAATCTCAGTATGTAAAATAGTAATTTACGAGTGTATATTTGCATGCAACAGGCAGCTTCACATGATATATTAAGTAGCGTCTAGTGTCTTTGTAGCCTATATTGACACCACAGTTCTGTATTTTTTATTAACTGAAACCATATTATTATACAGATCATATCAGAGTCAGTCAGGTTTCGATCCTGGACATGTGAGGTATGAAAACGCTTTCGCTGCATCACTTTGATGACATTGACACCACAAGTATTTGCAGAAAGATGAATGATGTGATTACATATATATTGATATCGAGAGATCTAATATTGTACTCTTTGCGCAGAATCTTAGAGCATTACATTATAATTGGCAATGTGATCCCGCTATATTCGTAGTATTTATAATTTCAGTGATGCATTGTATTTTAAATCTATCTTGATTTTGATTTGGGATAAACTCTATGGAGATTGAACTTAATTTAACACGGATAAACTCTCCGTTGAGGGAAGTTAATTTTGAGAGGAAGACTTTAAATTGAACATTATTTTTTGAAGAGAAGTTTGTATTTCAAACGAAGTGACTTTCTGAGGAATTTTGCACCCTTGGGATGATGGTCCACGCTTCAAAGTACAACTTACTAGATACAACTTACTAGATACAGATAACTAGCAATTGCTCTAAAAAGTACAAAGAGATAGGAGTGTCAAATAGAAATAATTATACTTTGTTTTTAAATAATAATTGTTATATTAAATTTTGATATTCTTGTTTTTTTGTTTTTAATCATATGCATCATGAACTAATCATATTTGTTAAATGTTTGTTTACAATGACATAAAACACAATTTTTCTAAGATTAGAATATTCCATATTATAAAAGAGTTGAATTTGACAATTTTTACAAACTTTACCTTAAACTAAATTTAGGTGATGTGGCAATGCCGGTTTGCTTGCTCAATAATTACAGTCAAAGTACAACTTTTTCAATTTAACAACTATATTGGCATCTCTTTGCACCATTTCGGTCCATTGTTAGTTTTACATCTTTTGAGTTGTAATGTCAACAACAAATCCTACAAGCACAATGAGAGTAGCATTATCATTTTCAGAGTAGCATTATCATTTTCATTATAGATATTTTATAATGCATTTAATTTAAAGTGAGAAACAAAGATATATTCATTTTTGTTTTTAATTATAGTAGACTTTGTTTTTTTTATTTAGAAAATATGTTATTTTTTTATTTTAAAAGTTATGTGTCAACTTGATATACATCTCCCTCATACTGGACTATAGAATGCATCTCTTTGCACAAAATTTTTTTTTTTAAATGATATAAAATTATTTCATTTCAATGAACATCCAAATATTTTATTTATGGTTGTGAATAAGAGTAAGATTTTTGATATTTTAAAATTCTTTTAATTAAAACTAATGACTAGTTAAATAAAAATATTCATTTATGTTTTTAATTATGATTGCCATCATTTTTTATTTAAAAAATATTTTATTTTTATCCCTGAATAAAGATTTATTAGGTAAAACCCATAATAAAGAAATATTAGTCGGCGGATGTATTATTATTATGAGATATCGAATGCATGGGTTTGAAGTTCGAACCACTGACCTGCACTTTTTTTTAAAATTCACATTCAGCAGGACGCCTTAGCAGTTATAATTATGGTTTATACTTGGTATGGTCAAAGTTGAGTGAGAAATGAATTCTTTCTGATATGGGAAAAGTCCATTAAGTAATATCTAAGAAAAATGTTGGCAATTATATTATTCAGAAAAAAAATTCCCACTATTTGAAAATATTTAAAGTATTCCTACCATTTGAAAATATTTGAGATGTATATCCTGGATTTTTTGTGAATCAAAATTGTCATTTCACATGAGTTTGAATTTTAACATATTGAGTTTGGAATTAAAATTCAATTTGCTTATGGTATCAATTATATTTTATTTTTTCCATAATGGGTGAAGACATATCAACACTTAAGATGTATATCCGTGGAATTTTTGTGAACCAAAATTGTCATTTTACATTTCTGTATCATACTTAGTTTGAATTTAAAATTCAATTTGCTTGTGGTATCAATTACCTTTTATTTTTTCCATAATGGGTGGGTGAAGACAGATCAACACATGGGAGGGAGGATCCTTATAGAAGTCAAGAGGAACTACTGGTAAATTCACTGAATGGATAAATGCGGACGGACCAGATGAGATATTAACTCCCCACTGAGACCGGTTGTCACTATCATTTCAGGCTATTGTTTGCAGTTTTTTTACAAGGTGAAAATTTTGAAGTGCCATCGTCCTTAACGGACAACCCGAGCGAACATATTTCCTCTATGACTTCGCCAATTTCTATGTTCAAAAATTCCACCAGGGCATGAGATTTTAAAGAAAGCATCTGACGATCGACGATCTTAAGTAATTGAAACACAAAGCTGCAATTATAAACCACTGAACATCAGAGGGTATCCACATTTCATTAAGGCAGAATCAAAAGGTCTCAAGAGAAAACAAAGGCAATTAGAGGATGCAAATTTTAAAAAAAAAATACAATTAATGGAGAAGATTTGTCAAATTGAATCAGTGATGTGATCAATACACAGTAAAATTTTCCAATCGAATAAAAAATCAAACAAATCATCCTAATAATGGTTGCCCCAGAAAGGTTTGTTGGGTTTGAAAAAACGCAAAAGATAAGTGAAGCTGTTTTGGTTTTAGGATATATAAGAGTGCCTTTGGCCCGGTTAAGTGGTAATGAGTTTGGATTGTCATTTTTTTTATATAATATAATATTTTTCTGTATTTTGTTAGTAATATAAATCCTTCCCTAATATATTTTTGTATCTGGTTTTTTTTATAACTATTTTAATCCATATATGGCCTCTCTCATTATTACGTGGAAAATATTTAAATAATATCAAAATTTATATGATATTAGACTAGTCTGGTCTTTCCTTCTTCACTGAATCCTTTTGTTTTTGAAGAATTTTGTAAAAAAAATAAATTCTTGCGGATGTGAATAAACTTTCCCTTCTAATTTTGAACCTATGGGTCTCTCAAATTTTTTATTCCAGATCTACAAATCTGCTTGAGTGATATCTACTTGACTGAAATCAAATCCACTTGAATTTGCTAGATATAGCAGCTCTGTCCTGTTGGAATTTTGGGAATTCCAAATGAAGAGAGTAAACTCCTCTCCTCTAAACACAGAGAAATTAAAAAAAAAAATTGACAGGAGACAGAGTTTCAGTTTTTAAAACAACTTCTATTTCTTCAAAAACAAACTGTTACAAATTCTTCCTCAACAGTGAGGGATTCACAAAATATGTATGACTGCTGTAGACGCAGTGCTTCAAAACTACTCTCTTTGTCTCTGTATTGACCAACACTGCTGTGTATTTCTTCTTTCGCGGATGGATGCGCGAAAAAAAACAATGCAAAAATTCAATTGGCTTGCGGGCCTTTTTACATTATATATGTGGCACATAAAAGAAAAAACATTAAAACAAAACTATTAAACACATACGATGCACGCCATAGAAGGTGGGGACCACATCGCAATCGCAAACAACTAACAAGAGCAATCGGGGCACACAACTCAAAAGTTCTGATTGCCACTGGATTGCGGGCGCGATCCAACTATCAACTCCGACATATAATGTCGTCGGGTCCAGAACTTCAATCGCAACATAAACTCCCGATCTTCCAATTGCGATCAAACGACGGATGCGATTGGCGCATAAACTGTGATATATAACACAATCGGGTCCGGCCTTCAATCGGAGGTCATAACATATCCGCTCCGATTGAGCCTCGCGATTGAGCCTTGCGATTCCATTGAGGTGTCGCCACATGGTCAAGTGGACCCACGGGCCTCACGCTATACGGGAGGGCGATTATTATATGTTTCAATGTTATATATATATATATATATATATATATATATATATATATATATATATATATATAGAACGTTCCGCTACGGAACTTCTCCCATCAACAAGACACTGCGGTAAAATAACAACGGAACTTGCGATTTGTGCGATGTGCGATTTGCGATAGCGCGATCGCATCGCACATTCGCATCGCGACTTACCACATCTGCAAGACATTTTAAAATTCAAATCTGCGACATTGCGATGTGCGATCTGCGAAAAAGTGGTAGGGCCCACTTGTTCGGCTTTTCATAAATAAAAGACTTCCGCCTGTTCTCATCAATTTTCTTCAATTTGGTTGTTGAGGGCTTTTACGCCCGACTTGACTGTTTTAATTCAATCTGCTCCTCCGTAGACAAAAACTTCATTCCTCTGCTGAAGTAACTTCTCGCCCATAACAAAAATTAATTCCTCTGCTATACTTGGCTGCGACCCATATCAAATTAATTTCTCCTTATGGATTTCTCCATTCCTCTTGAATGCGTAGTGCTGCTCACTCAATCTTCTGCTGCTGCTGCTGCTACTGCCTTTGTACTTGTTTTCTTCCTGCCCAAAGGCACGGCAGGTGACTTTAATATTTCTAACACTCCCCCTTAAAGTCAGCTGCTGGGTTATCCATCATACCCAAGTTTTTTCTTAAAAATTCAAAGGCTTTCTGCCCCAATGGTTTAGTTAAAATATCTGCATATTGCTCCTCTGTTTTACAATGCTGTAAAACAATTTCACCATTGTTTACCAATTCTCTAATATAATGAAACTTTGTGTCTATGTGTTTCGTTCTCTTATGAAACACTAAATTCTTTGACAATGCAATAGCTGAGCTATTGTCACAATAAATCACAGTGCCATTTACCTGTTCTTGGCACAGACTTCTTAGCATTCTTCTCATCCAAATAGCTTGACACGATGCTGCTGTAGCTACCACATATTCTTCCTCTGCTGTAGACAATGCTACGATAGGCTGTTTCTTAGAAGCCCATGAAATGGCTCCTGAACCCATATGAAAAACATAACCGGAAGTGCTCTTCCGATCATCTACACTTCCAACCCAATCACTGTCAGTGTAACCAACTAATTCTGAATTTTCTGAAGTAGTATATAAAATACCAAATCTTTTTGTTCCTTTCACATACCTCAGAATTCTCTTTGTTGCTTGCCAATGTGCCTCTTTTGGCTTCTCCATAAATCTGGAAATTAAACTAACAGCATGCATAATATCCGGCCTAGTTGCAGTCAAATACATGAGGCTGCCAACTATGCTTTTATACAAACTTGGATCAAAATCCTTACTGTTGTCATCTTTACTCAACTTCAATCCCATTACAGCGGGAGTAATTGCAGCCTTGCACTCCTGCATGTTAAATATTTCTAAAACTTGATTTACATACTTTGCTTGAGATATAAAAATCCCTTTCTCATTTTGTTCTACTTCTATTCCTAAGAAGTATCTCAACAAACCCATGTCAGTCATTTCAAATTCATCCTTCATGACTGTTTTAAAATTCTCAACAAGGCAATCTTCATTACCTGTAAATATTAAATCATCAACATATAAAACAACAATCAGCATCTTACCATCTTTTTCTTTGATGTAGAGGGTGGGTTTTCCCTCACACTTTTCAAATCCATTCTCCAATAGATAGGAGTATATTCTGTTGTACCATGCTCTTGGTGCTTGCTTCAGCCCATAAAGAGCTTTCTTCAATCTGCAGACCTTATGCTCTTGGCCTTTCTTTTCATATCCGAGAGGTTGTTCAACATATACCTCTTCCATTAAAACTCCATTTAAAAATGCAGATTTTACATCCATCTGATATATTTTCCATTTGTTTTGTGCTGCTATAGACAACACTGCTCTCACGGTTTCCATTCTTGCAACTAGTGCAAAAGTTTCTTCATAATCTATACCATGCTTCTACTTATATCCTTTGACGACAAGTCTGGCCTTGTCTCTTTCTATTTTTCCTTCAGCGTTGCTTTTGGTCTTATAGACCCATTTAACTCCAATGACTTCTTTACCTTCTGGTAGATCAACTAACTCCCATGTTTTGTTCTTTTCTATGGCTTTAATTTCATCATCCATAGCTTCTATCCATTTTCTATCTTTAATAGCATCTTCAAAATGAATAGGATCATCAACTTGAAAATACAAAGCAAATAAGGAATTCATACCTTCATCTGCTTCTCCTTGCTCATAGATTTCTCTAAGGCTTCTTAATCTTGTTCCTCTTTCACTTGGTGTAGCCGTGCTTGATGAAGCACTCAATTCTGCTCCTTGTGGTGTGCTTGGTGATGCACTCCCGCTTCTTCTCAAGGGTGTTCGCGGTGCTGCTTGAGGTGTCCCTTGCTGTCCTTGTGTTGGTGGAGGTTGTGCAACGGATGGGTTGCCAATTTCAACCGCATATTCCTCATCTTCATCATGAGACAAACAACTTTTAACATTGACTGTTTTCTCAATGCTTCCATCCCATGCTTCCTCTTCAATAAATTGCACATCTCTGCTTATTACAAACTTCTTTGTGGATGGGTTATACAATCTGTATCCTTTGGAATCTTCACAGTATCCAAGAAAAATGCACTTCTCCCCCTTACTATCCAACTTCTTTCTCAATTTTTTAGGAATGTGTACATATGCCACACATCCAAAAACTCTCATGTGGGTGACTCCTTGTTTTTTGCCACTCCATGCTTCTTCTGGAACTTTGTTCATCACTGCTTTTGTGGGGCATCTATTCAAAATATACGCAGCACAGTTTTCTGCTTCTTCCCAATACTCATTCGGCAAATGTTTTGCCTTCAGCATGCTTCTCACCATTTCCATTATGGTTCGATTCTTCCTTTCAGCAACTCCATTATGTTGCGGTGTGTACCTTGTGGTAAACTGCTTGTGTATGCCACTCTCTCTGCAAAAACGCAGAAACTCCTTTGATATGTATTCTCCTCCCCTATCAGTTCTGAGGACTTTGATATACTTCCCACTCTGTTTCTCTACAAGAGCTTTAAAGTGGCAAAATTTTTGAAAAAATCACTCTTATATTTTAAGAAATAAACCCACACTTTTCTTGTGAAATCATCTATAAAGTTCAGCATGTAATTGCTACCTGAAACTGATGTTGTTTGCATCAGCCCACATAAATCTGAATGAATTATTTCTAAGGGTGCTTTCGCCCTTATGCTTTTCCCTGAAGGAAAACTTTCTCTGTGTTGTTTTCCCAAGATGCAGCCTTCACATAGGCTGTCAGGCTTTTCAATCAATGGTAAACCTCTTACCATTCCTTTTCTGTGCAACAAATTCAATCCTCCGAAATTGAGATGTCCAAATCTCAGGTGCCATAACCAATTTTCATCTTTCTCTTCCTTCTGGAAGGCTTCTTGTGTTACAGCTGCTATGCTTTTTCCTTTTCCCTTCAAGTCAGTGTTGAGCTTGAGTGGAAACATTCTATTGCTGGTCATTTGTATTTCAGCAATGATTTTCTTACTTGGAGGTATATCTTTTATTGTGCACACATCATCTTTAAAAATTACATTGTAACCTTTGTTTATGAGCTGCCCAACGCTCAAAAGATTACATTTCAGACCTGGAACATAATACACATCAGGAACAAATTTCTGCTCCCCATTTCTTGCTCTAATACTCACTCTGCCTTTTCCTTTGACAGATATTTTAGTATCAGTCCCTGTGGTCACTTCAGATTTAACTTCTTCATCAAGATTGGAAAACATTGCTCTGTTTCCAGTCATATGGTTACTACATCCTGAATCTAAGAACCAAACATCATCATCTTTATTCTGTGCTACATTACAAGCTAACAGCACATTGCTTGGGTTCTTTTCTTCTTTTGCTACATTAGCATTTTTCCTATTTTTCATGTCATTTTGCTTCTTTCTACATTCATTGGCATAATGCCCATATTTCTTGCAATAATGACATTGGACATTGGATTTGTCATACCTTTGTCCATGAGCATGTTGGTGTTGATGTCGACCTTGCTGGCTATTGCATTAGCCGTGGCTATGACCTTGACTGTCACTCCTTCCATGTGAATGTGAAGGGTTGTTCCTTCCACCTCTATTCTGGCTTCTGCCTCTTCTTCTTCCTTTTCCTTGACCTCTTCCTCTTCCTGAAGGCATCTGGGTCTTCAACGCGTGCTCAAGAGATGAGTGTTCATCTCTGCTCAATCTCTGTTCGTGAGTCATCAACGAGGCATGAAGTTCATCAACTGTGAACTGTGAGAGATCTTTAGTCTCTTCAATGGTGGTAACAATAACATCAAACTTTGAGGGTAAGCATCTCAAAAGTTTCTCCACTATCCTTCTTTCTTCAAGAGTTTCGCCATGGGATCTTATCTGATTTACAATCCCAATCACATGTGTAAAAAATGTGTCTACATTATCTGACTCTTTCATGCAAAGAGTTTCAAAATCTCTTCTCAGCAACTGAAGCTTTGATGTCTTAGCCTTCTCCATACCTTGATAGGCTACTTTCAAAATTTCCCATGCATCCTTGGATTTCTGGGCTGCTGCTATCCTTGGAAACACGGTCTCATTTACTGCTTGATACAATAAGAAGAGAGCTTTGGCATCTTTCTTCCTATTATTCTTCAACACATCTTTCTCTGCTTGAGTTAAGGCATTAAAAGCCTGCACATCAGCCGGTTCAACAAAACCATCTTCTACAAACTGCCATAAGTATTGTGAGACAAACAGGGCTCTCATGGTAATGGCCCAATAATCATAGTTCTTTCCATTAAATTTTGAAAGTTGAACATTTCCAATGTTCATTCCAGTGCTTGGTCTAGCCATTGCTCTTAAACTGAACTCTAAGCTTTAACAAACTGTCTTTCCTTTTCTTGAAAGAACAAACAAAAACAACAACTCTGTTTTCTTTGAGAAATACCTGACTTTTGACTTCTATTGAGCTTTTCACGCTGCTGGAGAAAACGCTGCAACCGGTCTTCTTCTTCAGCTTCTTTGAAATCTTCAAAGAGCCTAGACTTGCTTCGATACCATGTTGGAATTTTGGGAATTCCAAATGAAGAGAGTAAACTCCTCTCCTCTAAACACAGAGAAATTAAAAAAAAAATTTGACAGGAGACAGAGTTTCAGATTTTAAAACAACTTCTATTTCTTCAAAAACAAATTGTTACAAATTCTTCCTCAACAGTGAGGGATTCACAAAATATGTATGACTGCTGCAGACGCAGTGCTTCAAAACTACTCTCTCTGTCTCTGTATTGACCAACACTGCTGTGTATTTCTTCTTTCGCGGATGGATGCGCGAAAACAAACAATGCAAAAATTCAATTGGCTTGCGGGCCTTTTTACATTATATATGTGGCACATAAAAGAAAAAACATTAAAACAAAACTATTAAACACATACGATGCACGCCATAGAAGGTGGGGACCACATCGCAATTGCAAACAACTAACAAGAGCAATCGGGGCACACAACTCAAAAGTTTCGATTGCGACTAGATTGTGGGCGCAATCCAACTATCAACTCCGACATATAATGCCGTCGGGTCCAGAACTTAAATCGCAACATAAACTCCCGATATTCCAATTGCGATCAAACGACGGATGCGATTGGCGCATAAACTGTGATATATAACACAATCGGGTCCGACCTTCAATCGGAGGTCATAACATATCCGCTCCGATTGAGCCTCGCGATTGAGCCTTGCGATTCCATTGAGGTGTCGCCACGTGGTCAAGTGGACCCACGGGCCTCGCGCTATACGGGAGGGCGATTATTATATGTTTCAATGTTATATATATATATATATATATATAGAACGTTCCGCTACGGAACTTCTCCCATCAACAAGACACTGTGGTAAAATAACAACGGAACTTGCGATTTGTGCGATGTGCGATTTGCGATAGCGTGATCGCATCGCGACTTACCACATCTGCAAGACATTTTAAAATTCAAATCTAGGACATTGCGATGTGCGATCTGCGACAAAGTGGTAGGGCCCACTTGTCCGGCTTTTCATAAATAAAAGACTTCCACCTGTTCTCATCAATTTTCTTCAATTTGGTTGTTGAGGGCTTTTACGCCCGACTTGACTGTTTTAATTCAATCTGCTCCTCCGTAGACAAAAACTTCATTCCTCTGCTGAAGTAACTTCTCGCCCATAAAAAAAATTAATTCCTCTGCTATACTTGGTTGCGGCCCATATCAAATTAATTTCTCCTTACGGATTTCTCCATTCCTCTTGAATGCGTAGTGCTGCTCACTCAATCTGTTGCTGTTGCTGCCTTTGTACTTGTTTTCTTCCTGCCCAAAGGCACGGCAGGTGACTTTAATATTTCTAACATGTCCTCCACTGCCCATTAATAGTATGATTACAATGCTTTGCTTGAGTGATATCTACTTGACTGAAATCAAATCTAATTGAATTTGCTAGATATAGCAGCTCTGTCCTCCACTGGCCATTAATACTATGATTACAATGCTTTCTTTATTTTTTCATTTTCTGTTTTCACTATGGATTGTTTTAGATCAGAAGGAAATTTCAAATTCCTAATCAATGCCCATAAGTCCATTAAAAATAGCATAGCATATCTCTGAAGCGGTTTCATTTTTGGAGCATTGTCTAAAAGAGGTTACAATTTCTTTTGGACAGAGAAATTTTTGCCTAAATCCAGTGAGGAATTTAGCTAGGATTTTTTTAAGAAATATAATTGTGGAAGTGTTTAAATCTATTTTTTTCCTGAACTCAGATTTTTTTGCCAAAATCCAATGAAGAATTTAACTAGAAATTTTTTAAGAAATCTGATTGTGAAAGTGGTTAAATTGTTTTTAAGAAATATGGTTGTGGAAGTGCTGGAAGTGTTTAAATAATGGTAGTATTGAAGAAAAAATAATATACGTAAGAAAATAATGGTAGGATTGAAAAAAAAATATTGAGTGAGGTTTGGAAATAAAAATATTGAATGAAGTTTGGAAATTTTTTTTATAATATATGATTAATATTTTCAGGTTGTTTGATTTTTTTTTAATTCTGGATTTGTTGCTACCTCACAATTTCTTTTTAAGAGTAAAGTGGCCCGATGAACCTAGGCTTTTAATCGATTTATTTTATTTGGGATTGGATTTGAGGTTGAGATTTAAGCGTACTGCTATGGTTCAGAATTTCATTTTGTGGCCTTGTTGGATATATCTCCTATTTTAATATGTAATTTCTATTTGTTTGTGGTTGTGACTCTCTATATAAGAAGATTGTTTCTACATTATAGGAGCTAGCTAGAACTATAAATATTCCTAGTTTAGTGTGTGGTTGAAAGAATCTCTCAATCACATTATTGTGCGTTCAAGATAGATTTCCTATCTTGAGGCTAATTCATGTATAAATGTGTATAATATCTTTTCTTAATAATATAGTTTGGAGATTAATATTTTATCTTGGTATTTGAGCTGTATGGCCTGGACCTCGGCCCTTTCTTGGCTGAGAGAAAATAAGAGAGTATATTGTGTTTTTTTTTTTTTTATTTGGTATTCGTTTGGCGAGGGTGTGTTGGAATAGGGGTACGCCCAACCTTTGACGTGGCGAGCTGGACTGGGAAAGCAAGTGAAAAGTGTAGCTGCGTGAGACCGTGAGCATTTTGGAGCTGCTTGCCTGAGACGGATTGGGATTCTCGTGGCGATGGCAAAGAGTATGTGAGAAGCCTTTTTGACATGGTCCATGGTCCAGTTCCGTGGGCATTGCAAGCCGCTCAGGGGAGGAGCGATCAACAAATAGGGTCATCGACCCCTCGCGGGTCAAGGAAAATAGAAATATTAATTTTGCTGTGGATGGCTCGTTGCATAAAGTTTGAGTGCCCGAGCTAGCTCGCTGCTACATGGTGCTATGCTGGCTGCTGTTGATTTGGGTAGCCGTGTGAGAGTAGAGAAGGTGGAGTCAGCTTCTGCATGAGCAGTCACAGTTTCACACTGATGTAGCAGTTGAACCAATTGTTTTGATTCCATATAAGTCGTGGGAATGATTATCACCTTAACGCAGATGTTAAGGTGGACATAGGAGGACGCAACACCTTGAAGCCTGTAGCTGTGGAGAAGAACTACCATAAGGATTGAAAGAGAGTTGACGCATTTGAAGAGGATTCGAGGAACATGGAGGTGAACGGATAGCAAACAAGAAGGTTGCAGCACTAAGATTGATAGTGTTAAGCACCGGATTGTGATGAAGAACGTCTGACAGTAATTCACTATAATTGCTCACTGAAATGGCAAGTAAAAAACTCGATTACCATCGCATTTTAATAACCCACAGGCCCCATATAAATAGCAACTTCTCTGTTTTGTTTTCCTGTGTTAATGTGATATGTATATTGATGGTCGCGTGGTGGAGAGGCCAGTTGTCTCAAACCAAGAGTGGATTGTATTATTTAATGGATTTATTATTGGATCGTATGCAATTTGAACCATCTGATCCCCACATCTGAAAAGTGATAACATTTGCAGAGAATAGATTTCACTTTGTTCAATTTTAGCTTGTTGGGATTCAAATGCCACTATTGAAAGTGTCCTGCTTGCAATCGCCAATCACTGGTTTCTTGTATCTATTTCTTCTATGGCCTCTAGTATATGCTGCGTTGCCTGCACACTGTCACCAAAGTTCTCTGTAATGAGTGGCTCGGTGTAGATGCTGGTCGAAACTATGGGGTTCATGGTAGTGTGTATATCCTTTGATGAAATGTATATATTCTTCTTGGAGTTGTTCCGCACGTATGTTAGGAGAGCTGCAGTGGGAACGATGATGCAAGCAGTAATGGCAGGTGTTGTCATTGGTCCTGCGGTTGTTGTGATGGGAAGAATACATTTGTCGATTTCTTTCGTGAGCTTTGTTGGAGGGATCGATCTCTGTGATGGAAGGTATGATTCATTCTCTGTTTAGGACTTTGGATTATGTTCATTATGATGATTTCCATCATCCAAATTTTCTGGTGGGGCGATTGATAAAGGAGGGCCCAGAGAGCCCTAACATGATATTCATTCCAAGCTAGAAGGGTTCGTTGCTTGGGATGTTCTTTATAACTTTGAGAAAAGGTGGAGGAAGCAAGGTCACATGGATGTGCTCTTTCCTCTGAGACAGTTTAGTTAGATCATTCCTCCTTCGGCCATGATATATGAAAATGATGAGGAGACCTGGAATGTTCAAGTATTTAGAGCGATCGATGGAGGAGCTGCATTTGGGTTTCCTGAAACACTAGAGGATGCAGCTAGATCAGGGTTGTCCTTTGCTGCAGACCAATTCATTGGTTTTTTTGAGTGTTCTGTTGTTCTTTGGAGAGAGGGTTTGGTGTCTGAGTTGAGCTTTTGTGGCTGTGATAAGCCTTGGTGGTTGAGTTGAGCCTTGGTAGCTACATTGTATCTTCTCAAGGCTAGGTACCTGAGCAGTGGAAGTGAATTATTGCTCATCAAAATGTAAACTAGCAAACAGATCAATGGGTGTTGCTCGTGACTATTTGTGAAGCAACGTGGAACGATCAATTACCAACGATCTGATAAGGATCAGATCGAAGACAATGTGCAGTGTATGATCTTGGATCTTCCCACAACAGCAGTGTGGACAGTGTTCCAACAATGTGGGTTGCTTTCTGGTGAAATGAAATTTGGGGCGGTCTGTCCACAGCAGTGAATGGCATGGCCATGTGTTGAACATTTACATGCCATTTTTTTTCTTCATGGATATTTTATTACTGTCATGGTTATCGCTTGTGCTTATATTGTCATTTGGTATTGTTTTTGTTTGGTATGGGTAAATGTGTACAATTCGTGGAAATTTTCATAAATATTGAGATTTGCGACCTCAATATGATGTCATTTTGTTAGAATTCGCAACTTTAATTGATGAAAGGTAAAACATGGAGACCAATACCAAAGTAAAATGAAGATGCAAAAGACTCAAAAGTACAAATCCAAAGTAATGGTGTGTTAGAACATATGAATGGTGCAGTATTCATGGAGGTGAATGGTATGGTGAGTGGCAAAGGAGGATAGACAATCAAGATTTTGTGTTTTTTTGTGATTTTTGTTTTGGAATAGACTCTTGATGATTAGTCACAAAGTTCAATGGTAAGCAATTCTAGGTGATTTTTTGTAGTGGTCATGTTATGTACCTAGAAACTCCAAGAGTTGGAGTATGGAATGTAAGCCTTGTAAAGGCATGTGGAAATTTCGTGGTAATCTCAAAACCACCTTGTAAGTACAGGTTTATGGTCAGCGGGAAACCATCTTTTGTCACTTTAAAGTGATGGTTTGTGGTGAACTGAAAACCACATACAGAGCCTTAGTGGCTATAGAGCCTTTGTGGCTACAGGTGCCCCAAGTGCACACAGGAGCTTAAATGCTCACAGTAGTAGGTGCACTGCAGTAAACACCTCACTCACAGGTCTTAGATGTTGTTGTTTCTGAGCACAGGAGGGTCGGCATGTTTTTCTATCTGACAGTCGCATCAAAAGGCACAATCAACGCGACTGTTAGGGATTTTTATTTGGACGTGAATATTTGGCTTAGAAAGGTGTTGATCTCTCTTTTTTTGGTAGTTCTGCACATGGGATTCACCCGTTTGTGGTGGATCTGAGTCACAGATAGTATTGTCAGTTCTACACATGGGATTCGCTAGTTTTTGGTGAATTTGAGTCACAGACACATTTGTTGGCAGTTCTGGACATGGGATTTCCCCGCTGGTGGTGGATCTGAGTTGCACACACATTGTTTATGATTGACCACAACTATATTTTGTGAATCGATATCATGACAAGTAATCATTAAGGGAGGGTGTTGGAATATGTAATTCCTACTTGTCTGTGGTTGTGACTCTCTATACAAGGAGATTGTTCTTACATCATAGAAGGTAGCTAGAACTATAATATTCTTAATTTAGTGTGTAGTTGAGAGAATCTCTCAACCACATTATTGTGCGTCCAAGATAGATTTCCTATCTTGAGACTAATTCATGTATAAATGTGTGTAATATATTTTCTTAATAATATAGTTTGCAGATTGATATTTTATCTTCTCCGAGCCAACACAACCAATGCCAGTGTGATGAAGTCTTTGCCTCACTGTTTTTGCCATCTCAGATTTGAGGGCATCATAGATGTAGTTGTAGGTTTTCTTCAATTTTGAACTTATTCCATATATTTTAAAAAATAATGGTGATTACTTACATCGTTTGCGGCATGGGGCACTCTCCAAACCACCCTCCACATACACCTATCAAGAACAAATGAGTATAAGTAAACCAATAATGGTAGGATTGAAATAAAAAATATTGTGTCACATACCATAATTCTTTGCTACTCTCATTCTCTCCTACTCATAAGGGGTGCAGTTAATATAAGTATTGGTTACATGAGGCACTGTCCAAATGACCCTCCACATACCATATCCATATCAAGAAAAACCCTTATAAGTAAATGAATAAAGGTAGTATTGAAGAAAAAATAATATATTTAAACAAATAATGGTAGGATTGAAATAAAAATATTGAGTGAGGTTTGGAAATAAAGCATTTATCGAAGCTTCTAGATTCATTTCCTACTTGTATGGTTCTTTTCAAAATAAAATCTCCTTGCAAAACAAACGCAAATGAGAGGCAAGAAACAAAAGAGCTTTTAGTTTCATGGGTAGCAAGCAAGCAAGTTGTCTTGTTCATCCAATCAATCAACATGCATGCACCTATTGTATCATCCCCTATAGTGTTGAACCATCCCTTATAGTGTTGAACCTTTGGTTCTAACTAGCTCCTATAATCATTCATATATTCAAATTTTCAAATTAGGGTGGATGTTTGAGAAACAACAAATCCTCTTTTTCTAGCACCATCTCTTCTTTCATCCTACAAGGTATAGGCCTACTTTTCTTAGGCCATGGAAACCATAAAGGCTTTGGATCAATACAATTAAATCCTAGATAACCCTAATTCAATTCACCTATTCCCCGAAGCACAACTGATTGATTCATCATCTATAGGATGCATGTAATCTCCCCTCATGGCCTACTTTGCATAGGCCATGGAAACAATAAAGGGTTCTAATCAATACAATTCAATCCTAGAGAACCCTAATTCAATTCACCTATTCGTTGAAGCACAACTAATTGATTCATCATCTATAGGATGGATGTAATTTCCCCTCATGCCTATAGTTAGATTATATATTAAATCTAATGGAGCTACTGCTTGGATTGCATATTGATTATTTAAAATAACCTAGTTGGCCATTATTTAATAATAAAATTTCATATTTAGGAGGTCTAAGGAAATATGGCCTCGTCAGGGCACTCAAACGAGTGCACTTTCTATAGATGAGGTTTGTTGTTACTCTAAAAATCTATGTTTTTCAGGAACTACTAGCAACAGTTTTTTCAGCTGCTAAATCTCATAACTAAGGAATTCCCACCTGTTGAGGAAAGTCTCTCAGGTGATGCGAAACAACCCATCCCAACTTGAAGGGCCCAACAACTCACCTTAGAACTTATTCCCAACAGCCACCGATATGAGCCATCCAACCCATAAAAACCTTATGCCCAATAGCCACCGATACCAACCATCTAACCCATACAACAACGATCCTTGGGGTTACCTTTACTTGAATCAAAGAAAGTATTCTTGTCAAAATTCTATGAAATGGTATAAGTTCAAGTAAGTACATTGGTAAAATCAAGGGTTCAACGAATCTGGGTTTCATGTCTTGATTGTTTTTTGTGGTTGTGCTTTGTCTCTCACAACAAATATATGTACCATTTTCTTAACCTCAATCCAACTTAGTCCTTGTTCATTTTTCAGATATTTGATAAAAGAACATAAATAGTAGTGTCTTCCACAATAATGCACTAGATTCAAATGGAATTTAATTCATAAAATCCTATGCTTCATATAGATGTCGAGCACAACCATGAAGATCAACCATTTGGCGAGCTTGTTTAATTAATTCAACATAAATTCAGTTGAATTTTTCTAAAAATAGGAAATAAAATTATTGAGTTGAATGGTTGCACATAACTGACTGACATTGACTTACTATATCAGCATGGACTACCGCTACGCAGTTGCCCTTGTTATTCAAGGAATTAAGAGCCTTAGCTTAGTAATTTTTCTTGAAGCATTAAGAACATTGAGATTTCTTTGGAAATTACTATTATTCAAAGGCATTAAGAGCCTTAGGCAATTCTTTCCTAGTCCATGTTCAAAGTAAGCACAATAGCCATAAATTTATCATTGATTTTTCTTTAGTTATGTTTTAATTATTAATATTTATCTATTTACTAATGTAAAACATTAACTATGTATTTGTATTTGTGTTTTTGTGATATATTAAAAAAAAAAATTGTATCATTCTATTAGTTATTCAAAGTTTTATTACAAAATTAAATTGAAATTAAGAACTTTATTCAGGATTATTGAATGAATGTTCATCAGTCAAGGCCTCCCCTACAAATCCTTAGGGTTTCTACAACCCTGCAATGGAGTCGCAAGAGCTCCTCTCTACTCTCCCAACAGCCTTGGCCTAACCCATCTGTGCCCCTTCGAAGCTTAATTTTGACTTCTCACCATGGCAGCTCCTTTGGGAGGGGTGGGAACCTCCCCCCCTCTGGGAAACTCCCCTTCTGACTCAACTATTCTGGCCGCCTTTGTTCAAATACCTACTCCTGACACAGCAGGAGTGTAGGTTAACTCTAATGATGTGCAAAAAGACAAGAAGGACTCACCGAATTCATCAGATGTGCAGCAAAAAGCCACCTCTGCTACGTGAATTCTGATAGCCGTGGATTGCATCAAAATATATCTTCCAGGACATCGAATCAATTGGCATATCCAGTACATGAAGGATCATGCCCTCATCGGCAATTTTATCGGTTTCTGGCCAATCGAAAAAGCTTTTCAGGGATTGATCACTTCAAATGAAGCCCAAAGACATTTCACCCTGTTGTTGGGTCCAAAAGTTTTCTTCAAAACCATATTCAACTGTCTGGAGGACAAAAACTGTATCTTGGATGGGGGCCTGTATCTTTTCAATTCCGCAGGCCTATACCTCAGAGATTGGATTGAAAGATTCAACCTGGACAAGGAAGACTTCAACTGGCCACCAGTTTGGATCCGCATGTATTATTTACCCTTGGAATATTGGGATTAGGAAACCTTAAGAGATATTGGAAATGCATTAGGGGAGTTCATCAAAATCGTGGAAGAAACTAAGCTCAAACGATATACCTCATATGTGGGGATCTACGTTTACATGAACCTCGCCAAAGCCCTCACTGAATCGATAAGCCTTTTCCACGACGACTTTGAATGGATCTAAACAATAGATTATGAACATGTTCCCTTTTAATGCAAAAAATTTCATGAACATGGCCATCTTTTCATAGATTTACCTTTGAATACCCTTCCCAAACCCACCCCAACCTCTGAAAGCACTAATGTAGAAGGCTTCACCAAATTTTCTAGTAGGAAAAAGCACACCAAAATGCCCTCTGCAACCCCCAAAGCCCCTAACATTCCTTCTACCAGCAATGGCTTTGAAATCCTAGCCACCCATCCAACCTTGGAAGATGACCCTTCGCAACCCTCTTCAGAAAGCCCCATCTCTGATGCTCTTGACCCCAAATTCAAGCCTCAAAAGATATCCTTTCCTCTCTCTCCTGCTATACCCCATGCATCCACCCCTTGACTAACAAGGATAAATAAATCGTACTCAGAAGTTCTCAGATGGAGATTGATGGAAATCTCCCCTCAGCTTCACAGACAGAAGAAACCAAAGAAGACAAGAACACACCTACTCATATGGAAGAGGAACTAGAGAGCATTGATCTATGTGATCTGGAAATTCTAGCCCTGGAGCTTTCCTGTCACCAAAAGGAATACAACAAGATTACCCTCCATAAAATCGACAACCTCGAAGTTGCACTCTTCCGTGCACAACAAAGTAACTCATTAGGCATTCAAGCGAGCAGCCACTGGGATGGAAAAAAGATCATCAAGGAGTCAAAGAAGAGAGGGAGCAAGTCATATCTACAAAGAACTATCATCATAGGATAAATGCTTGTTGAATCTAGGAGGTATCCCAAGTTGACTAAGTTCTATTGGCCGATCTCCCATAGTTCTTAATGAAGCTAATATCTTGGAACCTAAGAGGGCTAAACAGCACCTTCAAACACAGAATTCTCAAAAATATTATTCAACAAAACAAGCCAACAATGATCTTCCTTCAGGAGACCAAATGTAACAGCATTGCTCTAGAATCCATCCTCACAAAATCATGTTTGGGTTGTAGATTAGTGGTTGTCGATGCCTCTAGAGCCTCAGGAGGGTTAGCCATAGTTTGGAACCCCCAAATCATCTCTCTGTCTGACTTTCATGCTTCCCATAATTTCATCCAGGCCACCTTCCATTTGGTTGGATCCACCTCTCATGGGTATCTCACTAATGTCTATTTCCCTCAAGATCCTCTGCAAAAAATTTCCCTGCTCTCCTCAATATCTGTCCTCAACTCCTCGAGGCGCCATCCTCTCTGGATCTGTGGTGGAGACTTCAACATGATCACCAAATTAGAGGAAAAAGTGGGAGGTAGAACTCGGCTTGAGATGGATAGCACTTGCTTCAAATATTTTATATAATACAATTGGCTAATTGATCTCTCTTTCTCCAATGGAATTCATACTTGGACCAAAAAGAGAGGCGGATCACAACAAATCGCCTCCAGATTGGATCGCTTCCTCATCTCAGACAATGCCATCCATGCTGGAAATATTGTCATTGATGGCAAAGGAGCAGAAAGGAGTAACACTAGAATTACCAGTGATAGTAGAGGCAACATAGGCAACAGAGGCAGCCAAGGTTGCAGAGGTAGTGAGGGCAGTTGAATAGTAAGGATAGCAGAGGAAATACGTTAAAAATTGGATATGGAACCATGAGCCAACGACGAAAATGAAACAGTGAAAGTGGTTTCAAAAACCACCAAAGGGTTTTTGCACCACTTTTGGAGGATAAGAGGTAATTGCTGGAGTGAACGCGATAGTGGTCGTGAGCCAACGCGTGGCAATTAAAAACCACTAATTTCGCGTAGGTTCTAAAGTTTTACCCATCGTGTTATTTGGAGCACGATGTCGAGCGATGTTCATCGGATCTGGAGCAGTTAAATGGACGACAGAGATTGGACTGCACAAATGAATATGTAAGTTGTATGTGTTGTGGGACCCAAATATAATATTATTTTGGTGCTTTGAGTTTTAACCAACGAAAAGTAATAAATACGATTAAACCAAGGTGTGATAGTTGACAGATCTGGGCCAATGTTAATACATGTTGGTACTTTGGAATATGTATCCAAAAACGATTTGGTATAGTCGGAAGATAAATGAACTGATTTTTGTTATGGTTTGTTTAAAAATTTATATAAAAGCTTCCGCATATGAAGTTATTACCATTGGGTTTATCATGGCTTATAACCATATTTTTTGAAAAGTGAGATTGACCATCAGGAAATCTATGGGCCCGGATATATATTGTAATGTTGATACCTTGTGTTTAAACCAAAGTATGGAAGGGAAAGTTATATTGATGACTTATGTTAAGTCGGGTAATAAACCTTGATAATTTTCGATGCGATGGATAGATGTGATGCGATGGATGCGATGCAATGCTATCGCATATCGCAATCGGCGATGCTTATGTGATAAGAATTCGAAAGTTATAGAATTTGAAATGCGATGGATGGATGCGATGCGATGCGATCGCATATCACAATCGGGGCAGGAGAAAAATCGTACAAACATATTGGTCACAAAAAATGCAAAGTGTGATATGATGACGTGGGGATGACGTGGCAAGTGACATGGACCTGACCCCAGAAATTTCAAATAAATCAAGATGATGTGGTAGTGACGTGGCTATGACATGAAAAGGTGACATGGCATGATGACATGGAGATGATGTGGACCTGGCCCACATATCGCAAATCACAAGATCGGAGGGGTGGAGATCGTAAGAGCAAAGTTGCGACGCGATGGATAGAAGCGATGCGATGTGCCAATGTGAAGGGACACGTGGTGGCACAACACAATATCGCACATCGGCGATGCAAATTTCATCGCATACCACGCAGTAGCAATGCGATGCGATGTGAAGTGGTGATGTGAATCAGTGATGTGAATTTCATCGCATATCGTAGATCGCAAATCTAAAAAGAGATAGCACTCATAAACGCTGAAGTGCGATGAAGCGATAACCGTTCGATCACAGAGTAGAGATCTACAATGCAGATTATAAGTGCTAATTTGGGCATCGATAAATGTGCAAGATTAGCGGAAACGAAAAATTTACGAAGGTATAAGGTTTCCCTTTGAGAAATCACATTGGGAGGATGAAAGAGCAATATAGAAACGAAAAAAAATAGTTGAAATGCCAAGATACAAATTGGTGGGACCCTTTGCATATCGCATATCAGGATATCAGATGGACGAAGGCACATGGGGTAACTAAATCACCAAAGTGCGATAAAGAGAGTGGATGCGATGAAGATCAAAGCTGAAGCCTAAAGCATTCCAAGTCCGAGACTATGTGGATTTTCCTTTGTAAATCATTTCAGAGAGCAAAAGGAGGATTATAACATAAAACAAAAAGGAAAGTATGAACGCGGGTAGAAAGGTTTAGGTAAGGCCCCGAAATAGAGAAAAGGGAAGAATTGAATGTTTAGAAGGGCAGTGAAGGTTGAACGCAGTGGGCACGAGAAAAAGAGGCATGGTCGGGAAAAAGGAGATATGATGACATTGTTAGGAACGCAATAGAATGGGTCAAGTCAGACAAAATGAGCAGTTATGCAACAGAGCTAGACTATAATAGCAAAAATTGAAAAGACAGTGATAGCAGCAGAAAAGACAAATGTATGGCAAACCAAGAGCTGAAAGGGCTGAGTGAAATATATTATTGTATCTGTAAATGTAAATGAGTTAATTATTTTTATTGTATGTGATGCAAAGGCAAGTATCCAAAGGCAAAGCAAAACTCCTCTGTAATACTAAAATGTATACAAATTGTTATATTATTCTGAATGGGCTGGACAAGAAAATGAGAAGGGGGAAGGCAAAGAGTCATACCTGTTCATTTCAAATTCCCTGTGGAATGCATAGTGTCATGAGGTAATCTCTATAGATAATGTTACAAGCATATGCATAAGGTGAGAAAATGGAGAAAGAGGTCAGAGAGTGTAAGAAGAAGAAGGAGCAGAGAGAGGAGTTGTGAAGATCCAGAGATGATATAAAGAAAATTTGAAGGCTAGAGGGACAACAGTAAAGAAGGAGAAAAATAGAGCTGATATCCAGGTAAATTAGCATATGATTTTATTGTACAGTGAGGAAGTTGGTACTTTCATATCAAGTTGTAGCTTGATAGATGTCTAATTGTAGCTGGCTGAGGTAGGAGCCTCCTGTAGGTTGTAGCCTGTAGAAAATAGATGGGAGTTGTAGCTTCCTTGCAAATTGTAGCTTGCAAAATTGAGGTAGTAACCTCCTGTAGGTTGGAGCCTACAGAAAATCAGTGGTGAGAGGGAGTTGGAGCTTGCCTTTGCATCACAACAATATTAAGATGTGGTTTTCTCCCTTATGGGTTTCCACTTATATCTGTTGACTATGTGCATGATGATTATATGTTGATATTCTACATTTAATCTGCTTAATACTTGTTGCTCACTTATTAATATTGTTGTTCGATTGTATATTAAGTTGATCACAAAATGAAGATGTAAATAAGTATAAAGAAAGTTTTACAAGACCATGACTGCATTAAACTGATTCACCCCACCCCCCCTCTCAGTTTAACCAAGGGTTCAACAATTGGTATCATAGCACGTTCCTTCGGTATCAGTTTAACAACTGGAAGGAGATCCTTGGTTCCTAAGATGGCTAGTCTAGAAGGATGCTCAAAAAATAAAGCCCCTTTATTTACTGGCACAAATTATGCCTTCTGGAAAATCAAAATGATGACATACATAATGTCTTTAGGAATAGAATTCTGGGCTGCTGTGGATTTGGGATATGCCCCAAAGGAGTCTGACACAGATAAAGAAGCCAAACAAGATTTTATAGCTAATGCCAAAGCCGTGAATGCTCTCTTAAGTGGTCTGTGTGAGGCAGAATCTATCAAAGTAATGCACAACAAGATTGCCAAAGAAATATGGGATACATTAGAAAGTATCCATGAAGGAGATAAAAAGGTGAAGGCTGCCAAGCTGCAAGTCTATAGAGCCCAGTTTGAAAATATAAAAATGAATGGAGAAGAAGATTTTGCTAGCTTCTTCTTAAGGGTTGCATAAATTGTGAATAAAATGAAAGCTCTAGGAGAAACCATTAGGGAATGTGTAATTGTTCAAAAGATATTGAGATCTTTACCATCCAATTTTAACCCCAAGACTTCTACCATAGAAGAAACAACTTACTGGGAAACATTGACCATGAACCAATTACTTGCAAACTTAACAACCTATGAGATGAGACTTCCACAAAGGAAGTTAAATGTGAGGGAGGCAGCCTTCAAGACAGAGAAGAGCAAAGAATAAAAATAAGATACATGCACCTGCTCTGATGAAGAAGAGGCCAAATTTGTCAGAAGATTGGATAGAGGCTCAGGCAAGCATAAAGGTAAACTTCCATTTAAATGATTTAACTGTGGAAGAGTTGGGCACTATGCATCTAAGTGTCCTTATAAGAAAACAAAGAATCAGATTCAAGAGAGAGAGAAAACCAAAACAAATAACTGGCAGAAAGGGAAAAGATTCAATAGAAGATCATTTTATGCTCAACAAAATAGCAGTGCATCTAAAAACTCATATGAATCCTCAAATGGAGAAGGAACCTCTGAATTTGTGTTGATGGAAAAAGAAGAATCAGAAGGATTCCTTTTAGAAGAGGAGGAAGAATGTGAGGTAGATCTTAAGGGGGAACTAAGAAGTACCCTGGAGGAAATTGATAGACTTAAACTGAAGTACGGAAAACAGAAAGATATTCTCCTCAGATATGCGAAGGAAGAACCAACTTCAGAAGACCTCAGTCAGTTGAAAGTAAAACTTGAAGAAGCTAAGAAGGTGGAAGACACTATACTAAAGAAAATTGAGGATTAAATTCAGAGGCAAGAGAAATTGGAAGAAGAAGTGGTATGCCTGAGAAAGAAACTGGAAAACACCCAAAGGGAATTGTCAATGAACACTCCTCGAATGACAAGCACTAAACAGTTGGACAAGATTATAAATGCTCAAAGGTCTCCTCTCATAAAGGTTGGGATAGGATATGAAGGAGAAACCAGTAAGTCCAAGGTAGAAGATAACAAGAATATCATTTTTGTAAAAGCTGTAAAGGATAATGAAACAGCTCAAAAAGGAACCACAGAAGCAGAATCCAGCAAGAACTTGATGTGTGATGAAACAAAAAGAAACAAGCAGCAACATCAAGAGACAAAGAATGAGAGGAAGAAGCTAGAAGTTGCAAAAAGCTCAATTGTTCCTAAAGATCAATTGAACAAGTTCAGAAAATATGAAAGGAAATTTTTTCCTCCTATGAGAAATGTCACTTGTTTTGCCTGTCACAAACTGGGACATATTGCTGCATACTGTTAGACAAAGATAATTGATTTCAACCAGCAAAAGACGCAGAAATTGAAAATACTACCTCAAGCAAACAAATGGAGAGGACAACCCTACACCAGGTACACTAATCGTTTCCATGGGAATTGTTTTTTTTGTAAGGGATTCGGCCATAAAGCCATGGAGTGCAGAACATATGGAAAAAGGCTGATGCTTAAAACCCCAAGGAGATTTATGAACAATGGAGAGTTCACTCGTACACATAATCCATTTAAAAATATAATCAAATGCTTTGTAGGCCATTAAATTAGACACGTCTTTCAAATGTCCTCTCAAAGAATGTGGTCCATATTCCCAGAAAAGGTGCCAAACAAATAGCTGCCTACAGTGGAAAAAGAAGTTGAATAAGTGTGACCTGGCTCTAATAGCCCAAGATCAGAAAATCCAATGGTATTTCGACAGTGGATGTTCAAAGCATATGACTAGAGATCGAAGAAATTTTGTAACCTTTTACGAAAATAAATCTGGGAATGTAACATTCGTCAATGATAAAGCAGGAAAAATCAAAGGAAAAGGCTCAGTCGGTCTGAATAATGGAAGAGGAAAAGTTCAAGATGTACTATTTGTGGATGGGCTGAAAGCCAATCTGCTAAGCATTAGTCAAATGTGTGACAAAGGCTGCGAGGTCCTTTTTAGAGCCCAAGATTGTAAGGTAAGATCAAGCACCACAAGAAAGACCTTGATCAAATGTGTTAGAACAGAAAGTAATGTCTATATAGTGGAAGAAGAGAATGAAGCATGCCACATAAGCAAACTTGATGAATCATAGTTATGGCATAGAAGACTGGGACACCTAAAATTTGAGCACATCATCCGTCTGAGCAAGAAGAATGTAGTCAGAGATATGCCAGCAATAAAGAAGCCTTCAAATACCATATGTAAATCCGGCCAACTGGGCAAGAAGACCCACATATCTTTCAAGACCAAAGAGATACTATCTACAAGTTTGCCTCTTCATCTTGTACACATGGACCTGTGTGGACCTTCAAGAACTAAAGCACCAAGTAGAGAATCTTATTTCATGCTGATAATAGATCATTTTTCCAGAATGACGTGCGTAGCATTTCTCAAATATAAATCTGAAGCACTTGAGGAATTCAAGATACTCAAGGCATTGGTAGAAAATCAAACAGGATGCAAGCTAAAGTGCATAAGATCAGACATAGGAGGTGAATTCCGAGACTATGATTTTGCAGACCTATGCAATGAGCATGGGATAAAACAAAATTTTACAACTGCAGGTACACCTCAACCAATGTTACCGATGAAATAGGTAACCGCACTGTTACCTACTCTCTTTTTTGTAGCATAAAAAGCACCCGATTTTAAAAGTGGTGATGTAGAATCACCCCTTTTTTTTTGTGCACATTTTTGACATTAATATTTTTATCTATGAAGTACGAATATTTGTTTTAAAATGTTAGTGATTTTCATGCTATTTTTCATGCTAATCAATACGTTTCAAAAACAAAAATATTCGAAAATAAAAGAAATGACAAAATTTGAAAAAAAACAAAAAATAACCCCCCAAAAAAAACAAAACAAATAAACATCAAAAACATTTTTTCTAATTTATTAAAAAAAACCATATAATTAAAAAAAAAAAAAAAAATGAAAATAATTAAAATTACAAAATTAAAATTTAGATAAACAAAAAAAAAAAAAAAAACAGAAAAAAAAAAATTTAAAAATTTAAATTAAAAAAATAATAATAATAAGAAAAAAAATACAAATTTTAAAATTAACAAATAAAATAAATTAAAAAAAAAAACAAAAAAATTTAAAATTGAAAAAGAAAATTAAAATAAAAGAATTAAAATAAGAAAAACTATCATTAAAAAACAAAAATAATGAAAAAAACCACGTGCAAATAATTAAAATACAAATATCCATAGATCTACTGTTTTTTTTTAAATGAAACAATTTATAAATTTTAAAAATGTAAAACTAAATACACTAAAAGATTAAAAAATAAATAAATAAATAAATTAAAATTTAATAAATTTTAAATATTAAAAAATAATTAATCTAAAATATTAAATTAAAAAACAAAACAAAACAAAAAACAAAAAAAAATTAAAACAAATTAAATTTAAAATAAAAAATTTGAATTAAAAAAAAAATTTTAATTTTTTGAAAAAAAAAAGCATATATATATATATATATATATATTAAAAAGAAAAAATTAAAAAATAAAATAAAATAAAATAAAATTTTATGAATTAAAAAATATTAAAAATTAAAAAAGAAAACCAAAAATAAAAATTAAGAAAAAAAAAAATTATTAAAAATTTAAAAAAAGAAATAAAAGAAAAAAAGAATTTTGAGATTCGTGTGGCATGGCTAATCTGCCTCCCACGCCAATTGACGAGAGGTCGATTAACTATGCCCACCAATGAACAATATAAAAAAGTATTTTTTTTTTTTTTTTAAGATATATATATATATATATATATATATATATATATATATATATATATTAATTTGATTTTTTTAATTTTTTTTTAATTCAAAAAAATTTAAATTTTTTTTTTTTTTAATTTAATTTTTATATTTGAAATTTAATTTGTTTTAATTTTTTTTTTTTTTTTTTTTTTTTTTTTTTTTTTTTTTTTTTTTTTTTTTTAATTTTCTAAATTTTGTTAATAATTTTTATTAAATTTTGTAATTTTTGTTATTTAATTGATTTTTTTTTTTCATATTTATTTTATTATTAAATTTTATGTTTAGTTTTTTCATTTAATTTTTTAAAATTTAATAAATTTTGTATTTTTTTTAATTTATTTGAGTTTAATATATTTTTTTAATTTTTTAATTTTTTATTATTATTTTTTTAATTTGTTAATTTTTATTTTTTTTTAAATTTGTTTTTTTAAATTTTTCATTTTTAATTGATTTTTAAAGTTTTTTAACTTTTTATTTTAACAATGTTTTTTTTTTTTTTTTTTTTTTTTTAATTAATAATTTTTCGGTAATAATCACATTAAAATGAACATTGTCGACGCGTTTCGAACCAGCCAGTGTGGTTCATCATGAGGACTAAGTGAGAGATGACATCCGAATGTTAAGTTTAAATAGATGCAGAAATGGCTAAACTAGCCGTTAGGATAACGGCTAGTTTGACTTTGAGAATGCTAGTACTATTTTAATTAAATTAATTATTTATTTAATTACTAATTTTTTTTTAAATTTATAACGGCTAGTTTTATTTAATTAATTAAAAGTTTAATTATTTAATAAAATATATTTATAAACCTTTATATTTTAGTTAATTAATTATTATTATCATTGTTATTTATTTCATTTAATTATTTATTACTTATTATATTATAATATGTTATTCTCATTTCTCAAGAAATAAATAAATAAATAAAAATTAAATAAATTAAATAAATAAATAATATAATATAATAAATAATAAATAAATATATATAAAAATAAATTTAATAAATAAATAAATAAATAAAAAATAAAAATAAATAAAAATAAAATTAAAAAATAAAATTAAATTAAAAGATAAAAAATAAAAATAAAAATAAATAAATAAATAAAATTAAAAAATAAATAAATAAATAAAAATAATTTATTTATTTATTTTTATTTTATTTTATTTTATTTTTATATTTAAAATTTATTTTTTATTTCAAAATTTATTTGTTTATGCATTTATCTATTAAAATTCAATATTTTTTTTTTAATTTAATTTGTTATTTTAATATTAACGTTTTTTTTTTGTTTTTTTTAATTTAATAAAATCTAATATATATATATTTTTAATTTAAGTTCATATATATATATATATATAATATTTTTTATAATTTAAATTCAATTTATTTTTAAAAATTTATTTGTTTTTTTAATATATCTTTTTTTAAATTTAATATTTTTATTGTGTTTTATTTTTTATTTTTTATTTTTAATTAATTTTTCATTTTTTTATTCTTAATTTAAATGATGTTTTTTTTTTTTAAGTTTTAAATTTATTAAAATTTAATATAATTCTTAAAAAAAAAAAAAAAAATTATTTAAATATTTATTTTTTCTTTTTTTTTAATTTAATTTAATAAACATTTTCTTTTTCTTTTTAAATTTAATTTCTATATTTTATTTTTTATAATTTCTTTCTTTTTTAACTTCTTCTTCTTCTTTTTTCTTTTTTTTTTTTAATTTAATGTTTTTATTTTTTTTTTCTTTTTATTTTGTTATTTCTATATAATTTGAAATTTTAATCTTTAAATTTTATTTTTAATTTTTAATTTTTTAATTTTTTATTAAATTTTAGGTTTTCTTAATGTTTGAATTAAAAATTTTATTTTGTTTTTTTTTTAATTTTTTTATTCCTATATATTTTTAAATTTTAAGCTTTAAAATGTTTTTTATTTTTTAAATTTATTTTTTTCTTAAATTTTAGGTTTTTTTAATGTTTGAATTTTAAAAATTTAAAAATGTTATTTCTATTTTTAAAAATGTCAAAAATATGACACAATTTTTTTTTTTTGTTATTCCGGCATCAACTGGTTTTGTTTTGAGGTTGTTTTTTCAATCCTTTTTTCAAGAAACAATTTTGTTTTTAGCATAATTTTATAAAATGGTTAAATTTGACCTTAAAAAAAACCAAGTGCGTTCTCAAATACACTTTTTTTGTTTTGGGGGTGTTTTTTCATGGTTTTTTGAGTCTTTTTGGGCTAGAGTTCCCGTTTTGAGGTCAGGTTACCTATTTCATCGGTAACAGTGTTCTTAACATAATGGAGTGGCAGAGAGGCAAAACAGGTCAGTACAATAGATTGCCAGAGCTATGATGCTAGAATGTAACATTCCCCAAACCTACTAGGCAGAAGCAGTACACGCTGCTGTTCACATTCTCAGCAAAGCTCATCTAAGACCAAATTGTGATAATACTCCTTATGAATTATGGCATGGTAAGCCGGCATCAATCAAACACTTTAGAGTCTTTGGAAGCAAGTGTTTCATAAAAAATAATGATGAAAGACTGGGGAAGTTTGATGCAAGAACTGATGAAGGAATATTTTTAGGATATGCATCCAAGAGTAAGGGTTACAGGTGCTACAACAAAAGACTGCACAAAATTTTGGAAAGAATTGATGTAAGATTTGATGAAGATCTACCAAACAGAACAAAAAGCACAAGTTGCGCCAATCCTCCAGATGATCATGAAGCTGAGAACCAAGACAATGATGAACATATCAAGCCAATAGAAGATATTGAATTGAACTCAAAAGGTCTCTCAAGACACACTCAAAAGAACCATCCAGAAGATCAAATCATTGGGGACAAGAGTGTGGGAGTCTAGAGAAGAAGACAGCTTGTTGAACAGATAGAAGAAGTATACCTAGCCATGCTATCTCAAATAGAGCCAAAGAAGTTCAAAGAATTCAGCAAAGAAAAAAACTGGGTAAATGCTATGAATGAAGAACTAGACCAAATTGAGAAGAATAATACCTAGGAGTTAATTCCAAGACCCACTGGGAAAAATGTCATTGGCACAAAATGGATATTCAAGAATAAGATTAATGAATAAGGGCAGGTAATCAGAAAGAAATCCAGACTTGTATGCAAGGGGTATTCTCAAATTGAAGGACTTGACTATGATGAAAACTTTGCCCCTGTAGCCAAAATGGAAGCAATCAGAATGTTTTTGGCCTTTGCATGCTATCATGATTTCAAGGTATATCAAATGGATGTGACGTCTGCCTTCCTGAATGGAGATTTAGAGGAAGAAGTCTACATGGAACAACCTGAAGGATTCTCCTTAACAGATAAACATGACTATGTGTGTAGATTAAAGAAAGCCTTATATGGGCTGAAACAAGCCCCTCGTGCACGGTATTCAAGGCTAGAGAAATACTTGCAAAAACAAGGTTTTAAGAAAGGAGGAGTAGACAGCAACTTGTACATAAAGGCTAATGAAAATGAACTCTTAATTTTCGTAGTGTATGTAGATGACATTATGTTTGGTAGAAACAAAAATGGGTTAGCAAAAGGATTTGCTGAAGAAATGAAATTAGAGTTTGAGATGTCAATGATTGGAGAGCTCACCTTCTATTAAGGACTTCAAATTCAACAAAAGAACACAGGAATATTGATTTCGCAAGAAAAATACTTTAAGAGAAATGTTGAAAAGGTTTCAAATGGAACACTGCAAACCTATGTCAACTCCCATGATCACTGGATGTAAACTATGTGGATCAACAGATGTAGATCAAAAACTTACAGATCCATGATAGGAAGTCTGCTATACCTAATTGCTTATAGATCAGACATTATGTTGGCAGTAGGACCTGTGGCAAGATATCAAGCAGCACCAAAACAAAATCATTTACTTGCAATCAAGAGAATATTTAGATATCTACAAGGAACTTCACATTATGGCCTATGGTATCCAAAAGGAGAAAGCTTCACATTGACAGCATACACAGATGCAGATTGGGCCAGCTATGTGGATGACAGGAAAAGCACAAGTGGAGGTGCATTTTATTTGGGAAAAAGTATCGTGGCATGGCTAAGCAAGAAGCAAACTTCTATCTCTCTATTTATAGAAGAAGCATAATACATAGCAGCTGCTGCATGCTGCACACAAGTAATGTGGATGAAACAAACTCTCCAAGACATGAAGGTAAGCATTGATGAACCCATTTCCATCAAATGTGAAAATACAAATGCAATAAGTATATCAAAAAATCCTGTACTTCATTAAAAAACAAAGCACATCCCAATAAAGTACCACTTCCTCAGAGAACAAGTAGCACAGAAATTAGTGAAGCTGGAATATGTACCAACTAAGGAACAAACAACAGACATATTCACAAAACCTCTTGCAAAAGAACCTTTTGAATATCTAAGAGACAAGCTAGGGGTAGTGTCTGCAGATGTTACTCTCTAACATGATCAGAAATCAGAAATAAAAAAAAAGGGGGTTGCATACAAGAAACAGGATCAGTGCAGAAGATAATATCAGACAAGAAAGCATCATTCCATGGGGAGAGCAGTCAATAAATTGTCATCAAAGAGCTAGAACAATGGAGCAGTGTATGGAACAGGTCCTCAAGATCAGAGGAAATGAAAATATACAAACTACATTGGCAGATGTGCAACCCTTTTTCATTGATGTCAAAGGGGGAGGAAAAGCAAGAAAAAGAAGAAAGGGGCTTCTGAAAAGCAAGTAGAGGAAGTCCTGGAGGAAGAATTGGAGTATTCCCATCAATGCCAAAGGGGGAGACTGTTGGAAATATTGTCATTGATGGCAAAGGAGTAGAAAGGAGTAGCAGTCGAATTACCAGTGATAGTAGAGACGACAGAGGCAACATAGGCAGTAGAGGCAACGAAGGCAGCAGAGGTAGTGAGGATAGTTGAACAACGAAGGCAACAGAGGAACTACATTAAAAATTGGATATGGAACCATGAACCAACGACGAAAATGGAACAGTGAAAGTGGTTTCGAAAACCACCAGAGGGTTTTCGCACTGCTTTTGGAGGATAAGTGGTAATTGTTGGAGTGAACGCGATAATGGTGATGAGCCGACGCGTGGCAATTAAAAACCACTAATTTTGCATAGGTTCTAAAGTTTTACCCATCGTACTATTTGGAACGTGATGTTGAGCAATGTTCATCATATCTGGAGCAGTTAAATGGACGATGAAGATTGGACTGCATAAATGAATATGTAAGTTGTATATGCTGTGGGACCTTAATATAATATTATTTTGGTGCTTTTGGTTTTAACCAAAGCAAACTCATAAATACAATTAAACCAAGGTGTGATAGTTGACAGATGTGGGCCAATGTTAATACATGTTGGTACTTTGGAATATGTATCCAAAGTCGATTTAGTATAGTCAGAAGATAAATGAACGAGTTTTTATTATGGTTTGTTTAAAATTTGATATAAAAACTTCCGCATATGAAGTTATTACCATTGAGTTTATCATGGTTTATAACCATATTTTCTGAAAAGTGAGATTGACCGTCAGGAAATCTGTGGGCTCACATATATATTGTAATGTTGATACCTTGTGTTTAAACCATAGTATGGAAGGGCAAGTTATATTGATTACTTATGTTAAGTCGGGTAATAAACCTTGAGAATTTTCGATGTGATGGATAGATGTGATGTGATGGATGCGATGCGATGCTATCGCATATCGCAATCGGCGATGCTTATGTGATAAGAATTCATAAGTTATAGAATTTTCGATGCGATGGATGGATGCGATGCGATGCGATCGCATATCGCAATTGTGGCAAGAGAAAAATTGAACAAACACAGTGGTCACAGAAAATGCGAAGTGCGATATGATGATGTGGGGATGACATGGCAAGTGACGTGGTAGCTGACATGGACCTAACCCCACAAATCACAAATAAATCAAGATGACATGGAAAGATGACGTGGCAGTGACGTGGCAATGATGTGACAATGTGACATGGCACAATGACATGGAGATGACGTGGACCTGGCCCACATATCGAAAATTGCAAGATCGGACGGGTGAAGATCGCAAGAGAAAAGTTGCAATGCGATGGATAGAAGAGATGCGATGTGCTGATGCGAAGGGACATGTGGTGACATAGCGCAATATCACACATCAAAAATGTGAAGTTCATCGCATACCGCGAAGTGGCAATGCGATGTGATGTGATGCGAATTGGCAATGCAAAGTTCATCGCATATCGCAGATCGCAAAGCTCAGAAGAGATAGCACTCATAAAAACCGAAGTGCGATGAAGGGATAATTGTTGGATCACAGAGTAGAGATCTACGATGTAGATTAGAAGTGCTAATTTGGGCATCAATAAATGTGAAATATTGGTGGAAACGAAAATTTTACGAAGGTATAAGGTTTCCCTTTGAGAAATCGCATCGGGAGGATGAAAGAGCAATATAGAAACGAAAAAAATAGCCGAAATGCTGAGATACAAACTGGTGGGACCCTTCGCATATCGCATATCGGGAGATCAGATGGACAAAGGCACATGGGATAACTGAATCACCGAAGTGCGATAAAGAGAGCAGATGCGATGAAGATCAAAGCCGAAGCCTAAAGCATTTCAAGTCCAGGAGTATGTATATTTTCCTTTGTAAATCGTTTCGGAGAGAAAAAGGAGGATTATAACATAAAAAAAAGGAAAGTATGAATGCGGGTAGAAAGGCTCAGGTAAGGACTTGACACAGAGAAAAGTGTAGAATCGAATGTTTAGAAGAGCAGTGAAGGTTGAACACTGTGGGCATGAGAAAAAGATGTATGGTCGGGAAAAAGGAGATATGATGGCAATGTTAGAAACGCAATAGAATGGGTCAAGTCAGACAAAATGAGTAGTTATGCAGCAGAGCTAGACTATAATAGTAGAAACTGAAAAGACAGTGACAGCAATAGAAAAGACAAATGTATGGTGAACCAAGAGCTGAAAGTGCTGAGTGAAATATATTATTGTATCTATAAATGTAAATGAGTTAATTATTTATATTGTATGTGACGCAAAGGCAAGTCTCCAAAGGCAAAGCAAAACTCCTCTGTAATACTAAAATGTATACATACTGTTATATTATTCTGAATGGGATGGACAAGAAAATGAGAAGGGGGAAGGCAAAGAGTCATACCTGTTCATTTCGAACTCCCTGTGGAATGCACAGTGTCATGAGGTGATACCTATAAATAATGTTACAAGCATATGCATAAGGTGAGAAAATGGAGAAAGAGGTCAGAGAGTGTAAGAAGAAGAAGGAGAAGAGAGAGGAGTTGTGAAGATCCAGAGATGATATAAAGCAAATTTGAAGGCTGGAAGGACAATAGTAAAGAAGGAGAAAAACATAGCTGATATCTAGGTAAATTAGCATATGATTTTATTGTACAGTGAGGAAGTTGGTACTTTCATATCAAGTTTTAGCTTGATAGATCTCCAGTTTTAGTTGGCTAAGGTAGGAACCTCCTGTAGGTTGTAGCCTGCAGAAAATAGATGGGAGTTGTAGCTTCCTTGCAAATTGTAGCTTGCAGAATTGAGGTAGTAGCCTCATGTAGGTTGGAGCCTATAGAAAATCAGTGGTGAGAGGGATTTGGAGCTTTCCTTTGCATCACAACAATATTAAGATGTGGTTTTCTCCCTTATGGGTTTCCACTTATATCTGTTGTCTATGTACATGATGATTATATGTTGATATTCTGCATTTAATCTGCTTAATACCTACTGCTCACTTATTAATATTGTTGTTCCATTGTATATTAATTTGATCATGAAATGAAGATGTAAATAAGTGTAAAAGAAATTTTTACAAGACCATGACTACATTAAACTGATTCACCCCCCCCCCCCCCGCTCCTCAGTTTAACCAAGGGTTCAACAATCCACTCGGGTGGGGGTTGTTTCACTCCTCAATTTTTCCCTTGGTTGGATATGATCATTGGCCAATCCTCCTGCAATGGTCTCATCCTGGAACAACCACCAAACAACCATTCCATTTTGAATCCTTCTAGCTCGCCCACCCAGATTTCAAAGATATGGTAACCACATGCTGGAATAGCTTCTGCCCTCCTGAGGGATCCAAAATGTTTCAGTTTCAGTAGAAGCTCAAATACCTCAAATTCAAACTCAAAAGGTGGAATCAAACCAACTTTGGGAAAATCTTCTCTCATCAAAAGGAACTTGATCAAAAAATGTGTGAGTTACAACAATGCATTATCGAAGAAGGCAGGTCGGATGACTATGCAGCCTTGGAAAGGAGTCTCCTCAAAAAAATGGAGGAGCGGCGTCAATAAGGGGAAATCCTTTGGCGTCAAAAGTCAAGGATCTGTTGGCTTAAAGAAGGGGAGAAACACACCAAATTATTCCATCGATCCACCATTCAAAGACGCATGCATAATACCATCGCTTTTCTCAACAACATTCAGGGGGAACGACTTGAGGCACATGAGGATATAGAAAAGGAACTTCTCAGCTATTCCTAACGCATTCTTCGGGAGCTTGTTGGGAATCAGAGGCAAGCCATAAATAGGATCACTCAATAAATTCCAAGGCTAATCACTGAGGAATATAACTCTATGTTACTTAAATCTATTTCTCTGCAGGAAGTTGACCAGGCAATGGCTCAACTCAAATATGGAAAAGCCCCAAGCCCCGATGGGTTCATATCAAACTTTTTTCACTTCTTCTAGGAGTAGATCAGATTAGAAGTTTGGGATTTAGTTGAATAATCAAGGAATCTGCACTGGATTCTTCTGTCTCTTAACACAACCTTCCTTGCCTTCATTACCAAGGAGGAGAACTCAAGTACTTCGAATAAGTATAGGCCCATTACTTTATGCAATGTCATATACAAACTGATCTCCAAATTCATCGCCAATAGAATGAAGCCTCTGCTCCCAATGCTCATCTCTCTAGAGCAGATTGGTTATGTTGAAGGTCGCCAAATACTGGATGGTATCATTCTTACACATGAAGTGATCCATTCGTTGAAGCACCTGAAGAAGGTAGGTATGCTTTTAAAACTGGATCTTTCTAAAGCATTTGATAAATTAAGTTGGGATTACATCAATCAAATGCTTCTTTCTTTTGCATTCATTCCTATCTGGACAAGATGGATCATGCATCTTATCACAACCCCTAGGTTCTCCATCCTGCTCAATGGAATCCCCTCCACTCCCTTCGCTTCCACTCGAGGCATTCGTCAAGGGGATCCTCTCTCCCATTTCATTTTTGTCGTCATGGCAAGAGGGATCAACCGTCTCATTCATAATGCCACCTCCATGAACACTCACAGGGGTCTCTCCCTTCATGCTAATCAACCCATAACTCATCAACAATTTTTTGACGAAAATATGCTTTTTGGTCATCCTTCAGTACAAGAACCAAGAACACTCAAATCCTTTATGGACACCTTCTCTGAAGCCTAATGCACTACAATTAATGCTGGAAAATAAAAAATCTTCTTCTTCAACACTCCTACCCTCACTCAACGCAATATTTCCAGACTCCTGGGGTTCTCCATAGCTGCTCTTCCTTCCAAATACCTCGAAGCTCTGCTCATTGAAACTTCCATCAAACACTCCTCTTGAAAAGAGCTTCTTGATAAACTTGAAGCCCGCCTCTCCTCTTGGAATTATAGATTTCTCAACATTTCCTAATCAAAGCTATCCTCCAATCCATGCCTTTGTATCTCTTTTCTATTCTAGCTGCCCCCAAATGGGTTCTAAAACAGATCAGAAATCTTCAGCGCAATTTCCTTTGGGGCTCTACAGGGGTGAACATAAAATGGGCTCTCATGAAATGGACAAATGTTTGCATACCAAAGTTTGAAGGTGGATTAGGAATAAGAGATCCCCAACATAAGAACGCCATGATGGGAGCGTGAATTTGGTGGCAGTGGCTCTCCAAACCCCATACCCCTTGGGCCCGTCTTTGGGCTGCCAAATATACCAACGACATACCACCAGTATATCTCATTAGACTCTCCCCAGATATCTCTGGCTTTCTCATTTGGAACTTAGCCAAACAACACAGCGCCTTCATTCACGCGCATAGCTTTTGGGATATCAACTCTAGCAAATCTACCTGACTTTGGGAAGATTCTTGGAAGCAATTCCCAAATTTGGCGAATCTCTTCCAAAAGCTGAAATGGAAAGATGTGTTTCAATGCACAAAGAATAACCAAGTCAACTGCTTCTGGAAACAGATCCCAAATTTAGGCTATCATCAATGGATTCCAGCAGCACAATGGAAAGAGAATTGGCAGGATGAAACTTATGAGGAAATTGATCAAGAGCTCAACCACAGGAAAATTTAATTTTCTACCCAAGAAGATAGGTTACGGCGGGGCTATACACCTCGAGGATCCTTCACCACCAAAGAGGCCTATCAGCTACTCTTTCCTTCTGCGCAAGCACATAAGGACAAAATACAGACTCAGATATGGCAACCAAGTATTTGGCCCAAAATTTCTACCTTCCTCTAGCTCCTAAGCAAGAAACGGATCCTCACTTGGGATAATCTCCTCAAAAGAGGATTCAATGGGCCCTCAAGATGTCCCAACTTCTCCAAGCATGCAAAAGACATTCCTCATCTCTTGGACACTTTCAACATAACTAACTTCTTATGGGAAAAAATAGACGTTTACTGCAGAAGAATCGTAAGAATTAAAGGATATGTCATTAACACCATTCGACACTAGCCTACTGAACCCTTCAATATTAACCTGCTCAAAAATCTATGATCTCTCCTCCCTGGCATCATTCTCTGGACTATTTGGAAAGAAAGGAACAAACGAATCTTCAAAGATGAAAGTACTCCCCCTGACATCCTCTGGACCAGCCTATGTAGCAACCTTCAGGAAACAATTTCTCTCCAGCCATGGCGAGATTCTAACATTCCCACTACTCCTCCTGAAAGCATCATATGGGAAAACTAGCATCTTACCATACCCAATATCCCTCTCCACTCCCTCGCCCCTTCCAACCAACCTGACTCTCCCTGTTCTTGGATCCCTCCGACCAACAATATTATAAAGATGAATTTTGACGGAGCCTCCAAAGGCAACCCGTGCGCCGCAGGCTTTGGAGGTATATTTCATGATGCAACAAGAAATCCACTCTTAATTTACTACAGTTCGATTGGTTGGGACTCCAACAATTCGATCGAATTAGAAGTTTTATGGTAGGGTATCCTTGTAGCAGAGGAAAATAATTTCTTCCCCCTGGAAGTAGAAGGAGATTCACATATTTTCATCGATGCCACCACGAGGCTCCAACTGGGCATCCCTGCTTCCAAAGTGTCCACAAGCTAGCATCTCTTGACAATATTAGAAAAAATTGAGCAATGGCTCAAAGCTTCTCATGCCATTTCCTTAAAGCATGTTCGCCGCACTAATAATAATGTAGTGGACCGCTTAACAAACAAGGGAGTTGAGCAGAATTTTATCCTCTTCAAGGGCACTCTAATCAGTACTAATGATGCCACTCTCATTCATGACTACACTCATTTAGTGCATAAAGATACTCCACTCCCGGATGCGGGTGAGCCATAAGAATTTTGTGGTGGCTGGCGCATGGCATTACACTTGGCCATGCCACTTGCCCACCCCGGAGGATGGTAGCAAGGCATTAAAGCCCCTCGGTGAACTGTGTTTTGGATTCAAAGCTCCAGCTCTCTGCCATTACCCTACAAATTTCTTGGCCCACACTCCAATAGAACCACGTCACATATCATTCACTGCTTCTTATGCCCATCATTCTATGGCTTTGTCTTTCATCTCAGCTCCACTCTAGAACTCCATCTCCCTGCTCCATTTCTGTCTTCGAATTTCCAAACAGTGGACTGGAGTTGTTATCCCTCAATCTGATTAGTGCGTATTTCGTCCCTCGCCTCTCCAATACAATCATCCCCTTGCCGAGGCAGACCTCACGCTGTGCCCACCTCTCGCCTCCCCTTTGCACTTGCCCTCCTTCCGGTTTGTCCATTGTGATAATTCGTCGTGTTTACCTTTGCACTCGCCCTCCAGTCTGCCCCCTCGGTCTCCTCATTCCACCTCCACCCCCAGCATGACGTGAAGGCATCGTATGAGGTGTAGGCGTGCTGGTGGAATATTCACTGGCTCTTGCCCACCCCTTTCCATCCACGAAGCTTACAACACCATGCCTTAGGCCGACAATGTAGCTCAATTCCACTTCAATAGCGTCTTGGATAATCCAAGAATTACCTCCACTATCTCTGTTGTGTTTCAGGAGGTGCAGCGTGGTGAAACGACTTCAGGCTCCAGAAAGAGTTTGAGGAAATCCACCATCTGCAAGGCGCCTCCTTAGGTCTCCAGAAAATATGTTGCCCTACCTGCCAAATCTAGTTCGCAGTCCTCTAGCAGCGAGGGGAAAGGCAGCAGGAATTCTGTGCATTCAAGCAGGTAGCTGACGAAAAGCCGTTGCACTTCCTCTCTAGAGAACACTGCTCAACAATCTAAGGGAAACGAAGAAGACTATGATGAAGAGTACAGATGTCCCATTGTGGAGGAGACTCCACCTTCACACCTCAACAGCTAGCTTAATCAGCTTTCAAATCTTTGACAGGTCTCCTTATCTTTTTTTGGTCTTTTCTATTGCTTGGCTGTATTTTTTGGACAATATGGATGTAAATGTTGTGGTCGTAAATGTTGATTTTTTTCATAACTCTAAGATTGCTGGTTTCCCATCCATGGGCAACATCCTTTGGGCCAGTTTCCCTATTCAGGGCGGTCTCTCTTTTGATTTTTTTCTTAAGACTCCCTCCGGAATTGGATAGCTATGTAGCTTTGGAGGTAAGTCCCACTCTGTAAACTATGTTCCATATTAATAGATTAGTCCAACTTAGAAAAAAAAAATTGAAATTAAAAATAATAATAATAATAAAGGAAAATGTCAATTTATTTTAGAAAAGTAGAAAGTAATAAAGTCAAATTAAGAGAAAGCAAGAAAACAAACACATGACTAATAGACATTGTTTCAATTGGTTTTATAAACTTGAAATTGCTAAGATTTTTTAACCACATTATGAAAATAAAATAAATAAAATAAAATTATATATATCTATTGTTAAACACACACACACACACACACATATATATTGAATAGGTAGAGGAGGAAAGACATATATATTTTGAATTGGTAGAGGAGGAAAGACACCAATTTCACACACACCAAATACAAGAGTTGCTACTCTCTCTATTAATCCTACAAACTTGATTAATTACAATGAATCCAATGTAAGTTGTTTATGTTTTTTAGCTATGATGTGCCTACGAATCAACTAAACCTCACTCAAAATGACTTCCACATGAAAAATCACACTAAATTTAAACTTTTCAAATATAGATTGAACTCAAACTATCTTGGACTAACACAATTTAGCTCAAACTCTAAATCTATATTATACTCCATGCAGGAGTAATTATTTGTTTTTAACACTCCCCTTGGATCACGACCGTTAACCTAAGAAATGAATCATGACAATTCAAACATGTTTCATAGTACAAGTCTCAATTAGGCGTTCAACACCTAAGTTTCCCCTGTGAAACTCAAATACATATTTTTCTAATGGCTTAGTGAATATAGAAACTAATTGATCACTTGATTAACAAGCTTTAAATAAACTTCTCCATTGCTCACAAGTTCTCTTATAAAATGATATATTGTATCTATATGTTTTCTCTTTTGATTAAACACACCATGCTTTGATAGTGTTATGGTTGAGGTGTTTTCACAGTAGAATGTTTTTTATCCTTCTCGTCTCCGTTGAATTCCATCCAAAAGTATTTGTAACCATAATGCTTGGTGTGATGTTGATGTTGCTGCTACATATTTTGCTTCTACTAATGAAAGTGTCATAATAGGTTTCTTCTTATATTCCCATGATATCAAACCTGAACCAAGATTAAACACATAACCAAAATTGACTTTCCTATCATCCAAAATTCCTATAAAATCACTCTTAGTAAATCCAACCAAATATTTATTTTTTGTACTAGCATAAAATATGTCACAATTTGAGTTCTAGCTTTGTAGCTAAGAATATTTTTCCCAAATTTCCAATGTGAGTCTTTTGGAGACTCCATAAATCTAGAAATCAGAATAATTCTTTGCATAATATCTAATCTTGTAGCTATGAGATACAAAGGGTTTCCAACCAATATTTTGAACAGAGTTGGATTGACATCTGATCCTTCATGACCCTTACTTAATTTTGTACATGTTGCTACTGGTGTAGGAGCCAGTTCACAACTTTCCATTCTAAATATTTTCTGCAATTATTTTGCATATTCATTTTGAAAAATAAAAATCTCTTTCTCTAATTGCTCAATTTCTATGCCAAAAAAAAAAAAAATTCATAAGATCAAGCTCTGTCATTTCAAATTCTTTCTTCATTGAAACTTTAAACTGATCTGGTTTAATATCACTAGTATAAATCATATTATCCATGTACAAACAAACAATCAAAATTTGACCATGTTCATTTACGTTTGTGTACAAGGTTGGTTCAATGTTGCTTCTGCTAAATCCATTATTGATCATATAACTTTCAATTATTTTGTTAGTCATCAGTAATTTTTACTATTTGTAGATGACTAAATATCAGTCCTAGATTTCTAAAAACAAGATTCTTGAATATTGTGAGTTTCAGAAATCTCACTGCCTTCATTATCCTTATCAGAAATTTTTCATTATTCTACTATTTTATCATTCCATGGTTAACGTGCCATTCCTAAAGGGCCCCTCATGGGCTTATGCCACTCATCTATATCGTATTTTCCCACCTATAACCCCAACGCTCTATTTTTCCTTTGCCTCACTCCTTCACTTTTCATCTAGGGTTACCAATCAACCTATTCATTCCCATGTTCATTAGGTTCCTTAAACCTTGATGGTCTCAAAAATACCTCTACAGGCTCTTTAGACCAACCAAGTACATCAATTTCTATATATCGAAATACATCAATTTGTCAAAAACTCTTTTTTTACAATATTAAGATCCCAAACCCAATTTCAGTCAAATACCAAATTAAAACCCTCCCACTATATCATTAGGGTTTCCTAGTTTGTAGGGTCTTCATTGGTGTTTTAAGATCTATTCTTCTTATGCAAGAACCTAGTTTAAATGAAAAACAATATCATCACATGGTTATCAAGAAATATCAGGAAAATATCCTAAGAAGGCCACTCTACCAATTTCAAGCTTTACTAGAGATAAATGAGAAATTTTGACATTTCAGCAGGAGTGTTAAAGTGACCAACAACAGAGAATTGGTAAGGTAAGAGGCCTGTTACAAAATGAAGACATTCACAGCAAAAGGAGAGGAAGAAATTTGTCTTCAAGAGGAATCAAGGTTATCAAGCCTGATTGGGTTAGCAATGTGCCAAGCAAGGATCTAGTGCAGTAAATCACATTGAAAAAGCAGCCCATAAACCTTAGGTTTTGGAAAGATAGGAAAAGGAGTTAAAGTGAAGATGTTAGACCTCCATGATGACAACAGAAAGAAGATTTTAAAGGGCTACTGTGTATGTCATCCCAGAGTTTTCCAAAGTGAAATTCCTCACTCTTTCAAAGGACAAAGAAGTAAAGAATATTAGTAACAGGAGGATCAAATTCTCATTATAATTTACTCACACTCAGTGGTAAAAGGAATAAAAACATAGTGTTGAGCTCTAAGAGGGAAACCCAAGGAGACTATAAGGTTGCTGCTATGTAATTGAATGTATCAAACTTTAGGAATATCAGAAAAGGCTAAGTTAGTATGTCATGGCACCTGCAAATCAAAAGTGGCCTAAAGAGGAGATAGTGTTAAACACCATGTTAAAACACACACATGGTGTATGAGGAAGATAAACACACACACACAAGAGACTCAACACAATGAAGGATAAGCATGAGGCTTTCTTATTTTCCATTATACAAAGATGTACATTTATAGTACAATGGTGTGACTCTTGGTTTCATATTCCAAGGTCACTTGGACTCCATTGTGACTTTTCGCATTCCACACCTACCCATGGAGGATTAGGTGTTCCAACATCCCCCCTTAATCCGAAGGGGTATGTGTGAGTCCAAGAAAAGAGTTGTATTACAAATCTACAAAGTATACATGGCAACACTTGGGCTGAATCAACTCTCTGAAATGTTGGAAAAAAGAGGTGGTTTAAGGATGACCTACCAATAACCACTAGAAGCATTTAGCATTGGGTTCCCCGAACTCTTCAAAGCGGCAAGGGGCGGGAAGCACGCTGGAAAAGTGTCCTCATAAAAAGGAAGCCTTCAACCCCTAAAAAAGGGAGGGGTCTCAGTTATTGTAGTTTTAGGGACCACAACAACTCTGGAATGCTTGTAGCATTTTCTGGAACTCAACCAAAGCTGGCAAGAAGCTGAAGGCTTCTGCTAGAGGAAGTGTTCCTCATATATGAAAGGGAGACCTTCGACCTAAAAGAAGGGAGGTCTACTACCTGTGGTGGTTTTAGGTTATCCACCAACCAAAAATGATGGTTTAAGGTTGTCCACCAACCGAAGGCATGCTCATGGGCATCCGTGTCTCTGGCTACATCTCTGAATCCGGAATGACAAATTGTGGCTCAGGCTCACTTGAAATGCTAGCTACAACTCTAATCATGGAATGAGAGATTGTGGCTCAGGCTTGCTTGATCTATCATCGAAGCTTGTACATGACCACCATTTTCCCCCCTGTCAGGGACAAGGTGAGATGATGGCGAAAACTCAACTGCAAGTTTGTTCAATATGCGTGAACAAGTTCTAAAATGTGTCGTAAACATCTTCTTGGCTGCTGATGCCCATTGCCAAGAAGCGATCCATCCAAGATGAATCTTGGTTCTTGCAAGATGCTTGTGTCTGAAGCATCTGTCTGAAGAATGAGTGTGCTGACCACAGTTCTTGCATGGATGAAGATCAAAACAGTGATCTTTCATATGGCCAACTCGATCACAGTGTTGGCTTGTCAAAATCTATGATTGTTGTTGTGGAGCAGGATTTGGAACTGATGCAGGTGAAATGTCATACAAGAATCCAGCACTCTGAAATATGATGGGCTTGGTGTAGTCTGGAATATGAAAGGACACATCCTTGTCATATCCAAGACCAGTTCGGTGCTTGTTGTGGACAAGCTCTTCCCAAGGTCTGATGATGGGCTTGAGAAGTGCAGGTTGAGCTGCTGCATCTGCATGTAAATCTGCTCTAGTACAAGGAACTCAATGTGAATCAACTGCAACTTTGCTGACTTGCTGCTGATGGGAGTCTTTCACAATCTTCTGAACAGAAACAGGTTCAGAATGGTGACTCTTTTGCTGAATTTCATCTTGTTGAAGCTGAGATTCCAATTGCAAAAACTCAATCTTTTCTTGTGCATCTTGAAACAAATTTGAATATTACAAAGAGCATCCTTGCTCATTTTTATCATATCATCAACATTTGAATGAATGACGTTATTCAAAAACACTAATGCCTCATTGATTTTAACCATTTCAACAACTTAGGCTCAAAAATGAAAGGGCGTCGGCTACAACCGAAAATGCACCCATTTACAATGTGATGCAACAAATACAAATGACTCAAGAGAATTTCCAAAGATGGAAATCTCAAAGTACAAAATCTGCTCCTCAAATGATGGAGGGCAATCAACAGTTTTTCAACAACTCAAGTACTGGTTGCAACTATGAAGAAGATGAAAATTCCACTCACAATAAAATGTCAATGCAATAGAATGTCTCTGCAAAATATGTGCAGCTGAAAACACTATGCAAGAAGCCTTTAAGGCAACTGAATTTTCCTTCAAAGAGTTGTTTTCAATGATGGCAAACTTGTCTTCAAATGTCAATTCTTCAAAAAATCACCCTCATGTTAATGCCACAAATCATAAAATGTCAAATCTTCAATTTTCTCTATGTATTCAGTCCATTTTCTTCATATTCCATTTTCTTCATTTCATTTCTGTTATTCTTATTCTCTTATTCCTCTCTCTCTGTTGTTTTTTTTTTTTTTTAAATTAATTAAAAATTAAATTAATTAAAAATGGGAAATATTTTAAAATGGAAGGGAATTTAAGGGAAATGTTAAAAAGGGTTATTAAAAAAGGGATGGGGGGTAATGTATTTATATGGGAGGGAGAATTAATTTTAAAAGTCGATTTTTAAAAAATAAGGGCGGTATTTAAAAAATGAGGCGGTATTGTAAATGGAGGGAGGATTTTACAATGGAGAGGGGCGGTGTTAATATATGAGAAGGCGGTATTATATATGAGGAGTATTATATGGAGGGGGGAGTGGATATATAAAAAAATTAAAAAACGAAATATGAAGAGTCTGCGTAGAGATCGGCGTAGCTTAGGGCAGAGGGCGGCCGAGGTGTGAGAGGGGCCGCGTAGGGAGGAGTGTTGAACGCGTGAGGGGGTGGGGTTTGGAAGGGTGACATAGAGTTGTGGGAGGGAGCTCGTGAGGCCAAGAGGGTCGAATAGCGAGGGGAGCAGAGTCGAGTGGGTCGATGTTTGTGTGGCTATTGCAGGCAGTGGGCCGAGAGTGTGAGGTGAGGGTAATGTATTGAGAGAAGGGCGAGGGGAATGTGAAGTGGAAAGGCCAAAAGGCCGTGAGGTAGAGGGCGCTGCCAAGTGAGGGGTGTAGGGAAAGAGCAAGGGTAGGGAGCGGAGTGTGGCAGGGTAGACTGTTTGGAGCAATAGGTGCAGAGTGTGAGAGAGCCGAGAGGGAGCGCTGTAGCAGAGGGTTCGGGTAGCAGTGTGAGCCGAGAGGGAGATGAGAGATAGCGGGGGGGAGGTTTATGCGTAGAGAGTCATCGGTAGTGCGTTGTGAGAGAGGGATGGGTAGAGCTGTAGGAGAGGGCGCAGAAATTTTTATTTTATTTTTTATTTTTTATTTTTTATTTTTTTTAAATTTAAAAACAGCAGAGATGTAGAGTCTTTAGCAGTAATTTTACAAATGTATAACAGAATTCCAGGCAATGAAATATCTCAACAACATATAATTTGACACCGTAGAATTCGGAAATTTTCAGCAGACAAAACTCAGAAATTTTCCAGAAACTTCTTCAGAAATTCATTTTAAACACTTTTCTAGCAGCTCCAAAATGGTGCAGAAATTAAAATGCAGAGATTTTTCAATGGAAAAATAAGCAGTGAGGAAACCTTCAGATGCACAAGGCTGCGTCTCCAAACCAATTTCTAAATGCTGCCAAGGATTTTGAATGCTGCTCCTTCTCAAAACCAACGCTGCTCTTCTTCAAAACACCTCTGAATGGCAGCAAAAACTCTTCTGTAGAAAATCTGAGTGCTGCAAAAATGTCAAGAATTTTTGCAGATATGCACAGGCCATAAACACAAATGGCTCACTCAATTTGGAGCAGGGCCAGCAATCGCCCGCTCTGATACCATGTTAAACACCATGTTAAGCACACACATGGTGTATGAGGAAGATAAACACACACACACACAAGAGACTCAACACACAATGAAGGATAAGCGTGAGGCTTTCTTATTTTCCATTATACAAAGATGTACATTTATAGTACAATGGTGTGACTCTTGGTTTCATATTCCAAGGTCACTTGGACTCCATTGTGACTTTTCGCATTCCACACCTACCCATAGAGGATTAGGTGTTCCAACAGATAGAAAACATGATTTTGATGTCTATAGTGCCTGTCAAAGGTGAACTTATTATGCCTGAGGATCAGTGAGAAAGTTGAAAACAAGAGGTTTAGTCACCTGCCAAGCACAAAGTAAATTCATCTCCAGGGTACGAAAAAAGAAATGTTGGAGATAATACTTTACGTTTAAAACTTCTAATGCTATCAAGGGTAGAATATCAGCAACCTGCAGAGCAAATAGAGAAAAAAATGGTCATAAAGGAAAAGGTAGGAAAGGGCCATTTAATTTTTTTTTGGCCACCTATAGAAAAAAGGTCAAGGGAAGATCAGTTAAATAAGAAAGCTCAAAAAACATTAGCAAAGTGGGTTCCCTAAGATAAATTTATTTCCCTAGGCTATAAAAGACCTTTTTTCCCTTCACCCACCTCATTGTGCACTTGCAAAAAGAAAAAGAGCATCCAAGAGACAAAATTGGAAATTTCAGTAAAAAATTGAGCAAGTCTGCCTGGCGCTGTGCGTTCAGGCAAGTGCTACCTGTTCAGTGCCCAGCGCTATGCATTCAGGAGAATTTTCAGTGAAAAATTGCACTACGCTGCGTGTTCAGGGAAACGTGCTACGCGTTCGTGAAGGCGTTGCGCACTGGGGAGCCCGAAAGATAGAGAAACGTGTAGGTGCTACGCATAGGGGAGCCCGACAGACAGAGAAACGGGCAGGAGCTGCGCGTAGGGGAGCTCGATACCCAGGAACACATGCAATCTCTACGCATTGGGTAGAATGGACCCGACTTTGCATGGAGGTGCTGCACCTTCACCTGAAGCTCTCCTCCACTTCAAATTTCCAAAAACAACAAAATAACTCCTTCAAGATGTTATCAAAGGAATTTCAAGGGCATTAAAAGTTGGTAGGTGGATGTATTGCCTTGTCCTCCAATGAATTTTGATGATTCAATGTTAAAAGAAATTTGCCAAACCCTAAGGGTTAGAATCCCTAAGTCTTCATGCTAAAAACCTTATTTCAAAATCCATCACCTATAAATAGGAATTTATCAGTCAAATAGGGTATGAAATAGGGTAATTGCAGTGAGTTGAAGTTAACCATTCATCAAAGCTTAAAGGGCTCAGTCATACACCTACACCTTCCTCTCACTAAATCACAAAGTCTACCTTTCACCATCATCCCATATCAGTCCTCATATCAAGTTTCACAAATAGAGCTAGGATTTGTTTAAAGGTAGCAGAAATCAAAATGTCAGGAGAAGGAGGGAATATTATTAGTGAAGAAGGCCAAGTGCCTATGAGGCAGAAACACAGAGGTGGGAAGGTTAATAGGTTTGAACCCCAAGACACTATGGAGCTTAAAGTATCTCCTATGATCATTACATGTTTCCAAAATGTAGGGTGTTTTCAGTTTTGTGAAAAATTCCAACAGGTGCAAAGTCACCCTGATATCACTAGTTTGTTTATCCTCAACCTACACAATAAATAAGTGAATCTTGTAGGGTTAGACTTTGAGCTGTCATCAGATGCCATTTCTATCGCCGCTGGAATACTTAATATTGGTGAAAAAAGTTTCAAAAGAGAAAAGTAAGACATGAGCTACTATGAGCCATTTCTCAAGCCCAGATACAAAGAAGGCTGAAAATCTATTTTCCCTTTTTCACACTTGCTGGAGAGGTAGGCTCCCTTCATGAGGGTCATCATGAAATATTTTACCTATGAGGCAAGGAACTCTAGACTCTACTCCTATCATATCTGAATACTCATACACTTTACTAGGGTTAAAATTATTCATTTAGAGTACTACCTATATAGGAGTATTGACAAGATGTCCTCTTTTGTACAAAAGAGGAACTACTCCCAACAAATGCAAAGTTTGTTCCATCACTCAATCAAGATGGTTGTGCTACATCACTTGGAGAAAAAGGGAATAACATGGGAGGTGTTCATTTCTCATGAGATCTTCACAAACCCACAGCCCCATCATCAGTAAAATTTTCCCTCATCATCTCATCCTCCTTCCTCACCCTCTCCTAATGCATCAGCCAAAGAATAAAGTGGCAGTGAACAAGAAAGTGACAAAGAAACAGGTAATGATGATGATGTTGGAAATGAGACTAGGAGCCCTGATGACAGTAAAAAATAGTGAGGCTCTTAGTGATGAAGAGGCAGAGGTAAGCAATTAAATAGAAAAAATGGAGACATAGGGAGATGATAACAGTGAAGAAAATGAAGAGGCTGATAGTGGAAATGAAGATCACAGCAATGATGAGGCAAGTAGCTACAATGAGGAGAAAAATGAAAGTGCAGAAAGTAGTGCAAATACAGAGGAGAGTAGAAATCATGATGATGATGATAAATATGACGTTGGCACTGATCAAAACAGTCATGACAACAGTCATAATGGCAATGGAGGCAGTGAAAACAATGAGCCTCACAGTGACAGTGATGCTAGTTCAGAGAGAAAGGCCAAAGATAGTAAGACTCATAGTGGTACAAAGAACAATGAAGAAATCAGTGAGGAGGAAAAAAGTGATGAAAAGACTGATGCTGGTACACCTAGCAGCCATGGTAATGAAGAAGATGACATCAATGAAAGTCATGACACCTTTAACAGTGAAAAAAAAAATGAAGAAAGAATTCAAGAAAACATGGATTTGGATGCCAATAAAGATGAGGTAAATAAGGAAGAAAACAACCAAGGTAATGATAATGATAGTCAAGATGGCAACCATGATGAAGACACCAAACTGACCATAATCAAACCTTTTTCCTCAACATACCAAAGGGGAGAAAGTCACGTGTTTTCTACCTGTGAAAGGCAAGGGACCATGCTAGCCACCTCCACTAAGAAAATGGACAAAGGTAAACAAAATATTAGAGATAAGAAAGGTAAACATGGAACTAAACAAAAATATGAATTTATTGACCTTGACAGTGAAAATGAAGCGGAGGAGAGGGTTCCAAGAATATTGCTCCAAAGCAAGGATGTCGAGATCAGAGATCTAGAAAGGTGCCTTGGCATGGCAATGTATAACATTGAGTATTATAAGAATGAAAACAAGCAGCTAAAGAAGACAAAAAGGGATCTTGACCTCCAAAAGAAGATGGCCAAGCACTATGCATTGAAAAATCAATTTGCAAGGGCCAAGCGCAAAAGAGACCTTGCTGAAATTCAATCACACAAGAACACAAAAGACCAAGAAAACCTTGGAATTCTTGCTAAAGCTTCTCTACAGGCCTCCCAAACCCCATGAGGAAGATATCTAAAAATTTTGAGAACTTTTTGAATTTTTTTTCTTATTTTTGCTAATTTTAAGGCTTGAGGGTGCAACACCCTTGGCACTACTCTTTTCCGTTAGGCATCTGCAGGTGGAAAATTTCACATTTTTGGACATTTGGAGCATTTTTGGTCCCTCAAAAGGCTCAAAAACACCCCAAATTTCACCTTTTTGCCATGTTTTCAAGGTTGGCGTTGTGCTTAGAGAAGCCTTGGGAGATTTAATTTTTGAATAGGTTAATGGAGCCCAATAATAAAACTAAGCATAGTTCTATAAATTAGACTCAACAGGCTTTCCAACAAGCCATTACGGAGCCAATTCTAACATTGGGAAGTCCATCAAAACTTGGCTACAAGTGGACCTGGTTTTCCTGTGCAGGCGCTATGCTTTTAGACCTTTGAAGATGCCCTCTTGCAAAAAAGTCAAAAAAACACACTAAACGATATTTTCAAGATTTTTTTGGCAAATCACTCCAGATTTGATTAAGGAGTTATGTTTAAGTTACCTTTCATTTATTACAATAGTTATTATGTGCATTGGGCCTTGCATGACCTATTTGAACATAAATGACATTTATGGTGTATTTATGGTTTCTAGAAGCCTCTTAGGGTTTCCACCTCCTCATTTGATGATTAAATAGGGCCTTGAGGACTTATTGTAATTGTTGGTTGGTTTCTAAGGATAATATGATATAGACTTTGAGTTTATTTGTGAAATTAGCTTTGGTGTCTTGTGATGGCTTTGGACTGAGCAGCTGTGGATTGAGCTCATTCTTAGGATTCATAAAGCTTTGTTAAATGGTGATGTATTCCACCTTTACACATGTTTTCTTCAGTTCTCATTATGTTTCTTTGATCATGGAATATAAATCTTAGAGTGGGATATGTGTTTTTGGCACCCTGCTTTGTCTGCATCCTTTGATCTTTATGTTTTCTTCCTTAAAGTCTAACTAATGAATTCTTAAGTGCTCTTTAGTTTTACTGTGATGTTATGTTGAAAATATAATTGTTTGCAAGTAAGTTTCAAAGAATTCTTAACTACTCTCTAAGTTTACTCATCTGTTGCTCTAAGGTCTGCTTAGTATTGTTTGGCTGAATAATCCTTCATTGTTCTTCAAGTTTTTACTATGCTAATCATGCTGAAAGCTTTTCATGTTTATTAGTTTGTTAAAGGATCCTTGATTTCCCCTTAACTACCATATTCACTCCTCCATGTTCATTTCACTCACTCAAAACCTACTTAGATCCATTTGGCCTTTTTTACTTGCCCTATGACATACCCCTCAACTATTTTTGCACTCTTCAAAATATTTGCAGACTCCATAGCCCAATGGATTGATCCTCTCTTACTCTACCTATTTTTCTTGACAACCTACCCAACTAAAACAAAAAATAAACACTAATCCCTATAACTAGCCTAAAATCAAAACCTAAAACCTATCAAGTTAAAAAAATTTACAAGCAAACATTAGGTAGAGCCCTTTTTGAGTCTAGGAAGGCTAGGTCCTAGGACTCCAAATATTGGTTTCATGTTACCCCTGTTTATTTGTTCTTGCCAAACTACAAATTATGGGGACCTAACATAGTGGCGATCACAGTAGGACCTCTGAGTCAGCAACACCCTTAGTACTCCTTAAGACCTCAGAAAATCTTTGTTAAACTTAGAAAATTAAGTGTTAGCCAAAAGTAGAATCTAATTGTTTCACCATCCTAGCAAAATGATGACTCAACTAAAATATACTCATAAAAATATTAGGGCTACATAAAGGAACTCAGAAAACCCCAAAAAATCCCTAGCTTGGTTTTTTGCAAATTGTTGGTGGTGGACCACAAATACCTATCCTCAAAACAGTAAAAAACATCCACCTGGTGACTCCACTAGCCTCCAGTAGGCCTACTGACCCCCCTAGTTCTCATAGACTCCCTTGGGAATGCATTAAGAAATCCCAATCATGATGATGGTGTACAACAAAGTTGAAATCTTCCACCTGGCGACTCCACAACCCCCAAGAAAACCTAAAGACTCCACTGGTAGAAGACTCCAGACTAGTTGTAAAGATGCAGTGACCCTTTTCTCGAACTAATTGAACAAAATGGAAAGGTTCGTGGAAGACCTTCTATATGATGAAATTTCAAATCAGTTATCAGAACTTCAGCTTGATGATGACTTCCTAAAAGTTGTCTTTCTCATTTTGAAGTCAAACTATATTAACCCTAAAGTTATGAAATTTTTTCTGGAGATAGTGGTTGAAAAATATGAAACTGACATTGAACTTTTAAATTCTCAAATCCAGTCATACAAATTCTGAAATCTTAAAGAATTCCTAGAAATTCTCCCTTCCCCTAAGCAAGAGAAAATTGTACTGCCTTTAAACTTGCTGGCTGAGGGTGACTGTGCTTTCAAGAACCAAACTGAAGATGAGGTTTTCAAAGTTCATATTTTGGATATAGATGACCAACCAGTCATGAAAGGCCTAAAGGCAAAAATTTTACATGATGCTTTTGATGATCCCATAGTAGATAACATGAATGTCTTGATTGGCTCAAATTTCAGGACATGGATTCTTTACCAGGATCATATACATCAGAAGTTTCCACTACATATGATAACCTTGGTTATGAAGACACATAATAAAAGTGTACTATTGTTTCCTATGACAAGAAGTCAGGTTGTCTACCTATTTTTGTTACTACTTAACTAGCTACACTGGCACTATTGTCTCATTTATAGCAGCAAAAATCTCCAAGTTAGATTAGGATAGATAGGTGTAAATAAGCTTAGCACTGTGAGCATCTTTCTAGCTTTAGTTTCAGATTATTTTGACAAAAACAAAAAAGAAAAGGAAAAAGAGGGCAAGAAATGAATAGGTACAACCCCATACCCAAAAAAGAGTGTTTCTGAAAGTGTGCAAGCCTAAATGCCACTACTAGTTCAAAAGAAAGAATCTTGTTCAGTCATCCAGCCTAATCATGACTAAACATGTTTTAAATTTCAGCTGATAAGATAGTAAAGGAAGACTTGTAAAACCATTTAAACTTGACTTGTCAATAGATTAGATTAGGAAAATATTGATGGTTCTTAAAGCACAAACTTGAACCAAAGAGAAAGATAGGGATGCCTAACAAATTATAGATCACAACCCTTATAATTTCTAGTTTTGATTGTACAAAAATAATGTATGTGTGCAGCTTGTCTGAATGCCACAACCGATAGCAAATCAGATTGCTCAATCCTGGTTTAGTCATGTTTTCAATTTCATGTCGGTAAATTAGAGAAGAAAAGTTTGTCAAATATCTTAATCTTGAGGAATAAGTAGACTAGGTAGAGAATAAGAGAGTTCATTAGCCTAATATGAACTCTTGGGAGTGATAAGGGTACAAGAAGATAGTTTTTTTTTATGCTTTCAAAGAAAGAAGAATGTCAAGGGTTTTCCAGTCCAAGTGCACCCAAAGGAACAAAAATTATTAGACAAAGTAGGATGGGTTGGTAGAAATGAGGTTGAAGCAATCATGTTTTCAGATTTTTTTGAAATCATACCTTCAAAAGAACATCAGCTAATGAAAGAAAGAAATATGATAAGTGCAAGTAAGCCACTGGTCTTCAAAACTCAGAGATTTGAGATCTAAGGTCCTGGACATGTCCTGAAAAGGAGCTGCCCTACACAAGTGGAGCCACTGTTAGTCATTAGTAACTTTTACTATCTATAGATGACTAAATATCAGTCCTAGATTTCTAAAAACAAGATTCTTGAATATTGTGAGTTTTAGAAATCTCACTGCCTTCATTATCCTTATAAGAAAATTTTCATTATTCTACTATTTTTTCATTCCATGGTTAGCCTTCCATTCCTAAAGGGCCCCTCATGGGCTTATTCCACTCATCTATATCCTATTTTCCCACCTATAACCCCAGCACTCTGTTTTGCCTTTGTCTCACTCCTTCACTTTTCATTTAGGGTTACAAATGAACCTATTCATTCGCATGTTCATCAGGTTCCTCAAACCTTGACGGTCTCAAAAATACCTTTATAGGCTCTTTAGACCAATCAAGTACATCAATTTCTATATATTCAAATACATCAATTGGTCAAAAACTCTGTTTTTACAATATTAAGATCCCAAGCCCAATTTCAGTCAAAGACCAAGTTAAAACCCTCCCATTACATCATTAGGGTTTCCTAGGTTTTGGGGTCTTCATTAGAGTTTTAATATCTATTATTCTTATGCAAGAACTTGGTTCAAATGAAAAACAAGATCAACACATGGTTTTCAAGAAAGATCATAAAAATCTCCTAAGAAGGCCACTCTACCAATTTCAAGTTCTGCTAGAGATAAATGAGAATTTTTTACATTTCTGCAGGAGTGTTAAAGTGACCAAAAACGGAGAATTGGTAAGGTAAGAGCTTTGTTACAAAATGAATACATTCACAGTAAAAGGAGAGGAATAAAATTGTTTTCAAGAGGAATCAGGGTTATCAAGCCTAATTGGGTCAGCAATGTGGCAAGCAGGGATCTAGTGCAGTAAATCACATTGAAAAAGAAGCCCAGAAACCTTAGGTTTTGGAAACATAGGAAAAGGAGGTAAAGTGAAGATGTTAGACCTCCATTATGACAACAAAAAGAATATTTTAAAGGGCTACTGTGTATGTCATACCAGAGTTTTCCAAAGTGAAACTCCTCACTGTTTCAAAGTGTTAGCCCCCCATAAATTTTTTAAGAAGCAAACAGGGGGCTAAAATGTTTTTGAGCCTTCAAGGAATGCATTTCCCCTGAAAACACATCATCCTTGAAGCCTCCTTGTGCCTTTAGTCCTTTGATAAAATCCCCTCTGCTGATTCCCATTATAAAGCCTCTCTGTTTGTGAAGAAATGCCCAAAAGGCCTCCTTTCCCTCTTATTTCATTCCCTCTAAACCTCTGTTTTCTTTCCATTAATTCCTCTCCTTCTCCCCCATTAACCCTCTAAATCATACCCAAATCCCCTTTAAATCATACCTACACCCTTTGTTGGGTCAATTTTCCCCTTTTTTCCCCTATTGTTACCCTTCCTTGGCCTTAAAATACATTAAAATGGGCCAAAAAACCACTTTCTACCTTATAGAAGGCCTAAGCCCCTTTCGGCCTAGCCCCTAACCACTTCCCCACGTAACCAGCACCCAGGACCAAGTGCTAACGATCCAGGCGCTAATCGTAACCGCAGCTTGCAGACCAATGCATTCCTTTGTTAAATACAAAAAATCCGATGCAATTGTGTTTTGTTATGAAGACCCGCGAGGTGATCCACACCGTTGATCTGCTATTCCGATCAGACAGTCAAGCGCTAATCGCACTCCCCGCCCAATCACAATCGGAAACTTTGATAATGTGTCACCCTTGTACCCCTGATTGTAATCTTCTGACTTAATCTCCAACATCTATTCCCCTGGTTGATCCAACTGCCCGCGCTTTTCCGCACCAATCGCAATCACAAGTTTATAACGCACCACCCACTGCCCCCTACGATTGTGACCTCCCAATCACAGTCTCCGTCGTCGATCCATGATATGATCCAACGATCCAGCGCTAATTGTTGCGCACCCTACCGCCCCTCTTCATCTCCCTCCGATTAAATGTGGGCCATTGATCTGGTCCCTAGATCCAACGGCCAGCGCTCATTCGCGCTCCCACCTCTGATCGCAATCGGAACTTTCACCGCGCCACTCCATTGTCTCCCCTCGATTGTGATTTCCCGATCAAATCATAGCCGTCCTTTCATCTCAGATCAATGGCCCATATCGCATCGCACCCTCCATAAATTTTCTTCATCGGAGCCCTCTTCTTACCTCATATTTTAGCCTTCTCCGTCGATCTCCTCCTGAGATCAACAGTCCAAAGCTAATCGCCCCCCACCACGACTGGGCCCCACATCAAGCTTTGTTTCATTTCATTTCCATAATTTCCTTTGTAATAAGGCCAAACCTTATACTTTGGCATTTTGCATTGAAGGCCTTCTCCTCTGCCTAATTGTGTATTAACCCCTCCATCCGTTGATCCTGATCGTTGATCTTCATCTGTTCCTCTGATCGGACAGTCTACGGCCCTTTTCACCAAACTTTCACTGTCTCTCTTCTCCATCATTCTGAAGTGATTTCCATTGGTTTTCCGCCTGCGTATATCATCTCCGCCACCATTCCTCCGGCCTCCGCAACATTTCTCCACCACTGCCCGGGTTTTGTGACAAGATTATTTCATTGTGCAGGGGTCACAGAGAGGCCATTACTGCCGCCAAACGAAACAACAGAGACGGATTAGAAGGGACCGAAACTATTAATTGAAGATTTAACACTTAATCCCGTGATCAAAGGATGAGAGCACAGTATGAAGACCAAATGCACACGAAACAAGCCATATCTGTGTTTAATGTCAGCAGAGCGTGTTTCTCCAAAGGACACCTTCCTACAGCAGTTTCCATGCCTCCTCGAGTCCGAAAGCAGTAAATGACTCTGATAGAGACTTCTTAAAGACTGTCAGGACCGCAGTAATGGAAGCATGGAGACCTGAATACCTCTCAGTCACCTTACATGCTTTGGAAGACAGGAACAGAGGGCCTTACAACCAGAAGGACATTCAAGAACACATCCAAGGTCAAATCTGACCTGACAAAGTCTCTCAGACCATACCAAAGTACTTACAGCGATGCAGATTTTCCATTAAGCGGAGTGGGAATGAAATCTTCTCCACTCTGTCTTAATGAGATCTATTTAATGAATGTCTTCTACTCTCGTTGTTTCTCTTCGCCTATAAGAATCCCCAAGAATAAATTGTAATGGTTGTTGTTCGGTTGCTGTCGTTGTAGTTATAAGGGTTTAGTTTGACTATTAGAATAGTCTTGGGAGGGATTAGTAGAGTATTCGTTATGTAGTAGACTGGGAGGAGAAGTTTGAATTCTAACAGCCATTGAGCTCAGTGTATGTGACTGGTTTTGCATCAATTAATCAAAGCACATTTCACAGGATCCTGGTCTATTAATATTGGTGATGTTTTCCTAACTCTGTTTATTACATTTTCATGCTATTTCATCTTCTACTGGCTTGCATCAGAAATATGGCATAGGATTTACCCTTGTCAGGTACCCTATGCCTCTGCTCTCCTTGCCTTAAATTTTTTTCTGCTAAATGTGGTATCTGAGGGTTGATTTCAGTTAATTTAACCAGCGTAGTGGATGTCATTGCCTACTAGCTGATGTATGAATTAAATGAATCTGTCCTTAGATGTTCTTGTTGGGTTTAAGATGGAATATTTGGGAACACTGGGGATTAGAGTTAGCCCTATCCACTAGGATCCTTGTACAACCAGCTGGCCTTTCAAATATCCCTTTGTTAAACATTATCTTTGTTGTTCCTTGGAGCATGCTAAAACTGACCTGGAGTTAAATGACCTCTGGTCCTATCTATAAGCTGCCCCTTTGTCCTTCCATTTGTCTATGAGTATGTCCAAGCAGGTCTGGAGTTAAATGACTTCTGACCTGATCTATAGACAGAAATTGGGTTGCTTTCCTTCTTTCACTTTCAATCCTTAATGTTCCATCCCACCATCTAATCTACAAAGATCGTTTAGTATTAGATTACTTGCCCTCTGAAAGCTTTGGCTAGTTGTTGCAAGTAATTCCCTTTCATGAATCCATAGCCCAATGGATGGCACTCTCTTGACCTAGCCTTTGTGCTGAAGCATCCTGCAGTTTTGTTCCTTTTCTCCCATTACTTTCTCAGTCTATGATCTCATGACCAACCCAGCAACCAGCCAACCAAATCATTTAAAACCCCCCTTTTGTGCTTCATAACTAGCCTAACATCTCATTTAAACTTTCAAAGATATATCATTCTTTGTTTAATTGGAGAGATCCCTCTCTGGGTCCAGGAGGGCTAGATCCTTGGGCCCCAAAGTGGTTTGATGTTGTCTTATCTTTTGGTATTGCCAAATCTTCCAAAACATAGGAACCCAAACATAATGGCGACTCCACTAGGGAAAGGCCAAAAGCTTTGATTTGGTAAATCACTGTGGTGGACGGTAAAATTTTGAATCATCCACCTGGCGACTCCACAATTCCTAAATGATTATGAGACTCCATTGGGAGACCAACCTTCAGTACAACATCATCCATGCCAAAGATCCAGTCACTTCACTAATGGAAGACTCTGCACAATTTGCAGAAATGTATCCAAGCCTCATAGCAAAGTTTCGGTATGGAGTAGCAAGTGTACTGGTAGAAACTGAATGGGAGGACCTTCCAAAGATTTTCCTTCTCAGCTCAAAACTCGATACTCAACCTGTGCTTAAGACAATGTTTCTAGATTTGGTGGTTGAGAGGTATGAAGCTAAGATTGAACTTTTGAACTCACAAGAAAAGTCATATCAGTTTAGAGACCCCAGAGCATTTTTGGAAAGTCTCCCACCCCCTAAAAATGGAGAAATTTCACTTCTTTTCGATGTGGAAGAAGAGGGTGATCAGGATTTCAAGAGCCACTTTGAGGATGCAGTGGAAAAAGCAATAATCTAAGTTTCCCGGGATGAAGAAAGCCTACCAGTCATGGCAGGCCTAAAGGAAGAACTGGTACATTATGTGTTCATTGATCCTGTGGCAGCATATATGGAGGCCCTAATTTTCTCAAATACTCCAGCATTGATCCTTAGCACAGGCCAAATTCATCAAGAGTGGTCACTACTGATGGTGACCTCAGTTTTGAAGAACCACATGCATAGCACCCTATGGTTATCTTTGATAGGCGGTCAGTGCTCATATCCTTTTTTGTTACTGCTTGACTGGCTGCATTGGCATTATTGTATCACCTATAACATCAGAGATTTTCAGGTTAGAGTAGGGTAGGTAGGAAGCTAAATAAAGCACAGCTTGTGAGCATGTAGTTAGCTATTTAAATTTCTGCAAAGTCTAGCAAGTCAGACAGCCTAATCCTGGCCTGACTGTTGTTTCAATTTATGTCTTAGAATATAGAGAAGAAGTCTGCTAGAAAATTTAATCCTAGCAGATATAGTTTAGGTAGAGGAACTATGAGAACAACAGTCTAATCTGGTCTCATGGAGCGATAAGGGTAGAAGTAGTATAGGTTTATTTTTCTTCTTGTAAAAATTGATGATGTAAAGGGTCTGCAAGTCCAAATGCACCCAGAAGGAAAAATGTTAGGACAGTAGTATGGGTAGGTAGTTGTTTGGGAGAATGTTACTGCTGATGTGATGTCGTCATGATTTGTGGCAGCTGGTCTAAAGAAAGAAAGGGATGTGCCAAGCAGCAAGCACCTGGCCTACACCAAAGATTTATTTTCTGAATTCTTGACTCCTTCAAGAAGAAGCCATCCCCATGTGGAGCCACTGTTAGCCGCCCATAAATTTTTTGACAAGAAAACAGGGGGCTAAAATGTTTTTGAGCCTTCAAAGAGTGCATTTCCCCTGAAAACACATCATCCTTGAAGCCTCCTTGTGCCTTTTGTCCTTTGATAAAATCCCCTCTGCTGATTCCCATTATAAAGCCTCTATGTTTGTGAAGAAATTCCCAAAAGGCCTCCTTTCCCTCTTATTTCATTCCCTCTAAACCTATGTTTTCTTCCCATTAATTCCTCTCCTTATCCCCCTTTAACCATCTAAATCATACCCAAATCCCCTTTAAATCATACCTACACCCCTTGTTGGGTCTATTTTCCCCTTTCCCCCCCTATCGTTACCCTTCCTTGGCCTTAAAATACATTAAAATGGGCCAAAAACACACTTTCTACCTTATAATAGGCCTAAGCCCCTTTCGGCCTAGCCCCTAACCACTTCCCCACGTAACTGGCACCCAGGACCAAGCGCTAATGGTCCGGGCGCTAATCGCAATCACAGCTTGCAGACCGATGCATTCCTTTGTTAAATACAAAAAATTCGATGCGATTGTGTTTTGTTATGAATACCCGCGAGGTGATCCGCACCGTTGATCTGCTATTCCGATCAGACGGTCGAGTGCTAATCGCACTCCCCACCCAATCACAATTGGAAACTTTGATAATGTGTCACCCATGTACCCCCGATTGTGATCTTCCGACTTAATCTCCACCGTCTATTCCCCCGGTTGATCCAACGGCCCGCGCTTTCCCGCACCAATCACAATCGCAAGTTTATAATGCACCACCCACTGCCCTTTGCGATTGCGACCTCCCGATCACAGTCTTCGCCATCGATCCATGATATGATCCAATGATCCAGTGCTAATCGTTGCGCACCCTGCCACCCCTCTTCATCTCCCTCCGATTGAATGTGGGCCGTTGATCTGGTCCCCGGATCCAACGGCCAGCGCTCAATCGCACTCCCACTTTCGATCACAATTGGAACTTTCACCACGCCACTCCATTGTCTCCCCTCGATTGCAATTCCCCGATCAAATCATATCTTTCCATTCATCCAAGATCAATGGCCCATATCGCATCGCGCCCTCCATCAATTTTCTTCATTGGAGCCCTCTGTTTACCTCATATTTTAGCCTCCGCCGTCGATATCCTCCTAAGATCAATGGTCCAAAGCAAATCGCCCCCCGCCACGACCGGGCCCCATATCAAGCCGTGTTTCATTTCATTTCCATAATCTCCTTTGTAATAAGGCCAAACCTTATACTTTGGCATTTTTCACTGAATGCCTTCTCCTTCGCCTAATTGCGTATTAACCCCTCCATCCGTTGATCCCGACCGTTGATCTTCGTCTGTTCCTCTGATCGGACGTGTTATAGCATCATTTCTCACCTTCATATGATTGATGATTGCTTTTATGGCTTTGGGCACCCATTCCTACAGACTTTGACAAATTCACTTAAAAACAGTGTAAAAATCCCCATACGCGACTATGCCCGTACTTTTCCGCGTGTATACGCAAGTCCAGCTGCACTTTTCCACGTATGCCATTAAAATTATGAAAAAATATATAAAAATTCCCTATTTTCGGGCTGGGTTGATGGTTACTTAGGTATTTCAACCACCCCAGCACGTGGCCAACTGTTTCCAACTATTGAAACTACTTGGAGGGAGTATAAAAACCCCTCATGTGTATGGCCTAAGGGAGAGAGAATTTATCGATATTATACTCTGTTGGTATTCCCTATCCAAGTCTGATTCCCCGTGCCTCCTGCACTTTCCCAGTTCATTACAGGAAACCCTTGTTTCCTTGAGATGCTCATCTCCCTATATTTCATCTCGTATGCACCAGTTTGGAAGGAGTCTTAGCGAGGCAAGGGCGGGACGGATCCGGACGACAGTCTGCTCGAAGATCGTGGAAGGATTCAGGTGATCTCTCCACTCGTTATTTGTACATGCTATTTATAATACAGAAGTACCATCTTGTTCCCGAAATATACGTGTTAGTGTATGCTTATATATATGAGAAAATTGTTATTTAAGCATTCATTATGATTTATCTGATGTTTTATATGAATTTCACTAACATTTAGAGTAGATATATGTTGTACAACCAGTTCTTCGTGCTTGTTTCTTCTTGTCTTTCAGGTTAAGAAGGAAGGACGGTTGCTGGGGGTTTGGACCCCGCGGGATCTGCTTCAACCGTAGGACCTACAGGTAACTTCCTCGATCTACTCTATTTAGTTTTTCATGAACATGTATGGTTGTGTGAGTCCTTCTTAAGTAGCATGCCCCTGCTCTGTGGAGGTTGTAACCCAACGAACCTCTAGGGTGATATTCCCCGAAACAGAACTGGCGACTCCGCTGGGGATCACATTCTTGTGACTCCCCTGTTGGGTGGTTTCAGCTGTCTGGTAGGTTGCCGACAGTTTTAACTTTCATTTGCAGTCCAGTTTACTTTGTTTCAGTCAGTCTGAAGTCCTGGTTTCTTTTCCAGGCTTGTCCTTTTTGTTTTTTTCATTATTTACCTTTGTATACGCGCTTTTTTCTGCACACAGTCGCGTATACACGCAAGTTTGTCTAAAGGGACCCGCGTATACGCGAGTTTCCCTTATCACAGACGCGTATGCACGCTGGTTGCATAACTGTGAAGTAGCGTATACCTAGGCAGATTTTGAATTTTTGGGTTTCTTGACTTTTTGGTCCTTTCTGGCTGTGGAGACTTGTTCCTACAGGGTCTCTGTACTCACTGGATTGTGAAGGAAGTGGTTTCTTGTCTTTTCTCTCTTTCGTTTGATTGAAAACTGGTCTTTTTGGAAAAGTGTTGTTTTTGGTGCTGGCACTCCTGGTTTGAGTACCAAGATAGCTTTTTGAGCATTCTTGGCTGTTCTGCTTTATCAGAACAGTGATCTCCTGCTCATTCACTCTTTCCTGTCTTTGTGTTTTGCTTGGCACTACGATTTTTGCTCGTTTCTTGATTGGTTTTCTTGAGTTTCAGTAGGCTAGGTCTTGTTGCAACTTTTGAAGAAGTTTTTGTTGCTTCTTCGAAGTTTTTGTTTGCGACAAGTTTATACTATTATTCTAGGCTGATTGGCTGAGTTTTCTGGTCTTCTTTTGCTCTCATTGATCTTGCTACTAGTTAGCCTTATAAGGTTTGGAGCATTGTTGAAGTTTGTGCTTGAAATTCAGTCTTGTTTGGTTTGGATTTTGATAGTTTTGCTTGGTCTTTTCGAGCTCTTTCTTTATAAAACTAAAAAGCTCAAAAAACATTTGCTTTGCTTTTTGTTTTTGCATTTCAAAGGCTTAAAAAACATTTTATCTTGTTATTTGCTTTTGTTGTTGCATTTTTGTTTTCGTTTCGCCATATCTTTTGAAGCTTTTGTGAGGTTTCTTGCTTTTGGTTTTTAGCTTGATTTCTGGGAGGAGTTGTCATTGATTGCTTCCTCTTGTTTTTAAGCGTTTTTGGTGTCTTCATATTAAGAGTTCTTGATTTCGGGAACTAGCTTTCTGGGCAACCAAAAAGAGTTAAAACTGAAGGACTTTTTGGGAAATTTCACTTTGCTTTAGGAGATTTTGCATCTTAGGATTTGCATGCTTGTAGTGATTTGCATTAGGTGCATTTCAGCATTTAGTCAGTTTCATAGTTTTTGTGAGTGTGAGTTTGCTATTTGAAAAGAAAAATACAATTTTTAGTCTCGTAGAACCTGTATAGAGATTGCTTTTCATCGAAAGAAAATAACTGCATTTGCATGTAGTTAGGTTTTTATTAATTTCTTTTGCGTCAAAACACCATAAGTTTTATCTCCGCATCCTTTTGACTTAACATAACAGCCCATTAAAATAAGCGATATAATCTAAAATCAACTAGCAAGTTTTCTAAGTGTCATACACCAACTAGCTAGGTTGTAGGGCCTTGGATTAGGTGAGTGGAGAGTTAACTCTCCAAGGCTGCTCAAACAAAACATAGAAGTTGATTAATTGAGCGAAATCCAACTCCGTTAGGTGGATCGGGAAAGCTCTCCTCCAGAGAGTCAAGCACGAGGGGAAGTGAAGGCTGAGAAGAGGGATACCCCCTCTCCAATTAGCTGAATCTGACCTTAAGACCGTTCCGCCCGGCTTTTGACACGGATTGGTGCCCATAGTTGCCACTCCTAGGTTCCACACAGGTGACTGCGGGGGGGAATACCCGTGGTACCTGAGGCAGACGTCGCATCACTTTCAGCAGTACTTCTGGGGGGTGCCCTTGCGAAGCTTGGGTGCTTGAGCCGGCAAAGGCTGTCATTAGGAGGTCAGCGTAACTGTTTCTGATACCTTCGCTAGTTGTTCTGGGCCCTAATCATCCCAGACTGCTTTCGGGAGGTCCTATATTTCGCTTTCCTGTATTTTGGTGTCCGGTCCTCATCACCCGGAGCGGAAATACTTGGAGGCTGTTTGCTTGACTGTATCTCAGGGATTTTTATTTTAGTGAGTGCTCTTTGCTCCTAGCTTGCCTATCTTTTCACTTTTTTGAGTCTAATTTAAAATCTATAAAAGTGGCTGATCAAGCGCCTCGTCGATCGAGGAGAATCTAGGGGTTATCTCCCGAGAGTCCAGAGCCTTCTTCGAGAAGGCGTAGGAGTGATTTAGCAGGTGGTTACCACCCTGTGGCGTCTGACGCAGTGGAGGGAGATCCTCCACAAAGGTCTGAAGGTTTCATAGCTAATTCTGGTGTCGGTCCCGAGAGGAGCGTTCTACTCACCTCGCGAGTTTTGTTTCCTCAGGAAGAAGATTTTCAAATCGAAGACGTACCTGAGCCTCCTGCGACAGGTCCATCTCCTCTTCCTCCTGATTATCCGTTCGTGATTCAATACATTGGACCTGAGTCGGAGAGACCGGAAGATCTTCCGTATCATTCTTATCTTTCGATGGCCACCACTGGGAACGCGGCTTCTGCTGTGAGTGCTGCAGGCATTCAGACTCCTGCTTCTGTTGAAGCAGGGGGCACTATTGCTTCATCTTTGATTGCTTCTAGTGCTGCTGTGTTTGGCTCTGGTTTCACCCAGGCACATGCTTCTCATTCTGGTCCCTTTTGTTCAGGGATGCCCTCTAGTGGGAATCCCTCTTTTTCCTTTTCCGCTGCTTCAGCTGGATCTACGCCCATGTCTAACATGGCTAGTGGATCAGCTTCGTTTCAAGGGTTCCCCTTCGGAACTGGACACATTCCTAGTTCGAATCCCTCTTTAGGGTCCTTTCCGTTTACTTCTCAGACCCAGGGTTTCAACCCTTGGTCTGGGGGGCAAAGTTCGACTACTTTTACAGGGTGGAACCCTATATTCACTACAACGAGGGCAGGGAATGAGTTTTACGTAGGTCATCAAGGGAATGCTTCTTTCCCTTCGTCGAGTGCTTATCAAACCTTTTCTCCTCTGTCTAATGCCTGGAACCCCTATCAGGGGCTTTCCTCTTCATTTAATACTTCAGCGGGGGGAACTGGTCTGGGCTTTGGTAACTCGGCGTGGGGAGGAGGTTCTTCTCCTTTTTCTACGAGTCCTTTCTGGCAACCTGGTGCCTTATCAAATCCAGGCTATTCTTTTCAGAATGTTGGGAATCCATCCCATCAAGGATGGAATCCTCAGGCTCCGCCTCGCTTACCTTTTCTAGCAACGTTAAACTTGCCAGATCTGTCGAAGTTGACTAATGATCCGATTCGTTATAGTCCGGGGTGGCCTCCGGTCCCGACCAAACTTCCTTCAGACATTCCAAAGTTTGAAGGTAAGAATGGAGAGGATCCGGCTGACCACATCACCACTTTCCACTTATGGTGTTCTTCGAACTCTCTGATCGATGATTCGATTAGGTTGAGATTATTTCAACGCACCCTAACTGGAAATGCTGCCAAATGGTATATCGAGCTCACTGGGGGCAGTTTTGCTACATTTGGAGAACTGGCTGTCACATTTCTAAACCATTTTCAGTTTCCTGTCAGATATGAGGCTGGGACCGAACTCCTGGCTAATTTTAAGCAGGATGAGGCAACACACATTTCTGATCACATTCAAGAATGGAGGAGAAGGAAGAGGCTTATCAAAGCTCATATTCCAGGAGAATTCCTTCTCGAATGGTTTCTGAAATCTCTGCAGTCAGATATTTCAAAAGATGTATCCCTATCTGGGGTATTTTCTGAGGAGCAGGCCATTTTTAGGGCCCAGCAGCTGGAACTGATCTATTCTCAGTCTGGGGTCCTTTATAAATATTTTCCCAATGCTCCTCGCTCCAAATTAGATTTGTCAAAAACTAAACCTGGTCCGCATGGTGATGGGCTTGTCGGATCGGTCAATGGTGGTGCAGCCAGCCTGCTTTCTCAACTGCAGCAGTTGTCTTTACAATCTGCTCCTTCTGGTCAGGCTGTGCCTACTGATTCATCACCTTCCCAGTCTTTGTCCATAAATGCTATCCAAGCTTCTGATCCCAAAGGAAATCAACAATCTGATGGGAAGAATAAGGGACGAAATAACAAGAAGAAGGGCAAGAATGGGAAGGGTAATGCAAATAAAACCGACGAGCGTGTTGGTGAGGGTCAAAAGGAGAAAAAGAAAGTGAATTTTCCATGCAAGCTCTGTGCTGGAGACCATCTCACACACCTTTGCCCTAAAATTCAGGATGCGCAGTGCTTGTTAGCCCAGCAGGGTTCTTCTAGTTCCCAGGCTTTGTTAACAAACCCTTTTCCCCAAGGGCAACAATTAGTTGTTGGCGCGAACCAAAATCCTGGGGCTTCCTCTGGGGGCACCCAGGAAGGGGAAATTCCATCAAACATTTTCATGATGAGTGCTCACGCGGATATCGCTACGAGATCCCGTGATTATGGCGGATAAGAGTCTTCGAAAGCTAAGGAAGTTCCATATGCTACTGAGCCGCTTCACATTACGAAGCCTACTGTCGAGTCTATGCCTCGGATGCCCAAAGCATCTTCTAAGCGGTCAACGATTAATCCAAATGCAAGGGCTGCCCAGAACTACTCGATTGTAGAAGATCTGGCACAAAGTCCTTGTGTTATGTCAGCTTTAGAGGTACTCCAGTCTTGTCCGGCTCAGTGCAGTTCTTTGCTCACTGCCATTGGGGCTATTGATCCAAAAAATTCTCTTATGATTACTTTTGATATGACTAATTTTAAGAAGAGACTTCCTCATCACATGGCTTTTCATATTAAATCGTCGTATCGGAAGTGCAATATCTTTCGAACAGTTGTTGATGAGGGTGCTTCCACATGCGTGATGTCTCTCGCATGCTGGAAGACACTTGGATCTCCCAAAGCTGTTCCATCTAGCACTGTTCTTACTGCGTTCGATGGTCATTCTCACAGACCCCATGGTATTGTCCCAGCTTTGCCCATCTGTGTTGGGGGAAAAACTGTCGATATAGAGGTTGAGGTAGTGGATGCAGCCTTGGACTACAACCTTCTGTTGGGGAGAAATTGGATTTATGAGATGGATGCCATTGCATCCTCATTATTTCGAATTGTATGTTTCCCCCATGAAGGGAGGATCGTTACAGTGGATCAACTGGACTGTCCTCCTGTAGACCTGAATGCGTCTTCTGACTCATCTGTTCCAAAGTTGGATAATACTAAGGCACCTGTTGAGAATTTAGGAGTTGGAATGTATTCTTCCTTGATGGGTACTTTCGATCTTCCTCCTCCTACGGTGCATATTAATGCTATTTCATCCTCCAAGGCTCCCCTTCGAAGAGAGTTCTTCAGAACTCATTATTTTGCGGACCCTTGGACCTTACCTTCCCTTACTGCCACATTAGCGGAAGGTCAAGTGGGTGCAATGGAATTTCTGATTTCTGCAGTTGAGATTGCATATCAGTCTATTGTTGACACTGTAGAATCCGTTCCAGCTCCTCTTTCACCGGAAGAGTTGGATGGAGATGTGGCTCCAGCTTGGACGCTTAGTTCTTCTTCGGCCCAGGATTGCCTTGATACCACTCTTCCATCTGAAGAGGCCATCCTGGAAGCCATGACTGGTATAGATAGACCGTGGGATGATTTGCATCATCGGTCTTACTTCTTACCTGACTTGAGCGAAGTTGAAACTAGTTTCCCAAGTCCTCAGTCTCCTGGTCCTGTTCACCCAGTCTTGAACCCTTTAGCACCAACACAGGTTTATGCTGAAGGGAACATGGTTGTGATTTCTCCTACTATCCCGGTGAACATTTCTAGGGATCCCAATATAATCGAGAATGTCTTCATCAGAGCTGAATGTTCCCGTGAAGAGGTTCAAATTTACACCGAGCTCTTTAAAGAGTATAGGGATGTATTCGCTTGGTGTTATGAGGAAATGCACAACGTAGACCCATACAGTATCCGTGAGATCGAGAACGTATGAAAACGCTAATCGAGGTCGAGGCAAAGAGCCGTCCCGATCGATCCTAGGAAGCGGCGGCTATGTTGAAGTTGAAAAGATGTAGGCGAGGATTCATTTTCCACATTCCTACGGTAAATGGGTTTCAAACCCGTTCCGAAGTAGATAAAAAGCAAGGAATGATTCGAGTGTGCATCGATTTAGGAGACCTGAATAAAGCATGTCACAAAGACAATTACCCCACACCATTTATCGATCAGATCATTGACGAGTGTGCGTAGTAAAGTTTTCTCCTTCATGGATGGTTTCTCGGATATAATCAGGTGCCTCGAGTCACGAAGATACGACATAAGAGCGCATTTGTTGTCCACAGGGTACGTTTGCATACAAGAAGATGCCTTTTGGTCTTAAAAATGTTGGGGCTACCTTTCAGCGGGCCATGTCATACGCCTTCCATGACATCAAAAATATTATCGAGGCATACTTAGATGATTTAGCTGCTCATTCTCGAAAGAGGATGGATCATCCTGGTCACCTTCGGAAAATATTTGAAAGATGTCGTTTCTATAAGATTAGATTGAATCCAAACAAGTGTGTTTTCGCGGTTACATCCGGTCGGTTATTGGGATTCATTGTGTCTAGGGAAGGGATAAGGGTAGATCCCTTCAAGGTTGAGGCAATACTTTGGTTGCCTCCCCCGTCCTGTATCCGTCAGCTTAAAAGTCTACAAGGAAAGTCTAACTTTCTTCGGAGGTTTATCGTCAACTATGCTGAAGTTACAAAAGGATTTATGAGATTGTTGAAGAAAGGAGTTCCTTTTCTTTGGGACGACTACGCTCAACACTCATTCGATGCCTTGAAAAAAGCATTGACCTCTGCTCCTTTATTGAGTCCACCTGATTATAGCAGAGATTTTCTTTTGTATTTGGGAGCAGCAGAATCTACCATTGGAATGGTTCTGGTTTAGGAGAATGATGCTCTTGTAGAGCATGTTATTTACTACCTAAGTCGAGGATTGGTAGGACCTGAACTTGATACATAGATAGAAAATTCTTTAGCGATAGTTCATCTTTGTGCAGCGACTCCGACATTACATTATTCTTCGCAAAACTTATGTCTTGGCAGCTGCCAACCCATTTCAGTTTTTCCTCAGCAGGCGAGTGATTGGGGGCAAATATAATAGATGGATTGTGATTTTACAGGAATTTGATCTTGAGTTCATGTCTGCCAAATCCAAGAAGTCATTAGTTTTTGCGGAATTGATCTCCAAGTTGCCCTGTGGGGATGAGATAGTCTATGATGAATCCTTCCCGGATGAACATTTATTTCTTATCTCTTCACGGGATCCTTGGTATGGAGATATCATTGTGTATATTCAGACTGCGAAGTTTCCCTCTACTTTTTTGAAAGATGAGCGTCGTAAGTTGCGTCACTTGGCTAAGAGTTACTTGATTATTGGTGATGCTTTATACCGTCGAGGGGTTGATTCAATCCTGAGAAGTTTCTTAACTCTCGAAGAAGCTGAGGCTGTGCTCAATGATTGCCACAGTGGAGCTTGTGGTGGTCATTTATCTAGACTCATTAAAATATTTTAACGTCTTTGAGATACTTTTGACCCCTCGATTTTCAAATATTGTATTGAATGCAATCGAAAAAGTGTCATCGATGTCGAGTCAGCATACTTGAAAAATGCGCGCTCATCCAGCTCCTCTTTTTCCAGTCATTACTATCGGTCCCTTTACAAAGTGGGGTATTGATTATACTACTTGTAACCTGCCTTCGGCTAAAGGTCAAAAGTATATAATTGTAGCAGTAGGCTACTTTACGAAGTGGGTTGAGGCTATGCCTACTTTTGGGAATGATGGTGAGACAGCAACTCTTTTTCTTTTCAACCAAGTTATTGCTCGTTTTGGTATTCCTAGAGAGATTTTCACTGATCATGGTAGTCATTTTCAGAATAGCATGATGGCTGAGTTGGCTCTCAAATTGGTTTTCGGCGGGAGCATTCATCTCCATATTATCCTCAAGCCAATGGGCAAGTGGAAGCCGTGAATAAATCCTTGAAGACAATTCTTCAAAGTACAATTGATAAAGCTACATCCAACTGGCATGTTATGCTATATCCTGCACTTTGGGCATACAGGACGTCCGTGAAAACTACAACTGGATTTACTCCGTTTCAGCTAGTTCACGGGTTGGAATCTGTATTTCCCATTGAATGTGAGATTCCTTCCCTTAAGTTAGCTGTTGAACTTCTTCCTGACACTTCTAGTCTGGCAGAACGGCTTCTTCATCTGGAACATCTCGATGAGCAGCGTCGAGATGCCGCCACGATGAATGAAGCGCATAAAAACCGAGTAAAAGTTCAGTACGATAAGGCGGTCAAGCCTAGGGTTTTTTTGGAAGGTGACCTTGTTTTGGTCTATGCCCAAGAAAAAGATGCCATGGGGGTAGGAAAGTTTAAATCTATGTGGTATGGCCCCTATATCATTAAAAAAGTCCTTAAGAAAGTAGCATATACCTTGGTTGATTTCGAAGGGAACGAGTTGCCGGAGCCCCGAAATGGGCTCTATTTGAAGAAGTATTATGCCTAGGCTTCGGCCTGGCATGTTGCTTTTTTATATAGTAGTTTTTGCTTTGTACATATCTGGTTGATTGATTTTCGATTTTTGATGAGTTGGTGATGTTTTGATTTTGGCGAGTTGTGTTGGATGTCATGAGTCATTTTGGTTCGCGCGATGGTCTTGGTAGACACACCGGAACTTAGCTTCCGGCTTTAGCGGCTTGGGTGCTTCATTATCCATCAGGTGTTGTTAGTATCGAGAGGGGTCTTGCATTGAGTGCTGCTTCCAATAATATGAGAATGTTGCGGTTGTTCAATACCTCTCGGAGGCGATATCTTTGGGTGTTGATTCGTTGGTAGTTTTCTTGGACTCTCAGCTGGTGGTGTCGCGATTGAACAATACTTATCGGGTACGAGCTCCATTTTTATTACGATTGTTCTTGAGGTACGTTTGTTACAAAGGTCATTTCAATTTTTAACTTTCATTCATATTCCTTGAGCTGACAATTGGTTTGCCGACTCATTAGCTAATCAAGCATTAGATTGTATTAATCATTCCATACGAAACAAATTTTTAATCATCGAAAACATCATACATTTGATACATTTATCACATCACATCAAATATCGCTGTATATATATCATCAGAGTGTTCAAAAACTTTACAAAATTTGGATCCATAAGGTCATACAAAATTTGGGCTTATGCTCCCATCATGTTCAGTCTCAAAAAAGAATATACAGTCATCTAATACATAATATCTCTCTACTCCTGAGGTCACTGCCCAGAAGTCGTGTTCCTATAGAACGTGACTGCGGTGGCAACTCGGCGGAATAATCTAACCCAGTCTCGGGGTACTCCTACCACCCGTCTCTGGATGGCTTCCGGTAGATCCTCCATGGCAACCATAGGTATTTGGCGGGTTAGTCCCTCTAATTTCCTCTGCACGGTCTGGAGTGTCCTGTCTGAATCCACTATCTCTGCCTCGCCCCTGCGACGCTTGTGGCGCGGGAGACCCTCAGGTCGAACTGGCCCAACATCTGAATCATGATCATTTTAAATTGTCAGTCATTATGAATCCAATCAAAAACATGTTTGTTTTTCATTTTTTTTTTTTTGAAAAATCCAAAAAAATTATATAAGTCAAAAAATTGCAAACTTACCGACTGTGCCCCATGCTGTGCCTGGTGGAAGAACTAGATCTGGATCTCCACGAAATTCCATCCCGGCATAGGGGTAGTCGTCCACCGCGATGATTTTTTCTCCCCACCAAAGGAAGAACTCATCGTCCCAAGTGGTCTGGGGTACTTCACTACCCTCCAATCTCTTCATCATGTCCACCCAACGGGCAAATCTTGGGTCCCGCAGGCTGCTGATGGTAGAGATAACTCTGGGTCTCAATGCTGGTATCTTCTCAAAGAAGAATGTTGTCAAAATGGTAACATAGCCAAAGTGTTTGGTCTTTTCTTGGCGGATTGAGGTCAATTGTTGCTTCATGTTCAGTAATAGGGCGATGCACCAATCATACACATGAGTCAAACATTCTACTGCTATGCTCATTTGCGTCCTAGACGCCTGATGTAGAGAGGCAGATCCTGCCACTCTGCCGATGGTGAACAGGAGGATTTTCATGTGCAAATCCCTCAGATCTTTAATTGCAATCTGAGTTCCAACCTTTTTGGAACCCTCTACGCAATACACATGGACATAATCTTCCACGATTAACCCTCCCAGGGGCTTCCCGTGCAAGTCTACTGGTTCTCCCCTCCGGGAGAGTCCAGTGATGAAATATATATCTTCCACTTCAATGCATATTGGCATCTGATCAATAATGAAGCAATCCTGATCTGGTTCCCAGTAATTGACGAGAATTTCTAGCAACCGAACATTGCTTTTCATATTTGGCATTTTGAAGAATTTGAACAATCCGCAATTCCGAAGGATATTTTGGGCTGCTCGATCTTGCATGACCTCTTGATCAATTGCACTATGCTCACGTTCTCTCCATGAGATTGTCATCCTGTCAAATTTCAATGAATCATGCATTAGCCACACATTTTTAGTTTTGGACCTGCGCATACGCGACTTTTTCTTTACACAGTCGCGTGTATACGCAACTTGCCTGTAATGAACCCGCATATGCGCAAGTTCGCATTTTTTAGCAAGGGGTTTAATGGTGAAATTCACTTAATTTTAATTTCTAAACGGACAAAATGATTGACAAGGATGATTGAGGAGCCTACACGAAATTGCGATAATTACCGACGGTCGGTTGCTCCTGTTTTGACAAAAGAAGCTTTTTTCTCCAGAGCACTTTTTTCCAAATCAACAATGTAATAATGAACCAAATATGAGGTAGTTTGTCTATTTATGCCCAAAAAGTTGAAAATTTTCGCAAAAATTTGTTATGCTTATTTTTTCAATCTATCTTAAGCTGCATAACCAGGATGCTTGGAAGTGCCGAGTTTGGTATGTTTTCAGGTACATTTTGACGAATTTGAGATTTTTCCCGGTTTTAGATCGCGATTAGCGACTCGTCACGGCGGAGTATGTGATCCTTCCTTTGGCATATAGGTTAGGGAAATTACTTTCGATTTGCATCTTGCATACTAGCCTCCATACGATCACTTTCCATAGGAATTAGATCCCATCGAGTCGCCAGTGTCCATCACCCATTTCACTCGCCGTTATTTAATCATGACTTGATGGTAGAGCCTTCCTTTATGGGCTTCCTAGTTAGTTCCTCGCTATCACTTGTTTCCCATGCTGCATTTTATGTAGGCTCGGGAGTCCTCTTTAGTCCCGCCATGACTTATGTGTTGAAGCTTCATTCTTCTTCTTCTTCACTATCATTTTTCTGGCTATTACGCTAGAGGCTCCCTGGAATTGTTGAGTTGTATTACTGCATTGCATATTGGCTACTTTTTTATCCTGGCCTTTAGCCGGCTTCATTTGGACTCGATGTTTAAGCCATATTTTGACCTTGACTATTTGTACAATTTAACCATTGCATGCACTTAGCTATCGCGACTTGACACCCTTTTTACCCATGGATGGAACATTCCTTTGAGTATCGCTTACCAGTTTCCGCCACCCTGCATTGAGCATAGGATCGTTCCTATCCCGGGAACTAGTGCATCTGTTTCTTGATACTTGTTCTATCCATTGTACCATAGCATTCTTTTATTCTTTTTCAGGCTTATTATATGAAAAAGACAAAAAAAAAATCAAATATAACAAAAAAGAGCGGGAACGGAATGTATCTTCATTGTTTTGATGGCGATCTGATCGGTTTGTCGCCCTTGAACAAATCACATATACTTATATATATTTCCTTCATTTGGGATGGTTTTAGTTTTTGACCTAGGTTCAGCCTTTACCATGTTTCACTTGTCAGTTCTCCCCCGGTTAGTTATCTCTTCCAATCATATGGAGAGTTTGTTTTGCCTCCTGTATAACATACTTATACAGTGTCACTTTTTACTGCCATGGTCATCATGAGTCGTGCTTTTGTTCAAGGGAAGTCTAACCAGAGTCGGCCATTCTGCGGTGTCTCTTGACTCATTATTCAGTCGGCCTACCCGGTCTTGTCAGTATCTTGTTCTATCACATCAGATGTTTTGGTCTTTTTCTCGTGCTGGTTTGAGAAGGTCCCCATTGACTTCTTGCCGGAGGGTTTGTCTCTTATCGACTACGACACATTGCTCTGAGAGCAAACCTAGAGCCGCACCCTGGGCCTATTTCCATCATTAATAGGTGACCTTGTGCTCAGCATTTGATCATCATCATGGGTCTTTGACTGAGTGGTTTCCCCTGTGTTCGATGTCAGCACACATTATCACACTTGGGATTCGTGCAGTACCTTGATTTCCATTTGACCCTATTGGTGGATTTCTCGCCTCTGTGTCAGCTTTCATTATTGGTTGGTTCAGAGGGTTTCTTCCGTGCACTAGCTTCATCTTGTGCATGTCGAAAACGTACTTCGGTTTTGGTTCCGTCACTCTACTTCGTCCGATTCCTTCCAAATCTTGGCCTGCGGGTTACACTCGCGCTGGACTGATGTGGGATGCCTTAATGCCTTCCTTCCACCAGATCTTTTCCCATCGACTCCAACTCATTTCTCTGGGAATAAGGTCTAGAGTCTTTTTGTCAGTACCTTAGGGTTTGCAGTCATCAGTGGCAGACTCTTCGCTATCGACAATGGGGATTCATCATTGCCTCCTGATTGGTAGATTCTTTCAAGTGTTCGACTTCAACTCATTTATTCGCACTTGTTAGATTGTACTGGGGCACCTTGACGCTCATTTTCATTATTGGTGGGTTGTCTCACGTTGGTTAATGGTATACATCATTGACCGGTAATCCAACGATTTCTCACATGGTCGACTTCAGCTCATTTATTCCCATTGTGTAGAATTGTGCCATAGTGATCGGTGAAGACCTCGGGTTGCATCAACATTTCTCGGTTCACTTTTGATAGTCCATTCAGTTTCTGCCAGTGATGCCATCCACCCTTATATGTTGCAGTTCAGTACAGCAGCATCCTATATGTTGGTTCCCGAGTTGCGTGATTGTACCGGTTGTTCCACCTTTTATGATTCGGTACTTGGAGATTCAGTTACTTATATGATCAGACATCCAGTTGCACCATCCTTGATCAAGTTTTTATATGTGATACTTGGACATTGATTCAGACTTGTATTTCCGGGCCATGCTCAGATGATTCATTGTGTACTTTCAGTTCAGCCATACTTGTATACATGTTGGATCTATTCAGTATTTTCCATATGATGTATTTTTGACTGAGCATGGGTATGCCCGCCTCAGCATGAGTTGACTCTCTATTTTCTTTCATTGGTTTTTGGCAGGCTGAAATCTGGTGAAGTCCTCTCTTGTCCTTGCGAAGTTCTTTCTATGTGCATAATACATTTCGGCCATCATGTACCCCTTCTCGTACTCATATATTAGGGCATCCATATAGCATCATTTCTCACCTTCATATGATTCATGATTGCTTTTATGGCTTTGGGCACCCATTCCTACGTACTTGGACAAATTCACTTGACTACTTAAAAACAACGCAGTAAAAATCCCCCATACGCGACTATGCCCGTATTTTTCCGCGTGTATACGCGAGTACAGCTAGACTTTTCTGCGTATGCCATTAAAATGATTAAAAAATATATAAAAAATCCCTAATTTCGCGCTGGGTTGATGGTTACTCAGGTAGTTCAACCACCCCAGCCCGTGGCCAACTGTTTCCAACTGCTGAAACTACTTGGAGGGACTATAAAAAGCCCTCATGTGTATGGCCTAAGGGAGAGAGAGAATTATTGATATTATACTCTGCTGGTATTCCCTATCCAAGTCTGATTCCCCGTGCCTCCTGCACTTTCCCAGTTCATTATAGGAAACCCTTGTTTCCTTGAGATGCTCATCTCCCTATATGTCATCTCGTATGCACCAGTTTGGAAGGAGTCTTAGCGAGGCAAGGGCGAGACGGATCCGGACAACGGTCTGCTCGAAGATCGTGGAAGGATTCAGGTAATCTCTCCACTCGTTATTTGTACATGCTATTTATAATACAAAAGTACCATCTTGTTCCTGAAATATACGTGTTAGTGTATGCTTATATATATGAGAAAATTGTTATTTAAGCATTCATTATGGTTTATTTAATGTTTTATGTGGATTTCACTAACATTTAGAGTAGATATATGTTGTACAACCAGTTCTTCGTGCTTGTTTCTTCTTGTCTTTCAGGTTAAGAAGGAAGGACGGTTGCTGGGGGTTTGGACCCCGCGGGATCTGCTTCAACTGTAGGACCTACGGGTAACTTCCTCGATCTACTCTATTTAGTTTTTTATGAACATGTATGGTTGTGTGAGTCCTTCTTAAGTAGCATGCCCCTGCTCTGTGGAGGTTGTAACCCAATGAACCTCTAGGGTGATATTCCCCGAAACAGGACGGTCTGCGGCCCTTTTCAACAAACTTTCACTGGCTCTCTTCTCCATCATTCTGCAGTGATTTCCATTGGTTTTCCTCCTACGTATATCATCTTCACCACCATTCCTCTAGCCTCCGCAGCATTTCTCCACCACTGCCTGGGTTTTGTGACAAGATTATTTCATTGTGCAGGGGTCACAGAGAGGCCATTACTGCTGCCAAACAAAACAGCAGAGACGGATTAGAAGGGACCAGACCCGTTAATTGAAGATTTAACACTTAATCCCATGATCAAACGATGAGAGTGCAATATGAAGACCAAATGCACACGAAACGAGCCATATCTGTGTTTTATGTCAGCAGAGTGTGTTTCTCCAAAGGGCACCTTCATACAGCAGTTTCCATACCTCCTCGAGCCCGAAAGCAGTAAATGACTCTGATAGAGACTTCTTAAAGACTGTCAGGACCGCAGTAATGGAAGCATGGAGACCTGAAGACCTCTTAGTCACCTTACTTGCTTTGGAAGACATGAACAGAGGGCCTTACAACCAGAAGGACATTCAAGAACACATCTGAGGTCAAAGCCGACCTAACAGAGTCTCCCAGACCATACCAAAGTACTTACAGCGATGCAGATTTGCCATTAGGCGAAGTGGGCATGAAATCTTCTCCACTCTGTCTTAATGAGATCTATTTAATGAATGTCATCTACTCTCGTTGTTTCTCTTCGCCTATAAGAATCCCCAAGAACAAATTGTAATGGTTGTTGTTCAGCTGCTGTCGTTGTAGTTAGAAGGGTTCAGTTTGATTGTTAGAACAGTCTTGGGAGGGATTAGAAGAGTAGTCGTTATGTAGTAGGCTGGGAGGAGAAGTTTGGATTGTAACAACCATTGAGCTCAGTGTATGTGACTAGTTTTGCATGAATTAATCAAAGAACATTTCACATGATCCTGGTCTATTACTATTGGTGATGTTTTCCTAACTCTGTTTATTACATTTTCATGCCATTTCATCTTCTGCTGGCTTGCGTTAGAAATATGGCATAGGATTTACCCTTTTTAGGTACCCTATGTCTCTGCTCTCCTTGCCTTTAATGTTTTTCTGCTAAATGTGGTATCTGAGGGCTGATTTCAGTTAATTTAACCAGTGTAGTGGATGTCATTACCTACTAGTTGATGTATGAATTAAATGAATCTATCCTTAGATGTTCTTGTTGGGTTTAAGCTAGAATATTTGGGAACAATGGGGATTAGAGTTAGCCCTGTCCACTAGGATCCTTGTGCAACCAGCTGGCCTTTCAAAGATCCCTCTGTTAAACATTATCTCCGTTGTTCCTTGGAGCATGCTAAAAATGACCTGGAGTTAAATGACCTCTGGTCCGATCTATAAGCTGCCCCTTTGTCCTTCCATTGAAAGTTGTCTATGAGTATGTCCAAGTAGGTCTGGAGTTAAATGACCTTTGACCTGATCTATAGACAAAAATTGGGCTGCTTTCCTTCTCTCACTTTCAATCCTTAATGTTCCATCCCACCATCTAATATAAAAAGATCCTTTAGTATTAGATGACTTGCCCTCTGAAAGCTTTCGATAGTTGTTGCAATTAATTCCCTTTCATGACTCCATAGCCCAATGGATGGCACTCTCTTGACCTAGCTTCTGTGTTGAAGCATCCTGCAGATTTGTTCCTTTTCTCCCATTACTTTCTCAGTCTATGATCTCATGACCAACCCAGCAACCATCCAACCAAATCATTTAAAACCCCCCTTTTGTGCTTCATAACTAGCCTAACATCTCATTTAAACTTTCAAAGATATATCATTCTTTGTTTAATTGGAGAGATCCCTCTCCGGGTCCAGGAGGGCTAGATCCTTGGGCCCCAAAGTGGTTTGATGTTGTCTTATCTTTTGGTATTGCCAAATCTGCCAAAACATAGGAATCCCAACACAAAGGACAAAGAAGTAAAGAATACCAGCAACAGGAGGATCAAATTCTCATTTTAAGTTACTCACACTCAGTGGTAAAAGGAACAAAAACGTAGTGTTGAGCGCTAAGAGGGAAATCCAAGGTGACTATAAGGTTGTTGCTGTGTAATTGAATGTATCAAACTTCACGAATATCAGAAAAGGCTAAGTCAGTATGACATGGCACCTGCAAATCAGATGTGGCCTAAAGAGGAGATAGAAAACATGATTTTGAAGTCTATAGTGTCTGTCAAATGTGAGTTTATTATGCCTAAGGATCAGTGAGAAAGTTGAAAACAAGAGGTTTAGTCACCTTCTAAGCATAAGGTAATTTCATCTCTAGGGTAAGGACAAAGAAATGTTGGAGATAATTCTTTATGTTTAAAACTTTTAATGTTGTCAAGGGTAGAATATCAACAACCTATAGAGAAAACAGAGAAAAAATGGTCAGAAATGAAAAGGTAGGAAAGGGCCATTTAAATGTTTTTTAGCCACCTACAACAAAAAGGTCAAGGGAAGATCAGTTAAATAAGAAAGCTCAAAAAAAATTAGCAAAGTGGGTTCCCTAAGATAAATTTATTTCCCTAGGCTATAAAAGACCTTTTTTCCCTTCACCCAACTCATTGTGCACTTGGAAAAATAAAAAGAGCATCCAAGGGACAAATTTTGGAATTTCAGTAAAAAATTGAGCAAGTCTTCCAGCGTTGTGCATTTAGGTAGGCGCTACGCATTCAGTGCCTAGCGCTGCGCGTTCAGAAGATTTTTTCAGTGAATAATTGCACTGTGATACGCATTCAAGGAAATGGGTTACATGTTCGTGCAGGCGCTACCCATTCGCCCAGGGAAGCCCAACCCGCCCAGAAAAGTGTTCAACGCTGCATGTTGGGGGGCCGGACAGGCAGAAAGATGTGTAGGCGTTGTGCGTTGGGGAGCTCGGCAGACAGAGAAACATGCAGGCACTGCACATAGGGGAGCCCAACAGATATAGAAACGTGCAAGCACTGCACGTATGGGAGCCTGACACCTAGGAACACATGCAGGCGCTACGTGTTGGGCAGAACAGACCTGACTCAGCGTGCAGGCATTGTGCCTTTGCCTGAAGCTCTCCTTCACCTGCAAATTCCAAAAACAACAAAATAACTCCTTCAAGCTGTTATCAAAGGACTTTTAAGGGCATTAAAATTTGGTATATGGATGTCTTTCCTTGTTCGCCAATGAATTTTGATGATTCAATGTTAAAATAAATTGGCCAAACCCTAAGGATTAGAAACCCTAAGTCTTCATGCTAAAAATCCTGTTTCAAACTCCATCATCTACAAATAGGAATTTATAATTCAAATAGGCTCTTAAGTAGGGTAATTGCAGTGTTTTGAAGTTAACCATTCATTAAAGCTTAAAGGGCTCAGTCATACACCTACACCTTCCTCTCACTCACTTGCAAAAGCTGCCTTTCACCATCATCCTAAATCAGTCCTCATATCAAGTTTCACAAAAAGAGCTAGGATTTGTTTAAAGGCAACAGAAATAAAAATGTCAGGAGAAGGAGGGAATATTAGTTGTGAAGAAGGCAAAGTGCCTATGAGGAAGAATCACAAAGGTGGGAAGGTTAATAGGTTTGAACCCCAAGACACTATGGAGCTTAAAGCCTCTCTTATGATCATTACATGTTTCCAAAATGTAGGGTGTTTTCAGTTTTGTGAAAAAGTCCAATAGGTGCAGAGTCACCCTGAGCTCACTAGGTTGTTTATCCTCAACCTACACAATAAACAAGTGAATCTTGAAGGGTTAGACTTTGAGTTGTCATCAAATGCCATTTATATCGCCATTGGAATGCCTAATATTGGTGAAAAATGGTTCAAAAGAGAAAATTTAGATATGAGCTGCTATGAGCCATTTCTCAAGCCCAGATACAAAGAAGGCTACAAATCTATTTTCCCATTTTCACACTTGTTGGCGAGGTGTTCTCCCTTCATAAGGGTCATCATGAAATATTTTACTTGTGAGAAAAGGTATTCTAGACTCTACTCCTATCATATCAGATTACTCATGCACTTTACTTGGGTTAAAATGCTTCATTTACCCTACTACCTATATAGGAGTATTGACAAGATTTTCTCTATTATATAAAAGAGGAACTACTCCCAAAAAATGCAAATTTTGTTCCGTCACTCCTTGATCAAAATGGTTGTGCTACATCAACTGGAGCAAAAGGGCATACCATGGGACGTGTTCATTGCTCATGAGGTCTTCACAAATCCACAGCCCCATCATCAGCAAAATTTTCCCTCATCATCCCATCCTCCTTCCTCACCCTCTCCTAACGCATTATCCAAAGAAGAAAGTGGCAGTTAACAAGCAAGTGACAAAGAAACAGGAAATGATGATGATGTTGGAAATGAAACTAGGAGCCATGATGACAGTAAAAACAGTGAGGCTCTTAGTGATGAAGAGGCAGAGGTAAAAAATGAAAAAGAAAAAATGGAGACAGAGGGAGATGATAACAGTGAAGAAAATGAAGAGGCTTATAGTGGAAATGAATATCACATCAATGATGAGGCAAGCAGCTACAACGAGGAGCCAAATGAAAGTGCAGAAAACAGTGAAAATAAAGAGGAGAGCAGAAATCATGATGATGATGATAAAGATGATGTTGGCACTGATCAAAACATTCATGACAGCAGTCATAATGGAAATGGAGGCAGTGAAAACAATGAGCCTCACAGTGACAGTGATGCTAGTTCAGAGAGCAAGGCCAAAGATAGTAAGACTCATAGTGGTGCAAAGAACAATGTGGAAATCAGTGAGGAGGAAAACAATGATGAAAAGACTAATGATGGTACACCTAGCAGCCAAGGTAATGAAGAAGATGACATCAATGAAAGTCATGACAACTTTAATAGTGAAAACACAAATGAAGAAAGAAGTCAAGAAGACATGGAGGAGGATGTCAATAAAGATGAGGTAAATATGGAAGAAAGCAGCCAAGGTAATGATAACGACAGTCAATATGGAAACCATGATGAAGACACCAAAATGACCACAATCAAACATTTTTCCTCAACATATAAAAGGGGAGAAAGGCATGTGTTTTCTGCCTCTAAAAGGCAAGGGACCATGCTATCCACCTCCACTAAGAAAATTGAAAAAGGCAAACAAAAGATCAAAGATAATGTTAGGTCCCTATATTACTATTATAGTCCCTTGTTGTTGTTATTGTAACCCCCATATTTTTATTATTGTACCCCTGTAACAGCCATATTGTTACTATTGTGCCCTTAAATTATTATTGTTAGGTTGGCTAGGATTACATTGTGGCCCCACTAGGATTACATTGGGCCCCATGGACTCCTATATATAGAAAGGAGGTTTTGTAATTTGTATCATCCAATAATTGTTCATTCATGTAATGTATTGGAGGTTTCCCCCTCGAATTAGCTTATTTCTAAGGCGTTTATATCTCTTTTCTTCTATTTTTTGAGCTGGTTTCACAACATTTGATATCAAAGCTTTGGATTCTAGGGTTTCGCTGCTCCAAACAGGTCATTGTAGCATTTTTGCTATTAAATTTTTTCTACGAAGGTTTAGAAGCTGAAATTTTTAGAGTGCGAATCTAAAATCCTAAGAAAAATTGTCACAAAATTTCAAAGTTTGGTTCGCAACATTTTCGGAGATATGATATGTGGAAGTTAGGTCTTTTTGCAGGCTCTTGAATTACACTTAAAAAGGTCATCGCGGAATTTGTGCTATAAATTTTTTTCCACGAAGGTTCAGAAGCTGAAATTTTTAGAGCACAAAACTGAAATCCTAAGGAACATCTTTTTAGAAAATTTTAGAGCTTGTTTCACAATATGTTTGGAGATATGATCTGTGGAAGTTAGGTCTTTTTCAGGCTCCTGAATTTCATCTCAAAGAGGTGATCGTGGGAAAATATTCATAACTCTCTCTCTCTGAGCATCGGATTGAAATGATGTAAAAAAGTGACTAGAAGTACACATACTGTAGTTTCTTTTCTGTAAATCTCAGAGCCAAAGGAGCTAACAGTGACACGTGGCAAGCCATAAAATTTCGCTCTGCTAAACCAGTCAATAATTAGTTCATTGTGGGAAATTGGAAATAACTTTTTCTTGAAGAATCCAAATCAAGTCAGACCTATGGAAATTGAAAGAGGATTCAGGGGGCTACATTAGGGCTGCATTTTAGATATTGAAGATCCGAAATCATAGATATAATTCGGTTTCAATATCGAGCTCCTTAAAATTAAGAAAATGGTGTCTATTTTTTTTTTCAAATTGCATAAGTCTTATTTGAAAAATCAGTTTTAAGTGATTCCAAAGGCCTATTGAGCATAGATATCAGTATTGGGTTCTAAAATTCCTCTTGAAAATAATTCAACACCCATTAAGCCCTCAAAGCACTCTACTATGACTCATGAAGATGAAGAATTACAACATCAACTATCAAAATTACAAGAGCAAGTGCACTAAAATTCGCTCTCTCAAAGAGAAACAAAAAAAGAAATGGATGTTTTGAAGAAAAGCATGGAAGATAAGATGGATGGTTGAAGAAAGGCATGGAAGCTATGATGTATGGTTTGAAGAATGGTATGGAAGAAAAAATGGAAGGTTTGAAGGAAGACATGGAAGGTTTGAAGGAAGGTTTGTCAAAGTTGATACAAAAAATTATTCCTAATGGCGAAAAGATAGTAGATGAAAATCATGATGAGAAAAAAATAAATCTTAATCGTGATTTCATAAACTCTAATGTTGGATTAAAGAACCACCATATTACAAAGATGGATATGAGGAAGTTTGATGGCAAGGATCCCGTAACATGGATACTACAGATGGAGCAATATTTTGATCTCAATAATGTGCAAAACACACAAAAGGTACGCATTATAACTTTACATTTAGAAAAAAATACAGTTGTATGGTATCGATGGCTTTGCTCCCGTAAACAAATTGTCACTTGGTCAATTTTTATGGAGGAAATGATAGCACATTATGAGGATACAAAAAGAAACACCTTATTTAGCCAATTGATAAATCTCAAACAAAAGGGTTTAGTGGCGGAGCACATTGAAGACTTTCAAAAATTGAATATAAGGGTAACTGATATTTCAGAGGAACACAAAATTGATCTCTTCATAGGTACTTTAAAGGATAACATCCAACATGAAGTTTTCATTTTGGAACCTGATTCATTGGAGAAGGCATTCAGGTTGGCAAGAAAAATTGAATGTAAAATTATGGTGACAAGGAAGCCTACCACTCACTTCTATAAAGATGGAAGTGTTGCTACTCATAGATTTCCACAACCTACAAGGTTGACACCACAACAATTGGAAGAAAAAAGAGCAAAATGGCTTTGCTACAATTTTGATAGCAAATACACTAAAAGTCATAAGTGTGCTGAGAATAAATTATTTTACATAGATTGTGAAGAGGAAGAAGAAAATGACCAAGAAGAGGATATACACCAAGGACCATCCCTAGAAGAGGAAGAAATGAGTCTGACCATATCGTGTAATGCATTGGCAGGAATTACCACTCCTCAAACTCTCAAGATAGAAGGACATATCAAGAAGAAAAAGGTAATAATGTTGATTGATTCAGGTAGCACCCATAATTTATTCATGGTAAGGTAGCCGAGGAATTGAATTGTTTCCTATATCCAGCACCAGAATGTACATTGATGGTTGCAAATGGAGGAACTATAAATTTCTCTGGAAAATTCCATAATATAGAGCTAACCATGGGGGGAATATGTATTGAATAGTCCAATGCTTTCCATTCCTATGGGAGGTGCTGATGCTGTACTAGGAGTACAATGGTTACAATCTTTGGGGACGGTAGCTTTTAATTTTCAAGAACTCTTCTTGATTTTTTTTCAAAAGGAAAGGAAGTCGAACTACGGGGTATTGCAAGGAAGCCAGGAAAGATAGTAAGCTCTAATGTCATGGCAAAGCTTCTAAAGAAATAAAAACGAGGTGTAATTGCACAATTATGCTCACTAGAAGTTCCAACATCAAAATCATCTATTTCTGCAGATCTCCAAAAAGTCTTGGACAATCATTCCAAGGTGTTTGAAACTCCCAAAGGGCTCCCACTTATTCCTGATCATAACCATGCTATTCATTTGATTCTAGGAAGTGTTCCTCCAAACTTCAGGCCTTATAGATATCCTTATCTCCAAAAGAGCTAAATTGAACATATGATTGCAGAAATGTTAGAGGTGGGTATAATTCAACCTATTCAAAGGTCTTTCTATGCTCCTGTAGTATTGGTACACAAGAAGGATGGATAATGGCGCATGTGTCTGGAATATAGGGAGCTCAATAAGCTCACCATTAAAGATAAATTTCCCATTCCTGTGATTGATGAATTATTGGATGAATTACATGGACCAATTTATTTTACCAAGTTGGATCTTTGTTCAGGATATCATCAAATTAGAATGAAGACTGAAGATATTCTGAAAACAACATTTCAAATTCAGGAGGGTCATTATGAATTTTTGGTCATGCCTTTTGGCCTTACCGATGCACCTTCTACGATCATGTTCAACATGTTGACAGGGTGCTCAAACTATTGCAGGAGAAACATTATATGCAAAAACATGCAAATGTTTCTTTGGAGTACAAGAGGTGGAATATCTAGGTCATATTGTATCTCACGAGGGTATTAAGGTAGACCCTAAATAAATTAAAGCCATTAAGGAATGGAAATTCCCCACAACCATAACGCAGTTGTGAGGATTTCTCGGGTTAATAGGGTATTAACGCAAGTTTGTTAAGAATTATGGGAGAATAGCAGCACCTCTAACAACACTATTGAAGAAAGATGCATTTTCATGGACTCCTGAAGCAACTTAGGCCTTTGAACATCTTAAAGAGGTAATGTTCCTAGCACCAGTATTAGCTATGCCAGACTTCACAAAAAACTTTATTGTGGAATGTGATGCCTCAGGAAATGGAATTGGTGTTGTTTTAATGAAAGAAGGAAGACCCATTGCTTTTTAAAGTCGTCCAATAAAGAGAAGTATTTACAGAAACCTATTTATGAGAAGGAAATGTTAACAATACTTCATGCACTGAAGAAATGGCGAACTTACCTAATGGGAAGACACTTCAAGGTAAAAACTAATCATGATAGTCTTAAACATTTTTTGGAACAAAGCCTATCTTCATAAGAGCAACAAAAATGTGTCACAAAGATGTTGGGTTATGACTTTGAAATAATCTACAAAAAAGGGAAGCTAAATGTTGTTGCATATGCACTCTCAAGAAAGAATGAAGAGGTGGAAGCATTGCTATGTGCCATTTATATTATCCAACTATATTGGATAACCGAAGCGAGAGATGAATGGAAGAAGGATGAAGAAGTGTGGACACTCATTCAAAAGTTGTAGCAAGACCCTAGTAAATCTGATACATTTAGTTGGAAAAATGATTCCTTATGGTACAAATATCGCTTATATATTTGTAAGAATTCCCAACTAAAACAAAATATTCTTTTAGAATTGCACACTTCTCCTTTACGTGGACACTTAGGATTTTTAAAAACTTACCACAGGGTGAAGAAAGAATTTTTTTGGCATGGCCTTAAATCTAATATTCGAAATTTTGTGGCAGAATTTTTGGTTTGCTAGCAAAATAAAGTTGAGACAATTAAGACCCCGGGTCCTCTACAACCTTTATCCATTCCAAGTCAACGTTGGAAGGAGATTTCAATGGATTTCATCATAGGTTTAACTAAGTCCAAAGGAAAGAGTGTCATCATGGTGGTAGTTGATAGACTTACCAAGCATGCACACTTTTGTGCATTATCTCATACATTTAAAGTAAGTACAGTTGCTACTATATTTATGGACACAATTCAAAATCTACATGGGAAACCAAGGGTTATTGTGAGTGACAAAGATCACATTTTTACTAGAAATTTTTGGACGGAGTTATTTTCTTGTTTGGGTACTCAATTAGCTCATAGCTCATCTTATCATCCTCAATCCGATGGTCAAACTGAGATATTAAATAAATGTTTGGAAGGATATCTTCGTTGTTTTGTATCTGATAAACAAACACAATGGGTCAAGTGGTTACCTCTCGCTGAATGGTGGTATAACACTTCCTTCCATACTCCAGCAAAAATGACCCCATTTATGGCACTTTATGGATATCATCCACCGTCCATCACATCATCTTTAAGAGAAAATTCTAAGGTTCAAGTAGTGGAAGATCACATCGAGCATCAACAAGAAGTTCTCCAACTCTTAAAGGATAACCTAAATTTGGTACAAAATCGAATGAAACAACAGGCAGATCAACATCGCAGTGAGAGAAGTTTTGATGTGGGAGACTGGGTATTTTTACAGCTACAACCATACAAAAAAATGTCCCTCAAGAAAGCTAATAAGGATAATAAATTATCGCCAAAGTACTATGGTCCTTACAAGGTGTTGCAAAATATTGGTACTATGGCATACAAATTGGAGCTTCCTGCTTCTTCACGAATGCATCCAGTTTTCCATGTTTCATGCTTAAAGAAGGTTATAGGTGAAAATCTTCCAGTTCAAACAATATTTCCATAACTTGATGAGGAAGGAAAAATCATATTGGAACCTGAAGTGGTCAAGGAAACAAGAACTCGACAGCTACGAAAGCGATCAATTTTAGAGTATCTCATCAAGTGGAAGAACTTACCCACTGAAGATTCTACATGGGAGGATGAGAATTTTATACAGAAGCACCCATAGCTACTCAAGCATTGAGGACAACATTTTTTTGAAGGATAGGGGCATGTTATGTCCGTATATTACTATTATAGTCCCATATTGTTGTTATTGTAACCCCCTTATTGTTATTCTTGTACCCCTGTAACCCCAATATTGTTATTATTGTGCCCTTAAATTATTATTGTTAGGTCGGCTAGGATTATATTGTGGCCCCACTAGGATTACATTGGGCCCCATGGACTCCTATATATCTAAAGGAGGTTTTGTAATTTGTATCATCCAAGAATTGTTAATTCATGTAATGTATTGGAGGTTTCCCCCTCGAAGTGGCTTATTTCAAAGGTGTTGATATCTCTTTTCATATATTTTTGGAGTTGTTTTCACAACAGATAAGAAAGGTATGCATGGAACTAAAAAAAAATCTAAATTTATTGACCTTGATAGTGAAAATGAAGATGAGGAGAGGGTTACAAGTAGCTTGCTCCAAAGCAAGGATGTTGAGATCAAATATCTAGAAAGGTGCCTTGGCATGGAAAATAATAACATTGAGTATTATAAGAATGAAAACAGGTATTTGAAGAAGAAAAAAGGGATCTTGACCTCCAAAAGAAGATGACCAAGCACTATGCATTGAAAAATCAATTTGCAAGGGCCAAGATCAAAATATCCCTTGCCGAAATTCAATCACTAAAGGAGGAAAAAGACCAATCAAACCTTGGAGTTCTTGCTGAAGCTTCTCTATAGGCCTCCCAAACCCCATGAGGAAGATATCTACAAATTTTGAGAACTTTTTGAAAATTTTTGGTTTTTTTGCTAATTTTAAGGCCTAAAGGCGCAACACCCTTGGCGCTATGCTTTTCCCTCAGGCACCCTCAGGTGGAAAAATTTACATTTTTGGAATCATCAGCACAAGTACAGCATGCTCACTAAATTTGAGAGCATTTGGAGCATTTTTGGTCCCTCAAAAGGCTCGAAAACACCCCAAATTTCACCTTTCTACCATGTTTTCAGGGTTGGCGCTGACCCTATCACAACCTTGGGAGATTTACTTTTTGAACAGGTTATTTGAGCCCAATTAGAAAACCAAGGATATTTCTAGAAAGTATACTTAATAGGCTTTCCAACGAGCCATCACAGAGCCAATTCCAACATCAGGAAGTCCATCAAAACTTGGCTGCAAGTGGACCCAATTTTCTTGTGCAAGCACTGTGCTTTCAGACCTTTGAAGCTGCCCTCTTGCAAGAAAGTCAAAAAAACACACTGGAGGATATTTTCGAGTTTTTTTGGGCAAATCACTCTAGATTTGTTTAAGGAGTTATGCTTAAGTTATCTTTCATTTATTGCAATAGTTATTTTGTGCCTTGGGCCTTGCATGGCCTATTTGGACATAAATGACATTTATGGTGTATTTATGGTTTCTAGAAGCCTCTTAGGGTTTCCACCTCCTCATTTTCTAATTAAATAGAGCCTTGAGAACTTATTTTAATTTTTGGTTGGTTCTTGAGCATAATATGATATAGACTCTGAGTTTATTTGTGAAATTGGCTTTGGTGACTTGTGATGACTTTAGACTGAGAAACTGTGGATTGAGCTCATTCTTAGGATTCATAAAGCTTTTCTGAATGGTGATGTATTCCACCTTTGTACATGCTTTCTTTAGTTCTCATTATGTTTCTCTGATCATGGGATAGAAATATTAGAGTAGGATATGTCTTTTTGGCACCCTACTTTGACTGTATCCTTTGATCTTTATGTTTTCTTCCTTGAAGTTTAACTAATGAATTCTTAAGTGCTCTTTAGTTTTACTGAGCTTTTATATTAAAAATATAATTGTTTGTAAGTAAGTTTCAGACAATCCTTAACTGCTCTCTAAGTTTACTCATCTGTTTCTCTAAGGTCTGCTTAGTATTGTTTGGTTGAAGAATCCTTCATTGCTCTTCAAGTTTTTACTATGCTAATCATGCTGAAAGATTTTCCTTTATTATTAGTTTGTTAAAGGATCCTTTATTTCCTCTTAAATACCATATTCACTCCTCCATGTTCATTTCACTCACTCAAAACCTAATTAGATCCATTTTTTCTTGTTTACTAGCCCTATGAAACACCCTTGAACTATTTTTGCACTCTTCAGAATATTTGCAGACTCCACAGCCCAATGGATTGATCCTCTCTTACTCTACCTGTTCTTCTTGACAACCTACCCAACCAAAAAAACAAATAAACCCTAATCCCTATAACTAGCCTAAAATCAAAACCTAAAAGCTATCAAGTTAAAAAAAATTACAAGAAAACATTAGAGAGAGCCCAATCTGAGTCTAGGAAGGCTAGGTCCTAGGACTCCAAAGATTGGTTTGATGTTACCCCTCTTCATTTTTTCTTTCCAATCTCCAGATTATGGGGACCTAACATATTCTAGACTAGGCTCTTGGCTCTTGTTTGAGTCCATAGAGTGCTTTCTTAAATTTGTAGACTTTATCTTCATGACCTTCAACTTCATAAAATAGAGGTTTTTGCACATAGATTTACTCTTCTACAATGCCATTCAAGAAGGATGATTTCACATAAATTTGATACACTTCCCACTTCTTCATAGTTTTTTTTTCCAAGACTTCTCTTACAATATGCAATATGGCTACGAGAGAAATATTTTCTCCAAAGTTTATTCTTGGCTTCTGCGAGAACCCTTTTGCTACAATCCATGCTTTAAATATTTCAATATCTCTTTTTTCATTCAACTTCATCTTGTACACCTATTTCACACCAATGAGATTATTATCTTTAGGTAATTCTACCAAATCCAAAATATCCATCCATCACATCCTCTTTAAGAGAAAATTCAAAGGTTCAAGTAGTGGAAGATCACATCGAGCATCAACAAGAAGTTCTCCAGCTCTTAAAGGATAACCTGAATTTGGCACAAAATCGAATGAAACAACACACAAATCATCATCGCAGCGAGAGAAGTTTTGATGTAGGAGACTGGGTATTTTTACGACTGCAACCATACAAACAAATGTCCCTCAAGAAATCTAAGAAGGATAACAAATTATCTCCAAAGTACTATGGTCCTTACAAGCTGTTGCAAAATATTGGTGCTATGGCATACAAATTGGAGCTTCCTGCTTCTTCACGAGTGCATCCAGTTTTCCATGTTTCATGCTTAAAGAAGGTTATAGGTGAAAATCTTCCAGTTCAAACAATATTTCCAGAACTTGATGAGGAAGGAAAAATCATATTGGAACCTGAAGTGGTCAAGGAAACAAGAACTCGACAGCTACGAAATCGATCAATTTCAGAGTATCTCATCAAGTGGAAGAACTTACCCACTGAAGATTCTACATGGGAGGCTGAGAATTTTATATAGAATCACCCATAGCTACTCAAGCATTAAGGACAACATTTTTTTGAAGGATAGGGGCATGTTAGGTCCGTATATTACTATTATAGTCCCATATTGTTGTTATTGTAACCCCCTTATTGTTATTCTTGTACCCCTGTAACCCCCATATTGTTATTATTGTGCCCTTAAATTATTATTGTTAGGTCGGCTAGGATTACATTGTGGCCCCACTAGGATTACATTGTGGCCCCATGGACTCCTATATATATAAAGGAGGTTTTGTAATTTGTATCATCCAAGAATTGTTCATTCATGTAATGTATTGGAGGTTTTTTCCTCAAAGTGGATTATTTCTAAGGTGTTGATATCACTTTTCATATATTTTTGGGAGTTGTTTTCACAACAGACAAGAAAGGTATGTATGGAACTAAAAATCTAAACTTATCGACCTTGATAGTGAAAATGTATGAGGAGAGGGTCATGCTAGTTTGCCCAAAGCAAGGATGTTGAGATCAAATATCTAGAAAGGTGCCTTGGCATGGAAATAAATAACATTGAGTATTATAAGAATGAAAACAGGTAGTTGAAGAAGAAAAAAGGGATCTTGACCTCCAAAAGAAGATGACCAAGCACTATGCATTGAAAAATCAATTTGCAAGGGCCAAGATCAAAATATCCCTTGCCGAAATTCAATCACTCAAGGAGGAAAAAGACCAATCAAACCTTGGAGTTCTTGATGAAGCTTCTCTATAGGCCTCCCAAACCCCATGAGGAAGATATCTACAAATTTTGAGAACTTTTTGAAAATTTTTGGTTTTTTTGCTAATTTTAAGGCCTAAAGGCGCAACACCCTTGGCGCTATGCTTTTCCCTCAGGCACCCTCAGGTGGAAAAATTTACATTTTTGGAATCATCAGCACAAGTACAGCATGCTCACTAAATTTGAGAGCATTTGGAGCATTTGTGGTCACTCAAAACGCTCAAAAACACCCCAAATTTCACCTTTCTACCATGTTTTCAGGGTTGGCGCTGACCCTATCACAGCCTGGGGAGATTTAATTTTTGACCAGGTTATTTGAGCCCAATTATAAAACCAAGGATATTTCTCGAAAGTATACTCAATAGGCTTTCCAACGAGCCATCACAGAGCCAATTCCAACATCAGGAAGTCCATCAAAACTTGGCTGCAAGTGGACCCAATTTTCTTGTGCAAGCACTGTGCTTTCAGACCTTTGAAGCTGCCCTCTTGCAAGAAAGTCAAAAAAACACACTGGAGGATATTTTCGAGTTTTTTTGGGCAAATCACTCTAGATTTGTTTAAGGAGTCATGCTTAAGTTATCTTTCATTTATTGCAATAGTTATTGTGTGCCTTGGGCCTTGCATGGCCTATTTGGACATAAATGACATTTATGGTGTATTTATGGTTTCTAGAAGCCTCTTAGGGTTTCCACCTCCTCATTTTCTGATTAAATAGAGCCTTGAGGCCTTATTTTAATTGTTGGTTGGTTGTTGAGCATAATATGATATAGACTCCAAGTTTATTTGTGAAATTGGCTTTGTGACTATGATGACTTTAGACTGAGAAACCGTGGATTGAGCTCATTCTTAGATTCATAAAGCTTTTCTCTCAATGGTGATGTATTCCACCTTGTACATGCTTTCTTTAGTTCTCATTATGTTTTCCTCGATCATGACAGAAATATTAGAGTAGGATATGTCTTTTTGGCACCCTACTTTGACTGTATCCTTTGATCTTTATGTTTTCTTCCTTGAAGTCTAACTAATGAATTCTTAAGTGCTCTTTAGTTTTACTGAGATGTTATGCTGAAAATCTAGTTGATTGCAACTAAGTTTCAAAGAATCCCTAACGTCTCTCTATGTTTACTCATCCGTTGCTCTAAGGTCTGCTTAGTATTGTTTGGTTGAAGAATCCTTCATTGCTCTTCAAGTTTTTACTATGCTAATCATGCTGAAAGATTTTCCTTGTTATTAGTTTGTTAAAGGATCCTTGATTTCCTCTTAAATACCATATTCACTCCTCCATGTTCATTTCACTCACTCAAAACCTACTTAGATCCATTTGTTCTTGTTTACTAGCCCTATGAAACACCCTTGAACTATTTTTGCACTCTTCAGAATCTTTGCAGACTCCACAGCCCAATGGATTGATCCTCTCTTACTCTACCTATTCTTCTTGACAACCTACCCAACCAAAAAAACAAATAAACCCTAATCCATATAACTAGCCTAAAATCAAAACCTAAAAGCTATCAAGTTAAAAAAAATTACAAGAAAACATTAGAGAGAGCCTTCTCTGAGTCTAGGAAGGCTAGGTCCTAGGACTCCAAAGATTGGTTTGATGTTACCCCTCTTCATTTGTTCTTTCCAATCTCCAGATTATGGGGACCTAACATATTCTAGACTAGGCTCTTGGCTCTTGTTTGAGTCCATAGAGTGCTTTCTTAAATTTTTAGACTTTATCTTCATGACCTTCAACTTCATAAATAGAAGTTTTTGCACATAGATTTACTCTTCTACAATGCCATTCAAGAAGGATGATTTCACATAAATTTGATACACTTCCCACTTCTTCGTAGTTTTTTTTTCCAAGACTTCTCTTACAATATGCAATATGGCTACGAGAGAAATATTTTCTCCAAAGTCTATTCTTGGTTTCTGCGAGAACCCTTTTGCTACAATTGATGCTTTAAATATTTCAATATCTCTTTTTTCATTCAACTTCATCTCGTACACCTATTTCACACCAATGAGATTATTATCTTTAGGTAATTCTACCAAATCCAAAATATCATTCTTCCTTATAGAATCTATTTCTTCATCCATAGCTTGCAACCAATTCTCATCTTTTATAGCTTCTTCAAATGTTGAAGGTTGAAATGAAAATACTGCAAAATTTGAACTGACATCCAAATTATCATAAATATCTCGCAAACTTCTTATTTTCGTCTTACCATTGCTTGATTCATCACCTCACTGATTGTTGGGAGTATATTTTGATATGTTGATCTACTTAAAGATCCATGTTGTTCAGAAAATATTTGAGTCCTTATTGGCATAAATATGTTTGGTGTCTTCTCTTCTGATCCTTGTTGCAAATTTTCTGCTACATCTTCTTCTTCTAAGAGTGGTACTCTTTCATTAACTATTTTGTCTACAATCCCATTAAATGAATCTTGTTCTTTGAACACCACATCTTCACTGATTATAGTATTTTTGGTGATAGGGTTATATATATATATATATATATATGCTTTTGAATGCTCACTATAACTAGTAAATACACATTTTTCACTTTTATCATATAACTTTCCTCTTAGGTATTTAGGTACATGTGCATATGCTACACATCTAAACACTCTCAAATGAGATACACTACAACACATATCTGACCATGTTTCTTTCAAAACTTTTTTCATCATTCTCTTTGTAGGAGATCTATTTATCACATATACAACGCATGCAACTACTTCTACCCAATACTTATTTGACAAGTTTCTTCCTTTCAATATGATTATTTCCATGTTGATAGTTAGCCTATTCTTTCTCTTTGTCATACACCATTCTATTATGGTGTGTATCTAGTTGTAAATTGCCTTATGATTCCATGGTGTTTGTAGTAAGCATGAAATTCCTTCGAATCATATTCTCCACTATGTTATGACCTCAATACTTTGATATGACGATCACTTTGGTTCTCTAGTAGGGCTTTGAATTCTTTGAGTCATTCAAAAGTCTCAGACTTCTACTTTAGAAATTAAATCCATGTATTTTTTTGAAAATCATCAATAAATGTGAGTAAGTAAAAACTTCCACCAATCAAATTTGTCTACATGGGTCTATATGAACTAGCTCTAATGGTTGCTTTGCTATGTATGAAACTCCTTTTTGAAAACTTTCATGGTGTTTATTTACCAAGATACAAAAATCACAAGTACTAGATGGTTATTTGATGGTAGGTAATCCACTTACCATCTGTTTCTGATGCAACAATTAAAACTTAGAGAATGAAAATGTACAAACCGAAAGTGCCATAACTAATAATCATAAAAACATGCAAGAATAAAAGAAATGACATGATTTCTATAATTCATGATAAAAGGAAACCATTTGTTCGTCATCATCTACACCTTCACTATCAATTCCTTGCTTGGAGGCTTGTCATATATAACACAATCTTGTCCCTAAAAAATAACTTTGTATCCTTTTTGCATTAATTGACCAACACTTATCAAAATCTCTTTTAACTAGGAACATAATATACCTATGAAATGGTCATAGACTCCCCTTGCTTAGTTATAGTGTTGACCACTCCTTTTCCATTTAAATCCACAGTATTTTCAATCGTAAATTTTAACTTTGTTTGACATATTAATCCAGATTTGCAACCATATTCTTGTTGCTAGTCATGTGGTTACTACAACCACTATCTAATAACCAAACATTATCAGAAGTTCCGTTCATGGTATGGAAAGCTAGGAACATCGAGTCATTATTTTTTATAATTACGTTAGTTCTATGCTTTCCTTGGTCAACTATCCTCTTCCTATAATCACGTGCACAGTGACCAAATTTATTACAATAATAACATCTCACCTTTGATATATCGACTCATTGATTTTTGTTGAAGCTTTTGCTATTTCTTCCACTTTATTTCTTATCTTATGGAATGATAAGATATAATTTAATTTAGTAAATCCACTGGTGTTTTATAGATTACACACTCTGAAATCATTAACTTTTTGAAATAAAGGATCATGGGAGATATGGTTGTAGTAAGAAGCATTGTCAGGAGATAGAGATCATTGGAGCTAACATTTGGAGGGACTCATGGACCCTCTAGACTTTAATCTCTGTAAAAACATTGTCATCTATGGAGACCATTCCCAAGTAACCTATGACGCATTCATTAGTGATCGCTACTCAAGATACGCACAACACACAATGGATTTTCCTTCCATTGATCATCATGTCCACAATACACAATGTGTCCATATGCCCATGTTAATTTCCTCCCAAGAAACCAATCCTCATATGTTTTTCATCAATCAAACAAAAAATCATATCATAACATACATCCATATTTGCATGTGCATTTGATCCGAGTAAATTTCTCTACCCTTTAAACCAAGACCTTTTACTTTGGCTGATGTGTTAGAATTGCATCAAAGCATTAATGAACATAAAAGAACATATATGCATGGTTTAAAGAAGAGGAACATAACAAGCATTAGCAACATAATATATTGATAATGAAGTTCATCCATGAGGGACTATGTCTCTGGGCCTCAGTATCAAGATGGTATAGGTTGTTCCATTAAGTGTTGTAAATAGTGAATATGTACATGGATGGTGTTTTCTTTGTCATACAAGGAAAATTCCCTCACATAGGAGTGGCTGGATCTCTCCACGAGATGTTCTGCTACAACAACTCTCACTCTAAAAAAGGACTCCTATCAGAATGCCAATTTCACATGGATGATGACTTATAGTATCCCACCGAACATGGCAACAAATGGATCTCAATCAAACATACATGGTGAAAATGAGTATCCTTCCAACATGGGAACATAGTAATCTCAAACATAAATAAGATAAATCCATGATAGAAATTAAATCTCACATCAAAAACAAAACAAGATCAACAGGGATCTATACAAAACAATGCATCTCATAGAAAAGAGACAAATAAGTATATGGATCATACTGCATATACCTCACATCTCGGAGCTATCTGAAGAAAATTATGATAAACTGCTGGATTTGGATGTACCATCAATCTCATGACGTTGAATATCTAGAAAATGACTGCTCATACATTGAATGTTGAAACCTACAAGACCACTTTGAAAAGTGGTCGAAAAACATAATGCTCAGATGGAAAATCTGACTACACCACTGAACTCATGTCGCCGAGATGTGTAGGATCATCTGTCAATTTGCTGAATTCTGACAAAGTGAAAATCGGTACCTTACGAAATCATTTAGATTTCCCCTAGATTCCTCAAAGATGTTACTCCACAGGGAATCTAGAAATCTACAACTCAAAATAGGAATATGATCTCACCATTGAGATCCTTGCGAAATTTCGAGAAGAATGAGTATGAATTTGACCTCATTCTGACACCGGCGAATTTCGGCCTCCATTGAATCTGAAATATTCCCTCAAGATTCTTAAAGATTCTCCTCCATAGGGAATCTGCAAAACCGCTTCTCAAAAACCAAATCTGGACGCACCATCAATCTCCCTGCGAAATTCTGGTTAAAATTCATATAAAGTTTAATACATTATGAAAATTCTACCTCCTTGGGATCAAAAGATTCCTTTGGCATCAAACATGAGTTTGTCCTGAAATTTGTGCCTGCACTGCCTCAAACTACATGCTCCAACCTATTGGGCGGAAAATTTGGCTACCTTGCTGACAAATTTTGTCATCCTTTTTTATCATTTTGTGTTTAATTAGCTACATTTTATATGCTAAACTTATGAGGTAAATACCCCTAGCTTTTCCAATTGGAATATTTTAATTAATGAAGTAAATTCACGGAGCCGTACCTATTTGTGACACTAAGATATGTGCTTGATTGCAGTTTGGAGAATAGGGACCCTCGCTCCAGCGGTTTTGCAACAGATTTGGTAATGGTCAGCTACAGGGAGATCCCGCAACTAGAGTCACAATTCTCTGGGTCTATTCTTGGCCCTTGTTTTACTCTAGACAGCTGATGTTTGTGCTCTTCCAACTGCTGTGTATTTCCAAATGCGCGATTGCCACATTCCAGGGAAATCTGTTATTCTCTTGCGCTGTGTATAAAATGGATATTATTCCTGTAAATGGGGGTTCCTGAAGGAAGATTCTAATCACATTTTACAGATTAATAAAATACTTATGGTTTTGTTGTTCTAAAGCATTTCGTGACTAACACAACCCTGATCAGAGAGTTGGGCCCGCTCTTCTGATCAGGCACTACGTCTGCGTGTGTGTGAGTTGTTTCCTTGTTATGGTTGTTGTTATTATTTGTTACTGTTAAGATTTTTCTGTGTTCAGCATTTGATTTCATATTACGGCAATGTGTTGAATCTTAATTATAAACCCTTGGGTTAACGGATTATGTGTTTGTTCCTGCATATACCTTGTGCGTTTCCTTGAAAGGATACGCTCCCGGATTGATAAAATTAATGTCGGATTAGGGTGGATAAATCATTCTTACCTAGACACCAACATTTTGGCACCATTTCTGAGGAGGCTAACAAGGTGTGAGCGACGATTCGAACCAACCAGAGGGTCAATCTCTCGTCCTGGGGAGAGATTGAGCTTTCTCACTTTGCTTCAGGTCCTAAGCATAGGTTTTCATTTTGGTTTGTTTATTTCTATTTCTGTTTTGGATTTAGGGCCATCTTCTCGTCGTAGAGAGGGAGGAGTCTTTTGACACCCTCCTCCAGGCCCTGAGTGGAGTTAATACTTTTCTTTAAAAAAAAATTGTGTGGGGAACCCTTAGCTTTGCCTTGGGGAGGGAGGAGTCTTTTGACACCCCACTTCATATTTGGGAGTATTAGGTCTTCCTGTGGATTGTGTTGTTTTGGTTCTTGTCCCAGGGAGGGAGGAGTTCTTTAACGCCCTGCTCTGGGCCTGAAACCCTAGCTTTTTGTTTTGTTGTCTTTCCTTTCTTTTTGCAAACTATTTTATCTTGGGGAAGGAATGGTCCTTTGACACCTTAATCCAAGATTGGAGCATTGTAGGTTCATACACAAACCTTCCATCATATCAATTTTTGTATGAAAAAAGAACCAAATAAGAGGGGTGGAGTGAGAGCCCCAAAAAGGGGAAGACCAAATCTGGGAAGAAAAAACTATATTCAGTAGATTATAGAAAAGGCAGAGTCCGAAGCATCTTCTCGCGTAGCTGCAAGGCCAGGGGCTAGGAGAGTGAAGTTCGAGGGAGAGTCAGTGGATCAACCCATGCAGGCCACAGTATCCCTTGGTGATTTGGTACAACAAGGTCCCCATCAGTAGAAGAGATAATCAATAGTGGATCGGACCAAGAGGACCTTGTGCTGGTATTAGAAGAAGAAGAAATTGCAAGAAGAACATCGACGAAGTCGGACTGCTCTAGTAGGGGAAAGGAAGTTGTAGTCGAGGGATTGAACCATCAGGACACAGGGAGGAGAAACGACGGGGTATTGGTATTGCCAAGAGACTGGGGAAGTGCCACTAAAGTAACTCACATTCCAGTAGTGAGGAGTCCCTGGCCATCCTCCACAGAACCTGTTGAAATCTGTAGGTTTTAACCCTGATCAGAAACTATCTACACATGAATCTTATAATAGAAAATAAACAATAGTGAGAGCATAAAACATAAAACAGATAAAAATTGAGATTTTCCCCTCGATCCCAAATCAGGACGACCAGATTGATTTTTCATTATATTCCTTTTAGTGTTACAACACATATATATACATGCTGAAGCATATATAAACCCTAATCCATTAACCCTGGATTAGAACTTAACCGTAGTTCCCTTGACCGGATCTACAAAAATAGCAGGGGCTAAAAACCATCGTACCACAAAACCATGTGCAGAACCATGCACAAAACCATGGCCCCCCTCTTACCCCCCCCCCCCCCGCGCATGCTTAGTCATGGAAAGAATATAACACATACCCAACATTCTCCCACTTGTTGTTTTCTTTCCACAAGGGGCCACATGAGAGCTTAGTCATTGGCCCAATTCTTCAACACCCATTGTTTCTCTACACCAAGAGAACTTTTGAGTGCTCACATACTTCGTCAATGCATCTAAAAAATTCTTCAAAGTGTCCACCTTTACCAGCAACACCCTTTTAGCCTCAACCATATCTCTAACAAAGTGATATTGAACATCAATGTGCTTTGTCTTTGAATGATAAGCAAGGTTCTTAGCCAAGAAAATTGCACATTGGCTATCAAAGTCTATCCTTATAGCTTGCTGTACCAACCCCATACTTGAACACAATCTCTGCAACCAAATTGCTTCCTTTCTTGCATGAGTGGCTTCCATGTATTCTTCCTCTGTAGTTGAAAGAGCCACTACAGACTGTCTTTTACTCATCCAAATGACTGCACCTCCAAATAGGCTAAACACATACCCACTTGTAGATCTTCTTTGGTCTAGATCTCCAGTCCAGTCTGCATCAAAAAAACCATGAATGTCCAAAATTCTTTCCAATCCTGGTCTTCCCTGGTAGCACAAGCCATAATCACTAGTGCCACGTAAATATCTGAAAACCTGCTTCACTGCTGTCCAATGCTCCTTCCATGGGTTTGACATAAACCTGCTCAATACTCCCACCACATGTGTAATGTCTGGTCTAGTACAGACCATTGCATACATCAGGCTACCCATTGCCCTTGCATATGGAACACAGGACATATCCTCATATTATTCTTTTGTCTTGGGACATTGTTCAATAGACAACTTTACACCTACAGGAATAGGAACCTTCACCGGTTTACTATCCTACATATTGAACCTCTGCAATATAGTCTCAACATACTTCATCTAGTTTAACCAGAGCTTCCTCTTGCCCAATCTCTCTTAATTTCCAAGCCCAAAATATAGTTCTCACATCTGTGATCCTCATGTAGAATTTGAGAACAAATAATCTTAAAATCTTGATAATTTCTTTGTCATTTCCAATCAACAACATATCATCCACATATAAGACCAAATAAATAACACTAGCCACCAATTAATTTAAAATAAACACAGTGATCCTCCTTGCTTATGGTGAAGCCAAGTCCCCATATATAGGTATCAAATTTCTGATACCACATCCTTGGTGACTATTTTAACCCATACAGAGGCTTCTTCAACCTGCATAACAGTTCTTTCTTGCCCTTCACCATGAAGCCTTCAGGTTGTTTCATGTAGATCTCCTCTTCTAGATCCCCATGAAGAAATGTTGTCTGCACATCCATCTGTTCTATCTCAAAATCAAATGCAGCAGCAACAGATAAAAGTAATTTAATAGAAGTAGCTTTGGAAAAAAGAGAAAAAATATCACCAAAATCAATTCCGGGCACCTGGGAATAACCTTTTGCTACCAACTGAGCTTTGTATTTCTCCACCTTGCCTTCTACATTCATCTTCTTCTTAAACACCCATTTGCTCCCGATGGGCTTCCTTCCAGCTGGCAACTCCACCAGATCACATGCCTCATTTTTGTGCAAGGATTCCATTTCATAAACCATGGCCTCCTTCCATAGTTTTCCATCCTCTGAATCTACTGCCTCCTTGACAGTTATGGGATCATCATTAGTTACAGTTAAGGAAAAACATGAATAGAAAGCAGATGGACTATACCTTTCTAGTTTCCTTCTTTCCCGAACTGATCTTCTTATAGATGGAGTTTCTGGCTCTTCATCTTCTAAGTCTTCGTCTATTGTAGAGTCTGATTCATCCTCCTTTAGATGAAACTCTATCTGCTCAGGTTCCTTTGGTAGGACTTCATGTTTAACAACATATTTCACCTCTCTAAACACCACATCTCGGCTGTACACAACCTTCCTTGTTTATGGGTTCCGAAGCTTGTAACCCTTTAAACCATCCTTATACCCAATAAAGATGCACCTTTCAGATTTATTATCCAACTTGGTCCTTTTCTCCTTTGGAACATGTACATATGCATCACATCCAAATACCCTTAAATGTGAAAGAGAGGGTTTATTACCAGTCCATGCCTCATGTGGAGTCTTATCCTCCAGCACTGATGAAGGTGATATATTAACCAGATAGCATGCAGTCTCTACTGCCTCTGCCCAGAATTCTTGTCCTAACCCGGTACCACTGAGCATGCTTCTTGCCTTTTCCATCAGTGTTCTGTTCATTCTTTCTGCAACTCCATTTTTCTGAGGTGTGTATGGATTAGTCTTCTGTCATGCTATATCACACTTCTTACAAAACTCTTCAAATTCCTTCTTGCAGAACTCCCCACCATTATCTGTCCTCATCACCTTTATCTTCTTCTCTATCTAGTTTTCCATCAAAGCCTTAAATTATTTAAATCTGTCAAAAGCTTCAGATTTCTTACTCAAGAAATATATCCATGTATTCCTTGAGAATTCATGTATGAATGAAACATAGTACACAGACTTTCCCAATTATGGAACTGACACAGGTCCAAACACATCACTATGCACAAGTTCTAATATCTTGTTCACCCTCTTAGCACCAGAAGGAAAACTCACCCGATTCTTCTTCCTGTATACACAATGTTCACAGAAATTGAAATCCAGAGGGGAATTAGATATACCTTCTACCATACCATTTATGTGTAGTATCCGAAGGCCCTTCTCTCCAATATGTCCATGCCTTTGATGCCATAGCATGGTATTTTCTACAGAGACAGCTAGGCTTTCCTCTCCACTTTTAGGAACCACAGAACTATTACATCCATAAATAACAGTGCTACCTTGTAGCTTGTACATAGTTCCAATCCGAACTCCCCGCATTAATACCAGTGCTCCCCGAACCATCTTGCAGGCATCTTTCTCGAACACTATTTTTACACCTGCATCATCCATCTTTCTTATAGAAATCAGATTTCTGGCCAATGCAGGAATATGCAGAACACCAGGAAGTGTTCTAATCCTTCCACCTTGCAGCTTCAGCTTGACCTTTCCACGTTTGATGATTCTGGCCTTCCTATCATCCCCTAGGAAGACATCACCACCATCATATTTCTCATACTCGCAGAACCACTCCCGATGGGGAGTGAAGTGAAAGGATGCACCTGAGTCAATCAACCATGACTCATGATATACATGTGTATTTGAAGAAGAAGCCAAATACACATCCCCACCTTCATCCGAGGTCGTTTTTTCCTCTGTAGAAGGAGCATAATCAAATCCCTTTCCTTTCTCAAGAGCTTTAGATCTACAGTCCTTTTTGTAGTGCCCTTCCTTTTCACATTTCCAGGATGCTTTTACAAACTTTCTAGGATATTTAGATCTCCCACTCGAAACCTTATTCTTGTTTCTATTTTGGGACCTTCCTCGTACATATAAGGCATCTCCATTCTGACCCTCCATATTTCTCCGTCTCATTTCCTCCGACAGCAAAGCTGAGACAATGTCATCAAAATTCAAGGTAGTTTTATTGATACCTATTGCAATAACCAGATTGTGCCACGAGTCTGGTAGACAACACAACAAACTAATGCACTTATCTTCATCTGAGATTTTAATATCAACATATGACAGCCGACTTACCACAGTATTGAGGCCATTCAGATGCTCTGTCACCGAGTCTCCATCCTTCATCCTCAGGTTATATAGCTTTCTCCTCAGGAACAATTTATTCACCAGAGACTTAGATTGGTACAAAGTCCCTAGCTTGTCCCACAAGGTCTTCATCGTAGCTTCCCCAGATACATTCAACAATACTGAATCTGAGACACACAATATTATTATTCTCTTTTCCTTCTGATCCAGCTTCTTCTAGTCTTCATCTGACATTTCTGTTGGTTTAGTACCCAAATCTACCGCAATCCAGTGATCTTTATCCACCAGCAGATCCTCCATCTTGAGCTTCCACAACTCAAAACTCTGACCATTAAATTTCTCGATCTTTATCTTTTTGTTGCTCGCCATCTTCTTTCACTGCAAGAATCGATCCTGTAGATCTCCCACTGAACAGGGTCTACCTTAGGTCCGAGCAAAAAAACCTCAGCAAAAAAGGCGTCCCCTTGAAGCAAAAACTGCTCTGATACCAAATGTAGGTTTTAACCCTAAAACAAATAAACACAGATATTTTCCCCTGGATCCCAAATCAGGACGACCAGCTTGATTTTTCATTATATTCCTTTTAGTGTTACAACACATATATATACATGTTGAAGCATACATGAACCCTAATCCATTAACCCTGGATTAGAACTTAACTGTAGTTCCCTTGACCGGATCTACAAAAATACCAGGGGCCGAAAACCATCGTACCCCAAAACCATGTGCAAAACCATGCACAAAACCATGGGCATAGACTACCCACTGGAAATTAAGGACAAAATTTTTTTTGCCGGGGTGCTACCTCGAACCCCAACAGGGGGGGATATCGCCCCCACTCTTACCCCACCACGCGTGCTTAGTCATGGAAATAATATAACACATACTCAACAAAATCCCCAGCGATTATTGGAAGATATTTATGGCTCCCACAACCTCCACTATCAAATTTCCCATTGCGAATTTGGGAGCTGGTGTGCCTACAAAGCCTATCCCATTAGCAGCCTTACCGAACTTCCATGGGCTTATTTCAGAGGATCCCAACGCATTTCTATTTGAGTTCGATATAGTTTTCCAGGGGTATGATTACACAAAAGATGCCCAGAAGTTAAATATTTTTACTTCTACACTAAAAGGGACGGCTCTGCGATGGTTTATGGGCCTTGGAGGAAAATCCATTTCTGCATGGAATGATATGCAAACATCTTTTCTAGAAAAGTACCAAGATTACTGAAAATCCCGGAATGTCAAGGAGGAGCTTTTCAAGTTCACACAGAAAGAAGATGAAAGTTTGGAAGATTGTGTGGAGAGGTTTAAATACCTCTTGCAGAGGTCAGGTCATTCCAATTTGGATAAGGAAATTTTGAAGGTTATTCTCCTTCGATCCTTTCGAGAGGACTCAATGGAACTGTTGAATATTGTGGGAAAGGGAGACATCTCCAAGGAAACCTTTTAAGGTATTTTCAACTTGTGTATCTAGTGCTCGAGGGGGCTTGCAAGAAATATATCAGGTATTCGTTCAGTAAAATTATCTGGCAGGGGTGTTACGAAAGCGGAAATTCGGAACCTGCTAGACAATTTAAGGACAAATATTCTCAGTACCCTGTCAACACAAATGGACACTTTGCAATTAAAGTAGAAGCAGCTGGAACTGCATAGGACCATGGAAATATTTTCCTGAAGTGCAAAAAGAATCATCTGGAAAGGGAATTCGCATTAAATTCCATAGAAAAATGTGACATCTATGAGCTAAATCATGTAACAAGCTCATGCCCTTCCTTTCCAGGCTTGAAAGCGGTGTTTCAAGGAGTAGGGGAGGACATGGAGCAATTGTACCTTATGGGCGCCAGGAATCCGTGGCAACTTCGAACACCAATGGGGAATCAAGGTATGTACCCAGATCCATCTCAATATTTCAATAGCTATAACATGAATCCTAAAACCATGCCTTGTCCCCCTATGTGGTCGGAATACCAGTACCCACTGTGGCAACAATGGAACCCTCAAGCCAGTATGAGCTCACCATGGACTCCAACTTGGCGAGGACCCTCTTTAGGGTAGTTTCCTCAACAGATGCAACAACAGCAATTTCAATTACCCTCCAATGTGCCTCCTAGTAATCAACCTTTCCATCCTCAGCTTCCAGTGCAGCCTAGTCCAAATCCCAATAACAAAGGATCCCATCAAGCTGATGTTATTAACTTGTCTTCGTATAGTATCTCTACTGCAGAACTCTATGAAATGAATTTGCGATCAGGTCGAACAGTCAACACCCAACCCCCTCCGGTCATCATTGAACAACTTGATAATGAAGAAAGAGAGGCACAGCTAACCAGTAGAGAGCCAAAACAAGTTGTTAAAAACTAGTTGCCTCCTGCAAAACAACATCAATCTAAACCACCATAACTAGAGAGATTTTTTATGAGAAAAAAAAGCCCACAAGTTGAATTTGACTTATTAGGAGAATTGCAAAATTTATTTGTTAAAATTCCCTTGTTACAAGCCATGAAGGATGTGCCAATTTATGTAAAAACTCTTAGGGAATATTGCTCAAAGAAACCTACGAAGAAACTAAATACCCCCTCACTATACATGTGATGGGAAAATTATCGGATTTCATGATGGGAAAGCCAATACCAGTGAAATATGGAGATTCGGGGAACCTAGTTTTGACAGTACAAATTAATGGGGTAGAGATTCCAAATGTGCTGGTAGACCTGGGTGCTGCCATCAATGTCATCACTACTGAAACCATGCATACATTAGGCCTTCAAAATTTGAAGCATACACCTACAATGTTGGAATTGGCAGATCGATCTACAGTTAAACCTATAGGGAAGTTGGAGGACGTGACAATTTCAGTAGATGCATGGCATTACCCCATAGATTTACTAGTATTTCATACATAGTCTTTAGTGGGTGGTCATCCCTTAATTTTAGGTAGGCTATGGCTGGCTATTGCAGATGCTTGTATTGGGTGTCGAAATATGGTTATCTCTAATTTCCATAACACCAAGAACTTGGTATTATACCCACGTGCAGAACCAGATTCACCTAAAAAGTCAGCAGACGGTAAGAAGGTTGTATCTATGATAGAGGTCAAAGATTAAGAAGTGAGACCGGTCCTTACTATCGGGTAGGCCCTTTAGTTGAAGATGGAATCAGAAGATGATGTGATTACTTCCTTCATGAATGATCCTTGTTCCGTTTCAGAGTCAAATAAGCAAGTCCTAGAATCCATCCTAAGCTATGAAACTCACGAGGTTATTGAAACAGATGGATAATTAGGGGAAGATGTTGATGCACCTCATGAAAGTGTTCAGGTGGAGATAGAACCGGGGAAAACTTTGAATATTAATCCAAGTCTGTTAGAATCCCAGCAGAAGCAGTTGGTAGATGTTCTTAAGAAGCATAAGGAAGCCTTTTCCTGGGATTATTCAGACATGAAGGGGATCCTTGCTAACTTACGCACCCATCACATATATATCAAGGAGGATTGCAGTCCTATAAGACAACCTCAGAGAAGGATGAATCCTGCATTAAAAAACATTGTGAAAGAAGAGCTTCAGAAATTATTGGATGTGGGTTTTATCTACCCTATCTCAGACAACCAATGGGTCTCACCATTAGTAATGGTCCCCAAGAAGAATGGTAAATGGTAGATCTGCGTGGACTATCGAGAGTCAAATAAGGTAACGCAGAAGGATCACTTCCCCCTGCCATTTATTGATCAAGTTTTAGACACACTATCTGGCAAGAAATTTTTCTCGTTTCTAGATGGATTTAGTGGCTATAATCAAATCCAGATTGCTCTTGAGGACCAAGACAATACCACTTTCACATGCCCCTGGGGAAAATTCGCATACTGGGTCCTTCCTTTTGGCCTGTGTAATTCCCCTGCAACATTCCAAAGGGCAATTCTGGGAATCTTCTCTGATTTTATAGATGATGGTGTTGAAGTTTATATGGACGATTTCACTCCATATGGAGACTCATTCTTAGAGGGGCTGAAAAATTTAGAAAAATTTCTTGAAATATGGATACAAGCGCATGTTTCCCTGAGTACAGTAAGGTGTCACATGATGATTGAAAAAGGAATTTTTCTGGGACATTTGCTTTCGGCTGAAGGAATCGGGGTGGAACCAACAAATAAAAAGGTAATTCTGCACTTTCCAACACCTAAAACACCCACACAGGTACGTATTTTCATTGGCTGTGCTGGTTATTATAAGCATTTCATAGAAAATTTTGCAAAAGTAGCACACCCACTATTTCAATTATTGACAAAAGACTCAGAATTTGTGTGGTCAGATGACTGTGATGCAGCCTTCACAAGAATTAAAGAATTAGTTTGTCATGCCCTGATTATTAGAGGACCAAACTGGGCGTTACCTTTCCACATTCATACATATGCTTCCCAAACATCAATTGATGCAGTACTGGGACATTAGGAGGATAAAGTACCTTACGCAGTCTACTAGGTTAGTAAGAATTTGGCTCCTGCTGAATTAAACTACACTGTGACTGAGAAAGAGTTCCTTGCTATCATTTATGCCATCAACAAGTTCCAGCATTATATTACCGGGTATTCTACTTTTGTGCATACTAATCATGCAGCCATCATGTATTTAATGAACAAACCTGTTACCCCTGGTCGTGTTACAAGGTGGTTGTTATTACTAAAGGAATTTGATATTACTATAGTAGACAAACCAACGAAGGATAATGTGGTTGCAAATTTCTTTTCTAGGATAGAACATGATGGTAAGAATACACTAGTTGAGGATAATTTCCCAAATGAGCATCTTTTTTCAGTTTCTGCTAACACACTGTGATATGCAGATATTGTTAATTATCTTGCTATAGGTCAGGTGCCTCGTCACTTGTCCTATAAGGAGCAAAGGAAGATCATTCACTGGAGTACCTGATATTCATGGATGGCACGATATCTTTTCCATACAAGGATTGACCAGCAGATTCGTCGTTGTGTGGCAAAGGATGATATCTATGAGATCTTATAGGCTGCACATGATGGACCCTGTGGAGGACATTTTGCAGGCAAAAGGACAGGTCATAAAGTGCTACAGATGGGATATTATTGGCCCTCCATTTTTCGTGACGCTCAGGATTGTATTCGAACGTGTGATAGCTGTCAGCGGATGGGACAACCTGGGAAGGCAGATGAAATTCCCCTTCAACCCCAAATATTCCTTGAACCATTTGAGAAATGGGCCATCGATTTCGTTGGACCCTTTAACCCACCTTATCATCAGAAAGCTTACATCCTAGTTTGTACCGATTATGTAACCAAATGGGTGGAAGCTAGAGTAGTCATGAGAGAAACAGAGCAAGTAGTGGAAGATTTCCTTTTTGGAAAAATCTTTGCTCGGTACAGGACTCCCAGAGAAATTGTATCAGACAGAGGATCACAGTTCACATCCCATATGATAGAGAAAGTGATCTACAAATACGGGGTCAAACATAGAGTAACAACCCCCTATCATCCACAGGAGAATGGGCAAGTAGAAAGTACAAACAAGGTATTGGAAAATATCTTGACAAAGACAGTAGCAAATCATCGTCGGGATTGGGCACAAAAACTTCCAGAAGCTTTATGGGCCTATAGGACAACATGGTGGAATACAACGTGGTTTTCTCCAGTTGAATTAGTTTATGGGAAATACCCCTTGTTTCTGGTAGAATTCGAAATTAGCACACTCAGAACAGCTCTGGATGTAGGTTTAGATCTATCAGAAGCATAGAAACATAGACTGGAACAGCTGAATGAGTTAGATGAGATTTGATCAGTAGCTGTCTAGAGAACTACTGATGTTCAACATCAGAGAATGAAATGGCATGATAAATTCATCAAAACTAAGGTGTTTCATGAAGGGGATTGGGCGTTACTGTATGACTCCCGATTTAAGTATTTCAAAGGCAAGCTTCGCACTCGTTGGATGGGAACATATCAAGTGGACGCAGTGTTCGACAATGGGACAGTTAGATTAATTACAATTGATGAGAATCAGAACACATTTGTGGTGAATGGACTGTTTGGTCAATTTAGTGTGTCCTAAATTGCTACATTAATTTATCAATCCGAGATTCGTAAGCTAATGAAGTGTGGCGCACTATATGTGCAAGATAACCTATTTCTTATCTTTTTGTCGTTTTTAGTTTTCTAATGTGAGATGGAAATTCTAAAATAAAAACAAGTATGGTTATGATTGTTCAAGGTAATGATATCCTTTATAATGATTTACCAACTTGAAACTTCAAAAGGAATTTGAAACATACAATGACAAAACTTGAAAGGAAATGAAAATGTGCTGCTAACCTAGTAAATCAAAACAGTGAACTATTGAGCATGAAAACCAAACTATCCTTGTTGCTGTTTAAACACAAAAGAAACTATGCTTAAAGAAATCCAAGAATTGCAACAAAGTAAATCTAAATCAAATTACATCAACTTATATTCTGATCCCTCGCCATTAGTCCAGCTATGGCTTTCGGAGGTAACCATAAACAATTTGAGCAATCTGATATCTAATTTGCAGAAAAAGAAACTAATATCAAACTACACACTCATACTTCAATCCCTCACCATCAGTCCATCTGTGGCTTTCGGAGGTAACTGAAAATGACATGAACAATTTAATATATCTAACTTGCAGAAAGTAAACTAATATCAAACTACACACTCATACTTCAATCCCTCACCATCAGTCCAGCTGTGGCTTTCGGAGGTAACTGAAAATGTCATGAGCAATTTAATATATCTAACTTGTAGAAAGTAAACTAATATCAAACTACACATTCATACTTTAATCCCTCACCATCAGTCCAGTTGTGGCTTTCGGAGGTAACTGAAAATGTCATGAGCAATTTAATATATCTAACTTGCAGAAAGTAAACTAATATCAAACTACACATTCATACTTCAATCCCTCACCATCAGTCCAGCTGTGGCTTTCGGAGGTAACTGAAAATGTCATGAGCAATTTAATATATCTAAATCTAACTACTGAAGCAAATGTGCAAGACTGAAATAAACAAAGCAGTAATGAAATTAAACATAAACTAAGAAAAATAAATTAGCAGCAGAACAATATTGATTCCATGTCATTAGTCAAAAGATATGCAAATGCCCGGGCTTCCTATTTGAAATCTGAAACAAGAACACTGATCAGTTAACATAAAACATGAAAGATTATGGACAGAAGTAAGATGTAAAGCATGAAATATTATAAACAGAGATGAAGCATAAATACCATGAAAGATGCAATGTATAAACACATGAATGACTTATGGCACAATGAGCTTAAAGAAATAAAACAAGAACTATACAATAATGCACAAAACCTCAGCGTGTGCAGGGGCCCTTTGCACCAGCCTTGGCAACAGCCTTCAAATACGAATTACGCTTGGAAAAAGAGTCTTCTTATATATTAAAATGCAGTCATAATAGAGAGGTGATATTATGGCACAGTGGCAATGTAATTACATTACAGAGCTATCTGGAGGCTAATGGAGACTAATATAATATGCGTATGCAAACGCATTATTTATAACAAAGGAAATATAACTAATTCCCTAAAGTTTATGCTGATAGAAAACACGCAAACCATTACGTCCAGAGATCTAGGATCATGGCCGCGTTGAGGAGTAAATCTATGAAGAGTGGATGTTGGATTCGGCTTATGGAGCCGTGTACAAGTGTTGATGTGTCTCCCGTAAGTTAGAAACGGTCATGCAAATCCTCACGTGATGAGAAACAGAGTCCTGTCACCATGGGACTCTACGGTTGACTTCCACTTGGCCACCTTTGACCGCAGCCTCCTTAGGTGAATTTGCTCGAGCCAATAGGACACGATCCATGTCCACATCATTTTTGACTTGCCCATGTGGCTCGTTTTTCCTGAAGACACCTGTAATATAGGCTTTCACAAAATGGCTGCGGAAAGTTGCAGCAGCTGCGGAAAGTGGCAAGATTCCGCAGCTAAATGAGAAAAAATATAAATCAAACAGCAGACACAAAATATAGTTAAAAACCATTTTAGATGCTCTTTTGCAATTAATATACAATGATATTGACAACTTGGAAGGTTCAGGTGAGTGAAAAAGGTCTAGGAAGATGTATAAGAAAGATGCAGATTTGAGACTCAACATGGACACCGTCTAAAATTATACCATCATACAGCTTCTAAAGATGCTTTCTTAAAACCCTTTCAGATTCAACTGGTCTAATGGTTATTGCAATAGAGGACACTCTCACTCTCTGCTAGAAAAATAAAAATAAAAAATTGATAAAATGTGGTTATTACTTACTTGTTTGTATTTTGCAGGAATAATAAAGAAATATGGCCAGGAGGAAAGTAACATTCGGTGTGTTACTCCATCAGTGTTGTTATAGAGATATTTTGTTTCATCGATGCTGTTACTCCGAAGTTGCTGCTACACTGCCAATGTTGTTACTCCAAAGTTGCTTCTACACTGTTGATGTTGTTAATCCGAAGTTGTTGCTACATTGTCGATGTTGTTACTCCAGAGTTGTTGTTACTCCGAAGTTGTTGCTACACTGTCGATGCTGTTACTCTGAAGTTGCTTCTACATTGCTGATGCTGTTACTCCGAAGTTGCTGCTACACAGAAGTTGCTATTACTCCGCAACTGTTGTTTCTCTATAGCTTTCGTTACTCCGTAGCTACCGTTACTCCGTAGCTACTGTTACTCCATAGATGTTGTTACTCCGTAGCTACTGTTACTCCATAGATGTTGTTACTCTCAAGGGATTTTCCTCCAACTACCAAGGCAGAAGAAATACAGGTCGGGCAAGAAGAGGCAGAGCCGCGTGGACCGTGAAGACTTCTCATCAAATAGAGATACCAACAGCAGTTTAAGGAAGTGATGCGGCTCAAAATGGAAGTGAGGGATTTGAGAAGGAAAGTGCACAAGATGTAGAAACGAATCAACAAATATAAGCGGTGGGCCAAGAAATCTAAATTCATAAGGGTTGAAGCAAGAACTGAAACAGACCCAATTGAATAGTTGTTCGAAGCCAGAGAGTATGCCTTAACGACCGAATTACGGACGTGGAATTCTACTGCGGCCCAGTATAAGAATGAGATCAAAATAACTGAGGAAAGAGCCTCCACAACCATTTTCAGATATGTGGAGTGCATAGATATCATGAGGATAAGGCATGCAAAGTAGCAGCTTAAGATGGAGTAGCTGGAAAAACAAGTGGCCGAATTGAAAGATGATAAGGAACAGATGTTCAAACTAGTGCAAGAGGTGATGGCATGTCGTCCCCCTGCTTCTTGTTATTCTTTATTTTTGCATGAACGTTTTATTTTATTTTGCATGGAGAGCATTAAGAACAAGGTCAGTTATGAAATAGAAGATGGTGTACAATTCCTCCGAATCATGAGGAATCATGATGTGCCAACTCAACATTTGATGTGTCATTTTTATCTGCATGGGTATTTTTTATGGCTAGACAGAGACTTTAATCCAGTCCCATATGTAGGATACATCCATCTGAGGGCCATCACCTCTTATGCTTTCAATCAAATTCATTGGCAGAAGGCTTGTCATACTTTTCAGTCTAATGAAGTCACAAAGCCATTTATAGTAGGAGGGGAACATGGGAGATTAGATACAGTGTACAATAAGCACCATATCTTTTTGAAATTTGAGGAGAACAGAGAAAGCATGCGGTTCCTTGACCTTTGTATTAATCAATTAACCGTTTCTCAAAAAGAGGCCCTCGATTGTTGTTAGAGAAGATGGATGATGTCACCGACAACTGTCTGGAACATAGAACCTTTTGGGGCACCAAATTTTCTGCGAGCACTTTCCAAAGTACCCAGATATGTGGCATGTGTCCAAACATGTGGGATCTGGTGGATGGGGCTTCGGTTTCAGAATCTTGTTATCTGGTTTCCTACAGAAGTTTACACCCCAGCGTACAATGTCCCAGCAGATTGGTGGAAGGAAGTTCTCCTTTCAGATGGATTTAAGGTTCCTGGGACAGAGATGGCTTTAGAGTATAATCTTGTCAGGCTTCATGAAGCTCACAGTTTGCAAAACCCAGACCTACGATGGCGACAAACTGCATCAGGGCATGCAGAAGGCTAGTTGGGGGGAGATGTTGGGTGCCAAATCTGGGTACCTTATTGACCATTTTTATCATCCTTTTTTATCATTTTGTGTTTAATTCCCTACATTGTCTAATTGGAATATTTTAATTAATGAAGTAAATTCACGGAGTCTTACCTATTTTCGACACTAAGATATGTGCTTGATTAGAGTTTGGAGAACAAGAACCCTTGCTCCAACGGTTTTGCAACAGATTTGGTAATGGTTAGCTACAGGGAGATCGCGCAGCTAGAGTCATGATTCTATGGGTCCATTCTTGGCCCTTGTTCTATTTTGGATAGCTAATGTTTGTGCTATTCCAACTGTTGTGTATTTCTGAATTCGGGATTGCCACAATCCAGGGAAATCTGTTATTCTCTTACGTTGTGTATAAAATGGATATTGTTCCTGTAAATGGGGGTTCTCGAAGGAAGATTGTAATCACATTTTACAAATTAATAAAATACTTCTGGTTTTGCTATTTTGAAGCATTTTGTGACTAACGCAACCCTGATCAGAGAGTTGGGCATGCTCTTCTAATCAGGCGCTGCGTCTGCATGTGTGTGAGTTATTTCCTTGTTATGGTTGTTGTTATTATTTGTTACTGTTAAGATTGTTCTGATTTTAGCATTTGATTTCATATTACGAAAATGTGTTGAATCTTAATTATAAATCATTGGTTGAACGGATTATGCATTTATTCCTGGATATACCTTGCACGTTTCCTTGAAAGGATACGCTCCTGGATTGATAAAATTAATGTCATATTAGGGTGGATAAATCATTCTTACCTAGACACCAACACAACCTCTACTACCATGCCTTGAAAATCATGTCCACACTTGCTTCCTTTGCCTTGGGTGCACGGGTTTAATTAAAATTTCATCGGCGATTTTACCAACCCAATGTGGTTGGTGCAATGGTAAAAATAATGTTTGGTTAGGGGGAGGTCGGGGGATCAAATCTGGCCTCCCACAAATCCGCATGTGTTGGAGCATTTTTTTTTAAATTGGGAGGGTCGAGCCCACCCAACAAACCTGCACAATGGTGGAGTTATGGTTTAACATAACCATATGTTAACATATATTAACATATATGTTGTATTGTTTAACAAACGTTGGTTTTTATATGTTTTTAAAATAAAACAAATGTGTTCATATATAGTATGGTGTCGTATGTAGTTGGGGGGGGTTGCGGGGTCATGCCCGCCTTCTCTATATTTAATGTTTGATAATACATTGGTTGGGATAGGGTCGAGTCATGGCCCACCCCTATATTTTATATATATTTTTATTTATTATAATTAACCATACATTTTTAAATAACTAATTTTTGACCGTAGGAGTGATTTTAAAGAGGCCACAGATTTTCTTCGAATCTAGCCAGAGCTGGCCACAATCTGGTGGTTGGGTTTCTTCCAAATTGTGTCTCCCTTAACCTGCCAAGTCATCCAAGTCAGCCTAAAACTTTGACTACCTCTAACTTTCGCATATGAGCTCGGTTTGATGAACCGTTCAGACTGCTGCGATAAGGACAACGATATCTTCAAATTGAAACTAGTTCGAGAGAAATCTAAACACTTTTATTTGTGAGCTTCCATATGCTCTCTTTTTCTTGTGTGTGTCTTTGGAGCCACATGGATCAACAGTTCATCTACCAATGTCACCCTTCTTCACCCCAAGTTGTGGTCGGTTGATCTCCATTACTCATTTCGTTAAATTATTATCTTGTTCTAATACCCCCTATCACAATGCTAAATGCCTTGCCTATGCTAAAGCATGCTTACATCCTCTAGGCATACAACACCAACATCTTTCCAACTGATAGTGTGATCAACTTAGTTATAGTCAATTTAAACTATGCCTTAGAAACTTCTTACTCATTTCCTTATTTAAGTCTTTCAACAGAATTATTATTACACTTAACCAATTCATATCTTCTACGAGATGAAATAATACACCATACGACAACATTCAACAATGTTTGATGATAATGCACAACAATATGTGATAGAAAACATTGAGCGTAACACCCCACTACTAATATCAATATACAAACGATATGTTATATCAACCATCAGATCTACTAACCAAAATACAAAGCAAGAAAGCCACAACTCCTTGGCCTCATCCTATATATATATGACCTCCCAAGAATATGAAAGGTCATGCTTGTTAGACTGGTTGAGCCTTGAGCTAAACTTTCACATGCATGCACTCTACGTGGATCGATTCGTGCCACACTCCACATGCTTGTTTGCTCTTTTTCCACGTCCATCCAACAATCACCCAAATCGACTAAATGCGCTCAGTTTCACACCCATGTCATGTGACCATGTCCACAATGTGATGGGCACACTGCGACATCGCACCTTTATACAAAAAAAGACATCGTAGTCTAACCAGGCTTCAAATTTGCCTAGAAAATCATGAAAATTTCTAGAGAATTTTTGTAAACCAAGGTTACAACTGTGAAAATTCAAAATTTTGGGTGCCACATGGGTTTTTGATGGTGTTGAATCCATTTACACCATCAAAAGCATGATTGAAACACTCCCACTGTCAATTTTTTGATTTTTTTTTACCAAATTCCAACATTTTTAGCTATCTAGACAAATTCGAGACTATGCCAAAAACAACTAATTTGAGGACCAAGGGCCAAAAGCACTCCATCTAGTTGAAGTCTCATGTTCGACGTGCGGGAACGCGATCGTACGCCTAAGGGGCTTTACATTAACGTTTTCGACATTACAACATGTGTTTGAACCCATGACAGTGGCCATCTTGTTGGCAAAAGAGAGGTGACTTATGATACAAACCACTTGCCTTCCACTAGCCGATTCGTGAAGAAACATAGTAAGTGATCCGGACTCAAATAGTATGTTCGAAGTTCAAAAAATTGACATTGAAACTCATAAACTTAAATGGTTTACTTTTTGAAAAAAAAAAATTATTCTCAATAGTGACAAAAATCCCAAAATAACATCATAATTTTTAAAATTTTTATTTTTACACAAAGTAAAAAAACCATTTAATTAGGAAATGAATTTATTTTATTAGATTTTAATTTTTATTATTTAAAATATATTTTTAAATATAGAAATAAATTCAACACACTTAAAACTTTAAAATACTTAAATTTCTCAAATTAAACAATTAAAACTTGTAATTTTAATATCTTAACAAAATTAATTAAAAATAAGTGAAAAAAAACCATTTAATCCATTATAAAACTACATACATCTTAATTAATACTCACAAAAATCCTGAAAATAACATTATGAATTTTAAAAGCTTTATCTTCAACCCATTGTAAATTGAATGTAAATTTCTTAGCCTTTATTAATTAGGCGTAAAACATTTGAATTCATCAATACTTTCATTGTGAAAAAAGAAGGTATACGAGGAAAAATAAACATGGCCGAGGAATTAAATGATCGAGATACAACAATGATGAGATGAGATGCACTTATTGTATTTGGTAAACGGTATTCTTTAAGAATCCGCGTTATAGTGACTATTTCGATATTAGTGTAATGTTTTAATTAATAAATAGAATTATTTTTTATTTTTTATTTAAATTTAATATTATAAAATTGGTATGGTTTTAAATATATTTTTAATATACAAATAAATTTAATATTTTGAGAAAAAATTAAAATACACAATTTAGATTTTATGATTTTTAATTTTTTTTTTTCAAAATACACCATTTAAATTTTATGTCTTTTAAAAATCTCTATTAAATTTTAAATAAAATTTAAAAAAAAAAACATAAAAAAACATAATTCCAAAAAAAACCATAATAGCACTCGTGTAATTACTCACAAACCATTATAATAAAAAAAAAAATTGAATTCATCAATGCTAAAAGAAAGTATACGAAGAAAAATAAACACTTGACCTGACGAATTAAAATGGTTGACCGTAAATTAAACTTGATTGTAGAAAGCATCACTTTTTTTTTAAATGATATTTGATACTACAATGATGAGATGAGATGCACATGACCCTTATGAGCCATTTCTCAAGTTCAGATACAAAGAAGGCTACAAATCTATTTTCCCATTTTCACACTTGTTGGAGAGGTGTTCTCCCTTCATAAGGGTCATCATGAAATATTTTACTTGTGAGGAAAGGTATTCTAGACTCTACTCCTATCATATCAGATTACTCATGCACTTTACTAGGGTTAAAATGCTTCATTTACCCTACTACCTATATAGGAGTATTGACAAGATTTTCTCTATTATATAAAAGAGGAATTACTCCCAACAAATGCAAAGTTTGTTCCATCACTCCTTGATCAAAATGGTTGTGCTACATCAGCTGGAGCAAAAGGGCATACCATGGGACGTTTTCATTGCTCATGAGGTCTTCACAAATCCACAGCCCCATCATCAGCAAAATTTTCCCTCATCATCCCATCCTCCTTCCTCACCCTCTCCTAACGCATTATCCAAAGAAGAAAGTGGCAGTTAACAAGCAAGTGACAAAGAAACACGCAATGATGATGATGTTGGAAATGAAACTAGGAGCCATGATGACAGTAAAAACAGTGAGGCTCTTAGTGATGAAGAGGCAGAGGTAAAAAATGAAAAAGAAAAAATGGAGACAGAGGGAGATGACAACATTGAAGAAAATGAAGAGGCTTATAGTGGAAATGAATATCACATCAATGATGAGGCAAACAGCTACAACGAGGAGCCAAATGAAAGTGCAGAAAGCAGTGCAAATAAAGAGGAGAGCAGAAATCATGATGATGATGATAAAGATGATGTTGGCACTGATCAAAACATTCATGACAACAGTCATAATGGAAATGGAGGCAGTGAAAACAATGAGCCTCACAGTGACAGTGATGCTAGTTCAGAGAGCAAGGCCAAAGACAGTAAGACTCATAGTGGTGCAAAGAACAATGTGGAAATTAGTGAGGAGGCAAACAATGATGAAAAGACTAATGATGGTACACCTAGCAGCCAAGGTAATGAAGAAGATGACATCAATGAAAGTCATGACAACTTTAACAGTGAAAGCACAAATGAAGAAAGAAGTCAAGAAGACATGGAGGAGGATGTCAATAAAGATGAGGTAAATATGGAAGAAAGCAGCCAAGGTAATGATAACGACAGTCAAGATGGCAACCATGATGAAGACACCAAAATGACCACAATCAAACATTTTGCCTCAACATATCAAAGGGGAGAAAGGCATGTGTTTTCTGCCTCTAAAAGGCAAGGGACCATGCTATCCACCTCCACTAAGCAAATTGAAAAAGGCAAACAAAAGATCAAAGATAATGTTAGGTCCCTATATTACTATTATACTCCCTTGTTGTTGTTATTGTAACCCCCATATTTTTATTATTGTACCCCTGTAACAGCCATAGTGTTACTATTGTGCCCTTAAATTATTATTGTTAGGTTGGCTAGGATTACATTGTGGCCCCACTAGGATTACATTGGGCCCCATGGACTCCTATATATAGAAAGGAGGTTTTGTAATTTGTATCATCCAAGAATTGTTCATTCATGTAATGTATTGGAGGTTTCCCCCTCGAATTAGCTTATTTCTAAGGCGTTTATATCTCTTTTCTTCTATTTTTTGAGCTGGTTTCACAACATTTGGTATCAAAGCTTTGGATTCTAGGGTTTCGTTGCTCCAAACAGGTCATTGTAGCATTTTTGCTATAACATTTTTTCTACGAAGGTTCAGAAGCTGAAATTTTTAGAGTGCGAATCTAAAATCCTAAGGAAAATTTTCACAAAATTTCAGAGCTTGGTTCGCAATATTTTCAGAGATATGATATGTGGAAGTTAGGTCTTTTTGCAGGCTCTTGAATTACACTTAAAAAGGTCATCGCGGAATTTGTGCTATAAATTTTTTTCCACGAAGGTTCAGAAGCTGAAATTTTTAAAGCACAAAACCGAAATCCTAAGGAACATCTTCGCAAAATTTTAGAGCTTGTTTCACAATATTTTTGGAGATATGATCTGTGGAAGTTAGGTCTTTTTTAGGCTCCTGAATTTCATCTCAAAGAGGTGATCGTGGGAAAATATTCATAACTCTCTCTCTCTAAGCATCGGATTGAAATGATGTAAAAAAGTGACTAGAAGTACACAGACTGTAGTTTCTTTTCTGTAAATCTCAGAGCCAAAGGAGCTAACAGTGACACATGGCAAGCCATACAATTTCGCTCTGCTGAACCAGTCCATAATTAGTTCATTGTGGGAGATTGGAAATAACTTTGTCTTGAAGAATCCAAATCAAGTAAGACCTATGGAAATTGAAAGAGGATTCAGGGGGCTACGTTAGGGCTGCATTTTAGATATTGAAGATCCAAAATCACAGAGATAATTCGGTTTCAATATCGAGCTCCTTAAAATTAAGAAAATGGTGTCTATTTTTTTTTTCAAATTGCATAAGTCTTATTTGAAAAATCAATTTTAAGTGATTCCAAATGCCTATTGAGCATAGATATCAATATTGGGTTCTAAAATGCCTCTTGAAAATAATTCCACACCCATTAAGCCCTCAGAGCACTCTACTATGACTCATGAAGATGAAGAATTACAACATCAACTATCAAAATTACAAGAGCAAGTGCACTAAAATTCGCTCTCTCAAAAAGCAACAAAAAAAGAAATGGATGTTTTGAAGAAAAGCATGGAAGCTAAGATGGATGGTTTGAAGAAAGGCATGGAAGCTATGATGTATGGTTTGAAGAATGGTATGGAAGAAAAAATGGAAGGTTTGAAGGAAGACATGGAAGGTTTGAAGGAAGGTTTGTCAAAGTTGATACAAAAAATGATTCCTAATGGCGAAAAGATAGTAGATGAAAATCATGATGAGAAAAAAAATAAATGTTAATCGTGATTTCATAAACTCTAATGTTGGATTAAAGAACCACCATATTACAAAGATGGATATGAGGAAGTTTGATGGCAAGGATCCCGTAAGGATACTACAGATGGAGCAATATTTTGATCTCAATAATGTGCAAAACACACAAAAGGTACGCATTACAACTTTACATTTAGAACAAAATACATTTGTATGGTATCGATGGCTTTGCTCCCGTAAAAAAATTGTCACTTGGTCAATTTTTATGGAGGAAATGATAGCACATTATGAGGATACAAAAAGAAACACCTTCTTTAGCCAATTGATAAATCTCAAACAAAAGGGTTTAGTGGCAGAGCACATTGAAGACTTCCAAAAATTGAATATAAGGGTAACTGATATTTCAGAGGAACACAAAATTGATCTCTTCATAGGTACTTTAAAGGATAACATCCAACATGAAGTTTGCATTTTGGAACCTGATTCATTGGAGAAGGCATTCAGGTTGGCAAGAAAAATTGAATGTAAAATTATGGTGACAAGGAAGCCTACCACTCACTTCTATAAAGATGGAAGTGTTGCTACTCCTAGATTTCCACAACCTAAAAGGTTGACACCACAACAATTGGAAGAAAAAAGAGCAAAAGGGCTTTGCTACAATTTTGATAGCAAATACACTAAAAGTCATAAGTGTGCTGAGAAGAAATTATTTTACATAGATTGTGAAGAGGAAGAAGAAAATGAATAAGAAGAGGATATACACCAAGGACCAGCCCTAGAAGAGGAATAAATGAGTCTGACCATATTGTGTAATGCATTGGCAGGAATTAGCACTCCTCAAACTCTCAAGATAGAAGGACATATCAAGAAGAAAAAGGTAATAGTGTTGATGGATTCAGGTAGCACCCATAATTTATTCATGGTAAGGTAGCCGAGGAATTGAATTGTTTCCTATATCCAGCACCAGAATGTAAACTGATTGTTGCAAATGGAGGAACTATAAATTCCTCTGGAAAATTCCATAATATAGAGCTAACCATGGGGGAATATGTATTGAATACTCCAATGCTTTCCATTCCTATGGGAGGTGCTGATGTTGTACTAGGAGTACAATGGTTACAATCTTTGGGGACGGTATCTTTTAATTTTCAAGAACTCTTCTTGATTTTTTTTTCAAAAGGAAAGGAAGTCGAACTATGGGGTATTGCAAGGAAGCTAGGAAAGATAGTAAGCTCTAATGTCATGGCAAAGCTTCTAAAGAAAGAAAAACGAGGTGTAATTGCACAATTATGCTCACTAGAAGTTCCAACATCAAAATCATCTATTTCTGCAGATCTCCAAAAAGTCTTGGACAATCATTCCAAGGTGTTTGAAACTCCCAAAGAGCTCCCACTTATTCCTGATCAAGACCATGCTATTCATTTGATTCTAGGAAGTGTTCCTCCAAGCATCAGGCCTTATAGATATCCTTATCTCCAAAAGAGCTAAATTGAACATATGATTGCAGAAATGTTAGAGGTGGGTATAATTCAACCTAGTCAAAGTTCTTTCTATGCTCCTGTAGTATTGGTACACAAGAAGGATGGATCATGGCGCATGTGTCTGGATTATAGGGAGCTCAATAAGCTCACCATTAAAGATAAATTTCCCATTCCTGTGATTGATGAATTATTGGATGAACTACATAGACCAATTTATTTTACCAAGTTGGATCTTTGTTCAGGATATCATCAAATTAGAATGAAGACTGAAGATATTCTGAAAACAACATTTCAAACTCAGGAGGGTCATTATGAATTTTTGGTCATGCCTTTTGGCCTTACCGATGCACCTTCTACATTTCAAGGGTTGCTGAATTCCATTTTCAAACCCTTCCTTAGAAAATCTGTGTTAATATTTTTTGATGATATACTAATATACAATAGGTCTTGGAACGATCATGTTCAACATGTTGACAGGGTGCTCAAACTATTGCAAGAGAAACATTATATGCAAAAACATCCAAATGTTTCTTTGGAGTACAAGAGGTGGAATATCTAGGTCATATTGTATCTCACGAGGGTGTTAAGGTAGACCCTAACAAAATTAAAGCCATTAAGGAATGGAATTCCCCACAACCATAACGCAGTTGTGAGGATTTCTCGGGTTAACAGGGTATTAATGCAAGTTTGTTAAAAATTATGGGAGAATAGCAGCACCTCTAACAACATTATTGAAGAAAGATGCATTTTCATGGACTCCTGAAGCAACTAAGGCCTTTGAACATCTTAAAGAGGTAATGTTCCTAGCACCGGTATTAGCTATGCCAGACTTCCCAAAAAACTTTATTGTGGAATGTGATGCCTCAGGAAATGGAATTGGTGTTGTTTTAATGCAAGAAGGAAGACCCATTGCTTTTTAAAGTCGTCCAATAAAGGGAAAATATTTACAGAAACCTATTTATCAGAAGGAAATGTTAACAATACTTCATGCACTAAAGAAATGGCGAACTTACCTAATGGGAAGACACTTCAAGGTAAAAATTAATCATGATAGTCTTAAACACTTTTTGGAACAAAGACTATCTTCATAAGAGCAACAAAAATGTGTCACAAAGATGTTGGGTTATGACTTTGAAATGATCTACAAAAAAGGGAAGTTAAATGTTGTTGCATATGCACTCTCAAGAAAGAATGAAGAGGTGGAAGCATTGCTTTGTGCCATTTCTATTATCCAACCAGATTGGATAACCGAAGCGAGAGATGAATGGAAGAAGGACGAAGAAGTGTGGACACTCATTCAAAAGTTGCAGCAAGACCCTAATAAATCGGATACATTTAGTTGGAAAAATGATTCCTTATGGTACAAAGATCGCTTATATATTTGTAAGAATTCCCAACTAAAACAAAATATTCTTTTAGAATTGCACACTTCTCCTTTACGTGGACACTCAGGATTTTTAAAAACTTACCACAGGGTGAAGAAAGAATTCTTTTGGGATGGCCTTAAATCTAATATTCGAAATTTTGTGGCAGAATGTTTGGTTTGCTAGCAGAATAAAGTTGAGACAATTAAGACCCCGGGTCCTCTACAACCTTTATCCATTCCAAGTCAACGTTGGGAGGAGATTTCAATGGATTTTATCACAGGTTTACCTAAGTCCGAAGGAAAGAGTGTCATCATGGTGGTAGTTGATAGACTTACCAAGTATGCACACTTTTGTGCATTATCTCATACATTTAAAGTAAGTACAGTTGCTACTATATTTATGGACACAATTCAAAAGCTACATGGGAAAGCAAGGGTTATTGTGAGTGACAAAGATCACATTTTTACTAGAAATTTTTGGACGGAGTTATTTTCTTGTTTGGGTACTCAATTAGCTCATAGCTCATCTTATCATCCTCAATCCAATGGTCAAATTGAGATATTAAATAAATGTTTGGAAGGATATCTTCTTTGTTTTGTATCTGATAAACAAACACAATGGGTCAAGTGTTACCTCTCGATGAATGGTGGTATAACACTTCCTTCCATACTGCAGCAAAAATGACCCCATTTATGGCACTTTATGGATATCATCCACCATCCATCACATCCTCTTTAAGAGAAAATTCGAAGGTTCAAGTAGTGGAAGATCACATCGAGCATCAACAAGAAGTTCTCCAACTCTTAAAGGATAACCTGAATTTGGCACAAAATCGAATGAAAGAACACGCAGATCATCATCGCAGCGAGAGAAGTTTTGATGTAGGAGACTGGGTATTTTTACGACTGCAACCATACAAACAAATGTCCCTTAAGAAAGCTAAGAAGGATAACAAATTATCTCCAAAGTACTATGGTCCTTACAAGTTGTTGCAAAATATTGGTACTATGGCATACAAATTGGAGCTTCCTGCTTCTTCATGAGTGCATCTAGTTTTCCATGTTTCATGCTTAAAGAAGGTTATAGGTGAAAATCTTCCAGTTCAAACAATATTTCTAGAACTTGATGAGGAAGGAAAAATCATATTGGAACCTGAAGTGGTCACTGAAACAAGAACTCGCTTGACTACGAAATCGATCGATTTCGGAGTATCTCATCGAAGTGGAAGAAGTTACCTTTGAAGATTCTACATGGGAGGATGAGAACTTTATACAGAAGCACCCATAGCTACTCAAGCATTGAGGACACCACTTTTTTGAAGGAGAGGGGCATGTTAGGTCCCTATATTACTACTATAGTCCCTTATTGTTGTTATTGTACCCCTATAACCCCCATAGTGTTATTATTATGCCCTTAAATTATTATTGTTAGGTAGGCTAGGATTATATTATGGCCCCACTAGGATTACATTGTGACCCCATGGACTCCTATATATAGAAATAAGGTTTTGTAATTTGTATCATCATGGAATTGTTCATTCATGTAATGTATTGGAGGTTGCCCCCTCGAAGTGGCTTATTTCTAAGGCATTGGTATCTCTTTTCTTATATTTTTGGAGTTGTTTTCCCAACATATAAGAAAGGTAAGCATGGAACTAAACAAAAATCTAAATTTATTGACCTTGACAGTGAAAATGAAGATGAGGAGAGGGTTACAAGCATCCTGCTCCAAAGCAAGGATGTTGAGATCAAAGATCTAGAAAGGTTCCTAGGCATGGAAATTTATAACATTGAGTATTATAAGAATGAAAACAGGTAGTTGAAGAAGAAAAAAGGGATCTTGACCTCCAAAAGAAGATGACCAAGCACTATGCATTGAAAAATCAATTTGCAAGGGCCAAGATCAAAATATCCCTTGCCGAAATTCAATCACTCAAGGAGGAAAAAGACCAATCAAACCTTGGAGTTCTTGTTGAAGCTTCTCTATAGGCCTGCCAAACCCCATGAGGAAGATATCTACAAATTTTGAGAACTTTTTGAAATTTTTTGGTTTTTTTGCTAATTTTAAGGCCTAAAGGCGCAACACCCTTGGCGCTATGCTTTTCCCTCAGGCACGCTCAGGTGGAAAAATTTACATTTTTGGAATCGTTAGCACAAGTACAGCATGCTCACTAAATTTCAGAGCATTTGGAGCATTTTTGGTCCCTCAAAAGGCTCAAAAACACCCCAAATTTCACCTTTCTACCATGTTTTCAGGGTTGGCGCTGACCCTATCACAACCTTGGGAGATTTACTTTTTGAATAGGTTAGTTGAGCCCAATAATAAAAACAAGGATATTTCTAGAAAGTAGACTCAATAGGCTTTCCAACGAGCCATCACAGAGCCAATTCCAACATCAGGAAGTCCATCAAAACTTGGCTGGAAGTGGACACAATTTTATTGTGCAAGCACTGTGCTTTCAGACCTTTGAAGCTGCCCTCTTGCAAGAAAGTCAAAAAAACACACTGGAGGATATTTTATAGTTTTTTTGGGCAAATCACTCCAGATTTGTTTAAGGAGTTATGTTTAGGTTATCTTTCATTTATTGCAATAGTTATTGTGTGCCTTGGGCCTTGCATGGCCTATTTGGACATAAATGACATTTATGGTGTATTTATGGTTTCTAGAAGCCTCTTAGGGTTTCCACCTCCTCATTTTCTGATTAAATAGAGCCTTGAGGCCTTATTTTAATTTTTGGTTGGTTCTTGAGCATAATATGATATAGACTCCGAGTTTATTTGTGAAATTGGCTTTGGTGACTTGTGATGACTTTGGACTGAGCAACTGTGGATTGAGCTCATTCTTAGGATTCATAAAGCTTTTCTGAATGGTGATGTATTCCACCTTTGTACATTTTTTCTTTAGTTCTCATTATGTTTCTCTGATCATGGGATAGAAATATTAGAGTAGGATATGTCTTTTTGGCACCCTACTTTGACTGTATCCTTTGATCTTTATGTTTTCTTCCTTGAAGTCTAACTAATGAATTATTAAGTGCTATTTAGTTTTACTGAGATGTTATGCTGAAAATATAATTGATTGCAACTAAGTTTCAAAGCATCCCTAACGTCTCTCTATGTTTACTCATCCGTTGCTCTAAGGTCTGCTTAGTATTGTTTGGTTGAAGAATCCTTCATTGCTCTTCAAGTTTTTACTATGCTAATCATGCTGAAAGCTTTTCCTTGTTATTAGTTTGTTAAAGGATCCTTGATTTCCTCTTAAATACCATATTCACTCCTCCATGTTCATTTCACTCACTCAAAACCTACTTAGATCCATTTGGCCTTGTTTACTAGCCCTATGAAACACCCTTGAACTATTTTTGCACTCTTCAGAATCTTTTCAGACTCCACATCCCAATGGATTGATCCTCTCTTACTCTACCTATTCTTCTTGACAACCTACCCAACCAAAACAACAAATAAAACCTAATCCCTATAACTATCCTAAAATCAAAACCTAAAAGCTATCAAGTTAAAAAAATTTACAAGAAAACATTAGAGAGAGCCCTCTCTGAGTCTAGGAAGGCTAGGTCCTAGGACTCCAAAGATTGGTTTGATGTTGCCCCTGTTCATTTTTTCTTTCCAATCTCCAGATTATGGGGACCTACCATATTCTAGACTAGGATCTTGGCTCTTGTTTGAGTCCATAGAGTGCTTTCTTAAATTTGTAGACTTTATCTTCATGACCTTCAACTTCATAAAATAGAGGTTTTTGCACATAGATTTACTCTTCTACAATGCCATTCAATAAGGATGATTTCACATAAATTTGATACACTTCCCACTTCTTCGTAGTTGTTTTTTCCAAGATTTCTCTTACAATATGCAATATGGCTACGAGAGAAATATTTTCTCCAAAGTTTATTCTTGGTTTCTGCGAGAACCCTTTTGCTAGAATCCATGCTTTAAATATTTCAATCTCTCTTTTTTCATTCAACTTCATCTTGTACACCTATTTCACACCAATGAGATTATTATCTTTAGGTAATTCTACCAAATCCAAAGTATCATTCTTCTCTATAGAATCTATTTCTTCATCCATAGCTTGCAACCAATTCTCATCTTTTATAGCTTCTTCAAATGTTGAAGGTTGAAATGAAAATACTGCAAAATTTGAACTGACATCCAAATTATCATAAATATCTCGCAAACTTCTTATTTTTGTCTTACCATTGCTTGATTAATCACCTCACTTATTGTTGGGAGTATATTTTGATATGTTGATCTACTTAAACATCCATGTTGTTCACAAAATATTGGAGTCCTTATTGGCATAACTATGTTTGGTGTCTTCTTTTCTGATCCTTGTTGCAAATTTTCTGCTACATCTTCTTCTTCTAAGAGTGGTACTCTTGCATTAACTATTTTGTCTACAATCCCATTAAATCAATCTTGCTCTTTTAACACCACATCTTCACTGATTATAGTATTTTTGGTGATAGGGTTATATATATATATATATATATATATATATATATATATATGCTTTTGAATTCTCACTATAACTAGTATATACACATTTTTCACTTTTATCATATAACTTTCCTCTTAGGTATTTAGGTGCATGTGCATATGCTACACATCTAAACACTCTCAAATGAGATACACTACAACACATATCTGACCATGTTTCTTTCAAAACTTTTTTGATCATGCTCTTTGTAGGAGATCTATTTATCACATATACAACGCATGCAACTACTTCTACCCAATACTTATTTGACAAGTTTCTTCCTTTCAATATGATTATTTCCATGTTGATAGTTAGCCTATTCTTTCTCTTTGTCATACACCATTCTGTTATGGTGTGTATCTAGTTGTAAATTGCCTTATGATTCCATGGTGTTTGTAGTAAGCATGAAATTCCTTCAAATCATATTCTCCACCATGTTATGACCTCAATACTTTGATATGACAATCACTTTGGTTCTCTAGTAGGGCTTTGAATTCTTTGAGTCATTCAAAAGTCTCAGACTTCTACTTTAGAAAATAAATCCATGTATTTTTTTGAAAATAATCAATAAATGTGAGTAAGTAAAAACTTCCACCAATCAAATTTGTCTACATGGGTCCACACATGTCTATATGAACTAGCTCTAATGGTTGCTTTGCTATGTATGAAACTCCTTTTTGAAAACTTCATGGTGTTTCTTTCCCAAGATACAAAAATCACAAGTACTAGATGGTTATTTGATGGTAGGTAATCCACTTACCATATGTTTCTGATGCAACAATAAAAACTTAGAGAATGAAAATGTACAAACCGAAAGTACCATAACTAATAATCATCAAAACATGCAAGAGTAAAAGAAATGACATGATTTCTATAATTCATGATAAAAGGAAACCATTTGTTCCTCATCATCTACACCTTCACTATCAATTTCTTGCTTGGAGGCTTGTCATATATAACACAATCTTGTCCCTAAAAAATAACTTTGTATCCTTTTTGCAATAATTGACCAACACTTATCAAATTCTATTTTAAACTAGGAACATAATATACCTATGAAATGGTCATAGACTCCCCTTGCTTGGTTATAGTGTTGACCACTCCTTTTCCATCTAAATCCACAGTATTTTCAGTCATAAATTTTAACTTTGTTTGACATATTAATCCATATTTGCAACCATATTCTTGTTGCTAGTCATGTGGTTACTACAACCACTATCTAATAACCAAACATTATCAGAAGTTCCGCTCATGGTATGGAAAGCTAGGAACATCGAGTCATTATTTTTCATAATTACGTTAGTTCTATGCTTTCCTTGGTCAACTATCCTCTTCCTATAATCACGTGCACAGTGACCAAATTTATTACAATAATAACATCTCACCTTTGATATATCGACTCATTGATTGTTGTTGAAGCTTTTTCTATTTCTTCCACTTTATTTCTTATCTTATGGAATGATAAGATATAATTTAATTTAGTAAATCCACTGGTTTTTTATAAATTACACACTCTGAAATCGTTAACTTTGTGAAAGAAATGATCGTGGGAGATATGGTTGTAGTACGAAGCATTGTCAGGAGATAGAGATCATTGGAGCTAGCAATTGGAGGGACTCATGGACCCTCTTGACTTTAATCTCTGTAAAAACATTGTCATCTATGGAGACCATTCCCAAGTAACCTATGACACATTCATTAGTGATCGCTACTCAAGATACGCACAACACACAATGGATTTTCCTTCCATTGATCATCATGTCCACAATACACAATGTGTCCATATGTCCATGTTAATTTCCTCCCAAGAAACCAATCCTCATATGTTTTTCATCAATCAAACAAAAAATAATATCATAACATACATCCATATTTGCATGTGCATTTGATCCGAGTAAATTTCGCTACCCTTTAAACCAAGACCTTTTACTTTGGCTGATGTGTTAGAATTGCATCAAAGCATTAATGAACATAAAAGAACATATATGCATGGTTTAAAGAAGAGGAACATAACAAGCATTAGCAACATAATATATTGATAATGAAGTTCATCCATGAGGGACTATGTCTCCGGGCCTCAGTATCAAGATGGTATAGGTTGTTCCATTAAGTGTTGTAAATAGTGAATATGTACATGGATGGTGTTTTCTTTGTCATACAAGGAAAATTCCCTCACATAGGAGTGGCTGGATCTCTCCACGAGATGTTCTGCTACAACAACTCTCACTCTAAAAAAGGACTCCTATCAGAATGCCAATTTCACATGGATGATGACTTATAGTATCCCACCGAACATGGCAACAAATGGATCTCAATCAAACATACATGGTGAAAATGAGTATCCTTCCAACATGGGAACATAGTGATCTCAAACATAAATAAGATAAATCCATGATAGAAATTACATCTCACATCAAAAACAAAACAAGATCAACAGGGATCTATACAAAACAATGCATCTCATAGAAAAGAGACAAATAAGTATATGGATCATACTGCATATACCTCACATCTCGGAGCTATCTGAAGAAAAGTGTTAGTATGAATCTTTTGTCGAAGTGTACGAAAAAAGACCACTTTAGCTACGCATAACTAATAGCCCTAACATCAAAAGTGGCTGCCAATATCTTCAGATCCGCAGTTAGTTGATCAAGACAAGAGCTGCAAAAAACCAGATCTATGCATAGAAAGACATTAAGCAGTAAAAATAAGGGTTTGCTCCATATATCCAATAGACAAGACAAGAACAATTTTTGAAAGAATTTTTTGTATTAAGGGCACCTGGAAGGAAAACAAGAAGATGTTTCCAATTCTCCTCAATGGGATGGGTTCTTGGAAGTCCTCAGCACTTCAGATCTAGCATTTCTCTCTCCTGTTGGTGTAGAAAACCCAGACAAAGATAGAACTCAAAGGGAGCTCACACAGCAAATAATGGAAAATATGACAATGATAATGGCTCAAAGTCGGACCAAGAGTTTAGATCCAAAGCGATCTAATAGGCAACAAAAGGTGAAGAATGGTAGGAAAAAACCTCCTATTTATAACAAAATATTGGGTCATTCTAGATCTTGGTGCATGATTAAAATAACATTAACCAAATCTAGATCCACCTTTTATGGAATATTTTATTATATTTGTTGGAGGGAAAAAGTATTTGACTTGGGTCAAATCCCTTTATTGTGAATAATAAATAAATAAATGATTTATTTATCATTTTAAGGAGGTGGTTAAAATATAATCAAATAAATAATGATTTATTTAATTATTTATGGGTGATTTAGTCATATTTAACAAGGAATATTATTTAAATAATGTTTAAATAATTATTCCTAGAAAATAATAAGATAAATAAAGATTTATCTAATTAATTTCTTTGTTTTGGGTTAAACATGACTAGGAAAATCAAACAAATATAGGTTTGTTTAATATTTCCTTTTGGGGTTTCCTGTTTAGACCATAAACAACCTAATAAATGCGTTTTATTAAGTTATTTTACATAGTGAAAGCAATTTTACTTAGGGTAAAATTGGTCTTACGTGGTGTACTTAGGTCCATCTAATGATAGTAGGTTAGATGACCAAAAAATGGTGTAACAGATTGCCCCCCAGCGTGCGAGTGTTAGGAGCAAATCGTATGACCGAAGTACGTTGTAAGAACTCAATCACCAGACATCAAAAGGGAAGTCGGAGAGAGAGATGTAAGGTAGACTAGTGTGCTGAAGAACTAGACCCTGAGGAGACGAGACTTACAGGTGCAACAAGTCTCTTTTTATGAGAGGGTACCTGTGCTAAAGGCGGTGTGGGAGGCATACCCATGCCCGCCGAGACAAAGTACAAAAGAATAGTGTGTCCAGTAAACAAGGGACCGAACCATAAAGTACAACCGGCATAAACATGAGCCAGATAGAAATACAATGAAGGATCCCACATACATGCTGTGCCTGGGATAACAGCTAGGAATTATACAATAATATCTGAGTACATGAGATACAAATACAACCCAAATGCCCCCTGAAAATGGGGAAGGGCTCACAAAATCTGACTGATACATGCAAATCAAAGAGGCGATGCAAGCAGCTAAGGCCGACATCATCAAATATATGGAGCTGCATCAAAGGTTGTAATGAAGAGGTCATCCGGGCATGTGGGGGGCTACTTGCAGGGCCACCCTCTCATGAGGGCTGAGACATCTCACACACACCCGGGAATCACCAAGAGCTGCTGTTGCATCACTGAACCATCAAGTATACGGATCTCGATCATGCTGAAAGGAGCTGGAGCGGAGAAACAATCAAGTCAAAGGGTAATGAGAAAGCCCTTTGCTTGATCCGAGGTACCGAACAAGAGTGGAAGCTGGAACCAAGGTACACCGCCCTCTAGACCGGTCTTCTGGAATGAATGAGCTGATGTCAACAGAAGGAGGTCTGCCATAGGTGAGGCAATGAGAGATCCTCGAAAAAGGTGCGAGAGAAAATAGTCGAGCGACTGATAGACTAATACCAATGATGATGGTGAAATGGAGGGGACTGAGTAGCGAATGGACGAATTCCCTTGTTAGAGCATAAAGGGCATGAATGACATGGCAGCGATTGACACAATATCATGAGGGATAGGGGACAATGGGACTGAAAGCCATAATGTGCGACACAAGAGAGGGATCAAGCGATGAAGGATGGAGGACTATAGCGGGGTACAAAGGGACTCGGGATAGACTCCGTGAATGCGATGATGACTCAACTTGGATGCTCTAAACAAGGGTGACTCGATGGTGTTGCCACACAGAAAAGAGCCCATGGGGGACCCGAAAAACATGAGTACAAACTGATATCTCATGACGAAAATCGACACGAACAAAGACAAGTATGGGGGCAAAGTGGTGTCCCAAGTACAGGTGTTGTAAGTGAGGAAATTCGATTTTTGGGGGGAGGTGAAGTGACCCTTCGGGGACCAAATGTGTCCTGGTGAAGTGTCAAGGTATGAAAACGAAAAATATGATGGCTATCTAAGAAAATAAAACATGCATTTCAGAAGGGAAATGCTAAGGGTAATATTTCTTAAGATAGAGTGCATTGCGAGGATTAGGAAGGGGATTTCCTTCGAAGTCCTCTAAGAGGTATGCCCCCTTACCGAGATCCTTACTGATGATGTAAGGGCCTAGCCATAATGAGTCGAACTTCCCATGACCAAGGACATCATGGGCCTGGTCATATACTAGAACAAGGTCGCCTTCGTGAAAAGTACGAGGCTGGACTTTTCTGTCATACTGAGCTTTGGTGCGTTTCTTGGCCGCTTCCATGGTTTGCAATGCAACACAACGGTCTTCGGAGGTGCGCTCAAGCATGATAAGTCATTTTTCTAGAGGTTGGGTGTCAGGGAGGAGTTCAACGACCAGATGCAAGGAAGGGATTTCACACTCGATTGGTAAGACTACCTCCTCTCCAAAAACGAGGTGGAAAGGAGTAAACCCGGTGGCGGTTTTTACAGAAGTTCGATAGGCCCACAAAGCAGGGAAGAGCATAAGATGCCAGTTGGTTTTGTGCTTATTCACCGTTCGTTGAAGCATGATCTTGAGGATATTGTTGACTGCTTCAACTTGGCCATTACCTTGGGGGTAATAGGAGGAGGAATATTGGTGCTCAAAACCCAATAGTGAGGATAGCTCACACCATATCTCATCTTCAAAATTTCGGCCATGGTTAGAGACCAGTTGTTTCGAAACTCCGAATCAAGCGATAACGTGATTAAAGAAAAATAGGGCTGCAGTAGCTGCCATGTTGTTAAATGTTGGCATAGCCTCGACCCATTTTGTGAAATAGTCAACCGCCACGATGATATATTTATAGTTACCAACGGATGGCGGGCGACACTCCATAAAGTCGATGGCCCATTTACAAAAGGGACCAGTTGTGACGACAGGATGGAGGGGAGCTGGGGGAGCTCATGCCTTAGGTGCGAAATGTTGGCAGTTGGAGCAGTGTTTGACTGCTTCAATGCAATCACTGAAGAGGGAAGGCCAAAAATACCCAGCGCGCATGACTTTCTGAGCAGTAGCAAGGCTGGAGAGGTGGACACCGCAAGCGCCGCTATGGCAAGCATTGAGGACCTGTTCAGCTTCAGCGTGTGTGAGACAACGACGAAGGACAGTATCTATACCGCGACGATAGAGGTCGTCACCGATAAGAAGGTAGCGGGGGGCCTGGTGTCGGATACATCGTCGAGCGTCACGATCAAGGTGAAAGGTGAACTTTTGGGTTCGCAGGTAAGTGAGGATATCACCGTACCAAGGATCGTCCGAAGTAATGGCGAATAAGTGCTCATCAGGAAAATCATCATTAACTGGGGGGTCCTGCGTTCTAGTAGGTAATTCAGAAATGAGTTCAGCGAGGGCTAAACCTTTCTTACTTTTTGGTGTGACAAATTCGAGGTCGAATTCTTGAAGGATGATGACCCAACAGGCATACTTCCCAGTGAGGATGCGGCGACTCAATAGGAAAGCCATGGGGTTGGAATTAGTCACAACCTTGGTGGAACGCATGAGGATGTAATGACGAAGTTTTTGGACCGAGAACATGACAGCCAGCACTAGTTTTTCTTCGTGTGAGTAGGAAACTGGGGGTCCTAAGAGGTTCTTACTGACGTAGTAGATCACATGCTCAATACCGTTGTCATCTTCCTGGATAAGAACTCCAGCGACCGAATAGGTGGAAGCGGAGATGTACAGGATAAAGTCCCTATCAAAGTCGGGAGGGCGGATCAAGGGAGAGGATGTGAGAGCCTGCTTGAGGGCATCGAAAGACTCATGAGAATAGGTATCCCATACAAATGGGATGTTATATCGGAGGAGTCTAAGGAACCCATGTGCGGTGGTGGCATAGTCAGGAACGAACCGTCGAAGAAAATTAGCTTTGCCTTGGAGACTTTGTAGCTGGTGTAAGGTATGCGGAATGGGAAGTTCAAGAATGGCTTGAACTTTCAAAGGGTCAAGAGTGATACCGTCCTTAGACACTATGAAGCTGAGGAGACGGCCGGCGGGAACGCAGAAGACACATTTCAACGGATTAAAACGGATATTATACTTGCGACATCGGAGAAAGATGGTACGCAGATCGTGAAGGTGTTGCGCCCGATGCTTAGAACGCGCAGTGAGGTCATCCAAATAGGCAAGGATAATATGAGCTAAGTCATGGAAACAATAAGACATGGCCCGTTGAAAAGTGGTGCCGACGTTTTTAAGGCCAAATGGCATGACCGGGTAAGCGAAAGTTCCCCATGGACTGATGAACGCGGTTTTAAGTTGATCAGCAGGACGGATGACAATTTGGTTGTATCCGGAGAAACCATCCATAAAGGATAGAACCTCATGCCCCGCACACTCATCATTGATTTGGTCAATAAATGGTGTGGGGAAGTTGTCTTTGGGACAAGCTTTGTTCAAGTCGCGAAAGTCCGTGCAGACACGGATGGTGCCTGGTTTCTTGAGGATGGGAACTGGGTTGGACACCCAAGTGGTATATTCAATGGGATAAATGAAACCCACCTGCTTGAGCTTATCGATTTCGGCTTTGATAGCATCACGTCTGGAAGGATTAATGGGTCTCAACTTTTGACGGACTGGGTTGGCGTCGGGCCATGTGTCGATATGATGTTCGACAATGGTGGGATCGAGTCCGGGCATTTCGGAGTAGTACCAGGTGAAAATATCGTTGAATTATTTGAAAAGCTTAGTGTAAGCTTCAATTTCTTTCGGAGTGCATTGGGCACCCAAGGTGATATATTCTTCGATTCCCAGTTTGCCTGAAATGTCAATTTTAATGGTAGGAGAGATATTGGCCATGTTTCCTTCTTTGAAAGCATCAGGTGCAGGGATGGGATTTTTGAACCAATCGACTGCATTAGGAATGAAGTCTTTAGTTTCCACAACATATTGGTCATGGGACTGTTGTGGGAGGAAGTATGCGCGATGGTGCATATCATCCCACAGGAAGTCAGGGTTGGTCATGGCTTCGATAATGTCTTCATCGGACTGGAAGATTGGAAGACTGGAGGACGGAGGATCACCCGATGATGTAGTAATGTTCGACTAGTCCTCTTGCGGAGAAGGGCTCATATGCACAACGTCAGTAGAGCCAAGGTCTACTGGGGAGGAACCGAGAGTGTCCGCAGGGAGGAGGTTAGGTGAATCATCTCTCGGGGAGGACGATAGGTAGAAGATGGTGGTGGAAGGCTCCGTCGTGTTGACCACGGGAAGAGGAATGTGAATGGGAGTAGGAAGATCCTCTGGTCCTACCAAAGTAGAACTCGAAAACAAGTGAGAAGGGAGCTTGTCAGGTGGAGCCTTGAATTGGCGGTATGTGTCTAAGGAGGAACGATACTCGTCAAGGCGGGAACAGAGGTGGGTGTAATGGCCATGGAAATCGCACAAAGCACAAGGGTGATTTGTGCGTAAGGTTTTGAGTTTCGGGATAGAATCCGAGATAGTGACGTAGACTTTGGGGATATCAGATTCGGGAAACGTCTCGTTGAGCAGGATCTTGAGGTGCGGAAATTCAGGACACTTATGGGTGGCGTGACCGACAATATCGCACAAAGCGCACTGGATAGCGCGCTTTGGCGGTCGAGGAGGGGTAGGGTTCATCGGGGCGGCTTGGTCCTGATTGGTTGCCCCCTTGCGAGCTTTGCCTTTCTTTCCTGGAGCTATCACCACAGGGGTAGGGTCCTGGGGAGGTGCGGGGGGCATGGTGGCAACGGAGGAAGCGAGGGGGGCCGGTTGAACCGGTGTCAAAGTGAGATAGGGTTTGGGGTGACCAGGTGGGGTAGCGGCTGGAGGGTCAAGGTACCAGACGGGTATGCCCAGGGTCAGGTTAGGGAGAGAGAGGGTGGCCATGACAGGGACCGTATAGACTCTGGGAGGGGGAGCCAGGAAAGGTATCTGACCAGCGGGATAATGACCAGGAGGGATGGCTCCAAGTTGGTTGAGGCCTGGGGGAACCGACCCGGGGGGATAGAGGGGTTCAGGGATACCAGCTATAGGAGGAGGGCCAGAAGGAGGAGGTCCGGCTAGCTGAGATGAATGGCTAGGAGCTGATTGCAGTGGGCGAGGTTGAGTCTGAGGTTGCTGACTAGCTGAAGCGGGTTGCTTAAGGGCAGCCCGAGACGATTGCATCATGCAAACATTCGATAAGCTGGGATCAGAGATATGAGGAGGAGGGAGACCAGGGAAAGTTCCAAGCAGGGAGGAGTCTTTGTAGACGCCAGGGGAAACACTGGTCATGGAATCGACAGTTTGCTTATTGGCTACAGAAGAGATGGTCGTCTCTGGGGAGGTCTGAGACGGTGGCTCATGATAAGTCAATTGGTCGATGGTGACTATCTTTCCATTGTGAGGAAAATACATCTTGCGAAAAACCGCGGATGGGACAGCAGACATGGCATAGGTGTAGCTTTTCCCCAATAGAATGTTGTAGTCTAGAGGGGCGTCGATGACTTCGACGTCAACGCAAACAGTCTTACCGGCAAGGGTGATAGGACAATTACGAAAAAGGCCAATGGGCTGGGAGGTGTGGCTATCCCACGCTCGAAGGGTGATCGTGGAAGGGGCCAACTCAGGAGATCCGAGTTGCTTCCAAACCGAAGTGGACATCACACAGGTGGATGCCCCCTCATCAATTATACATCGAGAAACGTTGGCATTCCAGATTTTGACTGGGATTTGGAAGGCGACGGAAGCAGGAAGAGGAGGATGGTCTGATTGAGGGGCGTCGAAAAAAATCATTTGGTTATCAGCAGGATCTACAGTGCCCATGGCAGATAGCAGCGCCTTCTTTTGGGAAGGGCACGACTGGAGGAGTTCCAATGTGGAAATGGCAGCAGGAGATTGCGCCAAATCATCTACTAAGCTATACGAATGAGCAACTCGACTAGAAGCAGCATTTCAACGTAACGGTCCTTTAGGAATCTTAGTATGAACCTCAACTTTGGGTTGAGGGATATGTAAGGGATCATTGGATGTCGAAAGAGGCTCTGTAGAACCAGAAGAAGGGGACTCGGGGGCAGAATGAGCGGAAGGCTTGGGGTACTGGCGAGACCGAGTTTGAAGGTGAAGGTCGATGGTTGGGGATGGATCAGAGTTCATCATGAGGATCTGGTAATCGGAGGAACCAGAAGGGGAAGGTTGAGTGGCGACCTGTCCATCAGGTGGTTGGGTAGCCACGAATCCTTGCTGAGGGAAAGGGTCAGTAAACACAGCTGGTTGAGTAGTGGTCACATTAGGGGGAGCATGAGGGGAGGTATGTTTTCCTCACAATGTGGCTTGAGACTCCCACATCTGCCGCATCTGTGGTAAGAGGGGAAAATTGTGGGTGTAATGACTGTAAACACCACAACACAAACAAGGCTTATTTGTGCGAAGAGGCCGTTCCAGCTTGGGTTGAGTGCCCTGTTGCTGGTTAGCAGTGTTAGGGTCAAGACCTTGAGGATTGGGTCCATGAGTACCAGGGGCAGATTGATTTGGATTGCCTCTCCGCCTTCTTTGAGAAGGGGGATTAGTCGCGCCCTGCTATGCAAAGACTTGCTTGGGAGGGGGCTGTAGGTGCTGTTGCGGGGGCGGAGGAGGCAAGGGAGGTGGAAGCGTATATGCTGGAGGAGTTGGCGCACCAGGCTGCGGATAAGGATAATGGTTAGGTTGGGCAACATTGAGGTAAGCAGGAGGTTGGGAAAAAGGATGAGGCATGCCGTATCCTAGATACATGCTACCTGGAGGGGGAAAAGTGCTAGAGGTGCTGGCCCCCCCCGGAGGGAGACCATAGCCCATAGGAGGTTGAGCATACGGATGAGAAAGGGCTCCAACAATACCGTCGGCAGAATGAGATGCCCCCGGGGCATTAGCACCACCAGGCCTGGGGAGGTCAGGAAGGACGGTATAAACATAACCAGACTGAGCGTAGATCAGGTCATATTTCAAGGCTACTTGGAGGGCGGCTTCTTCGGTTTGAGGGAAATGGGAGGCGACATCTTTGCCAATGGGAGGTAAGAGAGTGCGAAGGAACCAGTCCATATAAACCCGATCTTCGAAGGGGGTTCTCGACATAAGCTCTGTCTTCTTCGCCATTCCTAGACATGAGTGTAAAGGCGGGTCGAAGAGGTTTGCTTGAAAGAAGTCAAAAGCTCTGTACCAGTATCGTATCAGAGAGGGAGCTGGAAATAAGATAAAAAGGCTTCGGCAATGGTCGCAAAGGTGGTATGGGAAGAGGTGGCTTGGTCAACATACCATTTAGAAGCTTCACCCGTAAGCGTGCGTTGGAACAACCGAAGACGGATGGAATCATCGGTAATGGAATTGGAGGAACACCACATGTGGAAAGATCGGACATGGTTGGTTGGATCTTCTCCAACAAGGCCTTCGAACTTAGGGATATCGGAGGGGATCTTGGTTGGCATACCAGGCCAACCAACATCATGGTGGATAGGGTCATTAATCAACTGATTGAAATCGAGGAGGCTGAGGCCTGCCATGTACGGGAGCAAAGGTGCAGCTGAGGTAGTTCCTGTGGTGGTTCCGCTAGTAGTAGTCCCGGCATTAGGGCCGGGATTACCGCTAGCATTAGGCCCTGGACCAAACATAGTGAAGGTGATAAGGGGAGAACCAAAAGTAGAAGGAGAACCCAATGAATCAGAATAGGAGTCGGAGTGCGGACTCGGAGGAGGACTAACTCGACGACGACGGGAAGGAGTAGGTCGATCGACCGGAAACTGAGGGTGAAGGCCAAGAAGTCTCCGGGATGTGCGCCTTGGGGGCGCAATTGTGACAACACAAACACGGCATGAGGGGAAGAAGAATGACCATCAAAGGCAGGGAGGTGCAGAATCAAGTGATTACAATGTCAAAACAAGGGCAGAAAGGTGCAGTGTCAAATGATTTTAAAGTCTTTGCCCGGCGGTGTAAACCGGGCTCTTCTTCGCTTAGGGTGAGTGTGTGGAGTGCGTTAATTTTAATTTTTAAACCCTTTTCGTTTTGAGAGCAAGAGAAAAATTGAGTTGCTTAACTGAAAATAATGCTGCAAAAAACAGTATATAATGCTGAAAATAACAGAAAATTAACAGCTACTAGTGCATCGATCCAACCCAAGAAGGCAGGTCTCTCAAAACTAATCTAAAAGAGGAAAAAAAATCTATTCAAAACACACTAAAAATAGGCCAATATATCTAGGGTCAAAAGGGACAGGGATCTAAAGGAGAAAGCTGCTGAAAAGAGGTGCAGATCACAGCCAAGAGGCATAGGCAAGGTGGCTGGAAAAAAGGAGGAAATCAGCAAAAAGCAGAAGGGGAAAGGAGGAGGCCCTAAAGGTAGATCCAAACAAATCTTCAGGAGGTGATTTGAAAGGGAGGAGAGCTGATTAAAAGGGATCTGAAAAGGAGGTATCAGATCTGGAAAAGGGGCGGCTGAAACTCTGAAAACAGACACCTGAAACAGTTAAAACTCTTCCACCAAAAGTGGAGGGTACTGAAGCCCTAGGGGGCTATGTTCCCACTTAGATGAGAAAAACAGATCAGAAAGAGGTCGAAACGGGCTGAGACAGAGGCTGGAAAACCCTGACAGAACCTTCAGAAAAACCCATAAAAATTGCGGAAAAAGAGCAGAAAAATTGGCAGGTCGCAGGTTCTGACCTGTTTTCTGTGCAGGTCGCAGATACTGGGCTGAAAAGTGTGACCTGGAGGTCCAGGTCGTAGGTTTTGGGCTGAAAAGTGCGACCTGAAGCTCCGGGTCTCCCGGCGGCAGATTTCCGGAAAAGTTGTCGTCTTAGTTGCGGCTGATGTCTGTCACCTACGCAATAGGGCCAGAAACACGTGGAAGTTATAAATTTTAATGTTTTAGGGTTTTATAGGTGAAAAAAAACATGAAAATAGGAAAAACAAAAATCTGAAAAGAAACCCTAGGGTCTGAAGTAGCTGGATATGCAGGAATATGAAAAACGACAGCGGTCGTAATTGAAAACCCGTGTGGAGTCGCTAGTTGTTAGTATGAATCCTTTGTCAAAGTGTACGAAAAAAGACCACTTTAGCTATGCATAACTAATAGCCCTAACATCAAATATGGCTGCCAATATCTTCAGATCTGTAGTTAGTTGATCAAGACAAGAGCTGCAAAAACCAGATCTATGCATAGAAAGACATTAAGCAGTTAAAAGAAGGTTTTGCTCCATATATCCAATAGACAAGACAAGAACAATTTTTGAAAGAATTTTTTGTATTAAGGGCACCTGGGAGGAAAACAAGAAGATGTTTCCAATTCTCCTCAATGGGATGGGTTCTTGGAAGTCCTCATCACTTCAGATCTAGCATTTCTCTCTCCTGTTGGTGTAGAAAACCCAGACAAAGATAGAACTCAAAGGGAGCTCACACAGCAAATAGTAGAAAATATGACAATGATAATGGCTCAAAGTCAGACCAAGAGTTTAGATCCAGAGTGATCTAATAGGCAACAAAAGGTGAAGAATGATAGGAAAAACCCTCCTATTTATAACAAAATATTGGGTCATTCTAGATCTTGGTGCATGATTAAATAACATTAACCAAATCTAGATCCACCTTTTATGGAATATTTTATTATATTTGTTGGAGGGAAAAAGTATTTGACTTGGGTCAAATCCCTTTATTTGTGAATAATAAATAAATAAATGATTTATTTATCATTTTAAGGAGGTGGTTAAAAGATAATCAAACAAATAATGATTTATTTAATTATTTATGGGTGATTTAGTCATATTTAACAAGGAATATTATTTAAATAAGGTTTAGATAATTATTCCTAGAAAATAATAATATAAATAAAGATTTATCTAATTAATTTCTTTGTTTTGGGTTAAACATGACCAGGAAAATCAAACAAATATAGGTTTGTTTAATATTTCCTTTTGGGGTTTCTTGTTTAGACCATAAACAACCTAATAAATGTGTTTTATTAAGTTATTTTACATAGTGAAGGCAATTTTACTTAGGGTAAAATTGGTCTTACATGGTGTACTTGGGTCCATCTAATTATAGTAGGTTAGATAACCAAAAATGGTGTAACAAAAAGGATGATAAACTGCTGGATTTGGATGTACCATCAATCTCATGACGTCGAATATCTGGAAAACGACTGCTCATACATTGAATGTTGAAACCTACAAGACCACTTTGAAAAGTGGTTGAAAAACATAATGCTCAGATGGAAAATCTGACTACACCATTGAACTCGTGTCGCCGAGAGGTGTAGGATCATTTGTCAATTTGCTGAATTCTGACAAAGTGAAAACCGGTACCTGACGAAATCATTTAGATTTCTCCTAGATTCCTCAAAGATGTAACTCCACAGGGAATCTAGAAATCTACAACTCGAAATAGGAATATGATCTCACCATTGAGATCCTTGTGAAATTTCGAGAAGAATTAGTATGAAGTTGACCTCATTCTGACATCGGAGAATTTCGGCCTCCAATGAATCTGAAATATTCCCTCAAGATTCCTAAAGATTCTCCTCCATAAGGAATCTGCAAAACCGCTTCTCAAAAACCAAATCTGGACACACCATCAAGATCCCTGCGAAATTCTGGTTAAAATTCATATAAAGTTTAATACATTATGAAAATTCTACCTCGTTGGGATCAAAAGATTCCTTTGGCATCAAACATGAGTTTGTCTTGAAATTTGTGCCTGCACTGCATCAAACTACATGCTCCAACCTGTTGGGCGGAAAATTTGGCTACCTTGCTGACAATTTTTGTCATCCTTTTTTATCCTTTTGTGTTTAATTACCTACATTTTATATGCTAAACTTATGAGGTAAATACCCCTAGATTGTCCAATTGGAATATTTTAATTAATGAAGTAAAGTCACGGAGCGTTACCTATTTGTGACACTAAGATATGTGCTTGATTGCAGTTTGGAGAATAGGGACCCTCACTCCAGCGGTTTTGCAACAGATCTGGTAACGGTCAGCTATAGGGAGATCCCGCAACTAGAGTCACAATTCTCTAGGTCTATTCTTGGCCCTTGTTCTATTCTAGACAACTGATGTTTGTGCTCTTCCAACTGCTGTGTATTTCCAAATGCGTGATTGCCACATTCCAGGGAAATCTGTTATTCTCTTGCGCTGTGTATAAAATGGATATTATTCTTGTAAATGGGGGTTCCTGAAGGAAGATTCTAATCACATTTTACAGATTAATAAAATACTTATGGTTTTGTTGTTCTAAAGCATTTCGTGACTAACACAGCCCTGATCAGAGAGTTGGGCCCGCTCTTCTGATCAGGCACTACGTCTGCGTGTGTGTGAGTTGTTTCCTTGTTATGGTTGTTGTTATTATTTGTTACTGTTAAGATTGTTCTGAGTTCAGCATTTGATTTCATATTACGGCAATGTGTTGAATCTTAATTATAAACCCTTGGTTGAACGGATTATGTGTTTGTTCCTACATATACCTTGTGCATTTCCTTGAAAGGATACTTTCCCGGATTGATAAAATTAATGTCGGATTAGGGTGGATAAATCATTCTTACCTGGACACCAAAATTTTGGCACCATTACTGAGGAGGCTAACAAGGTGTGAGCGATGATTCAAACCAACCAGAGGGTCAATCTCTCGTCCTGGGGAGAGATTGAGCTTTCTCACTTTACTTCAGGTCCTAAGTGTAGGTTTTCATTTTGGTTTGTTTATTTCTATTTCTGTTTTGGATTTAGGGCCATCTTCTCATCCTAGGGAGGGAGGAGTCTTTTGACGCCCTCCTCCAGGCCCTGAGTGGAGTTAATACTTTTCTTTAAAAAAAATTGTGTGGGGAACCCTTAGCTTTGCCTTGGGGAGGGAGGAGTATTTTGACACCCCACTTCATATTTGGGAGTATTAGGTCTTCCTGTGGATTTTGTTGTTTTGGTTCTTGTCGCAGGGAGGGAGGAGTTCTTTAACGCCCTGCTCTGGGCCTGAAACCCTAGCTTTTTGTTTTGTTTTCTTTCCTTTATTTTTGCAAACTATTTTATCTTAGGGAAGGAATGGTCCTTTAACACCTTAATCCAAGATTGGAGCATTGTAGGTTCATACATAGACCTTCCATCATATCAATTTTTGTATGAAAAAAGAACCAAATAAGAGGGGTGGAGTGAGAGCCCCAAAAAGGGGAAGACCAAATCTGGGAAGAAAAAATTATATTCATTAGATTATAGAAAAGGCAGAGTCCGAAGCATCTTCTCGCGTAGCTGCAAGGCCAGGGGCTAGGAGAGTGAAGTCCGAGGGAGATTCAGTGGATCAACCCGTGCAGGCCACGGTATCCCTTGGTGATTTCGTACAACAAGGTCCCCATCAGTAGAAGAGATAATTAGTAGTGGATCAGACCGAGAGGACCTTGTGCTCGTATTAGAAGAAGAAGAAATTGCAAGAAGAACATCGACGAAGTCGGACTGCTCTAGTAGGGGAAAGGAAGTTGTAGTCGAGGGATTGAACCATCAGGACACAGGGAGGAGAAACGAGGGGGTATTGGTATCGCCAAGAGACTGGGGAAGTGCCACTAAAGTAACTCACGTTCCAGTAGTGAGGAGTCCCCGGCCATCCTCCACAGAGCCTGTTGAAATCTATAGGTTTTAACCCTGAACAGAAACTATCTACACATGAATCTTATAATAGAAAATAAACAATAGCGAGAGCATAAAACATAAAACAGATAAACATTGAGATTTTCCCCTGGATCCAAAATCAGGACGACCAGATTGATTTTTCATTATATTCCTCTTAGTGTTACAACACATATATATATACATGCCGAAGCATATATAAACCCTAATCCATTAACCCTGGATTAGAATTTAACCATAGTTCCCTTGACCGAATCTACAAAAATAACAGGGGCCAAAAACCATCGTACCACAAAACCATGTGCAGAACCATGCACAAAACCATGGCCCCCCTCTTACCCCCCCGCGCGTGCTTAGTTGTGGAAAGAATATAACACATACCCAACATTCTCCCACTTGTTGTTTTCTTTCCACAAGGGGCCACATGAGAGCTTAGTCATTGGCCCAATTCTTCAACACCCATTGTTTCTCTACACCAAGAGAATTTTTGCGTGCTCACAGACTTCGTTAATGCATCTGCAACATTCTTCAAAGTGTCCACCTTTACCAGCAACACCCTTTTAGCCTCAACCATATCTCTAACAAAGTGATATTGAACATCAATGCGCTTTGTATTTGAATGATAAGCAGGGTTCTTAGCCAAGAAAATTGCACTTTGGCTATCAAAGTCTATCCTTATAGCTTGCTGTACCAACCCCATACTTGAACACAATCTCTGCAACCAAACTGCTTCCTTGCTTGCATGAGTGGCTGCTATGTATTCTGCCTCTGTAGTTGAAAGCGCCACTACAGACTGTCTTTTACTCATCCAACTGATTGCACCTCCAAATAGGCTAAACACATACCCACTTGTAGATCTTCTTTGGTCCAGATCTCCAGCCCAGTCTGCATCAACAAAACCACGAATGTCCAAAATTCTTTCCAATCTTGGTCTTCCCTGGTAGCACAAGCCATAATCACTAGTGCCACGTAAATATCTGAAAACCCGCTTCACTGCTGTCCAGTGCTCCTTCCCTGGGTTTGACATAAACCTGCTCAATACTCCCACTGCATGTGCAATGTCTGGTCTAGTACAGACCATTGCATACATCAGGCTACCCACTGCACTTGCATATGGAACACGAGACATATTCTCCTCTTCTTCTTGTGTCTTGGGACACTATTCAGCAGACAACTTTACACCTACAGGAATAGGAACATTCACCGGTTTACTATCCTGCATATTGAACCTCTGCAATATAGTCTCGACATACTTCCTCTGGTTTAACTAGAGATTCCTCTTTGCCCAATCTCTCTTAATTTCCATGCCCAAAATATAGTTTGCAGCACCAGGATCCTTCATGTAGAATTTGGAGAACAGTTGGGTCTTAAAATCTTGGATAATTTCTTTGTCATTTCCAATCAAAAACATATCATCCACATACAAGACCAAATAAATAACACTGTCACCAATTAATTTAAAATAAACACAGTGATCCTCGTTTCTTCTGGTGAAGCCAAGTCCCCGTATATAGGTATCAAATTTCTGATACCACATCCTTGGCGACTGTTTTAACCCATATAGAGACTTCTTCAACCTGCATACCAGTTCTTTCTTACCCTTCACCATGAAGCCTTCAAGTTGCTTCATGTAGATCTCCTCTTCTAGATCCCCATGAAGAAATGTTGTCTTCACATCCATCTGTTCTATCTCAAAATCAAATGCAGTAGCAACAGATAAAAGTAATTTAATAGAAGTAACTTTGGCAACAAGAGAAAAAATATCACCAAAATCAATTCCGGGCACCTGGGAATAACCTTTTGCTACCAACTGAGCTTTGTATTTCTCCACCTTTCCTTCTACATTCATCTTCTTATTAAACACCCATTTTCTCCCGATGGGCTTCCTTCCAGATGGCAACTCCACCAGATCCCATGCCTCATTTTTGTGCAAGGATTCCATTTCATCAACCATGGCCTCCTTCCAGAGTTTTCCATCCTCTGAATCTACTGCCTCCCTAACAGTTCTGGGTTCATCATCAGTTATAGTTAAGGCAAAACCTGAACAGAAAGCAGATGGACTATACCTTTCTGGTTGCCTTCTTTCCCGAACTGATCTTCTCAAAGCTGGAGTTTGTGGCTCTTCATCTTCTAAGTCTTCTTCTGTTGTAGAGTCTGATTCATCCTCCTTTAGCTCAAACTCTATCTTCTCAGGTTCCTTTGGTAGGACTTCATGTTTAAAAACATCTTTCACCTCTCTAAACACCACATCTTGGCTGTACACAACCTTCCTTGTTTATGGGTTCCAAAGCTTGTAACCCTTTAAACCATCCTTATACCCAATAAAGATGCACCTTTCAGATTTATTATCCAACTTGGTCCTTTTCTCCTTTGGAACATGTACATATGCATCACATCCAAATACCCTTAAATGTGAAAGAGAGGGTTTCTTACCAGTCCATACCTCATGTGGAGTCTTATCCTCCAACACTGATGAAGGTGATCTGTTAACCAGATAGCATGCAGTCTCTACTGCCTCTGCCCAGAATTCTTGTCCTAACCCGGTACCACTGAGCATGCTTCTTGCCTTTTCCATCAGTGTTCTGTTCATTCTTTCTGCAACTCCATTTTTCTGAGGTGTGTATGGATTAGTCTTCTGTCATGCTATATCACACTTCTTACAAAACTCTTCAAATTCCTTCTTGCAGAACTCCCCACCATTATCTGTCCTCATCACCTTTATCTTCTTCTCTATCTAGTTTTCCATCAAAGCCTTAAATTATTTAAATCTGTCAAAAGCTTCAGATTTCTTACTCAAGAAATATATCCATGTATTCCTTGAGAATTCATGTATGAATGAAACATAGTACACAGACTTTCCCAATTATGGAACTGACACAGGTCCAAACACATCACTATGCACAAGTTCTAATATCTTGTTCACCCTCTTAGCACCAGAAGGAAAACTCACCCGATTCTTCTTCCTGTATACACAATGTTCACAGAAATTGAAATCCAGAGGGGAATTAGATATACCTTCTACCATACCATTTATGTGTAGTATCCGAAGGCCCTTCTCTCCAATATGTCCATGCCTTTGATGCCATAGCATGGTATTTTCTACAGAGACAGCTAGGCTTTCCTCTCCACTTTTAGGAACCACAGAACTATTACATCCATAAATAACAGTGCTACCTTGTAGCTTGTACATAGTTCCAATCCGAACTCCCCGCATTAATACCAGTGCTCCCCGAACCATCTTGCAGGCATCTTTCTCGAACACTATTTTTACACCTGCATCATCCATCTTTCTTATAGAAATCAGATTTCTGGCCAATGCAGGAATATGCAGAACACCGGGAAGTTTTCTAATCCTTCCACCTTGCAGCTTCAGCTTGACCTTTCCACGTCCGACGATTCTGGCCTTCCTATCATCCCCTAGGAAGACATCACCACCATCATATTTCTCATACTCGCAGAACCACTCCTGATGGGGAGTGAAGTGAAAGGATGCAGCTGAGTCAATCAACCATGACTCATGATATACATGTGTATTTGAAGAAGAAGCCAAATACACATCCCCACCTTCATCCGAGGTGGTTTTTTCCTCTGCAGAAGGAGCATAATCAGACCCCTTTCCTTTCTCAAGAGCTTTAGATCTACAGTCCTTTTTGTAGTGCCCTTCCTTTTCACATTTCCAGGGCACTTTTACAAACTTTCCAGGAGATTTAGATCTCCCTCTAGATTTAGATCTCCCACTCGAAACCTTATTCTTGTTTCTGTTTTGGGACCTTCCTCGTACATATAAGGCATCTCCATTCTGACCCTCCATATTTCTCCGTCTCATTTCCTCCGACAGCAAAGCTGAGACAATGTCATCAAAATTCAAGGTAGTTGTATTGCTACCTATTTCAATAACCAGACTATCCCATGAGTCTGGTAGAGAACACAACAAACTAATGCACTTATCTTCATCTGAGATTTTAATATCAACATATGATAGCTGACTTACCACGGTATTGAGGGCATTCAGATGCTCTGTCACTGAGTCTCCATCCTTCATCCTCAGGTTATATAGCTTTCTCCTCAGGAACAATTTATTCACAAGAGACTTAGATTGGTACAAAGTCCCTAGCTTGTCCCACAAGGTCTTCATCTTAGCTTCCCCAGATACATTCAACAATACTCAATCTGAGACACACAATCTTATTATTCTCTTTTCCTTCTGATCCAGCTCCTTCCAGTCTTCATCTGACATTTCTATTGGTTTAGCACCCGAATCTACCACAATCCAGTGATCTTTATCCACCAGCATATCCTCCATCTTGAGCTTCCACAACTCAAAACTCTGACCATTAAATTTCTCGATCTCTATCTTTCTATTGCTCGCCATCTTCTTTCACTGCAAGAATTGATCCCATAGATCTCCCACTGAACAGGGTCTACCTCAGGTCCAAGCAAAAAACCCTCAGTAGAAAAGGCGTCCCCTTGAAGCCAAAGCTGCTCTGATACCAAATGTAGGTTTTAACCCTAAAACAAATAAACAGAGATATTTTCCCCTGGATCCCAAATCGGGATGACAAGCTTGATTTTTCATTATATTCATTTTAGTGTTACAACACATATATATACATGTTGAAGCATACATGAACCCTAATCCATTAACCCTAGATTAGAACTTAACCGTAGTTCCCTTGACTGGATCTACATTTATACCAGGGGCCGAAAACCACCATACCCCAAAACCATGTGCAAAACCATGCACAAAACCATGGGCACAGACTACCCACTGGAAATTAAGGACCAAAATTTTTTTGCTGGGGTGCTGCCTCGAACCCCGACAGGGGGGGATATCGCCCCCACTCTTACCCCACCACGCGTGCTTAGTCATGGAAATAATATAATACATACCCAACAAAATCCCCAGCAATTATTGGAAGATATTTATGGCTCCCACAACCTCCACTATCAAATTTCCCATTGCAAATTTGGGAGCTGGCGTGCCTACAAAGCCTATCCCATTAGCAACCTTACCGAACTTCCATGGGCTTATTTCATAGGATCCCAACGCATTTCTATTTGAGTTCGATATAGTTTTTCGGGGGTATGATTACACGAAAGATGCCCAGAAGTTAAATATTTTTAATTCTACACTAAAAGGGACGGCTCTGCGATGGTTTCTGGGACTTGGAGGAAAATCCATTTCCGCATGGAATGATATGCAAACAGCTTTTCTGGAAAAGTACCAAGATTACTGAAAATCCCGGAACGTCAAGGAGGAGCTTTTCAAGTTCACACAGAAAGAAGATGAAAGTTTGGAAGATTGTGTGGAGAGGTTTAAATACCTCTTGCAGAGGTCAGGTCATTCCAATTTGGATAAGGAAATTTTGAAGGTTATTCTCCTTCGATCCTTTCGAGAGGACTCAATGAAACTGTTGAATATTGTGGGAAATGGAGACATCTCCAAGGAAACCTTTTAAGGTATTTTCAACTTGTGTATCTAGTGCTCGAGGGGGCTTGCAAGAAATAGATCAGGTATTCGTTCAGTAAAAGGATCTAGCAGGGGTGTTACGAAATCGGAAATTGGGAACCTGCTAGAAAATTTAAGGACAAATATTCTCAATACCCTGTCAACACAAATGGACACTTTGCAAGTAAAGCAGAAGCAGCTGGAACTGCATAGGACCATGGAAATATTTTTCCCGAAGTGCAAAAAGAATCATCTGGAAAGGGAATGCCCATTAAAGTCCATAGAAAAATGTGACATCTGTTAGCTAAATCATGTAACAAGCTCATGCCCTTCCTTGCCGGGCTTGAAAGCGGTGTTTCAAGGAGTAGGGGAGGACATGGAGCAATTGTACCTTATGGGCACCAGGAATCCGTGGCAACTTCGAACACCAATGGGGAATCAAGGTATGTACCCAGATCCATCTCAGTATTTCAATAGCTATAACATGAATCCTAAAACCATGCCTTGTCCCCCTATGTGGTCGGAATACCAGTACCCACTGTGGCAACAATGGAACCCTCAAGCCAGTATGAGCTCACCATGGGCTCCAACTTGGCGAGGACCCTCTTTAGGGCAGTTTCCTCAACAGATGCAACAATAGAAATTCCAATTACCCTCCAATGTGCCTCCTAGCAATCAACCTTTCCATCCTTAGCTTCCAATGCAGCCTAGTCGAAATCCCAATAACAAAGGAGCCCATCAAGCTGATGTTATTAACTTGTCTTCGTATAGTATCTCTACTGTAGAACTGTATGAAATGAATTTGCGATTAGGTCGAACAGTCAATACCCAACGCCCTCCGGTCATCATTGAACAACTTGATAATGAAGAAAGAGAGGCACAACTAACCAGTAGAGAGCCAAAACAAGCTGGTAAAAAATAGATGCCTCCTGCAAAACAACATCAATCTAAACCACCATACCTAGAGAGATTTTTTATGAGAAAACCAAGCCCACAAGTTGAATTTTACTTATTAGGAGAATTGGAAAATTTATTTGTTAAAATTCCCTAGTTACAAGCCATGAAGGATGTGCCAATTTATGTAAAAACTCTTAGGGAATATTGCTCAAAGAAACCTTCGAAGAAAGCTAAATACCCCCTCACTATACATGTGATGGGAAAATTATCGGATTTCATGATGGGAAAGCCAATACCAGTGAAATATGGAGATCTGGGGAACCCAGTTTTGACAGTACAAATTAATGGGGTAGAGATTCCAAATGTGCTGGTAGACCTGGGTGCTACCATCAATGTCATCACTACTGAAACCATGCATACATTAGGCCTTCAAAATTTGAAGCATACACCTACAGTGTTGGAATTGGCAGATCGATCTACAGTTAAACCTATAGGGAAGTTGGAGGACGTGACAATTTCAGTAGATGCATGGCATTACCCCATAGATTTACTAGTATTGCATACACAATCTTTAGTGGGTGGTCATCCCTTAATTTTAGGTAGGCTATGGCTGGCTACTGTAGATGCTTATATTGGGTGCCGTTTAGGAAATATGGTTATCTCTAATGGCCATAACAACAAGAACTTGGTATTATACCCATGTGCAGAACCAGATTCACCTAAAAAGTCAGCAGACGGTAAGAAGGTTGTATCTATGATAGAGGTCAAAGATGAAGAAGTGAGACTGGTCCTTACTATCGGGTAGGCCCTTCAGTTGAAGATGGAATCAGAAGATGATGTGATTACTTCTTTCATGGACGATCCTTGTTCCGTTTTAGAGTCAAATAAGCAGGTCCTAGAATCCATCCTAAGCTATGAAACTCAAGAGGTTATTGAAACAGAGGGAGAATTAGGGGAAGATGTTGATGCACCTCATGAAAGTGTTCAGGTGGAGATAGAACCAGGGAAAACTTTGAATATTAATCCAGGTCTGTTAGAATCCCAACAGAAGCAGTTGGTAGATGTTCTTAAGAAGCATAAGGAAGCCTTTTCCTGGGAATATTCAGACATGAAGGAGATCCTTGCTAACTTACGCACCCATCACATATATATCAAGGAGGATTGTAGTCCTATAAGACAACCTCAGAGAAGGATGAATCCTGCATTAAAAAACATTGTGAAAGAAGAGCTTCAAAAATTATTGGATGTGGGTTTTATCTACCCTATCTCAGACAACCAATGGGTCTCACCATTAGTAATGGTCCCCAAGAAGAATGGTAAATGGTAGATCTGCGTTGTTGGGTATGTGTTATATTCTTTCCACGATTAGCCCCACACGTTGTATGTTGCGTCAGGCGTAGCTGGGGGGTCACGAGGGGCGAAGCAGTTTTTTGTGCGGACCCACTCATAGGTGGATCCGCCCATGGTTTTGTGCATGGTTTTGCACATGGTTTTGGGGTTCGATGGTTTTCGGCCCCTGGTATTTTGTAGATCCGGTCAAGGGAACTACGGTTATCTTCTAATCCAGGGTTAATGGATTGGGGTTTATGTATGCTTCGGCATGTATATATATGTGTTGTAACACTAAAAGGAATATAATGAAAAAATCAAGCTGGTCGTCCCAATTTGGGATCCAGGGGAAAATCTCTGTGTTTATCTGTTTTATGTTTTATGCTCTCGCTATTGTTTATTTTCTGTTATAAGATTCGTGTGTAGATAATTTCTGTTCAGGGTTAAAACCTACATGCGTGGAATATCGAGAGTTAAATAAGGTAACGCAGAAGGATCACTTCCCCCTGCCATTTATCGATCAAGTTTTAGACACACTAGCTGGCAAGAAATTTTTCTCGTTTCTAGATGGGTTTAGTGGCTATAATCAAATCCAGATTGCTCTTGAGGACCAGGACAAGACCACTTTCATATGCCCCTGGGGAAAATTCGCATACCGGGTCCTTCCTTTTGGTCTGTGTAATGCCCCTGCAACATTCCAAAGGGAAATTCTGGGAATATTCTCTGATTTGATAGATGATGGTGTTGAAGTTTATATGGACGATTTCACTCCATATGGAGACTCATTCTTAGAGAGGCTGAAAAATTTAGAAAAATTTCTTGAAATATGTATACAGGCGCATGTTTCCCTGAGTACAGTAAGGTGTCATATGATGATTGAAAAAGCAATTGTTCTGGGACATTTGCTTTCGACTGAAGGAATTGGGATGGAACCAACAAAGAAAAAGGTAATTCTGCACTTTCCAACACCTAAAACACCCACACAGGTACGTAGTTTCATTGGCTGTGCTGGTTATTATAAGCATTTCATAGAAAATTTTGCAAAAGTAGCACACCCACTATTTCAATTATTGACAAAAGACTCAGAATTTGTGTGGTCAGATGACTGTGATGCAGCCTTCACAAGAATTAAAGAATTAGTTTGTCATGCCTTGATTCTTAGAGGACCAGACTGGGCGTTACCTTTCCACATTCATACATATGCTTCACAAACAGCAATTGATGCAGTACTGGGACATTAGGACGATAAAGTACCTTACGCAGTCTACTAGGTTAGTAAGAATTTGGCTCCTGCTGAATTAAACTACACAGTGACTGAGAAAGAGTTCCTTGTTGTCATTTATGCCATCAACAAGTTCCAACATTATATTACCGGGTATTCTACTTTTGTGCATACTAATCATGCAGCCATCAGGTATTGAATGAACAAACCTGTTACCCCTGGTCGTGTTACAAGGTGTTTGTTATTACTAAAGGAATTTGATATTACTATAGTAGATAAACCAGTGAAGGATAATGTGGTTGCAGATTTCTTGTCTAGGATAGAACATGATGGTAAGAATACACTAGTTGAAGATAATTTCCCAGATAAGCATCTTTTTTCATTTTCTGCTAACACACTATGATATACAGATATTGCTAATTATCTTGCTACAGGTCAGGTGCCTCGTCACTTGTCCTATAAGGATCAAAGGAAGATCATTCACTGGAGTACCTGATATTCATGGATGGCACGATATCTCTTCCATACAAGGATTGACTAGCAGATTTGGCGTTGTGTGGAAAAGGATGATATCTATGAGATCTTAAAGGTTGCACATGATGGACCCTGTGGAGGAAATTTTGCAGGCAAAAGGACAGGTCATAAAGTGCTACAGATGGGATATTATTGGCCCTCCATTTTTCGTGACGCTCAGGATTGTATTCGAAGGTGTGATAGCTGTCAGCGGATGGGACAACCTGGGAAGGCAAATGAAATTCCCCTTCAACCCCAAATAGTCCTTGAACCATTTGAGAAATGGGCCATCGATTTCATTGGACCCTTTAACCCACCTTATCATCAGAAAGCTTACATCCTAGTTTGTACCGATTATGTAACCAAATGGGTGGAAGCTAGAGTAGTCATGAGAGAAACAGAGCAAGTAGTGGAAGATTTCCTTTTTGGAAAAATCTTTGCTCGGTACAGGACTGCCAGAGAAATTGTATCAGACAAAGGATCACAGTTCACATCCCATATGATAGAGAAATTGATCCAGAAATACGGGGTCAAACATAGAGTAACAACCCCCTATCATCCACAGGAGAATGGGCAAGTAGAAAGTACAAACAAGGTATTGGAAAATATCTTGACAAAGACAGTAGCAAGTCATCGTCGGGATTGGGCACAAAAACTTCCAGAAGCTTTATGGGCCTATAGGACAACATGGTGGAATACAACGGGGTTTTCTCCAGTTGAATTAGTTTATGGGAAATACCCCTTGTTTCTGGTAGAATTCGAAATTAGCACACTCAGAACAGCTCTAGATGTAGGTTTAGATCTATCAGAAGCACAGAAACACAGACTGGAATAGCTGAATGAGTTAGATGAGATTCAATCAGTAGCTGTCTAGAGAACTACTGATGTTCAACATCAGAGAATGAAATGGCATGATAAATTCATCAAAACTAAGGTGCTTCATGAAGGGGATTGGGCGTTACTGTATGACTCCCGATTTAAGGATTTCGAAGGCAAGCTTCACACTCGTTGGATGGGACCATATCAAGTGGACGCAATGTTCGACAATGGGACAGCTAGATTAATTACAATTGATGAGAATCAGAACACATTTGTGGTGAATGGACACCGTTTAAAATTATACCATCGTCTAGCTTCTAAATATGTCTTTCTTAAAACCCTTTCAGATTCAACTGGTCTAATGGTTATTGCAATAGAGGACACTCTCACTCTCTGCTAGAAAAGTAAAAATAAAGAATTGATAAAATGTGGTTATTACTTACTTGTTTGTATTTTGCAGGAATAATAAAGAAATATGGCCAGGAGGAAAGTAACATTCGGTATGTTACTCCATCAGTGTTGTTATAGAGATATTTTGTTTCATCGATGTTGTTACTCCGAAGTTGCTGCTACACTGCCAATGTTGTTACTCCAAAGTTGCTTCTACACTGTTGATGTTGTTACTCCGAAGTTGTTGCTACATTTCCGATGTTGTTACTCCAGAGTTGTTGTTACTCCGAAGTTGTTGCTACACTGTCGATGCTGTTACTCTGAAGTTGCTTCTACATTGCTGATGCTGTTACTCTGAAGTTGCTGCTACACAGAAGTTGCTATTACTCCGCAACTGTTGTTTCTCTATAGCTGTCGTTACTCCGTAGCTACCGTTACTCCGTAGCTACTGTTACTCCATAGATGTTGTTACTCCGTAGCTGCCATTACTCTGTAGCTGTTGTTACTCCATAGCTATTGTTACTCACTGTTTCCGTTACTCACTGTTCATATTATTCAGTGACGTCGTTATCTGCTATGCTGTTATTACGAAGGATATATTTGTTGTTACTCCACTTTAAGGTAAGTCTGCAGGTACGTCTCTGTTCATTTTATGGATTTAATTAAATATTTCGAAAGGACGGTCAAATGTGCCGAGGACAACCGTCATTTAGTTGGGGGGAGGGAACCATCATAATGAATTACAGCGTACTTCGTAAAGGTATTTATGACACACGATTCTCACCAAACCCAATTTAATGATTTCAAGTACGTTGTACTTATACCATATGAGTTGGAATGCGTACTGGTATGCATAAAAGTCATATCAGTCATTTCCCAACATGCCCATTAAATCCTGAGAATATCTAACAGTACTTCCATAATCTGTCATTACTCCCAAAGCATACTAGTATTGTTTATCCATTATATTCGAAAATGGCCATGATGTTATTTCAGTTTCTAACAGTTTGGAGCCCTATCACTCCCGCCTGCCAGCTAACTATAGCCATCGTGCTGACTCCGCCTCTGTAGCAATGGGTGGTCGATCAGTGCGACGTGATCCTGAGGATTCAACGAGAGTTCGGACAAATCGGGAGGTATGGCGAGTATTTGAAAATGCAGGTTGGGATGTGTACTTTGACAGGCTGAATGGATGGGATGAAGAAATCACGATGGAATTTGCATTGAATATGGAAGAAGGAGCTTCTCGGGTTCGAGGAATCGAAATTCTAGTGACGGAAGAAACCATCGCAGAAGTCAATGTATTTCCGCAAGGCAGAGAACGCTGGTTTTCAAGAAGAACGCCCCTTCCGGAGCTCCTCGAAGCTTTTCTGCAAGCTGGAGAAAGTATTGCGCAGAAGGGTCGGGGATACGACAGAGCTTCATTACCTCATCCATGGGGAGAGGTTGCTGAGGTTGTCATAAAATATATGCCATGTGAAGGAAGATATTCTACTATCTTCAAATATCACCGCTGCATTTTGGCTAATCTGCGATTTCCACAAGCAAAGGCCTTCTTAATGAATGCGCCCTATTTTCTGTTAAGAAGCCTTCAATTGATGGCAAATTCGGCTCGGGGGGCGCGACAGGTGTTGGCAGTCCTCTCTCACCATGGGTTGGTCCAGTTGCTAGTAATGAACGCCATTGAGAAGATCCCTATTCCGTGGGAATTGTTTCGAATTCCACAGAGGAGGAAATAGAAGCCACTGTGGCTACTAGGATAGAAGAAACTGAAGCCATGCAGGAGGATGAGGAGGAGGATGAAGCCTTGCAGGGAATTGTAGAGGATGATGACTACATTGATCAGGAGGAGCCTGAGGAGATGGAAATGGAGACTGAAGAGCATGAAGAACAGACGGTATCCCAAGAACAAGTTGAACTCATGGAATAGATGGAAGCTGCAGAGATACCCAGTGGCACTACGACCAAGGCTGTTACACAAGAACCAGCCCCGTCCATAGATCCAAATAAGCAAATAGAAAGTGCGATGGGCATGGAGGTAAACCCACAACAAATGAAAGAGGGTGAATTGGTCAACATTGTGACCAAGGTCACTCCACAGGGATCTCCTGTTGTCATGGAACCAATGGAGGAGGGTAATTCGATTGAAGAAGAAGTCGTGACCACTTCGACTAGAGAAATTGCAGAGGAAATGACAGAAGAACTAAGGTGTGAGGCTGACACTGCTTCACAAGAACCAACGTCGACCTCGGGGCAGAATGCAGAATATTTGTTCCAGTTCCCCACCTTTCTTGCTAGGGGAGCAAGGGTAACGCATTCCCCACAACAAAGAGAGGAAGAAAATGTTGCCATTCCTATAGCTTCGAATTTAAAACGAAGGCCACGACCGGAAGAGGCCCTAACAGGCGTGTCAGCAGAGGAGCATCTTACCGGGTCACCACTGGTCATGGAGAATATACAAGATGAGAGAATGGCCATTGGTGAAGAGGGGGACCAAGTGGAGCAGTCCCAACGAATGCATCGATGGAGCACGTAAGCGTGAAAAGAGTGAAGCAAGAAGTAATAGAAGAAGAACATGTAAAGGAGGCTGGACCATCTATTGGCCTGACAGAGGCAATATCGAGGGATTTTCCTCCAGCTACCAAGGCAGAAGAAATACAGGTCGGGCAAGAAGAGGCAGAGCCGCGTGGACCGTGAAGACTTCCCATCAAATAGAGATACCAACAACAGTTTAAGTGATGCGGCTCAAAATGGAAGTGAGGGATTTGAGAAGGAAAGTGCACAAGATGTAGAAACAAATCAACAAATATAAGCGGTGGGCCAAGAAATATAAATTCATAAGGGTTGAAGCAAGAACTGAAACAGACCCAATTTAATAGTTGTTCGAAGCCAGAGAGTATGCCTTAACAACCGAATTACGGACGTGGAAGTCTACTGCGGCCCAATATAAGAATGAGATCAAAATAACTGAGGAAAGAGCCTCCACAACCGTTTTCGGATATGTGGAGTGCATAGATATCATGAGGATAAGGCATGCAAAGCAGCAGCTTAAGATGGAGTAGCTAGAAAAACAAGTGGCCGAATTGAAAGATGATAAGGAACAGATGTTCAAACTAGTGCAAGAGGTGATGGCATGTCGTCCCCCTGCTTCTTGTTATTCTTTATTTTTGCATGAATGTTTTATTTTATTTTTCATGGAGAGCATTAAGAACAAGGTCAGTTATGAAATAAAAGATGGTGTACAATTCCTCCGAATCATGAGGAATCATGATGTGCCAACTCAAAATTTGATGTGTCATTTTTATCTGCATGGGTATTTTTTATGGTTGGACAGAGACTTTAATCCAATCCCATATGTAGGAGACATCCATCTGAGGGCCCTCACCTCTTATGCTTTCAATCAAATTCATTGGCAGAAGGCTTGTCATACTTTTCAGTCTAATCAAGTCACAAAGCCATTTGTAGTAAGAGGGGAACATGGGAGGTCAGATACAGTGTACAATAAGCACCATATATTTTTTAAATTTGAGGAGAACAGAGAAAGCATGCTAAGGCCACAAAGGTGGTTCCTTGACCTTTGTATTAATAAATTAACCGTTTCTCAAAAAGAGGCCCTCAATTGTTGTCAGAGAAGATGGATGATGTCACCGAAAACTGTCTGGAACATAGAACCTTTTGGGGCACCAAATTTTGCGCGAGCACTTTCCAAAGTACCCAGATATGTGGCATGTGTCCAAACATGTGGGATCTGGTGGATGGGGCTTCAGTTTCAGTATCTTGTTATCTGGTTGCCTACAGAAGTTTACACCCCAGCGTACAATGTCCCAGCAGATTGGTGGAAGGAAGTTCTCCTTTCAGATGGATTTAAGGTTCCTGGGATAGAGATGGCTTTAGAGTATAATCTTGTCAAGCTTCATGAAGCTCACAGTTTGCAGAACCCAGACCTACGATGGCGACGAACTGCATGAGATCATGCAGAAGGCTAGTTGGGGGGAGATGTTGGGTGACAAATTTGGGTACGTTATTGACCATTTTTATCATCCTTTTTGATCATTTTGTGTTTAATTCCCTACATTTTCTATGCTAAACTTATGAGGTAAATACCCCTAGCTTGTCTAATTGGAATATTTTAATTAATGAAGTAAATTGACGGAGTCTTACCTTTTTGCGACACTAAGATATGTGCTTGATTATAGTTTGGAGAACAAGAACCCTCGCTCCAGCGGTTTTGCAACAGATTTGGTAACGGTCAGCTACAGGGAGATCGCGCAGCTGGAGTCATGATTCTATGGGTCCATTCTTGGCCCTTGTTCTATTTTGGATAGCTAATGTTTGTGCTATTCCAACTGTTGTGTATTTCTGAATGCGCGATTGCCACAATCCAGGGAAATCTGTTATTCTCTTGCGCTATGTATAAAATGGATATTGTTCCTATAAATGGGGGGTCTCGAAGGAAGATTGTAATCACATTTTACACAATAATAAAATACTTCTGGTTTTGCTATTTTAAAGCATTTTGTGACTAACACAACCCTGATCAGAGATTTGGGCACGCTCTTCTGATCAGGCGCTGCGTCTGCGTGTGTGTGAGTTGTTTCCTTGTTATGGTTGTTGTTATTATTTGTTACTGTTAAGATTGTTCTGAGTTTAGCATTTGATTTCATATTACGGCAATGTGTTGAATCTTAATTATAAACCATTGGTTGAACGGATTATGCATTTATTCCTGGATATACCTTGCACGTTGCCTTGAAAGGATACGCTCCTGGATTGATAAAATTAATGTCATATTAGGGTTCATAAATCATTCTTACCTGGACACCAACACAAACTCTACTACCATGCCTTGAAAATCATGTCCACGCTTGCTTCCTTTGCCTTGGGTGCACGGGTTTAATTAAAATTTCATCGGCGATTTTACCAACCCAATGTGGTTGGTGCAATGGTAAAAATAATGTTTGGTTAGAGGGAGGTCGGGGGATCAAATCTTGCCTCCCACAAATCCGCATGTGTTGGCGCATTTTTTTTTTAAATTGGGAGGGTCGAGCCCACCCAACAAACCCGCACAGTGGTGGATTATGGTTTAACATAACCATATGTTAACATATATTAACATATATGTTGTATTGTTTAACAAACGTTGGTTTTTATATGTTTTTAAAATAAAACAAATATGTTCATATATAGTATGGTGCCGTATGTAGTTGGGGGGGGTTGCGGGGTCATGCCCGCCTTCTCTATATTTAATGTTTGATAATACATTGGTTGGGATAGGGTTGAGTCATGGCCCGCCCCTATATTTTATATATATTTTTATTTATTATAATTAACCATACATTTTTAAATAACTAATTTTTGACCGTAGGAGTGATTTTAAAGAGGCCACAGATTTTCTTCGAATCTAGCCGGAGCTGGCCACAATCTGGTGGTTGGGTTTCTTCCAAATTGTGTCTCCCTTAACCTGCCAAGTCATCCAAGTCAGCCTAAAACTTTGACTACCTCTAACTTTCGCATATGAGCTCGGTTTGATGAATCGTTCAGACTGCTGCGATAAGGACAACGATATCTTCAAATTGAAAGTAGTTCGAGATAAATCCAAACACTTTTATTTGTGAGCTTCCATATGCTCTCTTTGTCTTGTGTGTGTATTTGGAGCCACCTGGATCAACAGTTCATCTACCAATGTCACCCTTCTTCACTCCAAGTTGTGGTCGGTTGATCTCCATTACTCATTTCGTTAAATTATTATGTTGTTCTAATACCCCCTATCACAATGCTAAAGGCCTTGCCTATGCTAGAGCATGCTTACATCCTCTAGGCATACAACACCAACATCTTTCCAATTGATAGTGTGATCAACTTAGTTATAGTCAATTTAAACTATGCCTTAGAAACTTCTTACTCATTTCCTTATTTAAGTCTTTCAACAGAATTATTATTACACTTAACCAATTCATATCTTCTACGAGATGAAATAATACACCATATGACAACATTCAACAATGTTTGATGATAATGCACAACAATATGTGATAGAAAACCTTGAGCGTAACACCCCACTACTAATATCAATATACAAACGATATGTTATATCAACCATCAGATCTACTAACCAAAATACAAAGCAAGAAAGCCACAACTCCTTGGCCTCATCCTATATATATATGACCTCCCAAGAATATGAAAGGTCATGCTTGTTAGACTGGTTGAGCCTTGAGCTAAAATTTCACATGCATGCACTCTACGTGGATCGATTCGTGCCACACTCCACATGCTTGTTTGCTCTCGTTCCACGTCCATCCAACAATCACCCAAATCGACTAAATGCACTCAGTTTCACACCCATGTCATCTGACCATGTCCACAATGTGATGGGCACACTGCGACATCGCACCTTTATACAAAAAAAGACATCGTAGTCTAACCAGGCTTCAAATTTGCCTAGAAAATCATGAAAATTTCTAGAGAATTTTTGTAAACCAAGGTTACAACTGTGAAAATTCAAAATTTTGGGTGCCACATGGGTTTTTGATGGTGTTGAATCCATTTACACCATCAAAAGCACAATTGAAACACTCCCACTGTCAAATTTTTGAATTTTTTTTTACCAAATTCCAACATTTTTAGCTATCTAGACAAATTCGAGACTATGCTAAAAACAACTAATTTGAGAACCAAGGGCCAAAAGCACTCCATCTAGTTGAAGTCTCATGTTCGACGTGCGGGAACGCGATTTCGTACGCCTAAGGGGCTTTACATTAACGTTTTCGACATTACAACATGTGTTTGAACTCATGACAGTGGCCATCTTGTTGCCAAAAGAGAGGTGACTTATGATACAAACCACTTGCCTTCCACTAGCCGATTTGTGAAGAAACATAGTAAGTGATCGAGACTCAAATAGTATGTTCGAAGTTCAAAAAATTGACATTGAAACTCATAAACTTAAATGGTTTACTTTTTGAAAAAAAAAATTATTCTCAATAGTAACAAAAATCCCAAAATAATATCATAATTTTTCAAATTTTTATTTTTACACAAAGTAAAAAAACCATTTAATTAGGAAATGAATTTATTTAATTAGATTTTTATTTTTATTATTTAAAATATATTTTTAAATATATAAATAAATTCAACACACTTAAAACTTTAAAATACTTAAATTTCTCAAATTAAACAATTAAAACTTGTAATTTTAATATCTTAACAAAATTAATTAAAAATAAGTGAAAAAAAACCATTTAATCCATTATAAAACTACATACATCTTAATTAATACTCACAAAAATCCTGAAAATAACATTATGATTTTTAAAAACTTTATCTTCAACCCATTGTAAATTGAATGTAAATTTCTGAGCCTTTATTAATTAGGCGTAAAACATTTGAATTCATCAATACTTTCATTGTGAAAAAAGAAGGTATACGAGGAAAAATAAACATTGCCCAGGAATTAAATGATCGAGATACAACAATGATGAGATGAGATGCACTTATTGTATTTGGTAAACGGTATTGTAAAATAACTCACAAAATCATTCAGAAATTTCAGTAAAATTATGAAAAATTTTGGCTAAGTTTTTTTAAAAATTCGCGTTATATTGACTATTTCAATATTAATGTAATGTCTTAATTAATAAATAGAATTATTTTTTATTTTTTATTTAAATTTAATATTATAAAATTGATATGGTTTTAAATATATTTTTAATATACAAATAAATTTAATATTTTGAAAAAAAAATAAAATACACAATTTAAATTTTATCCATTTAAATTTTATGTCTTTTAAAAATCTTAAAAAAAAAAAAAAAAAAAACAAAAAACAAAAAAAACCATAATAGCACACGTCGTAATTACTCACAAGCCATTATAATTAAAAAAAAAATTGAATTCATCAATGCTAAAAGAAAGTATGCTTAAAGAAAGTATGCTAAAAATTGAATTCATCAATGCTAAAAAAAATTTGAATTCATCAATGCTAAAAGAAAGTATGTGGTTGGGGGGGGTTGCGGGGTCATGCCCGCCTTCTCTATATTTAATGTTTGATAATACGTTTGTTGGGATAGGGGTCGAGTCATGGCCCGCCCCTATATTTTATATATTTTTTAATTTATTATAATTAACTATACATTTTTAAATAACTAATTTTTGATCGTAGGAGTGATTTTAAAGAGGCCACAGATTTTCTTCGAATCTAGCCGAAGTTGGCCACAATCTGGTGGTTTGGTTTCTTCCAAATTGTGTCTCCCTTAACCTGCCAAGTCATCTAAGTCAACTGAAAACTTTGACTACCTCTAACTTTCGCATATGAGCTCGGTTTGACGAACCGTTCAGACTGCTGCGATAAGGACAGGGAGATCTTCAAATTGAAACTAGTTCGAGAGAAATCAAAACACTTTTATTTGTGAGCTTCCATATGCTCTCTTTGTCTTGTGTGTGTCTCTAGAGCCACCTGGATCAACAGTTCATCTACCAATGTCACCCTTCTTCACCACAAGTTGTGGTCGGTTGATCTCCATTACTCATTTCGTTAAATTATTATCTTTTTCTAATACCGCCTATCACAACGCTAAAGGCCTTGCCTAGGCTAGAGCATGCTTACATCCTCTAGGCATACAACACCAACATCTTTCCAATTGATAGCGTGATCAACTTAGTTATAGTCAATTTAAACTATGCCTTAGAAACTTCTTACTCATTTCCTTATTTAAGTCTTTCAACAGAATTATTATTACACTTAACCAATTCATATCTTCTACGAGATGAAATAATACACCATACGACAACATTCAACAATGTTTGATGATAATGCACAACAATATGTGATAGAAAACCTTGAGCGTAACACCCCACTACTAATATCAATATACAAACGATATGTTATATCAACCATCAGATCTACTAACCAAAATACAAAGCAAGAAAGCCACAACTCCTTGGCCTCATCCTATATATATATGACCTCCCAAGAATATGAAAGGTCATGCTTGTTATACTGGTTGAGCCTTGAGCTAAACTTTCACATGCATGCACTCTACGTGGATCGAGTCATGTCACACTCCACATGCTTGTTTGCTCTCGTTCCACGTCCATCCAACAATCACCCAAATCGACTAAATGCGCTCAGTTGCACACCCATGTCATGTGACGATGTCCACAATGTGATGGGCACACTGCGACATCGCACCTTTATACAAAAAAAGACGTCGTAGTCTAACCAGGCTTCAAATTTGCCTAGAAAATCATGAAAATTTCTAGAGAATTTTTGTAAACCAAGGTTACAACTGTGAAAATTCAAAATTTTGGGTGCCACATGGGTTTTTGATGGTGTTGAATCCATTTACACCATCAAAAGCACGATTGAAACACTCCTACTGTCAAATTTTTGAATTTTTTTTTACCAAATTCCAACATTTTTAGCTATCTAGACAAATTCGAGACTATGCCAAAAACAACTAATTTGAGGACCAAGGGCCAAAAGCACTCCATCTAGTTGAAGTCTCATGTTCGACGTGCGGGAATGCAATTTCGTACGCCTAAGGGGCTTTACATTAACGTTTTCAACATTATGACATGTGTTTGAACCCATGACAGTGGCCATCTTGTTGCCAAAAGAGAGGTGACTTATGATATAAACCACTTGCCTTCCACTAGCCGATTCATGAAGAAACATAGAAAGTGATCCGGACTGAAATAGTATGTTCAAAGTTCAAAAAATTGATACTGAAACTCAAACTTAAATGGTTTAATTTAAAAAAAAAAAAAGTTATTCTCAATAGTGACAAAACTCCCAAAATAACATCATAATTTTTAAATTTTTTATTTTTACACAAAGTAAAAAAACCATTTAATTAGGAAATAAATTTATTTTATTAGATTTTAATTTTTATTATTTAAAATATATTTTTAAATATAGAAATAGATTCAACACACTTAAAATTTTAAAATACTTAAATTTCTCAATTAAACAATTAAAACTTGTAATTTTAATATCTTAACAAAATTAATTAAAAATAAGTGAAAAAAAACCATTTAATCCATTATAAAACTTTATCTTCAACCCATTGTAAATTGAATGTAAATTTCTTAGCCTTTATTAATTAGGCGTAAAACATTTGAATTCATCAATACTTTCATTGTGAAAAAAGAAGGTATACGAGGAAAAATAAACATGGCCGAGGAATTAAATGATCGAGATACAACAATGATGAGATGAGATGGACTTATTGTATTTGGTAAACGGTATTCTTTAAAAATCCGCGTTATAGTGACTATTTCGATATTAGTGTAATGTTTTAATTAATAAATAGAATTATTTTTTATTTTTTATTTAAATTTAATATTATAAAATTGGTATGGTTTTAAATATATTTTTAATATACAAATAAATTTAATATTTTGAAAAAAAATTAAAACACACAATTAAAATTTTATGATTTTTAATTTTTTTTTCAAAATACACCATTTAAATTTTATGTCTTTTAAAAATCTCTATTAAATTTTAAATAAATAAAAAAAAAAAAACATAATTCAAAAAAAACCATAATAGCACTCGTCGTAATTACTCACAAGCCATTATAATTTAAAAAAATTTGAATTCCTCAATGCTAAAAGAAAGTATACGAAGAAAAATAAACACTTAACCTGACGAATTAAAACGGTTGACCCTAAATTAAACTTGATTTTAGAAAGCATCACTTTTTTTTTAAATGATCTTTGATACTACAATGATGAGATGAGATGCACATGCTGCGTTTGGGAACAATATATTGATAGAGAAATGATGAGATGCGGTACAGCAAGTATGAGATGAGATGCACATGCTGCTTTTGGTAACAATATCTTGATAGAGTAATGATGGGATGCACTTCTTGTTGTTGTGTTTAATTTATATATATAAAAAGCATTTTTATATTTGAATGAGATGATTTTGTATTTGGTTTATATATATATATATATATATATATATATATATATATATATATATATAAATTTAATAGTAATTTTGAAAAAATGTTATACTTTTAAAAAATTCAAAATCTCACAATTAAATAGTTCTATAGTTTTTTTAAGAGAATAAACTTATTTTACAATTTAAAATATAATTTATATAAAATACATTACAATTTTATCCTTATATCATGACGCGAGATTCTCACACAAAAAGGATAATTTTCTTTTATCCCTGCCATTCTCATGTCACCAGATTCTCCCATAAGAAGGGATAATTTTTTTAATTCATACCGTTCTCATGTCACCAGATCCTCACATAAAAAGCAAACAAATTTGCCCACGTTGTTTGATACTTTGTTTACAACCTTTTTCCATTTTCTAAATTCATTTCGGAGTAGGCCTTGCTTAGCCATTTCATGTCACCAGATTCCAACAAAAATAGCAAAAAAATTGCCCAGGGTTGCTTGATAAACAGGTAATCAATTAAATTAATTAAACATGGGATTTGACTTTACAGAATTATATTTTTGTTGAAATGTGGGTGGATTTGACATGATAGAATGATATATTTGTTGAAATTTGGGAGTGGTTGAGGTAAAATATTTCTCAAATAGCTTTTACTTGGGATGTGATCATTGTATTCGTAGAATAAAGATTAAGATTTTTGTTTTCACCAGCAAGATCTTTCACGGATGTACCTCATCCTTCGTTTCGCATTCCACATTGAAATATTCTGTTTCACGACATCTGTAGCCTTCACAGCTTTATCACACATGGACGGATGTATATTTGCAACATGTAACTTCACATTATATATTTAGTAGCGTTAGTGTCTGTTTTTTAATGTGTAGCCTATATTGACACCACAGGTTTGTATTTTTTATTAACTCAAGACATAACAAAGCATACATCACTTTAATGACATTGACACCACAAGTATTTGCAGAACAATGAATGATCCGATTACATTGATATTGATATTGAGATCTCGAGATCTGATATTGTACTCTTTGCTCATAATCTTACATTATAATTGACAATGCGATTCCATTATATTCGTAGTGATTTCATTATATTAGTAGTTTTTCTAATTTCAGTGATGCGTTGTATTTTAAATCTATCCTGATTTCGATTTGGGATAAACTCTATGGAAATGAGAACTTAATTTAACTCGGATAATCTCTCTCTTGAGGGAATTTAATTTTGAGAGGGAGAATTTAAATTGAATAGTTTTTTTGAAAATAAGTTTTTATTTCAAAGAGAATGACTTTAGTGTTGGAAAGGTAGAGAGCATAAATACAAAAATAATACAAATAATTCACATATAATAATATTAGATGAGATCGTTCTATATTGATTGCATAAACTTGATTCACGTTACTTACAATGAATTGGGTGAAGGGTATTTAAACATGCTCTCTAGATTCACTTATTCCTTAAACATGACTTGAATCAACACTCTCAACACTTAGTTAACTCGCTCTCTAAATATAGCAAACTCTTCATGCGGGAGTAATTAGTTTTCTTTAACACTCCCCCTTAATTACGACCTTATGACTCAACATAATTCAAAACATAACTTTACTCTATCTTCTAGGCTTACAATAGAAATTGACTCAATTATCACTCAAACATGTCTGCTGGTTTATGTCTCAGCCAAACTTACAATGGCTCAAAACTTTTACAATTTTTCATTTTCTTTTTCTCTGCTTCCAAATTCTATATCCTCGAAACTGCTTCATTCTCTGCTGCACTTTCTTGTTGTAGGCTTTCTTCACTTGTTGCTACTGCAATTTTTCTTTGATTTGTCTTCAATTTGTGCTTAAAACAATATGATCTTGTTTTCTACACCTTCCTCTTCAAATATTCCTTTAACCATGGACTGCTGCCATAACATTGCATTTTCAAGTTGTATTCTTTTTTCTTCTCCTTGCGCTTCATATTCCCTACTTTATTTCTGCCACATTTCTTCATAATAGAATCTTATATATTCTTGACTCCATTGCGGAAAAATGTCTTTAATGCATCTTTCCTTGTTTTCAAAAACTTCCATATCACTCTCTTCACATTCATTATGAGGTACTGCTGCTCTTTTCCTCTAATCTACACAATCAAGATCACTATTCACCATTTCATTCAATTCTTTTATTCTAGTTACTACTTTAAGACCCGCATCAATTTGTTGTTTCAAAGCCAAGTGGAAGACGACATGTTTGCAGTAGCAGAGGTTTCTAACAGTTGAAAAGAAGGTAGATAAGGAAGAGGAAGAGGAAGAAGCTCTCACTGAAGAGCATAACAAAGATGTTTTTAACATTTGTTTTTAATATGCAACTACTCAAAATAGCATGGGAGCAGAAGCTGAAATAAAGGTGGTTAATAAATTTGTTCAAATAGATTCTAAATCCATTCTTCGATTAGCTTCAAATCTGCATCAAATCTCTTCCTTCTTTTCAGCTGTTTTACAAACCTCTACTACTCCAAACATGTTGTCTTCCACTTGAATTCCAAGCACAAGTGGGTTTCTCTCACGATATAATCATATATCAATATGTTCTTTTTTTTGCATGATGTGCAACGTCTCATCACCAGTTAATGGTTATTCATCAAATTTAACTTCAACAATTCCAATTGTTGGATCTAGAAAACAACTTTCTGCTCTATTGATAGCTTTACCTAAGCCAAACTTAACTGTTGCTTGTTTAGACACTGCTTCATGAGCAATTCCAACTGCTATGAAGGTATCTTCAAACTTCAATTATTCATTAGACATGGCACTTACAATATTACCATAATCAATCCTTGTTTCAAAAAGGAAACCACACATAACATCAAAATAATGTTCATCCACACTATGGTGGGATATCTAAGCATGCATGTGCTCATTGTCAATTTCATTGATAATTTCAGCTTTACCAAATTCACCATCTTTGACTGGATTCACCAATGCACATATCACTTCGCATTCATCATCCACATATGTTTGATCATAGTGGGATTCACCTTCTTATGCACCATCCACGTTACAATGGAGTGCTTGAGAATTGATATGCTTATGCTCTGTTTCACATACAGAGGCTTCGACTTCTCTCTTTGCAATCTGTGTTGCATCTTCTTCATCCATTTGCATTCTTTCATAATGGGTTTCACCATCATCTGCACCATCCATATTACAGTGGAGTGCTTAAGCATTCATATGCTCTTTCTCTTCTTCACATACAGGGACTTCAATTTTTATTTTTGCAATCTTGTTGCATTTTCTTCATCCATATGCATGCTTCTATAATAGTTTTCAATTTTATAATCTTCACGACCATATTCCAATTTTGAGTGGGATTCTCCAAGATTTTTTTTCCTCTCAGAGTCTTGCTCATCTACTCTCAGATCTGTGTCTGACTCAACAAACTGTGATATATCTTGCTGCTACATGTCACTCCCCCTTGCACCAAATTTTCCTTCCAAGATTTCCATGATTCTTGGAAGTTCTAGCTTTTGTTACCTTGCACATAACCGTTTCATCCATTGCATGTTGAATGAAACTCAGAGCTAGCGAACCTTTGTCTTCTGCTAGACATCTTAGTTCCTCGGTTGCAGCCTAAACCTCTCTAAACAAAACAACAATATTTGCCTCTTATTTTCTATCCATTTTCTTAGTCTTCTTGAGTGACACTTTTTGACCCATGACTGTTGTCATAGTTTCTTTCATGATTTCATGAGGCTATAGTCCATATCACCCCTGAAAAAAATATGATTTTTAATATGCACCCCCGTAAGGATTAATCTTCTCCCAAAAATATGTACCTTAACCTTAGTGCACCGGTGCGTTGTATTATACAACGCACCGCACAAGTACTGTGTAATAAAAAAAATTGAAAACAGTTTTTCTAAATCAGTGCGCCATATCTGAAATAGGGCACCGGTGCTCCATTTTGCGAGGATAGCGCTGTATGGTTTATTATATTGTTTTTGCGGTGCGTTTTTAATACCCCAACGCACCGGCCGCGGTGCGTACCTCATGAATGGCACACCGATGTCTTGAAATTTATTTTGTACCTGAAAAGTTGAGAATTTATTTATAAATATGTTAATGAATGATATGATACAGGTTTCAAATTGATAAAGAAATGACTAACAAGAGATCAAGTAACAAAAATACTGATAACACATCAAGAAAAGAAAAAAAGGAAAGTTCTTTGTAAATTATTTATAAAAAATATTATTTTTGAACTATATGTAAGTTTAACTAATATGTATTGTTTAATGTGTATCATGCAAAGCCACTAAATGACGAAGCTCGATATGATTATTTTTGATCTAGGACCAGAAGAGTGTAAAAGCTTAATGAAAAAATTGCAAAAGGATGAATTAGGTGAATGAAAAAATACTATCGATCCAATATGAGTTTATTTTTTTAATTATCATTAGTAATATACTTAAAATTATTAGATAACATGTGTCTAACATTCTATTAATTCACCTCTGTTTAATGTTCTACAGGGACCAACAACTCAGAAAATGAACATTGTTCTAAGAAAAGAAAAAAAATAGAACATGCAAATGAAAATGAATTGCTCCTTAGCTCATCTGGAGTGGTGCTGGAAGTTAACAAAAGGTGGAAATTTTTTTACAAAAGTTTGAGGGATCTAGTAGAACAAATGTAAAATCAATCCAATGATTCGAAGAACTAAATTTTATCTAAAATACAGGAAGAGTTTCCAAAGATTGGTCAATGAGACATGTCAAACTTTTAATAGCAAAAACGTACAACAACAAAAAAGAAGGAATGAACAAGTAATATTCCTTTAAATGTTTGTCTAGAATTATTTATAAATATCACTTCTGTTATATTTACTTTTCATATATCAATATAAAATTAAATATTTTATTGTCATGTTACATTTTCAGGAAGATTATGAAAATCTCAAAATATGAACGAGATAATATTAGAAATATGCCAGTAGGAATGTCCAAAAAGGTGTACAAGAAGATGGTCAAATAAATGGACAAAATTGCATCGCAGGAGGAGCAGGAGGAGCCATCTCAACAACAACGTGCTTCAAATGTAATATGTGAGCATTGAATTTCTCGATCATTAGGTACAATAAATAAACAATTTAGCATTAAATATTAATTTTCAAGAATTTTCTTGTAGAAAAGAAAAGAAAATGGAACCCATTCATCACATAAAACAGGACGACAAGGAAGAAAATGGTTGATCTCTAAGTTTGTGAGTAATTGTTACTTCCTTATAACAACTTAACTAGATTTCATTTTTGTATTTTTCAAGTTCTTTTAGAAAAATTATCATTGAATGTCTTCAAACAGGTGCTAACATACAAAGAAGAACCATCAGACGAATTGATTGAAATTGGGTTAAATATGGGTTTTGAGTATATGTTGGCATATCAGAAATTAATTGTGGAATTTGTAAGAATCTATCAATCTTGTTTTACTTAGCTTCGTCTATAATTAATAGAACAAAAACATCTTTTATATTAAATATATGATTTTTTATGGGGTATAAAACTTGCAGGAAACAAAGTATGGAACTGTGACAAGAGATGAAATTTTGAAAGATGGCATGGTACATGGTTTTGAAAGAATGTGTATAGTTTACGAGTCAATTGTTGCTATGGTACGCCATTTTTCTTTTTGATTTACATTGATGTATATTATTTAATATTTCAATTTTCATTATTCTCACCAATGTATATACACTCATTTCAATTTATTTTTATGTTTGTAGATGGAAGTTGAAGAAGAAGAAAATAATCAACGCCATGAACAAAACATTCATGAAAATAACCCAAGTCATGGAAGTAGCTTTAACAGTGATAGCAGTTCAAGCGAAGAATTATGATCGCTATGTTTGGATATCAAAGCAAGACGTTTTATTTTTTGAAATATATATGTCTGTGAAATCAGACATTTTGTTTAATGTAATGGACATAGTGTCCCAACTGAAAGACAAAGGGATACCAATAACTGTCCCATTTTGTATGATAATGACTGTCTTATTCATATATATATATATATATATATATATATATATAATCATAAAACATGTTTTAATTTATTCTATTGTGTTCTCCATTTTCATTCTCAAATGCACTAATAAAAATTTAATTCATATGAATATTGTTATAAGAGATATATGTGCTGACTTTTGATGAATAATCAATTTTAAAAAACCACAATAATTATGGTATGATATAAAAAATTAATCCAAACATCACATTCAAATGCATTAAATAAAAAAGTAATTAATATGAATATTTTTATAATATGTGTCGACTTATGATGAATAATGAATTTAAAACAATCACAATAATTAGACTATCACAGGTCGATGTTTCTAAAAAATACAACATGAAAACCAGTCCGTGTCAGTAACAGTACACTGGTGCATTTATGTGTCTATACACACCGGTGCCGTTGTACGATCTATGGGCACCGCACAAATACTGATACCTGTTATAAATATCAGTGTGTTTGTGTGACACTGCGCACCGGGGTGTTTACATATCTATAAGCAACGGTGCAATTTTACGATCTATGGGCACCGCACGAATACCGATACCAATTATAAATCTCGGTGCCTTTTTGTGATACGGTGCACCGGTGCGTTTATATAAGTATATGCACTGGTGTGTTAATACAACCTATGGGCACCACACAAATCCCAAGACCAATTAGAACGACCCCGTGCATTGTATTACCAACACTATGCCCGATGTAGTTTTACACATAAACGTCCTGGTGCGTTGGACTGAGATCGCCCTGGGGCACCTTCTGCATATACGCACCATTGCGTTAAAGCCACAGTAGCGCACCGATGAAAAAAACATCTGTAATAACGTCTGACTGCCCATTTTTTAGTTTTGTTGAATTTCTGTTAAAAGCTCTGCCAAAACCTCCGTAACCATAAACGGATGTTGTAGAAAATGTTTTTTCGACAATTTTGGCCAATTTTATAACACTAAAAACCTCCTTTATAGCCTCCGCTAGAGGGTCTTTTCCTTATAGTGATTGAATTTGCCGAGGACAAGAAATTGTAATGGGAGCAGCAGATGATGTATTTGTTAATTGATGTTTGAATCGATGTTCAATTAAATTTTAATAAAATTATGGATTAGGAATTTGTCTTCATGTGAGAGTTATGATTCTTATTTCTTTCGAAGCATTGAGTTAGTTTATGACTTGCTCCAAGAAGTGGCAAGGATCCACCGCAACCTAGAGTTGATTTTCGAGATCAATGTAGATTGTAGGAACTATATTTCACTGAAATTCGTAGGATTATATATTTTTTTAATTGTTTCCTAAATAGGATTTCATATTTCCTAATTATGTACTTAAACCATTACTTTGTTTTTCTTGGATTTTAAAAGGGACGAGGGTATTGTTAGAGAGTCTTTCTGAATTGAAGGAACATGGAGTAAACGATTTTTGAGCACATACATAAAAATTATGTCCTGTAGCTTAGAATTGAATAGGGTGCTTTGGTATTTATGCTTGCACGAGTTAGATGGTGATCTGCTCAGTGAAGTTTTATTTTGATAAAGTGTGATGCCTTGCATTAGATTGTAAATCATGAAGTCTTGAAAATTTTTCTATTCATGCATTTAAGATTAAGAATAAATTGTTGTGTGATAGTGTTCATAGAATGAAAAAAGTTAAAGTCGGCAGTGTGTTTCAATTAGACAATTAGATTTTATTTGAGTTTCAAATAGAATTGAGTAATTTTTCGCAAAGTTGTGAAGTCGTTTCATTAGAGTACAATAGTTTCATTTTAAGGAGCATTAGGGTGATTTGTTATATTTACAATTTGTAAAAAACTAGATTTGATGCATTATCATTTAAAGGTTGAGTTTTGTTTGCTTTAGATCGTTGGTCAAGATAGGTACAGTTCTTAAAACATAATTAATTTTACTAGTAGCAATAGGTGTAAAGATTTCCATTTCTGCAATTTAAATTATTTGATTTTTTTTTTGCTTCATGAATACCGCTTTGAGCTACTAAATTATCATAGGATAATTTACGTCTATTTTGTACAACAGAGTGAGAACTGGTTCTCATTTTCAGTAGCATAGACTGTTTTCAAGCATTGAACTCTATGATTTATATTTTCAGTGTAAATCGATCTTTCACCTTATTTGAAGTTGTAGACTGAACTTCCATTTTAAATACAATAACACATGATTTAGTAGTATCAAAGTTGGATGATTTTTTCAAGGGTTTCATTTTCATAGATTAGTCTCTGTTATAATTCAAAGTGAAGTTTTGAAGTCATTCCATTTTCAAGTAAAGATGTTTGGTTCTTATAATTTTAGTTTAGCCTCCTTATAAATAGATGCTTAGTCTCTTTAATAAATGGAAGTTTAAAACCTTGCTTAAGATTGTAGTTGAAGTTAATTTCATGGCGCCTTTGTTTTGATAAGACCATATTTTGATTGTAGAGAATTAGAATAAGGATTGAGTTAAGTAGATTTCCTTCAAATTGCTTATATTTTAAGTGTGAGTTTTCTTAGCTAATAGAAGAATGTTTTTATCATTTTATACTTAACGACCATCAACAAGGATACTTATATACTTTGACCATTAAGTTGAATCAAAAATGCAGTACAACTTGCGTTTATGACTCCCAAATTGATAATTAATATTGAGAGCTTTAATCAGAAAATCAAAACCCCCAACGTTAGGAAATCCTCTAACCATTTGTTTCTACTAAAACAATATAAAACTAGAGAATGCAAATGTACAAACCGAGAGTGCCATAATTAATAATCATCACAACATGCAACTATAAAATAACTGACATGATTTATGTAATTCACGATCAAAGGAAACCATTTGTTCCTCATCATCTGCACCTTTGATATTAGTTGCTTGCTTGGAGACTTGTAATATATAACACAATCTTGTACCTCAAAAATAACTTTGTATCCTTTTTGCGATAATTGACCAACACTTATCAGATTCTCTTTTAAACTTGGATTATACCTCTAAAATTGTCTTAGACTCCCCCTGCTTGGTTAGAATGTTGACCACTCCTTTTCCATCTATATCCACAGTCTTTTCAGTCCCCAATTTTACCTTTGTTTGATAGATTCATCCATATTTGCAACCAGATTCTTGTTTCCAGTCATGTGGTTACTACAACCACTATCTAATAACCAAACATTATCAAAAGTTCCATGCATGGTATGGAAAGCTAGGAACATGGAGTCATTATTTTCTGTAGTTACTTTAGCTTTATGCTTTCCTTGGTCAACTATCCTCTTCCTACAATCACGCGCATAGTGACCAAATTTATTGCAATAATAACATCTCACCTTTGATTTATCGACTCATTGATTGTTGTTGAAGATTTTTCTATTGCTTCCACTTTATTTCTTATCTTACGAAATCATAACATATAATTTAATTTAGTAAATCCATTTGTGTTTTACAGATTACACACTTTGAAATCGTTAACTTTGTGAAAGAAATGATCATGGGAGATATGATTATAGTAGGAAGCATTGCGAGGAGATGGAGATTACTGCAAGGGAGCTAGCAAGTAGAGGGATTCATGGACCCTCTCGACTCTAATATCCATAAAAACATTCTCATCTACAGACCATTCCCAAGAAACCTCTAACACATTCATTACAGATCGTCTCTCCAGATACGCACAACACCCAATAGCATGTCCTTCCATTGATCTTCATGTCCACAACACACAACTTGTCCATATTTTGTTTTCCTCCCAAGAAACCAATCCTCATATGTGTTGCATCAAGCAAAAAATAAATAATTTCCTAACATACCTCCATATTTGCACCTTTCAGTTTATCTACCAATGTCACCCATCTTCACCCAAAGTTGTGGTCAGTTGATCTTCATTACCCATTTCGTTATGTTATTATATTTTTCTAATAACTCCTGTCACAACGTTAAAGGCCCTGCCTTAACTAGAGCATGCTTACATCCTCTAAGCATGCAACATCAACATCTTTCCAACTGATCACATGACCAACTTAGCTATAGTCGATTTAGACTATGCCTTAGAAACTTCTTAAACTCATTTCCTTAGTTAAGTCTTTCGACAGAATTATTATTACACTTAACAAATTCATATCTTCTACGACATGAAATTATACACAATACAACAGAATTCAACAATGTCTGGTAATAATGCACAACAATATGGGATAGACAACCTTGAGCCTAATACTCCACTATTAATATCAATATACAAATGATATGTTACATCAACTATTTGATCCACTAACCAAAATACAAAGCAAGAAAGCCACAACGCCTTGGCCTAATCCTATATATATATATATATATATATATATAGATATAACGTCCCAAAAATATGAAAGGTCATGCTTGTTGGACTTGGTTGAGCCTTGAGGTCAACTTTCACATGCCTTGCACATTCAGTACAAAACCCCGAGTCTACTTGCAGTGACATGCATGCACTCTACGTGGATCGATTTGTGGCATATTCCACATGCTTGCTTTCTTTCGTTCCACGTGATCAATGTATCATTTCATCCAAGAGTCACCCAGACCGACTAAATGTGCTTAGTTGCGCACTGATGCAGTGTGACTACGTCCACATTGTGATGGGCACACTACGACATGGCACCTTTATACAAAAAGAGACGTCATAATTTAACAAGATTTCAAATTTGCCTAGCAAATCATGGAATTCCTATAAAAGTTTTTGCAAATCTAGGTTAAAGCTGTCAAAATCCAAAATTTTGAGTGCCCCATGAATTTTTGATGATGTTGAATCGATTTCTACCATCAAAAACTTGATTCAGACACTCCTACTACCCAAATTTTGAAACAAAAATGTCCAAATTCGAACATTTTTAACCATCCAAACAAATTTTATGTCTCGATAGATGATGCCAAAAGAAAATAATATGATGACCGAGGGTCTAAAGCACTCCATCGAGATCCATCGAGTTGAAGTCTCATGGTCGACGTGTGGGAGCGTGATTTCGTGCACCTAAGGGGCTTTACAATAATGTTTTTGACATTATGAGAGGTGATTGAACCCATGAGGGTGGCCATCACGTTGCCAAAAGAGAGGTGACTTATGATACAGTCCACTTGCCCTCCACTCGATTCGTGATTCATAACTAGTAATCCAGACTAAAATAGTATGTTCGAAGTTCAAAAATTTGACACTGAAACTCATAATCTGAAATAGTTTGCTTTGTAAAAAAATTTATATCAATAATCACTCGAACCCCAAAATAACATCATAATTTTTAAAATTTTGTGGTAAAGTAACCATTTAATTAAGAAATGAATTTTTTTTATTAGATTTATTTTTTATTGTTTAAAATATATTTTTTAATTTTTATAGTTTAAAATATATTTTTAAATATATAAATAGATTCCACACACTAAAAACTTTTAAGATATTTAAATTTCTCAAATTAAACAATTAAAACTTGTAACTTAAAAAAATCTTAACAAAATTAATCACAAAAAAATAAATTGAAAAAACCATTTAATCTATTATAAAAACTACATACATCATAATTAATACTCACAAAAATCCTAAAAATAACATTATGATTTTTTAAAACTTTATCTTCAACCCATTGTAAATTGAATGTAAATTTCTTAGCCTTTATTAAGAAGGCGTAAGACATTTGAATTCATCAATACTTTCGTTGTGAATTAAATCGGTTGCCCTAAATTAAACTTGATGATCACATATGCAACGCATCAATTTTTTTGTTTTAAATGATCGAGATACAACAATGATGAGATGAGATGCACTTGTTGTATTTTTGGTAATGCTATTTTGATATTAATTTAATATTTTAATTAATAGAAAAAACTATTATTTTTTATTAGAATTTGGTATTATAAAAAAATTATTGTTTTAAATATATTTTTAATATATAATTACATTTAATATTTTGAAATACACAATTTAAATTTTAAGATTTTTAGTGTTATTATGAGTTTTTTTTTAAATCTCTATTAAATTTTAAATAAAATAAAATAAAATAAACATAATTCCAAAAAAACCTATAATAACGCTCGTTGTAATTACTCACAAGCCATTATAATTTAAAAGAAAATTGAATTCATCAATGCTTTCACTGTGAAAAAAGAAAGTATACGAAGAAAAATAAACACTTAGCCTGACGAATTAAAACGGTTGACCGTGAATTAAACTTGATTTGAGATAAAGCATCAATTTTTTTTCTAAATGATCTTTGATACTACAATGATGAGATGAGATGCACATGCTGCGTTTGGGAACAATATATTGATAGAGTAATGATGAGATGCGGTACAGCAAGTATGAGATGAGATGCACATGCTGCTTTGGGTAACAATATCTTGATAGAGTAATGAAGAGATGCACTTCTCGTTGTTTTTAAATTATATATAAAGAAGTATTTTTATATTTGAACGAGATGATTTTGTATTTGGTTTATATATATATATATATATATATATATATATATATAAAATAGTAATTTTGAAACAAATGTTATAATTTTAAAAAATTTGAAATCCCACAATTAAATAGTTCGATAATTTTTTAAGAGAATAAATGTATTTTATAATTTAAAATATAATTTATATAAAATACATTACAATTTTATCCAATATCATGACTTCGGATTCTCACATAAAAAGGATTATTTTATTTTATCCATGCCATTCTCATGTCACGAGATTCTCACATAAAAAGGGATAATTTTTTTAATTCATACCGTTCTCATGTCACCAGATCCTCACATAAAAAGCAAACAAATTTGCCCACGTTATTTGATACTTTGTTTACAACCTTTTTCCATTTTCTAAATTCATCTCGGAGTAGGCCCTGGTTAGCCATTTCATGTCACCAGATTCCAACAAAACCAGCGAAATAAATTGCCGAGGGTTGCTTGATAAACAGGTAATCAATTAAATTAATTAAACATGGAATTTGACTTTACAGAAGGATATGTGGGTGGATTTGACATATAGAATGATATATCTGTTGAAATTTGGGAGTGGTTGAGGGAAAATATTTCTCAAATCGCTTTTACTTGGGATGTGATCATTGTATTTGTAGAATAAATATTAAGACTAAGATTTGTCTTCTCACTAGCAACACGGATGTACATCGTTCTTCGTTTCGCATTCCACATCGAAATCTTCTGTTTCACGACATATGTAGCCTTCATAGCTTTATCACTGGGCGGCCCTAGTTTCTCTTACGGAATCGTAACCATATTTAATTTAGTAAATCCACTGGTGTTTTATAGATGTCACACTCTGAAATAGTCCACTTGTAAAAGAAACAATCATGGCAAATATGGGTTTAGGTTGAAGCATCGCCGAGAGATTGGTTGAAGGATGAGTATATGGTTGTTGATTCATGGCGGGTTGAGAAGAACAAGGGGATGATGCCGGGAAACAAGGGGCACCGACTCATGCCCAAATTCACTCTCTACTAAATCATAGTATGCATGTAAAATAGTAATTTAGGAGTGTATATTTGCAGCATGCAGCTTTACATTATATATTTAGTAGCGTCTAGTGACATTACAGGTCTGTATTTTTTAATTTTTTTATTAATTGAAGACATTGTTGAAATGTTACTTTCAACAGTGGCTGTGCAACGCTGCTTTTCATTTTTATTCTCCAATTTTTTCTCCTCCAGTTACTTTCTAAATGCAGTGAACAATTAGTTTCAGTTTTTGATTAATCGGCGCAGTCTTTTGCATTTTGAAAAACATAGTCCTTTTTGTGTGTTCGAAGACAGTATCTGTTTTGGGCAAAACAAAGTATTTTTGTTTTAAAACACAGTGAACAGATATTTTTTGGATGCGGACATTTTATTTTTTATAAACCCCATGGTTCCCACAGGTACAATGTCTTGTTGATGATGGAGGTCCGATGTGTTCAACACAATCGGAGGTATATATATATATATATATATATATATATATATATCACAGCCCCTTTATAATCGCCCTCCACATAAGCCGAGGTCCGCGGGTCCACAGATCACGTGGCAATAACATATTGCATTGCAAGTTTGAATGGGGAGCAGTTTATTTTATGGCCCGATTACCATATATGAAAACCGGACCCGATCATATTATAGGCAAGAGTTTATTTGTTATCACGGGTCTGATTCTTTATCGGATCGGGAGCGCTTTAGTTTTGGCCCAATTGAACAGTGATTCAAAAGGCGGACTTGACATGCTTTATTGTGGCACAGTTTATATTTGGTTTCGGGTCCGATCCTCAATCGGAATCATAAATCCGATGGTTGATCTTTTGTTTTTTGTTAAAGTCTGGACCCGAGGGAGTTTATCAAGCAGAATTGATATTTGTTTTTCATGTTACACTTGCTGCCTACGTCAGCAACCCTCCAACGAACGCGATGAGGTTTTATATGATGGATTTAATAATCTATCGCGTGCACAGAAACTTACGTAAGCATGCCCAGTTTTGTTACGCAAAATATGGATTGTGATTTGGTTTAAAATTCTTTGAAGTCCGAGTTCATCGTGCGATCAAAGTTTTGTGTTAAAGGTTTATTGTATCATTTTAATGTCTTATATTGTAATATTTTAAATTTACACTACGGGTTTTATTAAGTGGGCCTCGACAGTTTTAAATTTTAAGTCTTAACATAGTTGTATTGTTATTATATGCGCAACATATAAATAGTTGAAAAGGCCCGAGAGCCTGTGTAATGTAATTTTGGTTTCATATGCACATCAGTGCATATTTTCAACAGAGAGACAGAGTGTTTGTTTCTAGCACAGCAGTGCATTGTTACTGAGAGACAGAGTGTGTCTTTTGAGAGACAGTGAGGTCTCCTCTGGCACTGCGTTTTGCAGCAGTCCAGTATTTTGTAATAGTTTTTTTTTAAAAAGGAATAGAAGTTTTATAGTGTTGAAACTCTGTCCCTGTGAGTGAAATTTTATACTTCTCTGTATTGAAAGAGGAGAGTATTACTCTCTCCATTGTTGTTCTAGAATTTTCATATATTCCAACATGGTATGAGAGCTAGTCCAGGCTCTTTGAAGGTCAAAGAAGCTGAAGGAAGTAGTTATTTGTTGCAGCAACTTCTTCAGCAGTGTGAAGACTCAGTCAAGAAGAATCCAAGGTATTTCTCTATACAGATTTTTGTGTTACTGTTAAATACATTCAGTTGTTTTAAAAACACAGTCAAGTATTTTAAAGCATAGTTAAGAGTGCAAGAATGGCTGGAGCCAACACTAGCATGGATATTGAAAATACCCAGCTCCCAAAATTTAATGGGAAAAATTATGACTACTGGTCAATAACTATGAGAGCTTTATTTTCTTCCCAAGATTTATGGAAACTTCTTGAGGATGGTTTTTATGAGCCAGTAGATGAAAATGAGCTTGATGATTTAACATAAGCAGAAAAGGAACTGTTGAAGAGCAATAAGAAGAAGGATTCCAGAGCCCTCTACTTTTTGTATGAAGCAGTGCATAAGAGTGTGTTTCCTAGGATAGCAGCAGCCAAGAGATCCAAAGAAACATGGAAAAATCTCAAGACAACCTATCAAGACATGGAGAAAGTGAAGACATCAAAATTTCAGTTATTGAGGAGAGACTTTGAGACTCTCTGTATGAAGGAGTCAGATAACATTGACTCATTCTTCACTCATGTGATTGGAATGGTCACACAGATAAGGTCTCATGGAGAAACTCTTGAAGAAAAGAGGATTGCGGAAAAACTCTTGAGGAGTCTACCCTCAAGATTCGATGTGATTGTCACCACCATAGAGGAGACTAAGTATCTCACAAATTTTCTAGTGGATGAGCTACATGCATCACTGATGACACATGAGCAGAGATTGGGTAGAAGTGAAAAATCATCTCTAGAGCATGCCTTTAAGACCCAGATGTCTTTCGGAAGAGGAAGATGGCAAGGCAGAGGAAACAAAAGAGGAAGAGGAAGAAGCAAAAACAGAGGTGGAAAAAACAGTCCAGCAAAAGCTCAAGGAAGGGGCAGCAATCCAAATCAGCATCAAGGCCAAGGCAGCAACCAGCAAAGTGGTCAGCAGAATGCTCAAGGACAAAGGTATGATAAATCCAATGTCCAATGTCACTATTGTAAAAAAATATGGACATTATGCTAATGAATGTAGAAAGAAGCAACATGATATGGGTAATAGAACAAATGTAAATTTTACTAGAGAAAATATCAACCAAGACAAATTATTTTTGGCTTGTAATATGGCTGAAGAAAAGAATGAAGATTTATGGTTTCTAGACTCCGATTGTAGTAACTATATGACAAGAAACATAGCAATGTTTTCTATGCTAGATGAGAGTGTGAAGTCACAAGTCACACTAGGGACAGATAGTAAAGTTTCTGTAATGGGAAAAGGAGATGTAAATGTTTTAACAAGAAAAGGTGAAAAGAAATCCATAGCAGATGTCTATTATGTTCCAGGAATGAAGTGTAACCTCTTAAGTATTGGACAGCTTGTTCAAAAGAGGTACAATGTCTTTTTTGAGGATGATTTTTGTACCATCATGGATAAACCACCTAGAAAACAATGTATTGCTGAAGTGAAGATGGCAAGGAACATGATGTTCCCTCTCAGAATGAGAGCAGATTTGAAAAATGAAGAAGAGATAGCAGCAGTGACACAAGAGGCTTTCCAAAGCGAACTAAAATATGACAATTGGTTGTGGCACTTGAGATTTGGACATCTCAACTTTGGAGGTCTTAACTTGTTGAATAGAAAAGTAATGGTAAGAGGTTTACCATTGATAGAGAAACTAGATAGCCTTTGTGAATGGTGTATCTTTGGGAAACAACACAGAGAAAGTTCTCCTTCTGGGAAAAGCATAAGGGCAAAAGCACCCTTAGAGATTGTCCACTCAGATTTGTGTGGACCAATGCAAACTCCATCACTTGCTAGCAGCCATTACATGCTAACATTTATTGATGATTTTACTAGAAAACTTGGGTTTACTTTTTTAAAAACAAAAGTGAAGTGTTTGAAAGATTCTGCAATTTCAAAGCACTTGTTGAAAACCAAAGTGGGTTGCATATCAAAGTCCTAAGGACTGATATAGGAGGTGAGTACATATCTAAAGATTTTCTACGTCTTTGTGGAGAAAATGAGATACATAAGCAGTTTACAACTAGATATACTCCGCAGCAAAATGGAGTAGCCGAAAGGAAGAATAGAACCATAATGGACATGGTAAGGAGTATGTTAAATGCAAAGAATTTGCCTAATGATTATTGGGCTGACGCTGTATATTGTGCAGCATACATTTTGAATAGGTGCCCTACAAAAGAAGTTATGAACAAAGTGCCAGAAGAGGTATGGAGTGGCACAAAGCAAGGTGTCACACACATGAAGGTTTTTGGATGTGTGGCTTATGCACACATTCCGAATCAGCTAAGAAAGAAGTTGGACAGCAAGGGGGAGAAATGTATTTTCATTGGATATAGTGAGGAATCCAAAGCCTATAGGTTATACAACCCATCCACCAAGAAGTTTATTGTGAAAAGAGATGTTTAGTTTATTGAAGAGGAAGCTTAGGATGGAAGCATAGAGAAAACAGTGAATGTTAAACACTGTTTATCTCATGATGAAAGTGATGATTTGGCTGAAATACATCCCCAAACAGCAGCACCAACACAAGGGCAGCAAGAGACACCCTTGAGGAGAAATGAAAGTGCTTCTCCAAGCACACCACAAGGAGGAAATTCAAGTGCTTCTTCAAGCACTTGTACACCTAATGAAAGAGGTAAGAAGTTCATAAATTTGAATGACATTTATGAATAAGAGACAAGAAATGAAGGTATGAATTCTTTGTTTGCTTTATATTGTCATGTTGATGACGCTATCCACTTTGAAGAATCTATTAAGGATAAGAAATGGATAGAAGCTATGGATGAGGAAATTAATGCCATAGAAAGAAACAAGACTTGGGATTTGGTTGAACTCCCAAAAGGTAAAGATGTCATTAGAGTTAAATGGGTCTACAAGACCAAGAGTAATGCTGAAGGAAAAATAGAGAGACACAAGGCAAGACTTGTTGTCAAAGGGTATAAGAAGAAGCATGGGATAGATTGTGAGGAAAATTTCGCACCAGTTGCTAGAATGGAAATTGTGAGAGCAGTGCTGTCCATAGCAGCACAAAACAAGTGGAAAGTTTGCCAAATGGACGTGAAGTTAGCATTCCTAAATGGAGTGTTAATGGAAGAGGTTTACATTGAAAAACCTCTTGGCTACAAAAATAAAGGCCAAGAGCATAAAGTGTGCAAATTGAAGAAAGCTTTTTATGGGCTAAAGCAAGCACCAAGAGCATGGTACAGTATAATAGATTCCTATCTACTGGAAAATGGATTTGAAAAGTGTGAGGGAGAGCCCACCATTTACATCAAAGAAAAATATGGTAAAATGTTGATTGTGGTTTTATATGTTTATGATGTTATTTTCACAAGTAATGATGATTACCTTATTGAAAATTTTGAAAAAGTCATGAAAGAAGAATTTCAAATGACTGACATGGGTTTGTTGAAATAGTTCTTAGGAATAGAAGTAGAACAAGATGAAAATGAGATTTTTATTTCACAGCAAAAATATGTTAATGAAGTGCTGGAAAGATTTAATATGTAGGAGAGAAAATCAGCAATCACTCCCACAGTGATGGGATTAAAACTCAGCAGAGAGGATAGCACCAAGGATTTTGATCCTAGCTTGTACAAGAGAATAGTTGGCAGTCTCATGTATTTGACTGTAACTAGGCCCGAAATAATGCATGCTATTAGTTTGATTTCCATATTCATGGAGAAGCCAAAGGATGCACATTGGTAGGCAGTGAAGAGAATTCTGAGGTATGTTAAAGGAACAAAAAGGTATGGCATTTTATATACTGCTTCAGAATGTTCAGATTTAGTTGGATACGCTGACAGTGATTAGGCTGGAAGTGTAGATGATCGGAAGAGCACTTGCGGCTATGTTTTTCACATGGGTTCAGGAGCCATTTCATGGGCTTCTAAAAAGCAGTCGATTGTAGCATTGCCTACAGCAGAGACAAAATATGTGGCAACTACAGCAGCAACGTGTCAAACAATTTGGATGAGGAGGATGCTAAGAAGTTTGTGCCAAGAGAAAGCAAAAGGAACAATGATATTTTGTGACAATAGCTCAGCTATTGCATTATCTAAGAATTCTATGTTTCACAAGAGAATGAAACACATTGACACAAAATTTCATTACATCAGGGAATTGGTAAACAATGGAGAAATTGTTTTGGAGCATTGCAGAACTCAAGAGTAGTTTGCAGACATTCTGTCCAAGCCATTGGGGCAGAAGAGTTTTGAATTTTTGAGAAAATTCTTGGGTATGAATGATAACCCAGCTTTTGAAAGTAAGGAGGAGTGTTGAAATGTTACTTTCAATAGTGGCTGTGCAAAGCTGCTTTCCATTTTTATTCTCCAGTTTTTTCTCTTCCAACCACTTTTTAAATGCAGTGAACAATCAGTTTCAATTTTTGATTAATCAGTGCAGTCCTCTACGTTTTGAAAAACAAAGTCCTTTTTGTGTGTTCTGAGACAGTCTCTATTTTTAGGAAAACAGAGTACTTTTGTTTTAAAGCATAGTGAACAGATATTTTTTGAATGCAGGCGTTTTATTTTTTATAACCCCAGTCCCCACAGGTACAGTTTCTTGTTGATGATGGAGGTCCGATGCGTTTAATGCAATCAGAGGTATTATATATATACCACAGCCCCTTTATAATCGCCCTCCACATAAGCCGAGGTCCGCGGGTCCATAGACCACGCAGCAATAACATATTGCATCGCAAGTTTGAATCAGGAGCACTTTATTTTACGGCCCGATTACCATATATGAAAACCGGACCCGATCATATTATAGGTAGGAGTTTATTTGTTATTGTGGGTCCGATTCTTCATTGGATCGGGAGCGCTTTATTTTTGGCCCGATTGAATAGTGATTCAAAAGGCGAACCCGACATGCTTTATTGTGGCACAGTTTATATTTGGTTTCGGGTCTGATCCTCAATCGGAATCGGAAGTACGATGGTTGATCTTTTGTTTTTTGTTAAAGTCCAGACCCGACAAATTTTATCAAGCAGAATGGATATTTTTTTTTCGCATTACACCTGCTGCCTACGTCAGCAGCCCTCTGGCGGATGCGATAAGGTTTTATATGATGGATTTAATAATCCATCGCGTGCACAGAAACTTACGTTGGCAAGCCCAGTTTTGTTACGCGAAATATGGATTGTGATTTAGTTTAAAGTTCTTTGAAGTTCGGGTCATCGCGCGATCATGGTTTTGTGTCAAAGGTTTATTGTATTGTTTTAATGTTTTATATTGTAATGTTTTAAATTTACACTGTGGGTTATATTAAGTGGGCCCTGACAGTTTTAAATTTTAAGTCTTAACATAGTTGTATTGTTATTATATGCGCGACATATAAATAGTTGAAAAGGCCCGAGAGCCTGTGTAATGTAATTTTTGTTTTTTATGCACAGCAGTGCATATTTTCAACAGAGAGACAAAGTGTTTGTTTCTAGCACAGTAGTGCGTTGTTACTGAGAGACAGAGTGTGTCTTTTGAGAGACAGTGAGGTCTCCTCTGGCACTGCGTTTTGCAACAGTCCAATATTTTGTAATAGTTTTTTTTGAAAGGAATAGAAGTTTTATATGTTGAAACTCTGTCCCTATGAGTGAAATTTTATATTTCTCTGTGTTAAAAGAGGAGAGTATTAATCTCTCCTTTGTTGTTATGGAATTTTCATATATTCCAATAGACATACTGATACAGGTTTGTATTTTTTATTAACTGAAGACATATTCTGATACAGAGCATATGAGAGCCATGTGGGGTATGAAAATGCTTCCACTGCATCACTTTGATGACATTGACACCACAAGTATTTGCAAAACAATGAATGATCTGATTACATTGATATTGATATCGAGATCTAATATTGTACTCTTTGCGCATAATCTTACATTATAATTGACAATGTGATTCCATTATATTCGTAGTATTTCTAGTTTCACTGATGCTTTGTATTTTAAATCTATCTTGATTTCAATTTGGGCTAAACTCTATGGAGATGAGAACTTAATTTAACTCGGACAAACTCTCTGTTGAGGGAATTTAATTTTGAGAGGGAGACTTTTAATTTAATAATTTTTTTGAATAGAAGTTTTTATTTCAAACAGAGTGACTTTAGCATTGGAAAGGCAGAGATGATAAAAGCATAAATAACACAAATAATTCACATATAATAACATTAGACGAGACTCTTCTATATTGATTGCATAAATTTGATTCACATTACTTACAATGAACTAGGTGAACGATATTTAAACATTTTTGACTATCAAATCACATAAAATATCTTAACATGCACATACTCTCTAAATTCACCTATATTTTAAACTTGAATTGACTCAACACTCTCAACACTTAGTTAACTAGCTCTTTAAATATAGAAAACTCTTCATGTGGGAGTAATTAGCTTTCTTTAACACTCCCCCTTAATTATGACAGTCTGACTCAACATAACTTGATTATGTCTTCTAGGCTTACAATAGAAATTGACTGAATTATCACTCCAACATGCATGTTGGTCTATGTCTCAGCTAGGCTTACAATGAATCAAAACTTTTACATTTTTTCATTTTCATTTTCTCTACTTCCAAATTCTATATCTTCGCAATTTCTTCATTCTCTGTTGCACTTTCTTGTTGTAGGCTTTCTTCACTTGTTGCTGCTGCAATTTTTCTTTGGCTTGTCTTGAATTTGTGCTGAAAAGCAATCTGATCTTGTTTTCTGCACCCTCTTCTTCAAATATTCCTTTAACCATGGACTACTGCCACAACACTGCATTCTCAAGCTGTCTTATTTTTTCTGCTTCTTGTGCTTCATATTCCTGACTTTCTTTTTGCCATATTTCTTGATAAAGGAATCTTATATATCCTTGACTCCATTGCAAAAAAATGTCTTTAATGCACTCTTCCTTCTTTTCAAAAACTTCCATATCATTCTCTTCACATTCATCATCAGGTACTTCTGCTTCCTTCCTAGAATCTACACATTCAAGATCATTATTCACAATTTCATTCAATTCTTTTATTCCAGCTACTACTTTAAGACCCGCATCAATTTTTTATTTGGAAGCTAAATGGAAGACAACATGTTTGCAGTAGCAGAGGTTTGCAAAATAGTTGAAAATAAGGCAGAGAAGAAAGTGGAAGAGGAAGAATCTCCCACTGAAGAGCATAATAAATATTTTTTTAACATTGTTATTTAATATGTATGTACGCAAAATAGCATGGGAGCAGAAGTTGAAATAAAGGTGGTTAATAAATTTGTTCAATTGGATTCTAAACCCATTCCTCAATAAGCTTCAAATCTGCATCAAATTTATTAACAACCTTTATCTCTGCTCCCATGCTATTTTGAGTACCTACATATTAAAAAAAAATGTTAAAAACATCTTTATTATGCTCTTCAGTGAGAGCTTCTTCCTCTTCCTCTTCCTTCTCTACCTTATTTTCCATTGTTTTACAAACCTTTGCTGCTCAAAACATGTTTTCTTCCACTTGGATTCCAAACACAAGTGGTTTTCTCTAACCAAATAACAACATATCAATATGTTTTTTTGTTGCATCATGTGCAATGTCTCATCACCAACTAATGGTTGTTCATCAAATTTAACTTCAACAATTCCAATTGTTGGATCTAGAAAACAAATTTCTGTTGTATTGATAACTTTATCTAAGCCAAACTTAGCTTCTACTTGTTCGCACACTGCTTCATGAGTAGTTCCAACTTCTTCATATCTTTTTTCTACGAAGGAAGCTTCAACCTTCAATGATTCATCATACATGGTGCTTACAATGCTACCATAATCAATCCTTCTTTCAAAATGGAAACTACACATAACATCAAAATAATGTTCATCCACACTATGGTGGGATATCCGAGCATGCATGTGCTCATTTTCAATTTCATTGATAATTTCAGCTTTACCAATTTCACCAGCTCTGGTTGGATTCACCAATGCATATATCACTTTGCAGTCATAATCCACATATGTTTCATCATAGTGGGATTCACCATCTTTTGCACCATCCACGTTACAGTGGAGTACTTGAGAATTGATATTCTCATGTTATGTTTCAAATACAAAGGCTTCAACTTCTCTCTTTGCAATCTCAGTTGCATCTTCTTCATCCATATGCATGCTTGAATAATGGGTTTCACCATCCTCTACACCATCCATATTATAGTGGAGTGCTTGAGCATTGATATGCTCTTGCTCTGCTTCACATACAAAGGCTTCTATTATTGTTTTCACAATCTCTACTGCATCTTCTTCATCCATATGCATGCTTGCATAATGGGTTTCAATTTTATAGTCTTCACGACCATCTTCCACTTTTTCATGGGATTCTGCAAGCTTTTTTTTCCTCTCAGAGCCTTGCTCATCTACTCTCAGATCTACGTCTGACTCAACAAATTCTGATACATCTTGTTGTTGCATGTCACTCCCCCTTGCACCAAATTCTACTTTTAGTATCTTCCATGATTCCTTGGATGTTCTAGCTTTTTCTACCTTTCACATAAATGTTTCATCAGTTCCTTGGTTGTGGCTTGAACCTCTCTAAACACGACAACAATATTTTCATTTTCTTTTTTATCCCTTTTCTTAGTATTCTTCAGTCGCGCTTTGCGACCCATGACTGTTTTCATAGCTGCTTGCATGATTGCATGAGGTTATCTTCAATATCACCCCCAAAAAAAATATGATTTCTAATATGTGCCCCCGTAAGGCTAAATCTTCTCTCGAAAAAATGTCATTCTTGACAAAACACCAAAGTATTTTGTATACTAACAGACTTTGCAAAGCCCTAAAAGTTTCTTTCGATTTCAATAAAACCTTTCAAAATATATTCTTTATACCATGCAAATTTTGCAAATTTTTATGATCTTTAATTCTCTTAAACCCTTTCAAAGACACTTTCAAATAGCTCCACTTTTCCAAAACTTAATATAATGCTTTTAAAACTTCCTTTTAATACTCATGTGCTTTATGAAAAAACCATTTAAAAGAAATCAAACATTTTAAAAAAAAAGGTTGATACGCATGTGACTTTTAAGGAATACCGTAATCCTTGAATGAATTTTCGTTGACCTTTTTTTATCATCTAACGGGTCAGAAGTTGAATAAGGTAGCATGCTAACGCTCCTCACAATGGTAATGTTCTGTGTTAGTTACTTAACACATCGAATAACCAAGGCTACCTACATGCTCGAAAATCATGGCAGCTTTTTAATCTGTAACAGGACTCTCTGTTGAGCCCAACAACGTTATAACGCCCTGTATACCACTGTAGGGTGCATTATAGCTTTAATCAAGAGGAAAATATTTATCTTCTCCCACCACGGATTGCCGCTAATCCGCCTTCTCTCTCAATTATGATCTGTGTTTCTTTAGCTCTCCCTTGGATCTTTCAATCATCTCTCATACCAATCTGTTGGAAAGGCAGAGAGGATAAACACAAAAATAACAAAAATCATTCACACACAATAACACGAGTTGCGGCTCTTCTATAATGATCATATAAACTTTATTCACATTACTTACAATGAACTCGGTGAATGGTATTTAAACCTTTTCTGCTCACGTAAAATACCTTAGCATGCACATACTCTCTAAATTCATCTATCACTTAAACGTGACTTGACTCAACACTCTCAACCTTTAGTTAACTAACTCTCTAAATATAACAAACTCTTCATACTGGAGTAATTAGCTTAATTTAACATTTCATAGATAGGAAAGGAATTTTTCACCCTTGGCCCATCACTTACTAACACGATGGTCCATGACTCAAGAGTACAACTTACCGCTAGTTCAAGGGACACAAATAATTACAAAGTTGTCACCGACGCCACAAATTTATCTAGACAATAGATTTTTTTTGTGAGAATGTAAATAAAAATTCAAAAAATCAGAATGACTGAGTATTTAAATAATTTTTTATGGTGGAAATAGATTCAACATTATCAAAAAATTTTGGGCACCCAAAATCCTGAAGTTTAACAACTGTATTCAAATTTTCAAAATTTTATGCCAGATTTTATTATAATCTTACTAGAATTTCTATTATTTTCTGAATTAATTTATAGGCTCTAATTTAAAGACATAGAATTATCGGTAAGCATGCCCACAGAACAAGAACAATATTTTGATGGCTAAGAAACATAATGAAGCTAGAAAATAAACATGTTTCTTTCTAGTCACAAGGAAGGATTCCTTGCTTGGGAGGGGGCTGAGGCATCCTTGGCACGAGGGAAGGAAAAGGATTAAAGGGGAAGGTGACCAAATAGATTTTAATTGTTCACCTTTGTAGAGTGAACATAATGGTATTTGGGATAATGAATAATAACATTAAAGGGAAAGTTGACCCAAAATATGTTTAATGGTTCCTTTTTATAGAATGAATATAATGGTATTGGGATGATGGCCAATGCCATTAAAGTTAGGATATGCAGTATTTTTTTTTAACAAGGCATTATTTGTGGTTCACTTTTTTAGAGTGAACATAATGGTATTAGAATAATGATCATTGATATTAAATGTAGGAGTTGTAGTTTATTTACTATACATTTTCTAGAGGTTTTAGGTATAATTTGTTGAAAATTCAATAGGGATTTGTTGGAATCACAAGTTTGAATTGTAAACTCTTTATAGGGTGTCTAAACCATATATGCAGTCAACAACCCATTTTAAACAAAAAAAATGAATATTTGACCAATTTTTTTTTGTCAAATTCCAACCAAAAAGTACAAAACTTATAATACTTATACAACGTATGCATTTGTAATAAGATGTCATGTGTGGTTCACCTTTGTAGAATTAACATAACGGTATTAGGATAATGGTCACTAGCACTAAAGGTGGGAACTGGAATATTAACTTTTTAATAAGGTCTCATGTGCACAATCGTGAATTTGTGGTTTCACAATAGGAAATAGTACTACCCTTTGAGAAGTGGATTGTTAGGCAGTACTACCTTTTGAGAAGTGGATTGTTAGTGCTTTCTGAAGATTGAGTAGGAAAATTTTTTAGGACTTTTCCTCCATTATATGGATAAGAATAACCACAACATGAATATCTCTAACTTCTGATTCTTCAATTGGAATTAGTGCTTCTCCAAAGGGTAGTTGTAATTAGTGCTTTTTCAAAAATAATCAACACTTAAAAAAATCAAGAAAACCAAAAGAATTGAAAATCTCTTATTTATATAAGACGTGGCTATAGAAAATGGCTTTAAGCGTGTATTTGTCTTTCTCTCTTATTTAGGTGGTATTAAAACTAAACAAATTCTCTCTATCATACTCTTTGTTATGATCTTGAATTCCAAGAAGAAGTTCTTGTGTATCTGGATTGAAAGATGCCCGAGGATAAGTCACAAATAACTTGAGCCTTGGGACCAAATGCTAAATGGGTATGCTAAGAGTGAGATGCCCGAGACTAAGTCACAAATACCTTGCTATGATCCTGAATTCCAAGAGGAAGTTCTTCTTGTGTATCTAGATTGTCACAAATAACTTGCTATCATCTCGAATTCCAAGAGGAAGTTCTCCTTGTGTATGTAGATTGAATGATGCGTGAATGTAAGTCACAAATAACTTGAACCTTGGGACCAAATGCTAAAATGGATATGCTAAGAGTGAGATGCTCGAGACTAAGTCACAAATAACCCATGAGCATGTTACTAGTGAGATGCTCGAGGATAAGTGACAAATAACTTGAACTTGGGAACAAATGCTAAAATGGACATGGTAAGGGTGACATGCAAAGAACCTAACTACCTTAATGAAGGAAGTCTTGTAAAGTTGTTTTGTCCAAATGTCTAACCTAAATTTCGACACAACCAATCATGACGAAAATAGAGTGGGATTCCAATACTTATTTGAATGACTAATAGTGGGTGGTACAAGACAAACACACGAATTTCATGTTAAGCGTGGAAGGATTTATAAGGCACTTTTATATTTTAAAGACAAAGGAATTTACAAGTCCCATTTTATATTGAGTAATACATAATTGAAATGGTTTAATCATAGCCTATATTTATTTTTTAATTATTGAAATATTCTATTTAAAATAGATAGTGAAATTTTTATTTGTAATGGAATTTAAAATATATTTTATATTTTTGTTATTCTTGTTATAATGTAAAAAATATTTATTAAACTATATATTAATTCTTAATTAAGATATATATAGAAAGTTAATTTTATTAGACTATTAGGAGTCATAACATTTATTTATGAATAATTTGTATAATTGAGAAAAAAACCATTTTTTTTAATAATTATATGTTAGTTTTACTTTAAACTATAACTTATATTAATGCTAATATATAATTTAGAGCCTAAATGCTAGAGAGTTTTGAAATAAAATTGTAAATTTTATTTTTAGTGTGTAGGCGTTGATTTATACTTATACATGGTAAAACATTGTTTTCCACCTGATAGATAATAAAAAAGTAAGTTAATTGAGTTTAGCTTGGGTGTTTTTGGGTAGAATAGTTGCGATCTTCCCCACCCCGGTTCAAATATGATCATAGATTGATTTCTTGTGGCTCTAGAATAAAGTAACTATCTTGCAGATTTAAAAGAGTTACTCTTGAAATATTATACCTTCTGAAATCTTAAATGAAGATACCTCTAGGATGGTACCAACTATCTTTTATTGGCCTCACACGGAGGTGGATTTTCTTTCCTAGAAGAAAAAACAAGATAATAAAATATTTACCCCCAAAAGATATATAGTTAGAATCTACATATTATCCTAATAAAAAAATGGAGATTATAATAGGAAGTTGGAAAAATGATTTTGTTTTTGTTTATGTAGATTGAATCACTGGGTTCATGGATTTGAAACTAAAAATGTTGTGGCCAACTCATCCTATATGTAAGAGAAAAAAAGACAATCACACATTTGTTTTTTAAATCATTGGAATGTCAATGTGAGCATATTATTGTTCCATAAAATAAAAACCATTGTTGTCCACCCCCACTTTATTATGGATATTATTAACTTGTAAATATATTTTGTTAAAATACCATGGGTTATCAATACGACCTATACCACCTGCCAAAAAACCATAACTCATTTCACAACAAAAAATTAAAATGTAAAATATTTTAGACAATACATATAGCATTAATTACATAGAGTGAAAATTATTCATCATATGAAGAAAGAGAGAGAGGAGGAGGGACGGGGATAGTGACACAACTGGAGGGCAGAGAGAGAGAGAGAGAGAGAGAGAGAGAGAGAGAGAGATGGGGAGGAGAGGGAGCAAGGCAGGGAGAGAGATGAATGAAGAGAGAGAGAGGATGAGAGGGAGAGGAGAGAGGGAGGGAGGGAGAGATAGAGCTGGAAGGGGAGAGAGAGGGAGGGAAGAAGAGATAAAGGTAGAGAGACATGGAGTGACAAAGTAGATATGGAGAGAGAGGGAGAGAGGGAGCGAAAGGGAAGAGAGAGAGGGAGGGAGGGATATAGTGACATAGTTGGAGGGCATAAAGAGAGATATGTGGGGAGAGATGAAAGGAGGTGGGAGAGAAAGGGAGAGAGATGAAGAAGAGATAAAGGACTTGAGAGAGAAAAGAAGAGAGGCAAGGAGAGAGTAGAGGAGGAGGGATGATAGAGAGAGGAGATAGAGGGAGAGATGGATCTAGCCTAGATATGGTATGTTTATATAGAAAAACCATCATAGATCCATCTTAACCTTGTATCTAGCAAGCTCCGAGAGGGACAAAATCTATTTTACCTTTAAAATAGGTTTGTATCTCAATATGTTTGATCCCTCTAGGTGCTTGATAGATCCGGGATAAGATGGATCTAGGCTAGTTAAGTTAGTCACTGGAAGGTCTAAGTCATATGAATAGTCACATTGCATGTGTTGACTTAATGTTGCAAACTTATTAAGACTCTACCACAAGTTTTTATGCTCAAATTACTTCTTTATTATATGTGTTGTGAAACATAGATGCAATACCCCCTTAGCAATTGACAACACACTTTCCATCAAGAGATCAAGTAGGGTTTTGAAGTTTGTCTATTTTAAATTTTTAAATAAAAACACAAAATAAATCTGGGTTGGCATGGATCCATAATGAAGTGTGATTTAGGTGATCAAAAACCTAGTTGAAAGTTTAGACCTCCAATCAAACCAAAAAAGTTAGAAAATATCCCAAATAAATGTCTAGAGAATTAAAGTAAACCAAATGGTGACCAAAGGTCCTACATAAATATTACATGTCCAAAAGAAATTGCACATGTAAACTAAGAAAAGAACTCTAGGAAGGTAGTCCATCGAGAAGGAACAATCTTTATATGTATGACAGTCTTCTTGATGAGTATCATATAATGATTATGAGGATGTTGATAACTATTGTATAACTAGTATAGCCATATAAACTAAATGTTTGGTAAACACTTATAGGCCCCAATCCATAATAAACATTAAAGCACTTAACCTTTGATTTGTGTATATTATCAAGAATTTATAAAATATTGTGTGGAGATTAAATCTTTGTGATCTACCTAATAATTATTTACAATTAAATTATAATTATAAAAGCCATATTTGAATATAAATATATAAATTATTATTATTATTATCCAATTTTAAGGTCACCCTCAAACCAGACACCAAATTGGTGTATGAGACTCCTTTGTTTGTGGGACAAGGGACCCACCTCTGTCCAAGGATTTGACTATTAAGGCTGGGACAATAGACCCACATCCAAGTATTTGACTATTAAGGCTGGGACAATGGACCCACCTCTGTCCAAAGATTTGACTCTTAAGACTAAGATGGCGTACATACTCTACTCGCTCTTGTTTTGAACCTGTGACCTCTCAGGAGGAAACAGATGTTCTTAACCAATAAGCCACTCAAACTTAATACCACATATTTTCCAACTTGTCCAACTCATAACTCATTCGTAAATAAGAAAAAAGACCGATATGACTAATTAAATGAAAATCTTATATGCTACCCTGCAAGTCATGACCTCATAATTGAGGTGTAACGAGAATTTGGAAACCTTCATAGAGAAACCCATTACAGAGCAATAATTGCAAAAGTGTATTCTCGTGGATGACACAAACAATGCAGATAATATTGGAAGATCATGCCTCACATCATATCATATGGTACAAAGTTGGGACCATGAGTGGGTCATCTCTGTGCTGGACGTTAAAGCGAGTAATTTACGGTTGAATGAACATTCTCATATTAGTTTTTTGGTAAAACTAATTTTGAACGAAAAGTAACATACGGTTGAATTGATGTTCTCATATTAACTCTTTTTTTGTAAAACTACTATTTTTTGATTGAGCAAACATGGTTACTTGCGTTGGCGTCGGCCATGAGTGAAGTGTGGAAAGCTTCGTACAACTATCTTCCTGCACGAAAACACTAATTCGATTTGACATTATCAATCTCATATAATACAATTAACGCAGAATCGATTTTGACTCGTAACACAATTAACGCAGATCTCTTATAACACAATTAACACACAATCGATTTTGACATTTTCAATCTTTTATAACGCAATTTATCTTATTTGCTGTTGACATTTTCAATTTTCTTGTAAAACAATTTAATGATTATATTTGTGTGCACGTATCTTTTCCTTGCTGTGCTTGGTTGGATACAGCAGGTTTGTCGCTACGATGACGTGACGTGACGACAAAGTCACTCATATCCCAAATAATTCTAAACAGACTGCCTAGAGAAAGGTAATTAATTATTAATTATTTATTAGTAATGGTTTTACACCTTATGGTAATTATTATTAATTAGTAATTGTTTTAAAGGTGTAAAGATATATTGAAGAAATAGAAAAATTTGGAAAAATCCTTTACAGAAAAACATAACCTACTTATTAAGTTGGCTGGCAATGTCTACTAAATGAAGGTTGGTTCACAATGTCTATTAAACCATAAAAAATCTATATATACCTACGAATTTAGATAAAAAGAAGCAAATAATTAAGTAAGTTATGCCACCCAAAGAGGGATTGTTTTTGAAGAAAGTAGTACCACTTAAATATTGGGCTATTTTAAGTGTTTCAGTAAGTTACTTTCATGTTTGCTATATCTTTGGACTTAGTTCTAATACTAATGCTAAATTCTTTTTTCTTTCAAAAACGTTGTTTTTAAAAGAGGTTTGTATTTCAATATATTTGATCTCTATTGGTCAGTGATAAATATGTTATTAAGATAAATCTATTATGCTAAAAAAAAATGAAAAAAATATATAAAGTTTAAAATAGTTTATTAATGTATTGTCTAAGGCAAAGGAGATGTACAAGTTCTTCCATTTTTAATATTAAATCTATAGAAGTGTAAAAATTTCTTCATGTTTCACATTCTAAAATAAATTTGCACCTTAAAAGATTAGATCTCTGACCTTTTAATAGATTTGGAATAATCATGAATATAAATTGATATAAAATTCATATCTTAGACAAAACATAAAAATGATAAAGAATTTATTTGATTCTTTATTTTTAGAAATTCTAGTACAAAATACACAAAATTATCTTAAAAATAAATTTACAAATTTATATTTTTTCATGTTTCTTATAAAATAAAATAGAAATAGTTCTTTATAATAATATTGCATATCAAGATAGTGGATCCTCTTTTCTTTTACCTTATTTTTAGGAATCATACAGAGAACATATATAATTTTCTATAAAAACAAATTTACACATTTTTAAGAAACAAAATTAAATGAAAATAAAATAACAATAACAATAAAATATAAATATATTTAAGTTTAGATATAACTTACATCAAATTAATTTAATTTAATTATGACTACTAAGTGAATGCTTATTAGGTTGGCTCACAATGTCTACACTGAAGCAAAGGGAGAAATTCCATATATATCTATGAATTTAGATAAAAAGGGACAAATACCTAAGTAAATAGGCCGATAGGCCTTCTCTTATGAAAGAGATCACTTTTTTGATCATCAACATATTCATTCTGTAGAGGACACATGTTGTTGTTTGTGCAGAGAACACATGTTGCTGTTCATTCCCTGGGTAATGAACCCTGTACTCAATACTCCCCAAAACGACCGATACACCTGTAATTTAAGGTTGCAACATTTTTGGTCGGTACTCTTCCACGAAGTTCCATACCCAACGATTTCTGCGTTGCACTCTACCATCTGTATTTTCTTCATCAAGCCATTTTTTTGTGTTCTGCGGGGATGGAAACAACTATTTTTAAAACAGAAAGATGTGTGGAGGTGCCATTATTGCGGGATCCCGGCATATAACTCCCAGGGATTTATGGCCCGATTTCGATACCTTCGCTGACCTGTTCATCAATGGAAGAGCCGTATCTGAATCCTTAAATAAATCGGGTAGCTTCGACGAGGCTTACAAGTAGAAGGATAAGCCTAGCAAGAATATTTTCAAGCGCCAACATGAATTTTCTTCAAGTGAGATGCGACTATTGACGACCTCTCTGCATTTAAGAAATTGCAATTGCTTCCTAGGGTTTGTTCTTTTCTATTATTTTTTCTTTGGCTGGGATTTGTAGATGATGAAAATGAGGCGATTCCTGCTTTGAAGGACTTCGGGATTCCTCCTTTCAAGGATTCTGAAAAGTGCTCAGCCAAGAGCAGCGGGAGGAAGAGAGGAATTTATATAGAGGTATCAAGCAGCGTCCATGGGGAAAATGGGCTGTGAAGATCCAAGATCCCAGAAAGGGCATTAGGGTTTGGCTTGGAACTTTTAACACGCCGGAGGAGGCCACCAAGGCCTATGATGCAGAGGCTAAAAAGATCAGAGGCAAGAAATCCAAGATTAACTTTGTTGATGGCTCCTGTTCTATAAAAGTGGATAGTCGCAAGAAAATGTCAGGGAAGAAAGTAAAGTCATGTGCAAAAAACCTTGATTTATTATTGGTTTCAAATATGAACAGTAAGGCAAAATCTTCATATTCACCAAAGCATGATTTATTAGATGATTTCTATCTTCAAATCGAGCCCTCTTTGAAAGATGTCCGCAGATTGGATCTTCCAATCTATGGCTACGATGTTATGGAGTACGGGGACTCTCAGTTCATAAATCCCCCTACTCCATTTCAAAGAAATTCAAATGCATCCGCAACCCGATCTTCTTAGGATAGCCATGTGAGCCAAACTTTGCAGAAATCGTGTTCTTGTGAGCTCTGTAGCCATAACTATTCAGAGTTGAGCAATTTCATGTTTCCTGGGTATAGCGATGCCGCAAAGTTTGAACAAGTGGAATATTCCTATCCAGTAGGTTATTTTTATTCTGATCATAACAGCAACTCATTAAATGGGGCACATTTCCCATGGGCTCATCAGATGAAAACCCCAGAAATATCATCTGTATATGAGGATGGACATGAGCCTGTATTTGTGGACATAAAACCTGCATTCCATGGTGTTGTTAAGGACAGACCTGGAACGAATCAGTGAGGGAACCTCACATGATTTGGAGGCCTTCGATGATTGCTCAAATGATATGGATCTACCAGGAAAGAAGCCAACCTTAGGTGCTATGTAGCTATCCTTGGACCATAGTACTGGTGTTGTTTTCTACTTTTTTTCATCATTCCAAGTATTTACCTTGTCAAATTGGCATTCTGAGGCATCTTACTGTCAAACTATATGCATTTTAGGATTGATTTGTTTCAGTGATGTTTCTTCAGGACGTTCAGAGGATCAAGGCAGAGCATACAGATGATGTATTGCCTATCATGAATGACCATGTCAAAGGGATGCTGAAGGTCATACGTGCATTTGGTGCAGGCTTCCTCAAGCAGGTTAGAGATTATCCATTCAAGAATTTACCCAATGCTCAGTGTTAGAACAATCTAGGTTAAACTTTGGTTTCGATCTATATCAACTACATGGGAAGTTAGATTAGCTATAATATCATCCATTAAGATTTTAAAGACCTTCATGTAAGCACGCATAATTTTTATAAACTGTTTTGTTCATAATTTCAAATATTACAAGTAAAATTATGTGACTTTCAGTTTCATAGGTCTGCATTTAAGACATTCATCTGTTCGGTTTTAGCTAGTGAAGTAGATTGATCACATCATGCTCTGGGTCTGATGGATGCTTATCTTCTTGTGACTGCAGCCGAAATGGAATGATGCTCTGCTTAAACTACAACCTCGCTACTTCGGATCCAATGTAGAATCCTTCATTTATCAATGCATTGTCATCTGTTAAAACCTAGTAGGGTTTGTTAAATAACCAATACCCAACGAGACAACTATGTCATTATAACAGTCTCATCATAGGATTCTACTGTCATGGGATTGCATTTGTTTGAAGAATGGGGTCCTTTATCACCTGGATTTATAAATATAGAGTTCCTTATGTCATGTTCTCTTTGATAATATGGTGTGTTGTTTTGTTCAAGAGTTTAGCCAACGCAGCCTTGAAATAAATTTGTGTTTTTCTAGCTGCAAGGTGATGACATTGTGGGATTCTGTGGTGCTACAGTTTGGCCCTGCCCATTAGCACAATCGCCAGTATAAGACAATCTAGGCTTCCTTTAGCTATATCTGATGCGTTTAATAATTAGGTTGTAAGTTTTGGCAAGTGACGCTTATGTTGAGATATGATGCCCGCATTGTAAATATTATATTTGTGCTTAAGTAAATTCATGGTTTACTAGAATTTCAAGTACTGCACTTTCTTTTCTAGATTAAGGTCTCTGCTGTGGATGGGATTGAAATGGTTCCTTGGGATTTGAATTATGGCGTCGTGTTAAATAATTCCACCCAATAATCACTAGATCAAACCAGTTTATTTTGTGCATACTGCATAAATGAATCATATACAAAGGACAAAGCTCCCGATGGTTTCTTTCATCGTGGAAAAGTAAGGACGAGGGCCCATCAGATATTGAAGATCCACCCCCTAGATCTGGCTCCGAAGGTATGTTCATGCTACACTGTGACACCAAAATAGCTCTTTGATACCATTATGTATATAGGTAAGACTTTAGTTAGCGATACTCACAGAAATAGAATCAGTTTAAATGAGTATGCATGTATTGGTACATGCTTTGCAGGTATCATAAATAATCCAAAAATTGCTATTCGGAATAGATCGGAGTGGAAGCGCAAGTGAGTATTTTGATATAGCAGTTTCGTTGGTTGCATGCCTTTTGAAGGTTTTCCTATTGATGTATCATTTTTTGTTTGTGTTTATTCAGGTAGCTTGTGACAATTGCATTAACAGTGCTTACAAGTTCACAAGGAATACTAATTGCATGGTCAAAACGAGCTGGAAAGTATGACTACAGTGTCACTTCAGCAAAATTTTTGGTGGGCATACCATATGAGCTTTTGTTCACTCTGTTGTGTTTAATTTCTATTTTTGAGTAGTCTATCACACTGGACAAGATCATATGAAGCAATTTATAGTTGGAGATTCATTTTTCTTGCAAAGGTATCAATCTGCCTATTTATGGTGAAGTTGCTGTCATATTTTCAGGTGGAGACTCTAAAATGCGCATTATCATTGATTGCTCTGCTTCGGACATGGGAAAGAGAAGGCGTCACAGAGGATAACAAGTAATATTGAAAGGCATGTTTCACTGGTAATTTGTTGATATGCAATTAGGTAGCTCATTTGTATGAGTTACACATAAAATGTTGTACATACAGTACATTATTGCCCTGCACAGCTCTCTGCCGCAAATAGTATTAGTGTTGGATAGATCTCAACCATATAAAAATATGCATCCCTTTTTCCCACTTGCTTTATACTTCTGGAAAGTTTTGGTTAAGTAGTTGCAGAAAAGGGTTCTGTCACATTTTAGGCTATTATTGTATTTTGATATTTGAGCAGAATCGTGATGCACTTGCATCCTTATTTGTTTAGATGTTTTTATTTTTCCATATTATCCCCACCGTTATCTAACTCTAAAGTTAAATATAAGAACGTGGCAGACACATGCAGCTTTTTCCAATTGTTCCATTTGTTTCAAAATCTTGAAGGGTGTTATGCACAAGAGTCAAGACAAATAATTATGCTAAGTATGCTAATTATGCTAAAACCACTCCATATAAAATTTGTTATGCTAAAACGATTCCAATTGCATTGACACAAATAGTTCTTTCCTCATTTCATAGTTACAACAAAACTTTCAATACAACAATAATAGTGAAAATCACGTTTCAGATGATTAGAACAAATTTAATTTCGTGCAAGGTCAATACATGTAGTGCCTTCTAGTGTTAGGCTATTACAAAAGATGTGAACATTAGTAGTTATTTATCTCTCAGGCTAATTTTGTGGGTTTAAATGATTAGTTTATAGTATTAGACAATAGGTCGGCATTTAAGACATTCATCCGTTCAGTTTAAAATTTAGCCAGTGAAGCAGATTGATCACATCATGCTCTGGGTCTGATGGATGCTTATCTTCTTGTGATTGCAGCCGAAATGGAATGATTCTCTTCTCCAGGTCTTTAGAATTGATTTTTTTGGCACTGCACCATACATCACCTGCACACCTACTCTTCATCACCATAGAATGGGTCCTGAAGACCATTATTTGATACTCTCATGAGATGGTATTTATCAATATTTTACCAATGAGGAGGTGGTTAACCATGTGGAATGGTTTATGCCATCCAAATTACCCATAACGAAGAAATCTTAAATTTTCACCAAGTGTTTTTTCTATCAATGTTCATGAAACTGAACATAAATTTAACGAAAATGAATATATTTTCTAAGAAATCTTAAATTTTCACCAAGTGTTTTTTCTATCAATGTTCATGAAACTGAACATAAATTTTTCAGGATGCCATTACAGCTTATGTAATATTTACATTGGAAGTTGAGTATGATGGGAATACAAGGCTGCAACAATGCAAATGAATATGCCTCTTGCAATGGTAAACTTTGGAGGATTATGTTACCTAATTGGAAACATTAAACTAATAAATTATATGAAGATTCCATGCTTTCAAAGTTTGCATGTAGTGAAGGATCAGATAAGATGGCAAAACAGGAACTGACTTCACTGTTACATTGACAACAGCTCTAGGTTTTACCTGTATATATAAAATTGCATCGATATGAGCTCTAAAATTTATTTTCATAACAAATTGTAACAAAATAGGTGAAGGATTTAAACTTCTAATAACCATATCTGAATGTCTAATAAATCTCAAGACTTTAACTTTTTATCTTTCTAATAATGATATTATATTATTATATATTTAATCAAATATTTATTATATGTATATCTATCCAATTTAAAACTTTAATTTTATATTAGCTTACCATTTTAATAAACAAAAATTCACTATAAAATTCAAAAATTTAAAATATATATTATATATAAATATAGTTTGACATAATTATTAATATAAATTTTTAATTTTTTTAAAATGTGGAAAAAAAAATTACATATATAAAATAGCTTTTAATAATATTATTTGAAAAGTATTAATTATTTTATTATTATTTTAATGATATCAATAATATTATTTTAAAATTATGAATTATTTTTTTATCATTTTAATGATATATATTTATAAGTATAATTCAAATATATATTTGAATTTATAAAAATATTTTTAATAATAATACTTAAAAATTATTAATTATATTTTTGTGTATTTATAAATATAAAATAATACATTTCTTTTTTTACAAATATAAATAATTAATAAAAATAATATAATTGATTTATAAAATAATGCAATTGTATTTTTACAAATATAAAAAATTGTAATCATGAAAATTACAAATTTCAATAGTACATGTTATTAAAATTTATTTAATATATTTATTAAAATTATAAATTACAAATAAATCAATTAGACATTTAAATTAGCTAAATGTATTTTTTAATTCATAAAATATTTAATTAGTCATTTATTTTTATTTTTAGAGTAGTGTTGAATTTACTATAGGATAGTTTTAAAATCTTCGATATTTATAAAAATTTAATCAAGAATTTATATTTGGTATTTGGTTTTACTGTAATGCTGAATCATGAAAATTACAAATTTCAATATTACAAGTTATTAAAATTTATTTAACATATTTATTTATATTATAAATTATAAATAAATTAATTAGACATTTATATTAGCTAAATATATTTTTTTAATTCATGAAAGATTTAATTAGGCAATTATTTTTGGTTTTAGAGTAGTGTTGAATTTATTATAAGATAATTTTAAATTCTTGGATATTTATAAAAATTTAATCAAGAATTTATATTTGGTAATTGGTTTTACTGTAATGTTGAATTTAATATAAGATAGTTTTAAAATCTTTGATATTTATAAAACTTTAATCAGGGATTTGTATTTGGTAGTTGGTTTTAGTGTAGTGTTAATTTAATTTTTTTACATATATGGGACAACTCCCATTTGCATTACTTCAATGTTTTCTCAATCAGTGCGAAGTGTTCTTTAAAACAATTCTAGTTTTGTAAAATCCCATTGCAGCCATGCAAAAGCCCTCAATATCCCATACATATATTTTCATTGCCAAACCTGTTGTACTAGTCCAGAAATCATTAAGTTATATAACAAGGGATCTGGTGGACCCAGTGTCTACTCTCATGTAGACAAAAAAAATACTTAAGTTTGACGTCTCAATTGCTATTTTCTTGTAAAGCTTTTTTATTTAAAACCCTATCAGCCTCTCTTTGCACCTTTTGGGGCAACTGCTAGTTTATGTCATCCAAAGTGATAAATATGTTATTAACATAGATATATTATGCTATAAAGAAAATGAAAAAAAAAAGTATAAAGTTTAAAATAGTTTATTAATGTATTGTTTAAGGCAAAGGAGACGTACAATTTCTTCCATGCTTAATATTAAATCTATAGAAGTGTAGAACTTGCTTCATATTTCACATTCTAAAATAAATTTGCACCTCAAAAGATTAGACCTCTTACCTTTTAATAGATTTGGAATTAGATTTGGAATAACCATGAATATAAATTGAAATAAAATTGTTCATATTTTAGACAAAACATAAAATTGATAAAGAATTTATTTGATTCTTTAATAAGGAAAAAATAATATTGAGATGACATTTAAAATACAATATTTTATTTTTAGAAATTCTAGTACAAAATACAAAACATTATCTTAAAAATAAATTTACAAATTTATATTTTTTCATGTTTCTTATAAAATAAAATAAGATATAAGTAAAATATAAATATTTTTTTATAATAATATTGCATATCAAGATAGTGGATACTCTTTTCTTTTACCTTATTTTTAGGAATCATACAAAATACATATATAATTTTCTATAAAAATAAATTTACACATTTTTAAGAAACAAAATTAAAAGAAAATAAAATAAGATAACAATAAAATATAAATATATTTAAGTTTAGATATAACTTACATCAAATTAATTTAATTTAATTATGTCTACTAAATGAATGCTTATTAGGTTGCCTCAGGATGTCTACTAAACTATAAGAACAGTGAAACAAAGGGAAAAAATCCATATATATCTATGAATTTAGATAAAAAGAGGCAAATACCTAAGTAATTTATGCCACCCAAGGAGGGATTGTGTTTGAAAAAAGTAGTACCACTTAAACATTGTGCTACTTTTAAGTGTTTCAATAAGTTACTTTCATGTTTGCTATATCTTTAGGCTTAGTTCTAATACTAATGCTAAATTTGTTTTCTTTGGAAAGCATTATTTTCAAAAGAGGTTTGCATTTCAATATATTTGATATCTATTAGCCAATGATAAATATGTCATTAACATAGATCTATTATGCTATAAAGAAAATGAAAAAAAAAAATATAAAGTTTAAAATAGTTTATTAATGTATTGTTTAAGGCAAAGGAGATGTAGAAATTCTAGTACAAAATTATCTGAAAAATAAATTTACAAATTTATATTTTTTCATATTTCTTATAAAATAAAATAAGATATAAGTCAAATATAAATATATTTTTATGATAATATTTCATATCAAGATAGTGGATCCTCTTTGCTTTTACCTTATTTTTAGGAATAATACAAAATACATATATAATTTTCTATAAAAAAAAATTTACACATTTTTAAGAAACAAAATTAAAAAAATAAAATAAGATAACAATAAAATTTAAATATATTTAAATTTAGATATAAATTACATCAATTTAATTTAATTTAATTTTTTTTTTTTAATTTTATGTTTAAAACGTTACAGATGGTGTAAAAATTTTCCTATAATTTTTTAAAATTATATATATATTTTCTTATACAATTTTTTTTAATATATATATATATATATATATATATATTCCATATATATATATATATATATATATATATATATATATATATATTACATTTTTAAAAATTATTCAAAATTAATTATTATTATAATATTTTGTTATATCCCATTCTAATGAAATTTGGCCGAAGCTTTATTCTGCTAAATTTTTTAGCCACAGTAAATGTATTATTTTTTAATGGAATTGTAAAAAGCTAAAAGGATACCCATTTCCCTCTCACACTACGTCTCACTACTAATTTTACTAACTCATAACTTGAGTAACTCATATGTTTTCCCACTTCCAATGGCTTAATTAAAAAAAAAGAAAAAAATAAATGTGTTCGTTTTAAAAATTGAAGTAAAGAGGAAATTTTGTGGTTTTGTTGAATGTGTGGAATAGCGTATATAGTGTTTATTTATAATGATGATATAGGATGTATCTTCCTGTTTATGGAATTTGAAATGGGGTTGTTTACTGATAAAATAAAATAGTTAAGTTTTTGTTGGAATATTGTAAAAAAAAAAATTAAAAGAATTAGATAGTTGGAATGTTTAACAATTTTTATGGTGAAAATGAATTTAGTATTATCAAAAATCTCTGACATCTAAAATTCTTAAATTTGACAACTATAATCTAGATTTTCAAAAAAAATTATTGGAAATTTTCATATTTTTGCCAGAATTTCTGAATGTTTTTTAATTTTTTTTTAACTGCAACCTTCAAAATTTATCTGTCCACGGAGTTGCTAGAAAAGCGATTTTCATTTTCATTCGGAAAGAAGAATCGGATTGGCCTGAACCGATTCAGAGAGTTCAAAGTATCGCTGAAAGTGGGATCAAGTCTCTGCCCAACATCTATATAAAACCAGAAGTTGAGAGGCCCCAATATTGGCATACTTGATGAAGAGATTCTGATTATTGATGTATCCGGGTTTGACGATGAGCGTTGCTGCAAAACGATGATGGAAACATGCATGCAGAGAGTGGGGATTCTTCCAAGCAAACGATGATTGGAATAGATTTTTATATTTTGAAGATTGTAAAGAATTTTTAATTTGTTATTTAAAATGTAATTTTTTTTTCGAATATGCATTAGCATAATCACATTTATTAATATGGTTGATTACTTTTGATAGACGTATATGAAATATATAGATAACTACATTAGTAAATGTGGTTGATAAGTTTCGATCAACTACAATAATAATTATTAAGTGCCTTTCGTTAAAGACTAACTATTTCTAATTATTAATAGCTATATAAATAATAAAAATAATATTATTAGGAATTTGACTTCCGTGATCCATAAATTATATATCAAATCTTTCGGAGAAAATCACATTGGAGAAATTTGTGTCGACGCATTTCAAACTAGTCAGTGTAGTTCATCATCAGGACAAGATGCCAAATCTGATCTAAGACTCGGCTTAAATAGATAAAGAAGCTCCAAATAGACGTTGTATAATAATGGCTAAAAAATAAATAAATAAGTAAGCAAATAAGTAAGTAAAAATAAAAAATAAAAACAAAATAAAAACAAAAATCCAAATAAAAATAAAAATAAAGATAAGTAAATAAATAAAAATAATCAATAAAAATTAAAAATAGAAATAAAATTATAAATATATATAAATATATATATATATATATATATATATATATAGGTAGGTAAAAAAAAAAATTAAAAAAAAAAATGTTAAAAGTAAAAATATAAACATAAAAATAAAAATTAAAATAACAAAATATATAAATATACATTACTTGAACCCCAATTCAATATATTATATGAAAATAAATTAATTCCTTTATTTTAATTTTAATTTATTTAATTTATTATTATTATTTTTTTAAAGATTATATATATATATATATATATAATAAAGAAAAAGTAAAACAGGACGAGAGGAGAAGAAACGACGAACTTTAGACAAACAAAAGGGCAAAAAACTCAAAAAACTAAGAATGAAGGGCAGGGATCCAGCGCCTGCTCACACTCCACCCATCATCTCTGTTAAGGTTAATAGGCCTCTTTTCAATCTCAAGGGCCTCCCTAAACTTTTGGTGGTGGAAATGGTCCACCTTCACAATGACCTCAACATCTTCAAGCAAATGTGATGCTTTGTCTTTTCAACATGCTATGCCAAGGCAGAGGAGAGAGATCTATTATTCTTAAGGTCAACAACATGTTCATGAATTCTTTGACTGATAGATTGACCAGTTTCACCAATATAAGGAGTCTCATAAGAGCACGGGATCAAGTAAACACCCTTACCCTCCTTCGGGCATATTGGGTCCTTAACTGATCTGAGCGAATTTCGAATTGTGCGGAAGGGCTTGAAGGTTGAAGGAACACTATGTTTCCTTAGTATCTTAGCGATCTTATCAGTCGTTCCTTGGATAAAAGAGAGGTGAACACCAGCAGACCTATCATAATTATCACTTTTAACTCTAGGACCTTTTTCTGCTTTTTGGAAAGCTCTACGACATTGAATCTTGCTATAACCATTTTTAAGGAAAACATTAAAAAGATGAGATTTCTCACCTTCAAGGTGGTGCTCGTCAACAATTCTTAAGGCACAAGTGGCTAAGCCCCTCCGCACGATTCGAAATTCGCTCAGATCGTTTAAGGACCCAATATGCCCGAAGGAGGGTAAGGGTGTTTACTTGATCCCGTGCTCTTGTGGGACTCCTTATATTGGTGAAACTGGTCGATCTATCAGTGAAAGAATTCATGAACATGCCGCTAACCTTAAGCATAATAGATCTCGCTCCTCTGCCTTAGTAGAGCATGTTGAAAAGACAAAGCATCACATTTGCATTGAAGATGCTGAGGTCATTGCGAAAGTGGACCATTTCCACCACCGAAAGTTTAGGGAGGCCCTTGAGATTGAAAAAAGGCATGTTAACCTTAACAGAGATGATGGGTGGAGTGTGAGCAGGTGCTGGATCCCTGCCCTTCATTCTTAGTTTTTTGAGTTTTTTGCCCTTTTGTTTGTCTGAGGTTAGTCGTTTCTTCTCCTCTCGTCCTGTTTTACTTTTTCGTTTCTGTTTTTCTGTATTATGTAATTACTTTTATATATATATATATATATATAATCTTAAAAAATAAATAAATAAATAAAATAAATTAAAATTAAAATAAAGGAATTAATTTATTTTCATATAATATATTGAATTGGGTTCAAGTAATATATATTTATATATTTTGTTATTTTAACTTTAATTTTTATGTTTATATTTTAATTTTTAACATTTTAATTTTAATTTTTTATTTATTTATTTATTTAGTTATTTTTACCTATCTATTTATTTATTTATATATTTTTATAATTTTATTTTAATTTTAATTTTTTATTGATTATTTTTATTTATTTATTTATCTTTATTTTTATTTTTATTTGGATTTTTGTTTCTATTTTTTATTTTTACTTATTTATTTATTTATTTTTTTGTGGTCAAAGTAGTCGTTATTATACAACGGCTATTTGGAGCTTCTTTATCTATTTAAGCAGAGTCTTAGATCAGATTTCGCATCTTGTCCTGATGATGAACCACATTGGCTGGTTCGAAACGTGTCGACACAAATTTCTCCAATGTGATTTTCTCCGAAAGATTTGATACATAAAAATAATATTGTTGTATATTTATATATTTATGGTTATTTATTAACTACATATTATATATTAAAATAAAATTATGTTACTATATAATATTATAGTAAGAGTTATAATTCAAACTATAATATAATTGGCAAATAAAATAATAATAACTTTTAATTATTATTAATAATATCTATTTATTTTCCACATAATCTTTTATATATATATATATATATATATATATATATATATATATATATAAAGTAAAGGGATTAATACTGTAAATCTAATATATTAATAAACTTAATGGACAAATATTATAAACCGAAGGGATTATTAATGTTATATATCCAAGACATTAATATTCTAAATCTCTCGAGTTAATATTATAGACAAGGGATAAATATTAGGGATCAACATTATAAACCCACATGATTATTGATTTTATAAACCTAAGGGATAATAAACCGAAGGAAATTGTATTAAACCCTAGTATTTATATTATAAACCCTAAGATTAATACTATAAACCAAATGGATTAATACTTTGAACCCTACAATTATAAACCTTATGATTTTAAACTCCTTAACCATCACTAACAATGGTTGCTCCTAGTGTTGACCAAATTCAATCAAAGATACCTTGATCATGGTTGATCATGGTTAACGAATTTCAACCATGATTCCATAACTAACAATGGTTTATCATGGTAACTATGGATTACCACACTCAACCATGGTTGACAAAATTAAACCAGAGAGACCTTGATCATGGTTAACGAATTTCAACCATGATTAATCATGGTTAACTATGGTTGACTATGGTTGACCATGGAGGACCTTCGTTAATCGTGGTCAATCATAATTGACAATAGAAACATTGTCCATGGTTTACCATATTCAACCATGTTAAACCATGATTGATCATGGTTGACCATAGACACATAGGTTGACCATTAAAAAAGAAATGTGTTTGATGATCTGAATATGGGAAAACTTGTTATTGCTATCCAATCTCCCTCATCAGTGTTAAAAATGTGTTTAAGGATCGTCACATTTAACCATTTGTGAAGGGGTTAATTGTTAAGTTTCATGTGTCCTTGATGATCAAATTATGAGTTATTTAATGATTAAAAACTCATAAAAAACAAATGAAATGCAGAAATAGAACTCACAACAATCACATAACACAATCGATGATGATGGAGTTCACCCCTCATGGGTTACATCTAATGGAGCTGTTTTAACTAGCTAGGCCCTCTTGGGATTATGAGTCAAAAGTCTTATTACAAGCATATGTGATGCTCTAATAGATTTTATAACTATTCCATTGGCTTCATAAGACATGAAAACACCAAAAATGACTGTTCAATCTCTGAATTTGGTTACCAACTCATCTAGGCTTGACCTCAAACCTTGGTGGCCATGGGCTTGTTTAATATAAAAAGTAATAAAATCACCTTCAAATGTGCTTCAACGCCTCTATAAATTGTACCAATGTATTCATAGCATCAAATACATCAAAAATTGACTATTCATTCACTGAAATTGGCCTTCAGCTAATCTAGGCATGACCTTCCCTTCTGGTGGCCGTAGGCTTGAACATTATTCAAGTGACCACAAACACCTGTAGATGAGCTCCATTGTCTTTGCAAGCTATTATAATGGATTTACAGCATGCCAATCTACTAACAATGACTTTCCTTGAGCAAACATTGGTCTAAAATTGACCAAGATATAACTCATTAAAGTTTTCCCTAGATTTTGCCTCTAAATATGGAAAACTGCGAGTTAGCTCCACGAAATTTGGAAGTGGCATTAGATTTGGAGATTCCTCCAAAATTTCGGCCATCTTTAACTAAATATTAATTATGGGATAAGTGTTCTTAACTACACTAATCCATAATTAACAATTGCCGCTTAAACAAGCTCTTATGAGAGGGTCACATGATGATGCGAGCTAGCCCCCTCCGCTCCTCCGTTGGGAATCGAACTGCACTTTAATTAAAGGTCACACATATTCGTTTTCAAAGTCTAGGTTTGTGGCCTATCAGTGAAAGACGAAACTGGTAGAAGGAAGGTCATGGGGTCGATCACCAACCTTTTGCCCCTTATATAGCTTTTGCAACATTTTAATAACCATGCTGTAACCAACAAAACTTTAATATATGATATATTTATACCATATGAAATATGCCATTGCATTAAAAATTACACAAGTTTGAATTATCCAAATGTTAATGAATATGCCAACGCATATTAATCCACCATAATATATATGCCTCAACATAATATGCATGCCTCCATGTCAAAATGAAATGTGCTTTACCTTAGTTTATAATGTATTATGTGGAATTTTTTATATAATATAAAGTTTCAAATCAATATTAATATATATAAATATATTTATATAATATATGATATTTTAAAATCACATAAGATATTAAATATATAATAATATATATAATATATTAATTCCAACCTTAATATATTAAAAATAATTTTCGGCATAAAAATCATTATGAACCCAAAATCAACTTTGGAGGACATTAGGTGATTTTTGCCTTCACAAACCAAACTAACGAATTCGATTGTGCTACTTGTAACAGTCCTATTGGACAAAAAATAAATAATATTATGTGCATGTTGACTGGATTGCCTTGTAATCAGCTGTATTTGTTTTGCAATATTTTTTTTTTAATTTGTTTGTTCTGAACAACGATCAAGAGACCATAACTCCTTCATCCTAACTTGTTTTTTAATGAAATAATTTGTGTTGGATTCCGTACGACGGGATAGTTGTTGTAGTTCTGGTTTGGTGCAATTTTGAACACTTTAATTTTTGAGTTAATTTTTGCCCCTAATCCAGATTCTGATCACTCCTTCCCACTGACATGATTTTGGACTGACAAAATTTGGTTATCTCATAAGATTTGAACACTCTTTTGTTTCCCAAGTTCTATCATCTTGATTCTACTTGGAGAAATCACTTTGACAACCTCTTGTCCATTGACATGCCTTTCCTTGCCTTGCAAGTGGCTTGGATCTTCAACTAATGTTCTCCTTTTGTTGCTGACCCAAACCAATACTTGCTGGTTGCTTCCTGATATAAGACTTTTATTGTACCAAATTGATCCCTCCGTGCCTTCCCACTAAGAATCATGTTCATCCTTTGCATAATGAGTGAACTACAACAAATAACTTCCAACATCTCTAAAAATAATAAAATAAATGACCATTCTTTTAACTCTGCAGTTCCAAATTCCACATTTGGAAGAATGAATTCGCCATCTCCTTCTCTTCTTGGCATCAACACATAAAATTTTCTACAATGGTTGCAAACTTTCTTGAAATATTATCACAAACACACAGGCAAGAAACATAACTTGACGAGATATCCTCTTGTTCTTTCAAAGCAACTAATTTCACATCATCTGAACGTCGCCATGTACTCTCACATCTTGGTGTCAAAATTCATTGACCAAACACAAGTCAACAAAAATGTACCTCTTCAAAAGAATAACTCTCAAGTCAAGCATAAGCATATGTAATAAATTGACGATTATTTTCCCAAACAAAAACAATTTATCATCTCATGGAACACTTCGTCAACATCTCCTTTTCATCTTTGGAGACAAAATCAACTCTTCCAAGTTGATATGACAGGCATGCATCATAAAATCTATCAACACAAGTTGACACTCATGCATGTGCAAATAATGAACACTCTCAAGTTGATAGTATACATGTTGAACAAATAAATCGACCAACACAAGTCAATCACTCATGCATGTTCAAGCACTATGGAAGCATCAAAATTCCACTTTTCATACACACAAACTCCAATGCATGTATAAAATTATTCAACTCTCTCATAAGTACAATCATAATTATAGGAATCACATTCATATGTACATGTACTTAAAGCTGAAATGAACAATTTTTTTTGCAACAAAGTGAGTCAAAATACTCCACTTTAGATCACCTTCTTGGCATAAAAATTCAACATGCATTCCATTGACAAAGAAATGCATCACCATCAAAAGACATGCAATGTATTAATTTGATAAGAAATCTAACCATCTATTACCAAACCATTTCAATGGCACTTCTTTCAACTGCACATCATCATCATATGAATCAACTTGACGCACATAAATTATGGAATCCTCTTTTCCATTCTTGCCATTATCTTTCTCCACCTTCTTCAAATGTCGTGGATGACTTGCTGGATACAAAGTCCAGCACTTGTCTACAACATGACCTTTCTTATGGAAATGAGTGCAAAACAATTGCATCTTCTTTTCAGCATGGTTTTCTTTGGCTTCCTACCTCCTTTGCTTCAAAATTTCATGGGCATGGTTATCTTATTCCAACACCTTGAAACATTATGGTTATCCAGACCACAAAAGGAACATGCAACTTATATCTAAATCTTATGTGAGAATTTTCCATGTTTATCATAATGTAATCAAAAGAAACTTGATTAAAAGAATAATTATACCTTGAACATTCACCTTTGTCGCCTTCTTGAGGAGATGAATTTGATGAGGTAATCTCTTTCTTCGAAATGCCAACAATGGATTCAAAGACTTTAGAGCTTTCAACATCCTCTTGTTCACCATTCTCATTAGGTGCATGTTTATGATCACCTTCTTGCAAAGTGGGTGTAAACATTTTGCATTCCTCATGAACACAATCTTCACAATCTTGAGGTATTGAACATGAAATGAAAATCCTTCTTGGAACACCTTCATGTACCTCCTTGGCTTTAGATCTTTCACCATCATGTTGTCCATAACCAAGATCCAAATACTTAGTCCTATCCTCAACAATGCCTTGCGCATGTTTTCCCAATCCTTTACCTTCATAGCCCATTTTCATCAATAATTTAGACCCTATTAATCTAGTGTGTCGTTCAAAAGCACCTACAAATTCATTTTGAGAGGAAATTGAAGATAAACTTGAATTGCATACCTCTTTTTGAAGCACATGCTTAGCTAAGGCTTCCTTCGCATCATGGAGTTGAGTCTCCATCTCATTCATCCTTTCAAGAAGCTCTTGCTTCTTCTTCTTCATGGAAATCACCCGCCCTTCAAGTTTAATGTTCTTATCCTCATACTTCTCTTGCACCATATCAATCATGTAGAGGTTCTGCAAAATCTCTTTATCAAAGTTTTTTTGTAAGGAAGATTGACTAGAAGCATGAATTAATGAAGCTACCATCACACATGCAATGCATAAAAAGATTTTGTGTCATTATTTCAGAATATGAAGTCTCAATCATGTCCTTCTCCTTCGCACATAAAGTTTCAAATTGTTAAATTATCCTTGCACAAATTCAACAACCAATAGCTATAGAAGACTTAGTTAACCTTGGCTAAAATGAGCTAAATGTTTTCTCTGATACCAACTTGATCAGAATACAGTAAAACTTGTTATTGCTCTGCAAGATCCCTCATAAGTGTTAAAAATGTTTTTAAGGATCATTTCATTTAACCATTTGTGAAGGGGTTAATTGTCAAGTTTCATGTGTCCTTGATGATAAAATTATGAGTTATTTAACAATTAAAAACATGTATACAAAAAATGTGATGCAGAAATATAACTCAGAGCTATCACATAACACAATGGATGATGATGGAGTTCACCCCTCCTGAGCTACATCTCCATGGACTTGCTTCAACTAGCTAGGCCCTCTTGGGGTTATGAGTCAAAAGTATGATTACAAGAATATTTGATGCTCCAATAGATTTTTTATTATTATTCCATTGGCTTCCGAAGACATGAAAACCCCAAAAATGACTATTCAATCTCTAAATTTGGTTACCAGCTCCTCTACGCTTGACCTCCAACCAGGTGGCCATGGGCTTGTTTAATCTCCAAAGTGACAAAATCACCTTCAGATGTGCTCTAGCGTATCTATAAATTGTATGAATGTGTTCAGAGCATCAAATACATCAAAAATTGACTATTCGTTCACTCAAATGGGCTTTCAACTGATCTAGGCATGGCCTTCCCTCCTGGTGGCCTTCGGCTTCAAAATTCTTCAAGTGACCAAAAAAACATGTATATGAGCTCCATTGCTTCTGCAAGCTCTTCCAATAGATTCATATCATACCAATCTTCTAATAAATACTATCCTTGAGAAAACATTGGTCGAAAATTGACCAAGATAGGTCTCATTAAACTTTTCCCTAGATTCTACCTCTAAATCTGGAAAACTGCGAGTTAGCTCCACCAAATCTGAAAGTGGGGTCGTATTTGGAGATTCCTCCAAAATCTCTGCAATATTTAACTGAAGATTAATTATGGGATAATTGGGCTTAACTTCACTGATCCACAATTAACTATTGGTGCTTAAACAAGGTCTTATGAGAGGGCCACATGACGATGCGGGCTAGCCCCCTCCACTCCTCCGTTGGGAATCAAATTGCACTTTAATTAAAGTTCGCATGCATTCATTTTCAAATTCTAGGTTCGTGGCCTGTTGGTTGAAGGCAGCATTGGTAGGGGGAAGGTCATGGGGTAGAACCCTGACCACCACCCCTTATACGCGTTTTGCACCATTTTATTAACCATGCCATAACAATACTTTAATATATGATATATTTATACCATATGAAATATGCCATTGCATTAAAAATTATGCAAACTTTAGGTTTGAATTCTCCAATCATTAATGAATATGCAACGCATATTAATCCACCATAATAAATGTGTCTCCACGTCAAAATGAAATGTGTTATGGTTTGGTTTAATACAAGAAAAATGAAATGTGCTTTGTCGTAGTTTATAATGTATTATGTGTAACTTTTATATAATATAAAGTTTGAAATATATATATATATATATATATATATATATATATATATATATATATATATATATATATATATATATATATAGATAGAGGAAATTTTAAAATCATATAAAATATAAAATATATAATTATATATATAATATATTAATTCCAACCTTAATATATTAAAAATAATTTCCCACATAAAAACCATCATGAACCCAAATTCAACCTTGGATGACATTGGGCGATTTTTACCTTCACAAGCCAAACTAACGAATCCAATTGTGCCACCTCTCATAGTTCCATTGGACAAAAACTGAAGAATATTCTCTACATGCTGACTAGATTGCCATGTCATCAACTGTACGTGTTCTGCAATATTTTTTTAAATTTGCTTGATCTGAACGAAGATCAGAAGACCATAACTCCTTCATTTGAGCTCGGTTTTTAATGAAACAATTTGCGTTGGATTCATTGCAACTGAATGGTCATTGTGGTTGTGTATTTGTGCAATTCTAAGCACTTTCATTTTTGAGCTAATTTTTACCCCTAATTCAGATTTTGATTACTCCTTTCCACTGACATGATTTTAGACCCACAAAAGATGGTTATCTCATAAGAGTTGAACACTCTTCTGTTTCCCAAGTTTTATCATCTTAATTCAACTTGGATAAATCACTTTGAAAACCTCTTGTCCACTAACATGCCTTGCCTTGCCATGTAAATGGCTTGGCTCTTCAACTAATGTTCTCCTTTTGCTGCCGACACAAACCAACACTTGATGGTTGCTTGCTGATATAACACTTTTGTTGTACCAAATCAATTCCTCGATGCCTTACCACTGAGAATCATGTACCTCCTTTTCAAAATGAGTGAACTACAACAAATAGCTTCCAACATCAGTAAAAATAAGAAAAGAAATGACCATTCTTTTACCTCCACGATTCCAAATTCCACATCTGGAAGAATCCATTCACCATCTCCTTCTCTTCTTGGCGTCAATACATAAAATGGTCTACAATGGCTGCAAATTTTCTTGACATCTTGTCACAAACATACATGCAAGAAACATAACTTGAAAACATATCCTCTTTTTCCTTCAAAACAATTAATTTCACATCATGTGAACATCGCCATGTAATCTCACATCTTCTTGTCAAAATTCATCGACCCAACACAAGTAAAAAAAATCACGTCTCTTCAAAGACTCACTCTCAAGTCAAGCATAAGCATGTATAATAACTTGACGATTATTTTCCTAAACAAAAAGAATTTCACATCTCATGAAACACTTCGTCAACATCACCTTTTCATCTTTAGAGACAAAATCAACTCTTCCAAATCGATATGACATGCATGCATCACATAATCAATCAACACAAGGCGACACTCATGCATGTGAAAATAATAAACACTCTCAAGTTGAAAGTATACATGTTAAACAAATAAATTGACCAACACAAGTCAATCACTCACGAATGTTCAAGCACTATGGAACCATCAAAATTTCACTTTTCATACACACAAACTCTCATGCATGTATACAATTTTTCAACTCTCTCATAAGTACAATCATAAGTAAAAGAATCCCATTCATAAGTACATTTACTTAAAGTTGAAATGAAAAAAAATTTCTGCAACAAAGTGAGTCAAAATACTCCACTTTCAATCACCTTCATGGCTTAAAAGTGCAACATGCATTCCATTGGCAAAGAAATGCATCAACATCAAAAGACATGCAAAGTCTTAATTGGATATGAAATCTAACAATATCTTACCAAACCATTTCAATGGCGCTTCTTTCAGCTGCACATCATCATCATGTGAATCATCTTTACCCACATAAATTATGGAATCCTCTTTTCCATTCATGACATTCTCTTTCTCCACCTTCTTCAAATGTCGTGGATGACTTGCTGGATACAAAGTCCAACACTTGTCTACAAGATGACCTTGCTTATGGCAATGAGTGCAAAACAATTGCATCTTATTTTCAACATGGTTTGTTTTGGTTTCGTGCTTCCTTTGCTTCAAAATTTTCATGTGCATGTCTATCTTCTTCCAACACCTTAAAACATTATGGTTATCCAAACCACAAAAACAACATGCAACTTTTCTCCAAATCTTATGTGAGAATTTTCCATGTTTATCATAATAAAATGCAACTTGATTAAAAACATAATTATACCTTGAACATTCGCCTTTGTCGCCTTCTTGAGGAGGTGAATCTGATGAGGTAATGGCTCTCTTCGGAATGCCAAAAATGGATTCAAATACTTTAGAGATTTCAACATCCTCTTGTTCGTCATTCTCATTAGTTGCATGCTTATGAGCACCTTCTTGCAAAGTGGGTGTAAAAATTATACATTCCTCATGAACAAAATCTTCACAAGCTTGAGGTAATGAACATGAAATGAATTCCTTCTTGGAACACCTTCATGTACCTCCTTGGCTTTAGAGCTTTCACCATCATGTTGTCCGTAACCAAAACCCAAATACTTAGGCCTTTCCTCAACAAAAATTGGCTCAACTATGCCTTGTGCATGTTTTCCCAATCCTTTACCGTCATAGCTCACTTTCATCAATAATTTAGACCCTATTTCTCTAGTGTATCTTTCAAAATCACCTACAAATTAATTTTGAGAGGAAATTGAAGATAAACTTGAATTTCATGCCACTTTTTCAAGCACATGTTTGGGTAAGGCTTCCTTGGAATCATGGAGTTGAGTCTCCATCTCATGCATCCTTTCAAGAATCTCTTGCTTCTCCTCCTACGTGGAAATCAACTGCCCTTGAAGTTTAATGTTCTTATCTTCATACTTCTCTCGCACGAGATCAATCATGATGTAGAGCTTCTGCAACATCTCTTTATCAAAGAGTTTTTGTAAGGAAGATTGACTAGAAGCATCACTTAATGAAGTTGCCATCACAAATGAGACACGTAAAAAGATTCTTTGTTGTTATTTGAGAATATGAAGTCTCGATCTTGTCCTTCTCATTCACACATAAACTTGCAAATTGTTAAATTTCCCTTGCACAGATTCAACAACCAATAGTTATAGAAGACTTAGCTAACCTTGGCAAAAATGAGCTAACCTTTTTCTTTGATACCAACTTGATCTAAATATGGGAAAATTTGTTATTAATATGCAAGCTCCCTCATCAGTGTTAAAAATGTGTTTAATGGTCATCTCATTTAACCATTTTTGAAGGGGTTAATCGTCAAGTTTTATGTGTCCTTAATGATCAAATTATGAGTTATTTAATAATTAAAAACTCATAAACAACAAATTTAATGCATAAATATAACTGACAGCAATCACATAACACAATGGATGATGATGGAGTTCACCCCTCCTGGGCTACATCTCCATGGACCTGCTTTAACTAGCTAGGCCCTCTTGGGATTATGAGTCAAAAGTATGATTAAAAACATCTGTGATGCTCCAAATTTTTGTTTATTGTTTCATTGGCTTAAGAAGACATGAAAACCCCAAAAATGACTATTCAATCTCTGAATTTGTTTACCAGCTCCTCTAGGCTTGACCTCCAACCTCGGTGGTCATGGGCTTGTTTAATATTTGAAGTGACAAAATCACCCTCATCTGTGCTCCAACACCTCTCTAAATTATAACATTGTGTTCAGAACATAAAATACATCAAAAATTTACTATTCATTCACTAAAATTGGCCTTCAGATGATCTGGGCATGGCCTTCCCTCCTGGTGGCCCTTGACATCAAAATTATTCAAGTGACTAAAAACACCTATAGATGAGCTCCATTCCCTCTAAAAGTTCTTCCAATGGATTCATAGCATGCCAATTTTCTACTAGTCACTATCCTTGAGCAAAAATTGGTTGAAAATTGACCAAGATAGAGCTCATTAAAGTTTTCTCTTGATTCTACCTCTAAATCTAGAAAACTGTGAGTTAGCTCCACCAAATCTGGAAGTGGCACCTGATTTGGATATTCCTCCATAATTTCTGCCATATTTAACTGAAGATTAATTATGGGATAATTTTGCTTAACTGCACTAATCCACAATTAAATGTTGGCGCTTAAACAAGGTCTTATGAAAGGGTCACATGAGGATGCAAGGTAGCCCCCTCCACTCCTCCATTGGGAATCGAACTACACTTTAATTAAAGGTCGCGTGCATTAGTTTGCAAATTTTGGGTTTGTGGCCTATTGGTGGAAGGCAGAGTTGGTAGGGTAGAGGTCATGGGATCGAACCCTGACCTATGCCCCTTATACACGTTTTGCATTGTTTTATGAACCACGCCATAACCAAACATTAATATATGATATATTTATACCATATGAAATATGCCATTGCATTAAAACGTACATAGAATTTCAGTTTGAATGCTCCAAACGTTAATGAATATGCCAATGCATCTTAATTCACCATAATATATATTCCTCCACGTCAAAATGAAATGTGCTTTGGTTTGGTTTAATACAATCAAAATGAAATGTGCTTTTCCTTTTGATATATTTATACCATATGAAATATGCCATTGCATTAAAACTTACGTAGAATTTCAGTTTGAATGCTCCAAACGTTAATGAATATGCCAACGCATATTAATTCACCATAATATATATTCCTCCACGTCAAAATGAAATGTGCTTTGGTTTGGCTTAATACAATCAAAATGAAATGTGCTTTGCCTTTTATATAATGTATTATGTGGAATTTTTATATAATAAAAAGTTTGAAATGAATATTAATATATATAAATATATTAATATAATATATTTTAAAATCATCTAAAATATAAAATATATAATTATATATATTATATATTAATTCCAGTTTTAATATATTAAAAACAATTTACCACATAAAAATCATCATGAATCCAAATTCAATTTTGGACAACATTGGATGATTTTTATCTTCACAAATTAAACTGGTGAATCCAATTGTGTCACTTGTCAAAATCTCATTGGAAAAAAACTAAATAATATTCTCTGCATGCTGACTGGACTGCCATGTCATCAGTTGTACCTATTCTACAATATTGTTTTTAAAAATTTGCATGTTCTGAACAACGATCAACAGACCATAACTCCTTCATCCAAACTCGGTTTTTAACGAAACAAGTTACGTTGAATTCCTTGCGACGTGTTCGTCATTGTAGTTTTAGTTTGGTGCAATTCTGAGCACTTTAATTTTTGAGCTAATTTTTGCCCTTAATCCAGATTTTTATCACTCCTTCCCATTGTCATGTTTTTGGACCCACAAAAGTTGGTTATCTCATAAGAGCTAAACACTTTTCTGTTTTGCAAGTTTTCTCATATTGATTCTACTTGGAGAAATCGCTTTGAAAACCTCTTGTCCACTGACATGCATTGCCTTGCAAATGGTTTGGCTCTTCAACTATTGTTTTCCTTTTGCTGCTGACCCAAACCAACACTTGTTGGTTGCTTGCTGATATAACATTTTTTCTATACCAAATTGATTCCTCGATGCCTTCCCACTGAGAATCATGGTCCTCCTTTGCACAATGAGTGAACTACAACAAATAGCTTCCAACATCGGTAAAAATAAGAAAATAAATGACCATTCTTTTACCTCCATGGTTCCAAATTCCACATATGGAGGAATGCATTCTCCATCTCCTTCTCTTCTTGGCGTCAACACATAAAATGGTCCACAACGGCTACAAACATTCTTGACATCTTGTCACAAAAACACATGCAAGAAACATAACTTGACGACATATCCTCTTGCTATTTCAAAGCAACTAATTTCACATCATGTGAACATTGCCATGTACTCTCACATCTTTGTGTCAAAATTCATCGACCAAAAAAAAGTCAACAAAAACATGCCTCTTCAAAATACTGACTCTCGATTCAAGCATAAGAATGTGTAATAACTTGACGATTATTTTCCCAAACAAAAATAATTTCACATCTCATTAAACACATCTTCAACATCTCCTTTTCATCTTTGGAGACAAAATCAACTCTTCCAAATCGATATGACATGCATGCATCACATAATGGATCAACACAAGTCAACACTCATGCATGTGAAAATAATCAACACTACCAAGTTGACAACATACATGTTAAACAAAGCAATCAACCAACATAAGTCAATCACTCATGCATGTTCAAGAACTATGGAACCTTTAAAATTCCATTTTTCATACACATAAACTCTCATGCATGTATACCATTATTCAAATCTCTCACAAGTACAATCATAAGTACAAGAATATCATTCACATGTACATGTACTTAAAGTTGAAATGAATGAATTTTGCTACAAAAATCTGAGTCAAAATACTCCACTTTCAATCACTTTCTTGGCATAAAAATACAACATGCATTCCATTGGCAAATAAATGCATCAACATCAAAAGACATATGAAGTCTTAATTGGATAAGAAATCTAACCATCTCTTACCAAACCATTGTAATGGCGCTTCTTTCAGTTGCACATCATCATCATGTGAGTCATCTTGACCCACATAAATTATGGAATACTCTTTTCAATTCTTGCTGTTCTCTTTCTCCACCTTTTTTAAATGTTGTGGATGACTTGCTGGATACAATGTCCAACACTTGTCTAGAATATGACCTTGCTTATGGAAATGATTGCAAAACAATTGCATATTATTTTTAGCATGGTTTGTCATGGCTTCCTCCCTCCTTTGCTTCAAAATGTTCTCGTGCAGGGATATCTTCTTCCAACACCTTGAAAAATTATGTTTATCCAAACCACAAAAGGAACATGCAAACTTTCTCCAAATCTTATGTGAGAATTCACCATATTTATCATATTCAAAAGCAACTTTATTAAAATCAGAATTATACCTTGAACATTCACCTTTGTCACCTTCTTGAGGAGGTGAATTTGATGAGGTAATGGCTCTCTTTACAATGCAAACAATGGATTCAAAGACTTTAGAGCTTTCAACATCCTCTTGTTCACCATTCCCATTAGCCACATGCTTATGAGCACCTTTTTGCAAAGTGGGTGTAAAACTTTTGCATTCTTCATGAACACAATCTTCACAAGCTTGAGGTAATGAACATGAAATGAAAGTCCTTCTTGGAACACCTTCATGTACCTCCTTGTCTTTAGAGCTCTTTCCATCATGTTTTCCATAACCAAGACCCAAAAAATTAGGCCTTTCCTCAACAACAATTGGTTCAACTATGACTTGTGCATGTTTTCCCAATCCTTTACCTTCATAGCCCATTTTCATCAATAATTTGGACCCTATTCATCTAGTGTGTATTTCAAAAGCACCTACACATTCATTTTGAGAGTAAATTTAAGATAAACTTGAATTTCATACCTCTTTTTCAAGCACATGCTTGGCTAAGAGTTCCTTGGCATCATGGACTTCAGTCTCCATCTCATGCATCCTTTCAAGAAGCTCTTGCTTCTCCTCCTTCATTGATCCAGATTTATGCAAGAACGCAACAGAATACACATATAGCCATAAATACAAAGATGCAGTGGAAATAACACTTCATTTCATTAATATCAAAGAACTGAAATTTTCTTACATACATAATGGAAATAAACTTGCTAGGGTGCTGGTAACGAATCTCTGAGAGGAGATGTGGCGGCTACAGACCTCTGAACTATGTTACAATGAGGCTCGAGGGCCTATTTATTATTTCGAAATAGTGGAGAACTCTAAACATCCAAAAACCTAACCCTAGGAGATGAAGCGCCAAAACTATGGGCCCCGTTTGGGTAAACTGGTGTTTCAACTTCCCAGGGACGTAACTTCGGCATACGATCTCCGTTTGATGCGTATGATACATCGTTAGAAATATCTATTTGAGGACTACAGCTGATGCCAAAAATATTGGTTCTATAATATAATCATATTCATCGGAAAAAACGATGCCCAAAAAATGTTGTTTAGGGCCTAAAAAAGGCTCTGGAAGTTCAGGACCCAAAAAACTACTAAAAATAGTAAGTTGTGCTGAAACTGAAAAACTAAAAGAGGCAATGGTGGGGCCCCAAGTGGAATAGGTGGGTGGCCACCAATATCCACCTGGATCATTCCTCCCCCCTTAGGAATAAATGGTCCACATTGCGTTGAGTTCCTCCATGAGATGAGGAAACTTCTGCTGAACTTGGTCCCTGGTGAACCACTTGCCTTGGTGTAGGAGTTGGCCAGCTTTGAAAACCTGATATATTTGGATCTTTCGTTGGCGAGTGTTCTTGATTTGCATGTCCATGATACAATCTTTGGTGGCTTGTTCCATGCAGTCTGGGTTTAACTCTTTTGGTGTGAGTTCTTTTGCAATGTCATAGGTGTCCAGTAGAGGTGGGAAGTAGGGACGAAGGCCGTCTACATTGAATATTGGGTGCAGACCAAGGAATGGTGGTATAATAAGCTCAAAGGCATTGTTCCCTACAACCTTTGTGATGGTGTACCGCCCATATTGGAGCGGGAAAATCTTGCGGTTGGGTCCAGTGAGGCGCTCCTTCTACAAATGTAGCCACACTTTGTCGCCCATGTGGAAGTCATGTGGCACCTGATGTTGATCATGTTGTTGATTGTACTTAACATTGGCTCTATCCAATATGTCATGAACCTATTGGCGGATGTGTTGAATGTGCTCGATGAAGTTGTTTGCTTTATCAGCTTCAGACTGGACATGAGCCGAATCGGTCTGAGTAGCTACAAATGGCATGGCTACGTCAATGGGACATAGTGGTTGGAATCCCAAGCCCACCTGAAAGGGGCTGTGGCCGGTTGAGCTGTGGAGAGCCCAATTATAACTTTGTTGTACATAGGGGAGGCTCTCATCCCATGTGCGTGGTTTCTTTGAATTGTACATGTGCATAATGTGTACAATCATCCTATTGACAACCACTGTCTAGCCATCAGTTTGGGGATGGAAAGCCATGGACTTGGTGAGCTTGGTGTCCAACATGGACCAGAGGTTGGGCAAAAATGTGCTGAGGTAACTACTTTTGTGATTTGATATGATAGACTATGGGATCCCAAAGTTAACCCACACTCGTTCAAAGAAGATTTTGGCAGTGGCTTCTGCTGTGATATTCTTCTTGTAGTCCGCCATAATGGCCATCTTCGAGAGTCTGTCAATGACCATGAAAACACAGTCGTTTCCATTCTTAGTAGAAGGATGGCCTGACATGTAATCCATGGAGATGGGTTCCCAAGGTTGACTTGGGGTAGGTAGCGGATTATAGAGCCCTTTCTTCTTAATGGTCGGTTTGGCAATGGTGCAAGAAGTGCATGATCTGATGTACTTCCCGACATCCTGTCGAAGGTTCAGCTAATAGAAATACTTCTGCAGTACTGCCACTATTTTCTCGACCCCAAAATGCCCAGCGACTCGACTGTAATGCGCTTCCCATATCATCTTGGCACGCTCGCTTGAAGGAACAAAAATGTGTCCCAGGTGACATAACAATGCATCTTGGAGGTGAAAATTTGGAACTTGCATACCCCCCAAGAGTGCCTTGTATGTGTGGCTAAATTCTAGATCGCTCTTGTAGGGAAGTGGCCAATCATAAGTCTCGTGTCCACAAGAGTTGAGAACTGTGGTTATTTCCACAATCGGTGGTCGGCTGAGGCAATCAACAACATTATTGGTGCTACCCTTCTCGTACTTGATGTTCAAATGAAATTGTTGCAGATATGTGGACCACTTTTGATGGTGATCATTCTGCAACTTCCCTTGTGTCTGTATGAACTGCAGGGGTCGGTGGTCTTTGTGGATGATTGTTTCCTTCCCCAAAATGTAATGCTTCCATTGTTGACAAGCCTGCACAATGGAATACATTTCTTTTTCATAAGTGGGATACTTGTGAACTGTTTTAGACAATGTCTCACTGTGATATGCCACTAGATGCCCCTGTTGAGTAAGAACTGCCCCAAAAATGTAGTCAGATGAATTTTTCTCGATCTCAAATGTTTCTGAAATTCTGGTAATGTGAGCACTGGGGAAAAACAGAGGCAGTGTTTCAATTCTACGAACACCTTCTGTTGAGATTCTGACCAAAATAATTTTTCTTTTGCTCCTCCCTTGGTGACTTGAATGAAGGGCCAAGTGATATGAAAGAATCCCAACATGAACTTGTGGTAGAAATTAGCAAGACCCATAAAGCTGCCAAGCTCTATTAGAGTGGTTGGGGCTGGCCAATCCTAAATGACTTGGATCTTGGCTCGATCCACATGCACCCCCCTTTCATCAATAATGTATCCCAGATATTGAACTTGGGTCATGCCAAGAGTGAACTTATCCAATTTGGCACACAACTTGTGTTGCCGTAGTGATTGGAGTACTTATCGGATGTAGTGGAGGTGCTCTTCCCAAATCTGGCTAAAGATCAGAATGTCATCCAAGTACACCACTACAAATGAGCTGGTGAATGGATGCAAGATGTCATCCATCAGCCTCATGAATGTTTCAGGAGCATTCGTCAACCCGAAAGTCATGACGAGCCATTCGAAAAGGCCCTCCTTGGCTTTGAAGGTAGTCTTCCACACATCAAAGGGTTCGATTGGTACCTGGTGATACCCAGGCTTCAAGTAAATTTTGCTGAAATATTTTTTCCCTTTAAGTTGGTCTAGAAGGTCATCAATCTGTGGGATCAGGTACCTATTCCAGACAGTGATCTTGTTCAGCGCTCGATAGTCAATACATAGTCTCCAAGTCCCATAATTCTTCTGTACCAACACGATCGAGCTCCCACAGGGCGATGAACTTGGTAAGATGTGACCTTTCTGCAGTAGCTCCTGAATCTGCCTCTTGATTTCATCATTCTCCAGAACAAAGTGCCTATAGATTGGTCCATTGGGTAGCGGCGCACCTGGGGTTAGGTTAATGTGGTGCTTAACTTGACAGTGTAGAGGCACCCCTGTGGGTGAGGTGAAGATGTCCCCATACTCCTCCACAACCTTGTCTATTTGTTTTTTTCATGCAGAGGAGCCATGTCTGGAAGTCGTGGCCACAATCTTATTCTTGGCATGCGGGCGGATCATCAAAAAAACAAATTTCCTAGTTTGGGAAATGAGCTTACTACATTTTTTTGTAGTAACCAAAGAGATAATGGGAGGCAGTGGTACCTATGGTATCCTGTAAAACTTATTTCCCAAAGAAACAATAGTAGCGTGAGGCTAGGACTTATACATAGCATGTCGCTTCCACAAGTATGGTTGGCCTAATAGTACATCAGAAACATTAATAGGATCAATGTCACACAATACCTCATCCGTGAAGGGCTTGATGCTATAGGGAAGGCGGCACTGTAGGCTGACACGAAGATCTCGTCCTTGGTGAAGCCACCCGATGGTGTATGGTTGTGGGTGCACTATGGTTGGAAAGCCCAACCGCTTCATGACATCTGCTGAAATGAGGTGCTTTTGGCTCCCATTGTTGACAATGAACTGTAGCAGGGAACCCTTTACCCACATCTAGGAGTGGAAGAGACACTCTGCCTCCTCTGGATCTTCTGGTTCCTCCTTTTGGATCTTTGTAGTGGTAACAGTGGCATTGGGCTCCGCATCAATAATCTGCTTCCCTTTTTCATTCCCCTTGTCAGGTTTTGATTCAGATTCAGAGCATGCATTTGATTCAGAAGCCCTCATCTTGGGCCACTAGTGTCTGCTTGGCCTGACACTCATTTGTGTTGTGAGTGGAGCTCTTATGGAACTCACACCAGTTTCCCATGTCCTTCTTTGGCTTCGCGATGTTGTTATTTTCTTGTGACTTTGGCAGGTTTTCTTGGGCTGCCATGCCTTGGATTTTTCCTTTGGTTTACGGTTTGGGGGCACCTTTCCCTTGCTTTTGATTCGCAGATCCAAAGTCTTGCTTCTTCTGTTTGAATTTCTCCTCAATCTTGGCAGCATACCGGTATGCCGTACCAAGTGAGGAGATGTCGAGGAACTCCATTTCCTCTTGAATGTATATATGCAGACAACCGTGATACTTTAGCACCAAATGTTTATGAATCTTTGATACCCATATTTTTGCATAGGGTATGGAACAGATTCATCAGCTCATGCACATCTTGATCCCTTTGTTGCCGCAGCGTGGTCCATTGTATGTACTTGTCCTCATAGCTCCCCATGGGATAGTATTGTTCCTTGATGGCATCTCGGAAAGAATTCCAAGTGGGTATGGCTAAGAACAGAGAGGGTTATGTCTCGTCCTTTTTCTCATAGTAGGTTTCCCACTAGTCCTTGACATGGGGGGTAGCTTTAAGGAGTGCAAAAATAATCTTCTCCTGGTCGGAAAGGTCATGAACCGAGAAATATCCTTCTAATAGATTCAACCATCTATCTATAGAATCTACATCTATTTGACCCTCAAATATGGGAATGTCAAAGTTTACTTGTACCTTAAAGGGATTCGCACCTCCAGAGTGGCTTCTGGATGCAAAAGCGTCGCCGGTGGGAAGTCGTTTAAGGATCTGGCCAAAGTTATCCATCACTGCATTCCTTTGTTTCTCGAGGGCCTCCTCGAGAAATATTTTGATAGGATTTCTTACTCCCGCATCTTTCTTTTCATCCCCCATGGGCGTCCGTCGGGGTTTGCAAGGCTGATCTTGCAAAGGTTCCACCAGATCAAGCCCTAACTCCTTATACCCTGGCCTTGTTGGGGACATGCAAAGAAGGATCGAGAAAAAGCAGACCGCTCTGATACCACTGATCCGGATTTATGCAAGAATGCAAATAAATACACATATAACCATAAATACAAAGATACAGTGGAAATAACACTTCATTTCATTAATATCAAAGAACTGAAATTTTCTTAGATACATAATGGAAATAAACTAGCTAGGGCGTTGGTAGCGAATCTATGAGAAGAGATGTGGCGGCTACAGACCTCTGAACTATGTTATAATGAGGCTCGAGGGCCTATTTATTATTGGAAAATAGTGTAGAATTCTAAACGTCCAAAAACTTAACCCTAGGAGATGAAGCACCAAAACTATGGGCCCTGTTTGGGTAAATTGGTGTTTCAACTTCTTAGGGATGTAACTTCGGCATACGATCTTTGTGTGACACGTATAATACATCGTTAGAAATATCTATTCGAGGACTAAAATTGATGTTGAAAATATCAATTCTAAAATAGAATCATATTCATCGGACAAACGATGCCCAAAAAACATCGTTTAGGGCCTCAAAACGGCTCTAGAAGTTTAGGACCCGAAAAACTGTTAAAAATAGTAAGTTGTGCCGAAACTGAAAAAATGAAAGAGGCAATGGTGGGGCCCCAAGTGGAATATGTGGGTGGCCACCAATATCCACTTGGATAATTCATGGAAATCAATTTCCCTTGAAGTTTAATGTTCTTATCTTCATAATTCTCTTGCACCATATCCATCATGATGTAGAGCTTCTGCAACATCTCTTTATCAAGGAGTTTTTGTAAGGAAGACGTCCTAGAAGCATTACATACTGAAGTTTCCATCACACATGCAATTCATAAAAATATTCTTTGATGTTATTTGAGAATATGAAGTTTCAATCTTGTCCTTCTCCTTCACACATGAACTTGAAAATTGTTAAATTATAATTGCAAAAATTCAACAACCAATAGCTATATAAGACTTAAATAACCTTGGTTAAAATGAGCTAAAATTTTGCTCTAATACAAACTTGATTTGAATATGGGCAAACTTGTTATTGCTATGCAAGCTCCCTCATTTAACCATTTTTGAAGGGGTTAATTGTCAAGTTTCAATGTGTCCTTGATGACCAAATTATGAGTTATGTAACAGTTAGAAACTCATAAAAAACAAATTTAATGTAGAAATATAACTCACATCAATCACATAATATAATGGATGATGATGGAGTTCACCCCTCCTGGGCTACATCTCCATCGAACTGCTTTAACTAGCTAGGCCCTCTTGGGATTATGAGTCAAAAGTATGATTACAAGTATTTGTGATGCTCCAATGGATTTTTTAATTGTTCCATTAGATTCAAAAGACATGAAAACCCCAAAAATTACTATTCAAATTCTGAATTTGGTTACTAGCTACTCTAGGCTTTACCTCCAACCCCTGTGGCCATGGCCTTGTTTATCCTTCAAAGTGACAGAAACACCTTTAGATGTGCTCCAACGCCTATATAAATTTTACTGCTATGTTAATAGCATCCAATACATCAAAAATTGATTATTCATTCACTTAAACTGGCCTTCAGCTGATCTGGGCATGGCCTTCCCTCCTGGTGGCCCTCAGCTTCAAAATTATTCAAGTGACCAAAAACACCTGTAGATAAGCTCCATTTCCTCTACAAGATATTCCAATGGATTCAAATCATACCAATCTACTAATAATGACAATCCTTGAGAAAACATTGGTCGAAAATTGACCAAGATATGCCTCATTAAAGTTTTCCCTAGATTCTACCTCTAAATCTTAGGAATTGCAAGTTAGCTCCACCAAATCTAGAAGTGGCACTGGATTTGGAGATTTCTCCAAAATTTCCTCCATATTTAACTAAAGACTAATTATAGGAATTGAACTACACTTTAATTAAAGGTCGTGTCCATTAATTTTCAAATTCGGGGTTTGTGCCTTGTTGCTGGAAGGCAGAGTTGGTAGGGGGGGGGGGGGGTGATGAGGTCAAACCCCTACCTCCGCCCTTATACATGTTTTGCACCATTTTATTAAACACACCATAACGAAACTCTAGTATAAGATATGATTATACCATATGAAATATGCCATTTCATTAAAACTTATGCAAAATTTAGGTTTGAATTCTCCAAACATTAACGAATATGCCAACTCATATTAATCCACCATAATATATATGCCTCCGCATCAAAATGAAATGTGATTTGGTTTGGTTTAATACAATCAAAACTAAATGTGCTTTGCCTTAGTTTATAATGTATTATGTGGAATTTTTATATAATATAAAGTTTGAAATAAATATTAATATATATAAATATATTAATATAATATATGAAATTTTAAAATCATATAAAATATTAAATTTATAATTATATATAGAATATATTAATTCTGACATTAATATTTTAAAAATAATTTCCCACATAAAAATCATCATAAAGCCAAATGTAACATTGGATAACATTGAGCGATTTTTACTTTCACAAACCAAACTAGCGAATTCAATTGTGACACTTGTCACAGTACCATTGGAAAAAAACTGAATAATATTCTATGCATGCTGACTGGACTACCATGTCATCAGCTATAACTGTTTTGCAATATTATTTTAAAAATTTCCTCTCCTGAATGACGATCAGCAAACCATAACTCCTTCATCTGAACTCAGTTTTTAACAAAACAAGTTTCGTTGGATTCCTTGCGACAGGTTGGTCGTTGTGGTTCTAGTTTGGGGAAATTATGAGCACTTTTATTTTTAAGCTAATTTTTTCCCCTAATCCAGATTTTGATCAATCCTTCCCACTAACATACTTTTGGACCCACAAAATATGGTTATCTCATAAGAGCTGAACACTCTTATGTTTCCCAAGTTCTATCATCTTGATTCTACCTAGAGAAATCGCTTTGAAAACCTCTTGTCCACTAACATGGCTTGCCTTACCTTAGAAATGACTTGGCTCTTCAACTATTGTTTTCATTTTACTACTCACCCAAACCAACACTTGCTAGTTTCTTACTGATATAACATTTTTACTGTACCAAATCGATTCTTCGGTACCTTCCCACTGAGAATCATGTTCCTCCTTTGCACAATGAGTTAACTACAACAAATAACTTCCAAAATCGGTAAAAATAATAAAATAAGTGACCATTCTTTTACCTCCATGGTTCCAAATTCCACATCTGGAAGAATGAATTTTCCATCTCCTTCTCTTCTTGGCATCACCATATAGAATGGTCTACAATGGCTGAAAAATTTCTTGACATCTGTAAAAAAAACACATGCAAGAAACATAACTTAACGACATATCCTCTTGCTCTTTCAAAGAAACTAATTTCAGATCATGTGAACATCACTGATGCAGGAGCATTAAGGTAGAGCCAACAATGTGACAAGTTAGTCACTGGCTTAGAAAGAGGACTAGTAGTCCTAAGAATCTGAAGGCTTTTTTTTTAAAGTATTTTTGTTTAAGTTAACCTGGGCTAACTTAGCCATTGTAATTTTCAGAATAAAAAGAAGGGTTAAATTAGGATTGGTTAAGTATTTATTTGAATAAATTGTCTTGGAAGTGGAATGCTAGTCTCTTAACCATATGGGGATTTTGGGAAAGGCATAAAATGGAACCAAATCCACCATTGTGGGGTTCTGCCATCCGTATAGGGAAAGGAGAGAATAGAGAAGTGGAAGTATGTGCAAAAAGCCAGTCATTTGAGGGCTTAGCTCCATGTTTTTCCATTTCCAAATTATTTCTAAGAGTTTTGTGTTTGATCGGAATCTCTGTCTTAGAACAATACTTTATTTCTAAGATTAATCCAAGTGTTTTGTGCTTTGATCGAGCTCCCTATTTTAAATAAATTATTTGAATCTTTGTTGAAATCAAATACCGATATTTGAGACACACAACAAGAACACTAATCAAATTTTCTTGCATGGAAAGTCTATAGACTTTGTATATTCCTTGTTGAACCTAATATTGTGTTAATCGCAAGATGAAACAAATTAGGTTTGTAGACTCAACGAGGATTGTTGGATCCAACCGATCAACGGTGGAGGATCACGTTGCAGGTGGAAAGACATCACACATCACGAGGATAACTATTAATAATTTTATTTGTGAAACAAAGTGGTATGACGGAGGGGGAGCGTGGGACGTCGGATCTAAGATAAACCAATGGCAGAGATTGCAATGGCTCGGAAGCGATTTCACAAATCGCAACTGTTAGTATGAATTTATCGTCGTAAAAGATCACTTTAGCTATGCATAACAAAAATCCCTAACATCAATTTGGCTGCAAAATATCTTTAAATATGAAGTTAGGTGATCCAAATAATACTACACAAATACAGATCTAAAAAGACATTAAGCAAATAAATTAAAATATGGCTCCATGCAACCAATGGACAAGGCAAGAACAATGTATTTGAAATAATTTTTATATTATATTAAAAAGGGGCACCTGAGAGGAAAACAAGAAAGGTTTTTCCTGGTTCTCCTCAATGGGATGGGTTTTTTAAAGTCCTCAATGTTTCAGATCTAAAATTCCTCTCTCTTGTTGATGTGGAAAACCCATACAAACATAGAACTCAATGGGAGCTCATAAGGCAAAAATATGAAAAAGGTGACCAAGAGTAGATCTAGAGTGATCTAATGCAATGGAGGTGACTAATGAATGAGGAAAACCCTTCTATTTGTAACAAAATATTAGGGTTATCTAGAACTTGGTGCATGAATAAAATATTATTAATCAAATTCTAAAACCACCCTTTAGGAATATTTTATTATATTTGTTGGAGGGAAAAGGTCTTTTGAATTGGGTCAATTCCTTTATTTATAAACAATAAATAAATAAATGATTTATTTATCATTTTAGGGAGATGGTAGGAATATAATTAAATAAATAATGATTTATTTAATTAATTTCCTTGTTTTGGGTTAAATATGACTAGGAAATATAGACAAATGTTATTTCAAATGGTGAAAGCAATTTTACTTAGGGTAAAACTGGTCTTACATGGTGTACTTGGGTTCATCTAATGATAATAGGTTAGATGACCAAAAAAATGGTGTAACAGATTGCCCCCCAACGTACGAGTGTTAGGAGCGAATCATATGATCGAAGTACATTGTAAGAACTCAATCACTAGGCATGAAGAGGGGAGTGAGAGAGAGAAATGTAAGGTAGTCTAATGTGCTAAAGGACTAGACCCTGAGGAGACGAGACTTACAGGTGCAACAAGTCTCTAGTTGATGAAGTGGTACCAGTGTTAAAGGCGGCGAGGGAGGCATACCTATTCCCGCCGAGACAAGAGTACAAAGAATAAGGTGCCCGAAAAACCATGGGACGCAATAAGGAAGCATGTGCTGGCCTAAACATGAGCTAGATAAATAAAATGATGAATCCCACATACATGCGATGCCAGGAATGACCACCACGACTTATACAAGAATATTTTGGTACATGAGATACAAATACACCCAAATGCCCCCTACACACGGGGAAGGGCTTGCAAAATCTAACTGATACATGAAAATCAAAGAGGCGCTGCAAGATTATGAGGTCAATATCATCAAATGAGAGGAGCTGCATCAAGGGCGGAAATGAAGAAGTCATCCGGGCATGTGGGGGGCTACCTGTAGGGCCACCCCCTCATGAGGGTTGAGACATCTCACACATGCCCGGGAATCACCAATAGCTGCTGCTGCATCACTGGACCATCAAGTGTATAGATCACGATCATGCTGAGAAGAGCTCGAACCAAGGTACACTGCCCCCCTAGACCTGGCTTCTGGAGTAAATGAGCTGATGTTGACAGAAGTAGGTCCCCATAGGTGAGGCAATAAGGGAACCCCAACTAAGGCACGAGGGAAAATAGTAGAGCGGCGAACAGATAGACACTAATGATGATGATGGAATGAGGGATACTGAGTAGCGGATGGACGACTTCCCTTGTTAGAGCATAAAGGGAATGAATGGCTTGGCAACGATTGACACAATATCATGAGGGATAGGGGACAGTGGGACTGAAGGCCATAATGTGCGATACGAGAGAGGGATTGAGCAATGAAGGATGGAGGGCTATAGCGGGATACAAAGGGACTCAGGATAGATTCCATGAATGTAATGATGACTCAACTTGGATGCTCTAAACAAGGGCGACTCGACGGTGCTGCCACACATTAAATTTCCAATGGGGGACCATAAAAACATGAGTACAATAGGGTATCTCATGACAAAAATCAACATAAACAAGGACAAGTAAAGAGGCAAAGTGGAGCTCCCGATACAGGTGTTGTAAGTGAGGAAATTCGATTTGGAGGAGAGGTGAATAGACACTTCGTGGACACAATGGGTCCTGCTGAAGTATCAAGGTACTAAAAACTAATAGGTACCTATATCTCATGAACATGCCAGGTCGCACTTTTTGGGGTCTCTGCTGTGACCTGGGTAGCAGGTACTGGGCAGAAAGCTGCAACCTGTCCTAGGAAATGACCTGAAAAGTGCATCCTGTCAGAGAAAGGGGGTTTTAGTGTTGTTTTTGGTTGAGATCTGGGATTTTTATGGTTGAGGGGCCTAGGTTCCCCCAAGCATGTTGTGGCCATGCGGAAATGTATTTAGGAAAAGGGGGATATAAACACATTTTAATGACGTGGTGCGCCATTTGTTTTCGTTATGGTTATGCGGCTTGAGAAAGGAAATGGAGGATTGCCAATCTCTTTTAGTACTACATATATGAATCAAATGGACTTTAATTTTTTAGGTTGGCATACCTGGTGTCACTATCCCAAAGAGAGGATTTGGAGATAATGAACTGGTGCTCTCCTAGAAAACTTATAGGTTGGTCAACAACAATGTCTAAAAGACTGGGTTGCGAATGTAAAATGAAGGAACGATAAGGGGTATCATCCCGAGAGTGATCTAAAGTGGTATGGGACTCTAGAGGTTCTTCTAAGTGTGGAAGAATAATGGTACTAGAGTTGACATGACCAAATAAACTAGGAGAGTTGTGGAGAATTACTTCTCCTGGTCTCTAAAATATGGGTGCCCCCTTACCCAAACATTGGGTTGCAATGTAATGGCCACAAGATGTATGTGGTTCAAATGCATGATTTCAATGTAAGGGGGAATAGAGAAAGTCAGGGGATATGATTCCTTCCATAATGTCATCATCGTGATAGAATATGGGGTGGCTGGTGGAAGGAAGACCACCTGACACAGCGAAGCTACCTAACTCATCATCATGAGAAGAGAGGTTCACATGCGCATCGTCACCAGAAGTGACTGAAGAGTAAGCAGATAAAGGACCTACTAATGTTGAGCCCAAGGTGAGCGCTGAAGGAAGGTCAAGTGAAAAAATAGGGGATGATTAAGAGGGAATGTTCCCCATGGGTCTCATGGATGATGATAGATAAAAAATGGCGAACGAAGGCTCCGTCATCTTGACATCAGGAGGGGGAATGTCAATGTGAGCAGTCATGTCTGGTAGTTCTGCCGAAGAAAAACACGCAAATAGGGGAGAGGTGGACTCGTTGTGCTTGGCCTCGAATTGGCGGACCGCGGCTAGAGAGGTGCAGAAGTCCTTGAGGCGGGGACAAAGGTGGGTGTAATGGCCATGGAGATCACACAAAGCACAGGGGTGGTTGGTGTGAATAGTCTTGGGGTTCTTGGTCACGGTCGCGGAAGGAACAAAGGCTTCCGGGACCGTGGATTCAGGGAATGCGACAGTAACCAAGGGCTTGAGATGAGGCAATTCAGGATAGGTATGGGTGGCATGACCAACAACATCACACAAGGCACACTGGATGGTATGCTTTGGAGGCCAAGGAGGGGCAGGGTTTTTCGGGGCAGCCTTTTCCTTTGATGCCCCCTTGCAAGCTTTGCCCTTCTTACATGAAGCGGTCGCAACAGGAGGTGGTTCTTGTTGAGGTGACTGAGGCACTGTTGCAGCGGGAGAAGTCATGGGGACCGGTTGAACTGGGGTCAAAGTAAGATAAGGTTTGGGTTGAACAGGTAGGGTAGTGGCTGGAGGGTCAAGGTACTAGACAGGTATGCTTAGGGTCAAATTGGGGAGGGAGAGGGTGGCCATGATGGGAATTGAAGAGACTCCTAGAGGGGGAGCAAGGAAAGGTATCTGACCAGTGGGGTAATGGCCAGGAGGGACGGCTCCAAGATGGTTGAGACCTGGTGGAACCGACCCAGGAGGATAGAGGGGCGCATGGGTACGAGATGTAGGAGAAGGGCCAGAAGGAAGAGGTCTGGCTGGCTGAGGTGAAGGGCTAGGAGCAGGTTGCGGCGGGCGAGGTTGAGGTTGAGGCTATTGACTAGCCAAAGCAGGCCATTTAAGGTCAGCCTGAGACAATTGCATCATGCAAACATTTGCTAAGCTGGGATGAGAGACATGAGGCGGAGGAATACCAGTGAAAGTTCCAAGCAAGGAGGAGTCTTTGTAGGCATCGGGGGAGACACTGTTCAAAGAATCGATAGTTTGTGTATTTTCTATAGAAGAGATGGTCGACTCAGGGGAGGGCTGAGATTTTGGCTCATGATATGTCAACTGGTCATTGGTGACTATCCTTCCATTATGAGGGAAAAAAATCTTGCAATGGACCATGGATGGGACAACAGACATGGCATAGGTGTAGCTATGCCCCAAAAGAATGTTATAATCAAGAGGGGTGTCGATGACTTCAATGTCAACGCAAAAATTCTTGCCCGCAAGAGTGATAGGATAGTTGTGGAAAAATCCAATGGGCTGGGAGGCGTGGCCATCCCACGCTCGAAGAGTGAATGTGGGAGGGGCCAACTCAGGAGATCAGAGTTGTTTCCAAACCGAAGCGGACATCACACAGGTGGATGCCCCCTCATCAATGATGCACCGGGAAATGTTAGCGTTTCGGATTTTGACTGGGATTTGGAAAGCTATGGAAGCAAGAAGAGGAGGAGACTTTGACTGATGGGCGTCGAAAAAAATCAATTGGTCATCTGTGGGATCTATATCACCCAGGGCAGATATTAGAGCTTTTCTTTGAGAGGGGCATGACTGGAGAAGTTCCAACATTGAAATGGCAGCAAGAGATTGGGCCAGCTCATCTACTATGCTATATGAATGGGAAAATCAGTCAGAAGCAGCATTTCAGTGTAATGGTCCCTTAGGAATCGTGGTATGAACATCGGCTTTGGGCTGAGGGATATGCAAGGGACCATTAGTTGTCGAAAGACACTCTGTAGAACCTAAAGAAGGTGACTCAACGACAGCTGGAGCAAGAGGTTGAGGGTATGGACGGGATTGAGTTTGAAGGTTGAGGTCGACGGTGATAGGTTGGTTAGAGTTCATCATGAGGATCTGGTAATCAGAGGTACCAGATGGAGGAGGTTGAGTGGTGACCGGTCCGTGAGGTGGTTGGGTAGCCACAAATCCCTGCTGTGCATCCACCTACTCTTGAGGGGGCGGTGACTGCTGTTGTGGGGGTTGAGAAGACAAGGGAGGTGGGGGTGCGAATGCTGGAGAAGCTGGAGCACTAGGCTATGGATATGGATGAGAATGAGGTTGGGTAACAGTGTGGTAAACTAGAGGTTGGGCAGAAAGAGGAGGCATGCTGGATCCTGGATGTGTGCTACTGGGAGGGGGAGAAGTGCAGGGGGAGGTGCCCCCTCCCCCAGGAAAACCATAGTTCATGGGAGGTTGAGCGGATGGATGAGAGAGAGCTCCAATAATACCGTCAGCGGCATGAGGTGCCCCCGGTGTGTTAGTGCCACCGGGTCTGGGGAGGTCAGGAAGGATGGTATAATCATAGCCAGATTGAGCATAGATCAGGTCATATTTCAAAGCTATTTGGAGGGCGGCTTCTTCGGTTTGAGGGAAGTGGGATGTGACATCTTTGCCAATGGGAGGTAAGAGAGAGCGAAGGAACCAGTACATATAGACACAGTCTTCGAAGGTAGGGGCTTGAAATAGGCTCTTTCTTCTCCACCATTCTTTAACATGATCGAATAGGCGGGTCGCAGATGATTGACGGAAAGAAGTCAAAATTTCGATACCGATGTCATAACGAGGGGGAAGCTGGAAATAAGATAAGAAGGCGCGGGCAAGGGTCGCAAAGGTGGTATGGGAAGAGGTGGGCTGGTCAACATACCACTTAGAAGCTTCGCCAGTAAGCATGCGTTGGAACAACCGAAGACGGATGGAATCAGCGGTAATGGAATTGGATGAACACCACATATGGAAAGATCAGATATGGTTGGAGGGATCTTCACTAGCATGGCCTTCGAACTTGGGAATGTCGGAGGGGAGCTTAGTTGGCATAGGAGGCCAACTAACATCCTGGCGGATAGGATCATTGATCAGCTGATTGAAGTCGGGGAGACTAAGGCCGGCCATATAACGGAGAAATGGGGCAGTCAAGGTAGGTCCTGTAGTGGTTCCGCTGGAAATGGACCTAGCAGTAGAATTGGGGTTGCTACTGGTGCTAGGCCCTGAACTAGACATGGTGAAGGTAACAGGGGGAGAACCAGGAGTAGGGGGAGAACCCGAACAATCAGAAGAAGAGTCAGAGTGCGGACTCGGGGGAGGACTTACTCTACGACGACGGGAAGGAGGAATTCGAACAACTGGAAAATAAGGGTGAAGGCCAAGAAGTCTCTGGGAGAAGCGCCTTGGGGGCGCAATGATGACGGGAAGAAGAAAAACCAACAAGGGCAGGGAGGGACAAAATCAAGTGAGGTCAAGGGTAGAGAGGTGTAGTGACAATTGATTTTAAAGTCTTTTCCAGGCGGTGTTAACCAGGCTCTTCTTCACTTAGGGTCAGTGTGTGGCATGCGTTAATTTTAATTGTTTAAACCCAGACATTTTGAGAGTAAAAGAAAAAGTGTCCTCCGTAACTGAAAATAAATTTGCGGTAAATAAGACTGAAAGAACAGAAAATTAACAGCTAATGATGCATCAATCTAACCCAAGAATGCGGGTCTCTCAAAACTAGTCTATAAGATGGAAAAAACTAAGCAAAGCACGTGAAAAAGAGGCCAATAGATCTAAGGTCGGGAGGGATGGGGATCTAAAGGAGAAGTCTGCTGAAAAGAGGTGCAGAGAACAACAAAGAGGTAGAGGCAAGGTTGTTGCTAAAAAGGAGGAGATCAGCTAAAAATAGAAAGGACAAGGAGGCGGCCCTAGAAATGAACCCAAACAAAAATATATGAGGTGATTTGAAAGGGATAGGAGCTGATCTAAAGGGATCTGAAAATGAGGTATCAGATTTGAAAGAAATAAGTTTGAAACTCTGGAAATTCAAACTTCTGAAACATCAAAAACTCTCCCACAAAAAGTGGAGGGTACTAGAGCCCTAAGGGGCAAGATTCCCACTTAGTTGAGTGAAACAAATTAGAAACAGGTCTAAACGGGTGGAGACAAAGGTCGGAAAATCCTGACATGAGCTTCAGACAAACCTAGAAAAAGTGTTGGAAAATTGCAGAAAAAAGTGCAGGTCACAGGTTCTGACCTGTTTTCAGTCCAGGTCACAGATTTTGGGAAGAAAAGTGTGACCTCAAGGCCAGGTCACAGTTTTTGGGCTGATAAGTGCGACCTGTAGATCCGAGTCTCTCGGTGGCAGATTTCAGAAAAATTTGTCGTCTCAGTTGCGGCTGATGTCTGTCACCTGTGCAATAAGGCCAGAAACACACGAAAGTTAAAAATTTGATTGTTTGAGGGTTTTAGAGGTGGAAAGCATCATAAAAATAGGAAAAACAGAAAAGGGAAGAGAAAACCTAGGGTTTGAAACAACTGGATATGCAGGAATATATAAAACGACAACGGTCGCAAAAGAAAACCCGTGTGGAGTCGCCAATTATTAGTATGAATCTTTCGTCGTAAAATATCACTTTAGCTACGCATAAAAAATAGCCCTAACATCAATTTGGCTACAAAATGTCTTTAAATCTGAAGTTAGGTGATCCAAATAATACTACACAAATACAAATCTAAAAAGACATTAAGCAGATAAAATAAAATATGGCTCAATGAAACCAATGGACAAGGCAAGAACAATGCATTTGAAAGAATTTTTATATTATATTAAAAAAGGGGCACCTGAGAGGAAAACAAGAAAGGTGTTTTCCGGTTCTCCTCAATGGGATGGGTTCTTGAAATTCCTCAGTGTTTCAGATCTAAAATTCCTCTCTCTTGTTGATGTGGAAAACCCAGACAAGCATAGAACTCAATGGGAGCTCACAAGGCAAAAAAATGAAAAAGGTGACCAAGAGTAGATCTAGAGTGATCTAATGCAATGGAGGTGACTAATGAATGGGGAAAACACTTCTATTTATAACAAAATATTAGGGTTATCTGGAACTTGGTGCATGAATAAAATATTATTAATCAAATTCTAAAACCACCCTTTAGGAATATTTTATTATATTTGCTGGAGGGAAAAGGTCTTTTGACTTGGGTCAATTCCTTTATTTATAAACAATAAATAAATAAATGATTTATTTATTATTTTAGGGAGATGGTGGGAATATAATTAAATAAATAATGATTTATTTAATTAATTAAAAATGATTTAGTCAAATTTAACTAGGAATATTATTTAAATAATGATTTAAATAACTTATTCCTAGGAAATAATTAAATAAATAATGATTTAATTAATTAATTTCTTTGTTTTGGGTTAAATATGACCAGGAAATATAGAAAAATGTTATTTCACATGGTGAAAGCAATTTTACTTAGGGTAAAATTGGTCTTACATGGTGTACTTGGGTTCATCTAATGATAATAGTTTAGATGACCAAAAAAATGGTGTAACAGCAACATTTACCATTTAACATTGAGATCAGTGCATGGTAAATAGTTTATTTGTGATGCGAAGTAGTATGACGAAGGTGGAGCGTGGACCATTGGATCTAAGATAAACCAACAATGGAGATTGCAGCGGCCCGAATGCAATTTCGAAAATCGCAACATTTAAAATTTAACGTTAAGGACATCGCAGGGTAAAGAGTTTTTTTTGCAATGCGAAATGGGGAGGGCCACATGTCAACACAGCGCAACTTTGCATCCCGCAGAAAATAAGATTTAACTCTTCAGGTTATGTTGTAAAGGCTGTGAAGTGTGACTTTCCGTGATTGGTTAGAGCCATGTGGGACCCTCCGGTAAGGAACCTCGTTTATTTGCATTGTTTGGGTTATTTGTATGGTCTATGTGTGTTATTATAAGCCCGTTGTTGATTTCATGCACGTATGTATGTGGCTAATTTCCAAGTTTAACTCTGTTACGAGTAAATGGGCTTTTGTGTTAATTATTAAAAATAACTCCATTCCGCAGTGTAATTCTGGTATTCCTTTAGTTATTCTACATCAATTGGTATCAGAGCCATTTTTCTTCCTAAGTGAAGATGGAAGTAGGAAGAAGAGGTCGGGGAAGATCTAAAGTAGGGAGAAGAGGCCAAGGAAGAGCTACAAGAGGAGTATCAGATGAAGAACTACGTGAAGAAATCAGAGTGCTATCAACACGTTTGGTAGCAGTGGAAGCAGGAAAGTGTAGGGATCCTGAACGAGGAGATGACAACGATGAGGAGCCAAAGGAAAAACCAGATGAGCAAGAGGATGAACCACCAGAAATAATATTACTGAAATCTATTTTGGTGGCTAATAACAAGCCAATACCATAGCTCTCCAATTATGATGGCAATTTATCAACAGAAGCATTGTTGAACTGGATAAACGATTTAGATAAATACTTCGAGTATGAGGAAATTAGTCAGGACAAGAAAATCAGGTTTGTTGTCACCAAGTTAAAAGGACACACTGCACTTTGGTGGGACAGTGTCCAGGCAGAAAGGAGAAGACTGAAAAATCCTTTTATTAGGAGTTGGGACAGGATGATCACAAAGATGAAAATCAAGTTCTTGCCTAAAGGTTACCAAGTTTCCCTTTACAGACAACTGCATAACCTAAGGCAGAGAACAATGACTATAAAGGAATACACAGAAGAGTTCTATAAATTGAACTTGAGGGTTGGGTATGTTGAAGATACCCCTGAGAAGACATCCAGATTTTTGAATGGTCTACAAATGGAAATATTAGATGAGATCAATATTGTTTCCCCAAAAAATATAGAGGAGGCATACCAATGTGCTTTGAAGGCAGAAGAAAATTTTTCCAGGAAGCTGAATGCAAGAAGAGGATGTGGATCTGGTAGAGGAAGAGGACAATCCTATGGTAGACGTACAACTACCGACAGTGATGAAGAGGGCATCATTTCAAATACTTCGGGAAAGACTAAGAAGGAAGGTAACACCAGAGGTGGAAGGCCATATAAGCGAGGAAGAGGTAATGGAAGAGGCATAGGAAATTCCTACCGGTGTTACAAGTGTCATAAATGAGGACACAAGTCTTTTGAATGTCTTGAAAATGAACCAGCTGGATAGAAGGGAGGATATGTCACTCAACTTGATGAAGCAGAGGCAACACCACAAGAGGTAGAGAATGTGATTGAAATAGGAGAGGCCTTGGTGTTGGAAAATGTATTGCTAAAACTAGCTAAGGAGGTGGCTGACTTGACACTAAGGAAATCATTGTTCCAGACTGTGTGTAAGTCACATGGAAAATGTTGCAAATTGATTATAGATATTGGAAGCACTGATAACCTGGTAGCCACTAAGATGGTGTAAAAATTGGGTTTGAAGAAGTCGAAGCATCCGACTCCATACAAGGTGTCTTGGTTGTAGAAAGGACACCAACTGTTGGTTGATGATCAGTGCCGGGTGGAGTTTCACATTGGCAAGTATAAGGACAAGACAACTTGCGATATTATGCCTATGGATGTGTGCCATATTCTATTGGGAATACCATGGCAATATGATAGAAAGGTCGTCAATGATGGGGAAAATAATTTTTGTAGATTCATGAAGGATGGGATAAAGAATACGCTAGTTCCCATGAAAGAAGAAGAGACTACAGAAAATAGTAGTACAAAGACACTGCTAATAGGAAGGAAGGAGATTTTGTGACAGATTGAGGAGAATGAATTAAATTATGTAGTTGTTCAGAGGTCGAGAGTAGTATTAATGCATACATAAATCACTGATTTACCTGTGGAAATATAGGAAATTCTGCAAGAGTTTAGTGATATTGTGGTGGATGATCTACCAAATAAATTGCCACCAAAGCAGACCATATTGATTTTATTCTAGGAGCTAATTTTCCAAATAAAGTTGCTTATCGTATGAGTCTGAAAGATAATGAGGAGATCAGGAATGAAGTACAACAATGATTGGATAAAGGACTGATTCAAGAGATTTTGAGCACTTGTGCTATTTCGACCATTTTATCTCTCAAGAAAGGAGGCGAATGGCAGATGTGCACTGATTCTCGGGCAATAAAAAATATCACAATTAGGTATAGGTTTCCTTTACCTTGGATGGATGATATGATGGATTTTCTGAGTCGAGTAGTGTACTTTTCAAAGATAAATCAAAAAATAGGCTATCACTAGATCGGGATTAGAGAAGGTGACGAATGAAATACATCTTTCAAGACTAATGAAGGCTTGTACGAGTGGCTGGTCATGCCTTTTGGGCTAAGAAACGCGCCCAACACATTCATGTGTTTGATGAATGAGATGTTGAAATAATTCATTGGTAAGTTTTTGATTGTTTATCTAGATGATATACTTATTTTCAGCAAGACAAAGGAAGAACATTTTCGGCATGTTAGGTATGTGTTGGAAAAATTGCAGCAAAATAAATTGTTAATAAAATTGAAAAAATGTTCCTTTTTCAAGAAAAAGTTGATTTATCTATGCTTTGTAATTTCTAAGAATGAGTTGAAGATGGACCCAGAGAAGGTTGCAGCCATAGTTATTTGGCCATCTCCCAAAAGTTTGTTTGAACTAAGAAGTTTTCGTGGATTGGAAAGTTTATATCGGAAGTTTATTAAAAACTTTAGTGGTATTTGTGCACCTATGTTGGACACCATTAAGAAGGAAAATCAGCCTTTTCATTGGACATAATATTTTGAGAAGATTTTTCATTTTTTGAAGAAGAATATCATAGAAAAACTAATCCTAAAGTTTTCAGACTTCAACAAGCTTTTCCAATTTCGTTGTGATGCCAGTGGGACAACCATTGGTGTAGTACTGAGCCAAGGAGATAAGCTAGTAGCATACTTCGCTGAGAAGATAAATGGGATCAGGCAGAAGTATACATCTTATGACAAATAATTTTATTCATTCATCCAAGCATTGAAGCATTGGCGACATTATTGTTGGTCAATGAATTTTTCTTGTTTTCAGACAACTCTGCATTACAATATATTATGCAGCAGCATAAACTGAATCATAAACATGCGAAGTGGGTGGATTACTTGCAGAGTTTCACATTTTTTTTGTGATGCACATCATTGGTCAGGCCAACAATGTGGAATATTCATTGAGCAGGAGGAGTCTGATATTTCAAGAAAGCACAGTGCAAGTGTTTGGATTTGAGCATCTCAAAGACTTGTATGAAGTGGATGCAGATTTTAAGGAAGCTTATGAAGCTTTCCAAAACCCATTGTTGAGAGACAATAGTCCATGGTTGTACTATAACATGCAAGAGGGGTTTTTGTTCAAAGGAGGACAATTATGTATTCCAGAATGTTCTATGTGAGAGAAATTAATCTAGGAAAAATATAGTGGAGGTTTAGTCGGGCATTTTGGCAGAGATAAGACTTTGGATCAACTGAGCCACTTTTACTATTGGCCAAAAATGTGAAGGGATGTAAAAAGATTCGTGATTAGGTGAAAAGTGTGTTAACATGCAAAGGGATGCAACTAGAATGAAAGGTTGTATACACCCTTACCCATTCTGAACAGACCATGGGACTCAGTGAACTTGGAATTTGTCTTGGGTTTACCAAAGACATAATGGGGATTCGATTCCATCATGGTGGTGGTGGATCACTTCACCAAAATGGCCCATTTCATTCCATGCAGAATGACAAGTGATGCCACACATGTAGCACATTTTTTCTTTACAGAGATAGTAAAATTACATGGCTTGTTGAATTCCATCATATCAGAAAGGGATGTAAAGTTCACAGGTCATTTCTGGCGAAAATTGTGGAAGAACTTAGACACCAATTTAAATTTCAGTTCTGATTATCATCCACATTCATATGGGAAAACTGAAGTTATGAACATGAGTCTAGGAAATCTATTGAGGAGTCTGGTTGGTGAAAATTCCAAGCAACGGGGTCATGTGCTTGCACAAGCAGAGTTTTCTTACAATGAATTTCCCAACAGAAGTACGAGCAAAAATCCTTTCCAAATCCTATATGGAATGCACCCACGTGGAACCTAGGATTTGGGTAAGTTAGAACCTAGGATTGCTGATGGTGAATATTTCGCAAAAGCAATCAATGATCTACATGAACAGGTCAAATTGAGGCTACAAGATAACAGCCAAAAGTATAAAAAATGAGCAGATTTGAAAAGGCGGGAGGTACAATTCGAAGTAGGATATTTCCTAAAGGTGAATACAACAAATTTAAAATGAAAAAGATCGGGCCTTGTATAATTCTTCAGAAGTTTTCTGCAAATGCTTATGAGTTGCAGTTACCTCATGGTGTAGGAATCTCGCCCATCTTTAATGTGGCAGATCTGTGCCCATACATTGTTGTTGATGAAGAAAACAGTTCGAAGAGATGAACACGGGTCACCCAGGATGAGGAGAGATCATGGATTAAGCAGATGCCTATATCACAGCCTTTGGAAATTGAATGGATTCTGGATACACAGGTGACCAGGAATACACGAAACAAAGAATATTTTAAGTAAATGGTTATATGGAAGGACCATCTTGTAGACGATTTCTCTTGGTTGGACAATGCCCAAATTCAAAGCTCAGGGTACTCTATTGAAGAGCTCATGGACAAGAGCCATGAATTTAATTTACCCCAAGAGGCTGATGCAGGAGCATTAAGGTAGAGCCAGCAATGTGACAAGTTGGTCACATGTTGTGGCTTGGAAAGAGGACTAGCATTCCTAAGAATCTGAAGACTTTGTTTTTTTTTTAAGTATTTTTGTTTAAGTTAACTTGGGCTAACTCAGCCATTGTAATTTGCAGAATAAAAATAAGGGTTAAATTAGGATTAGTTAAGTATTTAGTTGAATAAATTGTTTTGGAAACGGAATGATAGTTTCTCAACCATATGGGGATTTTGGGAAAGGCATAAAATGGAACCAAATCCACCATTCTGGGGTTCTACCATCTGTAGAGGGAAAGGATAGAATAGAGAAGCAGAAGTAAATGTAAAAAACAAGTCATATCAGGGCTTGGCTTCGTGTTTTTCCATTTAAAAATTATTTCTAAGTGTTTTGTGTTTGATTGGAATCTCTGTCTTAGAACAATACTTTATTTCTAAGATTAATCCAAGTGTTTTGTGCTTAAATCGGGCTCCCTATTTTAAATAAATTATTTGAATCTCTGTTGAAATTGAATACATGTATTTGAGACACACAGCAAGAACACTAATAATATTTTCTGGCACGATGGATCTATAGACTTTGCATATTCCTTGTTGAACCGAATATTGTGTTAATTGTAGGAAAAAAAAAATTGGGTTTGCAAACTCGACGAGGACCGTTGGATCCAACCAATCAACGGTGGAGGATCACGTCATAGGTGGAAAGACATCGTACATCGTGAGGATAACAATTAATGGTTTAATTCACAAGCTAAAGAATTTTATTTGTGAGGCGAAGTGGTATGACGGAGGTGGACTGTGGGCCCTCAGATCTAAGATAAACCAATGACAGAGATTGCAGCGGCCCGGAAGTGAGTTCGCAAATCACAACATTTACCATTTAAAATTGAGATCATCGCATGGTAAAGAGTTTTATTTTCTATGCGAAGTGGTATGATGGAGGTGGAGCATGGACCTTCGGATCTAAGATAAACCAATGGTAGAGATTACAGCAGCTCGAAAGTGATTTCAAAAATCGCAATATTTACAATTTAACGTTAAGGAAATCTCATGGTAAAGATTTTGTTTGCAATGCGAAATGGGGAGGGCCACGTTTCAACACAGCGCAACTTCACATCCCACAGACAATAAGAATTAACTCTTTAGGTTATGTTGTAAAGACTACGAAGTGCAACTATCTGTGATTGGTCAGAGCTGTGTGGGACCCTTTGATAAGGAACCTCGCATATTTGCATTGTTTTGTTTATTTGTATGGTCTGTGTGTGTTATATATAAGTCTGTTGTTGATTTCGTGTGCATATGTATGTGGCTAATTTCCAAATTTGAACTATGTTACGAGCGTTATGCGGAATTATGAATTACGGATAAAACACATTCCCTAAATGTGGTGCTATGCATTTAGAACAACAGGTCAAATAATTTGCAGACACTTTTCCTAAGAGTAAATAGAAACATAGAAAGATGGAGAAACCTACTTGGATTCCAAGAACTTCCTATTATCCTTCTATCACTCTTGTTGTAGCTTCCAATTCAACTTTGATCGCCGGATTAGTTCCTGCAAGTATAAACACTAAATAACAAAGAGATTTCAATATAAAGATGGCTATTTATCGTAATAAGTTAAATCAATGAAACATGAAACATATACATCAGCTAAGAATCCATAATATGAAATATAGAGATACATATGTGGGAAAATGAGCAGTAATATTTATTAATGGATAGAAGGGGGAGGTTACAACCAGAAATTTATTTGATGTCACCAACTCGAGCATCATCCCAGCCTCATCACAATGAACATCTCTCTAGCAGCATATCACTCAAATCAAATACTCAATTGACAATCCAACAATATTTCTCTACCAAATTTCTTCCTTCTCGAGCACTAGGATCTCTGATCGATTTATAGAACAGCTGAAGGTAGTTTCACAATCAATGACTTTCTAATAATAGGCAAGACATGTTCCCAAGCTTAGAGGTGTTGAATGGACACATGGATTCTAATTTTGACACATATGGACTCTTCTAGAAGGCACTGGCCATGTGGAGATTCCGAAACAATGAGAATTTTTCTCCCAATTGACCAACGCACCATTGAATGCCGGGAAGTGCTTTTCCGAGCACCCTTGAATGGAGGTAACTGCATACGCAAAGCAGTTAATCACTTAAGAGACTTCATTGGTGAGTTCATAGGTGATATAACGTGTATTTCAAATCTTGGAAACCTTGAAATGGAAGTCATGGATGATTTGTTCTTGTTCTTTGTCTTAGGTCATGTAGCAATTGAAATGATAGGGGATGATAGACCTTGTTCATTGGTTCTAGGGATGATGTCCAGTTTAACCAAGTCATTGGTAATGGTGCCCAAATTGAACTATAACAGATTCCCCCCTAAAGCATGAAGTCAGAATAATAATAAAAATATTTTTTGAATGAGATGCTTTACATTGTGATGGGGTGGAGCTGAAGTGGAGTGTCGACCTGCATCAATCTTACAATACATTACATCATGATATATCCTCTTGATCACAAATTCCTGAGGAAAGGAATTCCCATGCTCAACGCATAAAATATATAATAACATGTGCACATTTCAGAAATTCGTCTACATTGGAATATTGCCCAATACAGACATGCCTACAGATATAGGCCCATGTTTGGATGACGATCTTTATTTAAGGTCACCGTAAAGATGATGTGTACAACAATCTAGAAATCGCAGCCCAGATGGCTGAAAATAGATCTGGGGTCTTCTTATCTCATTCACTCGATCGTTCGGATACAAGTATAGCCATGCAAATATATGATTTGTAGTCGAACATGGTAAGACATCATTTTATTACCAGCCAATGATGTGAGTTGTTAACAAATGCGAGAGAACCACCATTAATGTTAATGCCCCTCAAGGTACTGCAGTACATTTAGTAAGGCATGAATAGATGATTTGATGTCGAACGCAAAACAAAATCTTTCGTTCAAAAGTCCGGAAGCGAGGATCTTGTTGATGTTGTAACAAGCCTCATGGTACTGTAATATGATGTTTCTAAGTGAACTTCCTGGATGATGATTTGACATCGGTAGGAAGTCACTTTATTGTGAAATGGGAGTTACTGATTTCGGAGACGAAATGTGACTTGATATAGCAATGTTTAGGGGTGACTATCATGATAATGAAGGTTTATGAGAATTGCAGAAGGATGAGTTTTCACTAGATGAATTCTCTTGAACATATCGGCAACACTACGATGAGTTGGCAGCATTGACCCAAAATCGAAGTGAAGGTATGATGAGCCATAGGTATCAATGAGCTGTCAAGAAGATTACTCAACCGAAATAGTCACATTTATGGAGTGAAGTGTCCTGTTCAAGATGACCTGCTACCGTAAAAGTTCTGTTCACTTTCCCAAATTTTCCTTGGTCATTTTTCGACCAGTACCTCTTTATTTTTTAACAAGCTTGAGGAGGATAACATATGCTTGCTCTATAATTCAACCCTTCGGGCGAATAATGCATCGCTATTTAATAATTTAACGAGCCTAGTGATGAATGAAACTTGATTCTTTCCATGATTGAAAAGCTCGCCGCTATTTTATGTTTTAATGAGCCTAACGACAATGAGAGCCCTGTCCTTTTTCATATTTAAAGAGTTTGAAAAAGACGACGAAAGAAAAATCCATAAGTACTCTTTCGTAAAATTGTTGCTCATATCCAAAAAAAGTGTAAAATAATATCTAAGAGAACCTCCTAGCCATGTTCGACTAAGGTATTCCTTTTTCGTAAATAATCTATCTTAGTCCAAAATAGGGTTAAACTTATACTGAGTAGATATCATTTCGTTTACTTTTACGAGCTCTAAAAGACAAGTGCTCGACAATATTTTCACATTATCGGAGTCTAAAATGAGCTAAAAGAAGACTCCAAGGGTTCCTTTTTCGGTGTTATCGAAACTCAAAAAAGAGATAAAAGTGCACTTCAAGTCCTTTTTCATTTTTATCAAAGCTCAAAAAATAAGGATAAAAAAGTATGCTTTGTGGTCAAATCATTCTTGAAATAAATTTGCACGACTAATCTGCTCATCAGTTGTAAAACCTGTTCAGAACAACATCAAATGGATTAAAAATACCTGTTTTATGATAAAAAATTAATAAAACCATAGTCATAGCAATAAATATGATTTGAAAATAATCAAATGACTAATTAAAAGAGATTTACTATTCATTTTTACCATTTGAAAGTTACCATTTGCATTTTGGATCTTTGAACTTGTTTTTTCCCCCGAACTTCAGTCGTTGATCGTGATATATTTTGTGGACGTTTTTCATCACCATTTGATCCAGGTTGGTGACATCAACCACCTCTTTCTTTCAGTATTCAATTAATTTCATTTCCTTGCAAATTTTTAGGGATTTGGGCCCCTTAGGGTAAATTCTTTTTCAAAAGAGGGCAACGTACCCTTGAACATCGAAAATTGCGGTGTGGAGCACCTAAATTGAAACCTAGGTGCATATACAACACATTGTCCCTTGTTCAAGACTACGTTGGGTGTAGTTCACATTTTTTATTCTTGCATTGTACCCAAAATCTACCTATTTTTTTGCATGAAAAGGGTCCTAATGAGTCTTATGGTTATGTTTCAGGTTTTCATCAGACTAGAATGATGATTACTTGGAGAGAAAGTGAGAACGAAGGACAAAGTATGATTGCCCTTAACGATCCGTGTACTATAAGAGCCCTAATAAATTGTGGGTTACTAAAGTACTACCGCTTGTAGGGTATGAGGCAACAAATAGAACTTTTGGAGTTATTATTTCATGCATGTGATCCAATAATTGAGGCATTTCATATTAGGAACAAATTGGTTCCTATTACAGTGGAGGATATATATTTTCTTACAGGCTTATCGAGGAATGGTTTGCCCATTTCTCTCTCAGGGTCTTCCCTTGGAGGGGAGATAGTGAGAGATTATATTTTGCAGTATTGCTATCCAGGGGAAGAACCAAGCAAGGATGGGAAAATAAACATCCATGACGTTTGTGATTTTCCTTTGAGAACCATTCTTTTCATGTTCGCAAATCTTTTCGACACCGTTACACTACATGTAGCGAATAGATAATATATGAAGTATACGCTAGAGTGCATAAAGCCAACAGTATTCAACTCATCTGAAGTTGTACTTTCTCAAATAAAGGAACAACTGAGCAAGGAAAAGGGAGGAAGGAAGAAAAACTTTAGTTATGGTTTGATCCTCATTTCATTTGCCTTAGAGTGGATTCCACTGATGCAGCCTCAGCATGTGACATTGGGTGTGCCTAACCCTAGAGATCCGAGGAAGCAGAGATGGTTAGAACTAATGGCTAGGCATGCAGGCCAATCGTCCATTATGTTCTCAACTTCATTCTTCGCTTGGTTCAGGAGGCAGGTTTTCACCATTGATGAGTATGCATACGTAGGCGTCGATTTCTAAGGAGATACAGACTTAGCTTTACCTGAAGGTGCTCAGTGGGGTGCAATAGGTAAGAAGTTTTTTACCATGTTTTTTGAATTTTCTAAGGTTTATACAATGTTTTTCTATTTTGATGTTTTCCCAAGACTAAATTAAAGTTTTAATGTAATGAAGATGTTGGTCGAGTTCAACTGGTGGAGGAACCAGAGCATGGCGCGCATGAGCCAACAGAGAGGGTTGTTGGGAGAGCAGTCCTTCAGGATTTAGACATGGTTAAGACTCTGTCTGAGCTTCGGTAGCACAAAAATGGGTTGACCTTCAGGATTTCGGATTACTGGATCGAAGAATTACCCATGTGATTGCAGCACCACACTATAGACATTCCTAACCGCTAAATGTGGTTATTGCGTAAGATAGCTAGATCTATAGCATGTTACCATGAGCATCACTAGTTTACTTTTGACATGTTGCATACATTTTAAGGTCAGATGACCAATGTGTCTTGGGCACAAATTTTGTAAAAAACTATAACTATCTATCTATTTGATTTCAGTGTTTTCCTATGTTTATTGCGTAATGCAATTCAATTACATGAATGTATATTTACATGTGTTGTAAATGTTTGTCTAAAACATGATTAGCTAAAGAATCAGTCAATGTGTTCAAGTTTCTAGAAATATGTTGATATTGAATAAAATCAAAGTGTCTTTCCAAAAGTTGAAATCTTAGGAACAAATGATGCAGTGTTGGATTTCTAACAGTATAAAAACTAGTAAGCTGTAATACCACAAGTTGTGAGTCTAACATTCTAATGATGCAGTTAGTACCAAATTAAATGGAATTAGAAATAAGTTTGATCAATGCGCTATAATTAGCGATATTGTTTGTCTATATACCGATACATATCCCTTGAAAACTACTAACTAGTCGTTCGGAGCGAAAATGGCCCACGCTGCAGAGGATAGATTCTACGTACTACGACTAGCACCATCAGCATATCCAACAACTGGTTCCAAATATTCAAACATCTACGATGAAATGTAAAGCGGATTACTAACATCAAGAAAAATCTAAAAAACAAACTTAAGATAGTGAATGCAAATCAACAGCATATACACTATAATACAAAATATTACTACGATCATGATTAAGCATAGTAACGTTTAAATACAACCCATTTCAGGGTTGCGCCAATGGAATCCCATCGTAATTAACCAAATCGTAGGCACCTTTAGTAAGAACTCTTTTGACAATATAGGGGCCATGCCATAACATCTCAAATTTCTATGTACCTATTACATCAGCTTCTCGATCATAAATAAGGACCAAGTTTCCCTCTAAGAAAATGTGAGGCTCGACATTTCTGTCATATTGCGACTTTATACGTCTCTTATGTGCTTCGTTGGAAAATTGGTCTTCATGACGCGTTTCATCAAGATGGATAAGGCTAAAAATACACGCTTCTTCATCTAAGGTGTCAGGTAACAAGTAAATTGTGAGTTTTAATGACGATATTTCACATTGGATTGGCAAGATAGCTCCCAGACCATACACTAATTGAAAGGGAGTAAATCCGGTTGTGTTTCTCACTGAGGTTTGGTACGCCCACAAGGCCGAGTACATGATCAAATGCTAATTTCCTTTACGAACTCCTATCATTCGTTGAAGCATATGTTTAAGAATCTTGTTGATAGCCTCAACTTGTCCATTTGATTGTGGATAATAAGGGGTGGAATTATCATGTGAAAATCCTAACTTGGCAGTCAATTCAGTCATCATATGGTTATGAAAATGCTTCCCATGATCTATAACTATAGCCTGTGGGACCCCAAACCGTGCAATGACATGATTAAAGAAAAAAAATGTAGTTTTTTTTCTTCTGTTATTGAATGTAGGCATCACTTCAGCCCATTTGGTAAAGTAGCCTACTGCGACAATAATATAACCATGCCTCCCAGATGAACGAGGGTTACAGGTCATGAAGTCAATACCCCATTTCGAAAATGGCCCCGCAGAGACAAAAAGATGAATTAGCACTAGTGGTTTGTAGATTTTACGATCAAATATCTGGCATGCATGAAAAATTTTGACCGCGAGGATGCAGTCACGAAATATGGTAGGCCAAAAGTAACCGGCGCGGAGTATCTTCTATGCAGTAGCGTATCTAGACAAGTGTCCACCACAAGCCCCAACATGACAATCATTTAAAATCTTTTAGGTCTCCTCATGAGTGAGGCACCTTCTTAAATGACAATAAAGTGTATCACCAACGATTAGATAATATTTGGCTTGGTGTCAAATACGTTGCTGGTCAGAGCAAGAGGTATCAGGCCAAAATGTCTGGGTCTGGAGATAATTGATGAAGTATCCATACCAAGGATCAGATGATCCGATCAGAAACAGAGTCTCATCTTGAATATATGGTTTCGACATAGTGGTAGTACTACTAGAGGGAAGGTCACAGAGAAGCTCAGCCAAACTAAAGACTTTTTGACTTGGATTTGATGAATTCCAAATCAAATTCCTGAAAAATTACAATCCATTTTGAATAATTCCCCCCCATCAATTGAAGTGATAAGATATAATTCATGGGGTTGTAATCTTAAATGAAAATGGTCTTCCGAAATAGGATATAATGGCGAAATCTTTGGACATCTTGAATAGCCGCCAAGGTAATATTTTCTACGTATGAATACTTCACTTCTGTATCATTGAGATTACGACTAAAATAATAGACCGGATGTTCTATCCCATTTTCTACTTGGAAAAATACCATAGCAATGGTTGTATCAGTCGTGGCAATATATAAGAAATAATCACTCTGATAATTAGTGGGATACATTAATGACGCCCAGACCAAAGTATCCTTGACAACATCAAAAGAAGCTTGTGTAACTCAGTCCCAATGAAAGGGAATCCCATTTTTCAGGAGTCAAGTATATCCTTTAGCCATTTCAGTGTAATTGAGTATGAACCTCCTTAGGAAATTAGCCTTTCCTTGAAGTTTCTGTATCTAAGGGAAATTTGAGGGTGCAGGAAAATCAAGAACGTCCTGGACCTTTAATGGGTATATTCTAATTCCTTCTTTTGAGATGAAGAATCCGAGAAAACGAACAAAAGTAACACAAAACACACATTTGTGTGGATTGAGGCGTATTTTGGAGTGTCGGGAGTGTAAAAATATGGCTCTCAAATGCATCGAGTGATCAGTCCGATTTCGTGAATGTGTGGGTAAATCATCTAGATATGGTTGAACAACGTGTTTGATGTCATTGAAAGAATAATCCATTTCTCTCTGAAAAGTAGCCCTAAGGTTCTTTAAACTAAATGGTAGTTTTTGATAAGAGAATGTGCCCCAAGGACAGATGAATTTTGTATTATATTGATCCTCTCGGCGAATATTGATTTTATTGTAGCCAGAAAATCCATCCATGAACAAAAATATTTCACATTCAGCACAATCGTCAATAATCTAGTTGATAAAGGGAGTAGGATAGTTGTCTTTTGGACAAGTAAGATTAACATCCTGATAATTGATGCACACTCTGATGATTCCTTGTTTTTTCATAACAGGACTGATGTTGGAAACCCACTCAGTTAGCAAAACAGGGTAAATGAAGCTAGCTCGCAAAAGTTTCTCAACTTTTGCTTTAATGGCAATAGGCTTCTTCGGATGAACAGAACAAAGGCATTGACATACCAACTTGACATCAGGGTACATATTAATAGAGTTTTCAGTGCTACTAGTGTCAATACCTGGCATTTCCTCATAAGACCAGGTAAATATATCTCAAAATTTGTGAAAGAGAGAGTGATATGTTTCGAGTTTTGATGGAGAACAAGACATGCTGACATGAATATTTTACACCATGCCAGGTTTAGTCAAAATATTGATAGAAATGGTGTTACACCATTTTTCGGTCATCTAACCTATTGTTATTAGATGGACCCATGTACACCATGTAAGACGAATTTTACCCTAAGTTAAATTTCATTAACTATGAAAAATAAATTAGTAAACCACCTTTATTAAGTTGTTTATGGTCTAAACAGTAAAACCCATGAGGAAATATTAAATAAATCTACATTTTTTTTATTCTCCTCAAGGAATAATTAGTTAAACATCAATTTAATTAGTATTCATGGTTATATTTAACCCAAAACAGGGAAATTCATTAGATAAATCATTATTTATCTTATTATTTCCTAAGAATAATTATTTAAACCTTATTTAAATAATATTCTTTGTTGAATATGACTAAATCACCCTTAAATAATTAAATAAATCATTTATTTATTTATTATTTACAAATAAAGGGATTTGACCCAAGTCAAATTCCTTTTCTCTCTAATAAATATAATAAAATATTCCATAAAAGTTGGATCTTGATTTGGTTAATAATATTTTAATTATGCACCAATATCTAGACTAACTCAATATTTTGTTATAAATAGAAGGGTTTTCCCATTCATTTACCACCTTTTTTTGCCTAAAGATCACTCTGGATCTATACTTTTGGTCTAACTATTGATCCACCATCATAGTCATATTTTGCTACCATTTTTGTCTCGGTTTTCTACACCATCAAGAGAGAGAAATTTTAGATCTGAAGTGCTGAGGACTTACAAGAACCCATCTCATTGAGGAGAATAGGGAACACCCTCTTGTGCTTCCCTCCCAGGTGCCATTAATACAAAATTCATTCAACGTATTCTTGTCTTGTCTATTGGATGCATGGAGTAAATCTTGTTTTTTCTACTGCTTAATGTCTTCCAATGCATAGATCTAGATTTTTTTAGCATTTATCTTGATCACCTAATTACAGATATGAGGATATTGGTAGCCATATTTGTTGTTAGGGATGTTTTTTATGCGTAGCTAAAGTGGTCTTTTTTCGTACGCTTGGAATTAAGATTCATACTAACAACTGGCGACTCCACACTGGTTTACGATTATGACCATTGTCGTTTTTCTGATCCTTGTATATCCAACTGCTTCAAACACTAGGATTTCTCTTCAACCCCTTTTTTTTTATTTTCTTGATGTTGTTTTTAACCTATAAAACCCTAAAACGATAAAAATGCTAACTTCCGTGTGTTTTCGAACCTATTGCGCAGGTGACAGACATCAGCCACAGTTGAGATGACAATTTTTTTTCTAAAATCTACCGCTGAAAGTGTCGAAAGTGCAGGTCGCACTTTTTGGCCCAAAAACTACGACTTGGAGCTTCAAGAAGTAGGAATCATCCCAAACACTGCGACCTCTACTGAAAACAGGTCAGAAACTGCGACTTGGATTTTTTTCAGGGATTTTTCTGAAAGTTTTCTGGGTTTGTCTAAGCCTCTGTTCAGGGTTGTCTGACCTCCGTCTCTACCCATTTTGGACCTGTACTTGTTATGATTTTCTAAACTAAGTGGAAACCTAGCCCCTTAGGGCTTCAGTACCCTCCACTTTTCGTGGAAAAGTTTTTGCTGTTGCAGGTTGTCTGAAATTTCAGAGTCTTCAGCCATTTTTTCAGATCTGATACCTCACCTTCAGATCCGCTTTAGATCAGCTTATTATCCATCCAAATCACCTCATTTATCTTTTTTTGGGTTTTCCTCTAGGTTTCACTCCATTTCCCTCTAGGAGATAGCCTTTTGCCACCTCTTTTTACAACAATTTTTCCTTTGATTTGTTTTTTTTTTCTGCACCACTTTCCAGCATATTTTTTCCTTTAGATCCCTTTCCCTCTTGACCCTATATCTACTAGATTTTTTAGTGTGTTTTAATTATTTTTTTAATCACCTATAGACTAGTTGTTGAGAGACCTGCCTCCTTGGGTTTAGATTATTGCATTATTAGCTGTTTATTTTCTGTTTTTGCAGGCTTATATACTGTCATTTGCAGGTTTGTTTACAGCTATACAACACACTTTTTCTTTTTCTCTACAAACGTCTGGGTTTAAAAATTAAAATTTACACACTTTTGCACACACACCCTAAGCAAGAAAGGTCTTGGTTAACACCGCCAAACAAAGACTCTAAAAACATTGAAATCAATTGATCTTGCACCTCTCTACCTTTATTTCGACATTGTAATCAGTTGATCCTGCACCTCCCTCTTCTTGTTGGTCTCTTTTTCCTTTGTGTCGTGTTTGTGTCATCATCATTGCACCACCAAGGTGTTTATCCTGCAGACTTCTTGGCCTTCATACTCAGTTTTTTGTAGGAATACTTACTCCTCCATGTGGGATTCGAGTTAGTCCTCCACCAAGTCTGCACACCGACTCTTCCTCTGGTCCTTTGGGTTCTCCTTCTCGTTCCACCTTCAGTTCTCCCCCCTAACACCTTCACCATGTCTGGTATAGGACCTAATGCTGGTGGTAACCCTGACCCTCATGCTAGGAATACCACTAGTGGGACCGCAACGGACACTACCCCGGCTGTGCCCTTGCTCACCTTCATAGCAGGCCTCAGCCTCCCCGATTTTGACCAATTGATAAAAGACCCTATGCACCATGACGCTAGTTGACCTTCTATGCCGACAAATCTCCCTTCCGACATCCCAAAGTTTGAAGGCCTTGCTGGAGAAGATCCTTCAAATCATGTTCGATATTTCCACATGTGGTGTTCGTCTAACTCCATTACTGATGACTTTCTCTGTCTTCGGTTGTTCCAACGAACGCTTACTGGTGAAGCTTCTTAGTGGTATGTTGATCAGTCCCCTTCCTCTCATACCACCTTTGCAACTCTTGCCTGGGATATTCTGTCTTACTTCCAGCTTCCTCTTCGTTATGACACTGGTACCGAACTCTTGACTTCCTTTTGTCAATCGTCTATGACTCGCCTATTTGACCATGTCCAAGAATGGTGGAGAAGAAAGAGCCTATGTCGAGCCCCTACCTTCGAAGACCATTTCTACATGGACTGGTTCCTCGAGTCTCTCTTTCCTCCTATCGGAAAAGATGTCGCATCACACTTTCCTCAAACTGAAGAAGTCCTTCTCCAAATTGCGATAAAATATGACATGATTTACGCTTAGTCTGGTTATGTTTATACCATTCTACTTGATCTTCCCAGACCCGGTGGTGCCAATGCACCAGAGGAATCTCACGTCACCGATGGTATCGTTGGAGCTCTCTCTAATCCAAATGCTCAACCTCCCATGGGCTATGGTTTTCCTCAGGGGGGCCAGCAGCTCCTACACTTTTACCCCTCCTGGTAGCACGTAACCAGGATACCACATGCCTCCTCTTTTTTCCCACCCTCCTGTTTACCACACTATTACCCAACCTCCTTATTATCTGCATCCACAACCTGGTGCTCTAGCTCCTCCAACATTAGCACCTCCTCCTCCCTTGCCTTCTCAACCCCCGCAACAGCAACCACTGCCCCCCCAAGGGCAAGTGTATGCACAGCAGGGCTCGACTAATCCTCCTCCCTCAAAAAAGAAGAGGAAAGGCACTCAAAATCAAGCTACCCCTGGTAATCTTGGACCTAATTAAGGTAATTCTTCTAACACTACGAACCAAAAATAAGGCACTCATCCCAAGCAGGACAGGCATGTTCGCACGAACAAGCCCTATCCTTGTTGTGGTGTTTATGGTCATTATACGCATGATTTTCCTCTTTTTCCATAGATGTGGCAGCTGTGGGAGTCTTAAGAAACATTGAGAGGACATCAAGTCGTCCCTTCCATTCCTCCCAGTCCTGCACCTAGTCAACCGGCTCTGCTTACCGATCCTTTCCCTCAGCAAGGATTTGTGGCTACCCAACCACTTGAAGGTCAGGTGGCCACTCAACCTCTTCCATCTGGTACCTCTGATTACCATATTCTCATGATGAAATCTGATCAACCTTTAACCGTAGACATCAATCTTCGGACTCGGTCCCATCAGTACAACAAGCCTCCCGCTACGTCTGTCCCCAAGCCACCTCCTTCGATCTCTGCAGAGCCTCTTTCGACACCTGATGGTCCCTTACAGATCCCTCAGCCTAAGGCACAGGTTCATACCAAGATCCCTAAGGGACCACTATGTCGAAATACTGCTTCCGGCAAATTTTTCCATTCGTATAGCATAGTAGATTATTTGACACAATTCTCAGCTGCCATTTCAACGTTGGAACTCCTCCAGTCATGCCCTTCACAATGAAAAGCTCTACTATCTGCCGAGGGCACTATAGATCCTTTTGACAATCGATTGATTGTCTTTGATGTTGACCAGTCAGAACATCCTCCTCTCCCTACTTCCATTGCCTTGCAAATCCATATCAAGATCCGGAACACTAATGTTTCCCGGTGCATTATTGATGAGGGGGCATCCACCTGCGTGATATCTGCTTCAGTTTGGAGGCAAATCAGATCACCAGAGTTGGCTCCTTCCACGATCACTCTCTGAGCGTGGGATGGCCACGCCTACCAGTCCATTGTCTTATTCCGCAATTGTCTTATTACTCTTGAAGGCAAGACTGATTGCGTTGACGTAGAAGTCATAGATGCCCCGTTAGATTACAACATTATGTTGGGTCATAGCTACACTTATGCTATGTCTAGTTGTCCCTTCCTCGGTCCATCGCAAGATGTCCTTCCCTCATAACCGAAATATAGTCACCATTGACCAGTTGACATATTACGAACCGAAGTCTGAGACCTCCCCTAACTCCACTATGTCTTCGGTGGCCAACAAGAAAACCGTCGATCCTTTGACCAATGTTTCACCCAGAGTCTACAAAGATTCCTCACTGCTTGGTACATTCCCTGGTCTTCCTTCTCCTATCTATGATCCAATCTCATCGAATTTTTGCATGATGCAATCGTCTCGGGCTGCCCTCAAGCGTCTTTCCTCGGCTAGTCAGTAGCCTCCTCACCCTCCGCATCCTTGTCCTAGCCCTTTGATTCAGCCTTTTGGACCTCCTCCTCTTTTCCCTTTAGCTGGTACTCATGAGCCTCTTTACCCTCCTGAAATGGTTCCTCCAGGCCTTAACCATTTAGGAGCCGTCCCGCCTGGCCATTACCCCTCCGGTCAGATACCATTCCTATCTCCCCCACCAGGAGTCTATACGACACCTGTCATGGCCACCCTCTCTCTTCCTAACTTGATCCTTAGGATTCCCGTCTAGTACCTTGATCCTCCAGCCGCTACCCTGCCAGGTCAACCCAAACCTTACCTTGCTTTGACCCCAGTTCAACCGGCCCCCATGATTTCTCCCTCTACAACAGTGCCTCAACCACCTTAACAGGAACCACCTCCTGTTGTAACCACTTCAGGTAACAAGGGAAAATCTTGCAAGAGGAACTCCAAGGAAAAGGCTGCCCCAACGAACCCTGCACCTCCCCTGCCTGCAAAGCCCTATGATTTGGGTGATGTCGTCGGCCATGCCACCCATAACTGTCCTGAACTGGCTCGTATCAAGCCCATGGTTAAAGTTGCATTTCCTGACTCTATGGTCCCTGAAGCCTATGTTTCTTCCTCGACTGCAGCTAAGAATCCTAAACATATTCACACTAACCAACCTTATGTGTTGTGTGATCTCCATGGCCACTATTCTCACCATTTTCCCTGCCTTACGCATTACCGTGCCTCGTTAGAGGTAGTTCAGGAGTACGAGATTGAACAGAACCAATCCGCCTCTCCCATACTTGCGCAGTATGCTGCAGGCTAGACTGAGGTTTTACCTGCTCCCATTGATATTCCCCCTCCTGATGTTGAGATGAAGGAGCCTGCGGCCACCATCCTCTACCTTTCATCATCCATTAGACCCTAGGTGGAAGCTCCCTCCGAATCTTCTCCTATTGTTTCCCTTCACCTCCCTTCAGCGATCACCCTGGGCTCAACATCAGTAGATCCCTTATCTGCTTGTTCTTCCGTCATCCCCCATGACAATGATCATGTGAACCTTTCTTCTCATGATGATGATTTAGGTAGCTTCGCCGCATCATGTGGTCTCCCTTCCTCTAGTCACTCCATCTTCTATTCTGATGATGACATCATGGAAGCCATGTCCACCCATAACTTCATATTTCCTGTCCATAAATGGGATAGCACCACCCATGCCTATGGTGACTTTCGTCATCTTAGCACAAGCTACACCTCTGGTAGCTCCCACACTCCAGCTCACCATCGGCATGTGAGCAGTAGACATCTTACCTAGATCACTCCCTCCTGAGGAGTGCGTTCGATTTCTACTTTGCGCTCAGGTTGCCAGCATTGTTCATCATCCTTCCATGTATTGTCTTATGGCACCTTTCATATGGACCTCCCATCTACACCTTATATCGGTTTTGTTGATGGTGCAAGTCACTACTCCAAGAATCTAACCTCGACAGGTTGGGCCATTTTTACCCCCTTGCACTACCTTGTTCTCTCGAACGGGGTATGCATTGGTACTGCTACCAATAACCAGGCCAAATATGATGCAGTGCAAGGTTTATTATCCGATGCCCTTTCACATCGCATTCTCCACCTTCATGTTCGTTTAGATTCCCTACTTCTTGTCATGCAATTGAATGGTGTCTATCGTGTGCATAATCCTATCCTTTTTAGAAGATATTTACGAGTGAAGCTTTTGATTCGTGAATTTGAAATCATTACATTCAGTCATGTACCTAGAGCATAAAATCACTATGTAGATAGCATTTCAAACAATATTCTAGACTGGCATTTAGCACACACATTTAACAAAAGACAATAACATAAAAATATCAAAATGATGCATATCCATAATATGTGTTGTATAAAAAATTTTAGAGTCCATCAACTCTGATACATATGACATGCCCATAGCATGTTAAAAAAACTCAAAACTTGGGGCACCACCTTCCCCTACACACTAGTCACTATCTAGAGGATCCCGAGCTAATGGCTTTGCTCCCATAGCTCATAGATCATGCATACCCTATCCGGCCATCGCCATGCCCTGCATGACCCCTCACCACTCATAGGGTAGACCAATACATGGCTCTATGTATGGTCATCTAAGTCCTTCCAACCGTGCTTTGAAACACCGGTCAGAATCCTCTCACATCTATGACGGATATCCTCTAGGAGGGCTGTTGCATCATCATTTTGCTATGCTCTCGCTCCACTAGGTCTTGCGGTCCCCGATACTGCAAGTCGTCCCATATATTCGGCCGGTTTTACCGGTACTGTATCTGCATACCAAAATTGAAAGAATCAGTACCACATACAATATTCTAGACCTTTACATGCACATAAAATATTATCAATTTGTCACTTACCATTGAGCCCCCATATTCGACCAGGAAACAGTGGCAAATCCGAGTCCCCATAATAACTCATCCCACTATAGGGATAGTCATCTATATACAGTGGCACATGATCCCAATGAACAAAGAACTCGAGTCGGAATACCTGTCCAACCGCCCCACCTCCTCCTCTGCATAGTATTTTCCCCCCTGGTGCATCCTATGCTCTCCCAGGCCCCCATCTTGGAGCTGTATGCGAGGTCGAAGTGTCAGGATCTTCTCAAAGAAGAACGAGCACAAAACTATACCATATGCACAATCATGGTTCACTTACCACTTGCATAGCGACAACTGTCATTTCAATGATGACAACATCATCAGGGCCCACCCATAGTAGGTCCCACTCAAAACACTCTCCACAAGCATCATCTAACCTCCAGTGATGTGATGGAGTGCCTGGCTGCCTAGGATCCGCAACACCACTGCGCCCACAACACGGGTCTCTAACCTCTCAAAATCCCCGATGGGTATCTGAGTCCCCTTGACTTGGATACCTGTTCAACAATGGCACTCTATCAACTCTATGATATTCTGCCCCCGTGGTAATACTGGCTGAGTATTCCCTACAATCCCAAGTGGTGGGGGACCAGTCAGGAAATATATATCCTAGACCGTCAACTTGATTTGGTGCCCCTGCACTATAGAGACCTCATGGTCTGGGTCCCAATATCTGACAATCCAGGCCAATAAGGGCTCTCCAGCTCTGATCAAAGGGTTCTCCACAAACTTTATAACCCTAAACCTGGCCAATGCATTGTGGACACCTTGATCCTCCCGGATCTCCGACGGTAATGCGCCCAGGTCTCTCTCTCTCCAGTTGATCCGTAGTTCTACCATATCTACACAAAACCATCATATTTTTCAGAATACATATAGGAAATACTGTATCTCATCATAAAAAACCCAGTACTCAGCCAAAAAATAGCACAGAAAAACCTCTCCCTGACAGGTCGCACTTTTCAGGCCCAAACCTAGGACAAGTCACAGTTTTTTGCTCAAAACCTGCTACCCAAGTCTCACTTTTTTCCCAAAAAAGTGTGAACCGGCCATGAGGAGGAGCAAGGGTCTGTTCTTGAACCCTGGGGACCTAATCTGAACTTTTAATCCATTGAAAAGAAAGAGTAGGGTTAGGCCTCTAACCTGCAACTGATGGATCTCGATTCCAATGGTCGGTTTGTCTGGTACAATCGCTGCAAGATTTAGGGCCTTCTCTCCTATTTACATTCACCACATCTCCACATGCAAATGAGTGAATTTGGAGGGAAAACGTGTTATTAAAAGAGAAATCCCTGTTTTTTCTTTTGCCTGTTGCGACCAAAATGTAGCTCCGTTTAACAAATTGTTTGTACCGTTGGAAATCTCTCACCGAGCCCTAAAATGGGTATCTGTTAGTTTTTATTGATTTGATACTTCACTAGGACACATTTTTTCCAAGAAGTGTCACTTCACCCCTCTTCAAAATCAAATTTCTTCACTTGCAACACTTGTACTAGGGGCACCACTTTTCCTCCATACTTTTCCACGCTCGTGTCGAATTTCATCGTGAGTTAGCATCTTGTACTCATGTTTTTATGGTCCCCATTGGAGATTTCCTGTGTGGCAGCACCATCCAGTCACCCTTGTTTAGATCATCTGAGTTGAGTCATCATTGCATTCATGGATTCTATCCCAAGTCCCTTTGAATCCCATTATAGTCATCCTTCCTTCAGTGCTTGGTCCCTCTCTCCTGTTGCACATTATGGCCTTTAGTCCCACTGTCCCCTATCCCTCATGATATTGTTTCAGTCGCTGCCAGGTCATCTATGCCCCTTATGCTCCAACAAGGGAAGTCGTCCATTCGCTACTCAATACCCCCCCATTTCATCATCATCATTGGTGTCAGTGTGTTAGTTTCTCTAATATTTTCTCTCGTGCCTTAGTTGAGGATTCCTTATTGCCTCACCTATGGTGGACCTCCCTCTGTCGACATCAGCTTATTCATTCCAAAAGACAGGTCTAGAGAGCGGTGTACCTTGGTTCCAACTTCCACTCTTGTTTAGTGCCTCGGATTAGGCAAAGGGACTCCTTATTTCCTATTGACTTGATTGTTTCTCAGCTCTAGCTCCTTTCAACATGGTCGAGATCCGTATACTTGATGGTTCAGTGATGAAGCAACTGATATCAGTGATTTCTGGGTGTGTGTGAGATGTCTCAACCCTCATGAGGGGGTGGCACTACAGGTAGCCCCCCACATACCCGGATGACCTCTTCATTACATCCTTTGATGCAGCTCCATACATTTGATGATGTCAGCCTCAGTCGCTTGCAATGCCTTTTTATTTGCATGTATCAGTCAGATTTTCAGAGCCCTTTCCTATTTTCAAGGGCATCTAGGTTGTATTTATATCTCATGTACTCAGATATTACTATACATGTCCTGGATGTTATCCCAGGCACAATATGTAAGTGGGATTCATTGTCGTGTTGTTTATCTGGCTCACGTTTATGCCAGCATGTAATATATTGTTCAATCCCTTTGTTTACTGGATGCCTTATTTTTTTTACTTTTCCTCAGTGGGCATAGGTATGCCTCCCCTGCCGCCTATAGCACAGGTACTCACTCATCAAAGAGACTTTTCGCACCTGTAGGTCTCGCCTCCTCAGGGTCTAGTTCATTCAACACTTTTTTCTACCTTATACTTCTCCGTCTTTGACTTCCCCTTCGATGTCTAGTGACTGAGTTATTACAACGTACTTCGGTCATACGATTTGCTCCTAATGCTCGCACGATGGGGGGAAATTTGTTACACCATTTTTTGGTCATCTAACCTATTGTTATTAGATGGACCCAAGTACACCATGTAAGACCAATTTTACCCTAAGTAAAATTGCATTCACTATGAAAAATAACTTAGTAAACCACCTTTATTAAGTTGTTTATGGTCTAAACAGGAAACCCCATGAGGAAATATTAAATAAATCTACATTTTTTTTATTCTCCTCAAGGAGTAATTAGTTAAACAGCAATTTAATTAATATTCCTGGATATATTTAACCCAAAATAGGGAAATTAATTAGATAAATCATTATTTATCTTATTATTTCCTAAGAATAATTATTTAAACCTTATCTAAATAACATTCTTTGTTGAATATGACTAAATCACCCTTAAATAATTAAATAAATCATTTATTTATTTATTATTTACAAATAAAGGGATTTGACCCAAGTCAAATTCCTTTTCTCTCTAACAAATGTAATAAAATATTCCATAAAAGTTGGATCTTGATTTGGTTAATAATATTTTAATTATGCACCAATATCTAGACTAACTCAATATTTTGTTATAAATAGAATTGTTTTCCCATTCATTTACCACCTTTTGTTGCCTAAAGATCACTCTGGATCTATTCTTTTGGTCTGACTATTGATCCACCATCATAGTCATATTTTTCTACCATTTTTGTCTGGGTTTTCTACACCATCAAGAAAGAGGAATTTTAGATCTGAAGTGCTCAGGACTTACAAGAAGCCATCCCATTGAGGAAAACAGGGAACACCCTCTTATGTTTTCCTCCGAGGTGCCATTAATACAAAATTCATTCAACATATTCTGGTCTTGTCTATTGGATGCATGGAGCAAATCTTGTTTTTTCTACTGCTTAATGTCTTCTAATGCATAGATCTAGATTTTTGCAGCATTTATCTTGATCACCTAAGTGCATATCTGAGGATATTGGTAGCCATATTTGCTATTAGGGTTGTTTTTTATGCACAGCTAAAGTGGTCTTTTTTCGTATGCTTTGAATTAAGATTCATACTAACAAATGGTTTCTTCAATATTTGATAAATTTCACTCAAAATCAATTGCATTAATAGGAAAAGAAGTCAAAAATAATGTTTTGATCGAAGGGTGATAGTTCTCTAAGATTATTTGCTTCATGATCAGGAAGATGGGAACGATGATGATAATCTTCCCATGGTTCTCCTTCTGACATCATGGCTTCCAAAATATTCTCATCTGTCAAAATATTCTCAGATGGAGTACCAAAATATAAGGAACAATCAACCCAAACAATCGGCAATGATGATTCCAAATTCGCCGCCCAAGCCAGATAGATTGATTGCTTTGCCATCTCAATGGGGCTGGGTGGAAAAAACTCATCCAACGTAACAACTTCAAAATCACCTGTACTCTTCCTTAAGCCAGATGGAGTGGAAGAGATCATGTAGCAGGTCTCTATGCTTGCAATTTATGCCGATGTCACAAGCGGCGGTAATGCAAAGGTTCCCATGGGATTGGAATCCTTTAAGAGTCCTACACCAATGTTTGGAAGTGCGAGTTGGGGTGCGTGAACTAGCAGAACACTTCCAGTTACCTGCGAAGAAGAGGAAAATAAGGATAGCTTATTGATGACTATGATAGCACCTTTATATGGAAAGGTGATCATTCTAAAATATGTAGAAACAATTGTAGTCATAGTATATATCCATGGCCTTCCAACTAGAATATTGTAGTCAAGGGTTCCGACAACAACCTCAACATCAACATTCACTATTTTTCCCCCTAGTTCAACGTGAAGGTTATTAATAATACTACAAGGCTTACATGTACATCTGTCAAAAGCCTTCAACGTCGTTGATGATTGACATAAGCGTGGCGAGCCAAGTGACTTCCAACAATTTAGAGACATAATGCACATAGATGCTCCCTCATCAATAATAGTACAATGAACAAGGTGATTGAGAAAATTTACCTGGATAGACAATGCCAATTCTTCTGGTAATTGTGGCACATATCCAGTATGGTTAAAGACTACGAGATTCGAATCAGTCGGATCAATTCCACCAATAGCCGACAATAAAGCCTGTTTCTTGGAGGGAAAATTTTTTAATCTCTCAAGAGATGACATAGCTGAAGGGGATTGAGCGAATATTCAACTATATTATAATTTTGAGTAGCCTTGCTCGAGGATTATATGTCGATTTATGAACGACCTCCTTCAGTGGCTTGATTTTCAATTCAGGAATAACAAGTGGCAGTACCGATTCCGTAGACGGATTCGTTGTCGATGTTGATCATTAGCCTAAATACCATAATATTTATTATGTGTTGACACCAAAATATCTGTTTATGGCTTCGTGATAGACAACATAAGCACTTTGGAGCTAGAAGTTGGATCTGTAACAACCAAATTTGTGTCTGGATTTGGAAACGGATCTGTCAACACAGCTGATGCATGTGAAGTCTTAACCGTTTTTGAGACTTTAGCATGGTGAGTACAATCCCGAAAAAAGTGTTCCTAATTATAGATTATGCATGGATAATGAGGTTTCATATTTCCAGATGATTGAACAGATGATATTTCCTACTGGTTAGAAGTTTTCTTTTTCTTTGATTTCCCTTTTTTCTTTCTTCTGGGTTGCTTGTCACTATTGCCTTTGTCAAATGACACAACATTGATTTCGGAAGAAGGTGCAGGATCATATTCAGTAGTATGATGTGTGCTTGCAGTACCGATCATATATTCTCTGACATGAGAGTCCTTTGATGAAGGAGGAATGGTAAATTAGATTGCGATGCATTAGGAATTTTCTCATAGAGCATGTCAGACTGAGTCTAAAACAATTCTAGATATTGGACACGAGAAATGACTTGATCTTCAATGAAAACACCACCTTAGCTACATCCTCAGTTATAGATGGTAATAGGGACTCAATGAACCACTCAGCAAGGAGTTGATCTGGAATAAATGTCTTAACCATTCTATGACGACGACGCCACTCGTGAATATGATCAGAAATGTGAGTAGCATTAGTCTACTTAACATTATTCAAGAGTTCCATTCCAGTTTCATATCATATGGGTAACTGGAAGTGAGTAAAAACGACAGTAGCTAAGGTAGTAAAATTATCAAAATAAGCTCTATGTAATTCAATGTACCATTTTGCAGCCGGACCAGTGAGCATACACTGGAAAAGATGTAGTCGAACAGAGTCATCATTCAGGGAGTTTGATGAGCACCACAAATGATAAGTTATAACATGAGTTGAAGGGTCTTCCCCAAGGTTTCCATTGAACTTAGGAATATCTGAGGGTAATTTATGAGGTATCACTGACCACCAAGGAGCATAGTTGATTGGACCATTGGTGAGTCAATTTAAATCTGGTAACTCTAAAGTTGCGACAAAGGGAAACTATCAATTAAGGTCAGGTTGAGCATAGCTAGGGTATGATGGAATTACTTGGGAAACAAGCCTTTGAGCACAAACATAAGGAATTTGTTGCTGGTAACCTAGATAGGGTTTGTTTTGATAGGAAAATGCTTGAGGATTCTGTTGACCAAAATCTAGGTATGATACTTATTGAAATGAAGGTTGTGGAATTTATGCCGAGGCTACCAATGGGTCTGTCCACTAATTCTATAACCCAAATTACTATAAATAGGATTCATTTTGTTGGGTGTGGAGCCTGATTATCTTGTTTAATTTGTATCACATAATTGGACCCCTGTACCTTAAAAGGGGCGGCAACGCCACCCGTAATTAATCGGTGCCATGGGGGGTCCAGGGGGGGAAACAGCGCTTTTCGGAGCCCCACATGGCGGGGGTTTTGGGGGGAGCACCCTCGAAGCTAAAAATAGATGTAAAATTTCCTTGAAAAAGTATAGTAATTTCTAGTCAATCTGGGTCGTTCATAAGCGGATGATCTGATGGTAGAAGTTATGTTTAGTTTAGGGTTTTTTTCCCTAGAAGGCAACCCCCTTGTATATATGAGGGTATTGTATTTGCGTCTGTGTATTACATGTGTGTATTCTCAAAGCGAGAAACAGATAGGGAGACTGTGAGAGAGAACAAAGGATATTATAGCGGATCTGCTGTAGGTTTTTTCTCTTCATTTTTGCTGGATAATAGAAAGGAAGGACTAGTTGTTCGATGTGGACGTAGCCCAAACTGGGTGAACCACATATATCTGTGTCTCTCTAGTTTTATGTGTTTTGTGTGCTTGTATTTTCCGCATATTTTATGTGTTGAATTTCTCTGTAATATTTAATTTTCTAACAACTGGTATCAGAGCCGAAGGTATATTTGACTGATAAAATCGTAGGAAAGAAAGGTTCCTAGTTCGAGTGGGAGCAATGGCGGAAGATGGTAAGTTTAGGGTCGAGAAGTTTAATGGCCAAAACTTCCCACTGTGGAAGATGCAGATGGAATATTATCTGTATCAGAAAGATTTGTACCTACCATTGAGTGGAAAAACAAAGAAGCCGACGGCCATGATAGACGCCAAATGGAACATTCTCGATAGAAAGGCACTTGGAATAGTACGGTTGTGCCTTGCGGTGTCAGTCGCCTTCAATATTTTGAAGGAAACAACAACAGAGGGTTTGATGCAGACGTTGGTGAAACTATATGAAAAACCCTCGGCCTCAAACAAGGTATTTCTTATGAAACGATTATTTAATATGAAAATGTCGGAAGGTGGATCTGTTGCAGACCATTTAAATGATTTTAATACAGTTACCAGTCAGTTAAGTTCTGTAGGGGTAAAATTTGATGATGAAGTTAGGGCTCTTTTATTTTTGTTCTCATTTCCAGAAAGCTGGAATGGTTTAGTTATGGCCATTAGTAACTCTGTCTCTGGATCTAGTACTTTAAAGTTTGATGATGTTGTTGGTGCTATCCTTAGCAAGGAAATGCAACGGAAAAGCTCTGGTGAGACATCGGGTAATGCTTTGAGTATAAATTCTAAGGGAAGAAGAATGGAAAGAGGAAAGAGATCAGGTTATCACAGTAAATCAAGGAAGGGCAGATCCAAGTCCAGATCGGGGATAGTGTGCTGGAAATGTGGAAAGAGAGGACACCTAAAGAAATATTGTAGATCTTGGAAGGGAAAAGAAGGCGATGCAGAACAAGAAAACAATCATGAAGCAAATGTGACAGGTGATGTGTTACAATATGCTTTGATTCTTTCTTTCGAAAATGTTAGTGATTCTTGGGTTGTAGATTCAGGGGCTTCATTCCATGCCACACCTGATAAGAAATATTTTCATGACTATGTTCAAGGAGATTTTGGACAAGTTCATTTCATTTGGGTGATGATAAACCCTGTAAAATTGTTGGAATGGGTAAAGTTATTGTAAAACAACATAATGGAAACCAATGGCTACTAAAGGAGGTAAGGCATGTTCCAGATCTGAAGAAAAATTAGATTTCAACAGGGCAGTTAGGCAGTGAAGATTGTGTGATAACTTTCACAAATAAAACTTGGAAGGTCACCAAAGGAGCGCTGGTAATAGAAAAAGGTGAAAAGGTTGGTACATTGTATTTATGCAATGGTATTTCTAACTCTGTTAATGCTTCAACTTCCAAAGGAGTAGATGCGGGATTATGGCATCATAGGCTCGGACACATGAGTGAGAAGGAAATGAAGATTCTTCACTCAAGAAATTTGTTGCCAGGTTTGAAGAATGTTGATTTGGATTTTTGTGAAAATTGCATTTATGGAAAACAAAGAGAGTCAGATTTCTCAGAGTTCGGAAAGAAAAGAAGAGAAAAAAATTAGAGCTTGTGCATACAGATGTATGGGGACCAGCTCAGGTATCATCTTTTGGTGGCTCTCGTTATTATGTTACTTTTATTGATGATGCAACTAGAAAAACATGGATTTATTGTATTCAGAATAAATCTGATGTATTTGATACTTTCAAGAAATGGAAATATTTCATTGAGATTGAGACAGAAAAGAAGTTGAAGTGTCTCAGATCAGACAATGGAGGTGAATATTGTAGCAGAAAGTTTGATAGGTGCTGTTCAGAGCATGGAATTCACAGAGAGAAGATAGTTCCAAGAAAACCACAAGAAAATGGTGTGTCAGAAAGAATGAACAGAACAATCATGGAGCATGCAAGGTGCATGAGATTGCATGAAGGATTTCCTTTACAATTTTGGGCAGATTCTATAGATACTGTTGTTTATCTAATACACAGAGGGCCTTCAAGTTCCTTGGATGGTGGTATTACAGAGGAAGCATGGACAGGTAAAAAGGTAAACTACTCTTTTTTAAAGCCTTTTGGTTGTGAGGCCTTTGTCCATATTAATAAAGAAAATAGAACAAAGCTTGAGGTAAAATCAAAGAAATGTACCTTTATTGGATATGGTGTTAATGATTTTGGTTATCGCTTATATGATTATGAAAATCACAAAATCATTAGGAGCAGAGATGTAATATTCAATGAAAAGGTCTTGTATAAGAATCAGTTGTAGGAAAAGAAACAGGAAAAAGAAAGCAAGGAATACATAGTTCTTGATGAGATAACTAAAAAAGTAAAGGTGCCTGAAAATAATAATAATCAACAACCACAGCAGCAGCAACCACCACAACAGCAACAGGCACCTCAAACACCTGAAAGTGGTGTTAGAAGATCTACCGGGATAAGTAGACCCCCTGAACGATACTCTCCTTCATTATATTATTTATTGTTGACTGATTCTGGTGAACCTGAATGTTATGAAGAAGCAATGCAGGTTGAAAGCAGGAAGAAGTGGGAGCTAGCCATGGAAGAAGAGATGGACTCCTTAATGCATAACCAGACTTGGGACTTAGTTAGGTTGCATACAGGTAAAACTACATTGCAGAATAAATGGGTTTACAGGCTAAAGGAATAAGATGGAGGAAAACAGAGGCACAAAGCTAGACTTTTGGTGAAGGGGTTTGCACAGAAGAAAGGTATTGATTTTGACGAAATATTTTCTCCTGTTGTTAAAATGACTTCAATCAAAACTATTTTAAGTCTTGTAGCAGGGGAAGATTTACATCTTGAACAATTAGATGTAAAGACATCATTTCTCCATGGAGATCTGGAGGAAGATATCTATATGGAGCAACCAGAAGGATATGAGGTCAAATGGAAAGAAAAATTAGTGTGCAGGCTAAAGAAGAGCTTGTATGGCTTAAAACAGGCTCCAAGGCAGTGGTATCTAAAATTTGACAAGCTTATGTCTGAACAAGGTTATACCAGATGTCACTTTGATCATTGTGTTTATCTGAAAAGGAAAAATGATGGAAGCTATATTATATTTTTATTGTATGTAGATGACATGCTTGTTTCAGGTTCTAACATGCAGGAAATAAATGTGCTCAAAAGAAAATTGGAAAATTAATTTGCAATGAAGGATTTGGGAGTTGCAAAACAAATCCTTGGTATGAGAATAACTAGAGACAGGAAAAATCACAAATTAACACTATCTCAGAATGAGTACATACAAAAGGTGTTGAAAAGATTTAATATGAAAAATGAAAAATGAGTTAGTACACCTTTTGCTAGCCATTTCAAACTTAGTAAGGAGATGTGCCCCAGGACCCATGAAGAAATGGAATATATGTCTAAAGTTCCATATGCATCAGTAGTTGGAAGCTTAATGTATGCAATGGTCTGAATAAGGCCTGATATTGCACATGCAGTGGGAGTTGTAAGTAGGTACATGAATAATCCAGGAAAATAACATTGGATGGCAGTAAAATGGATTCTCAGATATTTCAGAGGTACCACAAATCAAGCATTATGCTTTGGTGGTTCAAACATTTCTCTGCAGGGATATGTTGATGCAGATATGGCAGGTGAAAGAGATAACAGGAGGAGCACTACAGGATATGTATTTACTGTAGGTGGAACAACTTTCAGTTGGGTTTCAAAAATCCAAAGTGTTGTTTGACTTTCAACAACAGAAGCAGAGTATGTTGTTGCTACAAAGGCTAGTAAAGAAATAATTTGGTTACAAAGGTTTATGGATGAATTGGGTAAGAAGCATGATATGGGCACATTATACAGTGATAGCCAAAGTTCCATTCATCTTTCAAAGAACTCAACATTTTATTCCAGGACTAAACACATACATCTCAAGTACCATTTCATATGGTCAGTATTGGAAGATGGAGAGTTGAAGCAGGAAAAGATACACACTAGCCAGAATCCTGCAGATATGCTAACAAAAGTTGTAACCAGGGAGAAATTGAGAATGTGCTCAGTTTCAATTGGTCTTCAAGGATGACGATAAAGATGAGGAATAGCCATGTCCAAAGAGGAGTCATTGTCCAAAAAATGAAGCAGTGGTGGAGTTGCTACAATCAGTCTCCAAGTGGGAGATTATTGGGTGTGGAGCCTGATTATCTTGTTTACTTTGTATCACAAAATTGGACCCCTGTACCTTAAAAGGGGCTAAAACGCCACTTGTAATTAATCGCTGCCATGGGGGGTCCACAAGGGGGTGGTAGTGCCTTTCGGAGCCCCCCCTTGGCAGGGGTTTCAAGGGCAGTGCCCCCGAAGCTAAAAACAGATGTAAAATTGCCTTGCAAAAGTATAGTAATTTCTAGTCAATCTGATCCATTCATAGGTGGATGATCTGACGGTAGAAGTTATTTTTAGTTTAGGGTTTTTTTCCCTAGAAGGAAACCCCCTTGTATATATGAGGGTATTGTATTATGTCTGTGTATTACATGTGTGTATTCTCAGAGCGAGAAACAGATAGGGAGACTGTGAGAGAGAACAGAGGTTATTACAACGGATCTGCTATAGGTTTTGTCTCTTCATTTTTGTTGGATAATAGAAAGGAAATACTGGCTGTTCAGGGTGGACATAGCCCAAACTGGGTGAACCACGTCTATCTGTGTCTCTCTGGTTTTATGTGTTTTGTGTGATTGTATTTTCTGCATATTTTATGTGTTGCATTGCTCTATAATATTTAATTTTCTAACGCAGTTGAGGATAGGTATAGCCTGGTTGTGGTTGTGACATCCCATAATATGGTAATCTAGCTTGTGAATAAATGATTCTGGGTATAGGTTGTTGTAAATTAGCCAAAGGAGTTGGAGTATGAGGGCCCAGTACTTGAGGGTATGAGTCAAATGACCCACCTGAAATGGTTTTTGTACAATAGTTTGAGTCTGTAGCAGGGGTAAAGATGTATTAACAAGTGGAAATGACGTGGGTGCAACAGGTTGAACCAGTTGGTACAAGTGTACAACCGTTTTTGGTTGGATAGGCAGAGTGGGCTACCATTGACAAACATTAATTTCGACATTAGGTTGACCAAAAAACGATGGAGTACTGTCAAAGTGGGTAACTATAGGTTTCCCCCTGCATACGGAGGGGAATAAGACGGAAAATATTGTTCTCCAAAGGCATGGAATCCAGTTGAAATTGAACAAGAAGGAATATTCCCAGATGGACCAGCTTGATATTGCCCTGATGATGGATATAAAGGATCAAGACATTCAGTACTCACTATCGGTTTACCAATTAGAATACCAGATGATGACATTGGTGAAGTGCATGGGTTTGAAGATGCACTAGATAAAATTCTAGATAAATATTTATACCCTGATGGGACCATAGGGCCACCATGTAAATATGACTTTGGTGAAGTTGTGAACATCGACGGGGAAGTGAGAGCACGTGCTGAATCAATTAGAACAGATGGTCTAACCAAAGATGTTGGTTCAGGCATGGTTACTTGAACAAATGGTTACCCTTTTGAATTGATGGGAATTTGAATAGGAACATGATCAACAAAAGAAGAGGGTGGTGATTGAGGAAAATACTCGTACAGGTAAAGATCCTCCTGAAAATGGGTCAGATTTAAAGGTGTTTCATCTTGTGGGATTTCTTCAATCCAAATTAAATCAGGTGGAAGGATTTCTCCGTCAAGCCCAAAATATATTTCAGGAGGATGACTGCGCAATATGGGAGACTCAATGGCTACAATAGATTGTGGGGCGACCGATACAGGAACAACTTCCAATCGTTCGACTTTGGGATGTAGATGTTTTGGCAAAAAATAGATAGGATCTCGATCAACTTCGACTTGAAGAACGTTGGGTTTGGGAGGTATGGTCTCACTGATTGGATGGATCCTAACCACAGGTGGATTTGAAGACTCCATCTTGACAACAGTAGATGAACCAGGATTTGTACAAAAAACTTCTACTAACTCTGGTGTATGGGAAGATGATGCTTCACCAAAGGTACTGATAGTAATAGTTTCGATAGAGCGATGTTGCCTTTGCCGACCAGATGTGACTTCTGGTGGTAAAGGTGGTTTCAATGCAAGCCTATGCTAACTATGGGGAAAGGGATTTTATTCTTCCACGATGACTAATTTATTTTGTGACCAATAAAAAAATAAAAAAAGTAAAAGGGTAATGTTAGGAAAAAGGTTTACCAAGAAACTATGAAATACAAAATACCTCCTGGCGAACCAAGAAGTATGGGCACACAATCTCCCCAAATGTTGTGTTCGGTGTATCATAATTTACAAGGAGTCCGACTCGGTTCACTATGGATGGATAGAAACCTAACTTTGTCCTCCCAAATATACGCGAAGGTATGTGGAGGCCCAAGTCTGTATTAGCGTTGTCTGATGCAAAACCATACAATGAGAGCACCCATTTATCATTTTCGTACTATACACTGCCCGATATACCTGAACGTACATGGACGAGCTATGATATACTTACGTACGTGGAGTGAGGTATCACACTCATAATGTATCGTAGAAAATTAACGACAACTGCTATGGTTTACGACGCCAGAACACGTCCCTAGCCTAGAGGTTCTAAATGTTATCATTATGGTTCCAATGCTTTTTTAGGTAAATTTATGTAAATTTCAAGTTAATCTTGTTTATCAATTTTCCTTTCAAGATTCACCGTGATGATGTCATGTAAATTCCTAAAATGAAAAACTAAAATGATAAGAAAACTTTTCAATTTTAGTTTCTTCAATGGAAATCCTAACTATTAAAGGGAAAGAGGAATCAGTTTTGAGAGCAAACAACAAGGAGCACAAACTAATATGTAGCTTTCCTAATTTGTTCCTATGTAAAACACACAATCCACTATGTGAAAATGCAGGTTTTTATTTTCAGTCCCCTTAATGTGAATGAAAAAAGGAAACTATATGCATCAAGTCAACAAAAAAAGAAGAAGCTTTCTTCTTTGAGAAACGATGAATTTAACAACAATTTCTCTTTTAGGAAAAATGAAGAATGGAACTACAATTTTTCCTACAGGAAATGAAGAATTTAACGAAAATTTCCTTTACAAAAAAAAAATGGATCTAATGCAAAAATAAAAATACTTTGAATTTGATTTGTCAATGATAAAGAAAAACACTTAAAGAGAAATTGAACAAACTTACTTTTCAAAGGAGGAAGATTCAGGTAAATTCATTGGTCTCTATGAGGCATCAGATAATTGAAAACACATCAAACAAAAGGCTAAAAGAAATGTCAATGACAAACTCAAAGGGAATTTGGTTGGCTTATGGGGCAACACAGCCTCTAAGGAGAGATAGTGTGTTGCAAAGCACCCCTGAGTGGGAGACAATGCTATGCAAAGCATTGTGTTTTGACCAACAGTGTGTTGGGTGCAACAGAGAACAAAAAATCAAGCTACTGACACACTTCTAATGCAATTCTTTGTTTCAAAAGCTTAATAATTGAGAGTAGATGCTAATGGGTGGGTAAACAAAGGAAAACACACCAAGGATGAAGGGTAAACTCCCCAAGGGATTTGCCAATTTGTTATGCGGAATTATGAATTATGGATAAAACACATTCCCTAAATGTGGTGCTATGCATTTAGAACAATAGGTCAAAGACTTTGCAGACACTTTTCCTAAGAGTAAATAGACACACAAAAAGATGGAGAAACCTACTTGGAGTCCAAGCACTTCTTATTCTCCTTATGTCGCTCTTGCTATAGCTTCCAATCCAACTTTGATCATCGACTTAGTTCCTGCAAGTATAAAAACTAATCAACAAAGAGATTGCAATATATAGATGTCTATTTATCTTAATCAGTCAAAATCAATGAAACTTGAAACATATACATCAACTAAGAATCCATAATATGAAACATAGAAGCTTATACAGATACATATGTGGGAAAATTAGCAGCAATCTTTGTTAATGGATATAAGGGGGATGTTACAACCAGCGATTGATTTTATGTCACCAACTCCAGCATCATCCTAGTCTCATCACAATGAACATATATGTAGCAGCATATCACTCAAATCAAATACTCAATTGAGAATCCAACAACATTTCTCTACCAAATTTCTTCCTTCTCAAGCACTAGGATTTGTGCTCAGTTTATAGAACATCTGAAGGTAGTTTTACAATCAATGAATTTATAATAATAGGCAAGACATGTCCCAATCTCATAGGTGTTGAATGGACACATGGATTCGAATTTTGACACATATGGACTCTTCTTGAAGGCAGTGTCCATGTGGAGATTCTGGAACAATGAGAATTTCGCTCCCAATTGTCCAACCCACCCTTGAATGCCAGGAAGTGCTTTGCAGAGCACCCTTGAATGGAGGTAACTGCATATGAAAATCAGTTAATCCCTTGAGAGACTGCATTAGTGAGCTCATAAGTGATATAACATGTACTTTAAATCTTGGAAACCTTGCAATGGAAGTCATGGATGATTTGTTCTTGTTCTTTGTCTTAGGGAATGTAGCAACTGAAATGATAGGGGCTGATAGACCTTATTCATTGGTTCTGGGGATGATGTCCAATTTAACTAGGTTATTGGGAATGGTGCCCAAATTGACCTATAACAACGAGTAAAGGGTTTTTTGTGTCAAGTCTTAAAAAAAATCCTTTCCACAACGTAATTCTAGTATTCTTGAAATTATTCTGCATCAATCGCCATGTACTCTCACATCTTGGTGTCAAAATTCATCGACCAAACTAAGGTCGACAAAAACATGCCTCTTCAAAACACTAACTCTCGAGTCAAGCATAATAATGTGTAATAACTTGATGATTCTTTTCCCAATAAAAAATAATTTCACATCTCATGAAACACTTCGTCAACATCTCCTTTTCATCTTCAGAGACAAAATCAACTCTTCCAAGTTGATATGACATGCATGAATCACAAAACCGATCAACACAAGTCAATACTCATGCATGTCAAAATAATCAACACTCTCAAGTTGAAAACATACATATTAAACAAAGAAATAAACCAACACAATTCAATCACTCATGCATGTCCAGGAACTATGGAACCATCAAAATTCCACTCTTCATACACACAAACTCTCATGCATGTATACAATTCTTCAAATCTCTCATATTTACAATCATAAGTGGAAGAATCCCATTCATATGTACATGTACTTAAAGCTGAAATGAATTTTTTTTTTTGCAAAAAAGTGAGTCAAAATACCACACTTTCAATCACCTTCTTGGCATAAAAATGAGGCATGCATTCCATTGGAAAAGAAATGCATCAACATCAAAAGACATGCAAAGTCTTAATTGGATAAGAAATCTAACCATCTCTTACCACACCATTTCAATGGCGCTTCTTTCAGTTGCACATCATCATCATGTGAATCATCTTGACCCGCATAAATTATGGAGTCCTCTTTTCCATTCTTTCCATTCTCTTTCTCCACCTTCTTCAAATGTCATGGATGACTTGCTATATACAAAGTCCAATACTTTTCTACAATATGACCTTGCTTATGGCAATGAGTGTAAAACAATCGCATATTCTTTTCAGCATGGTTTTCTTTGGCTTCATGCCTCCTTTGCTTCAAAAGTTCCTCATCCATGGGTATCTTCTTCCAACACCTTGAAACATTATGGTTATCCAACCACAGAAGCAACATGCAACTTTTCTCAAATTTTTATGTGACAATTCACCATGTTTATCATAAACAAAAGAAACTTTATTAAAAGTAGAATTATACCTTGAACATTCACCTTTGTTGCCTTCTTGAGGAGGTTAATTTGATGAGGTAATGGCTCTCTTTAGAATGCTAATAATGGATTCAAATACTTTAGATCTTTCAACATCCTCTTGTTCTCTATTCTCATTAGTTGCATGCTTATGAGCACCTTCTTGCAAAGTGGGTGTAAACCTTTTGCATTCCTCATGAACACAATATTCACAAGCTTGAGGTAATGAACATGAAATGAAAGTCCTTATTGGAACACCTTCATGCACCTCCTTGGATTTATATATTTCACCATCATGTTTTCCATAACCAAGACCCAAATACTTAGGCCTTTCCTCAACAAAAATTGGATCAACTATGCCTTGCGCATGTTTTCCCATTATTTTATCTTCATAGGCCATTTTCATCAATAATTTGGACCCTATTCCTCTAGTGTGTCTTAAAAAAGCACCTACTCATTCATTTTGAGAGGAAATCGAAGATAAACTTGAATTTCATACCTCTTTTTCAAGCACATGCTTGGCTAAGGCTTCCTTGGCATCATGGAGTTGAGTCTCCATCTCATGCATCCTTTCAAGAAGCTCTTGCTTCTCCTCCTTCGTGGAAATCAACTTCCCTTGAAGTTTAATGTTGTTATCTTCATACTTCTCTTGCACCATATCAAACATGATGTAGAGCTTCTGCAACATCTCTTTCTCAAATATTTTTTGTAAGCAAGATTGACTAGAAGCATAAAAATATTATTTGTTTTTATTTGAGAATATGAAGTCTCAATCTTTTCCTTCTCCTTCACACATAAAATTGTAAACTGCTAAATTCTCCTTGCACAAATTCAAAAACCAATTGCTATAGAAGACATAACTAACCTTGGCTAAAATGAGCTAAATTTTTTCTCTAATACCAACTTGATCTGAATATGGGAAAACTTTTTATTGCTAAGAAAGCTCACTCATCAGTGTTAAAAATATGTTTAAGGGTCCTCTCATTTAACCATTTGGAAAGGGTTTAATTGTCAAGTTTCATGTCCTTGATGATCAAATTATCAATTATTTAACAATTAAAAACTCTTAAATAGAAAATTAAATGCATAAATATGAATAACAACAATCACATAACATAATGGACTATGATGGAGTTTACCCCTCGTGGGATACATCTATGTGGACTTGATTTAACTATCTAGGACCTCTTGGGATTATGATTCAAAATTCTGATTACAAGCATCTGTGATGCTCCAATGGATTTTCTCACTACTCCACTGGCTTCAGAAGACATGAAAACCCCAAAAAATACTATTCAATCTCTAAATTTTATTGCTAGCTCCTCTAGGCTTGACCTCCAATCGCGGTGGCCATGGGCTTGTTTAGTATCCAAAGTGGAAAAAAAACCTTCAAATGTTCTCCAACGCCTCTATAACCTATACCAATTTTTTCATATCATAAAATGGATAAAAAATTAACTATTCATTCACTAAAATTGGCCTTCAGCTAATCTGGGCATGTCCTTCCCTCTTGGTGGCCCTAGACTTCAAAATTATTCAAGTGACTAAAAACACATGTAGATGATCTCCATTTCCTCTGCAAGTTGTTCTAATGGATTCAAAGTATTCCAATATGCTAAGAATGACTATAATTCAACAAAAATTGGTCGAAAATTGACCAATATAGGCCTGATTAAAATTTTCCCTAGATTCTGCCTCTAAATTTGGGAAACTACTAGTTAGCTCCACTAAATCTGGAAGTGGCACCAGATTTGGAGATTCCTCCAAAATTTATGCCATCTTTAACTGAATATTAATTATTGGATAAGTGTTCTTAACTACACTAATCTGTAATTAACTGCGGCACTTAAACAAGGTGTTATGAGAGGGTCACAGGAGGATGCAAGCTAGCCCCCTCCGCTCCTCCGTTGGGAATCGAACTGCACTTTAATTGAAGGTCACGCACATTCATTTTCAAATTCTGGGTTCATGGCCTATTATTGGAAGGCAGATTTGTTAGAGGGGAGGTCACGATGTGGAACCCCAACCTCCGCCCCTTATACACATTTTTCATCGTTGTACTAACCACGCCATAACCAAACTTTAATATATGATATTTTATATCATACGAAATATGTCATTGTATTAGAACTTATGCACACTTTAGGTTTGAATGCTCCAAACTTTAATGAATATGCCAACGCATATTAATCTACCATTATATATGTGCCTCCACATCAAAATGAAATGTGCTTTGCCTTAGTTTATAATGTATTATGTGGAATTTTTATATAATATAAAGTTTGAAATAAATACTAATATATATAAATATATGAATATAATATATGACATTTTAAAATCATATAAAATATAAAATATATAATTATATATATAATATATTAATTCCAACTTTAATATATTAAAAACAATTTCCCGCATAAAAATCATCATGAACCCAAATTCAACCTTGGAGGACATTGGACTATTTTTACCTTCACAAACCAAACTGATGAATCCATTTTTTCAACTTGTCACATTCCCATTGGAAAAAAACTGAAGAATATTCGTTGCATGCTAACTGGACTTCCATGTCATCAACTATACCTACTATGAAATATTTTTTTTTTTAAATTTCCTTGTTCTGAACGTCAATCACCAGGCCATAACTCCTTCATCCGAACTCGGTTTTCAACGAATCGATTCGTGTTGGATTTCGTGCAACGAACCGGTTGTTGTGGTTTTGTTTTGGTACAATTCTGAGCACTTTCATTTTTGAGCTAATTTTTTCCCCTAATCTAGATTATGATCATTTGACTAAACTTGAAAAGTATTCACTACCAAACATATCCCAAAATAATAAAACACATTAGTAGATGTGGTTTACTAATGTTTAATATTATACACCCAAGGGATGAATAAACCCAGGAGATGAATATTATAAACCCAAAGGATCAATAAACCCTAGGGATGAATATTGTTAACCAAGTGTTTAATACTATAAACCAAAGGAATTAATATCATAAACCCTTGAGATTAATATTATAAACCCAATATATTAAAAAACTCAAGGATTATTAATATTATAAACTCAAGGGATTAATTTTATAATCCAAAGAGATTAATAAATCCATGGGGTCAATAAACTCAAGATTTTAATATTATAAAACCAAGGCATTAATATTAAAAACCCTTGGGATTAATATTATAAACCCAAGAGATTAATAAACCTAAGGGATTAATATTATAAACCCTTGGGATTAAAAAACCCAAGGTATTGATATTATGAGCCCAAGGGTATTAATAAACCCAAGGGATTATAAACCTAGCAGATTAATATTATAAGCCCAAGGGATTATAAACCTTAAGATTAATATTATAAACCCTACAATTTTATTATACATATTAGGGATAAATATATAAACACGGTAAGGGATTGTTGATATTATAAACAAAAGGTAAAATTATTGTTATTATAAATTTTACATATTGAAATTATTGTTTTGCATGCTGAGAGAGACGTTGATCATAGTTGATCATGGTTGACAAAATTCAACCTTGATTAAACATGGATCATCATTGACCATGGTTCACTATGGTTGACCTTCATTTATTGTGGTTGATAGTAGTTGACAATAGATACATTTTCTATGGTTGACCATATTCAACCATGATTAACCATGGTTGACCATAGAGTCACACATTGGTTGATAATTGATAGGGAATTGTGTTTGACCAAATTTGAAGAGTTTTGACGACCAATAATTCCCCAACATAGTCAAATACATTAGTAAATGTGGTTGAATATTGTTAAACCATTGAGATTAATATTATACACATAAGGGATCAATAAACCAAAGTGATTAATAACCCCTATGGGTGAATATTATTAATTGAGGGATTTAATATTATAAACCCAAAGCATTAATATGATAAACCCTTCAGATTAATATTATAAACCAAAAAAATTAAAAAAACAAAGGGATTATTAATATTATAAACCCAAGGGATTAATATTATAAACCATAGGCGTTAATAAACTCATAGGAATTAATATTAAAACCCAAGGCATTAACATTATAAACCCAAGACATTAATATTAAAACCAATGAGATTAATATTATAAACCTAAGATATTAATAAACCCAACAAATTAATATTATAAATATTTGGGATTAAAAACCCAAGGGATGAATATTATAAAACTAAGGGTATTAATAAACCCAAGGGATTATAACTTGATAGATTAAGATTTAATCCTAGAATTAACATTATAAGTCCAAGGGATTAAAAACCCTAAATTAGTATTGTACATATTATGGATCAATATTATAAACCCAAGGGATTGTTGATATTATAAACCCAAAGGATAATAAACCCAAGGGAACCATATTAAACCCTAGGATTTATATTATAAACCCGAAGGACTTTAAACCATATGATTAATATTATAAACCCAAGAAATTAATATTTTGAACCCTAAAATTATAAACATTATGATTTTAAACTCCTCAACCATGACTCACAATGATTGATCATGGTTGACCACACTCCACCATGGTTGACGAAATTCAACGAGAAGGACCTTGATCATGGTTTATCATGCTTAATTAATTTCAGCCATGATTCCATGAGTCATAATGGTTGTTAATGGCTAGCCAGGGTTTACCACACTCAACCATGGTTGACCAAATTCAATGAGAGAGACCTTGATCATGGTTGATCATGGTTAACAACTTTCAACCATGATTAATCATGGTTGACTATGGTGGAACATGGTTGAGTATGGTCAACCATCGTTGACCTTCGTTAATAGTGGTTGATCATAGTTGACAATAAAGACATTGTCCATGATTGACTATATTAAACCATGATTAACCATGGTTGACCATGGTTGACCCTTAAAAATGAATTGTATTTGACTAAACTTGAAGAGTGTTGACTACCAACATACCCCAACATAGTCAAACACATTAATAAATGTGGTTGAATAATGTTAAACCCTTGAGAATTAATACTATACACTCAAGGGATGAATAAACCCATTGGATGAATATTATAAACCCAAAGGATTAAGAAACCATAGGGATGAATATTATTAACTCAACGATTTCATAGTATAAACCCATGGCATTAGTATCATAAACCTTTCAAATTAATATTGTAAACCAATTATATTTAAAAAGCCAGGAGATTATTAATATTATAAACCCAAGGGATTAATATTATAAACCAAAGGGATTAATAAACCCATGGGGTTAATAAACTCAAGGGTTTAATATTATAAACCCAAGAAATTAATATTACAAACGTTTTTCCATAGGGTCTTGGATAAGCAATGATCATATTTTGTCTTAAGGCACTCCTTCATGTGAAGTCACGAGTTCAATTCCATGCCCCGATCAGGGTGATATATTGGACATGAATAAGATGTAGTCTTACCAAACTTACAAAGAATAATGTTATAGACCCTTGGGATTAATATTATAAACCGAAGAGATTAATAAATCTAATGGATTAATAATATAAACATTTGGGATTAAAAAAACCAAGGGTAAATATTATAAACCCAAGGGTATTAATAAACCCAAGGTATTATAAACCTAACAACTTTATATTAAACCCTAAGATTAATATTATAAGCCCATGGTATAATAAACTTTAAGATTAATATTTTAAACCTTAAAATAGTAATATACATATTACATATCAATATTATCAAACAAAGGGATTACTGATGTTATAAAAACCTAAGGGATTATTGATATTACAAACCCAAGGGATAATTATTGATATTATAAACCTGACATATTGAAATTTTTATTTTACATGTTGAGAGAGACATTGATCATGGTTTATCATGGTTGACAAAATTCAGCCATGATTAATCATGGTTGACCATCATTGACCATGGTTGACTACAACTGACCATGGTTTACCTTTTTTCATTGTGGTTGATCATATTTGGCAATAGAGATATTGTCTATGGTTGACCATATTCAACCATGATTAACCATGGTTGATTGTGGTTGACCATAGACACTTTGGTCGACCATTAATATGGAATTGTGTTTGACCAGACTTGAAGAGAGATGATTACCAAACACATCCAACATAGTCAAATACATTAGTAAATGTAGTTAACGAATGTTAAACCCTTGAAATTAATATTATACACCCAAGGGATCAATAAAACGAAGGAATTAATAAACCCTAGGGGTGAATATTATTAGTCGAGGGGTTTAATATTATAAACCCAAAGAATTAATATGATAAACCCTTCATATTCATATTATAAACCCAAAATTCCGAATGCAGATGGTACATGATCATGATGGGATGCACGTCCCGAGGCACGGTGCGTGGGGTGGCCATATAGCCTCCCACTTGCGCATTAAACTCAACATTTACTTCGCCAACCTGCTGCGCATTAGTTCCATCACCTTGCCTCACCACATTTGGTCCAGCCTGCTCTTCATTTGGTTTTTAATGGCATCGTCTAACTGCCCCTCTGCTCATACCCATTCTACCTCTTGGTCTCATGCATTTCAGAGCTGCTCCTGTCCTCCCACTTATGGCAAGCCAAGCGCTCGCACGCAAACCGAGAGGCAATGTGTATTGCTCTGTTGTCTTGAAATGATAGTTGAATCCATTCTTCTCAGAGTGCTTTGTATGTACCATGGACCGACCAATAGTCACTACATTCATAATCTTCACCCTCCGAGAGGAAGCTACTGGTTCTAATCCCACTGAAATCATCGCCCATCAGCCTCCTCCAGACCCAGATAAGGCTGAAGACAAGAATGCAGCACCGGGACTGGATAGAGATGCCAAAGCTCAGGATAAATGGAAGAACATCGCTACAACCATTGGTGATCCCACCGACGAGGAAGACGAAAGTAGCGCAGAGTATCGTTGCCGCATCGTGTAGGAACCTCCCTCTCCAGCCCATGACAGGTGACCACGAACTCCACAATTGGAACATGGAACTACAACCCAGGTTCAATGGGTTATTTTGTGTGGTTTTGTTTAATTTTACAATGTTGAAGGGGAATAATCCTCTTGTTCTTAACTCTTTTAGGCATATTCTGTTTTTATGGTTTTACATGTTTAACTTAAGGCCGATTTCCCCTACGAGGGCAGCAAGACACGAGCTTAAGAGACTATTTTCCCCTTCTGGGGCAGTCCAAAAAGATGAATTTTCAAGCATCAAACCCAGCTCTCAGGCTTTCTCAGCTGAGGCTGTGGTAGTTTTGTACTGATATGTTTATAAATAGAATTAGAATTATTTAGAAAAAATATATATATTATAAACCCAACAGATTAAAAAAACAAATGGATTATTAATATTATAAACCCAAGGGATTAAAATTATAAAGAAAATGGATTAATAAACTTATGGGGTTAGTAAAAAAAAATGGCTTCATATTTTAAACCCAAGGAATTAATATTACAAACCATTGGGATTAATATTATAAGCACAAGAGATTAATAAACCCAACAGATTAATATTATAAACCATTGGGATTAAAAACCCAAGGGATTAATATTATAAACCTAAGGGATTATAAATTGATAGATTAAGATTTAACCCTAGCATTAATATTATAATCCCAAGGGATTATAAACCGTAAGATTAATATTATAAACCCTAAATTAGTATTGTACATATTAGGGATAAATATTATACCTGATCAGGTGCTAAGAATTCTGCTCAAAAATCAAAGTTCTCATAATCATACAAAACTTGAACGATCACATAGTGTTTGTCGTTTTGAATCATTAGGGGAATTTTGAGGTCTAAAATGGGCCTCCTAAGAAAAATGTACAACCAAAATAAACTTTATGAGAACCAATAGGATTCAAGATGATGATGTCAACCATGGGGGATGATTCACCATTTTTGGATTAAAAAATTAAAAATATTAAAAAATAATAAAATAATAAAACTATTTTTTCGACTCGTATTTTCAACTTATCTCCCTAAGGGTTTATTCAAATTTGGAGTGGGAGTACTCATTGGATGTAAAATTTAATTCCTCATCCAAGGAGTACCCATCTTTCATACTTTTGATGTAACCTGCTACACGAAAAATGGGAAATGTATGGAAAAACGTGATTCCAATCAAATTTTTCATGTATTTCTCATTTTTCGTTTAGCAGAGTCTATAAAAAGTATGCAACATGGGTAATTAATTTTTTTATCCAACGAGTATTCCTGCTCGGAATTTGAGTAAACCCTTAGGGAGATAAGTTCACAATACGAGTTGAAAAAGTAGTTTTTTCTATTTTCCCTCTAAAATTTGATGATGTAATCAAATATTATTTTATTATTTCCACTATTATTTTATAATTTTCTTAGGAGGCCCATTTTAGACCTCAAAATTCCCCTAATGTTAGCACAAATCGTTACGCACGAAATGGACTCCGTATGGCTTCAGAAATGAGTTTTGTTCACTTTACTAAATAGGAAAAAAAATGCACACATTGAGCCTAGTCAACAATCCGTACTGCTGACGTGGCATGCTGACTGGGCAGGTCAATGGTCTGGGCAGCCTAGTTGGTATTTTACTAAGTAATATTGGTGAATCATAGGTTGATGAGTTTCACAGGTACAGGGTGCAACATGGCATGGTTTTAATTGGTTGAATGGAGGCCAATGAGGAGGATGCACATGGCTCAGCCTCGGGCCGACATGTGTCCCCCTCATGGCAATGTAAAATGTTAGTTAATGGAACAGAGGGAATGGGTGGGGGTCGAACACAATACCTTCGTCACACTAACATCCACACATACCATCTCCTCTACACCGTGTTCATTACCCATATACAATTCCACATGTATTTAGGTTTTGAAAAGTGTGCTGACGCGGGGAGAGGTGGCCAACCACTAAGTTGTAAGACCACAACCCATGACCACCAGCAGAGCGGGAGGAACTTAACCCTTAAGCACCATTTAATTAATGTATAACCTCATTTAAACATTGTTAATATGGATTATTAACGAAGCACAAAATTTAGCACTAATGAGGTTTAATTAGCGGCTAATGCGGTTTAATTAAAAACTACACAGGATTATGTTAGTGATTTTGAAAAATACATAGAATTGTTAGTTTTGGCACCAACTATCTCGAATTAGTGGATGATAGCTAAATTTAGCGAGGAAATTTTGGAACAAACTAGTGGAGGTCATAACGCAATCATTTTTCGACGAAAATGAGGAGCAAAAAGAGGCTAAGGCACCATTTTTGGCATTTTGAGCTCATTGGTACATGTTTCAGGAGTAGAAAAGCATTCTGAACACATCATTTTTCAAATTTGAGAATAATATAGAGGCCCAAGCCATGGAATCTGGACCAAGGAGATGTATCCCACGTGGGGTGAACACATTCATCAAATCCCTGTGTTGATTTGTTGTATGGTGATGTACTGTACTTTTATTTGTTGTTGTTTAGTCTTTATTTTATGTGAAATTTTTCATAAAAAATAACATAAAAATCACTCATGAGACTCAATAACTTGCAAGCGAACTTGAACCCTTAAGCACATGTAAGACATTGGTTTCAAAATCTGAAAAAGGAATTAGCACAACATTACTAACATACCCCATTTAGATCATTTTTAGTATCAGAGCTTTAGGTTTGTTTTGCAAGAAGGGATCTAATTTTTTGCAAGTTACAAGGTTAAAATTCAAAAGAGGAGAAGGGAAGTTGGTTAAAAGCCCTGCAGTTGGTTCAAGAGGAAGAAGGGAAAGGTTGTCAGAGTGATCAACACAAGAACATCCTCAAGTTGAAGTAGAGTCTTCAATGAGCATGTCTCATGAAGGATAACCTACCTTGATAGAAGATGAGAGAGAATTTGAAAAGGAATTTTTTTATATGATCGAGATGGTGAAGGTACTCTGTGAGGAGAGGAATTTAAGGATGGAAGGAGAAAGTTCTAGGCCTCCAAGAGTAGAGGGTTCTTCAGGAGGAGGAGGCCATGGACATTGTATGAAATTACCATCTACTCCACCATCATCCTCACCACCATCTTCACCTTCCTCTTCATCATCTTCTACTACCAAAACTCTTTAATCTGTCGATCCACGTACTTCAAAAGGAACTAATAAATCACCCTTACTTAAACTTGATGTCAAATTTGAGCTACCAATGTATAATAGCGAAGTGAATGTAGAGAAGCTGGATAATTGGATTCATCAGTTGGAGATTTACTGTAGAATTTAGAACCTTTAAGAGGATGACATAAAGATTAAATTAGCTTCCTTGAGAATGGAGGGTGCAACACTTGTATGGTGGAAAGAAAGGACACAATATGAGATTAAAAAACACAGTAAGATCTCAATTTCTTGGTATGATTTCATTGTTTCCATTAAAATACAATTTTACCCTCTAGCTTAGATGCAAAAATCCATTATGGACTCGCACAATTTTAGACAACTAAAGGGACAAAGTGTTCAAAATTATACACAATAGTTTAGGGGAAGAGCACTAGTTTTGGGTATCAATTTATCTTCTCAAGAATTTTTTTTACAGTATATTGGGGGTTTGCACAACTATCATAGATATACTATTATCATGTTCAATCTCACAAAATTAGATGACATTTTTTTTTAAGGCACACATCTAGAAGTAAGAGGGAAACATAGTGCAAATGAGAAATGTTATAGTTTCCTTAAGTATGAAGGTAAAGGAAAGGGTAAGCTTAAGGGAAGAGGAAAGAAAAATGGTTCTATTAAAATAGAGAAAGATAAAATCACATGTAAACATTGTTCGAAAAAAGGCCATGATGAAGACCATTGTTGGCAACTCCATCCATAGTTGAAGCCCAACAAACTTAAAACCAAAGAGAAGGAGAAAACATCTACAATCATTGAACATGACTTAGGTTCAGATTCAAGAGATGAAACTAGGATTACAACTATGGGTTTGAAAGGTAAGAACGTAGAAAGCACTAGTTCTTCAAGTTGTTCTAATGTAACTCAAGGTGATGATACAAGAATTGAAATTTTTTGTATTAGAGTTGTTTCAAATCATACCAAAATAGACACACTATTTGATAGTGGTTCTCAAGACAATTTGATTTTTGAAGACTTAGTTAAGAGGTTAAATCTAGAAATAGTTACACATACAAGACCTTATCCTTTAGGCTAGATATGCAAGAATTCAAACTTGCAGATAACAAGGAAGTGCATCATAAGGTTTACAATCAATTCAAACTTTCTTGACGAAGTTGAACATGATGTAGTTCCTCTTGAGATTTCGGGTATTTGTTTGGGAATTCCTTAGCTTTATGATAGGAGGGTGATATTTCATTTCCATGAGAATAAGTACCACTTGTTCAAGAATGGAATTGAGTACATAGTTAGAGCGCATAAGAAAAAGATGATTTTATCTCTTATACATGCAGAAGAAATGAAGAGAATAGTGAATGCAAGTCAAAATTTGGCTTTTTTAATGTTCAAGCATAACAATGTTTTGAATGAGACCTTTCAAAAAGATGCATTAACTAAACAAGATGATTTCATTGAAGTTTCTAACATTTGTAACAAGATATTTTAGGGCTCTAACATGTTTCCTTTGAAAAGAGGTAAACAAGATGTGAAATTTTTTTAGCTATCCACATTAGTGTTGAACAATGATGGAAACAAGATGTCAGTGATGAATGGAGCAAAAATAAAATAAAAAGTGCCAAAGACAAATGAAAAAGGGGGAATTGGGTTCAAAATTTATCCTTGTGGGTTTCATAAAGTATTGTCTTTGAATGGGGATGTTGCGTGGCGATCACATTTGATCAAGAGTTGAACCAAGCAAAAGGCTAGACATGTTAAACATCCTCATGTCAACAGTGTTAAAGGTGAGAAGAAATTGAAGTTGTTCAATTTTCCTTTGATTGAACACCGAGGTGGGAACAATTTTGTTTCTTCAAGGAAATCTTGTTGTTCTGTGAATTTTGGAAATTGCATCATGATGGTGTCTACAACAGCAAGATAGGGTCTCCAGAATCAAGGGAAAAGATCAGTTTCTTTTAAAAGCTCAAATTTTTGAATTTAGGAAAATTCCAGTAGATTGAGACTAGAAGGGTGAGGGAACTGTACCCTCATCCACATGTTTAGTAATTAAATATCTATTTGGTTCGAAAAGTTTCCAATGGGGAGGAATGATCAGGTGCTCAGAATTATGCTCAAAAATCATAATTCTCATAATGACACGAAACATAAATGACCGCGTAGTGTTCTTTGTTCTGAATCCAATGCAACTTGTTTCGCGTAAAATGGACTCTGTATGGATTAATAAATGAGTTATGTTCGCTTTACTAAACAGGGAAAAAATAAAAACAGGGAACCCAGTCAACCATCCTTACTTCTAACGTGGCATGTTGTCTAGGAAGGTAAATGGGTAGGTCAATGGTCTGGGCAGCCCAATTGGCACTTGACTGTGTAATTTTGGCGAATCACAGGTTGACAAGTGTCACAGGTACATGATGCAACATAGCATAATTTTAATTGGTCGAAGGGAGGCCAATGAGGAGGAGGCACATGCCTCAACCTCCGACCGCCACATGTCCCCCTCATGGTAGTGTACAATGTTGGTTAATGGACTGGAGGGACCAGGCGGGGGTCAAACACGAGACCTCCATCGAACTAATTCACACATGTACCATCTCCACTACACAATTTTACTTACCCATATACAACTCCACACGTATTTATATTTTTCAAAGTGCGTAGACATGGGGAGAGGGGACCAACCCCAAATTCATATGACCATGGATCATGACCACCGATGGAGCGGGCGGAGCTTAACCCTTAAGCACCATTTAATTAACCTCTAATCCCGTTTAATCAGTGTTAATCCAGATTATTAACGGAGCATCAGATTTAGTGCTAATAAAGTTTAGTTAGTAGCTAATGTGGTTGAATTAAAAACTAAGTGATATTAAGTTAGTGGTTTAAAAAAATATCGCAAAATTGCTATTTTTGGCACCAACTAGCCCAAATTAGTGGCAGTTAGCTAAATTAAGGGAGGAAATTGTGGAACAAACTGGTGGAGGTCATAATTCAGTCATATTTCGACCAAATGAGGAGAAGAAAGAGGCTAAGGTACCATTTTTGGGCATTCTGAACTCATTGGTGTAGGTTTCACGAGCAGAAAAGCATTATAAACATATCATTTTGCAAATTTGAGCATAATATAAAGGCCCAAGCCATGGAAGATGGACCAAGGAGATGTAGCCCAGGAGGGGTGGACTCCTTCATCAAATCCCTGTGTTGATGTGTTGTATGGTGATGTACCGTACTTTTATTTTCTATTGTTCAGTCTTTCTTTTATGTTAAATTGTTCATAAAAATAACATAAAAACCACTCATGAGACTCAATAACTTGCAAGATAGCTTGAACCCTTAAGCACATGTAAGATATTGGTTCTAAAATATGAAAGAGGAATTATCACATCATTACTAACATACACCATTTAGTTCAACACCCAAGGTATTGTTGATATTATAAACCCAAAGGATAATAAACCCAAGGGAACAATATTAAACCCTAGGATTTATATTATAAACTTGAAGAATTATAAACCAAAGGATTAATATTATAAAGCCAATAAACTAATATTTTGATCCTTATAATTATAAACATTATGATTTTAAACTCCTCACCCATGACTAACAATGGCTGATCATGGTTAACCATGGTTGACCACAGTCAACCATGGGTTATCAAATTCAATGAGAAATACCTTGATCATGGTTGATCATGGTTAATTAATTTCAACCATGATTCCTTGAGTCATAATGTTTGTTCATGGTTAAGCATGGTTTACCACACCGATAACCATGGTTGACCAAATTCAACGAGAGAGGCCTTGATCATGGTTGATCATGGTTAACGAATTTCAACCATGATTAATCATGGTTGACTATGGCTGACTATGATTGACCATGGTTGACTATGCTTTACCATGGTTGACCTTGGTTAATCATGTTTTATCATAGTTGACAATAGAGACATTGTCCATGGTTGACCATATTAAACCATGATTAACAATGGGTGATCATAGTTGACCATTAAAAATGAATTGTATTTGACTAAACTTGAAGAGTGTTAACTACCAAACATACCCCAACATAGTCAAATGCATTAATAGATGTGGTTTAATAATGTTAAACCCATGAGATTAATACTATACACTCAAGGGATGAATAAACCCAAGGGATGAATATTATAAAACCAAATGATTAATAAATCCTAGGGATGAATATTATTAACTCAAGGATTTAATATTATAAACCCATGACATTAATGTCATAAACCTTTTATATTAATATTATAAACCCAATAGATTAAAAAAATCAAGTTATTATTAATATTATAAACCAAAGTGATTAATAAACTCACGGGGTTAATAAAATCAAGGGTTTAATATTATCAACCCAAGGAATTAATATTACGAAAAAAATTCCACGGGGTCTTGGGTAGTTGGTGATCGAGTTTTGTGTTAAGGCACTCCTTGATGTGAAATCATGAATTCAATTCCACACCCCGATCGTGGAGATATATTGGACATGAAGAAGATGTAGGCTTGCCAAGCTTACAAAAAAAAATGTTAACCATGGTTGAAAAGAGAGACGTTGTCCATGGTTGACCATCTTTAACCATGATTAACCATGGTTTACTGTGATTGATCGTAGAGACATGGATTTACCATCAATATGGATTTTTACCATAGTCAACCATAATTATCTTGATTTACCACAATGGTTACCATAATCAAGTATAAATACCTCTATTGACCATGCTTGACCATTCTAACCATCTTTGACTATGGTTGGACATTAGGAGTATGTAGAACATTAAATGTTCTTGGCTGACAATGGTTGACCAAAGATGACCATGTTGATCATGGTTGACCATGGTTGATTATGTTTGACTAGATTCAACCATATAGACCTTGATCATGCATGAAGATGGTTGATCATGGTTAACAATATTGAACTATGGATGCTCATGGTTAATCATAATCAACCATGATTGGCCATGATTGACCATGGTTAACCACGACTATTTTCATCATGGTCGATGATGGTTGACCATGGTTAACCATAGAGACAATGACCATCTTTAACCATATTCAAACACGGTTAACCATGATCGATCATATAAACATTGACTGACCATTATGTCCATGGATGATGATGCTTGGTGATGGTTGGTGGTGGTTTAACATTGTTGATCATGGTTGAAAATGGTTCACATTAAACGACCATGGATGGCTATGGTTGATCATGGTTAACCATGGTTGACCAAATTTAGCGAGAGAGACCTTAATAATGCTTGATCATGGTTGACGAAATTCAACCATAGTTAATCATGGTTTACCATCTTTGACCATGGTTTATCATGGTTGAGCTTGGTTGATTGTGGTTGATCATAGTTCATAATAGATACATTGTCACATTGCCACATTGGATAAATTGCAATGTAATGTCACATTGCGACATTGGATACATTGCAATGTAATGTAAAATTGCGACATTGGATCAATTGCAATGTAATGTAACATTGTGAGAATGTTTGTCACATTGCGATGTTTGATAGATTTATTTACAATTCTTTTTAAGAAACCAACTCCAAAAATAGAAGAAAAGAGAGATAAACGCCTTAGAAATTAGCCACTTCGAGGGGGAAACCTCCAATACATTACATAAATGAAAAATTCTTGGATGATACAAATGACAAAACCTCCTTCTATATATAGGGGTCCATGGGGTCACAAAACAAGGAAGTGTTATACCACCATTCACCCAGAGGTAACCACTTGACCCATTGTGTTTTTTTATCAGAGACTCGGATATAGGCTTTCTTCCAGAATATCCTTTTATAATGTTTGTTACTATATAGGTTTTGTTATCAAGTGAGATATATAGATAAACTCATGAACTCATGACCTGCAATACAAATAAAAGAAAATAATTCAAATCAAAAGAAAGTTTCGGCAAAATGGGATCTACGTAACACTTGTAATCTTTGGGTTTCCATGTAGCTTTGTTGGTTGAACAAGTAGGTAGCAATTGTACTTACTTTAAATGGATGAGATAATATAAGTGTATAATTGGTAGTCTAATATGAATGACACTCTTTCTATCTGGACTTGAGTAACTTGTGATTAACTGGTCCTCCTTATCTAAATATTTGACTGAATGTTTTATTATTTATATCTTTTTATATATATGTGCATGTGTATATCTTATTCTTAACAGTATCTTAATATATATATATGGATAAAGGCTATATAAGACCTAGGCTCTCAATTGTCTCAACTTTATTTTGCTGAAAAACCAAACATTATGCCACAAAATTTTGAATATCAGATTTAAGGCCATCCCAAAAAAAATCTTTCTTCACCGTGTGATAAGTTTTTAAAAATCTTGAGTGTCATCCTAAAGGAAAAGTGTGCAATTCCAAAAGAATCTTTTGTTTTAGTTGGGAATTCTTACAAAGATATAAGCGATCTTTGTACCATAAGGAATCATTTTTCCAACTAAATGTATCAGATGTACTAGGATCTTGCTGCAACTTTTGAATGAGTGTCCATACATCTTTGTCCTTCTTCCATTCATCTCTTGCTTCAGTTATCCAATCTGGTTGGATAATAGAAATTTCACAAAGCAATGCTTCCACCTCTTCATTCTTTCTTGAGAGTGCATCTGCAACAACATTAAGCTTTCCTTTTTTGTAGATTATTTCAAAGTCATAACCCAACATCTTTGTGACCCATTTTTGTTGCTCTTCTGATGATAGTCTTTGTTCCAAAAAGTGCTTAATACTATCATGATCAGTTTTTACCTTGAAGTGTCTTCCCATTAGGTAAGTTCGCCATTTCTTTAGTGCATGCAGTATTGCTAACATTTCCTTCTCATAAATAGGTTTCTGTAAATACTTTCGTTTGATTGGACGACTTTCAAAAGCAATGGGTCTTCCTTCCTGCATTAAAACTGCACCCATTCCATTTCCTGAGGCATCACATTCCACAATAAAGGTTTTTGTGAAGTCTGGCGTAGCTAAGACCGGTGCTAGGCACATTGCCTCTTTAAGATGTTCAAAGGCCTTAGTTGCTTCAGGAGTCCATGAAAATGCATCTTTCTTCAATAATGTTGTTAGAGGTGCTATTATTCTCCCATAATTCTTAACAAACTTGCGATAATACCCTGTTAACCCGAGAAATCCTCGCAACTGCTTTATGGTTGTGGGGACTTTCCATTCCTTAATGGATTTAGTTTTGTTAGGGTCTACCTTAACACCCTCATGAGATACAATATGACCCAGATATTCCACCTCTTGTACTCCAAAGAAAAATTTGGATGTTTTTGCATATAATTGTTTCTCTTGCAATAATTTGAGCACCCTGTCAACATGTTCAACATGATCCTTCCAAGACCTGCTGTAGATTAGTATATCATCAAAAAATACTAGCACAAATTTTCTAAGGAAGGGTTTGAAAATGGAATTCATCAACCCTTAAAATGTAGAAGGTGCATTGGTAAGGCCAAAAGGCATGACCAAAAATTCATAATGACCCTCATGAGTTCGAAATGATGTTTTTGGAATATCTTCAGTCTTCATTCTAATTTGATGATATCCTGAACGAAGATCAAACTTGGTAAAATAAATTGCTCCATGTAATTCATCCAATAATTCATCAATCACAGGAATGGGAAATTTGTCTTTAATGGTGAGCTTATTTAGCTCCCTATAATCTGGACACATTCGCCATGATCCATCCTTCTTGTGTACCAATACTACAGGAGCAGAGAAAGAACTTTGACTAGGTTGAATTATACCCGCCTCTAACATTTCTGTAATCATACATTCAATTTCGCTCTTTTGGAAGTAAGGATATCTATAAGGCCTGATGTTTGGAGGAACACTTCCTGGAATCAAATGAATAGCATGATCATGATCACGAATAGGTGGGAGTCCTTTGGGAGTTTCAAACATTTTGGAATGATTGTCCAAGACTTGTTGGAGATCTGCAGAAATAGATGATTTTGATGTTGGAACTTCTAGTGAGCATAATTGTGCAATTACACCTCGTTTTTCTTTCTTTAGAAGCTTTGTCACTTGAGTGGAGCTTATTATCCTGCAAGCCACTGCGATATCTAAGTAGTCGTTTATTTTCCTTAGAAATTTTTTTCAGAAATTCTTTTGAAAATTAAAAGCTACCATCCCGAGATTTGTAACCATTGTACTCCTAGTACAACATCAGCACCTATCATTGGAATGGAAATCATTGGACTATTCAATACATATTCCCCCATAGTTAGCTTGATATTATGGCATTTTCCAGAGAAATTTATAGTTCCTCCATTTGCAACCATCACTTGACATTTTGGTGATGGGTATAGAAAGCAATTCAATTCCTTGGCTACCTTAAAATTAATAAAATTATGGGTACTATCCGAATCAATCAAAACTATTACCTTTTTCTTCTTGATATGTCCTTGTATTTTGAGAGTTTGATGAGTGGTAATTCCTTCCAATGCATTGCACGATATGGTTGGACTCATTTATTCTTCTTCTAGGGTTGGTTCCTAGTGTATATCCTCTTCTTTTGAAGTTTCTTGTTCATTTTCTTCCTCCTCTTCACAATCTATACATGTAAAATAATTTCTCTTCAGCACACTTATGACCTTTAGTGTATTTTCTATCACAAATGTAGCAAAGCCCTTTTTCTCTTTTTTCTTCCAATTGCTGGGGTGTCAACCTTGTAGGTTTTGGAAGTCTAGGAGTAGCAGCACTTCCATCTTTATAGATCTGAGCGGTAGGCTTCCTTGTCGCCATAATTTTACATTCAATTTTTCTTGCCAACCTGAATGCCTTCTCCAATTAATCATGTTCCCAAACACATAATTCATGTTGGATGTTATCCTTTAAAGTCCCTATGAAGACATCAATCATGTTTTCCTCTAGAATATCAGTTACCCTTATATTCAATTTTTGGAATTCCTCAATGTGCTCCACCACTAGACCCTTTTGTTTGAGATTTATCAATTGTATAAAGAAGGTGTTGCTCTTTGTATCCTCATAATTTCTATCATTTCCTTCATAAAAATTAACCAAGTGACAATTTTTTAACAGGAGCAAAGCCATCGATACCATACAAAGTATTATTTTCTAAACGTAAAGTTTCTATGTGTACCTTTTGTTTGTTTTTCACATTATTGAGATCAAATATTGCTCCATCTGTAGTATCCATGTTACGGGATCCTTGTCATCAAACTTCCTCATATCCATCTTTGGAATATGGTGTTGCTTCCATCCATTGAGTTGTAGTTGTAAAACCATTATTAACATTGTGCATTCCTCATCTTGAATTTCATCTACTATATTTTCTTTCTTTCTAGGAATCATTTCTGGTTTTAAGCTTGTCATCAAACCTTCCATGTCTGCTTTTAGATCATTCTCCATGTTTTCCATGTTGTCTTTCATGTCATCTATCTTAGCTTCCATGCCAGCTTCCATGTCATCCATCTTAGCTTCCACGCCTTTCTTCAAACCATCCATATTATTCTTTAAAACATCCATCTTCGATTCCATGCCTTTCTTCAAAAACTTCCATTTCATTTTTTTTTTCTCTTTGTGAGAGCGAAATTTGGTGCACTTGCTCTTGTAATTTTGATAGATCATGCTATAATTATTCGTCTTCATGAGACATATTAGAGTAGTCCGAGGGCTTAAAGGGTGTTGAATTATTTTTATGAGGCATCTTAGAACCCAATACTGATATTTGTGCTCAATAGGTCCTTGGAATCACTTAAAACTATTTTTTTAAACAAGACTTATGCAATTTGAAAACAATACACACCTTTTTCTTTCTTTTGAGGAGCTCGATATTGAAACTGAATTATCTCCGTAATTGCGGACCTTCAATATCTGAAATTTGGTTCTGTAGTAGCCCTCTGAATCTTTTTTCAAATGCCACAGGTCTGACCTGAAGCAAATAATTAAAGACAAAGTTATGACCAATATCCCACAATGACCTAATTATGGATATGTGCAATAGAATGAAATTGTACGGTGTACCACGTGTCACTTTTTCCTCATTTGGCTCTGCAATTTCTACATAGGAAACTATAGTTTTTTTACTTGCAGACACTTTTTAAAGAATTCCAATCCGATTCTCAGAGAGAGAGTTATGATGATTTTCCCATGGGCACCTCTTTGGGATTAAATTCGGGATCCTGAAAATAACCTAACTTTAACAGACCATATCTTCGAAAATATTGTGAATCAAGATCTGAAACTTTTCCATGACATTCCTCAGGATTTCAGCTTCTCTTTGTAAAAATTTCAGCTTCTAAACTTGCGTAGAAAAAAATTATAGAGAAAATTCCACTATGACCTATTTAGGTCAAATTCAGTAGCCAAGAAAAATCCCTAAATTCCATAGATCATATCTCCAAAAATATTGTGAAATAAGATCTGAAATTTTGCCATGACGTTCCTCAGGATTTTGGCTTCACACTGTAAAAATTTCAGCTTCTAAACCTTTGTAGGAAAAATGTTATAGCGAAAATTCGACGATGACCTGTTTGGAGCAGCGAAACCCTAGAATCCAAAGATCTCAAACCAATTGTTAAGAAACCAACTCTAAAAATAGAAGAAAAGAGAGATCTATGCCTTAGAAATCAGCCACTTTGAGGGGGGAACCTCCAATACATTACATAAATGAACAATTTTTGGATGATACAAATTACAAAACCTCCTTCTATATATAGGGGTCCATGGGGTCACAATATAATCCTAGCCGACCTAACAATAATAATGTAAGGGAACAATAATAACAATATGGGGGTTATAGGGGTACAACAATAACAATAAGGGGGCTACAATAATAACAATAAGGGACTACACTAGTAATATATGGACTTAACAATTCTAGCATCACACCATGTTTAATTATCAATATTAATCAATAATATTAATAGGAAATTATGTTTGACTCAAGTTGAAGACTGTTGATTGTTAAACATAGAAAATCATAGTCAAAGTGTCACTCAGATTATGATATGTGCTTGACTAAATGTTCTAATGTCAGATTGCGAAATTAGAAACATTTCTGACCAATTCCAACATCAAATTATTATTATTATTATTTAATTAATTAATATTATCATTTTTTAAATTTAATAATAAAATAAATTATTAATAATTAATTATTAATGACCAAGTCTTAATGTGGTCATGTTTGGTTATGTTTGACTAATATGGTTAACAACAATAATTATATATTACGTAATTTATTTTAATTATGTATTAATGATTTGATTAATATGTCAAATATAATAATGTTAATAAATTAATAAATTTTTATTATTAATTAATTAATATTAATATATTAGTTTATACATGTTATTCAAATTTTTTATATAAATATTTTAATTAATTAATCGTCAAAATTTTTAATTAAGGTTTTCATTAATAAATAGTTTAATGTGGTTATGTTTGGTTATATTTGACTAATGTGGTTGACTACAATAATTATGTATAAAGTAATATATATTATGTATTAAGAATGCAATTAAAATGTCAAATATAATAATGTTAATAAATTAATATTATTACTAGTTAATATTAATATATTATTTCACCCATTTTTAAATTGATGTTTAATGTTATTAAATTGTTTTATATAAATGTTTTAATTAATAATGTTTCAGCAGAATTGGTTGTGGTTTTGTAAGGTTAACCAAGGTTGACTATGGCTAACTATGTTTGTGTATTGTTGAGCATGAGTGGTTAATGACATTAATGAGTGTTTGATCATCTATATTCATGGTTGAGTTTGTCTTACTATATTTAATTAGAATGTAAATATTAATAATTGAATTTATTAATATCAATATTGATAATATTTATATTAATAATGTAATGTCATTAATACTCTCACTAATACAATTATATATATATATATATATATATATTCCTGAATGAGACTAGAGTCTATTATATAATACAAAAAAGTACATAGGTATAGTTCAGGTTCCCGACTTCTGGATTACTAAGTTATCCAATCCCAGTGGGAAAGAGATAATTCAAAAAGAAAAATGGGGCTATTCCTTGTGGGGAAACCAGCCCATAAAGCAGTCCACAGAGCATCGAAAGAGCTGCCCCCTATGGGGAAACCAACCTTAAACAGAAAAAACTAGTAGGTAAGTTTGTTGTGCAAAATGTAAATAGACATAGAGACTGAAGTAAAGCTAGAAAAAATTGGAGAAAAAGGAACCATGGTGCTAGACGTTTTGATCCTTTACATCCTAAATCTACTGAGGAGGCTACTCCTCCACTATGTAGCATCCATATTTTGAAGGGTCATCCTCTTGCTTGGAGAGCTGAGGGTCCAGCTCTAGAGTGGAGGTGGAATGAGCACCCATATCTTCTGCCTTGTCCGAATGCCTAGCACCTTCGGTGGAGTTGCTGCTACCTCCACTGTCATATGATTCCTCCATGCATTTGACGGACAGAGCTACCATTTTCCTAGGCTGTGGGGTGGAAGAATGAGATAGAGTTCATTTATGCAACCTTTTCCTGGACCCCAAGGAAAAATGTCATGGCTAAGCTTCCAGAATTTGAAGTGAGAAATGGGCTGAGAGGATCTGAGGGTCATGAACCTCCAGTGCTTCCATGGCCAATGAGAAAACCATAGAGCTCTTTGCCATGGTGGAGATGGCAGGGCGAGAGGGAAAACCTCGTCCTTCGCCTCTGTGACAACACATTTGATGGCGACGAGGCATGGAGTCGACATAATTTTGAGAATGTAGGTGAGGTAGATGAACAAAGGGATATGGGTGTGTAGAGAGGCAATATGCGGTGTGGAGCGAATGAGTGGAGGACGTAGGAATAGTTAAGTGACGGGTGGAGGCACACCAAGGATCCACAGAGCCGAGATCAGGAGTTTGTAGAGAAAACTTGACATAGAGATGGAGGGAAAATTTCTCAAAGGAGATGTCGCCATTTCTCATCAATGGCCAGGGCGCTGTGTAAGACAGACGCACAAGAGTGAATTCACGTTAGGTGAAATTGAATTCCAAGTAGAGCACTAGGCTGTGCACCAACAAGGTATATTTAAGGCTCCCACGCCTAGGCCATGTGCTGCCTCGTGGCGAGGACAACTGCTTGGCGTTGGAGAGCCCATGTGGCAAGGCAACTGAACACTACGGGGCACCCGCATCCGGGGACCATTAATTATATTGTTAAAGTAAATAACACTTTTAAATTTTATTTTTGATTAATAATTATATTGTTGATTATAAAAACTAACTGTTGTTAAATATTATTTATGAATATTAATGTTAATACTATTTATCATAATAATCTTAACTTCATTAATAATATTAATATTATTAATTAAATTTTATTAATATTAGTATGATTATTTTAATATTATTAATATTATTATATTAATAATTTAAAAAATGTATTATAATTAATAATATTACCAACTTTATTTTTTTAAACATAATTAATATTTTATTAATAATGTTATTACTATTTATATTAAATTATTATTATATTACAATTAAACTATTATAATAAAGTATAGGTTGATAATTTTTAAATTTACCATGATTAATAATATTAGTAACATCATTTCTTTAAATATAATTAACCTGACATAAATAATGTTATTAACACTATTATTTTTAATATAAATTTGAAAATTATTGCCAATATTATTAATATTATATAATAATTAATATTGATGTTAATATTAATAATATGTAAAATATTACTAATAATAATGTTATAATGTTAATAATTATTTTAATACACACATTTAATATTTAAATACATTAATATTATATAATTATTTAATACATACATTATTATTATATATTAATATTACTTACATACATTAGTATTATATAATATTTTAATATATATATTATTAATATTATATAATAAATAATATTATATTAATATTAAAATATTAATAATAATAATTCTACTAATAATTATTTTAATAGATACATTTAATAAGCATAAAATTTATATAAATTTTAATATTATTTTCAAAATTAACACAAATTTTAATATAAATGTAATAATATTAAATTTTAAATATAATACTTAAAACTTAATATAACAAGTACTCTCCAAAATGTTTATTTTTATTAAGAGGGTGAGAATTAATATTGCGTGTGTTTCAATTTTCAGCAATAAAATCTGAGTATAGGAATGGGATAGGCAGCAGAAGTGACATGAAACACGAATGAAAAATTCACTAAAACAAATGATAAATGAGTGCACGAAAATTGGCACTAATCTCTAGTATTCATATATTTCAACAAAAATATTCAAGAATTACCCGAAATGTTACATATATTTTAACACGAATATTCGAGAATAAAATACTCTTTCATTAGATACTATATATGTTTAAAGTAAAGGATTTTGTTTCATGTAAATTTACCTGTCCTTAATAGTTTTTTCCAAACTGCAAAGCAATAAAACCATTGCTTTTGTATTTATTTTTTTTAGATTGTAGTTTATGGATATTTATGTTCATTGCAAAATCGACCCATCCAAAGGTAAGAAATAGATTATACATTTTGACATTCATAAGCCTAGAGTAACTCGTCTTTGCTATGGTTGAATAACATGAATATGCAAACTCCAGCACCAACAAGTTTATATATAAACATTAAACCTAATAAAATTGTAATCATTACCAGCAAGTTATATATAAATAGAAAGGCAATCTCATCACTCATAATTTTAATATAAACATAAAAACTAATATTAACTTAACCATAAAAAATAACTCAAAACATTCATCAAAGTAACAAGGTCCAACTAAAATTGCAAGATACATTTGTGCCAAATGAATATGTAAATGAAGAGGAATACCTTTGTAAACGGTTATTGCGCTTTTTGTAAATATTTTTATTATTTGAAGATTTACAGCTACCAACCAAGGTAGGTCCTAAAGTTTATATATGTGCGGGGAAGAATGATAAAATCATATTTATAGAATAGAAGTATGAAGAAGATTCAAACCATTTTATATCAATGAAAAGCTAATTACAATTAAACAATAATACACTTCAATATACACAACCACTCTAAGTGTAATAAATCCTAAGTGTATATCTCCATTGAAGGAAATGATTCTTGATAGTTCAAACATAAGTTATTGTCTATATATTTTAGTGCATGACCATATGAACACATTGGAATTATTGAACATTTTAGCTTCAGATGCCCATCTTTCTTATCCACCTACATAATATATTGGCATTCTAGCATCTTGTAATTTATTTTAGATATATTTAACTTGATACAATTGAATTGTTTATTCTTGTTAAAATAGTTAATTAACTCCTGCATGAAGATTTAGACAATCAGTTAAGTAAGCATTGAGTTGTGTGATAGATTAATTTGGTGAGTGAGTTAGAGAGTCAGTAAAGTGAGCATTGAGAAAGTTGAGTTATGTGATAGATGAGTTTGGTAAGTGTGTACATGCCAAGCGATATAGGATAAATACCCTTCGTCGAGTTCAATGTGATTGAAGTTCGTGTGATTAATAGAGAGGCATAGCTCGTTTGTGTTATTATGTGAAATATTTCTGTAATTTATGCCTTTACTGTTATGCCATTCCAACAAATTGATATCAGAGCAAGATTACAAAAAATCAGAGAAAGACAGATAAACAATGAGTAATATTTTTTTTTTTTTTTTTTTCTAGTTTATTTCAAGCTATAACACATATGTTACATCATAACCATAACGTTATAACAGAGTGGGAAATGTGTTAGCACGCAGCCCTAATGCAGCAAGAGGCTCGTAAGTAAAGACAAAGTAATACGAGTGCATATGGTTTAAAACCATATTCGCAAACGTTGATTTTTTTTGGTTAAAAGCATTTTTAAAAGGGTTTGAGTTATTTAAAAGCTTTTTCATAAAGCACGTGAGGAAAGTTTAAAAAGGAGTATTAAAAGCTCATGTTCAAAAGGGCTTTCGAATTTTTTTTAAAAAGGATATATTTTTTTAAGTTTTGAAAAGTGATTTATATAAAAGATTTTTGTTATAAAAAAAAAGGGGGTTTTATTACAAGGTTGTTTATTGGAGTTTAGCAAAGCATACAATTTTTTTTTAGGATTTTAGAAGTGAGTTTTTGTTTAAAGAAATATGGCCGCAAATAGTTTACAGTCGCAACTTCTTTCTTTCACATGGAAAGATTATGATGTGCGGGCCATTAAGATAGATACATTGTTAAAAGCGCATGATGTTTGGGATCATGTCATGTTTGAGTTTGCAGAACCTTAGGATGATGCAGAAGAATGAGCTCTCAGTAATGCAGAGAGAGAACAATAGAAGAAAGACAAAATGAATAATGTATAAGATTTGCTTCTTATCCACCAGGGAGTGGACTGAGTAGTGTTCTAGAAGATAATGATAACGTCTTCAGAAAAGGAAGCATGGGAAACTTTGGTGACAAGCTATCAAGGTATGGAAAAAGTCAATATTGTTAAATTACAGAATACTAGGAGAGATTTGAAAATCTACAGATGAAGGAGATAGAGGACATTGATTCCTTCATGAATAGGATCATGTCTTTCGTAAATTAGTTAAAAAATTAAGGTGAAGAAATTAAAAATCGAGCAGTGATTGAGAGGGTCCTTAGATCTTTGTCTAGCGAGTTTTTTGTTGTGGTAACAGTCATGGAAGAAGCAAAATATTTAGAAAAACTGACACTTGATGAGTTTATGGGATCACTTCCATCGCATGAGGCAAGGATAGAGAGAAATACGTATTCCACTTTAGAAACTTCTTTCAAAAGTCACGTTTCTATTTCAAGACGTTGAGGCAGAGATCGATCAAGAGGTAGAGGACGAGGGGGAAGATACGGTGGTCAGAGAGATGGCCGAGAAGAGAATGAACCTAAAAGTGGAAACAACAACAGTGTAATCTTCAACAATAATTATAGATCTAACAAATCAAAGGGGAGATGTTATTATTGCAATAAATTTGGTCACTATGGTTGTAATTGCAGGAAGAAGATATTTGATCAAGGAAATCAGAGAACTAATTTTAGTATAGAGAATACTAAATCCATGTTCCTAGCAGGCAACCACATGCATGCACCTTCTAATAAGGGGCTCCTATTAGACAGTGGTTTTAGTAACCACATGAGAGGAAACAAGAATTTGGTTGCAAATTTGGATCAATTTGTGAAGACAGAGGTAAATTTGGGGGCCCGCAAGACTGTGGATGTAGATGGCAAAGGAGTGGTCAAAATTCTGACGAAGCCGGGGGAGCCAAAGACAATCTCATAGGTATATTATGTTCCTAGTCTCAAACACAATTTAACAAGTGTTGGTCAATTGACACATAAAGGATACCTAGTTATATTTCAGGGGAAAGTGTGTGTTATTTATGACAAACCCCCAAGCAAGCAGTTGATAGAAAAGGTGCAGTGAGGAACAAACTCTTTCCTCTAATTATGAACTTGCATGTTCTAAAGATTACTGGTTATGACACTTTTGATTTGGACACTTGCATTTTTTTGGTTTAAGATTGTTGCAGCAGAAACAAATATTCAAAGAATTACCTCCCATCAAAGAACCTACTAGTACTTGTGAGTGTTGCATCTTGGGAAAGAAACACCGTGAAAGCTTTCCGAAGGGATTTTCATACAGAAAAAAGAAACCACTTGATTTGGTGCATACATACTTGTGTGGACCTATGAGGACATAGTCGATTGGTGGAAGTTATTACTTCCTCACTTTTATTGATGACTATAGCATAAAAACTTGGGATTACCTTTTGAAGCAGAAGTCTAAAACTTTTGCAAAGTTTAAAGAGTTGAAAGCCTTAGCAAAGAACCAAAGTGATCGATAGATCAAGGTATTGAGATCAGATCCTGGTGGAGAATATGATTCGAAATCATTCCATGAGTACTGCAAACAACATGGAATCATAATACACTTTACAACGAGACACAAACCACAGTAGAATGGTGTAGCAGAGAGAAAGAACTGAACAATTTTGAACATGAAAGGGAGCATGTTGAAAGCAAGAATCTTTTCTAATGATTATTAGGCAGAAGTAGTTACATGTGATGTTTATGTGATAAACAAATCACCTAAAAAGAGTGTGATGAACAGAGTTCTAGAAGAAGCATGGTCAGGTATGTCATGTAGCATATCTAATCTCAGATTTTTTATATGTGTTGCCTATGCACATGTGCCTAAGAAGATAAGAGGAACATTGGATGATCAAAGTCAAAAATGCATATTTGTTGGTTATACTGAGCAGTCAAAAGCTTACAAATTGTATAACCATGTCACCAAGAAGAAAATACTTACCAGAGATGTTCTGTTCAAAGAACAAGAGTCATGGAATGGGACTATAGACGAAAAAAATAATGAACAAGTACCATTGATGGAAGCAGATGATGCAGCAGAAAAGAAGCAGCAAGAATCAAGAGCGCAGACATCAAACAGAGGCACACCAGCAAGGACTCAAAGATTTTCAGAGCAACATGAATCTTCAAGCATATCAACATACCAGAATTCTCCAAGCAGTCAATCAGGTAATGAATCAAGAAATGGTAAGAGAAATATGATAATTCTGAAAGATATTTACGATGATTTGGATGTTACTTCAAATTTTGCATTGTTTTCATTCCAAGCTTCTTTGTTTGAAGAAGCAGTTAGAGATGAAAATTGGGTGCAAGCCATGGATGAAGATATTGATTATATTGAAAATAATGATACATGGGATTCGGTTAATTTACCAAATGATAAAAACCTCATTTGTGTGAAGTGGGTGTACAAGACTAAATTGAATGAGAAAGGTGAAATTGACAGATTTAAAGCAAGACTTGTAGGAAAAGGATTCTCATAGCAACTGAGAATAGAATTTGGGGAAACATTTTCTCTAGTAGCCAGATCGAATACTGTAAGAGCAGTTCTAGCCACAACAACTCAGAACAAGTGGAAAGTATATCAGATGGATGTAAAATCAACCTTCTTGAATGGAATTCTATAAGAAGAAATTTATGTGCAACAACCTCCATGTTATGAAGTTGAAGGTAAAGAGAATAAAGTTTACAGGTTGAAGAAAGCGCTCTATCGTCTCAAGAAAGCACCTAAAGCATGGTATAACATAATCGATATTTACATGATTAAGAATGGATTTTCCAGACACAACATTGAGCCTACCTTGTACACAAAGGTAAATGAGCATGGACAAATTTTGATTGTTTTCTTATATGTTGATGTTATGATTTTTACAAGTGATCTTGAGTTAGATGAATTTAAAATAGCTATGATGAAATAATTTTAAATGACATACCTTGGTCTCATGAAATATTTTCTTGGCATAGAAGTTGAACAATCTAAAAAATGAATTTTTATTTTCCAAAAAAAATATGCCAGAGATTTTCTAAAATGATTTAGGATGGATAATTGCAAACATGTACCTACACCAGTTGCAACACATACAAAGTTAAGTAATGATGATGAAGGATCAGATCTCAATCCAATTCTATTCAAAATATTTGTTGGAATCCTCATGTATATCACAGATACAAGACCAGATATTATGCAAGGAGTAAGTTTGATTTCCAAATTTATGGAGACTCCAAAAGACACACATTGGAGTGTAGGAAAAAGATTTTTGAGATACATAGTAGGAACTAGAGATTGTGGCATAATGTATGCAAGTACAGAAAAGAAAGATTTGATTGGATACATAGATAGTGATTTTGTAGGAAGTTTGGATGATAGGAAGAGCACTTCCAGTTATGTTTTTCATCTTGGTTTAGGTGTGATATCATGGACATCTAAGAAGGAGCCCATTGTGACATTGTCATCAGCAGAAGCAGAATATGTAGCAGCAACTTCACCAGTATATCAAGCAATATGGTTAAAAAGAGTATTGGATGGACTCAAGCAGAAACAACAAGGATTAACATCAATATATTGTGACGACACCTTAGTGATTGCACTATCCAAAAATAATGTGTTTCATCAAAAGAGCAAGCATATTGAGACTCGATATCACTTTATTGGAGAACTTGTGAAAAAAGGAGAAGTTCACTTGAAGCCTTGTAAATCTAGTCATCAATTGGCTAATATATTTACAAAGCCATTAGAAATGGATGTGTTTGAGTTTCGCAAAAGAAACTTGGGTGTTGTAAGCCTAGCTGAAACAAAGACCAACAGGCATGTTTGAGCTGTCATGAGTTATGTTTTAGTTTAGCGATCGTAATTAAGGGGGAGTGTTAAAATAGTTAATTAACTTCCACATGAAGAGTTAGACAATCAGTTAAGTAAGCGTTGAGTTGTGTGATAGATGAATTTGGTGAGTGAGTTAGGGATTCAGTGAAGTGAGCGTTGAGAAAGTTGAGTTATGTGATAGATGATTTTGGTAAGTGTTTTCATGTCAAGCGATTTATGATAAATACCCTTTGTTGGGTTCATTTTGATTGAATTTCGTGTGATTAATAAAGAGCCACAACTCATTTGTGTTATGGTGTGAAATCTTTGTGTATTTTATGCCTTTACTCTTTTGCCATTCCAACAATTCTGTTAAAGGAAATGTGATTGTAACATTGATCTATAAATTATAAAAAGGTAATGAAATTGTAACATTGATTTGTAATATTTGTAATTTATAACAAAAAATATGTGAGATTTCTTGATTCATAATATTTTTTTCAAAATAAGTTCATGTTTAAATTATTTTTAGTAAAAGTAGTTAATGCAAAATAAGGAAAATATTCATGGAAATTAGTAACAACCTTTGAGTATATAAAAACTATTTCTCCTTGTCCAGATATGAGTATCCATTGCTTCTCGTCCATAGGTTCTCAACGATTGCTAGAAAAATCTGAGGAAGAAGAAAAAGGTGTGCAGCTATTGCTGGAGAAATCCCATGTAATATGAGACCAAGTGATTCAATTTCAATTTTCAAATTAAATGGAGAAGAAATGCACGGGAGTTATTTTAAGTGAAGACCAGTGGTCCCCACATTCCTTTTAATCGCAATCGCAAAAATATTTGCGCGATGAAGTCTCTTTTTGATGTTGGAGGTTGTGATGCGATCGCAATCACAATCTCAATTTTTATGTTACCATAGCATTATATTTGCACCATTGATTTGATGCGATGCGATTGGTGTAATCACAATCGCAACTATTTTGATCGCCCTCCGCTTTAAGTCAAGGTCCGCGGGAGCTGTGGTCCCATAGACCACACGACATTATTATGTTGGATCGCAAGTTCTTTTAACATGGGCCGATTGTAATGCAGTTCTGGACCCAATCGTTATTATATGGCGGATTTGATATGGTTTTATCGTAACAGTTTGGGCCCATACCCAAAACACTTTGGTGGACCCGATGAGGTTCTATAGGGCTGATTTAATATTTCATCGCACGCACAAATGGGTTTGTGACATTAGCCCATTTGTGATGTGAAAATCCCCAGTTCAATTTTGCTCATATTTTTTGAAGTCTGGTGGGCGGAGGTTTATTGAATGGTTTGTGTTAATGATTTTATCGTGCGATGAAATTTTTATGTTTTATATATGTTTTAACATATATTAAAATGAATGCGTGTTTTTGCAAAGAAAGCTCGGTGGGCCCGAAAGGGCAATATAAAGTCATAGGCTCTTAATATAGTTTTTTAATGTTTTTGATATATGGTGCGGCATATATATAATGTAAAAGCCCATGAGGCTATTTTGTAATGTAGCTTTTGTATTACACAGCAGTGTAAACAAAAGGTAAGTGTATTTTATTGTATGCATAGCAGTGCGAAAATAAATTACACACAATAGTGTTATTTTGAAACAGTGTGAGACAGAGTGAAGTTTTGGAACTGCGTTTTGAAGTAGTTTTGTTTTTCAATCCCTCTGTTAGAGGAAGAATTTTGTAACAGTTTGTTTTGTTAATGAATAGAAGTTTTTCAAAGTGTGAATCTCTGTCCTGTGAAGAAAAAATTTATTTTCTCCGTGTTAAAGAGGAGAGTATTATTCTCTCTAGTTTGTTCAGGAATTCTCAGAAATTCCAACATGGTATCAGAGCTAGTCCAGGCTCTTTGAAGGTGTCAAAGAAGCTGAAGGAAGGATTTCTTATTGCAGCATCTTCTCCAACAGAGTGAAGACTTAGTCAAAAGAATCCAAGGTATTTCTCAAAGACAATTTTATTTGTGTTACTATTTGCATAGCAATTAGTTTATTTTAAATACACAGTCAAGTGATTTGAGGCATAGTTAGAGTGCAAGAATGGCTGGAGCCAGCACTAGCATGGATATTGGTAATACTCAACTCCCACAATTTAATGGGAAAAACTACTGGGCAATAACTATGAGAGCCTTGTTTGCTTCCCAAGACTTATGGGAACTTGTTGAGAATGGTTTTGAAGAGCCAACAGATGAAAATGAGTCTGATGATTTAACTTAAGAAGCGAAGGAACTGTTGAAGAGCAATAAGAAGAAGGATTCTAGAGCCCTCTACTTTTTGTATCAAACAGTGCATGAGAGTAGGTTTCCAAGGATAGAAGCAGCTAGTAGGTTTCCAAGGATAGAAGCAGCTAAGAGATCCAAAGAAGCATGGAAAACTCTCAAGACAACCTATCAAGGCATGGAGAAAGTGAAGACAACAAAACTACAATTGCCGAGGAGAGAATTTGAGACTCTCTGCATGAAGGAGTCAGATATTATTGACTCATTCTTCACACATGTGATTGGAATGGTCACATAGATAAGGTCTCATGGAGATACTCTTGAAGAAAGGAGGATTGTGTAGAAACTATTGAGGAGCCTACCGTCAAGGTTTGATGTGATTGTCACCACCATAGAGGAGACAAAGGATCTCACAAAATTTTCAGTTGATGAGCTACATGCATCACTAATGACACATGAGAAGAGATTGGGTATAAATGAAAACTCATCTCTAGAGCATGCCTTTAAGACCCAAATTTCCTTTGGAAGAGGAAGAGGTCAAGGCAGAGGAAACAAGAGAGGAAGAGGAAGAAGCCAAAACAGAGGTGGAAGAAACAGTCCAGCAAATGCTCAAGGAAGGGGCAAAAATCCAAATTAGCACCAAGGCCAAAGCAATAGCCAGCAAAGTGGACAACATCATGCTCAAGGACAAAGGTATGATAAATCCAATGTACAATTTCATTATTGTAAAAAATATGGGCATTATGCAAATGAATGTAGGAAGAAGCAGCATAATATGAGTAATAGAACTAGTGCAAATTTCACTAGAGAAAATATCAGCCAAGATAAAAAATTTTTAGCTTGTAATATGGCTGAGGAAAAGAGTGAAGATTTATGGTTTTTAGAATTCGGTTGAAGTAACCATATGACAAGAAACATAGTCATGTTTTCTATGTTAGATGAGAGTGTGAAGTCACAAGTCATAGTAGGGACTAATAGTAATGCTTCTGTTATGGGAAAAGGAGAAGTAAATGTTTTAACAAGGAAAGGAGAAAAGAAATCCATAACATATGTTTATTATGTTCTAGGAATGAAATGTAACCTCTTAAGTATTGGACAGCTTGTTCAAAAGGGGTACAATGTTTTCTTTGAGGATGATGTATGCACCATCATGGAAAAACCACCCAGAAAACAATGTATTGCTGAAGTGAAGATGACAAGGAACAGGATGTTCCCTCTCAGAATGAGAGTAGATTTGAAGAATGGAGAATAAATGGAAGCAGTGACACAAGAGGCTTTCTAAAGTGAACCAAAAGATGAGAATTGGTTGTGACACTTGAGATTTGGACATCTCAACTTTGGAAGTCTTAACTTGTTGAATAGTAAAAGAATGGTAAGAGTATTACCATTGATTGAGAAACCAGACAGCCTTTGTGAAGGTTGTATCTTGGGGAAACAACACAAAGAAATTTTTCCATCCAGGAAAAGCATAAGGGAAAAAGCACCCTTAGAGATTGTCTACTCAGATTTATGTGGACCGATGCAAACTCCATCACTTGCTAGCAGCCACTATATGCTAACATTTATTGATGATTTTACTAGAAAAACTTGGGTTTACTTTTTGAAAAACAAAATTGAAGTGTTTGAAATATTCTGCAATTGCAAAGAACTTGTTGAGAACCAAAGTGGGTTTCATATCAAAGTCCTAAGGACTGATAGAGGAGGTGAGTATATCTCCAAAGAATTTCTATGTTTTTGTAGAGAAAATGGAATTCATAAGCAGTTTACAACTAGGTACACTCTGCAGCAAAATGGAGTTGTCAAAAGAAAGAATAGAAAAATCATGGATATGGTAAGGAGTATGTTAAAGACAAAGCATTTGCCTAATGATTATTGGGCTGAAGCTATACAATGTGAAGCATACATTTTGAATAGGTGCCTAACAAAAGCAGTCATGAACAAAGTTCTTGAAGAAGCATGGAGTGGGACAAAGCAAGGAGTCACCCACATGAAATTTTTTGGATGTGTGGCTTATGCACACATTCCAGGTCAGCTAAGGAAGAAGTTGGACAACAAGGGGGAGAAATGTATTTTCATTGGATACAGTGAGGAATCCAAAACTTATAGGTTGTACAACCCATATACCAAGAATTTTATTGTGAGCAGAGATGTTTAGTTCATTGAGGAGGAAGCTTGGGATGGAAGCATAGAGAAAACAGTAAATGTTAAAAATTGTTTGTCTCATGAAGAAGATGATGAAGAGATGGCTGAAATACATCCCTAAAATGCAGCACCAACACAAGGGCAACAGAGCACACCCTTGAGGAGAAATGAAAGTGCTTCTCCAAGCACAAGACAAGGAGGAGATTTGAGTGCCACTTCAAGCACTCTTACACCAAATGAAAGAGGAAAGAAGTTCAGAAATTTAAATGGCATTTATGAGAAAGAGGCAGTAAATGAAGGTATGAACTCTTTGTTTGCTTTATATTGTCATGTTGATGACCCTATTCATTTTGAGGAGGCTAATAAAGATAGGAAATGGATAGAAGTTATGGATGAGGAGATTAATGTCATAGAAAGAAACAAGACATGGGATTTGGTTGAATTCCCAAAAGGTAAAGAAGTTATTGGAGTTAAATGGGTCTACAAGACCAAGAGTAATGTTGAAGGAAAAATAGAGAGACACAAGGCCAGACTTGTTGTCAAAAGTTATAAGCAGCAGCATGGGAGAGACTATGAGGAAAATTTCGCACCAGTTGCTAGAATGGAAACCGTGAGATTAGTGTTGTCGAGAGCAGCACAAAACAAGTGGAAAGTTTACCAAATGGACGTGAAGTCAGCATTCCTAAATGGAGTGTTAATGGAAGAGATTTACATTGAACAACCTCTAGGCTATGAAAAGAAAGGCCAAGAGCACAAAGTGTGCAGATTGAAGAAAGATCTTTATGGGTTAAAGAAAGCACCAAGAGCGTGGTACAGTAGGATAGATTCCTATCTACTGGAAAATGGATTTGAAAAGTGTGAGGGAGAACCCACCCTCTACATCAAAGAAAAAGATGGTAAAATGCTAATTGTTGTGTTATATGTTCATGATGTTATTTTCACAGGTAATGATGATTACCTTATTGAAAATTTTAAAACAGACATGAAAGAAGAATTTGAAATGACTGACATGGGTTTGTTGAGATACTTCTTAGGAATAGAAGTAGAGAAAAATGAAAATGGGATTTTTATCTCATAAGCAAAATATGTTAATGAAGTTTTGGAAAGATTTAATATGCAGGAGAGCAAAGCAGCAATCACTCCCACAGTGATGGGATTAAAACTCAACAGAGAGGACAGCAGCAAGGATTTTGATCCTAGTTTGTACAAGAGCATAGTTGGTAGCCTCATGTATTTGATTGCAACTAGGCCGGATATAATGCATGCTATTAGTTTGATTTCCAGATTCATGGAGAGGCCAAAGGAAGCACATTGGCAGGCAGCAAAGAGGATTCTGAGGTATGTTAAAGGTATTAAAAGGTTTGTTATTTTATATACTACTTTAGAATATTCAGATTTAATTGGATACACTGACAGTGATTTGGATGGAAGTGTAGATGATCGAAAAATCACTTCTGGTTATGTTTCTCACATGGGTTCAGGAGCCATCTCATGGGCTTCTAAGAAATAACCTATTGTAGCGTTGTCTATAGTAGAGGCAGAATATGTGGTAGCTACAGCAGCAGCATGTCAAGCAATTTGGATGAGGAGGATGTTGAGAAGTTTGTGCCAAGAGCAAGCAAAAGGAACTGTGAATTATTGTGACAATAGCTCAACTATTGCATTATCCAAGAATTTTGTGTTTCACAAGAGAACAAAACACATTGACACAAATTTTCATTACATCAGGGAATTGGTAAACAATGGTGAAATTGTTTTAGAACACTGCAGAACTCAGGAGTAGTTTGCAAACATTTTGACCAAGCCATTGGGACAGAAGAGTTTTGAGTTTTTGAGGAAATGTTTGGGTATGACTGATAACCCAACAGTTGAAATTAAGGGGGAGTGTTGAAATATTACTTTCAACTACCCTCTATACAGCAAGCCGCTTTCCATTTTATTTCTCTAGGTTTTTGTACTTAGAGCTGCTTGTTGTAATTGTTTGAAAAGCTCTGGCACAGAGCCGCCTTCTAATTTTTGTTTGAAGAGACCCTGTACTGAAGCCACTTTCCATTAGCATTGAAAAGTCGCTTTGAAATAGTCGCAGCCCCTGCAAAGTTTGAAAAACAGAGTTTTTTTTGTTATTCAAGGACAACCTCTGTATTTGGTAAAACACAGTACTTTTTATATAAAACAAACATATTTTGTTTGTTGAATGTGGGAGTTATTTTAAGTGAAGACTGGTGGTCCCCACATTCCTTTTAATCGCAATCGCAAAAATATTTTCACAATCAAGTGTCTTGTTGATGTTGAAGGTTGCGATGCGATCGCAATCACAATCACAAGTTTTATGTTGCCACCGCATTATATTTGCACCATTCATTTGATGCGATGCGATAGGCGTAATTGCAATCGCAACTATTTTGATCGCCCTCCGCTTTAAGCCAAGGTCCGCGGCAGCTGTGGTCCCACAGACCACGTGGCATTATTATGTTGGATCGCAAGTTCTTTTAACATGGGCCGATTGTAATGCAGTTCCTGGACCCGATCGTTATTATATGGCGGATTTGATATGGTTTTTGCGTAACAGTTTGGGCCCGTACCCAAAACACTTTGGTGGACCTGATGAGGTTCTATAGGGCTGATTTAATATTTCATCGCGCGCACAAATGGGTCTGTGACATCAGCCCATTTGTGACGCAAAAATCCCCAGTTCAATTTGGCTCATAGTTTTTGAAGTCCGACGAGTGGAGGTTTATTGAATGGTTTGTGTTAATGATTTTATCGTGCGACAGAAGTTTTATGTTTTATATATGTTTTAACATATATTAAAATGAATTCATGTTTTTGCAAAGAAAGCCCTGTGGGCCCGAAAGGGCAATATAAAGTCATAGGTTCTTAATATATTTGTTTAATGTTTTTGATATATGGTGCGGCATATATATAATGTAAAATCCCGTGAGGCTATTTTGTAATGTAGTTTTTGTATTATACAGCACTGTAAACAAAAAGTAAGTGTATTGTATTGTATGCACAGCAATGCGAAAAGAAATTACACACAGCAGTGTTATTTTGAAACAGTGTGAGACAGAGTGAAGTTTTGGAACTGCGTTTTGAAGCAGTCTTATTTTGTAATCCCTCTGCTAGAGGAAGACTTTTGTAACAGTTTGTTTTATTAATGAATAGAAGTTTTTCAAAGTGCGAGTCTCTGTCCTGTGAAGCAAAAATTTTGTTTTCTCTGTGTTAAAGAGGAGAGTATTATTCTCTCTAATTTGTTCAGTAATTCTCAGAAATTCCAACAAGATGGAGAATATTTCCAACACTAACGCGTTTAATAGCCACTTTTTCTAAATATTGAATGTGGTGATACCATAAGTTTGTATGCGCCACGTTTCACAACCTTCAAGAAAATGGTCCATCATTTGTTCCTCTTTTATCCACGTTTATTATATTAATAAATGAAATTTTTAATGCATTTTTCATAAATTTTTATCTGGAATTTTATTTTCGATAATCTTTATGTGGTAATAAGTGTGCGCCCCACGTTTCAGAACCATGAGGAAAATTTTTCATTGTTTATATTGAATGTCGACATAAGTTTGCACGCCACGTTTTGCAACCCTGAGCAAAATAGTTTTTTTGTTTGTTCCTCTTTGATCCACTTATCTTATATTAATGTAACAAAATGAAATGATCAATGCATGTTTAATAAAAAAAAATTATAATTTTTTTCTTTAATCTTTATACATGTTCATAAATAATAGGCACAACAAATTTTAAATAATGATTTGGTAAAAAATTATTTTAAACAGGGTTTAAACACTTGATTTAGATATGTAAGGAAGTTATCATTTTCAACTATGTTCATTGATAGAATGATGATGACAAGAATATATTGGGAATACCATCAGATCAAAAAAATTAATTAAGAAAATGATTAAAGTAGTCAATTCCAACAAAAAGATGCCTATCGACATAAATTTAAACGTGTCAAATATTTGAAAGTTATACATTAAATGCCTAAAAGCGACGAATATATAAAACTTTGTACCTTTGTTCCGGTATTTCTTCCGGTTATTTTCCGGTGGCTAAAGTTGGTAGTCCCTGCGACTATCACGGGGGTTTCATTGCGGGAGCAATACCATATCACGTGGGTTCATATTAGGGGATATATAATGAGGAAAAAATGACATAATATATTGGGGGATATATATGGGATAAATGATTTTTATATTGGCATGTATAAAAAATGGAGCTTAAAGTTAATAAAAAAATATAAAAAAGTATAAAAAAGTTTAATAAAAAAATGGATAACTACAATATATAGTGAAAGTAGGGGATTTTTAAATTGGGAAGGTCTGTTGGTTTTATATTGGAAGGGGCTAAAATAATTTGAATTTTATTGTTATTTTCCAATATGTACCCAAATTAAAGGTATTGTTTAATATGCTATGATCGCACGTGATATGTTATAGGTTTATTGAGTGAAGCCCCTGTGGTGACCATGTCCTCTTGCAAAGACTAATTTGCTAAAAATGCCACGATAATCGTCTTACTCTTGCCATCGCTCACTGAAATTCACTGCTTCATGTTGGGTCATTGAATAGGGGAATATAGAGAATTCATTGTGAGTGTTCCATTAACAATGTTGGCCACGGTTGAGGTTTCTTGAGACAACCTTATGGCGATTTATGGCATTGCCGTCATTAACCTCGAGCCTCTTGAAATAAACAGTTTGAGGGATATACAATGATTCTTTGCCCATAAGGATTGATAATTCTCTATCTTCAATATGTTCCTATGTGTTGATTCTTTTCTTATAAGGACTGATAATTCTCCATTTTCAATATCATCCCGTGAGGTTGGAAAATTCGTATTGGTCAATACAAAAAATATGGTAAGTGTAATGAATGTTGTGAGAAGCTACGAGTGACACAGTTACATCTATATCAACCTAGGAAAGTGGAGTTTGGCTTGACTCCTCAGCCATACTCGAGCTCTCTCAGTCTAGGAAATCTCAGACACGTTAAAAACCCTCATAACTTGTTTTAAAAAAATGGCTGAGCATCGACAACGCGCAGCTCGAACCAACGACGAAAAAAAAATAATGACATTTGCTTCCTATGAGCCATGATATTCAAGAAGTTGTGCAAGCCCTATTGGAACAAGGATTCCAGCAACTATCGGATAAAGAGATGTTATCGGTGTACGTTGGGACATATGTCACCCAATAGATAAAAGTAGATGATATTCAACAACTAAAATGTTCCAAAAAGGACACTTTTGGTAGGGTTATTAATATTTTTATAATTAATAATATTACGGTAATTTAAAATAAAATTATTATTCAGTTAGTGTTATGATTTTTTTTAATAACAACATTTGTATTATGAAGTAAGTGTTTTGATGTTTAGAATGAATTGATGCTTATTGACATTTATGAGCCAATTAGATTGTATTAGTTAAATTAAAATTGTGAAATCCCTATTACAAAATAGCCATAACCATCTACCAAAAAATATTACTTCCATTTTTTTGAAACATTGCAGTATTTTATATCCTTGAGTGTGGTATCATAATTTGATATATTCATTCTATAAATGTAGTAAAACTTTAACTATAAAATGTATATTATTTAGTTTTAATTTGTATATCTTATTAGTTGTGTGTAATTTTAATTTATACTATAAATGGTAATGATGATGATACATTTTTACTAAAACTAAAATTGGTATATTGAACTTTAAGAAATGTAACTAATTACATGGTTTGCTTAAATTTTCATTTATATGCTCAATTTTTTAAGAAAAACATTCATAAATCATTATAATTTAGATGATTTAAAATTTTAGGAATATTAGTAACAAATATTTTGAAATTATGATTTAATGTGTGTACAAAACATTGTAAGAGATATTGGTTTTTATCTTCAACCTTATTAGTGTAAAGTTGACAAATTCTTTCTACCTGCAATGTTTTAAGAATTGTCCAATACTTATTTTTCTATAAATCTTATGAGAGTTTATTGTTATTTTAATAATGTTGATTTTCTTCCTTACATTAATAAAAAAATAGAGGTATTTTGATTTTGTAAAATAAAACTAATTACCTCCTTATAATATCTTAATTTTCTAAATTTTATTTAATTCTTTATTTTATTACAATTTTTCCTAAATTTTAATATTATTATTTTGTAAAATAATAATTTAATCATGCCACTTAAACTTTAAAAGTACTTTTAAATGCCTCAAGTTGTTTTTATACATAAAATACTTTAATATCATTATATTCTCAATTAAAAATAACTCACTTTATTTAAAAACAATAATACTAAAAAATATTCTCTTTAATTTTAATAAAACTTTATTTATAACACAAGATGGTAGTTGGTTGAAAGTGATATTATTTGACATATTAAATAAAATAAAACAAAAAATTATAAAGGTATTTATTTAACTTTAGAACAAATAATTCAAGGATGGGAGAGAGAAAGTAACAGTAAAGAAGAAGACATAGAGGCTCATGAAGAAAACATGGATTTTGTTGTTGACTCCAGAAATACAAGAGTGCATCAATCTCTCTTTCATCAATCCATCCACACATATTGGACTCTGAAATGTGTGATGGCCAAAGCACTACAAAGCTTACACGCAAGTGAAGGCAGTCCTGAAGTGGTCTGAAGTAGTCTCAATACTATAGGAAATTAAAAAAAAAATTAGGATATAAAGGTGTCATAGTATCATGCCAAAGTTAGCATTGGCAAAATCCAAAGGAAGCTTCAAAAGATGCATTTCAACAGTAAAATGGACATAGCAGCTAGTAGACGAAAGAAACAATTTCAATTTTGGATGGCATTTAATGCTCTAAGGTGGCCAATAGACATGGTTTCATGTGGGCAGGATGAGGCCACCAAATGTGTATATGTTGCAACTTGTTCTCTCTTTTTGATAAATAGAAAATGGTAAGGAAATACTAAATTTACAAAAAAAAGAAAAGAAAAAAAAAATAGAACAAATAATTGAAATGAGATTTTTTGGAGTTTCTAGTGTTGGAAATCAGGGTGAAATTTTGAGGTGAAATCTTGATTTGAAACGCTAAAATTTTGAAGTGAAACCTTGATTTGAGTTATTTAAACAAGTTTTTATTTTTATTTTTTGAAGTGAAATCTTGATTTGAGTTATTTAAACTAGTTTTTCTTTTTACTTTATATATGGATTTAGCCTCCTTAAAAACTCCCAAGGTACTTAGATTGTGTAAGGCTTACCAATCAAGTTTATGATTTCAATGAATTCCTCTCTAATTTTAAAAAACTTAAATAAGAAAAAACAACTTAAAAATACTTCTAAAAATCTCAATAAAAACAACTAACTTTAAAATAAATTATAGATTCACAATAAAATTATGATGTAGTGGCTCTTTGGGGAAGACTTCTTAAGTCATCGAGCTCCTTCCTCCTCAAACTCCTAAAAATGGGCAAAGCTCCTCAACATTGAAAAAGCTCCTATCAAGGTATATCAACATATATAAGATCGATGTAAAGCCTCAAAGCACGGCATCCCCGAAGCGTCTAGCCCGTCCGTATGGGTTACCTCATTTTATTACACATCATTGAGAGATTTCCACTATATTTGTGCAAAGAACACAATTATTCTTATCCCAAAAGAAGTTTGTTGAGCTTGGTGGAGGGCCACACAATTAAGTTTTTGTCAAAAGAAATCTGTCACTCACAGCAAATTGACACACTCGGTTCAGTTTGGTGGATGGTCACACACACTTTGATTGATTTGCTCCGATCGTACTATCTGAAAATTGGATTGTCTCCAAAAGGAAAGAAAGTATCATATGATATGATACAAAGTTAGGGCGACGATTGGCTCATTTGTGCTTGGCATTAGAACGAGTAATTTAGGGTTAACGGACAGAGTAATTTAGGGTTAATGGACGTTCTCATATTAGTTTTTCTTTTTAGAAAAACTACATTTTAATAGTTTTTTTTCTTTTAGGAAAACTACATTTTAACGAGAAATTTAGGTTTCAACGGACGTTCTCATATTAAATTTTTTTGTAAAACTGATTTTCAAACAGAAATCCAATGTTGAGCAAACATGGTTACTGGAGTCGGCCATGAGTGAAGCACGGAAGGCTTCGCGCCACCATATTCCTGCACCGAAACGTAGATTCGTTTTGACATTTTCAATCTCTTATAACACAATTAACGCAAAATCGATTTTGACATTTCCAATCTCTTATAACACAATCAACGCAGAATCGATTTTGACATTTCCAATCTCTTGTAATACAATCAACGCAGAATCGATATTGACATTTCCAATCTCTTATAACACAATTAACGCAGAATCGATCAGGGTTCTTTATTGAACGTGTTCTTGATTGATAAGGTCCTCCTTTGGTTTAACGTGTTCTTGAAATAGATTGTTTGAGAGAGATTCTGGTTTCTACATATTTTCAATGTGTCCAGAAATGTGAATCTTGAACGTGTGAATTTTAAATTGACAAGATGGGAGATGGTATGTGACAACTATTTGTATTATTTAAAGGCATTTGAAATCATCAGAGTCCCTGAGCGTCACCCCAATCATCCCGTAGGAGATATTACAAGAAAATTACAACCTCTTTGAAAATTACAGGAGAATTTATTTACGCATTCATAAATACGTTTTGAATAATAAGAAGTCATATTTTCACCAACAATTCAAAGAGAACTTATTTACGCATTCATAAATACATTTCGAATAATGAAAATTCATATTTTCACTAACAACAATAATTAAGTTACAATAATAGTAAATTTTAAACACAAAAGATAAGTGTTCATATTGCATTTTGTGGAAGAAGAAAAACTCAAACCCTTATGAGAGTGTACAGAGCTTGTGACATTCTGCCAAGTAACTAGTGGCCTTTGGTTGAGAAAGAGACAAGACTTCTGATTGAGAAAGAGAGATGACTTATGATGGATGGGTTGATCTATACATTGGAAGTGATCCGTTTTGATAGTGACCATAACTTTAATGGTTTGCTTTTTGAATGTGCAAACTATTTACATGTCAAAAGATTCCCAAGATCGCCAACATCATAAAACTTTATCCTCTTTAAAAAGAATAACTCAATCATTTGAATTTATAAATATATTACTTGTAAAAATGAGCATGTAGTAAGAAAAATACACACTTTTGCTTGAGGAGTGAAATAGGTTGCCCGTTATTAGGATGGTTATCTGGATGGACATGCTGCTTTTATGGCTTAAATGCATATGGCGTGAAAGGGTTTGCTTTGCTAAACAAGTAATCAACTAAATTTGACATTGAAATCATAGAATTATTGAAATTTGCGAGTGGAGGAGGGAAGTTATTTCTCACATCCCTTTTACTTGGCAAGTGATCGTTGGTAGGTTTCAATGTGCATGATCGCAGCTTGAATAAATTAACGATTAAGATATTTATGATCAGCACCACATATGTACGTCCTCCGTCGTCACACTGAATAACATTCCATATTGGAGTGAGGCCACATCGAAATATTCTTTCACGACATCTGTGGGCTGTAACTTTCAGAGATTTATCACAAATGACCGGCCCTACTTTCTAACCATATTCAATTTAGTAAACCCAACAAATTAATGTCTGTGGGAGGAAACATCGCCCGGAGATGGAGATTAGACTAGCATCCGATAGTGTTTTGGGGTTTGAGGATTGTTGATGGGATAGTGTCCAAAAGGCACGCCTCGAACAAGATATCTTGGAAATGACACTCGAAGAATCGAATTATTTATTGGGTCGACAGGGAAGTCATATGACTTGTTTAGTTGGGTTGGAGATTGAAAAACATATCCACCCGGGAAAAACAGATCAAGGAAATGTGCCAAACTAAGGGGTTAGATAGTCCAGTTATTAAGAGACACGGGAAATGGGTCAAACTAAGGGCCACATAGTCGAGTTATTAAAAAAAAAATTCAATGGACTTTATCTAACAAATTTTTATTGTATGACCATGATCTTGTGACTACATATAAAGTTTTACAAATATTCATAAATTATTCATAAATTTGTAAAATATTCACGAGTCAAATAAAGCAAGTAGAATAAATAATTCAAACTAAGAATTCATAATAATTAAAGCTTTCAACTTGAAGTTCCCATCAATTTGGACTTACATAAAATGAAGTTCATAATCTCTTAACATTGGAAGTTTCTTTTAAATGCAATGCCAATTCTAGCAACCTTTCTTCTATGAAATGTTGATGTATCATTTCTCTCCACACAAGAGGATCCAAAGTTTCCTATGTTCATCCCTATTACACATAGTTCAACTTAAAGTGCATGTCCTTACTTGAAATTATGACACCAATTTTAGATCTACCCTTGCAAAATCTTTGACTGCTCTAAGCCATAATGTTTTGAAAATCATTTTATTTTCCTCATTACTACATTTTCCACCTTTATCTTCTCTAAATAGATGAATATAACCTCATCAAAGAATCTCCTACATCATAAAAGGCATTAGTCATTGATTTAAGTCTACGACGATGTCTCCCCTTTGGTTCCTTGATCCTTTTTTGTCTCCATTCACTAGAAACCATGTGGCGTATTTATACAACATGGATTGCAGATGGATATACTCTACTACTAAACTCCAATTCCTATGGCTATATGGAAGATTGTGATTTTAAAGTACTATATAACAATAGAAATATAGGATTCCTCATACGTGCAAGTCGAATTTCCACAAGAAAAATGCCAACACAAACACAACTTTCTCTCTTCTCGAATCATGAGCTCTAGATATCTTGCAAGCAGAGATAATCTTTGATCTAATTCCATCAATCATGAGCTCTAGATATCTTGCAAGCATATATAATCTTTGATCTGATCCATCAACTTCAGTAATCCATGATGCTTCTATAAATGGAAATTAGCAACGATTTGAAAGAAACATAAAGCACATAATAAATCAACAAACGACATGAGAATGCAGCTATGGATGCTTATTTACACATATAAATTTCAAACATAAATGGCGATGCCAGACTCTTGCTGAGCATCAGTATTTATGCAAAAATATGTGTCGGTTACAATAATTAAAATATTATTTTTCTCACGCATTTGTTTCCCTTTCACTTCTGCAGATGGTGGTGAATCTTCAACGTTTTGAAAATTCGTGGTGTTGAGGCGGTGCAGGCGGCACTGGCAATGAAATAATTATGCTGACATTTCCCCCCTTAATTATTTCATAAAAAGAAAAAGAACAAAACTTTTCTATTACATCAAAATGTCGTTACATCATACATACTCCTATGTTTTCCTTGTGAGTTTCAAACAATTATTTTCCCAAGGGTTTTGTAAATATGTCTACAAACTAGTCTTCTGATTTGCAGAACTCCATACATATTTCATGATTGCTTATTAATTCTCGAATGAAATGATACCTCGTATCAATATGTTTACTCTTCTTATGGAAAACACGATTTCTTGATAATGCAATAGTAGATTTGTTATCACAGAAAAAATGAGTTGGTTCTTTCTGTTCATGCAACAACTTAGTCAAAATTCTTCTCATCCACACAGTTTGACATGTTGTTGTCGTCGCTGCAACATACTTTGCTTCAACTGATGATAGAGTCACAATGGATTGCTTCACTGATGCCCATGAAACTGCACCTAAACCAATACTGAACACATATCCAGATGTGCTCTTCATGTCATCAATATTACTTGCAAAGTCACCATCTGTATATCTAGTTAGTTTAAAATTTGAATCAAATGTATACAAGATACCATAGTTTCTTTTTCCAACAACATATCTTAAAATCCTTTTTCCAACTAGCGAGTGGGTACTCTTCGAAGACTCCATGAATCTAGAAATGAAATTTACATCAAACATTACATCAGGCCTTGTTGCAGTCAAATACATAAGACTTCCAACCAATTTCTTATACAAGGTTGGATCAATATTTGAGCCTTGATCATACTTACTAAGTTTTGTACCAATTGCAATTGGGGTTAAAACTGGCTTACAATTTTCCATCCTGAACCTTTTCAATATATCCTTTGCATACTTAGATTGACAAATAAAAATACCATCTTCAGATTGAGTTACTTCAATACCAAGAAAATATTTCATTAGGCCTAAATTAGTCATATCAAATTATGTTTTCATGCTTTTCTTAAAATCATCTATTGTGAGATCTCTAATGAAAATCAAATCATCAACATACAGGCACAAAATCAAAATTTTACCTTCCTTGTTTAATTTTGTATACAAAGTTGGCTCACTTGGACTCCTTGTGAATTCATTATTATTCATATATTCTACTATACCACACTCGAGGTGCTTGTTTCAATCCATATAATTCTTTATCTTCTATAACATCAATTTCATATCCAGGAGGTTGTTTCACATAAACCTCTTCTTCCAAAATACCATTTAAAAATGCAGACTTAACATCCATTTGATGTATTTTTCATTTGTTTTGTACAGCAATAGCTAATACCATTCTTATTGTGTCAAGTATAGCTACAGGTGCAAAAGTTTCATTTTAATCAATACTAGGTTGTTCACTAAACCCATGAGCTACAAGTATTGCTTTATGCTTTTCAATTTCACCTTCAACATTCACTTTAGATTTGTAAACCCATTTAACACCTACAGTATTCTTACCTTTAGGAAAATCTACAAGTTCCCAAGTATTATTTCTTTCTATAGCACAAATTTCTTCATCCATAGCTTTTATCCAAACTTTTTGTTTCACGGCTTCATCAAAATTTACTGGATCATATGCAAGTAATGCAAAATTAGAAACTTGATCTATTTCATCATTCTACCCATACAATTATTTTAAACTTCTAGTTTCTGACCTTTAATTCTATCCTTTAATGTAGCCATTGTAGGATTAGATTCATTACTCATCTTCATTCCTATTATTTGTTGTCCACCATAACCTTATGGTTCACCATGTTCCTCATTTCTCGGTGTTCTGCATTGTAATGAGCTAAATCTTGGTGATTGGCTTGTTGAAGTGCTTGCAACAGGTGTATATGGAATCAACTATCCATGTTGTACCTCTTGCTCATCTTCATTATCGTCTCCATGAGATAATCCAACTCCTTCTAAAACAGATTTATCTATGCTTCCATCCCAAGCTTCTTCTTCCTTGAATTCAACATCGTTACTAATAATATATTTCCCGGTGATGGGATTATAGAGTTTATATGCTTTAGATCTTCACTATATCCAATAAAGATACATTTCTCACTTCTATCATCTAACTTCTTTCACAAATATTTAGGAACATGTGCATAAGAAACACAACCAAAAATTCTTAAATGAGATATATGACAACTCTTACCATTCCATGCTTCTTCGAGAAATCGTTCCTTCACACTCTTCATTATACTTTTGCTAAGGATATAAACATCACAAGATATTGCTTCTCCTGAGTATTCATTTGGTAGATGATTTTCCTTCAACATACTTTGAGCCATATCCATAATAGTTTGATTTTTCCTTTCAACTATTCCATTTTTTTTAGGAGTATAATGTGTAGGAAACTGCCTCTTAATTCCATGCGATTGACAAAACTTAATGAAATATGTTAGCCTATATTCACCACCTCTATTTGATCTCAAAATTTTAATATGTTTTCCACTTTCCTTCTCAACCATAGCTTAAAATATTTTACATACAGAAAATGCTTCATATTTCTATTTCAAAAGATAAACCCATGATTTTTTATTGTAGTCATCAATAAAAGTTAAAACATAAACATTACCAGATGAAGAAGGTGTTTGCATCGGTCCACACAAATATGTGTGAACAATCTCCAATGGACCTTTCTTCCTATATGAAACTCCAGAAACAAATTTATGTCTATGATGATTTGAAAGTATACAAATTTCACACGAGCTCATTAGATGTAGACCACCAAAATATAAATGACCATATCTTAAAAGCCATAACCATGATTCATCGAAATTCTTAGGTTTATAAGTATTCAAGGAAGGAGATAACTCATTTCTCATTATAAAAGGAAACATATTATTCTTTGTCATTTTTACTCTTACTATCAACTGATTGCTTGGATATTTTTCAGTGATAGTACACACATTATTCTTGAAGAACACTCTATATTTTTTCTCTATGAGTTGTCCAATGATCAACAAATTCCATTTTAAGATAGGTACAATATAATACACATCAGCAATTGTTCTTCTCTCACCATTTCTAGTATAAACAACAATTGCTCCTTTACCTTTAATGCATACCTTATTATCGTTACCCAGCTTGACTTGAGACTGAATACTAGTGTCTAGATTGGAAAAAAAATATTTGTTTCTCGTCATGTGATTGCTACAGCCACTATCTAAAAACCAAATATTATCTGAACAGTCTTGAGTTACATTAAAAGTAAAAAAAAACTGACTTATTATTATCTTCAAATTCTTCTGAGATGTGTGCATATTTCTTACCAACATCTGTCTGCCTCTTCAAACACTTAGTAGCAAAATGATCATATCTCTTTCAATAATAACATTGAACTTTAGACATATCATACCTTTGATTTCCTCGGTGCCACATTCTATTGTTACTCCCATTTAAATTAAGAGGACATTGATGATATCTCTCTTCATGCTCATAATAATCTCGTGGAAGTCTTTGATCAACTATTTTTCCGCCTCTTCCTCTATTGCTCGATCTTCCTCTACCTCTTCCTCTATTAAATTGCAGCTAAGTTTTTAAGGCATTCTCCAACGTGCTATCATCATATCTTGACATTCTCGATTCATGTGCAATCAAGGAACTAGTCAACTCTTCAATTTGAATTTTACTTGTGTCCTTGAACTCTTCTATGGATACAAAAACTACTTCAAAATTCTTTGGCAAAATTCAAAGAACTTTCTCGATCATATCTTGTTTGAGAGTTCTTCTCCATATTTCCTCAATTGATTAACAATACTCATGACTTGAGTCATAAAGGCATCCACAATTTCATTAACTTTCATTTTCAGATTCTCAAAGTCTCTCCTCAAATTCTGCAACTTGACATTCTTTACTTTTGCTACACCGTGATAATAGGATTCAAGGTTCTACCATGCCTTTTTCGAAGATTCTACATTTGACACTTTTGAAGGCATCACGTCATCTAGGCCGTGTTGAATAAGGCCAAGAGCTTTATTGTCTTTCTTTATGTTGTCTTTCAAAAACATTCGTTTAACATTTGTAAGAGCCATCTCTATTGCCTCATTAGTAGGCTCTAGATACCCATTAGTAGCAAATCCCCAAATATCATGAGAACAGAACAATGTTCTTATTCGAATAAACCACGAATCATAACTTCTTTCATTAAAATAGGAACTAATTGAGTATTGGTATTTGAAATCATTTTTCTCAAATAAATGAAATCTTCAAATGAAAATTAAAAGCAATTTTCCACCTTATTATTGTCTCTTTCTTCAAAATAAACTATATAAAATGATGAAGAAACAAATTTCCTTCAATACTAAGTTGAATACTTTTCAACATATCGTCGATTAAAACTTTAAAACTTTAAAACAATACCGAAATCAATACATAAATCTACATTATACTCCTATATTCCTCCTTTTCAATGGTATATAAACTCATAAACTATACCATTCATAAACTTTATTCGTAAAAAAAAAATTAACTCAGCCGTAAGAACCCACTTTACTCTTTATAAAAGAGATACTTCTTTAAATCACTTTATTCCTCCAAAAAGAACTTAGCCTTAAGAACCCACTTTACTTTTCATAAATGAGATTTTTCGACTTTAAATCAATTTTCAATTTATTACTTCACAAATAGATGATATCCCTTTCAAATACTTCAAGAATAAAAAAGCGTTTGTAAAACAATATATCAATCAATTAATATGTTATGGGATGGACAATATTACCCCTCTTCTCCTTCTATGTTGTGTACAGGGAAAAACAAATCCACACAAGGGAGATCTTCACCAATCTGATTGTGAAACTTTTCTCTACACTCCTCCATGCACAAGTTGTAACTCGCCACTGAGAGGATTGTTTCCGGTGGTAATCAGTTGGCAGACGAACATGGTGCTACTATAAGGGGCAGTGTAGCAACTCTGATACAACTCCTTCCTCACACAGTGCATAGGTTCCTATACCTCGGCTTTGATACCAGATGAAAGAAACAGAGAACAAAAAAAAATCAACAAATAACATGAGAATGCAACTATGACTGCTTATTCACACATAGAAATTTCAAATAGAAATGGTGATGCTGGACTCTTGTTGAGCATCGATATTTATAAAAAGAATTGTGTCGGTTACAATAATTAAAATATTATTTTTCAAGGAGTTATTTTCCCTTTCACTTCTGCAAACAATGGTGACTCTTCGACGTTTCAAAAAGTCATGGCAGTGAGGCAGTGCAGGTGGTGAGGTAGTGCAGGCTATGCATGCTGTGAAATAATTATGCTGACACAATTAACAATAGTAAAGTGTTTAAACTTTCACAAAAAAAGCAAGGTCTCCTCCTTGACAGTGCACTACAAGAAAAAATCACATTGGTGAGGGTCATGCTTGTGACGGACCTTTAAGGTCCGTCACCAATGTCACATAGGGTGACAGTCATTTAAAAACCATCACTTTAAGTGTATATAGTGATGGTCCTTTATGGTCCGTCACCAAAGAAATTTTCAATGACACTTTTGGTGAGGGTCATTAAAGGCCCATCACAAATTCTCTCTTTGGTGACACTTCTAGTGACGAAATTTTAATGACCCTCACCAATGCTCTTTTTGTTACTTTTGGTGACGGTCAAAAAATGTCCATCATCATTGATCAATAAAAGTCGTCACTGTAAGTGTATATAGTGATGGCTCTTTATGGTTCGTCACCAAAGACATTTCACTTTTGGTGAGGGTCGTTAAAGGCCCATCACTAATTCTCTCTTTGGTGACACTTCTAGTGACGAACTTTTAATGACCCTCACTAATGCTCTTTTTGTTACTTTTGGTGATGATCAAAAAATGTTCGTCATCATTGATCATTCCAATGAGTTTTTGATGACGCTATGTGCCTGTTAATATATTTTTTGTCAAAATATAGCGATTTAATACCATTATTGTGGAGCATTTTTTATAATATTTCCAAGGCCATAGTGGTTAGGGTCAGTCAATTTTTTAAGAAGTAATAAGCGTGTATCATTTCCCTCAAGTAATGACTAGTCAAATAGATATTTCCTATGAGTCAACACATGATTCATATCTATTATTTTTATTATCTAGAAAATTCCATTTAGATAAAGTTCCACTATTATGTGTAGGAAATATATTATTTAATACATAATCGAGCTCTGACAATTCTATTATTGAGAAAGACCTAACAATCAACAATCTGAGCACACCTTAAATTAATGCTTTGGCACACATTAACATTTCTTAGCACCCCACATGTCTTGGAACATCTTTGTACCTAGAACATCTTGTGATGACACTGACGCCCAAGGACATGGTGGCATGTGCTAGCACAACATGGAACTCTCCTATCATGTGTTGGCATGCTGCATATAGTCCCTAGCATGCCCTAGAACACCTTCATTGAATGCATTGACATACATTAGCACATGGCACACAATGCCACTTGGCATGTATTGGGACCTATTATTAGTGTGCCTAGCATGCCCCTTTTCAAAAAGATAAATTCCTGACTTATTAACCCTCTTATTGATTCTTACTTTTGTTGCCTTGACACATATTTATATACCCTGGCACCCTACGCCACATCCTTAGACCTAGCATGCATTGGCATATCTTGGCACTATTAATTGGCACATGATATAATTAGCACACCCTCGAACTCCCAAGCACACTTTGGGAATTCTTAACATGCCTTGATATTCCCTAGCATGCCTTACCAATGCTTAGCATACCTTGTCACTCCCTCCTTGGCATGACAACTAACACTGACCATTAACACTAGTCTCTGGCAGTATACGTTCCTCATATTCATTGAATTTTTACCTAGTGCTCCCTTAATGTTTTTTCCTAGTACTGCTTAACACTCATCAACATGCATTATCACTCTCTAGCACACCTTAGCACTCTTCAACATTCCCTTCCACTTCATAACATGCATAACACTAGTCCCTGACACATATTGGTGCTTGGCACGTGTTGGCGCTTGGAAAGTCTTAGCATGTATGGAATACGTTGAAATGCCTTGGTATGATTTAGCATGGTTTAATATTAAATTTATTTGTGATGATCAATTGTTGGAAAGTAGATGAGAAGCAACAAAGGAATACTTGGCACTTAGAATGCACTAAGACTTTGCACTTGGCACCTATTGCCGCCTAGTGTTAGTGCTAGCATGTCCCTCTTGGAAAAGGTAAATTGATGATTTATTAACCCTCTTATGTGTTCATTTCCTTGTAGTTTAACTTTTTTCTCCCTTTTGTTGTCTTGAAAGTCCCTGACACGCATTGACACACCCTTGCACATCTTGGCATGCCTTATCACTTGGCACATCTTAGCATGTTTGACATGTATTCCCACTATCTAGCACATCAAGGGGGTGAAGAGAGATGTAGTCCTAAAGTAGGTCGAGTACGGGGGCCGAGTAAGGGTTGCTAAAGGGAGGTCATGATCATCCTCCAAGAGCAAGATCATCATGTGAGGGTTCAAAAGAATGTTTCATACCTTAATGGTCGGTTTGCGCTAGGAAGTAGGATGGCATATTGTTGGTTCTCTTATGGCAGATCAAGCTTAAGAGAGGTTTATCATGAGAATCTGGGCATGTGATTTCAATGGTGTCTTTGTGTGAAGGCCGCATCAAATTATGAAATGTTGAAATTTGCAACAAGAAACAGTGAGATTGGAAACCAGAAAGGACAAAAAAAAATGCACCCACACTGGTGAGGAATTTTGATGCACTAGGAGTGAGGAATGTGGGGCGTCTAATTTATTTTTCCCTTAAATAAATTGGACAATAAATTGTAATTTCATCTCATAACAACTTGTGTCAGTTAATTAAGTCATGATGACCGAGTTAGCTCAAAAAATTTGAGTTGAGGGTCTAATATGAGGCATCTAGAGGGATTCTAATATTTTTGGGGTCCAGTTGAAGTTGATGCATTAGTGGGGTGCAAGTGTAATTAACTCAATTAAATGAGTTAAAATTAGTTTAACTAGTTCTAACTGAGTGATGAGCTAGTGAGAGGTCCAGTGAAATAAGTTAGATTTAATTCACAATAAGTGATCAATCAAATAACTGATAATTCACTATTAATAGTTGCATGCATGTCAATTTCGAGGAATACCCAGCTGAGATAAAGGTTAAAGGGAACATAACTATCAGTTTTATTCAGAGAAAATTTCCCATGTGCAATTATAAAGTCATTGGGATGCCATGATGGATTGCGCAATCAAGGAAGACTGATTTTCCTTATTAATAAGTAGTTAATTCCCTAGGAATTGCATGAGCAAGGCAGGTTGAAGTAAGGATGAGAATTGGCTGTACTAGATCGAGTTTGCCTAGATCAATGGGAGAAAATTGACAGAGTGTTGGAGAATCTCATGAGAGATTAAGCATTGTATTGTTTCATGATTCCTTGACTTAATACACAATAGAGATAGAGGAGTTTTGATTAGTTTCTTTCCCCAAATACATCATGTTGTTGTGCGATTGATAATTTATTTCTCTTACTTATATATGATTGTGCGATCGTGTTTTGTTTCCGTAAATTGTAGGAAGGATTCAGTATCTTGTTTTAGTAGATTACAAGATCAGATTAAATCTCGTTGGTTAGATTTTCTACATGGCATCAGAGCAGTAATTTTTTTGGCGGTGAGTTTGTAGAGAATATTTGAAGATTTTGTTGTAAAATTTTAGAAAAAAAATAGAATATTTGGATTCCTTGCAAAAATCTACCCAAATGGAAAAAAAAATTGGTCAAATCGGAGCTCGGATGAGGACGATATCATCGATTTAAAATCAACTATTTTTTAGAAACTTTTTGTAATTACTTCGGGACAATTACATTGTGCATCAGTCAAGAACCTATATGCACTTGAGGTACCAGATGCATGCAAAGCTTTGAGGAGAAAAGAAGAAGTTAGATACTTGGTGGTTTAGAGGGAGCATAAATTACCTCTCAATATGCATCCTCATGAGAAGCAGTCTCAGAAGGTTGTGGAGTAGCTGCCACAATTAGAGAAGTAGAAAGGAGACCGAGTGGAAGCATCCACTCAAGCAAAGACCTCCATGAGGGGGAAATTTCAAGCCATATGGGAAGAGGGAGCAGCCATACCTTGAGGTGTAAGGTGGGGTTATGCGTAGACATAATCCAAAGATAAGAAATTTGGGCAAGGTCCATTGAGATGGTGTGTCTCATGGATCAAACCTAGCTACGAAGAGCCCACAGTACAACAGTATTAGGAAGGATCAGTTAGATTGATGTAGTCAGATGTCAGCAAGACATAAATCAGAGTGACAGATGTCAAATACTGGAGCACAAATAGAGTTAGCAATAGTTCAAAGGGCATGGATGCAGATGTCAGCAGCAGTGCAGAGAATCTAATACTAGACAGGTGCAGTACCTAGCAGCAGTCAGTAGACTCTGATGACAGATGCATTGTACTGATTAAGTTGTTCAGAGGCTATTCAGTTTCAGAATTTTTCAGGTGCAAACAACACTAGAGAAGTGTAGCATGCAGAACATTCCAAAAGTACCGGATGGGGATAGATTGAATTCCTTTCTTGTTGAGAGGGAGTGTTGAAATTTGCAACAAGAAAGAGTGAAATTGGTGACTAGAAAGGACAAAAAAAAATGCACCCACACTAGTGAGGAATTTTGATGTACCAAGAGTGAGGAATGTGAGGCATCTAATTTATTTGTCCTTAAATAAATTGGACAATAAATTGTAATTTTGTCTCATAACAACTTGTGTCAATTGACTAAGTCATCATGATTGAGTTAGCTCAAGAAATTTGATTTAAGGTGATCGAGGTGGATATTGGTGGCCACCCGCCTATTCCACTTGGGCCCTAGCCATTGTCTCTTTCAGTTTTTTAGTTTCCTTAATTATAGCACAATTTACTATTTTTGTCAGTTTTTTGGGTCCCGAACTTTCGAAGCCGTTTTGAGGCCCCAAACAATGTTTTTTGGGCATGAAAGGTTAGGCAATTTCCTAGAAAGCATATTAGTGGTTGTATTCCTCGGAGAGATATTTCTAACGAGGTATCATGTGCGTCAAACGAAGATCATATGACCAAGTTACGACCCCGGGAAGTTGGCTGCCCAACCAACCCCAACGGGGCCCATAAAATCTTGGTGTTACATCTCCTCAGGATAGGGTTTTGGTTTTTTAGGGTTTTATCTTATTTTAAATAATAAAAAGACCCTTCACCCTTGGTTGTTTAGGTTTTTATCAATGAATAGGTGGGAAGTGACCCTCAAAACCATTTCCCTAAGATAAAATAAAGAATGGGACTTGCTTTCCTTTTAAGCAAGGGAATTACCTTCTAGGGAGAGAGGAGGGGGATTGAAGGGTTGAGGGATAAGAATAAGACTTATGAAGGAAGTTCTCAATCCCTAAAATCCTTTGGGAACTTGGATTCCCAAATGGTCCTTGATGAAAGGCCTTTGACACCAAATGGGACCACAGGAGGCCAAGTGGACCCAGCCCAGGTTCAGGGATGGAATTTAGTAACCAATGATGTTCCTATCCTGGAAAAGGTGATGGGAAAGGATAAGACAAGTGTTTTTACTTCGATAGGTCAAATTGATCCTACTAGGTTCTATCCTTGGGAACACCTAGGCAAAACTTGATCCTAGAGCTAGGGCTTGAGGTATCCAGAGAGTCCACTGTCGGAATTAGCCCAAGTTCTGAGGAGAATGAGGGCACCCAGCGACGCAGCTGCCTCTAGGAGATAGAATTTTTCCTCTAGCTATATTCCTGGGAAATTGTTGCCCTAGGTGACCTAATGGGGCTAGACCTAGGGAATGTGAAATTTTCTTAATAGAAGAAACCCTATTGCAGTATCTTGATTTAATTCTCCTACTTGAATTAAGTTACAAGTTAATTTCTGAAATATTCAATAAATTAGCGAAGTAAATAGTAAATACAACTAGCAACCAACACATACAGATCAAATACTGAATAACATGCTCATAGACAAAGTGACACATGGATTTTCTGGACAACTATCCCTGAAAAAAAACCCAATATGGAAAAATTGGTGTAGCTAGCTCTGGAGGGTTTTCATTATTATGCATAATCTAAGTACAACAATCCTGGGCACCAAAACTGGTTCACCCAACAGAGAAATAAAAATAACAGTCATGCGCTGCTCAGAATCCCTCTGCATCAGCCTAACTGGCCTGCGTCGGCCTCTGTACTGCTCAGTAAGGGCCTGTGTCACACCTGAAGGGCTTACACTGCCCCTGCACTACCCTGACTGGGCCTGCGTCAGCCCTGCGTGGTTCCTGCTGCCCCTGCTGGGCTTTGGCTAGACTGCGTGGCTTCTTCTACCCCTTTTGGGCTCTGGATGGACTGTGTGGCTTCTACTACCCCTATTTCTCTGGCTAGCTGGAATGCTTAAGCAGAAAAATCATAGGTAAGAAAGAAGGCACTGGCGAAAGACAATGGATAACAGTCAGAAAAATTGAATAAATGAAATGAAAATAGATCAATATTGTCCACAAATAACTGAAATAGCTCAACGAGACTAGAGAGTAAAAGCTTTGACAACAACAATAAGTGCTTATACAATCAGCTAAGAGAACAGAGGAGACTGATTCATGAGGTTAAAATGTTGTATAATTGTTGGCACAGGAAAACTGTAGAATTGTTAGAGTAAATACCTGCAAGTACCATTAGTTGGTGATAATTGATAATCATTTGATTTCATCAAATACCCTAATGAATGGGCCTTACAAGCTATTTGTGTAGACAAACCCCACAAAAGCCGTGTGATGGAAAAATATTCACACTATATTGAAGAAAACACCTACCAAATAAGGATGACATTTCAAATGGGGCAAGAAACAATAGAGAGTTAGACATCTAAAAATTTAAAATGCTACGGAAATAGGAAAGCAACTAGGTAGCATGGTAGAAAGCACAACAAACAAAATTATAAAAATGGAAAACCCTACAAATTAGCACCCATCCAAACATCACCAAAAACTTTTTCTTCCACTATAAATCTCCAAATTCATCAAATTATATCCTGTATTCAAACCTGATCCTCTCTGTTAGCCATTCTGAAGATAAGGCTGAGAACTTACTACAGAACCATCACCTACATGTAGTGATCTTATTCTGTGACCTGAAAACCTACTTTCGTGAAGACACGGAAAGGTAAACACTCTCTGCCAAGATTTTCCATACAACCCAGGTTGAGCAACCACATATACATCACTAATTTTTTCTCTTCAGATTTGTAACTTAGAAGAGCTTTGTCTGACCACCTCCGGGTTGCTCCCAGAGTCACCCAGGCAAGCCCTCTCAACATCATCCTCTTTCTGTAGTACCTAATTAGTAATTTAATTAACCATAACAATTTCTTGATCATGAAGGTATTTCAAATATATTTCCAATAAGCATAAAGCTTTTATGTTAAACAATCAAGTCAAAAGACTTTAGACTATGATGCAAAAAATAAAAAGAAACCTCACCAACACTCAAAGGACAAACAAAGTCAAACCTCTACAAAGTATAAATAGATATCTGATAATCTTCATTCCACCACAAAAATGTGCTTAACTAAAGAAAATTCTAATTATTGTGCTTTCAAGACAAAGCTTTCAAGGGAAGTGATGTTATAAACATACCCCTACACCTCGTGAACAATCAATGTGTATAAATAGACCATCACAAGGCTCATTTTAAACATCATTATTATTATTTTATAAATCATTTTTATTAAATCAACAAGAAGAAAGCAACAATTACATTCAGTTCCACTGAAGCAAAGTATATGGCAGTTTCATATACTTATTATGAAGCTATCTAGATTTGCAACTTGATTGTAGTGTCAACCAATCAGTTGTTGAAGCCCAATATTTTCTCTTGTGAGAAACAAAGTCACATCAAGCTCTATGAAAATCAAATGTGTCATGACCATTTCAAACGCATTGATATTCAATACAATTTCCTAAGATTCCAAGTTCATTAGGGAGTTAGTAGTGTTGGACCACGTTCTAAAAAAGTTGCATATGGTTAATAGTTTGACAAAGCTCCTAACAAAGGGGAAGTTTGACAAGTTGGGGGAGAATCTTGGGTTATTGGAAAAAAATAATATTCTCAAGAGTGTTAGATGACGTAGTTGGTCCGAGTTGGTCTCACCTCAGCCTTGAGAAGTTGAGCAGCACCAGGATTGTAGAGCTAGATTGTGGTACACCAGTTAGAAAGATTCTTAAATACAGCTAGAAGCTTATAACGACACCTTCGAGGATAGACGAATTAGTTGTTGGGTCACACCCACCAAGTATGGCACACTAGTTGAGGAGATTAACACCATCATCTCAGGTGCATTCATGAGTGCACACTTATGGAATGAGGCACCTTCAGGAGAGGAGTTATATCTACTATGATAATGCACTACTCTAAAATAAAAGCCTCGCATACAAGGCAAAGTTATGAAGGAGTTTCTCATGCTCAAGGGATATGCACCACTAACGCTATCATTAGCCTGTTTTCTAACAACACCTTCTCTTAACTTATAAATGAAAAAGATGGGTACAATAGTTATACATTTGTAGAAATAGATAATAAGAGTGAGTATTGTTAGCTTGTAGGTTGTATTAGGAGCTTTTGTGAGATGACAACTTGGTGTGACATTCTTCTATTTGAGTAATAAGGACTTCTATGCAATTGTTGTTGGAGCTTGCTATTTTTATCCCGAATTCTCAGATTGCAGATTTGTGTAGAGTGGGCCTAATATATTTGTTGTTTTAATCCATTGTACTTCTCCTCTCTCCCTTTCTCTCCTACCTTGCTCTCTCTTCCCCTCTCTCTCTCTCTCTACCCTCCAATCCTGTCACTATATCCCTCCCTCTATCCTTCTTTCTACCCCCCTTCCATCTTTGTGTCACTATCTCCCTCTCTTACCCTTTACCTCTCTCACTCCTCTCCCTCTCTTTCTCTCTCCATTCCTTATCTCCCCTCTCCTTCAATTTATCTCCACCTTTCCCTTGTGACTCCCCTTGTCTCGCCACCTCTGTCAATCTATGTCTTTATTATTCCTTCATATATATCTAGAGTTAATATATATCATGACATATTGGGACCTACGATTGGGTTAATTCCGCCTTGTTGGCAAGGTTAAAATGGTTAATCTTCGATAGAAAAAATGTAGATCAAATATTTCATCAAAAATAGGGAACCATACCCTATCTTCCAGGCTATGGCTATCAGTCTCTTGGCCTCTTCTTGCTCTCACATGAATGTAGTGTTGCTTGACTGGTACAGAAGAAGGTTTCGCATTATCAACTATTTGTTTGGGACAACTTTTAGTTGTTTCAACACTGCTACATTCTTCAAGCTTGTCCTTTAAACCATCTTAGTCTTTTGTACTCTCTTCAACTTTTTAGTGCTTTCCATTCCTCTCAGTCACATATGTTTCCTTGGTCTGTTAAGGGACAAGGTTGACAACATTAGGATGTTTTTTCAATAAACAAGGGTATTTCCAGGACACAGTCAGGTGGAGCAAGAGTGTAAGAGCCAAATTTCTCATGAATGTGGGACACTCGAGCTTAAGATTTTCTGGAGTAGCCATGAGGTGCAGTCTGGTCATTAAGACTTCATCAGATGGCCATTCTCCTGACCTAAATTGTGTGACAAAACTGTGGCTGAGTTTGAAATTGGAGATTGAACATACATTTGGTTTGATTGCAATAGAAATTTTCATCAATAAATGTAAATCAATGGCTAACAAATAGTATAAATTAATAAATAAAGAATACATGGAAACAAGCAACAATACTTACAAAATTGTTACATGGAGACGCAAAGAATAAGCAACTGTTGTGCACAAACAAAGACCAATGAAACTATCATCTTAACCCCTAACCCCCTTAAACACTAATTCCCAACCCCCAACCCATTTAACCACATAAACCTCTAAACCCCTAACCCATTTAACCCCTAAACCATAAACCTATAAACCCTTAACCCCTAACCCATTTAAACCTTTAGTAAACCCTAACCCATTTAACCCCCTAAACCTCTAAATCCTTAACCCCTAACCACTAAACCCTTAGTAAACCCCTAACCCATTTAACCCCCTAAACCCTAAACCTATAAACCCTTAACCCCTAACTCCTTAAACCCTATACCTTTAAACCCTTAACCCTAGCCCCTTAAACCCTAATTCTTGACCCCTAACCCATCTAACCCATTAAAACCTAACACCATTAGCCCCTAACTTCTAACCCCTAAAATCCTTAACTGCTAAATCCCCTAACCCCCTAAATCCCTAACCCATTTAACCCCATAAACCCTAAACCTATAACATCTTAACCCCTAACCCATTAAACCCTAATTCCCAACCCCTAACCCATTTAACCCCCTAAACCATAAACCTCTAAATGCATAATATTAACCCCTTAACCTCTAAATGCATAATATTCCATTAACCTCTAACCCATTTAACAACTAAATCATTATTACCCTAACCCATAAATGCTCCTAAATCCCTTAACCCCTAAGACCTCAATCCCTAACACCTTAACCCCTAAGTCCCCAATCCCTAACCCCTTAACCACTATCTCATTATTCCCCTAACCTCTAAACCCTAAACCTCTAACCCCTAAGCCCTAAGCCCCTAATCCTTAATCCCTTAACCACTAACTAATTATTCCCCTAACCCTTATAATAATCCTTAAAACCCGTTGGGATTATCCATTCCAAACGAGAGCAGGTTAAATCCCCCTTGTTGGCAAGGTGGAATACCATGAGCAAAACCATGGGTTGCAAAAACCTCTCCTAAATTTACTATTTTATCTCAATTTTATTTTAATAATTAATTAATTAATTTCTTTAAGAACTCTTATGGATAAATCACATAAAATTTTTAAGTTACACGCCTTTCGAACCACTCATTGTGTGGTTCACCATCAATGTTTTTAAAATAAATTTATTAGAATGAAATTGAATTGATTTTTGAAGCTTCCTTTTAAATCAATTGTTGGGATTACAAAGAATCACGGAGTGCGCTCAACATCCATAAGAAAAACAATGGGTATGATATTAAAATTATATTTGAAGGCATAATATTAAAAATGATGTTTGGAAAAATGGAGGGCGGGAGTATTCATGAGCTTGGATACTGTGCCACAAACTTTCCATGAAAGAAGAACAATAAGAAGGAATGCTAGCTAATGAATGGTGAGAAAAGAAGTTGCACTCAGAAATGAATTGAGCTTAAGAGCAACAAAAAATTTAGCTAAGAGTCTTCATATGAATCCAGGGCACTTTAAGGCATGCAAGAGAACTTTCCTTAACATTGTATTGTCATTCATCCATTTTTGTAATTATAACATTAGGTTGTAAGCCCTAAATAATGAAGGTGCATGGAGTTTAGGAAGGAGGTGTGTTGGAACCCAATTAGATAGATAAAGAAATGTTCAATTGAGAGGCAAGGCCTAGAACCACACCATCACCATCCTCCAAATGATCAATATTGTTAGATAACGATGACTAAAATTGGTGTATAGGTGACTCAATTTATAAGGATAAACTTTATACATGAGGTTGGAAAACATTTAAAATAATTGAATCAAGAGCGAAAGGGAAAATATATCAAGGGGCACAAATATTAAGGGCCTATGTCAGCCAAAGTCAAACCAATGGCCAAATGATTTTTCCTTGATACCATCTCGACTTAAGAAAATGAAACTAAATATAAACATATATGTCAAACAGAATACTCCAATACCTACCATAATTAGTTGCATGTTGTTCAAAATATTGAATGAATGACATGTACAATCTAATTTTGTTTCAAAGTGTCTCGCTTTTCGAGGAAAATACACGAATGTTGAAGGTCTATCATATGTGCTTCTTTGTATTTGGAAAAAAAGATAATTTATGGGAGAATTGTACAATATGGGATGTAAAAGATAAAAAATCACACTTGCAAAACCAACCTTTTAGGAGTACGATAATCAATGCATGTAGCATAGTTTTAGAGAATCACATGGGCTAATGACTAGGCTAGGTACGATACTGAAGCTATCTCATTCTAGACAAGGTATTAAGGATAACAAAATATGATTAATCAACCTAGCTATGGGTTGGATATAGAGAAATCCATGGGATTTAGGCTAAGTTTCTAAGGCTCATCATCATAACTATATCTTCGATAGAAAGGTTTGGATCGGCCCACAACCAACAATCTAAACTTCCTTTAAGAGTTATAATAAACCCCTTCATTATGAGGAAGCATAAAATGTATTTTTTAGGGGTTGAGTCGTGTGTTGGATTCATATGTCCTAGAGGTTCCTACATGACAAATAAGCTATGAATATATAAGAGGCATATAGTAAAGTATGGAATGAGGGAAGTTGTGTGGCAGTCCTATCATTTAAGCATAAAATTGATATTAATTTGAGTATAAAAGAGGCCTCTAATGAAGTGTGTACTAAAAATTGGTCAATGGAAGGTGTTGGAGTTTCATTCCTAGACTAGATAGTTCTCAACAATAAAATGATTTTACATTTAATAAAGATTCTATATTTTTACAACTTGATTTAAACTTCATTTGTATTTTGCTTAAATAGGTGGCATTTTATAACATGAAAAATAAATGTTTCATTTAAAATATTCCTTGCTACCATAACCACTTCATCCCCTAAAATTAGGGTTTCCTCTCACCTTTTCCTCAACAAAATACAATCTCAAACCTTCGTTTTAATATCAACAAACAAATAGTGTGCATAATTTTTAGTCTCTAGCTCTCCCTTTCTCTCCCTCTCCCTCCTTCCCTCCCTCCCTTTCTTTCCTTGTCCCTACCTCCCTCTCCATGTCTCCCTCCATTTCTTCCTCTCTGTCCTCAATGGAAAAACTAGAATCCAAACCCGGAGAATTGGATACCCAAATATTTATGGCTTTCCATCCAACTGCTAAACCCCCTAACCTTCCATTAGCATCCAAGGAAATGAAACTCCACCCCTTTACTAGGCCTTCTAGAAAACTGACAACATAAACACCATATCTTGACAATTGTCACCAACGACTTGGAGGATGTGTTGCATAGAGGATTTGCACCATTTAGCTTTTCCTCAACGCCCAAAACCTCCAATCCAGAACCCTTTTCTAACCTAATATGTCCTTTCCTCTAGATTGATAGTCCTAAGCAAGAAAAGGGAAGCTTATAGTTTTTAGCCAGGTGCCCATACCTATGGCCCCGCCTACACCTAAAAGGTATTCCTTCATAACCCAATATATGAATACACTCCACCCCAATCCTGATATCCATACCTTCTATAAGCCCTTCTATGAGGTCCATATTAACCAAAATATGGGTGCATGTCTTAATCCCCATCTCTAAATATGTATATTCATGGGCTAAATAATATCCCAACGAGTTACCCATATCTTTGAAAATTAGGGCATCCCAATAGGTAGTAGGGTGACTTGGAAGATGAACCTAGACTGGGGCCATATCTAGTCTCTCCTACTTTGCATCGAAGAGGGACATCTAGAAATTGAAAAGGATAGATGAATCAGTTTTCTAAACCATTTTTTGTACCTTTTGGGTGTCTGTTACATCTTTGAAGCACAAATGAATCTAACCTTGGGCTAACAGTGACACCTATGGAGAAAATTTTACAATAGGTAAGATTTCATTGTCCGCCCACATGTTTAGGGTTGAGGACCTGAATTTTCAATCCCTTACTTGCCCCACCAAGGAGTTTTGGGACATTTCATTAGTATTTTGAATGGTGACGTTGACTCCTAAAAATAGAGAAAGCAGGACTTTTTTCTTCTTCATGACACTACAATGGATTTTCCTCTTCCTCGCTTTCTCATACTCCTTTTGAATCGTAATTCCTTCTTATTCACAAGAGTGTTTCTCCCTGAAAACCACAAGACCATTCATGATGTTAGTTTGACCTTCTTCCGTTGTCGAGGAAAGGCTCTCCTTCACTAATTCACTGAAGGAGGGCGAGGTTGATGACACTTGAGATGAAGGATATACATGAAAACAATCTAGAGAGGCTTCTGAGAGTGAAGAACCCCCACTGTGTTCAAAAAATTCTGAAAACCCTAAGGAAGTAGTAACACATTGTATGTCTTCCTCCAATATATGGGACAATAGGGAAACTAAACTTAGAGCCACACACCCCAAGAAGAGTTATCTAGCCCCTGAAAAACATCCTCAGGCCCTGAGCTAGCCGAAACTAAAGGACCTGAATAGTGCGTGGTTGGAGCAAGGGTTAGGGCCTTCACCGCGAGATAGTTGGATATTGAATTCTTAACTTTTCTTTCTAAAGATCTGGTAGGCCTAGAAACTGCGGTATGGTGACCTTCTAAGTTGAATTTGAAATGCGAATGGATAAAATCCTTGGGACTAGACCAAATTTTTTGAAAACCTCCCTCCTCTAGTTCATAATCCACCAACTCCTCCTCCTCCATGTGGGTCCAATAGTAAGCAATCAACATCTCATCTTAAAAGCATATTTCATGAGTAGTTGCGTGTCTTCAAAGGGTTTATCATGGTGACCATCTCTCTACAAAATATATATCACGTGGATAAAAAAATCATGGTTACTATTTAATATTATCTTGCATTTTGACAATGATATTAGAGCCTAGCATTGTTTAGAGCCTGTTCACTCTTTGTCAAAACTACGACGCTTTCTTCGCCTGCAATTTTTCCATGGGCCTCTAGGGTTTCTCTAGTGTTGAATTATTCTCTTATGGTAAAGATGTTGTAATGTTCTCTTTAACATTTTGAGTTCGTCAAAATAAAATAAAAATTAAAAACATAAAATTAATAATTAAACCAATCTAGATCTATCTTAACTCTAGATCTACCAAAGGTGTAGAGGGAAGAATCAAATCTCTTGAGATTCAAACTTCTTTAGATTTGATCTCTAGACACTTGATAAATTTGAAATGAAGATGAATCTAAATTAATCATATACAATGAAAATAAAAAATAAAAAACATAAAAAATAAATTGATTTGCAAACTAAACATAGTATCCACCTTTCTTTTGAAAAATATTAAAATATTTACCATATTCGAATAACTTTTAAGAAATTAAAATATTTATTATATTGGAATTATTATATTGTGATAAAAGTTTTTGACCCTTCCGATTAAAATGATTTGAGTCGTCCGAAAACCATTTTCCCACTCGATTAAAATTTCAAAAGGGTATTGTCATGGAGGATTGGCAGGCAAACTAAACGTGGGCAAACTAAACACAGAGCATTATGTTACCAAAACATTAGAGCAGAGCTAGAGCTACATGAGGGGAGCCTTAACATCTTCTCATCGATACTGAATGTATTGAAGAGTTCGACTCGATCAAAGATGAAGAAGCGATTATTCAGTTTCAAGAAGAAGAAGGCGAACCCTCCTCCATATGTTGAGAGGCATACAAGAAGGTAAGAGTTTAAGAAATTATTGCATGTATAATGTAGCTGTTGTGCCATGGAAATCAGAAATCAGACCATCATCTGTGCACTCTCGCAAGACAGGGCAAACTCCACAAGGAATGTTTGTAAATGATGACCACTCCTGAATTTGAGCTTGGGAACCTCTATAGCAGTAGTCTCTGGTTCTCGTGCTTATCGATTCTTCCACATCACCATTTTCTTGAGCTCTTCAACTTTCAATTCCACCTTTGATATCCCTGATTTTCTCACAAAATCAACAACACTCTCAATAGTGGCTACACCTTGCTGCAAGGTGAACTGCAAACAATGTTGCTTAACAATGTTAGTGAACTCCATATCAAAGTTTAGCCTTGTGTACCATGCATCTCCATTTATCTCCTTTGAAGGTGTCAATTCTGCTAGCATATACACCTTCATTTCTCGGTTAGAAACACACTCCACCCCTTTTATTAAGTCACGACCTTCTATATTTTTCAATGCTTTGTTAACCTGTGGCTGCTGTAAATTTGTTTCTCTTTTCATATATTTTGTCCATATACCCATATTTCCAGCATTTTTTATGACTTGATATATGAGCATATCTTCAGATGAGAGGCCCTTAAAACTTACAGATTCTTCTTTCGTCTGTTGCTTCTAAACTATGAAATCACCCTGCTTGAAAACCTGGAGTTGACGATTTTGAAGTAGGGCATTGAGTGCCTGAGATCTAACATTGAGATCAACATCTTTAAGATTTTACTCCATGATTTTATCTGTCAATACATCAGAGAAAGTATTGTAAAGATACAATATTCTATTGATGGTAGTAGCCATTTGTGAAGCTGATGTTGCGATCTCTAAGATCTTCAAAACTGTAATGGGCTTCGAACCCTAGAATAGTATGTGCATTTGCAGTGTCTGATTATCCCGATTGCCCCATTTAGAGTATGGGCTTCGAACCCTAGCCACAGTATGAGCAATGCGTGGCCTCAAGCTGAAACCAAAAATATATGTATATATGCTCTGCATTTTAAAAATTTTGGTGGCTATTACTATGTTTTGATCACAAAAAAAAAAAATTATGCACAACTGAATTTTGATAATTTGGATACCAAATGTAGAATTGAGTGGTGCCTGAAGCGTTGTTTGGTGCGGGAAAATTTCTAACCAGTGGATTTTGTTTCGAACTACTTTATGAACAATCCTAACTTATTTTTCAGTTTTTTTCATCTCAAACACATCAATGTACTTTTCCAACATATATTATTATCATTTACTCATGCAACCTGTTGTGCACAGGGTTTCAATGTCTCATTTTCTAGTTGTCATTGTAGAGGCAACCATGCCCTCCTTTTTCCAAGAATATCTAGCTATAAAAATTTTGCCTTATTGTTTACAAAAGGGGTAGGTAGGTGTCATTTATTCGACTCTTTATCATCATTACTCACAAGTTAATTCAATGATATCCTGCATCCCATAGATTTAATGTCTTAGCTTCCTATGATCTATCATAGCCCAGATTCTCATGGTTTGCTTTTATAGCCAAACATTTTGCAAAGATTCATCTTTTGGTGAACATCATGAAACCTTCTTTAGAGATTCCGATGTGCTCTTTTGATTTTGAGTTTGCATTCTTGAATTTGAAGTGTGCTTTAAATTTTCTTTAACTGTTCCTTCACATGAATTTTATTCAATTTCCTATTGTCTATCCAAACATGAAAGAGCTATAGATAAAAACCTGTTGATGTATGTTGTATTCGGTGCTGCTTTCTAACTTGTAATCCAAGGGACTTAACGCAATAATCCACTGTATCTAGGAACATGGATCTGTGCTTCTATCACCAATGATTGCTTCAACTTATTGTTATTATTTTGGCACTATGAACGAAACTTTTCCAGATGCTTACTTTGAGATTGCTTATGCCTGGCATGTGATACTGATTTGTTTGTCCATTTTTTTTGGGCCAGGATTATTTGGCAAATGCATCAACTATGACATTGGATATACTGTACTTTTAGAACACGCACTTGCGGAGAGGGACCGAAGGTATGTTTTTTCTTCTTCTAATTCTTGTTTTAGTTTGATTCATATCCTTACCACAAGAATAAACTATGTGGTATTTGAATGAATAGTTGTTTGTGTTTGTATCGAAATATGTTAGATTCTCTACATCTTGCTTGGGGGGGGTGGGTCCGCCAATAGTTTATTTGCATGTAATTACATTTAATCTATACTATGTGTTAGGTGCATCGAATATAATATCCCAAATCCATCTAATTCTGGTTTCGATAGGGTCAATATTGCATATCTTGAGTTTAGAGAAATGACTGATATATTAAATATTGAAATTTGAGATATTCAACCTCGAGCTTTGGAGCATTGATGTGCATATCAAACACAATTTTAGATGAGTCTGTGCCAGTGTATACTGATTTCCATTTCATATTAGTGCGAGTAATCTCATTTTTTGTGGAGCCGACTCTGTTTAGTTTGGAGGCTTTGCAGGTTTTTGTCATTTGGGTCATAAATGCAAGTGTGCATTTTGATATGCAGTTTCGTTTTGCTTTGTAAATTTGTTACTCTTTGATGTTATTTATTTGTGGGAAGCATAGAGAATGAATGGAGTTAATGCATGCCATTGGGTTCTTAGACTAGTTATGATTTGTATACTGTGAAAATTTATGAGTACAAAAATCCTACTGCTAAATATTGATTTACTTCTCCTACTTGTTTTATTATGCACAAGTTATTTAACTGAAAATATTAAAAAAAAATTCAAGGTAAACACAACTAGCAAGCCACAAAAATATAGATCATTTACTGAACATCATGCACATATGACAAAGGACACAGATTTTTCGGACAAATGTCCTCAGAAAACCCAATGCGGGAAAACCGGTGCAACAGATATGAGGGTTTATTATTATTAAGAAACAATATTTTGAGTACATCTAGGGTGCCATAATCTGGCTCACCCAACAAAGAAAACCTTGGATACAAAGAAAACGTGAGTTTTACCTCACTCCTGCAAGTCTTGGCTGATCTGGATGAGCCACTAGTGAAACCCCAACTAGCTTTGCACAATCTATATGCTGCCACTGTGTAAGTTTGCATGGAGCTGACTGAGGGCCTATGTCACCCTTGCTCTGCACTGATCAACTTCTACCAGAGTTCAGGTTCATCCATGCCGGCTCAGAAACCCTAGTCTCTAGTTGAATTTCAGACTTTCCTTGGAGGCTCTGCGCTGCCCCTGCATGGGCCTGTGTCACCCTCTCTAGGGATTGCATCACACCCTCTGATGGCTGCGCTGCCTCCACTGCTTCTCTGTTTCCCTTGCTCTGCGTTGTACTCTTGGTCCTCCTGACCAATCACTGCATCTGCCCCTCACTTCTTCTCTAAATCACTCAGATCTGATCTTCGTCTGAGCACTGCTCCGTTAGAAGAATTTGATCTCTTAGATTCTGTGTGTGTGTTCTCCAATTGACCCCAAGCCCTTCATTTATACTTTTATCGTTGACAAATTAATGGCTGTGATCTTATCACTAATCAATGGCTAAGATTAAAATAAGCTTGATCCACGTCACTTAGAATGTTCTCATCACATGTGTAAATTAATTCACTTTAATTTTTTTAGTTTCCCTAAGTTAGACTTAGGGTCCCCATTAAAAAAATTAATTATTTGAATAAGTTTTACACCAGATGGAATTTCTCCAAACGCTTTTCTGGGTCTTGGAGATCTCATGTGTTCTAGCCCCTCCACAAAGTTTTGGAGTTAGAGCACATCCGATGCTACCCCAAAATCTCAACACTCCCTCTTAGCGAGGAGTGTGCTCTAGCAATAGTTCCCCACTGAAGTGTCACCTTGATCTCTGGCATCAGTCTTTGCACTGATGCTTGGATTGCTGACCTCCATCCACTGCGATGCTACTCTCTGTACTGCTGCCCATGTCACTACCAATGACACTGCCACATTTGTACTGCATCTCCCTCTCAAATTGTTGCATCATGATGCCCATAGCACCGCCACTGCTAACTGATAACTGCTGCACTGCAAATAAGTTGCTGAGAAGTAAGCAGCTGAAGGACCACCACCCAATCACCAGACAAGTTAGTCGGGCTGCATCTCATCACTGAATCACCCTCTGCTGCTACGCTGCGCTGTCTCTCTGAAGCTTTGCGATGTCTGCTGCATTGTACTGCGTAAGCACTTCCTTTGCACTACTATCTCTCATCTACGCTGCTCCAAAATTCAGCATCCCAACACTGCCTCTGCTTCTCCATGATTTTCTACACCCACTGCTCCAATCATCCTGTTATTGCCTTAAGGATCTCGTAGCTCGTATGTGATCCAATATTTTGGGCAACTCAAGGATCCTACCTTCCCATCTGTAGCTGCTCTACAGATCTATATCGCCCCACCTCTTCTCTCGAGACATGAGCACTCATGGCCACATCATCCTCACTACCACTGTCCCCTCTAATTGTTGCTCCCTTGGAATTTGAAGCTTCCTTGTCCTTCCTCTTAGGACAAGTGCTGGCGAAGTGTCCAATTTTGCCACATCTAAAGCACCAGACCTTGGATAGGTCCTTCTTCTTCCCTTGATGTCGATGTCCCTTTGATGCTAGGGCTGCATCTCCCTCCTCCTCCTGTCGAAGGATACTTCACATGTCACCCCAATTTGGGAGTTGTGCTCTACCCAAGATGCTTTGGACAAAGGTCTCCCACTCATTAGTGACTGCATTCAGGGCAGTCCTCACCAAGAGCCCTTCATCTGGAGTTGCCCTCATGGAAATCAACTGATCTCATATCGTCTGCAATCTGAAGAGGAAGGGATCAATCTCCTCTCCCTTGTGCATTTGGAACATCCGCATTTGGTTCTCTAGAAGCATCTTCCATTCGACAAAGTTGCCTTGATACAACATGGTCAAAGATTTCAACATATCATGTGTCGTCCTCTTCTCGAAAATGTTTGGTACCACGTGATCCTTCACCCCATCCATGATCAAGCGCTTTGCTCGGGCCTGATTTTTGTTGAACTTATTTACAGCGTTCACATTGGTGGGCACAACGAGGAAATTTTTCACATTGTCTCTGATATCGTACTCCTTTAGGACTATCAGGATTTTGGCCTTCCAAATCACAAAGTTAGACACACTGTCCAACCTATCTCGATCTCTCAGTCTGTATGGGGCCATCTCTGCTCAAACTGTCGAAATAGATACTCTTCTCCCGTCTACTATTGCTGCACTCAACAGAAGACTGGATCTGGGTTTCTTGGACTTATTCAAGTTAGTTTTTGGCTTTTATGTCCTTCATATCCATTTAATATTTTAAACTCTCATCTTTTCCAACCCCATTGTAACTCACTACTTCATTACTTAATGCAAAGTTTTACACCACCATACCATAATAAAAAAGTTTGTAGTAGGAAACAACTTTTCCTAATCCTTGTAGATTTTGTGTTCAATAATCTCTCTCAAAACCCTTTTTCCTTAGCTTTTGAGTAAAACTAGTTCATGGGATTTTTGTTTTTCGAATATCAAAATTTTTCGTTTCCCTCGTCTATTTCCCTCGCATTGCAGGGTTTGTCCAACGAAGGAGGAAGGGCGCATCCATGCTATCCAACTATGATTTGATACACTTGGTTGAACTCAAGAAATTGGAATCTCGGTGATTTCTATCCCGAGACTACCACGGAAAGCTCCATTAGCTCCATTACACCAAGGGGTTCAAGTGGGATTATCAGAAGAGGCGTGGATGGCCACGATCACGATCACTTCCTGCGAGATGAACTACCTGGTTTTTCGTTACCTCCATGAATCAGGTGAGAGTTTGTATTAAACCCATTTCAGTGAAACTGTTATATTTTATATGAACATCGCATGTAAAATTGTTTTTCAATGAAATTGTTTGAAGCTTTTCATGTAAGTGCCAAATATTTCAAAATTTAGGGTAATGGCAGACTTAGTATGCTTCTTACTCTTCTCTGTAAGATTCAAAGCCTTGCTGCACTGGTGAAAGAGTTGTGTATATTATGTAACCAGAAATACTCTGTAGCTTAACATGGAAGTGGAGGACTTGAGCGAAATCGAAGTGTAATCTCAGCAAAGACATAAATATGTCTGAAACCCTAAGCGGAATTGAAAGTATTATATCATGGTTATAATCCTAGAAGGAAAAATTTGCAGTTCCGTAGCATTGATTGAAAGCCCTGCGTGCTAAATATTTTGATTCAACCTTTTTTTTTCACATGACAAAAAAAATGTTGTTATATATAATAGTTCATATCCGTTGATCAAATATCATTTTCCAGCACATTAGATATACCATTCTAGCATATGCCAGATAGCAGGTAATATATGAACCCCATGAAGAGGTAAACCAAATCCATCATAAGAACAATACAAAGGCCATAAAACACATCAAAACTCCGCATACCAACCACAGAAAACCTAGCCAATACGTAACTTAATAGAACATCACTGAGCCCAGATACACACCGAGGGTCAGTGGTAACATCATCCGATTGAAAATAGCATAAAGGAGAATATGGAGATATAAGGATGATCATTAATCCATAAAGAAATATTCCCTGTAATCTTGGAGTGTTGTTGGGGAACCCCTTTGAAAATCCAACAATTTCGAGCATTCCAGATTTCCCAAAACACATAAAAGGGTAAAGATTTGTAAGAGAAACTTACAACAACCCAAGATTTGATAACTTTAATACAGTCAGAAGGACGCCAAGAAGGGTCACCTATAAGCCCGGCAAATGCTGCCAAATAGAAAGAGAGAAGGTACATGTGAAGAAAAGATGAGAAGCATTCTCTTCATGCTGAAGACAAAATGGACATCATCTAGGACCATAAAATCCCTGTTTTCATAATACTTCCCAAGTTAGTACTCCATTTTTCCACAATAACCATGCAAAAAATATTATCTTTATAGGGATTTTAAGATTCCATGCAATATAAAAAGGAGACAATGTAGGGTCGGGAGTCATTTTAGCAATTTTATTTTCATACTCGTCCTTGACGAGTAATCCCGCACCCTTGAATTTTCCATTCCAAATCAGAATGTCACCTTCCCCTTTGAAAGATAATCCCATTGCCTGTAGAAGAGCTTTATGGCATTCCGAGCTATGTGCTTCACTGCCGCGTAACCCCATCATCTCTGCAGATTTCCATATGGGAGCCCCGAGGTTCCAGCAGTATATAAGATCAAAGAGAGAGAGAATGCAACTGTGATGAAGTCTGTGAAGTAGGTGTGAATCAAAGAGAATTGTGTTTTCAGACGCGAGCATTCGGTCGACTCCAATTAGAATATTTTTGCCATTGCTAAACTCCCAAACCAGTCTTTGTCCCAAGATGTGCATCACTCTTTGGAAACTGTGCCAGATGGCTGAAGCCTTTTGTACAGACCGTACACATCCCAAGTATATAGATCAAATACAGCCCAGGTGGAGCAACCACATGTACATCACCAATTTTTTCTCTTTAGATTTGTAACGTAGAAGAGCTTTGTTTGACCACCTCTAGGTTGCTCCCAAAGTCACCCAGGCAAGCCCTCTCAACATCATCCTCTTTTTGTAGTACCTAATTAGTAATTTAATTAGCCATAACAGTGTCTTGATCATGCAGGTATTTAAAATATATTGCCAATAAGCATAAAGCTTTCATGTTAAACAATCAAGTCAGAAGACCGTAGACTATGATGCAAAAAATACAAAGAAGCCTCACCAACACTCAAAGGAAAAACAAAGTCAAACCTCTACAAAGTATAAATAGATATCTGAGAAACTTCATTCCACCACAAAAATGTGCTTAACTAAAGAAAATTCTAATTACTATGTTTTCAAGACAAAGCTTTCAAGGGCAGTGATGTTATAAACATGCCCCTACACCTCATGAACAATCAATGTGTATAAATAGACCATCATAAGGCTCATTTTAAACATCATTATTATCATTTTATAAATCATTTTTATTAAATCAACAAGAAGAAAGCAACAATTGGATTTAGTTCCACTGAAGCAAAGTATATGGCAGTTTCATATACTTATTATGAAGCTATCTATATTTGCAACTTGATTTTAGAGTCAACCAATCAGTTGTTGAAGCCCAATATTGTCTCTTGAGAGAATCAAAGTTACATCAAGCTCTATGAAAATCCAATGTGTCATGACCATTTCAAACACATTGATATTCAATACAATTTCCTAAGATTCCAAGTTCATTAGGGAGTTAGTAGTGTTGGACCACATTCTGACAAAGTTGCATATGGTTAATAGTTTGAAAAATCTCCTAACAAAGGGGAAGTTTGACAAGTTGGGGGAGAATCCCGGGTTATTGGAATTTTTTTTCTTTCTCAAGAGTGTTAGATTATCTAGTTGGTCCGAGTTAGTCTCACCTTAGCCTTGAGAAGTTGAGCAACACCAGGATTGCAGAGCTAGATTGTGGTACACCAGTCAGAAAGATTCTTAAATATAGTTAGAAGCTTATAACGACACCTTCGAGGATAGATGAATTAGTTGTTGGGTCACACCCACCAAGTATGGCACACCATTTGAGGAGATTAACACCATCATCTCAGGTGCATTCATGAGTGCACACTTATGGAATGAGGCACCTTCAGGACAGGAGTTATATCTACTATGATAATGCACTACTCTAAAAGAAAAGCCTTGCATACAAGGAAAATTTATGAGGGAGTTGCTCATGCTCAAGGGAGATGCACCACTAACGCTATCATTAGCCTGTTTTCTAATATCACCTTCTCTTAACTTATAAATGAAAAGGATGGGCACACTAGTTAGACATTTGTAGAAATAGATAATAAGAGTGAGTACTGTTAGCTTGTAGGTTGTAGTAGGAGCTTTTTTGAGATGACAACTTGCTGTGACATTCTTCTATTTGAGTAATAAAGACTTCTATGCAATTGTTGTTGGAGCCTGCTCTTTTTATCCTGAATTCTCAGATTCCAGATTTTTGTAGAGTGGGCCTAATATATTTGTTGTTTTAATCCATTGTACATGCTTCGTTTGCACTCTCAGAATTTACATCCTTTAATTTATGCTTGAACAAAACTGAAATTTTGATAGGCAGATACTAAAGTTCAGTCCTGTTGTTAGGATTTTTTAATTATCTGAGGGTATTCTCTTATTTTCAATAGTATTTTCATATTTCTGCATCACAGCTCATCTCTTCCATTTCATTCTACTATAATACAAAAATCATTTCTAGTATAGTTTAGTTTATATCTGCTTTTTACTTGATCTTTTATTTTATTTTATAGGATAAGTACTTAGCAATCTCAATTGACACTCCTTTTGTATTCACACTATTGAATATGTGTGGTCGTTGGAAATGGTTAGGTTTAGTACTTGTTTTTTGCATATCACATTAAAAATCCAGTGTCTCCTCATAAAATCCTCTCCTCGTATAATCGATCACCATTACAGATGTTTACACCACATTTGGTTTAGACATTTATTAGGTAGGTAGGGTGCCCCTATCTCCCATCTCCATATAGAGTAATTTGGTCACATATTATTTCTTCTATGATACTGGTTCCTCTCTCTTAAGTCCTATCTCTTGTCCTTCTTCTCTCTCCATTTCTCTCCCACCTCGCCCTCTTTTCCCCTCTCTCTCTCTCTCTCTCTACCCTCCAATCCTCTCACTATATCCCTCCCTCTATCCTTCTTTCTGCCCCCCTTCCAACTTTGTGTTACTATCTCCCTCTCTTACCCTTCTCTACCTCTCTCACTCCTCTCCCTCTCTCTATCTCTCCATTCCTTCTCTCCCCTCTCCTTCATTTTATCTCCATCTCTCCCTTGTGACTCCCCTTGTCTCGCCACCTCTATCAATCTCTCTCGTAGGTCCCAATATGTCTTGCCACCTCTATCAATCTATGTCTTTATTATTCCTTCTCATATATATCTATAGTTAATATATATCATGACATATTGGGACCTATGATTGGGTTAATTCTGCCTTGTTGGCAAGGTTAAAATGGTTAATCTTCGATAGAAAAAATGTAGATCAAATATTTCATCAAAAGAGGGAACCATACCCCATATTCCAGGCTATGCCATCAGTCGCTTGGCCTCTTCTTGCTCTCACATGAATGTACTCTTGCTTGACTGGTACAAAAGAAGGTTTCGCATTATCAACTATTTTTTTGGGACAACTTTTAGTTGTTTTAACACTACTACATTCTTCAAGCTTATCCTTTAAACCATCTTAGTATTTTGTACTCTATTCAACTTTGTAGTGCTTTCCATTCCTCTCAGTCACATATGTTTCCTTGGTCTGTTAAGGGACAAGGTCTTTTTGTTGTGGGTCTTGTTCTTGCAATTGCGTTACTGCAATTTCTTTCGGGTGCTAGTTCAGTCTCAACAATCTGTAGTTTTCAAAGTTGCATTCTTCAAGGATTCTACTAAGTTCAACAATTAAGATGCAGGATTGGGGGACCTAATGCAATTTCAGTCTCAACAATCTATGGTTTTTGAAGCTGCATTCTTCATGGATTCTACTAAGTTCAATAGTCAAGATGTAGGATTGGGGGATCTATTGCAATTTCTTCTGGGTGCAATTTCAGTCTCAACAATCTGCAGTTTTCGAAACTGCATTCTTCAAGTATTCTGCTAAGTCCAATAGTCAAGATGAAGGATTGGGGATCTATTCATGATTTTCTTGGCTTTCATCAAAATGGTTTAGAATGCAGCCAAATCCTTGAGAATATTGATGCTAGTAGAATTTCCCCCCAATATGATCCAAATCAAAGTCAGGGAAAATTTTAGGGGCGAATTTTAAGGGATTTTAAATTTTAATAGGGTGAATTTTTTTATATAAAACCCATTTTATATAATTTTATAAATTTATCCCAATAATTATTTTAAAAATAATGAATTATTAAATAATAGCCGACCAAAATAAATTCCCATAAAATTGGAAAAATGGAATTCGCCCTCAATTTTCTTTGTTTGGAGCAGATTTCAATGGCATTCACCTAGATTTATAGGGTCGGAGGGAGGGGTTGGAGTGACTCGCTCCAATTAGAGGTGTTTGGGGCTTGAAAGGGGCATGGAAGTTGAATGTTGGATTGGTGCAAACCTACCAAATTGATGGAGGTCAAATCGATGGAGGTGGAGATCCATGGAGGTGGAAACTTACAGATCTGGACGCATTGACCGATGACAGCTGCATTGAAATGGTTTTGGGCTTGTGGTTTTTTAAGTGGTTTCATTGTTCCTTCTTATGTTTGCAGGTGCTTTCATGAGTTTTTGAATCCCAAGTTGATCATTCTTTTTTGGAGGTTGAAATTATGAGCAAAAGGGTTTCGCTGGGCTACTATTCTGGGCACTCGCTTTACTAAGTTATGGTGTTTTTCGATCTATATCTAAGGCCATGCCTTGTTTGAGGAACTCACTCACTGTGTCCACTAATCCTGAAGCAGTATCCACATGTTATTTTATTGCAAACCTCTTGAGGAATACACTCATAGTTGGAAAAGCATATTGGCATCATTAGCACACACGTTTTTTTACAAATGTAAGGAAAATTATGGAGAAGGTTTATCCCTATAATAGAAGACAATTTTGAAGGTTGGAGCGAAGGTGCATTTGACACAAGTTTGAAATATTTGAAGAAAATTTCTACCTTGATGACTTATCTTAATATCTTTTTTGATGCCCTAGAATTGATTCTTCAAACAAATCTATGCATATATATGAGTGTGACCTCCTTTCTGACATGTATCTCTGAATTTTAATGATTGATCATGCGTGAGACTCAATGTTCCCTAATCAGTAATTTACATCTACTTGGGTATGGTTTTGTATGTTTTGAAGGCAGTCCTAGATTTTATAACAGTGAGGGTTTCTCTAAACTTGTTTGGAATTTATATTTATACATCCTATTTTAGCACACCAAACTGAGAATTGAATCATCCATGAAGTTTTTCAAGGCCTATATATGGGAAGTTTGTTTTGTATTCCTCATATAAGTATCATTATTTTTATGAGCATTGGATTCTGAAATTTAAAGATTGGAGCAGAGAAAATTGACAAGATAGATGTGCTTGATAAGCCTCAACCTTGTTGAAGAAGTCCAGATCGCTTAGCAAGTAGGTATACAGACTTCAAATAAGACCTATGCAAACCAGAGAAGAAGCTTACATGTATTCAAAAATTCCTCAGAACTTGTATCCTTTTCGTCCCTCTTTGGAATGTTCTTATTGAACATAGAAAAATAGTTTTAGCATGACACTTAAGTGATATATCATAGGATCTACCTGTGGCATCTCCTGGGAAAAAAATCATCGCATATTTTAAAGGGTCATTTTTATATACACAATCATGTAAGCATTGACCAATACCAAGCCTGCATTAGAGTAAGTGTCCTCTCCAATTGTGCATCTCTGATCAAATTTTTGGAGTACATCAGTGAATTTGAAAGTTTCACCAGGGATATTTGTGACACATTGTGCATCAGTAGCAAAGGAATCTTAGTGAATACCTTGATAATCAGTGACCTATTTCCACATTCAACTCTGACTTTTCAGACACTTGAGGAAAATTCATCAATAAAATGAAGATCAATATTGCATATCCTTGACAACCAACATATTTAAAGTACAACAGTGGAAATTGCAGGTCGTGACAAAATGCCATGTATACTTGATGTGAAGAAGAAAGAGTTATCATTGAATGCCTAAGATGTTGCTAGGCTTGATCACAGTTATTAACTCAAAATTTGGATTGGCTAGTTAGCAAAGGAGTTCAGAGTGTTTGACATTATCACGAGAACTAATGTTACTTCTGGACTTGAGAGAATTTGAACCGTGGGCACAAATAGAGCATAGTTTCCATATTTTACATGTTGTAGACAAAGCCTAGTATGATTGAGATTTTTCAATTGAATATGGAGCAATGTTGATGCGTTGAGCAGAACTAGTCTTGTTGAGACAGGTGTAGTTTCTATAAGGTTATGGTTATGAGAAAGAGCAGGTTGATATACTCCTATACCAGTGATGATAATTATGATGCTAGTGTTGACAATTTAAGCTTCTGCTAGTATTGCAGAAACAATGAAGACTTGATATGGTTGATAGTGAAAGGTGAGATGACAATGTCAAGGTTTGAGATTGAATATCAATGTTGTAGTAAGTTCATATTGACGTCATGTCATTACAGAACTGACAACTAGGGTTTAATATAGAGTTATCACAGAGAAAATTTTGTAGACAAATGTGCAAAAGTCAGATTGGTTTTCAGCTACTTAAATTGAGCAAAGATCAATACTAAAGTGCACTAGCAATAGTATCATGCATGGTAGTAGATAGAGGTAGTAGTGAAGTGCATTAGTAGCAGCAGCAGGAGTGGATAGAGGAAACAATGAAATGCAATAGCATTGGCAGCAGGCGTGGCAATGTTAGCAGTGAAGCGCAGCAGTAGTGACAACAAGAGTGGACAAAGGTAGCAGTGAAGTGCAACAACATTGGTGACAAGAGTGGAAGTGAAAAAACATGAATGAAGGCATACCAAACCCCAAGCACTTCATCTAGCATCTAAGGCTACATATTCACATCTCCTCCAACACAAAGATTATATTTCCTTAACTCTTTCACTTGATATTTTTGTTTCTTGTATCATGATGATTATTTGATTTTCCTTTTTAATTCGATCTTTGAGATATCTCTTCTTAATCTAGTTCCTTGACATTTTGTAAATGGCATGTACAATCTGGCAATGATGGCAGTTATACAATTGCAGTTTGATAGTCCCAATGGCATATTTGATATCCTCACAAAGTGATGTTAGTGATGTTGATGTTGTGGATGATATTACTTGATGCTTCATGATGGGTGTTCTTTCTCACTTTCACATAATCTTGTTCCAGAATGGCCTGTGAAACTATAAAACGATCTAGTATATTGGAAACTTAGAGCTTTCCTCCTCTACGATTATTCCAATTATAAATCCCATTTATGGAGGTCATATCTGTCACTTTAAGTTTTTATAGGAGGTCATTGAATAATTGCACCTCTATATGTTCTAATCTTATCATCCCCCCTTCTTCTATTCAAGGGTTTTGATAATGTTGAGATCACCGCCCAATATCCATTGCTCCTCATTGTGGGTTGACCTTATTCTCTTGATATTCTCTAGAAATCCCAATTTTTATGTGGGTATATGTGGACAATAGACTGTTGTTATGCACCATGTTTCCCTGGCTCCTACATATTGGAATGTGCCCAAAATGATTTTGGAGAGTGATATCCATTCATGGAAGGATATTTCCTAAGGGTTTTAGAGAATTACCAAACCTCAAAAACTTCATCTAGCATCTAAGGCTACATATTCACATCTCCTCCAACACGAAGAAGTTATTTCCTTAACTCTTTCACTTGATATCTTTGTTTCTTGTATCATGATGATTGTTTGATTTTGCTTTTTAATTTGATCTTTGAGATATCTCTTCTTAATCGAGTTCCTTGACATCTTGTACATGGCATGTACAATCTGGCAATGATGGCAGTTATACAATTGCAGTTTGACAGTCCCAATGACATAGTTGATATCCTCACATAGTGATGTTAGTGACGTTGATGTTGTGGATGATATTACTTGATGCTTCATGATGGGTGTTCTTTCTCACTTTCACATAATCTTATTATAGCCTCTACTTGATGCTTTTGTTGCTATGATCATGTCAGGCATTAATTAATTGTCTAATTTGTGAAAGAGATTGTCCACATTAAGGCTTCATTCTGGGTTAAATGTATTAATGTTAGAATGTGAGATGTAATTCTTTGAATGGCTTCTTCGCTACAGGGTATCAATTCAGTTAATAAGGAGTGGTAGTACGAGACAATTTATTGCTCCATTTTTTCATGTTTCATGCCCATCATAAGAGGTGAGAGAAAATATTCTATTGTTATGTATGTGCTTCACCATAGCCTTATGGAAGAAATTCAAGTTCCTCTCTCATTTTTCAAGTTCAGTGCCCAATGATAACATTTTTTTCAAGATAATGATTAGCAGACTTCGATTTGAGTAAGTTCCTAAATGTATGTTTTTTAATGACACCAACCCCTAAAACAGAAATTTGTACTGAGAAACAAATAGCAGTGATATCTTTTTCACTGATCAGCTAGTCCAGAAAGCAATAGGTAGAGGTTCTAACCCAAAGATTCCAAGATAAAGGGAAGCAAACTCTACAATTTCCATACTACTGGTAAATCTATTAAATTTTACTTGTCTAATTTTCAAAAACCCCTAATTTGTCTTGTCATAATCTTAGGATATTTTTGGAATTGTCAATTTTCATTTTTTTTCATTACATATTTCTTAGTTTTGTGCAACTATGCAATGAAAACTGCCAGATGTATATGGCCAATCAGCAGAGTAAATATGGCATTGAAATGTAAAACAAATCTTACCTTATCTCTCTGGGATGTCTCTGCAGAGTCCATACTGAACCGCCAATCGACATCAGAAAATCTTTCATCTGCTTCTTTCTTTAACATTTTTTTCACTTCTGTTATCGGAAGATTTGAAGCATGAGGTTGTTTAACGTATATGACATCCTTCCCTCCCATTTTGACACCAACAATAACATGTGTGCCATACTTCTCAATAAATCTGAAGAGAATGCACATATATACAATTTAAAAAGTGCAACTTTTCTTTAGGTACATCCCAGATAAGGTGTGGGCATTCTTCAAATGTTCAAAATAATAATTTGTTAATTAAAAAGTACAATGAACCAAACAAAATTCGCAATCAAAAGCACATAGTGATCCATCAATCATATAGAGTTCAATTAGAAACTTGATGATTCAATTCTAACATTAATGATCTTGGTTAGTTCCACTTGTATTTTTTAAAACCCTCAACTTGTAATTAGTATTCATTATATACATCCAGCATAATGGAACACACTATATGAAACGGTTCTTAGAAACTATTTCACTCTTTGCAACAATGTAGCAATAGACTGATATATTTGAAAGCAAGTACTGGACATGTAAAATATTGGAGATTACTAAATTAAATTGAAGCTAGTATGCATAAAGGATTATATTAGACTGTGGTAATAACGTTTTCAAGATCCCACATTTTATATTTTAAAAAATGCTTCTGATTGTTTTTATCACATTAAACCAAATTTCGTACTCTAAATTTAAGGAATTCCTGAATGTCTCCAAAAAGAAAAGCTGGTTTTGCAATTATACAAATTTTACTCATTGTGTTCTAGTAGATATGGTTCAAGTTTCAACCAGTATCATGAAGTTATGTTAGTGTTGAACCATATTTTCTGAAGTATTGGCAAAGTACTATTTTATTGCATCCGAATTACTGGTTTTTGACTCTGTTATGTGGTTTGAGCTTCTTTAATATTTCTATGCCGAACACGCTGTTAAGTCAAACTGCTTTGCGTTATGCTGAGCCACAAGTCCAGGTGGGATAGACAAACCATCAGCTATAGAACTTGCCTTTCCAGCCATGAAAACATATTATAAAACCTGAACTCTAATTCCTGTTAACTATGCGCCTTTAAGTGACAATGAGAACCAATTTTACAATTACCTAAATCTGAAGTCACGATTCATTGCTCGATGCATTGCTCAGCACACGACTTCGACTGCCTTCCATCTGATGGTGTTGTTTCAGATGCTATGCAGCCTACATTAACACCAATTTCAAATTCCAAGTTGGTATGACAAGCTTTCCAATCATGTTGGTTCTGACTATTCTAAAACTATGTTCAAATTCCAATTTCAAAAGATCATATTAGTAAGACTATTCTTTATTTCTATGCTAGTTCTGGTTACCTCAAAACACTCTCCAGATTCTGGCTTCATATGAGCACTTTGCTGGTTGGGATCATCTTCTATTTCTATGGTAGTCCCCACTACTTTACCCCTTTTTTCAAATTCCCCATTCATAAGACTAGTCTTCTTACTATGATCACTCTCCATAATACATTTCCATGCTAATGACAACAACTTCACCACTCTTTTGAAATTCTAGGTTTGATTGTTCAGTTTTCTTTGCACACCTGTCCACTATCTTCATGCTAAACTGAACATTTTGCATTTCTTGCTGATAACCATCAGTAAAAAAAAATTCCATAGGAAATGTTAGGGCATTAAGTTTCTGAGGATAGGTGGATTCCGGTGCAAGTTGCACTGATTTCTCAATATTTTCAGGTTCCTCTACCAATGGACAAGTCTTGTCAATACCTCCATTCTCTGCTGCCATGCCCGTTTTTACTATCTACATAATGTGTCTACAATAATCAATTAAATTTCCCACACATTCAATATTAATTCATTAGATTGTTGTTTAAGATGAGTCTTCTAATCTGTGTCGATCTGTGAAGTGCCCAATAAAAGAAGAATGAGAAATGCTTTCCCTCATTTTACATTTAGACTTGTTTATGAAAATAAATACATTGCAGAACTAAAATTCATTTCCCAACAGATTTCTACGATACACATTAGCTATTTACTAATAAAATTATGAAGACTTGTAATAGCTCACCTTTTGGAAAGGGAAAGTTCCTATGGAAGTAGATATATTTTTAGTCTCTGAGTTTTTCACTGCATCACATTCACTCAAATTAGCAATGACAGATTACGAAACTAAAGACATTGTAGAGCTAAAATTCATGTTCCAACAGAGTTCTACTATGCTTGGGTGTTAGATATTTAGTAATCAAATAATTAAGACTTGTAATAGCTCACCTTGTGGAAAGGTAAAGGTTCTATTGAAGTAGAAACTTTTTTAGTCTCTGATTTTTTCAGTGCGTCACTTTCACTCAAATTAGCAATGACAGATTTGTCAAACTTCTTAGAATCTGTCAATAATGAAACATTCAGATCCTGGACATTTTCAAGAGTAAAAATATCAGTGCCAAGTGATTTCCTAATTTTTGATCCACTATTATGATATTGAGTGGCTTGTTCACATGCATTTTTAACTTGTAAGTTGGCAATAAGAAAAACCTGCAGTGTCTGTGTTGCCACTTCCTCATAACCTTGGTAATTAGAAGTACTTTTTATTACACAGAATGCACTTCCAACAGACAAATGTTTTTCAAGTGATGTTTTTCATTTGTGTGGAGAAGAATGGCCATCTTCTTTTAATTCACATGCTTGTATTGTAGATAATGCTTTTCTTTGTGCACAAATAGCTTTACTTGGCTCGGTAATGTCTTTATTTTATAATACAGTACTCACTGAAGTTGTCCTGAGGGAAACAATGTAGCCTTGAAATATCCTCTGGTTCTTGAACTGCAGAGGCCATAAATCGAGTTGTTACATTGCCCATGTAAATTATCTCAGCTTTCTCCATATAATAAGCTAGTTTATGGTTACATGTATGTGCCATATTTTCACTAGTCCATGGTAACATAGAAGACTCCTCTTCTCTCTGTCTCAAGGTTGTTGATGACAACTTTGTAACACTTACCTGGGCATACTTAGGAGTTTTTTTTTCCAAACACACTCATTATCGTTCACCATTTCCACATCTCTGACTGCAAACTCCTCTTCCATGACATTTTTATAAACAGATCCTGAATCTTTCAACAACTAATTATTTTCATTATGCCTGTTAACTAGAATTTTGGTCAGAGATTTTCATTTGGTAAGCACATGAGCAGTCTAAATTTTTTATAAAATACATCGAGAATTGACTACTATCTATTCATCGTCATTTCCTAACAATTGCAATCCATCCAAATGACTCTTTTAAACCCTTGATTGAATTCATGCTTATGAGGATTATAATTAATGTGAACCAAAGGTTTTGGAACGTCTTGCAATCCAACCACTGCGATGTCTACTTCAATAGTCTCCATGGCATGCTTCTATGGAATAGCTTGACTACTTTCATCCAAAAATGAACTGAACATTCCTTGCATTTGATTCTTTAAAAAAGCATTCTGACAAGCACCTACAAAATTCTCCTCTGGTTTAGATTTCTCTGATAATCGAACAAGCATTTATTCCATTTCCTCCACAGAAATTTCTCAATATTTCACTAAATTTTATTCTTTACAAGCATACAACGACAATCTTTGCAAATGCACTGTTGTGGCACCTTCATCTAGGGCATATGTAGCATGCATTCTTACATCATTCTCACTGGTTTCCTCCAGTGAAAAATCCAAAACTATTGGCTTTTCCACCAACACACTGCTTTTCACAATGCCTTGTAGGGTAAGAAATATAAAACTCCTTGTTTTTCCACCAAAGCAACATTTTCCTATAACGACCGTGTTATGCTTCCCTGCATTATCTATGTGAATTCTCCAACTAACGACATTAAATTCCACTGGATTTTTGCACGTCAAAAAACAACATAAATTGAACAAGCTGCCTCAGTTACTACATTCTTACAGTCAACCTGTGTTGCATGCATATCTACATCACTTTCATCATTTACATCAATCACCAACCCCAACCTACTATGCACCATTTACAAATGCAATATCTTCATGTGTAGTTACTCTAGCACATTCACTTCTTTGATCTATAAGGGAATTTAAATCTCCTGTCATTTGTCAATGAGCATTCTTGAGGGATTCCTCTTTGAGATGCTTCACTACAGAGCCTAACATCCAATTTCTTTCTCTCTATCCCAAAGCAACCATCACTTCATAATAGGATCCATTCACAGTGTTAATCTCTCATGCCTCCTCAATTGATCTATCCCTCTTTCTTTAAAACTCACACATTTCACCTTTTGCGTTATCACTTGCGTCTAGATTATTAATAGAACCGATAAAGGTGCAATTCCATCCACTTCTTGTTTTGGCACTCCTTCCAATTTGGAAGGCAAATGATCCTGCCGAGAAGGCTCCTTGGCATGCATTGCTGTATGATCTTGGTCTAGCCCTCCTTCCAATTTGTCAGGTAAATGATCCTGTCGAGAAGGCTCCTTGGCATGCATTGCTGCATGATATTCCTTTCTTACATCAAATATCACATCTGGTATTTCCTCGATGTCTGCCAGAAGAGCAACTTCCAGTGGAACAATCGAACATGTCTGATTTCTCTCATCTAACAAAGATTCTGGTATCCCTTTCATTGTCACTCTTGCAATAGCCTCCTTGCCACTTTGCACCTGTTACTAAGACTCCACTTAATTCCTTCACGACATCACAATCCCCATTAGACTCAATGAATTGTTCCTCCACATTTTCTTTCTTATTTTCATCTAATAAAGAACCCAACATCCCTTGAATCTATTTGTGTTTAAAATCAATTCTCACCTGATGAGAAGATACATCCAGGGTGGCATTGTCCAAACTTTTTTCAATCCTTATAAATGGAGATGAATATTCTCCTTGTTCATTCCCTGCCTCCTTCCAGTTCTTGTTGCCTATACATTTCTTTTTCATTCCTCCTCATATGGAGTACTATTTTGAATTTTATATTCTTTGCATATCAAACATTATAAAGCCTTTTGCACACTGTTCTCATCTCTTTCATTTGAACATAATTCAAATAATCATTGCATTTATGAAGAAAGGATATATTCATGTGAAACCCTGTCCAGCTGCTTCTCTTGGCTAATGCCATCACCTTCATCCCATAGAGAATCCGACAATTGAATGTCGACTTGACCAAAGGCATTGCTTACTTCCTGCTAAGATTGAACAAGAGAATCAAAATCTCACCTTCCAGGGGGAATTACTCTATTCTTTGAACTTGAAGTTTGCCTCTTTTCCCTTCTCTTCTATCCCGAGACTCCAAAAACTTGCTGCAGCCCATCCTTTCTATCTCCTCTGCCCACTGAAATTTCAAAAGCACTTCATCCTCGCCCTTATATGCTCCTTAAGTTTGAAATCCAAAATCATCATTTCCACTATTCTTGTTTTTCGTATTTACTTCTGTTGAATCTGTATTTTGTGCTAGGTTATGAGTATATTGTTTTAAATTATTCACTTCAGAACAGAGAATAATCATAAGAATATTATTATTTTGTGCAGGCCTGTAATCCATGACTGACGAGGAATTGACAGCAAACAATAAACCACATTGCTCAGAGGCATTCAAAAAAATTGGCAGATATTTGGTGTTTTTTCTCAAATTCATCCCTGACTGTTCAGACGCTGGCTGATTCTTCTTACCTATATTTTCAAACCCATCTCCCAAAATATATAGCCATCTGGAAGGTAACGAATCTTTGAACCCTTTGAAAATACACCACATAATAATCTCTGCCCAATTGTTTGAGCTACTTATCAACTCACCAATGTCTGGTCGAAACAAGTTTCCTTCAATGATCAAATTAATTTCCTCTTTTCAAATAGAGTTTAGAAGCATTTGAAAAGATTTTGGAGTTGTTGCTTCTGACCATACATTTAAAGGTCTCAAATTGCTTGATTTAAATGTATTTGCACCATTTGAACTGAAAGCTATATTGTGCAAAGTTGTTTCAAGCTCAAAAGTATTATCCTACCTATAAAAGCCTGAACCCCAATAATCCTCGCAGTGGCCACTTTCACCAAGTAGAATATGTGCTTCATCAACATCATCAAACCTCAAACCTCAATTGCACTTCCAAGTTTTTCTCTATAACAATTTTTGTGAGTCCTGCTTGCCAGACACCAGTTACAAACTTTCTTTCACTTGAAAATTCACAACAATTGAATTTAAATTAGCCTCACGTGGGTTGTATTTCATTTTTAGTATATTTCGCTTGATTATTTCTTTATACAATCTCTCCACTTCTCTTATCCATGTTCCGGCGTTCCTTTGCACCTCTTGGTGCAATTGCTAGTTATAAGAATATTTAAGATTCTGGATCTATCGATCTGAGATGGATATTGCAATATAAATCTGAAGGATTCATGAGATTACTTCATGTTTGATCAGATTTTTTAATGATAAATGTTATTTTGTAGGAAAATTTCCAAATTTTAAGTCATATTAATTCAGTACATTGATGCAAATTCATATGCTGATACAATGGTGCAAATGCATGGATTTAGTTGTTGAATGATATATGATGGTTTAATAGGAGGACAGGACACTCGCACCCACCATTATAAGCTTAAGATCCAGGATTCTCATGAAAACCAGTCAAAGGAAGAAGCAGCGGGTAGGTTAACCTTAAACATATGTAAAGCCATCCTTATTTTCACTAGGCGCAGAGACGTTTCGTTACAAGGTGGACTAGCTGTCATATTCATTAGTTTTGATTTTCTTGTAAGATGTCTCATTTCTGCAGTGGAATAGGTTTTGCTTGATGTTCTATGCATTCTTTCTGGTTTATGTCAATGCAGGTGATCGAATCACTAAGGGTGACTAGAGATGATCGGGGGCTTAGCATGTCAAATTTGGAGTAAATTCACAGAGGTAAAGTGCTAGAAACATTGACAGGGACATTAAGGTGCAAAAATAGTGTAGCAAGAGACAATCAGTCAGATCACAATTGTGCTATGGACCCACTCTGCTTTCTAATCAAGACAGGGAGAATTGGCATTAACTCTGTGCGGTTGATTGATTTCCCACCAACCCATGATATATGATGGCACTAATTTGGAGGGGATGATTTGGTAGATCAAACCCAATACAAGCTATTTAGAACAAATTTTTGAGGGAAAGCTATAAGAAAAAAAATTCTTGAGCAGAGATGAATTGGGCTGATCCATGATGGATTATGAATTGGGTTCTTTAGGTTTGTTCTCATGGGCTATTCAACATAAAGAAGATGAACACTTATGTACCTCTCCTCCTCTATGGCATCCTGGATCAAGTTCTTATCCCATATCTACAGACACGGCATGTTCATATCCATACCCCATGTTAGCCATGGCAGAGGATATTTGCAAAGGCAGACAGGAGCTCATGAAAATGTTTGAAGGAATGCCTAAATCAGCTTATGAATTGTCCTTGAGTGATTTGGTGGAGCAGAAGGTTGCCATGCAGAAGAGATCAAGTGAGGAAGTGCAAACAAAAAAACATAAAGCAGAGGAGAGGAGTTCAGGAAAGCAGGACAAGAGGAAGACAAGTGGAAGCTATATAAATGGGTCGAGTAAGAGTAAGGGAGAAAATACTAAACCGTTTATTCTCAATATATTTATTCCCAGAAGTTTGACAAACCGATTTCATTCTACCTCTAGGTAAATACCCAAGTTGTTCTCAAGTGAAGAGCCATGATTCAGAGAAAGGATCAGGGAATACATATCCTGTTGCAAACCTGTATAAGATAAAGACATCATATTCTCCTACTGGTTCTTCAATTGGCTTCTCCAAGGTGTCTTCTAAACCATCATCTGCCCAGGATGGTCAATCTTATCAGGTTCTCCCAGATTCTACCATACATACTGGTTATAATTGTGGCCTTCAGAAATTGAGCATGAGTCGATGCTCATTCTGTTGTGGGTACACTTTCTTCTCCAAGACTATTTTCCAGGTGCTTCTTCTGTGTTTCTCTTCACGCAACTTCTGAATTTTCAATTTCTAACCATTGAATATATTTTATCTTACTTATGAACTAGCAAACCCCAGGGTTCAAGCTTAACTCCATGCTTAATAACCACCCATGGCTTAAGAAGTCCACACCAGTCACTTACAAATTCCAAACATCACAATCTGTCTACTTACAATTTCACTTATAACATCCCCAGTGCCTTGAGATGCTATCTTTTACTCTTAAAATGTGGGAACATAAGATTATAACTTAATGGGGAGGTAGCACCTTCATTAAGAACTGATTATTTTATTAAACCTATCATTAAGGAGTGGAAAGATGGAACCTTAAAAAATTTTCTTCAGATGTTTCTTCCCACGTCAGTCTTGTTGTTGAGTGTGAACTTCATCCATGCTTTTTGTTGAAGTTTTATCAGATTTTATCTCTTTATGATCATGTTTTATCCATGTTGGTTGACATCAGAACAATTTTTGGCATGCAAGTAAACTTTGAGAAAGCAACCCCTGAGTCATCCTGAAGTCAAAGTCTTTCTGCATATACATCAAAAAACGTTAGGACATGCTAGTGAAAAGTTGGAAACTACTAATTAGCTATTGTCTGTTTTCTTTTCATTTATTTTTTTATCACGAGAATTGATAATTAACTACTGTCATTTTTCTTTCTATTTCTTTCTTTTTCCTTTTTTTTTTTCAGTATTAGGAGAATTTCTTTCTTTTTCCTTTATTTTTTATTTTTTGGGTATTAGGAGAATTCCTAAAATTACTACCTGTCTCTGAGGAGGCCCAGGGTCATTTGTAAGGGACTGACCCTATACTCCTGAACCTAATGCATTATGCAACTGCCCACAAACATGCTAGGTGTGTTATCAGAGTTTCAAACCTGGGTGGGGCCTCAATATTGCTCAGCAAAAACTTTCTTCCTTGGACTAATTTGGGGGAGGTCCAGGATCAACCTTTGTGGCTACCTTATAACACCAAGAGTATATCCAACAGCATGTAAGCAAGATATAAGCCAAATATACTAGATCTTATGATTTATAAAAAGCCTTATAACACCAAGAATATATCCAGCAACCTGTAAGCCAGATATAAGCCAGATATATTGGATCTTATGATTTAGCAAGAGTGGAGACTCTAGGAAATGGGGAGTCTACTCCTTGAGGTGAGATAATAGCAGGCCATATACTCAATGGGATTTGAACCGCAGTCTCGTTAGTTTCACCAAGTGAAACTTATCGTTAAACCACATATCACTGTATAATTAACTATTCTCTATTACTTGAAACATTTCTAAAACTTTAAAGTCCATGGTTGATTGGATTGCTCTAACACAGAGCCGCTTTCCCTTTCATGAGGTGGGTTAACTGAGTTTCTAACCTGGGTGTGGCCTCAATATTGGTCAGCAAACACTTTCCAATGCAGGTCGTCCACCATTTGGCCTAGCACAATAGGATAATTAACAATTGTTTGTTACTTGAAACATTTCCGAAACTTTTAAGTCCTTGGTTAGTTGGATTACTCAAACACTGAGCCACTTGTCCCATGCAAACACTTTCCAATGCAGGCCGTCCATCGTTTGGTCTAGCATAATAGGCTAATTAACAATGTCTGTTACTTGAAACATTTCTGAAACTTTAAAGTCCTTGGCTGGTTGGATTTCTCTAACACCGAGCCACTTGCCCCTTCATGAGGGACGCCCTTAAGGGTTCAGCATAGATGTGTGTATTCCTATTTCCAACACCCTCGTCAGGCCACACTTTGGCTAAGGTCCCCTGCCTAACCTCAAGCAAAAATAGCTCTATCCCTGTCTTGAAAATTATACATACTAAGATTTACACCAGATTTTCCCTTGGCCAGTGTGCTACTGTACTACTGAGCTACATTCCCCTTCATTGTGGGCATCATTAATGGTTTGACCTAGATGTACGGATTGCTAACTCCAACAAAGAAAACACCTAATTTGGAAGTAAAGCATCAAAACTGAACGAAAGAGAATGTATAATGAACAAAGTTTTAATGCCAACATTCTACCATATTCCAAAGTTGTCATGTTTGACATCTAAGTCATTTATATAGATTTTAATCATTGCTTTACCTTTAATTGAGTATAATTGCAGCCCAATTCGTTTCATATTTAATCATCCCTAAATTAGGTGTGCTTATGCTCCTAAGTCATGACTTTTGGACCTGTGTGTGGAAGTGCTCATTGCTCTGTTTCCAAAGGTTTTGAAAGTGGTCATTTCAGAAGTCATCCCCGTTTCCAAATGTTGTCCTTACCCTATTTCAGGAAACTAAGACTTCAAAATATTGTGCTCTTTGGTTGAATCGAAAATTTTATTTGCATATTAAAGACTGGGAATCCAAAAGGAAAAAGTGGTTCCATTTAAAGATATGTGCAACATAAATTATCCAAATTCTTTTTATTACACTCCATCCATCTATTTCGTTGCAGTATTCCTATTCTTTTAGTATTCAATTATAACTCTATAAAATCAAGATGGCCATCCATATTCAAAGGCTTCTGCTTTTCTTTGTGTTATCTTCTAATAAGGATTTTTATTTCCAAGTAATTCAACCACCAAAGGTAGTACATGCGAGTAGAGAAGTAATTCAACTACCGATTATTCTCCTACATAGTACATGCTTTGATAGATTATATCAAAAGTCTTACCAATACAATAACATTGATTGTTGTATGTGGACATTATTGTTCAGGATGGTCCATTACATAATCAAGATGAGGAACTGGATCATGCAATTGCACTTTCTCTTTCTGAAGAACTAACCAAACCAGATGGTATATGATGGAAATTTCATTTTTTTATAGTTACTTTAGTTTAATTATATCATTTAGCTTGATTCTTTTCATATATTCAACTAAACCTTTGTTTCTTAACAAGACTTTGTCATTTCCATGTTTTATTGAAAATGTTTATGGTTTGATAATCATACAACCTTTATCAAGTTACGTGCACCCTCATTAGAAAAAACAAGAGAATTTTGCTTGCCATGACTATCTTTCTTTGTCATTATTGACTTAAGAAAGTCTTTTAGCTAAGAAACTAGTTTCAAGGTTATGGCATAACTTGTCATATAAATTGAACATAATTTATATCCAAAATGTTAACTTGTAAACTACTTAGCTGGTTTTAGGCTTTCCATTTAAAATCTACTTCAGTTTGAACTTTGAATGAGTTGTTCCTTAGACTTGAATATTAAGAGATTTTGGTGTAAGGATTAAAAATTAGCCCGTAAGGCGTCTCAGTTATTCATTTATTTTATCTAATTTAATACTTACTATTAAATTATAACCACTCGGCACAAATATGTCATAGATCAAGATTATACTTTGTAGAGTGTTCTAGAATAAAAATAGGAGCAAGGACACTGAGTTCTTTCGGTTTTCCTGGTTCTTATTCCTTTGGTGTATCTTTGCACCTTTAGGGGCAATTGCTAGTTTAAAGTCTAATTCTTTAAAGGGTGCTAGCTCAATGGAAGAGCACCTTCTTTACAAGCAGGAGGTTGGTGGTTCGATTCCATCGTGCCCTGATATTCATATATAGGGAATGACGAAGATCAGTTTTTGGTGACGGATGCTCTTTTGACCATCACCAATGAGCTTATGGTGACATTTTTCGACCCTCACCAGAATATTAAATGGTGACGATCAACGAACACCACCATATATACGCATCAATAGTGACGACCATTAAAGGTCTGTCACCATAAATCGTTGTTGTTTATATGAAATGGTGAGGGTCACTGTTTGTCATTATAGTCATTATTCGTGACAGACCTTGATGTTACCAATGTGTTTATGGTGACGGTCAATGAACGTCGCCATATATATGCACCAATAGTGACGGCCATGAAAGGTCCATCACAAAAAATCATTGTTGTTCATATGAAATGGTGACGGTCACTATCCGTCATTATAATCAATATTCGTGACGGACCATGAATGTCACCATAACACATATTTTCGGCGACGCCACCTTTGGTGATGTTCAATTTTTTGGTGACGGAGGCTATTGTCCGTCACCATTGCTCATATGAAATGGTGACGGTCACTATTCGTCACTATAAATCATTATTTGTGACGGACCTTGAATGTCACCACAACACCTATACTTTCAGCGATGCCACATTTAGTGACGTTCAGTTTTTTGGTGACGGAGGCTATTGTTTGTCACCATTTATCATATGAAACGGTGACAGTCACTATTCGTCACTATAAATAATTATTGGTCATGGACCTTGAATGTCACCACAACACCTATACTTTCGGCGACGCCACCTTTGGTGACGTTCAGTTTTTGGTGACGAAGGCTCTTTTGACCCTCACCAATGAGCGTATGGTGACCATTTTTTCCCCTAACCAATGTGCTTTTTTATTCTAGTGGTGGATTTAAATATTACTAGAAATTTGCAACAATTGCTAATGATTTCTAAAATGTAACATTCTTCGCTTCCATATTCTAACATAATCCAAATAGCATACATGTTCCTTTTCTCTTCATTTGCAAGAATTCTTGAATTCCAAGGAACTACGAAATCTCTTCATTAATATTTGAATTTAAATGTTACATATTTCTGCAACTAAAATAGTTGTATGTAGTTTTGATGCAAGCCCAACCCAACATTTACTCATTTCTAAAAATGCAAGAAAATATTCACCCTTAATCTCAGTACATCCATTAACATTCACTAATGATTTTACCATACTTTAATCAATTCTGCCCGCACATTCCACTCTTCATAAGGAGTTGTGAAATTCAGACATTGAATTTGTAATCTATTTCAACAATTGGGATACTACAAACCCTCATACATGGACTATTGACCAAGCATTTAGTTTACTAATAGCTTAATAACTCTTACAATTTATTCTACAACAATGAGTTCAAAAGCTATATTTCTCCCATACATCTCAACATCGTATATTCACAATGGATTAAGAACACTTAAGTTGTTGACTATGATTTCCAAAATAGATTATACCTAGAATTCAAGTTGGTATACAATGTGTTATGAAACTAGCTCCAAAAATAGAAGAGAAGAGAGATCAACACCTTAGAAATCAGCCACTTCGAGGGGGCAACCTCCAATACATTACATAAATGAACAATTCTTGGATGATATAATTGATCAAAACTACCTTCTATATATATAGGAGTCCATGGGGCCACAATATAATCCTAGACGACCTAAGAATAATAATGTAAGGGAAAAATAATAACAATATCGGGGTTACAAGGGTACAACAATAACAATAAGGGGGCTACACTAATAACAATAAGGGAATAAAATAGTAATATAGGGACCTAACATGCCCCTCTCCTTCAAAAAAGTGTTTTCCTCAATGCTTGAGTAGCTCTGGGTGCTTCTGTATAAAATTCTCATCCTCCCATGTAGAATCTTCAGTGGGTAAGTTCTTCCACTTGATGAGATACTCTGAAATTGATCGATTTCGCAGTTATCGAGTTCTTGTTTCCGTGACTGCTTCAAGTTCCAATATGAATTTTACTTCCTCATCAATTTCTGGCAATATTGTTTGAACTGGAATATTTTCACCTATAACCTTCTTTAAGCATGAAACATGGAAAACTGGATGCACTCTTAAAGAAGCAGGAAGCTCCAATTTGTATGCCATAGTACTAATATTTTGCAACAACTTTTAAGGACCATAGTACTTTGGCGATAATTTATTATCCTTCTATTCTTGCTTGAGGGACACTTATTTTTAAGGTTGTAGCCAGAAAAAAACCCAGTCTCCTACATCAAAACTTCTCTCCCTGCGATGTTGATCTACCTGTTGTTTCATTCGATTTTGTGCCAAATTTAGTTTATCCTTTAAGAGTTGGAGAACTTCTTGTTGATGCTTGATGTGATCTTCCACTGCTTGAACCTTAGATTTTTCTCTTAAAGATGATGTGATGGATGGTGGATGATATCCATAAAGTGCCATAAATGGGGTCATTTTTTCTGCAGTATGGAAGGAAGTGTTATACCATCATTCAATGAGAGGTAACCACTTGACCCATTGTGTTTGTTTATCAGATACAAAACAACGAATATATCCTTCCAAACATTTATTCACTATCTCAATTTGACCATCGGATTAAGGATGATAAGATGAGCTATGAGCTAATTGAGTACCCAAACAAGAAAATAACTCCATCCAAAAATTTCCAGTAAAAATGGGATCTTTGTCGCTCACAATAATATTTGGTTTTCTATTTAGCTTTTGAATTGTGTTCATAAATGTAGTAGCAACTGTACTCGCTTTAAATGGATGAGATAATGCATAAAAGTGTGCATACTTGGTAAGTCTATCAACTACCACCATGATGACACTCTTTCCTTTAGACTTAGGTAAACCTATGATAAAATCCATTGAAATATCCTCCCAACGTTGACTTGGAATGGATAAAGGTTTTAGACGACATGAGGTCTTAATTGTCTCAACTTAATTTTGCTGGAAAACCAAACATTCTGCCACAAAATTTTGAATATCAGATTTAAGGCCATCCCAAAAAAATTCTTTCTTCACCCTGTTGTAACTTTTTAAAAATCCTGAGTGTCCTCCTATAGGAGAAGTGTGCAAATTCCAAAAGAATATTTTGTTTTAGTTGGGAATTCTTACAAAGATATAAGCGATCTTTGTACCATAAGGAATAATTTTTCCAACTAAATGTATCATATGTACTGGGATCTTGCCGCAACTTTTGAATGAGTGTCCACACTTCTTCGTCCTTCTTCCATTCATCCCTTTCTTCAGTTATCCAATCTGGTTGGATAATAGAAATGGCACAAAACAATGCTTCCACCTCTTCATTCTTTCTTGAGATTGCATCTGCAACAACATTTAGCTTCCCTTTTTTGTAGATTATTTCAAAGTCATAACCCAACATCTTTGTGACCCATTTTTGCCTTTCTTTTGAATATAGTCTTTGTTCCAAAAAGTGTTTAAGACTATCATGATATTTTTTTACCTTCAGGTGTCTTCCCATTAGGTAAGGTCTCCATTTCTTTAGTGCATGTAGTATTTCTAACATTTCCTTCTCATAAATAGCTTTCTATAAATACTTGCCTTCGATTGGACGAATTTAAAAATCAATGGGTCTTCCTTATTGCATTATAACAACACCAATTCCATTTCCTAAGGCATCACATTCCAAAATAAAGGTTTTTGTGAAGTCTGACGTAGCTAAGACTGGTGCTAGGAACATTGCCTCTTTAATATATTCAAAGGCCTTAGTTGCTTCAGGAGTCCATGAAAATGCATCTTTTCTTTAATAATGTTTGTTAAATTCTTGTATTCTCCCATAATTCTTAACTACCTTGTGATAATACCACTGTTTAACCTAAGAAATCCTCTCAAACTCTCAAACACTTCATAGTTGTAGAGACTTATAATTTCGCCCAATAGATTTAATTTTGTTAGGGTCTACTTTAACACCCTCGTGAGATACAATATGACCCAGATATTCCACCTCTTGTACTCCAAATAAACATTTGGATGATTTTGCATATAATTGTTTCTCCTGCAATAGTTTGAGCACCCTGTCAACATGTTCAACATGATCCTTCCAAGACCTGCTGTAGATTAGTATATCATAAAAAATACTAGCACAAATTTTCTAAGGAAGGGTTTGAAAATGGAATTCATCAACCCTTGAAATGTAGAAGGTGCATTGGTAAGGCCAAAGGGCATGACCAAAAATTCATAATGACCCTCATGAGTTCGAAATGTTGTTTTTGGAATATCTTCAATCTTCATTCTAATTTGATGATATCCTGAACAAAGATCCAACTTGGTAAAATAAATTGCTCCATGTAATTCATCCAATAATTCATTAATCACAGGAATGGGAAATTTATCTTTAATGGTGAGCTTATTGAGCTCCCTATAATTTGGACAGATGTTCCATGATCCATCCTTCTTGTGCACCAATACTGCTGGAGCAAAGAAAGAACTTTGACTAGGTTGAATTATACCAACCTCTAACATTTATGCAATCATACGTTCAATTTCACTCTTTTGGACATAAGGATATCTATAAGGCCTGATGTTTGGAGGAACACTTCCTGGAATCAAATGAATAGCATGATCATGATAAAAAATATGTGGGAGTCCTTTGGGAGTTTAAAACACCTTGGAATGATTGTCCAAGTCTTTTTGGAGATCTACATAAATAGATGATTTTGATGTTGGAACTTCTAGTGAGCATAATTGTGAAATTACACCTCGTTTTTCTTTCTTCAGAATATTTTTCATTAAATTAGAGCTTATTATCTTTCTCGGCTTCCTTGTGATACCTCATAATTCGACTTCATTTACTTATGAAAACAATTTCAAGAAAAGTTCTTGAAAATTAAAAGTTATTGTCCCCAAAGACTGTAACCATTGTAATCCTAGTACAACATCAACACCTCACATTGGAATGGAAAGAGTTGGACTATTCAATACATGTTCCCCCATGGTTAGCTTGATATTATATAATTTTCCAAAGAAATTTATAGTTCCTCCATTTGCAACCATCACTTGAAATTCTAGTTTTGGGTAAAGGAAACAATTTAATTCCTTTGCTACCTTACAATGAATAAAATTATGGGTACTTCTCGAATCAATCAACACTATTACCTTTTTCTTCTTGATATGTCCTTCTATCTTGAGAGTTTGAGGAGTGGTAATTCCTGTCAATTCATTACACAATATGGTCGAACTCATTTCTTCCTCTTCTAGGGTTGGTTCCTGGTGTATATCCTCTTCTTTTGAAGATTCTTATTCATTTTCTTCTTCCTCTTCACAATCTATGTAAAATAATTTCTTCTTCGCACACTTATGACCTTTAGTGTATTTTCTATCACAACTATAGCAAAGCCCTTTTTCTCCTTTTTCTTCTCATTGTTGTGGTTTCAACCTTGTAGGTTGTGGAAGTCTAGGAGTAGCAGCATTTCCATCTTTATATATGTGACTGGTAGGCTTCCTTGTTGCCATAATTTTACATTCAATTTTTCTTGCCAACCTGAATGCATTTTCCAATGAATCAGGTTCCCAAACGTGAACTTCATGTTGAATTTTATCATTTAAAGTCCTTATGAAGACATCAATCCCATGTTCCTCTGGAATATAAATTACCCTTATCTTCAATTTTTCGAAGTCCTCAATGTGCTCCACCACTGAACCCTTTTGTTTGCTATTTATCAATTGGCTAAAGAAGGTGTGGCTTTTTCTGTCCTCATAATTTGCTATCATTTCCTCATAAAATTTGACCAAGTGACAATTTTTTTATGGGAGCAAAGCCATCGATACCATACAAATGTATTTTGTTCTAAATGTAAAGTTGCAATGCGTACCTTTTGTGTGTTTTGCACATTATTGAGATCAAAATATTGCTCCATCTTTAGTATCCATGTTACGGTATCCTTGCCATCAAAATTCCTCATATCCATCTTTGAAATATGGTGGTTCTTCCATCCAACATTAGAGCCTATGAAATCAAGATTAACATTTATTTTGTTCTCATCATGAGTTTCCTCTACTATATTTTCGCCATTAGGAAACATTTCATGTATCAAATTTGTCAAACCTTCCATATATTCTTTTAGATCATTATTCATTTTTTCCATGTTGTCTTTCATTTTTTCTTCCATGTCATCCATCTTAGCTTCCATGCCAGTTTCCATACCATCCATATTAGCTTCCATGCCATTCATCTTACCTTCCATGCCTTTCTTCAAACCATCCATCTTCACTTCCATGCCTTTCTTCAAGACTTCCATGTCATTTTTTGTTGCTCTTTGCGAGAGCGAATTTTGGTGCACTTGCTCTTGTAATTTGTATAGATCATGTTGCAATTCTTCATCTTTATGAGTCATAGTAGAGTACTATGAGGGCTTAATCGGTGTTGAATTATTTCTTGGAGGAATTTTAGAACCCAATACTGATATATATTCTCAATAGGCCTTTGGAATCACTTAAAAATAATTTTTCAAACAAGACTTATGCAATTTGAAAACAAAAATACATGCCTTTTTTTTGTTTAGGAGCTCGATATTGAAAATAAATTATCTCTGTGATTTAGGATCTTCAATATCTGAAATTTGGCCCTGTAGTAACTCTCTGAAGCTTCTTTATAATGCCACATGTTTGAACTGATTTAGATTTTTCAAGGCAAATTTATGTCCAATCTCCCACAATGACCTAATTATGGACTATTTCAGTATAGCAATCTTGTATGACTTTCCACATCTCACTGTTTGTTCCTTCAACTGTGAAATTGATATAAATGAAGCTGCAGTCTACGTAATTGTGGCCACTCTTTACAAAATTCCAATCTGATACTCAGAGAGAAAGTTATGAATATTTTCCCATGATCACCTCTTTGAGATGAAATTCGGGAGCCTGAAAAAGCCCTAACTTCCACAGATCCTACCTCCCAAAATAATGTGAATCATTATCTGAAATTTTTCCACGAATTTCCTCGAGATTTCAGCTTCGTTTTGTGAAAATTTCAGCTTCAGAAACCTCATAGACAAATCGTTACAGTGAAAATTCCGCAATGACTTGTTTAGGTTAAATTCAGGAGCCTACAAAAGGCCCTAACTTCCACAGATCATATCTCTGAAAATATTTCGAACCAAGCTCTGAAATTTTGCAAAAATGTTCCTCAAGAGTTCAAATTTGCGCTCTAAAAATTTCAACTTTTGAACCTTCGTATAAAATAAGTTATAGAAACAATTCCATGATGACCTGTTTGGAGCAGCGAAACCCTAGAGTCCAAAACTCTAATAACAATGTTATGAAACCAGCTCCAAAAATAGAAGAGAAGAGAGATCAACACCTTAGAAATCAGCCACTTCTAGGGGGAAACCTCCAATACACTACATAAATGAACAATTCTTGGATGATCTACAAATGACCAAAACCGCCTACTATATATAGGAGTCCATGGGGCCACAATATAATCCTAGATGACCTAACAATAATAATGTAAGGGCACAATAATAAAAATATTGGCGTTACAGGGGTACAACAATAACAATAAGAGGGCTACAGTAATAACAATAAGGTACTAAACTATTAATATACAAACCTAACAGAATGACATCACGTCATGATGTTTTTACACTCGTTACTCCAAGTTTTGATTCAACAGTTAAATTTGATTAACTATGATTTCTGAAATAGATTATACCTAGAATTCAAGTTTGTATACAATGGCATTACGTCATGATGTTTCTACACTTATTGCTCCAATTTTTTATTCAAGATTTAAATTTGATTATGCATCAAACTGAACGAAAAAAAAATTATTTATCTCTAATGCACCTCCAATGGTGATTGTCATCCCACGACACCTTTCTATGGGGATATCCTCAATAATTTTTAACTTTGAACTTGTCGTTTCTTTAATATGAAATGAATGGTTTTCAAAGCAACTAGTAGATCTAAAGTTACATATACAAGAACACTCCCAACTTTTCTTAAAACCCTTGTATAGTAGTCCCATCCATCATGTTCAACGCAGGGTGTCTCTTGCTAGGATTTCATTTTTAGTACGGAAATTTCCATTCAATTATAGTCAAAAAATACAAACGTAGATGCCCACTACTATGAACCCTCCCTATGAGTTAAGCAATACAATTGCCGAATTTCCATGCTCAACTACCTTTTTCCACACAAAGAATCACCAGAAATTAATCATAAATAAATCATTTAGTTCCAATGTGGATTATCAAAAAATGATTTATAGAAAACCTTCGATGACAAATGAATATGTCAACATTTATAAATTCAAAAAAACCCACTCTAATCCATTCAACATGATTTGGTATAGTAGTTAAACATAGATACATTTTGATAACAATGGAGAGTAACCTCAAGTTATTAGTAACAAAAGTGGTGATTTGTAACAATTATTCAGATGCACGTGATGTAGGAAGTCACAACCCACTCTAATAACTCCTCAAATGGATACAAAGTATCATACTATTACTACATTATTTCAAACACATGATCATTCACCTTCTTTTATATTAATTCCATATACCTTCAATGGAATACACCCTACATATTCTCATTCAACAATGCAACAAAGATTCTTCCTTGAGTTCATCTTCTCTAGAATGAATGAACATTTGTATATTACAAGTGGATCGATTCCCTACAAATTGTGCTCATGCATCTTCCGTAGGACATGGTATGCATCTTCCCTAGGACAGGTCCAATGGTGATTTGTTTTGTCATTTTTCTTGTCTTCATTTGTTGTGTTCAATTTTAGCACCTAATTTTTATGTGCTCGATTTTTTACTAGTTGCATTCATGCTTAGACATACAAGAACATGGAAGTGTGTCAACATTCATGCTTATACTCAGAAGAACATGGAAGTGTGGCACAAATTTTATAATTGTACATTTTTCTGTAATTTTGATATGACTACAATTTCTTTGTACTTGAACCTCGCAAGGCAAAATTTTATCTTAACTTTAAAAATGCTTTATTATGTTAGCAGAAGAAAATCCCATGGAAAATTCAGATTGGAAGGAAAAACTTAAGGTAATTCGAAAACATATATACCAGTTAAATTGAAAGCATATTTTTGTCGCTCAATTAGTTTCCCATTTAATTATTTCTACTCCTGTCTATATTAGACCTAGAAGCACCCATCCGTTCACTTACTAAAATCGTATTATGATTTATCTAGCTTCTTCACTCCCTTCTTATTCAAATTTTTTCAAGTGGACATAGCAAGAATAATTTGATAAACCATCAATAGGCATATATATACATTCATCAATAAACAACATTACAAGATTATTATTATTATTTGAATACAAGCAATTGGAACACTTTAATTTGGAAGGCACTATAGAGACTTGTTGAGTATTTTTTCAAAAGAAAGAATTAGAAGTATGCCAAATCAAGAACTGAGTAGCTTGAGATGTCAACACCAGGAAAATAAGTTAAGATTATTTTATTAAATACAACATGTAATGAAAATTTATATAAGTAGTATAATAAAATGAATTGTGAGGTACAAACATTGCTTTAGAAGAATATCATTTCTTTTTTCTACCATGAAATCTCCATTGCCAAAATAATCCTCGAAGAAGACACTGTTGATGACAAACGCTTCACCAATATGTTCAACATCACAAGGATAAAAAAATGAGTGTTGTAAGACTTGAAAACCATGGAGTTATATTTGAGGGATGATATTTTTAAGGTCGATTGAAGGTGACCCTATATTTATCCCATCTGTGACTAGGATAACTAGGACCCTTCCAAGATACATACATTTCTTTAGAATAATATCATATATATTTCTTCCAAAGCATCCCCATTTCAAAAAGAAGCCCTGAGGAAGACACGAATAATTAGAAAAGCTTCACCAATATGTCCAACCTCACAAGGATAAACAAAAAAATGAGTGTTATAAGACTCTACAAGAATGGATTTATAGTTGAGGCCAGACAACATAGTAAATTTGTTGAAAAGTCATCAAGAAATGTGTGTCTAATTTAATTTTCCCTTAATTAAATTGGACAATAAATTTTAATCTTATCTTATAATCACTTGTAATAGTTAACTAAGTGTGATAAACTCAGTTACCTCATGGAATTCGAGTTCAGGGTGGTTGGTGAGGCATGCAGAGTGATTCTATTTGTTTTTCAGTCCAAGCTATAGTTAGTGCATTATTTTAATGCATGAGAAATCAGTTAACTCAATTAATTGAGTTAAAATTAGTTTAACTAGTTGTAACTGATTTTTGCACTAGTGAGAGGTGAAGTGAATTAAATCATATTTAATTTACATGCAGTGATATGTTAAGTAAATGATGATTTACTATTAATATTTGCATGCATTTCAGTTCTGATGAAGACCCAATTGAGACAGAGGTTAATGGGATGTTAACTATCAGTTGTATTATTAGCAAACTTTCCACATGCATTAATACACCCATAGGATTTCCCATGATAATTGTGCAGTTTTGGAATGTTGAAATTCCTAAAGAATAGGGATTTCATTCCACATGAATTGCACAAGAAAGGCAGGTTGAGAAAAGGCAATAAATTAGCTAAGTGTTGGTCGATTATGTCTGGATCAGTGTGAGACAGTTAGTAGAGTGCAAAAAACTCTTGTGAGAAGAGTGCATTGTAATTGTTTCATGATTCCTTGGTGAATATACAATAGAAGATAGAGGGGTTTTGAGAAACAAGCTTTCCCCGGGAAAAATATCTGTCTTGTGGATTGATTTTATTCTTTATTTTACTTGTTGTGATTGGTGATCGTGTTTATTTTCCACAATTAATTTGTAGAATGATTCAGTATCTTGCTTTAGCATATCGCATGATCAGATTGAATCCATTGGTATACATATTGTTTGTATAATTTCTACATTGTATCAGAGTGTATGAGATCACTATAGTGGAGAATAAATTGAGTTTTTGTTGAACAACATTCGAATTTTCAAAAATATGCTTTGGTGTGATAGGTGAATTTTCAAAAATATGCAATGTAGAATGCTTTGAAAGATCTGTTTTAGAGTAGTGGTGACCACAGAAAATTGGCACTAAAGGACAAGTTCAGGAAAATAAAAATGGAGAAAGGCCACACTATTCCAAAATATTTGACCAAGTTCATCTAATGCTGAGATGAGCTTGGGAGTGTCGGAATTATTGTAGTGGATAATGACTTGGTGAGCCTAGCACTTCTAGGTCTTCCCAAGATTTGGCATAGTTATTAGGACTTTGTTAATGGGAGCGAGAAGCTACCATATTGGGAATGACTTTGGTTAGATTTCGTATAAGAAGAATTCAGGCGGAATACCAGGGATGGATCCTCATCCAACACGGATGATGAGGAAAATTGCACATTTGTTGGTAAGGCAATGAAGGGGAAGGGAAAGGAATCCTATTCCAAATCTAAGATCGACAAAGAAGACAAGAAGCGTGACATGTACAAAGTGAAATTTTTTCACTGTCACGAGCATGGACATTATGCCACTACTTTTTCACAGAAGAAGAAGAAAAAAAAAAGGCTTCAGGATCTGCAACAATTGAGGCTTTGGCTTCGCAATTTGAGTTTGACTTCTCACTCATCACGTGCATGGTCTCTAGTGCGATGGGATCAGTGTGGTACTTATATAGTGGTGCATCTTTCCACATGACAAGAGACAAAGAAATTTTTAGTAGCTTGGAGGAGAAGGATATTCAGATGCATATTGAAATTGGTGATGACAAAAGGTATAACGCTACCGATATTGGTACAGTTACTTTCTAGAGACGGTCAGGTACACCTTTATTATTAAAATATGTCATGCATGTACTAGGCTTGAAAAGGAATTTAGTTTCAGTTGCTATGTTGGAGGATAGAGGATATGATGTGGTTTTTAGTGAAGGGAAAGCATTCCTTCATCACAAAGCCACAGGAAAAGCCAAGAACACTGGGATTCGTGTGAAGAAATTCTACAAATTTGTTGTAGATGGTTGCACAACATTTATGGGTAAAGCAGACAGATTGGTGAGTTGGGATGAGAGTGATTTATGGCACAATATATTGGGCCATCTACACCATGGTGCTTTGAAGTTCATGCAACAGATTTCTACAGAGCTTCCAAAGGGTAATCTTGCGCAGAGAGACACATGCAATGGATGTACCATGGGGAAGTACGAAAAGGCCACTTTTCATGATCAGGAGAATCAAGTAGCAGAAATCCTTGAGAGAGTTCACTCATATGTGTGTGGACCATTCTCTATAGCTTATATAGAAATGTATAGGTATTATGTGATTTTTTTTATGATTTTTCTAGAAAGTGTTGATCTACTTCATGCGGAAGAAAGATCATACGTTCTCAAAATTTTGTGAGTTCAAAATACTCGTTGGGAAAGATACAAGGAAGCATGTCAAGGCTCTAAGGAAAAACAATGGTGGTTAGTACATCTCCAATGAATTCAAGTACTTTTGTAGCAAATAAGGAATTCGAAGAGAGTTGATTGCGCATCATAACCCACAATAGAATGGGGTTGCAAGAAGAAATAATATAACAATTGTGGGTGTGGCATGAGCGATGTTACATGATGAGGGCCTACCGTTTTATCTATGGGTTGAGGCATGCAACACAACAATATTTGTGCTTAACCATAGTCATCATCAGATACTTGGCATTAGTACACTAGAGGAGGCTTTTTATGGTAAGAAACCTCATGTTTCATATTTTAAAATTTTTTGGCTCATCTATCTATTTCCATGTGACGAAATATTCGAGAAAGAAGATAAAACCGACAAATTATATTGGGATAGTTGTGGGCTACACTGATACTCCCCACAATTATCGAGTGTATTTGCCAAACATTAGGATGAATTTTGTTAGACAGGATGTAAAATTTGACGAGGAGAAAGCCATTCGATTGTCCCTTGAGAGGGATCTTTATTTTCATGTAGATGAGGAAATTTTTATTCCAAAGGATGAACCTTAAGATATGGAGCAGCCACATGCAGAGGATCATGGAGTGGCAGAAAACACTCATGCAGAGCCATCCACTAGACATGGTAGGAGGCACACCATAGAAGCTAACAGATTGAGACTTTATGTGGTAGAACATGTAGGAGCATCAACATCACTGCGCAGATAGAGACAATCTCCAGACAAGCTTACTACATACATGGATCTTATGAGCAAGTGTATTGTGACAGAACCATCCTCTTTTGAGGAAGCAATGTAGAAACCAACTTGGGTTGATGCCATGGTTGAGGAGTATGAATCCATTTTCAAGAACAGTTCATGGGAAGTTGTCCCAAGACCAGAAGGGAAATAAGTGGTTGGCTCTAGATGGATCTATTAGGTGAAGCGGGCATCATATGGGTGTGGATAAGTACAATGCTAGATTTGTAGCTCGGGGATTCTCACAAGTTGAGGGGATTGACTATGAGGATACTTTTGCACCAGTTTCAAGGTACTCATCAATTAGATCTATCCTTGCACTCTCAACGCAGATGGGGTGGCAGATACATCAGATAGATTTGAAGACTACATTTCTCAATGGATTTATTGAGGAAGAAGTGTAAATTGAGTAGCCATAAGGTTTTAAGACCTTTGACAATGAGTCACATGTGTGTGTTGGAAAAATACAAAGAGGGGGGGGGGGGTGAATCAATATTTATAACTCACTGTAAACATTTAATTTTTCTTTACTAATTTCTATACACAAATTTAATGAACCCAACTAGCATATACACGCGACTATATTTAAGAAAACTTGTGTATGTCCAGAGATCTTTATTATGCAGATAATTATTTACTTAGATCAGTGCATCATTCATTCATCATATTTTTAGTAAGCAGTAAGCATGTGCAGTAAGAACATAATAAATCATCACACATAAGAAACACACATGAACACCAAGATTTAAGGTGGAAACCTAATTTGGGATAAAACCACCATTGTTGTCATCTTTGTCTTCAATATTTATTATAAAGAAAACTACTTACAATCTTCTACTGGCGCAAAATCATACCAGCACACAGGCACCCACCTGCAAAAGGCTACAACCTTCTCTCGTTCTCCAGCTACTACTGTAAGGGAGATCCAACCCCCTGATCTCGTTTACTAGCTACCATTGGAAAGGAGCTACGACCCCCTGCTTCTCATTTACCAACCACTCCTGGAAGGGAGCTACTACTCCCTGATCTTGTTTACCAGCAACCACTAGAAGGGAGCTACGACCCCCTTACTAAAGGCTCCAACCCTCAGCACCACTGCAAACCACGTTTCATCAATTTTCACACTCGATCCAACAACTTCCACTCAACACAACTTGTAGGCCTCTTTTCATTAGATTTTCATACTATACCCACTCCACACATTTAAGCTCAAAGAACATACATCAAAATGAAATTTATAACCCCATAAATTCATTCATTGAATCATCAATCAACTAACCAACCACTGATCTTTAATCATAATCAACTAGCAGCATAATCAATATTCAAACAACCCAGATCTTTATGAAGAAATCATTGACATACAATAGTAATACAACAAAATAGATCAGAAATTTCCTTCTGCATACTTCAGGAAAACCCTACATTCCATACGTGCTTTTACTAAAACGAACCTGCGTATATATGCGCTTTTGCTGAGACGAACCTGCGTATAGATCTGAAAACATTACAGGACTGTGCAACTCTTCAGAACAAATAAACAATTGAGATCTTACCCTTCCCTTCGACAAACATTCACCAGATAACATATCTAAACATTCCATAAACAGATCTAAGAAAATAAATAGTCATTTCAGGTCTAGAGATCCTGATCCATCATTTTATTCATAGGTGCATCCAAATCTATCAATAAACTGTAACCCATTCCATGCTAATATACTTCAGAGTGAAGTATTCATTCATTACCCAGACATATGCACACTTTACACTATGATCTTCTTCTCCTTATATATATTTATCCTTTACCAATACCATGAGTCAAAACCACACAACTGCAGATGGTATTCTTGGATGGGATCAAAAAGATAATACAACGCTCAATACTATGGGCTAATACCATGGTAATGCCCCTTATTATCATAATTTTAGAGCAAAAAAGGCATACGCGACTTTTCTTCTTCGTACTCGCGTGTATACACGAATTATCTTCATAAAAACTGTGTATATACTAATTCTGTTTGTATACGCGGGTTGCCTTCTATTGTATGGTACAACAACCCTCCCCATTTCATAATTTTAGAATAAAATTTGTTTAGAAATATGTCCCCTTTATTTTTAGATAGAAATAAAAAAAACTTTGAGGAAATTCGATTATTTTAAAATAAAACAATAAAAAGATTTATTGTTTAAAAGTCATACATCGCATATCACATATATCAAATGCAAATGAACAAAAGTGACATTGAATTTTTTTGATCCGATTAAACTTAAGTCTTATATCGCATCGGCACAAAGAATAAAATTATTCATGTAAAATTTTTTGATGTGATGAAGTAAATCGCAAATCGCAAATCGGTAGAGTCTTAAGGTGTCACATTCGTATTGCAAAATTTCGATGCGTTGTAACTTATCGCAATCACAATTCAAAAAATTTACCCTTCATTCGATCTATTTCATAAACTCTGATGTGATGTGATTTATCGCAATCGCATTTCAAAGAAGCAACATCACATTTACTTGTTTTATAAAATCCTGATGCAATGGACCCCACCATCATCGCAATCAAAAATCGGCGAAAATCGTGTACAACTTAATTCCTTTGGAAATATCCGATGCGATATACCATCATCGCCATCGCAAATCGGCAGAAAATATGAGATGTCATTTGATTTCCTTTCGAAACCTCCGATGTGATGGATAGTTAGTCTTTGTTTATTGTTGTTTGCATTGCGCATATATTATTTATTAATCGCAATCAGAAAATTCAAAGGGAAAGTTTTACATTAACATTTTAATATCACCAATCTCCAATTGTACGATCATCATTAATTAGCAAATCAAACGAATTATGTTAATTGATTCCAATATAAATGTGTGAATGTGACTCTCATGGAGGACATTTAAGTTTAATATGGAGTTAATCAATTTTGATCATTAATAAAAATATTTTCACATAAGTTGTTTTCATTGCTTCATTTCTTCCCGCGTCTGAAAGGTTTTTCTCATTTGCAGAGCAATAGAACATCAAACCCTCTCGTTCACCAAACTAGTGAAACAATACCAGATGAGACTATGTATAAGAATTTTAAAAAAATCAGGAACCACTATCACCTCAAAGGCCACTGCCACTACCACAATTCCAAAAGAAAAACCAGCTAAAATCAAGTTGGTTACAGATACTGCATGCCAGGGTCTCGGGAAGCTTTCATGGGAAGACATTTATAACTTGCTTGAAGCAGAAAAACCTACTATTACAGTGGTAAAGGTGATGGTACCATATGAAGACTCAGATTCTGATGTTGAAAGTCCTCTGAGAGAACTTGAAAAATATTTTCTGCATAGAATTGTGGCTCGAGTGAATATGTTCTCATATTATGATATAATACGATGAGTGATAGACAACACCACCATTACAAACATAACATTTGTCTCAGCTGTAGGAACAAGTTTTGGTTCTTTCAGACCAGAAGATATCAAAGCAATGTACCATTTTCCATACCCTCAAAATATATATAACAAAGCCTTCATTAAAGATTTTGCTGCAAGTAATGAAGTTCAATCGGACCCAATTAAGGAATGGAGACGAGCTCTAGAGAAACATAAAAATGAAGCATCAGGTATGTACTCCGTGGAGTCTCTTGCACCCCCATATTGATATGCTGCTGCAATGATGTGTAGACTCTTTGGGAATGATAATTCTGCAAAGCTTTCAATTCAGATGGTACCCCTTATTCATGCTGTTATAAATTCTGAGATTATGGATTGGTCAGTTATCCTTTCTGATAATATCACTAACAGAATTTTGGAATATAGAAAGGATAAAAATAGTGGAAATACACCCCCATTTCATTTCTGTGCCTATATCTTAGATGCTTTGTGTTTTAATTCTGAATTCCCTATTCTGGGTTGGAAATGGACTTCACAGGAACCTGTCCCGATTCACATTTACCATAAACTCTTGTGGAAGGTTCATTTCAAGAACCATGTATATATAATTTTCCATGGCTTTATGCTACCCATTTACCAAGTCATTTTTAATCAATTTCCTCCTCGGCTCTCTGAAAAAGAAAAGCTTGATATATCCCTAATCGACAATTGGTTTGGAGAGGAAAAGTTTACCTATATTAGAATTTTTGGAAGCATTGTTGAACCTCATATCTTGCCCCTTTATGTCCCTGATAAAATTTTAGCTCAAGAAATATATTATTAGTTGACAGAAAGAGGAATGTCTAGGTATTTAAAGAATTCCAAAAAATTGATGTGGCCAACCTTCCCTTTCCATTGTGGAACCTATACCCTGAATGATTTTAGGCATGCTGAAAAGGAAGTCCTTAAAATAAGAGATCTTAAGCTTGCATCTGTCCTAGATAGGAAATATGATCCAAATAAGGTAGCTTTCGATTTCACAACTCAGGTTCAAATTGCTAGGTTTGAGCATGAACCTGATGAATTTGATGATTTATTTGTTTCAAATGAGAAATTTTCCCAAGTTTATGACTTGGATAAATCTAAGTTTCAACAAGAAGATATGAATAAATTTATGCAATTTAGAAGTCAGAGATTACTGAAATTTCCCCTTGACCAACTAAGGATTCCTTTACAAGAAAATGAAAATATGGAAATATAAAAGAAGAAAAAGGAAGATACAGCTAGCAAAGTAGGAAAATAAGTGTCTACTAGAAAAATTGATGTGCAAAGAGAAAAGGAGAATACAAGCAGCAAGCCTAATGTGCAAACAGAAAAGGAGAATATTGGTAGCAAGGATAATTTCCAGACTGAAAAAGAAGATACAGGTAATAAGCCAGATGATCATCTTGAAAGAGAAAAAACCACATACAAAGCGGTGAGTTTTGATAAATTTTTTGTTACTCCCCATTTCCTAAGTCAATATGAACAATTCGCTCATCAAATAGGGGAAAAAAATAATCCTCAAGTTGAAAATCTGAATAATCAAGATATGGAGATCATTCCTGAACATACATCAGAATAAATTATGTTGAGAGTTGAAGAGATTCCTCCTTTGGATATCTTTTATAGTCCTAATCATAGGGTTGTTGTTAGAAAACAAAGGAAAGTAGATCAAGGACCACTTGCAACTTCACAAGTTGAGTTAATGAATGTTTTATGGAAGAATACTGAGGTAAATCCTTTAGAGGATCTTACCAAATTATCACAATATGCAGGTGCTTACAGTGCAGCCACTATAGATAAAGCTGTTGAAGTCAATCAAATGATAAAGAAAAAATACTTATAGATAGCATTGCTAGAGGAGAAAACAACCGGTGATCAACAAATAATATTGTAGTTGGAGTAGCAGTGGGAAGAAGAAAGACTCAGAGCCAAACAATTGGAAGAACAACTGAGTATTGAAAAGAAGAAGCTTGATCAACAAGCCTTGAATAAACAACAACAGTTGTCTCAAGAGGTGCCCAAACTACAGACCTTGCTGCAAAATGAGAAAACTGCCAAAGCAAGGCAAGAAAAATTATTTCAATCAAGATTGGATAAATTTAAAGATTATCCTAAAATTGACCTATTTAGAATATAAGCTCTGGAAACAAGTAAACTGTTGTCTCAGCAGTTGGATGACCTATGTTCAAAAATTGCACAAGCTGAACATTTATGTGAAATAACATCTTCCCTCATTAATGAATCAGTCAGTGCCGGAATTGAATTTGAGAATCCAGACGATAAGATTTTAGAATTTATTTCATGGCAAGACTCAGAACAAGGAAAGAAGGCAAATATTCCCAGGATCCAAGAAAGGCACAAAGAAATTTTGTTTTTTGAATGGGATACACAATTGATTAAAGAAGAACGTGCTACATCAAGGGCCAGAACCATAATGAAAAATCTGACGCAATTAGTAAATGATAGCTTATATTCTACTAATTTAATTTCAGATTGTACTCCAGGTAAATTTACAAGGATGAAAGAAACTGATAACAGATGGAAGCAGGAAATAATCAACAGGAATCAAAAGATCAGCAAAATACAGGCAATTACATGGGATGTCCTATGGACATATTTGGTTAAACCACAAAGTCAGCAGATGGCAATCAAATGCATTTATAATGCCATAAATTACATCATTCCACAGCTATCTGATGCCACATACACTAGTCAGTTGCATTCGAGGCTGATTCATCCAACCAAAGTTAAAGAGATGCTTAAAATCTGCCACCTCAGCACATTGAATACAGAAGAAATTCAGTGAATCTATTTTATTTGATATCACAAGTCTTTTCCCGGATCTCCAATGATGGTTTCTAGCATAATTTATAGTTAATTTCTTTTTTTAATTTCCTATTTAAACCCCTTTCATGCATTTAGAAAGGCGTCTTGAATTTGTAATATTTTGGCTTTGGATAATACATTTCTGTACTCCATTGACTATCTTATTTTTTATAAAGGATCATATTCTATGATTTTATGGGGAATTATCTTTGAGAGTTTAATTTATGTAACTTGAAGATTGTTCTAAGTTAAATCACATGATTCATGTGATTTCATGGTGAATTATTTTTGAGATTTGCATTTCTATACCTTGAAGATTTTTTTAAATTAAAGCTCGGGATCTGTATATCGAATTGCATCAAGAAAATATCTAAATGAATCTAGTATTTCTATCGATTTACTGTTATTTTCTTTATGTAATGAAATATTCTCTTTGAAATTTGCTATCATTTATATATGCTTGTTTCTCAAATATTTCTTTATCATATCATTTATGAAGATATAGGAATATTCATCTATCATAGTATGTGCAAATGATATATAGAATTATGAATGCGATGTGCTATTATAACTCTGTTTAATTTCTTAAACAGAGTTATCATTATATGATATTGCATCTTTTTATTGAATAATAATACATTTTCATGGTTATTTATTCAATTGAAACAATCTTTAAGTCGTATTCATATTTAATACCTGGGTTAGTTTTAGAATTATTTGTACGTTATAGATTAAATTAGATAGATTAGCTCAGTTAGTTAGTTCCATTTATCCACTTACACAAACACTCCATCACCAATCCATTTATTATTAGGAAACTGTTCCTATAAATCGAGTTAGAGCCACCACACCAAACAGAAAAGGAGTTGTCCCAAGGTCCGGACCGGGTGGTTTTCCCCCAATGTTTGAAGCAATGATTTTTGAGGCTTCAACATTTTTGGTGCTAGAAGGAGGGCCTAAGCTATGAATGGCAAGTAAATCCAAATCTACAAGCCATTCCAAGAGAAATTCACCCTCATCACCTTCTTCAATTTCCTCTACATCTAAAATATCTAGGGAATCAATTGAGAAGAACATCAATACAGCCACTACTAAAGCTTTAGATCTATCAAACAATCAACCTCCTGAGTCCCCTGAAATACAAGCTTTAGTACATAAACTCCAAGGGTTCTCATTATCATTAGAAGAATATAAATTATCTGAAAGTAGTGTTACTTCAAAAAAATTTCTTCCGGACCTCTCACTAGGTCACAAAGCAAAAAACTTGGTATTCCTCCAAAGAAATTTCCTTTACCTAGTCGAGTTAAAACTAGAAAAACATTGTCGGAATCAGGTAGTGTTGTTATTTATTCATCGCAAACCCACTCATTTGCTTCTCAAACTCAAACCCAGAAGAGTATAGTTATTCCAACAACCTCTACTCAAACACCAGCTGTCTCTTCAAATCCCTCAATCGTTATCCCAAAAATGGCACAAAGACCATTGAATAATCCAGGGGCTTTTGAAATTCCTGAACCATTGCATGATTTTCCAGACCATCCTAAAAAGTGGCTGCCAAAATTTAGTCCTGACCTTGGTATACAAGCAGAAGAACACATCAATAACTTTATGTTATCTGTAAATTTAAATGCAGTAGAACATGAAGATGTTGTGGTTAGGTTATTCCTTTATACTTTACAAGGAGTAGCAGGATCTTGGTATTTTTCATTACCATCAGGATCTATTACAAGTTGGGATATTTTCCAGGAGCATTTCTTAACCAAATTTAGAGATGACAGATCAATAGTGACTTTAATTAATGATATATCCAATTTGAGAGCAGAATACAAAGAACCTATTAAAGATTTTAAATCCCAATTCAACAAACTTTTGAATAAATTTCCTACAACCTCAAAACCTAGTGAGCAAGTTAGGAGTGAATAGTATATAACAGCTTTACCTTCAAATATAATAATTTTTGTGGATAGAGATGCTAAACCTACTTTGGATGAAAAAATGAAAGAAGCAATTGCAGTTGAAAGACAGATTATTTCTTTGGATAAGAAAAATGCTATTGAAGACAAAAAATCCAAAAGGGTCAGCTTTAAGGACGTTTGAAAGAAGAAAACACCTAAGGATCCTTATGACATAGAAGTCTTATAGAAAGTTTTGAAGACCTTGTCCAATGAAATGATTGAAATCAAAAAACAAGTGGCAGAAGCTTCTACCAAAAACCCATTCAGAAATTTCAAAAGGAATCAGAAAACTGAACCTCCCAATTCAATATCCAATGCAGAGTCCAATTCAGAAGAATATGAAGAAGAAGATACAACTCTATTATCGGAAGAAGATGAAGAAGAAGAAATAGCTGAATTACATGGTATGTGGGATTTCATTCTTCTTAATTCAAACAGTGACAAAGAACAAGAAGCCATGCAAGTAAGTACAAGAAGTAAATCTACAGCATAACCTATTCAATCTCTTCCTAAGAATAAAATTCCAACTCTGACTGCTAAAGACAAATCCCCTGTAAAGAAAGCTTCTCCTTTGCCTACTCAAAATCAAACATCATCTTCTAATCCTCCTACAACAACATCTAATACTTTGGTGGTATCAGATCCTATGGATTATAACATTGTTGAAGACATGAAGAAAACCAGAGTGAATATCTCTCTACATGAACTCAGCAAACTTAAATATCAACAAAAGTTGTTATTAAAAGAATTAAATGCAACACCTAATTCTCCTCTACCAAGTGGTGTAGTTTCTAAAGCAGCCAATGGATCAGGTAAGCCACCAGATAAAGTAGATGCTATTGATATTGTTCTTATTGGAGAAATATTAAATTCTCAGACACCTCCTTTTCTTTTGACTTATGAAATCTATAACAAGAATTTGCATAACTGCTTAATAGATTCAGGAGCATCATCTAACATAATGCCTACTTTAGTCTGCTCAAGATTAAACATTGAACCTCAGAAATATGCAGTTCATATTGTTCAATTAGATTAGACTAAAGTCCAAGTTGTGGGAGAAATTAATTCAGTCACCAATAGGTTAGCCTTTGATCCCAGGATAGTCCAGAGAATTGATATATTGATTACGGATATTCCTGAGTTTTATGGATTAATATTAAGCAGGGATTGGTCTGCAAAGCTTAATGGTTATATCACCACTGATTATTCACACATGTGGCTTCCTCATAAAGGGAAACCAAATTGAATCAAAGTTGAGTGAGAAAAACACATGATGCATACTGTGACAGAATTTGAACAAGAAAATGAACCTATAGCATCGGAGGTTATTCTGCTGAATCATTCCTTGGAAATTTCACAGCACCGCAATCACCTTTTTCTGTAAATACTTTTGTTTCACAAATTGAAAATTTTTCACAAACTGATTCTTCAAGAATTGTTAATGTTTTTGTTCAATCTATAGATAAACTTGTAAACAAGTCTTTATTTTGGTCTTTGTATTTCAATGGATCAAAATCTAGTAATGGTGCAGGAGCAGGATGCATTTTAGTTAATCCAAATGGGGAGAAAACTATGCTTTCATGTAGGTTAGAATTTGAGTGTACAAATAACACTGCAGAATATGAAGCCTTAATCCAAGGAATTTATGAAGCAATAGGGTTGAATGTTAAGTACCTGAAAGTGTATGGTGATTTCGAAATTGTTATCAGACAAGTAAGAAACACTATCCATTGTCTTTCAGATCACCTTAAACATTATAAATCCCTTGTTCAAGATCTTTCCACTCAATTTTTAGCATTCAACATATTTTCTATCCCTATAACTCAAAATACATCAGCTGATTTGTTAGCTAATGTTGTATCCAAGTTCCTCCTAGCCGAAGATTACAATCCAGATAGGTTTTCAGTTGAATTAATCTTTCGACCATATGTTCCCGATAATATCACAAACTAAGGAGTATTCTATCATGATGAAGATATCTTGAATTTCTTGACTTCAGAGAAATCTTATGATGTACAAATAATTGATGAGAATGATCATGATCTTAAAAATACCTCAAAAAGTAATGAAAATCATATTCCCAAATCTGTAGTTAAACTTGAGGATCTATATGATATAAAAGACAGATTCAAGAAAGTTACTAATGCTAAACTTCAAAGTTCTACTTTGAAGGTTGAATTAGTAAACCTTGGTACTGAGTCTAAACCTCAAAATGTTAATCTAGGACTCGAGTTAACTTCAGAAGAAAGGATTGCTTTTATCAAGCTTCTGAATAGGTATAAAAATGTTTTTTCTTGGAATTATGAGGACTTGAAAACTTATGATACTTCTGTCATTCAACATACAATTCCAATGCTTTCTGATGTGAAACCTGTTCAACAAAAGTTAAGGAAAATTCATCCCAATCTAGAAATTCAAATCAAGGCAGAACTCAATAAAATTTTGAAGGCCAAAATCATTTTTGATATAAGACATTCTAATTGGGTCTCCAACATGGTACCAGTTAGGAAGAAGAATGGAGATATTAGAATCTACATTGATTTTAGAAATTTAAACAATGCATGTCAAAAATATAACTTCCCATTACCAAATATGGAACAAATACATCAAAAGGTAGCTGGTTCTGAACTCATGTCTTTTCTTGATGGTTTTTCAAGCTATAACCAAAGATTGGTACATCTAGATGATAGGCTGAAAAATACTTTCAGAACCAAATGAGGAACTTATGCCTACCAAAATATTCCTTTTGGTTTGATAAATGCAAGAGCTACATTCCAGAGAGCCATGGATATGGCATTCAAGGGTTTGATTAATAGATCAGTTGTTATTTATCTTGATGACATAACCGTATTTCTTTTTTGAAGGTGAGCCAATCATAAGGTGTTGATTTAAACCCATATTTTAGATATTTTTATAGATTTGGTATTTCTTTAAATCCAAAGAAACTAAGCTTCTTGCTCTCAATGAGAGAAACTCTTAGACTGTTGCAAGGATGCAAACAAAGATGGTATATATTGACCCTGATAGAGTGAAAGAAATTTCTGATATTTCCTTACCTCATAACAAAAAATCCATGCAATCATTTCTAGGGAAAATCAATTTTGTAAAAATATTCATTCCTGATTTTTCTCAAATTGTTTTACCTATGCAGAATATGATTAAGAAAAATTCAGTATTCAAATGGGGGTATAAAGAGAAGGAAGCCTTTGATGCAATCAAACAATCAATCATTAATGCACCTGCATTGAATACTCCTGATTTTCTAAAAAAATTATTCTGTATACCTTGGTTACTAAAACATCCTATGCCATTGTTTTAACACAGCTCAATGATCAACAAATAGAAGCACCAATTTCTTTCTTTAGCTCAAATCTTCAAGGAGCTGAGCTTAATTATTCCGATGTAGAAAAACAAGACTTTTTTGTGTTTAAATCAATCAAACATTTTAGACCTTTTCTCCTAAAGACACATACGAAAATTATTGTCCCATTCTCCGTAGTGAGACAATTTTTAATTCAAAAAGAAGTAGGAGAAAAGAGAGTTAATTGGGTAATAGATTTGCAAGAGTATGATATTGATATTAAGCCAACAAAGATTGTTAGAGGACAAGGTTTTTGTAGATTGTTAGCAGGAGCTCACAACATACCAGAACATCAAAATCAAGCTAATATCGTTCAAACAAATCAGATAAGTGTTATAGATTCTGAATCTCAATATGTTGATATGATCTTCTACTTGAAAAATGGGTATGCTCCTTCTAATCTTAGCTATAAGAACAAACGTGCTCTAAGATTAAAAGCTTAACATTATGAAATCATTGATGATGTGTTATTTAGAAAGAATTATGATTCAATTCTATTAATATGTCTTGAAAATACTGAAGCAAAAAAGGTATTGCAGGAATTACATAATGGACCAGTAGGTGGAAATTTTGGAGGTGATACCACAGCTCACAAAATAATCCATACTGGATATTATTGGCCTACCATTTTCAAAGATACACATGGTTATGTAAGGAAAGGAGAGATTTGTCAAATTGCTAGTGGAAGACAAAGGAAGCCATCTTGTCCTTTGCAACCAGTAAACATTGAGCAACCATTTGAGCAATGGGGGCTTGATATCATTAGAGAAATAGTACCACACTCTTCCAAAAAACACAGATACATCATTACAGCAATAGATTACTTCACAAAGTGGGTAGAAGAAATTCCTTTAAAGGTAGACAATTCTGATGCAATCATTGAATTCATTGATCAATTCATCATTACCAGGTTTGGTGTACCTAAAGCTCTTGTCTTTGACAATGCATCTTATTTTTCTGGAAATAGTATAATGGAATTTGCAATCAAAAGAGGTTTCAAATTGAAATATTCAGCAAATTATTATCTACAAGGTAATGGTTTAGTTGAATCTACTAATAAAAATCTCATCAAAATAATTAAAAAGACCATTGATCAGAATCAAAAGAATCGTTAAATCTTTAATTTTTAAAATAATGATTACACACTATAAAGCTTCAATAGGTTACTTCACCTTTTAATCTAGTTTCTATACATAGGATACCATCAAATCTAGTTCTTCCATCATTAGCCCTAGTTCAATTTATTGAAGAGAATCCTTCATCATCTATTCAGTTGAGATTTGATGAAATTCTTAAGTTAGAAGAAGATAGAGAAAAAGAAAAAAATATTCATACTAAACACCAACAGCTAGTAAAATCTTCTTTTGATTCAAGTTCCATCGGATCCAAAACTTTGCAAATTGGTGATCTTGTTCTGAAATGGGACAAAGCACATGAAGATAAGGGTAAGCATACCAAATTTCAAAAAATGTGGCTTGGACCATTTCAGATTGTTGAAAAGATAAGCTCATCAACGTTCATATTGCAGGACTTATCAGGAAAGAGAGAATCTCTTCCTATGAATGGGCTTGTCTTGAAGAAATTATTTTCTTAAGGAGGTAACCCCTTCTTACATGTACATATTCCTTTATGCAATTTTGTTTATTTTTGTAAGTAAGGTTGTTAATAGTCTTTAATTGGCTTTTTGCTATTTGAAAATATCTTCAAGAAAATATCATAAATACTTATTTTCTGTAAATAAGAATTTTTAGGAAATTATTACAATTTTTTGGTAGTTAAAATAAAATATTAAACTTTGAAAATTTGTTTAAAAATTTGCAAAATATTTTGAAACCTTGAGAAAATTTTAAATCATTATAAGTTTATTAAGTAGAGAAAGGTTATCCATAAAAAGTAAAGACTTTTTCAAGCTTTGGCATTCAAAACTCTAAAAATTGTCATCCATTGATTCTTAAGGAGAAAAATCATTTCACCCCATCCATTAAGGTAGTGATTTTTTAGAATGTAATTCTAAGAAATTATATGTCAAAATTAAGAGATAAGAGGTCTCATCACGAGCCTGCTTACCATGATCATAAGAAGTAATAAAACTGACATTACCAATACTACATACCAAAACAGGGTAATGGCTTATAATTATAAGACAAGGGGTCTCATCATGACACAGCTTGTTCAATTTAATTACAACTAGTGAGTGGCATTGTTATTAACTGGCTACCAAACTAGAAAAATGGATTTTAAATTAAAAAAATAAAAGAGAAAAACATGAGATAATATGTCTTATGAGATTATCTTTTAAAGAGTCATGATCTTAGTTGGATGGGACAATGAATGATTGATGGTTAAAACGTAACCTTGTTGAGACTATAAACGTTTGCGGGCAACAGAGGAAATGCCTATGACAATAGAGTATATTAAAAAATATAAAATTGGAAAGGCCCCTTAATTTATTATTATCAACTAATCAAAGCTTGAGAAAACCCAATTTTTTTTTTATTCTTAAGGAATTAGAAAGAAATTGTAAATGATTTTTATTCTTTTTCGGAGTTAGATTTTATTTAAATTTCTCTTAGATAGTTTTCATCATCTTTAAAACTTTTTACTTACTAAAAATATAGTGTTCATTTCATTTTTTTAGAGATAACTATTTCTTCCAGTGAATCGCCAATTTTTGTACGGTACAACAACCCTCCCCATTTCATAATTTTGGAATAAAATTTGTTTAGAAATAGGTCCCCTTTCTTTTTAGATAGAAATAAATTTTTTTTTGAGGAAATCCGATTATTTTAGAATAAAACAATAAAAATATTCATTGTTTAAAAGTCATACATCGCATATTGCATTTATCAAATGCAAATGAACAAAAGTGACATTGAATTTTTTCAATCCGATTAAACTTAAGTCTTATAAAGAATAAAAGTATTCATCTTAAAAAGTCCGATGAGATGAAGTAAATTGTAAATCGCAAATCGGTAGGGTCTTAAGGTGTCACATTCGTTTTCCAAAACTCCGATGCAACGTAATTTATAGAAATCGCAATTCGAAAATTTTATCCTTCATTCGGTCTATTTCATAAACTCCAATGTGATGCGATTTATCGCAATCGCATTTCAAAGAAGAAACATCACATTTACTTGTTTTATAAAATCCCGATGCAATGGACCCCACCGTCATTGCAATTGCAAATCAGCGGAAATCGTGTACAACTTAATTCCTTTGGAAATATCCGATGCGATATACCATCATCGCAATCGCAAATTGGCAGAAAATATGAGATGACATTTGATTTCCTTTCGAAACCTCTGATGTGATGGATAGTTAGTCTTTGTTTATCACTATTTACATTGCGCATATATTATTTATTAATCGCAATTGGAAAATTCAAAGGGAAAGTTTTACATTAACATTTTAATATCGCCGATCTCTGATTGTACGATCATCATTAATTAGAAAATCAAACGAATTATGTTAATCGATTCTAATATGAATGCATGAATGTGACTCTCATGGAGGAAATTTAATTTTAATACGGAGTTAATCAATTTTGATCATTAATAAAAATATTTTCACATAATTTGTTTTCATTGCTTCATTTATTCCGTTGTCTGAAAGGTTTTTCTCATTTGCAAAGCAATAGAACATCAAACCCTCTCATTCACCGAACTAGTGAAAGAATACCAGATGAGAAGATATCTAAGAAGTCTAAAAAAAGCAAGAACCGTTGTCACCTCAAAGGCCGCTGCCACTACCACAATGCCAAAAGAAAAACCAGGTAAAATCAAGTTGGTTACAGATACTGCATGCCAGGGTCTCGGGAAGCTTTCATGGGAAGACGTTTATAACTTTCTTGAAGCAGAAAAACCTATTGTTACAGTGGTAAAGGCGACAGTACCAGATGAAGACTCAGATTATGATGCTGAAAGTCCTCTCAAAGAACTTGCAAATTCTTTTATGCATAAAATTGTAGCTCGAGTGAATATGTTCTCATATTATGATATAATACGATGGGTGATAGACAACACCACCATCACAAACAGAAAATTTATCTCAACTGCGGGAACAAGTTTTGGGTCTTTCAGAGCAGAAGATATCGAAGAAATGTACCATTTACTAGACCCTCAAAATATCTATAACAAAGCCTTCATTAAATATTTCGTTGCAAGAAATGAAGTTCAATCGGACCCAATTAAGGAATGGAGACAAGCTCTAGAGAAACATAAAAATGAAGCATCAGGTATGTACTTCGTGGAGTCTCTTGCACCCCCATATTGCTATGTTGTTGCAATGATGTGTAGACTCTTTGGGAATGATAATTCTACAAGGTTTTCAATTCAGATGGTACCCCTTATTCATGTTGCTATAAATTCTGAGATTATGGATTGGTCAGTTATCCTTTCTGATAAGATCGCTAACAGAATTATGGAATATATAAAGGATTAAAATAGGGGAAATACACCCCCATTTTATTTTTATGCCTATATCTTAGATGCTTTGTGTTTTAATTCTGAATTCCCTATTATGGGTTGGAAATGGACTTCACACGAACCTGTCCCGATTCACATTTACCATAAACTCTTGTGGAAGGTTCATTTCAAGAACCATGTATATATAATTTTCCATGGCTTTATGTTACCCATTTACCAGGTCATTTTTAATCAATTTCCTCCTCGGCTCTCTGAAAAAGCAAAGCTTGATATATCCCTAAGCGGCAATTGGTTTGGAGAGGAAAATTTTACCTATATTAGAATTTTTGGAAGCATTGTTGAACCCCATATCTTGCCCCTTTATGTCCCTGATAAAATTTTAGCTCAAGAAATATCTTATCAGCTGACAAAAAGAGGAATGTCTAGATATTTAAAGAATTCCAAAAAATTGATGTGGCCAACCTTCCCTTTCCATTGTGGAACCTATACCCTGAATGATTTTAGGCATGCTGAAAAGGAGGTCCTTAAAATAAGAGATCTTAAGCTTGCATCTATCCCAGGCAGGCAATGTGATCCAAATAAATTATCTTTCGATTTCACAACTCAGGTTCAAATTGCTAGGTTTGAGCATGAACCTGATGAATTTGATGATTTATTTTTTTCAATTGAGAAAATTTCCCAGATTTATGACTTGGCTAAATCTAAGTTTCAACAAGAAGATATGAATAAATATATGCAATTCAGAAGTCAGAGATTACTGAAAGTTATCCTTGACCAGCTGAGGATTCCTTTACAAGAAAATGAAATTATGGAAATAAAATAGAAGAAAAAGGAAGATACAGCTAGCAAAGTAGGAAAAGAAGTGTCTACTAGCAAAATTGATGTGCAAAAAGAAAAGGAGAATACAAGAAGAAAGCCCAATGTGAAAATAGAAAAGGAGAATATTGGCATCAAGGCTAATGTCCAGACTGAAGAAGAAGATAGAGGTAATAAGCTAGATGATCAGCTTGAAAGAGAAAAAACCACAGACAAAGTGGTGAATTCTACTGAAATTATTGTTACTCCCCATTTGCTAAGTCAATATGAACAATTATCTCAACAAATAGGGGAAAAAAATAATCCGAAAGTTGACAATGTAAATGATCAAGATATGGATATCATTCCTAAACATCCATAAGAAGAAATTATGTTGAGAGTTGAAGAAATTCCTCCTCTGGATATCTTTTACAGTCCTAAGCATAGGGATGTTTTCAAAAAACAAACTAAGAGAAGGAAGGTAGATCAAGGACCACTTGTAACTTCACAAGTTGAGATAATGAATGTTGTATGGAAGAATACTGAGGTAAATCCTTCAGAGGATCTTACCAAATTACCACAATATGCAGGTGCTTATAGTGCAGCCACTATAGATAAAGCTGCTGAAGTCAATCAAATGATAAAGCAAACAGACTTACAGATGGCATTGCTAGAGGAGAAAACAATAGGTGATCAACAAAGAATATTGCAGTTGGAGCAGTAATTGGAAGAAGAAATACTCAGAGCCAAACAATTGGAAGAACAACTGATTATTGAAAAGAAGAAGCTTGATCAGCAAGCCTTGAATAGACAAAAACAGTTGTCTCAAGAGGTGTCCAAACTACAGACCTTGCTGCAAAATGAGAAAACTACCAAAGTAGAGCAAGAAAAAATATTTCAAGCAAGGATAAATTTAAATATTATCCTAAAATTGACCAATTTAGAATAGAAGCTCTGGAAACAAGTAAACTATTGTCTCATTAGTTGGATGACCTATGTTAAAAAATTGCACAAGCTGAACCTTTGTGTGAAATAACAACTTCCCTCATTGATGAATCAGTCAGTACCAGAATTGAATTTGAGAATGCAAATGATAAGATTTCAGAATTTATTTCATGGCAGGACTCAGAACAAGGAAAGAAGACAAATCTTCCCAGGATCGAAGAAAGGCATAAAGAAATTTTATTTGTTGAATGGGATACACAGTTGATTAAAGAAGAACGTGCTACATCAAGGGCCAGAGCCATAATTAAAAATATGACACGATTAGTAAATGATAGCTTATATGCTACTAATTTAATTTCAAATTGTGCTCCAAGATTTTGCGCAACTCAAGGATCCTACCTTCCCATCTGTAGCTGCTCTACAGATCTATATTGCCCCACCTCTTCTCTCGAGACATGAGCACTCATGGCCACATCATCCTCACTACCACTGTATCCCTCTAATTGTTGCTCCCTTGGAATTTGAAGCTTCCTTGTCCTTACTCTTAGGAAAAGTGTTGGCGAAGTGTCCAATTTTGCCACATATAAAGCACCAGACCTTGGATAGGTCCTTCTTCTTCCCTTGCTGTCGTTGTCCCTTTGATGCTAGAGCTGCATCTCCCTCCTCCTCCTGTCGAAGAATAGCTCACATGTCACCCCAATTTGGGAGTTGTGCTATACCCAAGATGCTTTGGACAAAGGTCTCCCACTCATCAGTGACTGCATTCAGGGCAGTCCTCACCAAGAGCCCTTCATCCGGAGTTTCCCTCATGGAAATCAACTAATCTTGGATCGTCTGCAATCTGAAGAGGAAGGGATCAATCTCCTCTTCCTTGTGCATTTGGAACATCCGCATTTGGTTCTCTAGAAGCATCTTCCATTCGACGAAGTTGCCTTGATACAACGTGGTCAAAGCTTTCAACATATCATGTGTCGTCCTCTTCTCGAAAATGTATGGTACCACGTGATCCTTCACCCCATCCATGATTAAGCGCTTTGCTCGCGCCTAATTTTTGTTGAACTTATTTAGAGCATTCACATTGGTGGGCACAACGAGGACATTTTTCACATTGTCTCCAATACCGTACTCCTTTAGGACTATCAGGATTTTGGCCTTCCAAATCACAAAGTTAGACACACTGTCCAACCTATCTCGATCTCTCAGTCCGTATGGGGACATCTCTGCTCAAACTGTCGAAATAGATACTCTTCTCCCGTCTACTATTTTTGCACTCAACAGAAGACCAGATCTGGGTTTCTTGGACTTATTCAAGTTAGTTTTTGGCTTTTATGTCCTTCATAGCCATTTAGTCTTTTAAACTCTCATCTTTTCCAACCCCATTGTAACTCATTACTTCATTAATTAATGCAAAGTTTTACACCACCATACCATAATCAACAACCATACCATAATAAAAAATTTTGTAGTAGGAAACAACTTTTCCTAATCCTTGTAGAGTTTGTGTTCAATAATCTCTCTCAAAACCCTTTTTCCTTAGCTTTTCAGTAAAACTAGTTCATGGGATTTTTGTTTTTCGAATATCAAAATTTTTCGTTTCCCTTGTCTATTTCCCTCGCATTGCAGGGTTTGTCCAACGAAGGAGGAAGGGTGCATCCATGCTATCCAACTATGATTTGATACACTTGGTTGAACTCAAGAAATTGGAATCTCAGTGATTTATATCCCGAGACTACCACGGAAAGCTCCATTAGCTCCATTACACCGAGGGGTTCAAGTGGGATTATCAGAAGAGGCATGGATGGCCACGATCACGATCACTTCCTGCGAGATGAACTACCTGGTTTTTCGTTACCTCCATGAATCAGGTGAGAGTTTGTATTAAACCCATTTCAGTGAAACTGTTATATTTTATATGAACATCGCATGTAAAATTGTTTTTCAATGAAATTGTTTGAAGCTTTCCATGTAAGTGCCAAAGATTTCAAAATTTAGGGTAATGGAAGACTTAGTATGCTTCTTACTCTTCTCTGTAAGATTCGAAGCCTTGCCGCATTGGTGAAAGAGTTGTGTATATTATGTAACCAGAAATACTCTGTAGCTTAACATGGAAGTGGAGGACTTGAGCGAAATCGAAGTGTAATCTCAGCAAAGACATAAATATGTCTGAAATCCTAAGCGGAATTGAAAGTATTATATCGTGGTTATAATCCTAGAAGGAAAAATTTGCAGTTCCGCAGCATTGATTGAAACCCCTGTGTGCTAAATATTTTGATTCAACCTTTTTTTTTTTCACATGACAAAAAAAACGCTGTTATATATAATAGTTCATATTCGTTGATCAAATATCATTTTCCAGCACATTAGACATACCATTCTAGCATATTCCAGATAGCAGGCAATATATGAACCCCATGAAGAGGTAAACCAAATCCATCATAAGAACAGTACAAAGTCCATAAAAACACATAAAAACTCCGCATACCAACCACAGAAAACCTAGCCAATACGTAGCTGAATAGAACATCACTGAGCCCAGATACACACCAAGGGTCAGTGGGAACATCATCCGATTGAAAACAGCATAAAGGAGAATATGGAGATACAAGGATGATCATTAATCCATAAATAAATATTCCTTGTAATCTTGGAGTGTTGTTGGGGAACCCCTTTGAAAATCCAACAATTCTGAGCATTCCAGTTTTCTGAAAACACATAAAAGGGTAAAGATTTGTAAGAGAAACTTACAACAGCCCAAGATTTGATAACTTTAATACAGTCAGAAGGACGCCAAGAAGGGTCACCTATAAGCCCAGCAAAATGCTGCCAAATAGAAAGAGAGAAAGTACACGTGAAGAAAAGATGAGAAGCAGTCTCTTCATGCTGGAGACAAAATGGACATCATCTAGGACCATAAAATCCCCATTTTCATAATACTTCCCAAGTTAGTACTCCGTTTTTCCACAATAACCATGCAAAAAATATTATCTTTATAGGGATTTTAAGATTCCATGCAATATAAAAAGGAGACAATGTAGGGTCGGGAGTCATTTTAGCAATTTGATTTTCATACTCGTCCTTAACGTGTAATCCCGCACCCTTGAATTTTCCATTCCAAATCAGAATGTCACCTTCCCCTTTGAAAGATAATCCCAGTGCCTGTAGAAGAGCTTTATGGCATTCCCAGCTATGTGCTTCATTGCAGCGTAACCCCATCATCTCTGCAAATTTCCATATGGGAGCCCCGAGGTTCCAGCAGTATATAAGATCAAAGAGAGAGAGAATACAACTGTGATGAAGTCTGTGAAGTAGGCGTGAATAAAAGAGAATTTCGTTTTCATACACGAGCATTCGGTCGACTCCAATTAGAATATTTTTGCCATTGCTAAACTCCCAAACCAGTCTTTGTCCCAAGATGTGCATCACTCTTTGGAAACTGTGCCAGATGGCTGAAGCCTTTTGTACAGACCGTACACATCCCAAGTATATAGATCAAATACAGCCCAGGTGGAGCAACCACATGTACATCACCAATTTTTTCTCTTCAGATCTGTAACTTAGAAGAGCTTTGTTTGACCACCTCCGGGTTGCTCCCAAAGTCACCCAGGGAAGCCCTCTCAACATCATCCTCTTTTTTTAGTACCTAATTAGTAATTTAATTAGCCATAACAGTGTCTTGATCATGTAGGTATTTAAAATATATTTCCAATAAGCATAAAGCTTTCATGTTAAACAATCAGGTCAAAAGACCGTAGACTATGATGCAAAAAATACAAAGAAGCCTCACCAACACTCAAAGGACAAACAAAGTCAAACCTCTACAAAGTATAAATAGATATATGATAAACTTCATTCCACCACAAAAATGTGCTTAACTAAAGAAAATTCTAATTACTGTTCTTTCAAGACAAAGCTTTCAAGGCCAGTGATGTTATAAACATACCCCTACACCTCATGAACAATCAATGTGTATAAATAGACCATCATAAGGCTCATTTTAAACATCATTATTATCATTTTATAAATCATTTTTATTAAATCAACAAGAAGAAAGAAACAATTGCATTCAGTTCCACTGAAGCAAAGTATATGGAAGTTTCATATACTTATTATGAAGCTATCTAGATTTGCAACTTGATTTTAGAGTCAACCAATCAGTTGTTGAAGCACAATATTGTCTCTTGTGAGAATCAAAGTTACATCAAGCTCTATGAAAATCCAATGTGTCATGACCATTTCAAACACATTGATATTCAATACAATTTCCTAAGATTCCAAGTTCATTAGGGAGTTAGTAGTGTTGGACCACATTCTGACAAAGTTGCATATGGTTAATAGTTTGACAAAGCTCCTAACAAAGGGGAAGTTTGACAAGTTGGGGGAGAATCCTGGGTTATTGGAATTTTTTTTCTTTCTCAAGAGTGTTATATTATCTGGTTGGTCCAAGTTGGTCTCACCTTAGCCTTGAGAAGTTTAGCAACACCAGGATTGTTGAGCTAGATTGTGGTACACCAGTCAGAAAGATTCTTAAATATAGTTAGAAGCTTATAACGACACCTTCAAGGATAGATGAATTAGTTGTTGGGTCACACCCACCAAGTATGGCACACCAGTTGAGGAGATTAACACCATCATCTCAGGTGCATTCATGAGTGCACACTTATGGAATGAGGCACCTTCAGGACAGGAGTTATATCTACTATGATAATGCACTACTCTAAAAGAAAATCCTTGCATACAAGGCAAATATATGAGGGAGTTGCTCATGCTCAAGGGAGATGCACCACTAACGCTATCATTAGCCTATTTTCTAATAGCACCTTCTCTTAACTTATAAATGAAAAGGATGGGCACACTAGTTAGAAATTTGTAGAAATAGATAATAAGAGTGAGTACTGTTAGCTTGTAGGTTGTAGTAGGAGCTTTTTTGAGATGACAACTTGCTGTGACATTCTTCTATTTGAGTAATAAAGACTTCTATGCAATTGTTGTTGGAGCCTGCTCTTTTTATCCTGAATTCTCATATTGCAGATTTGTGTAGAGTGGGCCTAATATATTTGTTGTTTTAATCCATTTTACATGCTTCATTTGAACTCTCAAAATTTACATCCTTTAATTTATGCTCGAACAAAACTGAAATTTTGATAGGCAGATACTAAAGTTCAGTCCTGCTGTTAGGATTTTTTAATTATCTGAGGGTATTCTCTTGTTTTAAATAGTATTTTCATGTTTCTACATCACAGCTCATCTCTTCCATTTCATTCTACTATAATACAAAAATCATTTCTAGTATAGTTTAGTTTATATCTGCTTTTTACTTGATCTTCTATTTTATTTTATAGGAGCAGTACTTAGCAATCTCAATTCACACTCCCTTTGTATTCACACTGTTGTATATGTGTGGTCATTGGAAATGGTTAGGTTCAGTACTTGTTTTTTCAATATCACATTAAAAATCCAGTGCCTGCTCATAAAATCCTCTCCTCGTATAATCGATCACCATTACAGATGTTTACACCACATTTTGTTTAGACATTTAGTAGGTAGGTAGGGTGCCCCTATCTCCCATCTCCATATAGAGTAATTTGGTCACATATTCTTTCTTCTATGATACTGGTTCCTCTCTCTTAATTCCTATCTCTTGTCCTTCTTCTCTCTCCATTTCTCTCCCACCTCGCTCTCTCTTCCCCTCTCTCTCTCTCTCTCTACCCTCCAATCCTCTCACTATATCCCTCCCTCTATCCTTCTTTCTACCCCCCTTCTATATTTGTGTCACTATCTCCCTCTCTTACCCTTCTCTACCTCTCTCACTCCTCTCCCTCTCTCTCTCTCTCTCCATTCCTTCTCTCCCCTCTCCTTCAGTTTATCTCCATCTCTCCTTTGTGACTCCCCTTGTCTCGCCACCTCTATCAATCTCTCTCGTAAGTCCCAATATGTCTCGCCACCTCTATCAATATATGTCTTTATTATTCCTTCTCATATATATCTAGATTTAATATATATCATGACATATTGGGACCTATGATTGCGTTAATTTTGCCTTGTTGGCAAGGTTAAAATGGTTAATCTTCGATAGAAAAAATGTAGATCAAATATTTCATCAAAAAGAGGGAACCATACCCCATCTTCCAGGCTATGCCATCAGTCGCTTGGCCTCTTCTTGCTCTCACATGAATGCACTCTTGCTTGACTGGTACAAAAGAAGGTTTCGCATTATCAACTATTTTCTTGGGACAACTTTTAGTTGTTTTAACACTGCTACATTCTTCAAGCTTATCCTTTAAACCATCTTAGTATTTTGTACTCTCTTCAACTTTGTAGTGCTTTCCATTCCTCTCAGGCACATATGTTTCCTTGGTCTGTTAAGGGATAAGGTATTTTTTTTGTGGGTCTTGTTCTTGCAATTTCCTTACTGCAATTTCTTTCTGGTGCTAGTTCAGTCTCAACAATCTGCAGTTTTCAAAGTTTCATTCTTCAAGGATTCTACTAAGTTCAATAGTTAAGATGCGGGATTGGGGGACCTAATGCAATTTCAGTCTCAACATTCTGTGGTTTTTGAAGCTGCATTCTTCATGGATTCTACTAAGTTCAATAGTCAAGATGTAGGATTGGGGGATCGATTGCAATTTCTTCTGGGTGCAATTTCAGTCTCAACAATCTACAGTTTTCGAAACTGCATTCTTCAAGTATTCTGCTAAGTCCAATAGTCAATATGCAGGATTGGGGATCTATTCATGATTTTCTTGGCTTTCATCAGAATGTTTTAGAATTCAGCCAAATCCTTGAGAATATTGATGCTAGTAAAATTCCCCCCCAATATGATCCAAATCAAAGTCAGGGAAAATTTTAGGGGCGAATTTTAAGGGATTTTAAATTTTAATAGGGTGAATTTTTTTATATAAAACACATTTTCTATAATTTTATAAATTTAGCCCAATAATTATTTTAAAAATAATGAATTATTAAATAATAGCCGACCAAAATAAATTCCCATAAAATTGGAAAAATGGAATTCGCCCTCGATTTTCTTTGTTTGGAGTAGATTTCAATGGCATTCGCCTGGATTTACAGGGTCGGAGGGAGGGGTTGGAATGATTCACCCCAATTAGAGGTGTTTGGGGCTTGAAAGGGGCATGGAAGTTAAATGTTGGATTGGTGCAAACCTACCAGATTGATGGAGGTCAAATCGATGGAGGTGGAGATCCATGGAGGTGGAAACTTACAGATCTGGACGCATTGATCGATGACAGCTGCATTGAAATGGTTTTGGGCTTGTGGTTTTTTAAGTGGTTTCATTGTTCCTTCTCGTGTTTGCAGGTGCTTTCATGAGTTTTTGAATCCCAAGTTGATCATTCTTTTTTGGAGGTTGAAATTATGAGCAAAAGGGTTTCGCTGGGCTACTATTCTGGGCACTCGCTTTACTAAGTTATGGTGTTTTTCGATCTATATCTAAGGCCATGCCTTGTTTGAGGAAATCACTCACTGTGTCCACTAATCCTAAAGCAGTATCCACATGTTATTTTATTGCAAACCTCTTGAGGAATACACTCATAGTTGGCAAAGCATATTGGCATCATTAGCACACACTTTTTTTTTAAAATGTAAGGAAAATTATGGAGAAGGTTTATCCCTATAATAGAAGAAAATTTTGAAGGTTGGAGCGAAGGTGCATTTGACACAGGTTTGAAATATTTGAAGCAAATTTCTACCTTGATGACTTATCTTAATATATTTTTTGATGCCCTAGAATTGATTCTTCAAACAAATCTATGCATATATATGAACGTGACCTCCTTTCTGACATGTATCTCTGAATTTTAATGATTGATCCTGCGTGAGACTCAATGTTCCCTAATTAGTAATTTACATCTACTTGGGTATGGTTTTGTATTTTTTGAAGGCAGTCCTAGATTTTATAGCAGTGAGGGTTTCTCTAAACCTGTCTGGAATTTATATTTATACATCCTACTTTAGCACACCAAACTGAGAATTGAATCGTCCATGAAGTTTTTCAAGGCCTATATATGGGAAGTTTGTTTTGTATTCCTCATATAAGTATCATTATTTTTATGAGCATTGGATTATGAAGTTTAAAGATTGGAGTAGAGAAAATTTACAAGATAGACGTGCTTGATAAGCCTCAACCTTGTTCAAGAAGTCTAGATCGCTTAGCAAGTAGGTATACAGACTTCAAATAAGACCTATGCAAACAGAGAAGAAGCTTAAATGTATTCAAAAATTCCTCAGAACTTGTATCCTTTTCGTCCCTCTTTGGAATTTTCTTATTGAACTTAGAAAAATAGTTTTGGCATGACACTTAAGTGATATATCATAGGATCTACCTGTGGCATCTCTTGGGAAAAAAATCATAGCATATTTTAATGGGTCATTTTTATATACACAATCATGTAAGCATTGACCAATACCAAGCCTGCATTAGAGTAAGTGTCCTCTCCAATTGTGCATCTCTGATCAAAGTTTTGGAGTACATAAGTGAATTTGAAAGTTTCACCAGGGATATTTGTGACACATTGTGCATCAGTAGCAAAGGAATCTTAGTGAAGACCTTGATAATCAGCGACCTATTTCCACATTCAACTCTGACTTTTCAGACACTTGAGGAAAATTCATCAATAAAATGAAGATCAATATTGCATATCCTTGACAACCAACATATTTAAAGTACAACAGTGGCAATTGCAGGTCGTGACGGAATGCCATGTATACTTGATGTGAAGCAGAAAGAGTTATCATTGAATGCCTAAGATGTTGCTAGGCTTGATCACAGTTATTAACTCAAAATTTGGATTGGCTAGTTAGCAAAGGAGTTTAGAGTGTTTGACATTATCATGAGAACTAATGTTACTTCTGGACTTGAGAGAATTTGAACCGTGGGCACAAATAGAGCATAGTTTCCATATTTTACATGTTGTACACAGAGCCTAGTATGATTGAGATTTGTCAATTGAATATGGAGCAATGTTGATGCGTTGAGAAGAACTAGTCTTGTTGAGACAGGTGTAGTTTCTATAAGGTTATGGTTGTGAGAAAGAGCAGGTTGATATACTCCTATACCAGTGATGATAATTACGATGCTAGTGTTGACAATTTAAGCTTCTGCTAGTATTGCAGAAACAATGAAGACTTGATATGGTTGATAGTGAAAGGTGAGATGACAATGTCAAGGTTTGAGATTGAATATCAATGTTGTAGTAAGTTCATATTGACGTCATGTCGTAACAGAACTGACAACTAGGGTTTAATAGAGAGTTATCACAGAGAAAATTTTGTAGACAGATGTGCAAAAGTCAGATTGGTTTTTAGCTACTTAAATTGAGCAAAGATGAATACTAAAGTGCACCAGCAATAGTATCATGCATGGTAGTAGATAGAGGTAGCAGTGAAGTGCATTAGTAGTGGTAGCAGGAGTGGATAGAGGAAACAATGAAGTGCAATAGCAGTGGCAACAGGTGTGGCAATGTTAGCAGTGAAGTGTAGTAGCAGTGACAACAAGAGTGGACAAAGGTAGCAGTGAAGTGCAGCAACATTGGTGACAAGAGTGGAAGTGAAAAAACATGAATGAAGGCATACCAAACCCCAAACACTTCATCTAGCATCTAAGGCTACATATTCACATTTCCTCCAACACAAAGATGCTATTTCCTTAACACTTTCACTTGATATTTTTGTTTCTTGTATCATGATGATTATTTGATTTTCCTTTTAATTCGATCTTTGAGATATCTCTTCTTAATCTAGTTCCTTGACATTTTGTAAATGGCATGTACAATCTGGCAATGATGGCAGTTATACAATTGCAGTTTGACAGTCCCAATGACATATTTGATATCCTCACACAGTGATGTTAGTGATGTTGATGTTGTGGATAATATTACTTGATGCTTCATGATGGGTGTTCTTTCTCACTTTCACATATTCTTGTTCCAGAATGGCCTGTGAAAATATAAAACAATCTAGTATATTGGAAACTTAGAGCTTTCCTCCTCTACGATTATTCCAATTATAAATCCCATTTATGGAGGTCATATCTGTCACTTTAAGTTTTTATAGGAGGTCATTGAATTATTGCACCTCTATATGTTCTAATCTTATCATCCCCCCTTCTTCTATTCAAGGTTTTTGATAATGTTGAGATCACCGCCCAATATCCATTGCTCCTCATTGTGGATTGACCTTATTGTCCTGATATTTTCTAGAAATCCCAATTTTTATGTGGGTATATGTGGACAATAGACTGTTCTTATGCACCATGTTTCCCTGGCTCCTACATATTGGAATGTTCCCAAAATGATTTTGGAGAGTGATATCCATTCATGGAAGGATATTTCCTAAGGGTTTTAGAGAATTACCAAACCCCAAACACTTCATCTAGCATCTAAGGCTACATATTCACATCTCCTCCAACACAAAGATGCTATTTCCTTAACTCTTTCACTTGATATTTTTGTTTCTTTTATCTTGATGATTATTTGATTTTCATTTTTAATTAGATCTTTGAGATATCTCTTCTTAATCTAGTTCCTTGACATTTGTAAATGGCATGTACAATCTGGCAATGATGGAATTTATACAATTGCAGTTTGACAGTCCCAATGACATAGTTGATATCCTCACACAGTGATGTTAGTGATGTTGATGTTGTGGATGATATTACTTGATGCTTCATGATGGGTGTTCTTTCTCACTTTCACATAATCTTGTTATAGCCTCTGCTTGATGATTTTGTTGCTATGATTGTGTCAGGCATTAATTAATTGTCTAATTTGTGAAAGAGATTGTCTACATTAAGGCTTCATTCTGGGCTAAATGTATTAATGTTAGAATGTGAGATGTAATTCTTTGAATGGCTTCTTCTCTACAGGGTATCGACTCAGTTAATAAGGAGTGGTAGTACGAGACAAGTTCTTGTTCCAGTTTTTCATGTTTCATAACCATCATAAGAGGTGAGAGAAAATATTTTATTGTTATGTATGTGCTTCACCATAGCCTTATGGAAGAAATTCAAGTTCCTCTCTCCTTATTTTTCAAGTTCAGTGCCCACTGATAACAAATTTTTCAAGATAATGATTAGCAGACTTCGGTTTGAGTAAGTGCCTAAATGTATGTTTTTTATTGACACTAACCCCTGAAATAGAAATTTGTACTGAGAAACAAATAGCAGTGATATCTTTTTCACTGTTCAGCTAGTCTAGAAAGCAATAGGTAGAGGTGCTAACCCAAATATTCCAAGATAAAGGGAAGCAAACTCTAGAATTTCCAGACTCCTGGTAAATCTATTAAATTTTACTTGTCTAATTTTCAAAAACCCCTAATTTGTCTTGTCATAATCTTAGGATATTTTTGGGATTGTCAATTTTCATTTTTTTTCATTACATATTTCTCAGTTCTGTGCAAATATGCAATGAGAACTGCCAGATGTATATGGCCAATCCGCAGAGTAAATATGGCATTGAAATGTAAAACAAATATTACCTTACCTCTATGGGATGTCGGTTCAGAGTCCATACTGAACTGCCAATTGACATCAGAAAATATTTCATCTGCTTCTTTCTTTAACATTTGTTGCACTTATTTTATCGGAAGATTTGAAGCATGAGGTTTTTTAACGTATATGACATCCTTCCCTCCCATTTTGACACCAACAATAACGTGTGTGCCATACTTCTCAATAAATCTGAAGAGAGTGCATAGATATACAATTTAAAAAGTGCAACTTTTCTTTAGGTACATCCTAGATAAGGTGTGGGCATTCTTCAAATGTTCAAAATAATAAGTTGTTAATTAACAAGTACAATCACAAGCACATAGTGATCCATCAATCACATAGAGTTCAATTAGAAACTTGATGATTCAATTCTAACATTAATGATCTTGGTTAGTTCCACTTGTATTTTTTAAACCCCTCAACTTGTAATTAGTATTCATTATATAGATCCAGCACAATGGCACACACTATATGAAACAGTTCTCAGAAACTATTTCACTCTTTCCAACAATGTAGCAATATACTGATATATTTGAAAGCAAGTACTGGACATGCAAAATATTGGAGATTACTAGATTAAATTGAAGCTATTATGCATAAAGGATTCTATTAGACTGTGGTAATAACGTTTTCAAGATCCCACATTTTAGATTTAAAAAAATTCTTCTGATTGTTTTTATCACATTAAACCAAATTTCGTACTCTAAATTTAAAGAATTCTTGAATGTCTCCAAAAAGAAAAGTTGGTTTTGCAATTATACAAATTTTACTCATTGTGTTCTAGTAGATATGGTTCAAGTTTCAACCAGTATCATGAAGTTATGTTAGTGTTGAACCATATTTTCTGAAGTATTGGAAAAGTACTATTTTATTGCATCCGAATTACTGGTTTTTGACTCTGTTATGTGGTTTGAGCTTCTTTAATATTTCTATGCCGAACACGTCGTTAAGTCAAACTGCTTTGCGTTACGCCGAGCCACAAGTCCAAGTGGGATAGACAAACCATTAGCTATAGAACTTGCCTTTGCAGCCATGAAAACATATTATCAAACCTGAACTCTAATGCCTGTTAACTATGCACCTTTAAGTGACAATGAGAACCAATTTTACAATTACCTGAATCTGAAGTCACGATTCATTGCTCGATGCATTGCTCAGTACACGACTTCAGCTGCCTTCCATCTCATGGTGTTGTTTCAGATGCCCTGCAGCCTACATTAACACCAATTTCATATTCCAAGTTGGTATGACAAGATTTCCAATCATGCTGGTTCTGACTATTCTAAAACTATGTTCAAATTCCAATTTCAAAATATCATATTAGTAAGAATATTCTTTATTTCTATGCTAGTTCTAGTTACCTCAAAACACTCTCCAGATTCTGGCTTCATATGAGCACTTTGCCGGTTAGGATCATCCTCTATTTCTATGGTAGTCCCCACTGCTTTACCCTTTTTTCAAATTCCCCATTCATAAGACTAGTCTTCTTACTATGATCACTCTCCATAATACATTTCCATGCTAATGACAACAACTTCACCACTCTTTTGAAATTCTAGGTTTGATTGTTCAGTTTTCTTTGCACACCTATCCACTATCTTCATGCTAACCTGAACATTTTGCATTGCTTGCTGATAGCCATCAATAAAAAAAAATTCCATAGGAAATGTTAGGGCATTAAGTTTCTGAGGATAGGTGGATTCCGGTGCAAGTTGCACTGATTTCTCAATATTTTCAGGTTCCTCTACCAATGGACAAGTCTTGTCAATATCTCCATTCTTTGCTGCCATGCCTGTTTTGGCTATATACATAATGTGTCTACAATAATCAATTAAATTTCCCACACATTCAATATTAATTCATTAGATTGTTGTTTAAGATGAGTCTTATAATCTGTGTCGATCTGTGAAGAGCCCAATAAAAGAAGAATGAGAAATGCTTTCCCTCATTTTACATTTAGACTTGTTTATGAAACTAAATAAATTGTAGAACTAAAATTCATTTCCCAATAGAGTTCTATAATACACATTAAAATTATGAAGAATTGTAATAGCTCACCTTTTGGAAAGGGAAAGGTCCTATGGAAGTAGATATATTTTTAGTCTCTGAGTTTTTCACTGCATCACATTCACTCAAATTAGCAATGATAGATTACGAAACTAAAGACATTGTAGAGCTAAAATTCATGTTCCAACAGAGTTCTACTATGCTTGGGTGTTAGATATTTAACGATCAAATAATTAAGACTTGTAATAGCTCACCTTGTGGAAAGGTGAAGGTTCTATTGAAGTAGAAAATTTTTTAGTCTCTGATTTTTTCAGTGCATCACTTTCACTCAAATTAGCAATGACAGATTTTTCAAACTTCTTAGAATCTGTCAATAATGAAACATTCAGATCCTGGACATTTCCAAGAGTAAAAATATCAGTGCCAAGTGATTTCCTAATTTGTGATCCACTATTATGATATTGAGTGGCTTGTTCACATGCCTTTTCAACTTATAAGTTGGCAAGAAGAAAAAACTGCAGTGTCTGTGTTGCCACTTCCTCATAACCTTGGTAATTAGAAGTACTTGTTATTACACAAAATGCACTTCCAACAGACAAATATTTTTCATTTGTGTGGAGAATAATGGTCATCTTCTTTTAATTCACGTGCTTGTATTGTAGATAACGCTTTTCTTTGTGCACAATTAGCTTTACTTGGCTCGGTAATGTCTTTATTGTTTAATACAGTACTCACTGAAGTTGTCCTGACGGAAAAAATGTAGCCTCGAAATATCCTCTGGTTCTTGAACTGCAGAGGCCATAAATCGAGTTGTTACATTGCCCATGTAAATTATCTCATCTTTCTCCATATAAGAAGCTAGTTTATGGTTACATGTATGTGCCATATTTTTACTAGTCCATGGTAACATAGAAGACTCCTCTTCTCTCTGTCTCAAGGTTGTTGATGAAAAATTTGTAACACTTACCTAGGCATACTTAGGAGTTTTTTTTTTCCAAACACACTCATTATTGTTCACCATTTCCACATCTCTGACTGCAAACTCCTCTTCCATGAAATTTTTATAAACATATCCTAAATCTTTCAACAACTAATTATTTTCATTGTGCATGTTAACTAGAATTTTGGTCAGAGATTTTCATTTGGTAAGCACATGAGAAGTCTCAATTTTTTATAAAATCCATCGAGAATTGACTACTATCTGTTCATCGTCATTTCCTAACAATTGTAATCCATCCAGATGACTCTTTTAAACCCTTGATTGAATTCATGCTTATGAGGATTCTCATTAATGTGAACCAAAGGTTTTGGAACCTCTTGCAATCCAACCACTGCGATGTCTGCTTCAATAGTCTCCATGGCATGCTTCTATGGAATAGCTTGACTACTTTCATCCAAAAATGAACTGAACATTCCTTGCATTTGATTCTTTAAAAAAGCATCCTGACAAGCACCTACAAAATTCTCCCTTGGTTTAGATTTCTCCGATAATCGAACAAGAATTTCTTCCATTTCCTCCACAGAACTTCTCAATATTTCACTAAATTTTATTCTTTACAGGCATACAACGACAATATTTGCAAATGCACTGTTGTGGCACCTTCATCTAGGGCATATGTAGCATGCATTCTTACATCATTCTTACTAGTTTCCTCTAGTGAAAAATCCAAAAATATTCTCTTTTCCACCAACGCACTGCTTTTCACAATGCATTGTAGGGTAAGAAATATAAAACTCCTTGTTTTTCCACCAAAGCAACATTTTCCTATAACGGCCGTGTTATGCTTCCCTGCATTATCTATGTGAATTTCTCCAACTAATGACATTAAATTCCACTGGATTTTTGCACATCAAAAAACAACATAAATTGAACAAGTTGCCTCAGTTACTACATTCTTACAGTCAACCTGTGTTGCATGCATATCTACATCACTTTCATCATTTACATCAGTCACCAACTCCAACCTACTGTGCACCATTTACAAATGCAATATCTTCATGTGTAGTTACTCTAGCACATTCACTTCTTTGATCTATAAGGGAATTTAAATATCTTGTCATTTGTCGTATGAAAATTCTTGAGGGATTCCTCTTTGAGATGCTTCACTATAGAGCCTGACATCCAATTTCTTTCTCTCTATCCCGAAGCAACCATCACTTCATAATAGGATCCATTCACAGTGTTAATCTCTCATGCCTCCTCAATTGATCTATCCCTCTTTCTTGAAAACTCACACATTTCACCTTCTGCGCTATCACTTGCATCTAGATTATTAACAGAACTGACAAAGGTGCAATTCCATCCACTTCTTGTTTTGGCACTCCTTCCAATTTGGTAGGCAAATGATCCTGCTGAGAAGGCTCCTTGGCATGCATTGCTGTATGATCTTGGTCTGGCACTCCTTCCAATTTGGCAGGTAAATGATCCTGCCGAGAAGGCTCCTTGGCATGCATTGCTACATGATCTTCCTTGCTTACATCAAATATCAAATCTGGTATTTCCTTGATGTCTGCTAGAAGAGAAAATTCCAGTGGAACAATCGAACATGTCTGATTTCTCTCATCTAACAAAGATTCTGGTATCCCTTTCATTGTCACTCTTGCAATAGCCTCCTTGCCACTTGGCACCTGTTACTAAGACTCCACTTAATTCCTTCACAACATCACAATCCCCATTAGACTCAATGAATTGTTCCTCCACATTTTCTTTCTTATTTTCATCTAATAAAGAACCCAACATCCCTTGAATCTGTTTGTGTTTAAAATCAATTCTCACCTGATGAGAAGATACATCCAGGGTGGCATTGTCCAAAATTTTTTCAATCCTTATAAATGGAGATGAATATTCTCCTTGTTCATTCCCTACCTCCTTCCAGTTCTTGTTGCCTATACATTTCTTTTTCCTTCCTCCTCATATGATGTACTATTTTGAATTTTCTATTCTTTGCATATCAAACATTATAAAGCCTTTTGCACATTGTTCTCATCTCTTTCATTTGAACATAATTCCAATAATCATTGCATTTATGAAGAAAGGATATATTCATGTGAAACCCTGTCCAGCTGCTTCTCTTGGCTAATGCCATCACCTTCATCCCATAGAGAATCCGACAATTGAATGTCGACTTGACCAAAGGCATTGCTTACTTCCTGCTGAGATTGAATAAGAGAATCAAAATCTCACCTTCCAGGGGAAATTACTCTATTCTTTGAACTTGAAGTTTGCCTCTTTTCCCTTCTCTTCTATCCCGAGACTCCAAAAACTTGTTGCAGCCCATCCTTTCTATCTCCTCTTCCCACTGAGATTTCAAAAGCACTTCATCCTCGCCCTTATATGCTCCTTAAGTTTGAAATCCAAAATCATCATTTCCACTATTCTTGTTTTCCGTATTTACTTCTGTTGAATTTGTATTTTGTGCTAGGTTATGAGTATATTGTTTTAAATTATTCACTTTAGAATAGAGACCAATCATAAGAATATTCTTATTTTGTGCAGGCCTGCAATCCATGACTGATGAGGAATTGACAACAAACAATAAACCACATTGCTCAGAGGCATTCAACAAAATTGGCAGATATTTGGTGTTTTTTCTCAAATTCATCCCTGACTGTTCAGACACTGGCTGATTCTTCTTACCTGTATTTTCAAACCCATCTCCCAAAATTAATAGCCATCTGAAAGGTAATGATCTTTGAACCCTTTGAAAATACACCACATAATAATCTCTGCCCAATTTTTTGAGCTACTTATCAACTCACCAATGTCTGGTCGAAACAAGTTTCCTTCAATGATCAAATTAATTTCCTCTTTTCAAATAGAGTTTAGAAGCATTTGCAAAGATTTTGGAGTTGTTGCTTCTGACCATACATTTAAAGGTCTCAAATTTCTTGATTTAAATGTATTTGCACCATTTGAACTGAAAGCTATATTGTGCAAAGTTGTTTCAAGCTCAAAAGTATTATCCTGCCTATAAAAGCCTGAACCCCAATAATCCTCGCAGTGGCCACTTTCACCAAGTAGAATATGTGCTTCATCAACATCATCAAACCTCAAACCTCAATTGCACTTCCAAGTTTTTCTCTATAACAATTTTTGTGAGTCCTGCTTGCCAGACACCAGTTACAAACTTTCTTTCACTTGAAAATTCACAACAATTGAATTTAAATTAGCCTCACGTGGGTTGTATTTCATTTTTAGTATATTTCACTTGATTATTTCTTTATACAATCTCTCCACTTCTCTTATCCATGTTCCGGTGTTCCTTTGCACCTCTTGGTGCAATTGCTAGTTATAAGAATATTTAAGATTATGGATCTATCGATCTGAGATGGATATTGCAATATAAATATGAAGGATTCATGAGATTACTTCATGTTTGATCAGATTTTTTTAATGATAAATGTTATCTTGTAGGAAAATTTCAAAATTTTAAGTCATATCAATTCAGTACATTGATGCAAATTCATATTCTGATACAATAGTGCAAATGCATGGATTTAGTTGTTGAATGATATATGATGGTTTAATAGGAGGACAGGACACTCGCACCCACCATTATAAGCTTAAGATCCAGGATTCTCATGAAAACCAGTCAAAGGAAGAAGAAATGGGTAGGTTAACCTTAAACATATGTAAAGCCATCCTTATTTTCACTAGGCGCAGAGACGTTTCGTTACAAGGTGGACTAGCTGTCATATTCATCAGTTTTTATTTTCTTGTAAGATGTCTCATTTCTGCAGTGGAATAGGTTTTTCTTGATGTTCTATGCATTCTTTCTGGTTTATGTCAATGCAGGTGATCGAATCACTAAGGGCGACTAGAGATGATCGGGGGCTTAGCATGTCAAATTTGGAGTAAATTCATAGAGTTAAAGTGCCAACAACATTGACAGGGACATTAAGGTGCAAAAATAATGTAGCAAGAGACAATCAGTTAGATCGCAATTGTGCTATGGACCCACTCTGCTTTCTAAGCAAGACAGGGAGAATTGGCATTAACTCTGTACGGTTGATTGATTTCCCATCAACCCATGATATATGATGGCACTAATTTGGAGGGGATGATTTGGTAGATCAAACCCAATACAAGCTATTTAGAAAAAATGTTTGAGGGAAAGCTATAAGAAAAAAATTTCTTGAGCAGAGATGAATTGGGTTTATCCATGATGGATTCTGAATTGGGTTCTTCAGGTTTGTTCTCATGGGCTATTCAACATAAAGAAGATGAACACTCATTTACCTCTCCTCCACTATGGCGTCCTAGATCAAGTTCTTATTCCATATCTACAGACACGACATGTTCATATCCATACCCCATGTCAGCCATGGCAGAGGATATTTCCAAAGGCAGACAGGAGCTCATGAAAATGTTTGAAGGAATGCCTGAATCAGCTTATGAATTGTCCTTAAGTGATCTGGTTGAGCAGAACGCTGCCATGTAGAAGAGATCAAGTGAGGAAGTGCAAACATAAAAACATAAAGCAAAGGAGAGGAGTTCAAGAAAGCAGGACAAGAGGAAGACAAGTGGAAGCTATATAAATGGGTCGAGTAAGAGTAAGGGAGAAAATACTAAACCATTTCTTCTCAATATATTTATTCCCAGAAGCTTGACAAACCGATTTCATTCTACCTCTAGGTCAATACCCACAAGTTGTTCTCAAGTGAAGAGCCATGATTCAGAGAAAGGATCAGGGAATACATATCCTGTTGCAAACCTGTATAAGATAAAGACGTCATATTCTCCTATTGGTTCTTCAATTGGCTTCTCCAAGGTGTCTTGTAAACCATCTTCTGCCCAGGATGGTCAATCTTATCAGGTTCTCCCAGATTCTACCATACATACTGGTTATAATTGTGGCCTTTGGAAATTGAGCATGAGTCGATGCTCATTCTGTTGCAGGTACACTTTCTTCTCCAATACTATTTTCCAGGTGCTTCTTCTGTGTTTCTCTTCACGCAAATTTTGAATTTTCAATTTCTAACCATTGAATATAGTTTATCTTAATTATGAACTGGCAAACCCTAGGGTTCAAGCTTAACTCCATGCTTAATAAGCACCCATGGCTTAATAAGTCCACACCAGTCACTTACAAATTCCAAACATCACAATCTATCTACTTACAATTTCACTTATAACAGCCCCAGTGCCTTGAGATGCTATCTTTTACTCTTAAAATGTGGGAAAAGAAGATTATAACTTAATGGGGAGGTAGCACCTTCATTAAGAACTGATTATTTTATTAAACCTATCATTAAGGAGTGGAAAGATGGAACCTTAAAAAATTGTCTTCAGATGTTTCTTCCCACGTCAGTCTTGTTGTTGAGTGTGAACTTCATCCATGCTTTTTGTTGAAGTTTTATCAGATTTCATCTCTTTATGATCATGTTTTATCCATGTTGGTTGACATTAGAATAGTTTTTTGCATGCAAGTAAACTTTGAGAAAGCAACCCCTGAGTCATCCTGAAGTCAAAGTCTTTCTGCATATACATAAAAAAATGTTAGGACATGCTAGTGAAAAGTTGGAAACTACTAATTAACTATTGTCTGTTTTCTTTTCATTTATTTTTTTATCACGAGAATTGATAATTAACTACTGTCATTTTTCTTTCTATTTCTTTCTTTTTCCCTTTTTTTTCAGTATTAGGAGAATTTATTTCTTTTTCCTTCTTTTTTTTTTGCAGTATTAGGAGAATTTCTTTCTTTTTCCTTTATTTTTTATTTTTTGGGTATTAGGAGAATTCCTAAAATTACTACCTGTCTCTGAGGAGACCCAGGGTCATGTCTAAGGGACTGACCCTATACTCCTGAACCTAATGCATTATGCAACTGCCCACAGACATGCTAGGTGTGTTAACAGAGTTTCAAACCTGGGTGGGGCCTCAATATTGCTCAACAAAAAATTTCTTCCTTGGACTAATTTGGGGGAGGTCCAGGATCAACCTTTGTGGCTACCTTATAACACCAAGAGTATATCCAACAACCTGTAAGCCAGATATACCAGATCTTATGATTTATAAAGAGCCTTATAACACCAAGAGTATATCCAGCAACCTGTAAGCCAGATATAAGCCAGATATATCGGATCTTATGATTTAGCAAGAGAAGAGACTCTAGGAAATGGGGAGTCTACTCCTTGAGGTGAGATCATAGTAGGCCATATACTCAATGGGATTTGAACCGCGGTCTCATTAGTTTCACCCAGTGAAACTTACCGTTAAACCACATATCACTGTATAATTAACTATTCTCTATTACTTGAAACATTTCTAAAACTTTAAAGTCCATGGCTGATTGGATTTCTCTAACACTGAGCCGCTTTCCCTTTCATGAGGTGGGTTAATTGAGTTTCGAACCTGGGTGTGGCCTCAATATTGGTCAGCAAACACTTTCCAATGCAGGTCGTCCACCATTTGGCCTAGCACAATAGGCTAATTAACAATTGTTTGTTACTTGAAACATTTCCGAAAATTTTAAGTCCTTGGTTGGTTGGATTACTCAAACACTGAGCCACTTGCCCCATGCAAACACTTTCCAATGCAGGCCGTCCATTGTTTGGTCTAGCATAATAGGCTAATTAACAATGTCTGTTACTTGAAACATTTCTGAAACTTTAAAGTCCTTGGCTGGTTGGATTTCTCTAACACTGAGCCACTTGCCCCTTCATGAGGGACGCCCTTAAGGGTTCAGCATAGATGTGTGTATTCCTATTTCCAACACCCTCGTCAGGCCACAATTTGGCTAAGGTCCCCTGCCTAACCTCAAGTAAAACTAGCTCTATCCCCGTCTTGAAAATTATACATACTAAGATTTACCCCAGATTTTCCCTTGGATAGTGTGCTACTGTACTACTAAGCTACATGCCCCTTCATTGTGGACATCATTAATGGTTCGACCTAGATGTACGGATTGCTATCTCCAACAAAGAAAACACCTAATTTGGAAGTAAAGCATCAAAACTGAATGAAAGAGAATGTATAATGAACAAAGTTTTAATGCCAACATTCTACCATATTCCAAAGTTGCCATGTTTGACTTCTAAGTCATTTATATAGATTTTAATCATTTCTTTACGTTTAATTGAGTATAATTGCAGTCCAATTCGTTTCATATTTAATCATTCCTGAATTAGGTGTGCTTATGGTCCTAATTCATGACTTTTGGACCTGTGTGTGGAAGTGCTCGTTGCTCTGTTTCCAAAGGTTTTGAAAGTGGTCATTTCAGAAGTCATCCCCGTTTCCAAATGTTGTCCTTACCCTGTTTTAGGTAACTAAGACTTCAAAATATTGTGCTCTTTGGTTGAATCAAAAATTTTATTTGCATATTAAAGACTGGGAATCCGAAAGGAAAATGTGGTTCCATTTAAAGATATGTGCAACTTAAATTATCCAAATTCTTTTTATTACACTCCATCCATCTATTTCGTTGCAGCATTCCTAGTCTTTTATTATTCAATTCTAACTCTATAAAATCAAGATGGCCATCCATATTCAAAGGCTTCTGTGTTTCTTTGCGTTATCTTCTAATAAGGATTTTTATTTCCAAGTAATTCAACCACAAAAGGTAGTACATGTGAGTAGAGAAGTAATTCAACTACCATTTATTCTCCTACATAGTACATGCTTTGATAGATTATATCAAAAGTCTTACCAATACAATAACATTGATTGTTGTATGTGGACATTTTTGTTCAGGATGGTCCATTACATAATCAAGATGAGGAACTGGATCATGCAATTGCACTTTCTCTTTCTGAAGAACTTACCAAACCAGATGGTATATGATGGCAATTTCATTTTTTTACAGTTACTTTTAGTTTAATTATATCATTTAGCTCGATTCTTTTCATATATTCAACTAAACCTTTGTTGCTTAACAAGACTTTGTCATTTCCATGTTTTAGTGAAAATGTTTATGGTTTGATACTCATACAACCTTTATCAAGTTACATGCACCCTCATTAGAAAAAACAAGAGAATTTTGCTTGCCATGACTATCTTTCTTTGTCATTATTGACTTAAGAAAGTCCTTTAGCTAAGAAACTAGTTTCAAGGTTATGGCATAACTTGTCATATAAATTGAACATAATTTATATCCAAAATGTTAACTTGTAAACTACTTAGCTGGTTTTAGGCTTTCCATTTAAAATCTACTTCATTTTGAACTTTGAACGAGTTGTTCCTTAGACTTGAATATTAAGAGATTTTGGTGTAAGGATTAAAAATTAGCCCGTAAGGCATCTCAGTTATTCATTTATTTTATCTAATATAACACTTACTATTAAATTATAAAAAATCGGCACAAATATGTCATAGATCAAGATTATACTTTGTAGAGTGTCGTAGAATAAAAATAGGATCAAGGACACTGAGTTCTTTCGATTTTCCTGGTTCTTATTCCTTTGGTGTATCTTTGCACCTTTAGGGGCAATTGCTAGTTTAAAGTCTAATTCTTTAAAGGGTGCTAGCTCAATGGAAGAGCACCCGCTTTACAAGCAGGAGCTTGGTGGTTCGATTCCATCGTGCCCTGATATTCATATATAGGGAATGAAAAAGATCAGTTTTTGGTGACGGATGATCTTTTGACCATCACCAATGAGCATATGGTGACATTTTTCGACCCTCATCAAAATATGAAATGGTGACGGTCAATGAACACCACCATATATATGCATCAATAGTGACGACCATTAAAGGTCTGTCACCATAAATCGTTGCTCTTTATATGAAATGGTGCGGGTCATTGTTTGTCATTATAGTCATTATTCGTGACGGACCTTGATGTTACCAATGTGTTTATGGTGACGGTTAATGAACATTGCCATATATATGCACCAATAGTGACAGCCATGAAAGGTCCATCACAAAAAATCGTTGTTGTTCATATGAAATGGTGACGGTCACTATTCGTCATTATAATCAATATTCGTGACGGACCTTGAATGTCACCATAACACATATTTTCGGCGACGCCACCTTTGGTGACGTTCAATTTTTTGGTGACGGAGGCTATTGTCCATTACCATTGCTCATATGAAATGGTGACGGTCACTATCCGTCACTATAAATCATTATTGGTGACGGACCTTGAATGCCACCACAACACCTATACTTTCGGTGATGCCACCTTTAGTGACATTCAGTTTTTTGGTGACGGAAGCTATTGTTCATCACCATTTCTCATATGAAATGGTGACGGTCACTATTCGTCACTATAAATCATTATTGGCGATGGACCTTGAATGTCACCACAACACCTATACTTTCGGTGACGCCACCTTTGGTGACGTTCAGTTTTTGGTGACGAAGGCTCTTTTGACCCTCACCAATGAGCTTATGGTGACCATTTTTTCCCCTCACCAATGTGCTTTTTTATTGTAGTGGTGGATTTAAATATTACTAGAAATTTGCAACAATTGGTAATGATTTCTAAAATGTAACATTATTTGCTTCCATATTCTAACATAATCCAAATAGCATACATGTTCCTTTTCTCTTCATTTGCAAGAATTCTCAAATTCCAAGGAACTACGAAATCTCTTCATTAATATTTGAATTTAAATGTTACATATTTCTGCAACGAAAATAGTTGTATGTAGTTCTGATGCAAGCCCAAACCAACATTTACTCATTTCTAAAAATGCAAGAAAATATTCACCCTTAATCTCAGTACATCCATTAACATTCACTAATGATTTTACCATACTTTAATCAATTATGTCCGCACATTCCACTCTTCATAAGGAGTTGTGAAATTCAGACATTGAATTTGTAATCAATTTCAACAATTGGGATACTACAAACCCTCATACATGGACTATTGACCATGCATTTAGTTTACTAATAGCTTAATAACTCTTACAATTTATTCTACAACAATGAGTTCAAAAGATATATTTCTCCCATACATCTCAACATCATATATTAAAAATGGATTAAGAACACTTAAGTTATTTACTATGATTTCCAAAATAGATTATACCTAGAATTCAAGTTCGTATACAATGTGTTATGAAACTAGCTCCAAAAATAGAAGAGAAGAGAGATCAACGCCTTAAAAATAAGCCACTTCGAGGGGGCAACCTCCAATACATTACATAAATGAACAATTCTTGGATGATATAATTGATCAAAACTACCTTCTATATATATAGGAGTCCATGGGGCCACAATATAATCCTAGCCGACCTAAGAATAATAATGTAAGGGAAAAATAATAACAATATCGGGGTTACAGGGGTACAAAAATAACAATAAGGGAGCTACACTAATAACAATAAGGGAATAAACTAGTAATATAGGGACCTAGCATGCCCCTCTCCTTCAAAAAAGTGTTGTCCTCAACGCTTGAGTAGCTCTGGGTGCTTCTGTATAAAATTCTCATCCTCCCATGTAGAATCTTCAGTGGGTAAGTTCTTCCACTTGATGAGATACTCAGAAATTGATCGATTCCGTAGTTGTCGAGTTCTTGTTTCCATGACCGCTTCTGGTTCCAATATGATTTTTCCTTCCTCATCAAGTTCTGGCAATATTGTTTGAACTGGAAGATTTTCTCCTATAACCTTCTTTAAGCATGAAACATGGAAAACTGGATGTACTCGCAAAGAAGTAGGAAGCTCCAATTTGTATGCCATAGTACCAATCTTTTGCAACACCTTGTAAGGACCATAGTACTTTGGCGATAATTTATTATCCTTCTTAGCTTGCTTGAGGGACATTTGTTTATATGGTTGTAGCCGTAAAAATACCCAATCTCCTACATCAAAACTTCTCTCGCTGCGATGTTGATCTACTTGTTGTTTCATTCGATTTTGTGCCAAATTCAGGTTATCCTTTAAGAGTTGGAGAACTTCTTGCTGATGCTCGATGTGATCTTCCACTGCTTGAACCTTCGAATTTTCCCTTAAAGATGATGTGATGGATGATGGATGATATCCATAAAGTGCCATAAATGGGGTCATTTTTTCTGCAGTATGGAAGGAAGTGTTATACCACCATTCAGCGAGAGGTAACCACTTGACCCATTGTGTTTGTTTATCAGATACAAAACAACGAAGATATCCTTACAAATATTTATTTACTATCTCAGTTTGACCATCAGATTGAGGATGATAAGATGAGCTATGAGCTAATTGAGTACCCAAACAAGAAAATAACTCCATCTAAAAATTTCCAGTAAAAATGGGATCTCTGTCGCTCACAATAACCCTTGGGTTTCCATGTAGCTTTTGAATTGTGTCCATAAATGTAGTAGCAATTGTACTTGCTTTAAATGGATGAGATAATGCACAAAGGTGTGCATACTTGGTAAGTCTATCAACTACCACCATGATGACACTCTTTCCTTCGGACTTAGGTAAACCTGTGATAAAATCCATTGAAATCTCCTCCCAACGTTGACTTGGAATGGATAAAGGTTGTAGAAGTCCCAAGGTCTTAATTTCTTCCACTTTATTCTGCTGGCAAACCAAACATTCCGCCACAAACTTTTGAATATCGGATTTAAGGCCATCCCAAAAAAATTCTTTCTTCACCCTGTGGTAAGTTTTTAAAAATCCTGAGTGTCCTCCTAAAGGAGAAGTGTGCAATTCCAGAAGAATCTTTTGTTTTAGTTGGGAATTCTTACAAATATATAAGCGATCTTTGTACCATAAGGAATAATTTTTCCAACTAAATGTATCAGATGTACTAGGATCTTGCTGCAACTTTTGAATGAGTGTCCATACATCTTTGTCCTTCTTCCATTCATCTCTTGCTTTAGTTATCCAATCTGGTTGGATAATAGAAATGGCACAAAACAATGCTTCCACCTCTTCATTCTTTCTTGAGAGTGCATCTGCAACAACATTTAGCTTCCCTTTTTTGTAGATTATTTCAAATTCATAACCCAACATCTTTGTAACCCATTTTTGGCTCTCTTCTGAATATGGTCTTTGTTCCAAAAAGTGTTTAAGACTATCATGATCTTTTTTTACCTTCAGGTGTCTTCCCATTAGGTAAGGTCTCCATTTCTTTAGTGCATGTAGTATTTCTAACATTTCCTTCTCATAAATAGCTTTCTGTAAATACTTTCCTTCGATTGGACGAATTTCAAAATCAATGGGTCTTCCTTATTGCATTATAACAACACCAATTCCATTTCCTAAGGCATCACATTCCACAATAAAGGTTTTTGTGAAGTCTGACGTAGCTAAGACTGGTGTTAGGCACATTTCCTCTTTAATATGTTCAAAGGCCTTAGTTGCTTCAGGAGTCCATGAAAATGCATCTTTCTTCAATAATGTTGTTAGAGGTGCTTGTATTCTCCCATAATTCTTAACAAAATTGTGATAATACCCTGTTAACCTGAGAAATCCTCTCAACTGCTTCATGGTTGTGGGGAATTTGCATTCCTTAATGGATTTAATTTTGATAGGGTCTACCTTAACACCCTTGTGAGGTACAATATGACCTAGATATTCCACCTCTTGTACTCCAAAGAAACATTTGGATAATTTTTATATAATTGTTTCTCCTGCAATAGTTTGAGCACCCTGTCAACATGTTGAACATGATCCTTCCAAGACCTGTTGTAGATTAGTATATCATCAAAAATACTAGCACAAATTTTCTAAGGGTTTGAAAATGGAATTCATCAACCCTTGAAATGTAGAAGGTGCATTGGTAAGGCCAAAGGCATGACCAAAAATTCATAATGACCCTCATGAGTTCGAAATGTTGTTTTTGGAATATCTTTAGTATTCATTCTAACTTGATGATATCCTAAAAAAAGATCCAACTTGGTAAAATAAATTGCTCCATGTAATTCATCCAATAATTCATTAATCACAGGAATGGGAAATTTACCTTTAATGGTGAGCTTATTGAGCTCCCTATAGTTTGGACAGATGTGCCATGATCCATCCTTCTTGTGCACCAATACTGCTGGAGCAAAGAAAGAACTTTGACTAGGTTGAATTATACCAACCTCTAACATTTCTGCAATCATACGTTCAATTTCGCTCTTTTGGACATAAGGATATATATAAGGCCTGATGTTTGGAGGAACACTTGCTGGAATCAAATGAATAGCATGATCATGATCACAAATATGTGGGAGTCCTTTGGGAGTTTCAAACACCTTGGAATGATTGTCCAAGTCTTTTTGGAGATCTACATAAATAGATGATTTTGATGTTGGAACTTCTAGTGAGCATAATTGTGAAATTACACCTCGTTTTTATTTCTTCAGAAGCTTTTTCATTAAATTAGAGCTTATTATCTTTCTTGGCTTCCTTGTGATACCTCATAATTCGAATTCCTTTACTTATGAAAACAATTTCAAGAAAATTTCTTGAAAATTAAAAGTTATCGTCCCCAAAGATTGTAACCATTGAAATCCTAGTACAACATTAGCACCTCACATTGGAATGGAAAGAGTTGGACTATTCAATACATATTCCCCCATGGTTAGCTTGATATTATATAATTTTCCAAAGAAATTTATAGTTCCTCCATTTGCAACCATCACTTGAAATTCTGGTTTTGGGTAAAGGAAACAATTTAATTCCTTTGCTACCTTAAAATGAATAAAATTATGGGTACTACCCGAATCAATCAACACTATTACCTTTTTCCTCTTGATATGTCCTTCTATATTGAGAGTTTGAGGAGTGGTAATTCCTGTCAATTCATTACACAATATGGTCGGACTCATTTCTTCCTCTTCTAGGGTTGGTTCCTGGTGTATATCCTCTTCTTTTGAAGATTCTTATTCATTTTCTTCTTCCTCTTCACAATCTATGTAAAATAATTTCTTCTTCGCACACTTATGACCTTTAGTGTATTTTCTATCACAACTATAGAAAAGCCCTTTTTCTCCTTTTTCTTCTAATTGTTGTGGTGTCAACCTTGTAGGTTGTGGAAGTCTCGGAGTAGCAACATTTCCATCTTTATATATGTGACTGGTAGGCTTCCTTGTTGCCATAATTTTACATTCAATTTTTCTTGCCAACCTAAATGCATTTTCCAATGAATCAGGTTCCCAAATGTGAACTTCATGTTGAATTTTATCCTTTAAAGTCCCTATGAAGACATCAATCCCATGTTCCTCTGGAATATAAATAACCCTTATATTCAATTTTTGGAAGTCCTCAATGTGCTCCACCACTGAACCCTTTTGTTTGATATTTATCAATTGGCTAAAGAAGGTGTGGCTTTTTCTGTCCTCATAATTTGCTATCATTTCCTCATAAAATTTGACCAAGTGACATTTTTTTTATGCGAGCAAAGCCATCAATAACATACAAATGTATTTTGTTCTAAATGTAAAGTTGCAATGCGTACCTTTTGTGTGTTTTGCACATTATTGAGATCAAAATATTGCTCCATATTTAGTATCCATGTTACAGGATCCTTGCCATCAAACTTCCTCATATCCATCTTTGAAATATGGTGGTTCTTCCATCCAACATTAGAGCTTATGAAATCATGATTAAAATTTATTTTGTTCTCATCATGAGTTTCCTCTACTATATTTTCGCCATTAGGAAACATTTCATGTATCAACTTTGTCAAACCTTCCATGTATTCTTTTAGATCATTATTCATTTTTTCCATGTTGTCTTGCATTTTTTCTTCCATGTCATCCATCTTAGCTTCCATGCCAGTTTCCATACCATCCATCTTAGCTTCCATGTCATTCATCTTACCTTCCACGCCTTTCTTCAAACCATCCATCTTTGCTTCCATGCCTTTCTTCAAGACTTCCATGTCATTTTTTGTTGCTCTTTGCGAGAGCGAATTTTGGTGAACTTGCTCTTGTAATTTGTATAGATCATGTTGCAATTCTTCATCTTCATGAGTCATAGTAGAGTACTCTGAGGGCTTAATGGGTGTTGAATTATTTTTTGGAGGCATTTTAGAACCCAATACTGATATATATTCTCAATAGGCCTTTGGAATCACTTAAAAATAATTTTTCAAACAAGACTTATGCAATTTGAAAACAAAAATACACGCCTTTTTTTTTTTAGGAGCTCGATATTGAAACTGAATTATCTCTGTGATTTAGGATCTTCAATATCTGAAATTTGGCCCTGTAGTAACTCTCTGAAGCTTCTTTATAATGCCACATGTTTGAACTGATTTAGATTTTTCAAGACACAGTTATGTCCAATCTCCCACAATGACCTAATTATGGACTGTTTCAGTATAGCAAACTTGTATGATTTTCCACGTCTCACTGTTTGTTCCTTCAACTGTGAAATTGATATAAATGAAGCTGCAGTCTACGTAATTGTGGCCACTCTTTACAGAATTCCAATCTAATACTCAGAGAGCAAGTTATGAATATTTTCCCATGATCACCTCTTTGAGATGAAATTCGGGAGCCTGAAAAAGCCCTAACTTCCACAGATCCTACCTCCCAAAATAATGTGAATAATTATCTGAAAATTTTCCACGAATTTCCTCGAGATTTCAGCTTCATTTTGTGAAACTTTCAGCTTCAAAAACCTCATATATAAATCGTTATAGTGAAAATTCCGCGATGACTTGTTTAGGTTAAATTCAGGAGCCTACAAAAGGCCCTAACTTCCACAAATCATATCTCTGAAGATATTTCAAACCAAGATCTTAAATTTTGCGAAAATGTTCCTCAGGAGTTCAGATTTGCGCTCTAAAAATTTCAACGTTTGAACCTTCGTATAAAATAAGTTATAGCAAAAATTCCATGATGACCTGTTTGGAGCAGCGAAACCCTAGAGTCCAAAACTCTAATAACAATGTTATGAAACCAGCTCCAAAAATAGAAGAGAAGAGAGATCAACACCTTAGAAATCATCCACTTCGAGGGGGAAACCTCCAATACACTACATAAATGAACAATTCTTGGATGATCTACAAATGACCAAAACCTCCTTCTATATATAGGAGTCCATGGGGCCACAATATAATCCTAGATGACCTAACAATAATAATGTAAGGGCACAATAATAACAATATTGGGGTTACAGGGGTACAACAATAACAATAAGAGGGCTACTGTAATAACAATAAGGTACTAAACTATTAATATACAAACCTAACACAATGACATCACTTCATGATGTTTTTACACTTGCTACTCCAAGTTTTGATTCAACAGTTAAATTTGATTAACTATGATTTCTGAAATAGAGTATACCTAGAATTCAAGTTTGTATACAATGGCATTACGTCATGATTTTTCTACACTTATTGCTCCAATTTTTTATTCAAGACTTAAATTCGATTATGCATCAAACTGAACGAATTTTTTTTATTTATCTCTAATGCACCTCTAATGGTGATTGTCATCCCACGACACCTTTCTATGGGGATATCCTCAATAATTTTTAACTTTGAACTTGTCATTTCTTTAATATGAAATGAATGGTTTTCAAAGCAACTAGTAGATCTAAAGTTACATTTACAAGAACATTCCCAACTTCTCTTAAAACCCTTGTATAGTAATCCCATCCATCATGTTCAACGCACGGTGTCTCTTGCTAGGATTTCATTTTTAGTACGGAAATTTCCATTCAATTATAGTCAAAAAATACAAACGTAGATGCCCACTACTATGAACCCTCCCTATGAGTTAAGCAATACAATTGCCGAATTTCCATGCTCAACTACCTTTTTCCACACAAAGAATTACCAGAAATTAATCATAAATAAATCATTTAGTTCCAATGTGGAATATCAAAAAATGATTTATAGAAAAACCTTCAATGACAGATGAATATGTCCACATTTATAAATGCAAAAAAACCCACTCTAATCCATTCAACATGATTTGGTATAGTAGTTAAACATAGATACATTTTGATAACAATGGAGAGTAACCTCAAGTTATTAGTAACAAAAGTGGTGATTTGTAACAATTATTCAGATGCACGTGATGTACGAAGTCACAACCCACTCTAATAACTCCTCAAATGGATACAAATTATCATACTATTACTACATTTTTTCAAACACATGATCATTCACCTTCTTTTATATTAATTCCATATACCTTCAATGGAATACACCCTACATATCCTCATTCAACAATGCAACAAAGATTCTTCCTTGAGTTCATCTTCTCTAGAATGAATGAACATTTGTATATTACAAGTGGATCGATTCCCTACAAATTGCACTCATGCATCTTCCGCAGGACATGGTATGCATCTTCCCTAGGACAGGTCCAATGGTGATTTGTTTTGTCATTTTTCTTGTCTTCATTTGTTTTGTTCAATTTCAGCACCTAATTTTTATGTGCTCGATTTTTTACTAGTTGCATTCATGCTTAGACATACAAGAACATGGAAGTGTGTCAACATTCATGCTTATAGTCAGAAGAACATGGAAGTGTGGCACAAATTTTATAATTGTACATTTTTCTGTAATTTTGATATGACTACAATTTCTTTGTACTTGAACCTCGCAAGGCAAAATTTTATCTTAACTTTCAAAAAAAATGCTTTATTATGTAAGCAGAAGAAAATCCCATGGAAAATTCAGATTGGAAGGAAAAACTTAAGGTAATTCGAAAACATATATACCAGTTAAATTGAAAGCATATTTTTGTCGCTCAATTAGTTTCCCATTTAATTATTTCTACTCCTGTCTATATTAGACCTAGAATCACCCATCCGTTCACTTACTAAAATGGTATGATGATTTATCTAGCTTCTTCACTCCCTTCTTGTTCAAATTTTTTCAAGTGGACATAGCAAGAATAATTTGATAAACCATCAACGAGGCATATATATATACATTCATCAATAAACAACACTACAATATTATTATTATTTTTTGAATACAAGCAATTGGAACACTTTAATTTGGAAGGAACTATAGAGACTTGTTGAGTATTTTTTCAAAAGAAAGAATTAGAAGTATGCCAAATCAAGAACTGAGTAGCTTGAGATGTCAACACCAGGAAAATAAGTCAAGATTATTTTATTAAATACAACATGTAATGAAAATTTATATAAGTAGTATAATAAAATGAATTTTGAGGTACAAACATTGCTTTAGAAGAATATCATTTCTTTTTTCTACCATGAAATCTCCATTGCCAAAATAATCCTCGAAGAAGACACTGTTGATGAGAAATGCTTCACCAATATGTTCAACATCACAAGGATAAAAAAATGAGTGTTGTAAGACTTGAAAACCATGGAGTTATATTTGAGGGATGATATTTTTAAGGTCGATTAAAGGTGACCCTATATTTATCCCATCTGTGACTAGGATAACTAGGACCCTTCCAAGATACATACATTTCTTTAGAATAATATCATATATGTTTCTTCCAAAGCATCCCCATTTCAAAAAGAAGCCCTGAGGAAGACACGAATAATTAGAAAAGCTTCACCAATATGTCCAACCTCACAAGGATAAACAAAAAAATGAGTGTTATAAGACTCTACAAGAATGGATTTATAGTTGAGGCCAGACAACATAGTAAATTTGTTGAAAAGTCATCAAGAAATGTGTGTCTAATTTAATTTTCCCTTAATTAAATTGGACAATAAATTTTAATATTATCTCATAATCACTTGTAATAGTTAACTAAGTGTGATAAACTTAGTTAACTCATGGAATTCGAGTTCAGGGTGGTTGGTGAGGCATGCAGAGTGATTCTATTTGTTTTTTAGTCCAAGCTGTAGTTAGTGCATTAGTTTAATGCATGAGAAATCAGTTAACTCAATTAATTGAGTTAAAATTAGTTTAACTAGTTGTAACTGATTTTTGCACTACTGAGAGGTGAAGTGAATTAAATCATATTTAATTTACATGCAGTGATATGTTAAGTAAATGACGATTTACTATTAATAGTTGCATGCATGTCAGTTCTGATGAAGACCCAATTGAGACAGAGGTTAATGGGATGTTAACTATCAGTTTTATTAGTAGCAAACTGTCCACATGCATTAATACACCCATAGGATTTCCCATGAGAATTGTGCAGTTTTGGAATGTTGAAATTCCTAAAGAATAGGGATTCCATTCCACATGAATTGCACAAGAAAGGCAGGCTGAGAAAAGGCAATAAATTGGCTAAGTGTTGGTCGATTATGTCTGGATCAGTGTGAGACAGTTAGTAGAGTGCAAAAAACTCTTGTGAGAAGAGTGCATTGTAATTGTTTCATGATTCCTTGGTGAATATACAATAGAAGATAGAGGGGTTTTGAGCAACAAGCTTTCCTCGGGAAAAATATCTATCTTGTGGATTGATTTTCTTCTTTATTTTACTTGGTGTGATTGGTGATCGTGTTTATTTTCCACAATTAATTTGTAGAATGATTCAGTATCTTGCTTTAGCATATCGCATGATCAGATTGAATCCATTGGTATACATATTGTTTGTATAATTTCTACATTGTATCAGAGTGTAGGAGATCACTATAGTGGAGAATAAATTGAGTTTGTGTTGAAGAAAATTCGAATTTTCAAAAATATGCAATGTAGAATGCTTTGAAAGATCTGTTTTAGAGTAGTGGTGACCACAGAAAATTGGCACTAAAGGACAAGTTCAGGAAAATCAAAATGGAGAAAGGCCACACTATTCCAAAATATTTGACCAAGTTCATCGAATGTTGAGATGAGCTTGGGAGTGTCGGAATTATTGTAGCGGATAATGACTTGGTGAGCCTAGCACTTCTAGGTCTTCCCAAGATTTGGCATAGTTATTAGGACTTTGTTAATGGGAGGGAGAATCTACCATATTGGGAATGACTTTGGTTAGATTTCGTATAAGAAGAATTCAGGCGAAATACCAGGGATGGATCCTCATCCAACACGGATGATGAGGAAAATTGCGCCTTGGCTGGTAAGGAAATGAAGGGGAAGGGAAAGGAATCCTATTCCAAATATAAGATCGACAAAGAAGACAAGAAGCGTGACATGTACAAAGTGAAAATTTTCACTGTCACGAGCATGGACATTATGCCACTAATTTTTCACAAAAGAAGAAGAAAAACAAAAAGGCTTCAGGATCTGCAACAATTGAGGCTTTGGCTTTGCAATTTGAGTTTGTCTTCTCACTCATCACGTGCATGGTCTCTAGTGCGATGGGATCAGTGTGGTACTTATATAGTGGTGCATCTTTCCACATGACAAGAGACAAAGAAATTTTTAGTAGCTTGGAGGAGAAGGATATTCAGATGCATATTGAAACGGGTGATGACAAAAGGTATAACACTACCAATATTGGTACAATTACTTTCTAGAGACGGTCAGGTACACCTTTATTATTAAAAGATGTCATGCATGTACCAGGCTTGAAAAGGAATTTAGTTTCAGTTTCTATGTTGAAGGATAGAGGATATGATGTGGTTTTTAGTGAGGGGAAAGCATTCCTTCGTCACAAAGCCACAGGAAAAGTCAAGAAGACTGGGATTCGTGTGAAGAATCTCTACAAACTTATTGTAGATGGTTGCGCAACATTTATGGGTAAAGCAGACAGCCTAGTGAGTTGGGATGAGAGTGAGTTATGGCACAATATATTGGGCCATCTACACCATGGTGCTTTGAAGTTCATGCAATAGATTTCTACAGAGCTTCCAAAGGGTAATCTTGCGCAAAGAGACGCATGCAATGGATGTACCATGGGGAAGTACGGAAAGGCCACTTTTCATGATAAGGAGAATCGAGTAGCAGAAATCCTTGAGAGAGTTCACTCATATGTGTGTGGACCATTCTCTACAGCTTATATAGAAATGCATAGGTATTATGTGATTTTTCTAGAAAGTGTTGGATCTACTTCATGCAGAAGAAATATCATACGTTCTCAAAATTTTGTGAGTTCAAAATACTCGTTGGGAAAGATACAAGGAAGCATGTCAAGGATCTAAGGAAAAAAAATGGTGGTTAGTACATCTCCAATGAATTCAAGTACTTTTTTAGCAAATAAGGAATTCGAAGAGAGTTGATTGCGCACCATAACCCACAATAGAATGGGGTTGCAAGAAGAAATAATATAACAATTGTGGGTGTGGCATGAGCGATGTTACATGATGAGGGCCTACCGTTGTATCTATGGGTTGAGGCATGCAACACAACAATATTTGTGCTTAACCATAGTCATCATCAGATACTTGGCATGAGTACATCAGAGGAGGCTTTTTATGGTAAGAAACCTCATGTTTCATATTTTAAAATTTTTTGGCTCATCTATCTATTTCCATGTGACCAAAGATTCGAGAAAGAAGCTAGAACCAACAAATTATATTGGGATAGTTGTGGGCTACACTGATACTCCCCATAATTATCGAGTGTATTTGCCAAACATTAGGATGAATTTTGTTAGACAGGATGTAAAATTTGACAAGGAGAAAGCCATTCGATTGTCCCTTGAGAGGGATCTTTATTTTCATGCATATGAGGAAATTTTTGTTCCAAAGGATGAAACTTAAGATATGGAGCAGCCACATGCAGAGGATCATGGAGTGGCAGAAAACACTCATGCAGAGCCATCCACTAGACATGGTAGGAGGCACACCATAGAAGCTAACAGATTGAGACTTTATGTGGTAGAACATGTAGGAGCATCAACATCACTGCGCGGACAGAGACAATCTCCAGACAAGCTTACTACATACATGGATCTTATGAGCAAGTGTAATGTGACAGAACCATTCTTTTTTTAGGAAGCAATGTAGAAACCAACTTGGGTTGATGCCATGGTTGAGGAGTATGAATCCATTTTCAAGAACAGTTCATGGGAAGTTGTCCCAAGACCAGAAGGGAAATAAGTGGTTGGATCTAGATGGATCTATTAGGTGAAGCGGGAATCATATGGGTGTGGATAAGTACAATGCTAGATTTGTAGCTCGGGGATTCTCACAAGTTGAGGGGATTGACTATGAGGATACTTTTGCACCAGTTTCAAGGTACTCATCAATTAGATCTATCCTTGCACTCTCAACGCAGATGGGGTGGCAGATACATCAGATAGATTTGAAGACTACATTTCTCAATGGATTTATTGAGGAAGAAGTGTAAATTGAGCAGCCATAAGGTTTTAAGACCTTTGACAATGAGTCACATGTGTGTGTTGGAAAAATACAAAGAGGGGGGGGGGGTGAATCAATATTTATAACTCAGTGTAAACATTTAATTTTTCTTTACTAATTTTTATACGCAACTTTAATGAACCCAACTAGTGTATACACACGAGTATATTTAAGAAAACTTGTGTATGTCCAGAGATCTTTATTATGCAGATAATTCTTTACTTAGATCAGTGCATCATTCATTCATCATATTTTTAGTAAGAAGTAAGCATGTGCAGTAAGAACAGAATAAATCATCACACATAAGAAACACACATGAACACCAATATTTAAGGTGGAAACCCAATTTGGGATAAAACCACCATTGTTGTCATCTTTGTCTTCAATATTTATTATAAAGAAAACTACTTACAATCTTCTATTGGCGCAAAATCATACCAGCACACAGGCACCCACCTGCAAAAGGCTACAACCTTCTCTCGTTCTCTAGCTACTACTGTAAGGGAGCTCCAACCCCCTGATCTCATTTACTAGCTACCATTGGAAGGGAGCTACGACCCCCTTCTTCTCATTTACCAACCACTCCAAGAAGGGAGCTACTACTCCCTGATCTTGTTTACCAGCAACCACTAGACGGGAGCTACGACCCCCTTACTAAAGGCTCCAACCCTCAGCACCACTGCAAACCACGTTTCATCAATTTTCACACTCGATCCAACAACTTCCACTCAACACAACTTGTAGGCCTCTTTTCATTAGATTTTCAGAATATACCCGCTCCACACATTTAAGCTCAAAGAACATACATCAAACTGAAACTTATAACCCCATAAATTCATTCATTGAATCATAAATCAACTAACCAACCACTGATATTTAATCATAATCAACTAGTAGCATAATCAATATTCTAACAACCCAGATCTGTATGAAGAAATCATTGACATACAATAGTAATACAAAAAAACAGATCAGAAATTTCCTTCTACATACTTCAGCAAAACACTACATTCCATACACGCTTTTACTAAAACGAACCTGTGTATATATGCGCTTTTGCTGAGACGAACCTGTGTATCGATCTGAAAACATTACGGGACTGTGCAACTCTTCAGAACAAATAAACAACTGAGATCTTACCCTTCCCTTCGAAAAACATTCACCAGATAACAGATCTAAACATTCCATAAACAGATCTAAGAAAATAAATAGTCATTTCAGGTCTAGAGATCCTGATCCATCATTGTATTCATAGGTGCATTCAAATCTATCAATAAACTGTAACCCATTCCATGCTAATATACTTCAGAGTGAAGTATTCATTCATTACCCAGACATATGCACACTTTACACTATGATCTTCTTCTCCTTATATATATTTATCCTTTACCAATACCATGAGTCAAAACCACACAACTGCAGATGGTATTCTTGGATGGGATCAAATAGATAATACAACGCTCAATACTATGGGCTAATACCATGGTAATTCCCCTTAGTATCATAATTTTAGAGCACAAAAGGCATACGCGACTTTTCTTCTTCGTACTCGCGTGTATACACGAATTATCTTCATAAAAACTGTGTATATATTAATTCTGTATGTATATGCAGGTTGCCTTCTATTGTGTGGTACAACAACCCTCCCCATTTCATAATTTTAGAATAAAATTTGTTTAGAAATATGTCCCCTTTACTTTTAGATAGAAATAGAAAAAACTTTGAGGAAATTCGATTATTTTAAAATAAAACAATAAAAAGATTCATTGCTTAAAAGTCATACATTGCATATCGCATATATCAAATGCAAATGAACAAAAGTGACATTGAATTTTTTTGATCCGATTAAACTTAAGTCTTATATCGCATCGGCACAAAGAATAAAATTATTCATGTTAAAAATTCTGATGTGATGAAGTAAATCGCAAATCGCAAATCGGTAGAGTCTTAAGGTGTCACATTCGTATTGCAAAACTTCGATGCGATGTAACTTATCGCAATCACAATTCGAAAAATTTACCCTTCATTCGATCTATTTCATAAACTCTGATGTGATGTGATTTATCGCAATCGCATTTCAAAGAAGCAACATCACATTTACTTGTTTTATAAAATCCTGATGCAATGGACCCCACTATCATCGCAATCAAAAATCGGTGAAAATCATGTACAACTTAATTCCTTTGGAAATATCCGATGCGATATACCATCATCGCCATCGCAAATTGGCAGAAAATATGAGATGTCATTTGATTTCCTTTCGAAACCTACGATGTGATGGATAGTTAGTCTTTTTTTATCGTTGTTTGCATTGCACATATATTATTTACTAATCGCAATCAGAAAATTCAAAGGGAAAGTTTTACATTAACATTTTAATATCACCGATCTCCAATTGTACGATCATCATTAATTAGCAAATCAAACGAATTATGTTAATAGATTCCAATATAAATGTGTGAATGTGACTCTCATGGAGGACATTTAAGTTTAATATGGAGTTAATCAATTTTCATCATTAATAAAAATATTTTCACATAAGTTGTTCTCATTGCTTCATTTCTTCCCGCGTCTGAAAGGGTTTTCTCATTTGCAGAGCAATAGAACATCAAACCCTCTCATTCACCGAACTAGTAAAACAATACCAGATGAGAAGATGTATAAGAATTTAAAAAAAATCAAGAACCACTATCACCTCAAAGGCCACTGCCACTACCACAATTCCAAAAGAAAAACCAGCTAAAATCAAGTTGGTTACAGATACTGCATGCCAGGGTCTCGGGAAGCTTTCATGGGAAGACGTTTATAACTTGCTTGAAGCAGAAAAACCTACTATTACAGTGGTAAAGGTGATGGTACCAGATGAAGACTCAGATTCTGATGTTGAAAGTCCTCTGAGAGAACTTAAAAATTCTTTTCTGCATAGAATTGCAGCTCGGTTGAATATGTTCTCATATTATGATATAATATGATGAGTGATAGACAACACCACCATTACAAACATAACATTTGTCTCAACTGCGGGAACAATTTTTGGGTCTTTCAGACCAGAAGATATCAAAGCAATGTACCATTTTCCATACCCTCAAAATAATATAACAAAACCTTCCTTAAAGATTTTGCTGCAAGAAATGAAGTTCAATCGGACCCAATTAAGGAATGGAGACGAGCTCTAGAGAAACATAAAAATGAAGCATCAGGTATGTACTCCATGGAGTCTCTTGCACCCCCATATTGATATGTTGCTGCAATGATGTGTAGACTCTTTGGGAATGATAATTCTGCAAAGCTTTCAATTCAGATGGTACCCCTTATTCATGCTACTATAAATTCTGAGATTATGGATTGGTCAGTTATCCTTTCTGATAAGATCACTAACAGAATTTTGGAATATAGAAAGGATAAAAATAGTGGAAATACACCCCCATTTCATTTTTGTGCCTATATCTTAGATGCTTTGTGTTTTAATTCTGAATTCCCTATTCTGGGTTGGAAATGGACTTCACAGGAACCTGTCCCGATTCACATTTACAATAAACTCTTGTGGAAGGTTCATTTCAAGAACCATGTATATATAATTTTCCATGGCTTTATGTTACCCATTTACCAAGTCATTTTTAATCAATTTCCTCCTCGGCTCTCTGAAAAAGAAAAGCTTGATATATCCCTAATCGGCAATTGGTTTGGAGAGGAAAAGTTTACCTATATTAGAATTTTTGGAAGCATTGTTGAACCCCATATCTTGCCCCTTTATGTCCCTGATAAAATTTTAGCTCAAGAAATATCTTATTAGTTGACAAAAAGAGGAATGTATAGGTATTTAAAGAATTCCAAAAAATTGATGTGGCCAACCTTCCCTTTCCATTGTGGAACCTATACCCTGAATGATTTTAGGCATGCTGAAAAGGAAGTCCTTAAAATAAGAGATCTTAAGCTTGCATCTGTCCTAGATAGGAAATATGATCCAAATAAGGTAGCTTTCAATTTCACAACTCAGGTTCAAATTGCTAGGTTTGAGCATGAACCTGATGAATTTGATGATTTATTTGTTTCAAATGAGAAATTTTCCCAAGTTTATGACTTGGATAAATCTAAGTTTCAACAAGAAGATATGAATAAATTTATGCAATTTAGAAGTCAGATATTACTGAAAGTTCCCCTTAACCAGCTGAGGATTCCTTTACAATAAAATGAAAATATGGAAATAGAACATAAGAAAAAGGAAGATACAGCTAGCAAAGCAGGAAAATAAGTGTCTACTAGAAAAATTGATGTGCAAAGAGAAAAGGAGAATACAAGCAGCAAGCCTAATGTGCAAACAGAAAAGGAGAATATTGGTAGCAAGGATAATGTCCAGACTGAAAAAGAAGATACATGTAATAAGCCAGATGATCATCTTGAAAGAGAAAAAACCACATACAAAGTGGTGAATTTTGCTAAAATTATTGTTACTCCCCATTTCCTAAGTCAATATGAACAATTCGCTCATCAAATAGGGAAAAAAAATAATCCTCAAGTTGAAAATCTCAATGATCAAGATATGGAGATCATTCCTGAACATACATCAGAATAAATTGTGTTGAGAGTTGAAGACGTTCCTCCTTTGGATATCTTTTATAGTCCTAATCATAGGGTTGTTGTCAGAAAACAAAGGAAGGTAGATCAAGGACCACTTGCAACTTCACAAGTTGAGTTAATGAATGTTTTATGGAAGAATACTGAGGTAAATCCTTTAGAGGATCTTACCAAATTATCATAATATGTAGGTGCTTACAGTGTAGCCACTATAGATAAAGTTGTTGAAGTCAATCAAATGATAAATAAAAAATACTTATAGATAGCATTGCTAGAGGAGAAAATAATCGGTGATCAAAAAATAATATTGTAGTTGGAGTAGCAGTAGGAAGAAGAAAGACTCAGAGCCAAACAATTGTAAGAACAACTGAGTATTGAAAAGAATAAGCTTGATCAACAAGCCTTGAATAAACAACAACAGTTGTCTCAAGAGGTGTCCAAACTACAGACCTTGCTGCAAAATGAGAAAATTGCCAAAGCAAGGCGAGAAAATTTATTTCAATCAAGATTGGATAAATTTAAAGATTATCCTAAAATTGACCAATTTAGAATATAAGCTCTGGAAACAAGTAAACTGTTGTCTCAGCAGTTGGACGACCTATGTTCAAAAATTGCACAAGCTGAACCTTTATGTGAAATAACTTCTTCCCTCATTGATGAATCAGTCAGTACCAGAATTGAATTTGAGAATGCAGATGATAAGATTTTAGAATTTATTTCATGGCAGGACTCAGAACAAGGAAAGAAGGAAAATGTTCCCAGGATCGAAGAAAGGCACAAAGAAATTTTGTTTGCTGAATGGGATACATAGTTGATTAAAGAAGAACGTGCTACATCAAGGGCCAGAGCCATAATGAAAAATCTGACGCAATTAGTAAATGATAGCTTATATGCTACTAATTTAATTTCAGATTGTACTCCAGGTAAATTTACAAGGATGAAAGAAACTGATAACAGGTGGAAGCAGGAAATAATCAACAGGAATCAAAAGATTAGCAAAATATAGGCAATTACATGGGATGTCCTATGGACATATTTGGTTAAACCACAAAGTTAGCAGATGGCAATCAAATGCATTTCTAATGCCATAAATTACATCATTCCAGAGCTATCTGATGCCACATACAATAGTCAGTTGCATTCGAGGCTGATTCATCCAACCGAAGTTAAAGAGATGCTTAAAATCTGCCACCTCAGCACATTGAATACTGAAGAAATTCAACGAATCTATTTTATTTGATATCACAAGTCTTTTCCCGAATCTCCGATGATGGTTTCTAGAATAATTTATAGTTAATTTCTTTTGTTAATTTCCTATTTAAACCCCTTTCATGCATTTAGAAAGGGTTCTTGAATTTGTAATATTTTGGCTTTGGATAATACATTTCTGTACTCCATTGACTATCTTATTTTTTATAAAGGATCATATTCTATGATTTTATGGTGAATTATCTTTGAGAGTTTCATTTATGTAACTTGAAGATTTTTCTAAGTTAAATCACATGATTCATGTGATTTCATGGTGAATTATTTTTGAGATTTGCATATCTATACCTGAATACTGTTCTAAATTAAAGCGCAGGATCTGTATATCGAATTGCATCAAGAAAATATCTAAATGAATCTAGTATTTCTATCGATTTACTGTTATTTTCTTTATGTAATGAAATATTCTCTTTGAAATTTTCTATCATTTATATATGCTTGTTTCTCAAATATTTCTTTATCATATCATTTATGAAGATATATAAATATTCATCTATCATAGTATGTGCAAATGATATATAGAATTATGAATGCGATGTGCTATTATAACTCTGTTTAATTTCCTAAATAGGTTTATCATTATATGATATTGCATCTTTTTATTGAATAATAATACATTTTCATGGTTATTTATTCAATTGAAACAATATTTAAGTCGTATTTATATTTAATACCTGGGTTAGTTTTAGAATTATTTGTAAGTTATAGATTAAATTAGATAGATTAGCTCAGTTAGTTAGTTCCATTTATCCACTTACACAAACACTCCATCACCAATCCATTTATTATTAGGAAACTGTTCCTATAAATCGAGTCAGAGCCACCACACCAAACAGAAAAGGAGTTGTCCCAAGGTCCGGACCGAGTGGTTTTCCCCCAATGTTTGAAGCAATGATTTTTGAGGCTTCAACAATTTTGGTGCTAGAAGGAGGGCCTAGGCTATGAATGGCGAGTAAATCCAAATCTACAAGCCATTCCAAGATAAATTCACCCTCATCACCTTCTTCAATTTCCTCTACATCTAAAATCTCTAGGGAATAAATTGAGAAGAACATCAATACAACCACTACTAAAGCTTTAGATCTGTCAGACAATCAACCTCCTGAGTCCCCTGAAATACAAGCTTTAGTACATAAACTCCAAGGGTTCTCACTATCATTAGAAGAATCTGAATTATCCGAAAGTAGTGTTACTTCAAAATTTGTTTCTTCCGGACCTCTCACTAGGTCACAAAGTGAAAAACTTGGTATTCCTCCAAAGGAATTTCCTTTACCTAGTCGAGTTAAAACTAGAAAAACATTTTCGGAATCAGGTAGTGTTGTTATTTATTCATCGCAAACCCACTCATTTTCTTCTCAAACTCAAACCCAGAAGAGTATAGTTATTCCAACAACCTCTACTCAAACACCAACTGTCTCTTCAAATCCCTCAATAATTATCCCAAAAATGGCACAAAGACCATGGAATAATCCAGGGGTTGTTGAAATGCCTGCACCATTGCATGATTTTCCAGACCATCCTAAAAAGTGGCTGCCAAAATTTAGTCCTGACCTTGGTATACAAGCAGAAGAACACATTAATAACTTTATGTTATCTGTAAATTTAAATGCAGTAGAACATGAAGATGTTGTGGTTAGGTTATTCCCTTATACTTTACAAGGAGTAGCAGGATCCTTGTATTTTTCATTACCATCAGGATCTATTACAAGTTGGGATATTTTCCAGGATCATTTCTTAACCAAATTTAGAGATGACAGATCAATAGTGACTTTAATTAATGATATCTCCAATTTGAGAGCAGAATCCAAAGAACCTATTAAAGATTTTAATTCCCAATTCAAAAAACTTTTGAATAAAATTCCTACAACCTCAAAACCTAGTGAGCAAGTTAGGAGTGAATAGTATATAATGGCTTTACCTTCAAATATAATAATTTTTGTGGATAGAGCTGCTAAACCTACTTTGGCTGAAAACATGAAAGAAGCAATTGCAGTGGAAAGACATATTATTACTTTGGATAAGAAAAATGCTATTGAAGACAAAAAATCCAAAAGGGTCAGCGTTAAGGACGATTGAAAGAAGAAAACACCTAAGGATCCTTATGACATAGAAGTCTTATAGAAAGTTTTGAATACCTTGTCCAATGAAATGATTGAAATCAAAAAACAAGTGGCAGAAGCTTCTACCAAAAACCCATTCAGAAATTTCAAAAGGAATCAGAAAACTGAACCTCCCAATTCAATATCCAATGCAGAGTCCAATTCAGAAGAATATGAAGAAGAAGATACAACTCTATTATAGGAAGAAGATGAAGAAGAAGAAATAGCTGAATTACATGGTATGTGGGATTTCATTCTTCTTAATTCAAATAGTGACAAAGAACAAGAAGCCATGCCAGTAAGTACACAAAGTAAATCTATAGCATAACCTGTTCAATCTCTTCCTAAGAATAAAAGTCCAACTCCGACTGCTAAAGACAAATCCCCTGTAAAGAAAGCTTCTCCTTTGCCTACTCAAAATCAAACATCATCTTCTAATCCTCCTACAACAACATCTAAGAATTTGGTGGTATCAGATCCTATGGATTATAACATTGTTGAAGACATGAAGAAAACCAGAGCGAATATCTCTCTACATGAACTCAGCAAACTTAAATATCAACAGAAGTTGTTATTAAAAGAATTAAATGCAACACCTAATTCTCCTCTACCAAGTGGTATAGTTTCTAAAGCAGCCAAAGGATCAAGTAAGCCACCAGATAAAGTAGATGCTATTGATATTGTTCTTATTGGAGAAATATAAAATTCTCAGACACCTCCTTTTCTTTTGACTTATGAAATCTACAACAAGAATTTGCATAACTGCTTAATAGATTTAGGAGCATCATCTAACATAATGCCTACTTTAGTCTGCTCAAGATTAAACATTGAACCTTAGAAATATGCAGTTCATATTGTTCAATTAGATTAGACTAAAGTGCAAGTTGTGGGAGAAATTAATTCAGTCACCATTAGGTTAGCCTCTAATCCCAGGATAGTCCAGAGAATTGATATATTGATTGCGGATATTCCTGAGTTTTATGGATTAATACTAAGCAGGGATTGGTCTACAAAGCTTAATGGTTATATCACCACTGATTATTCACACATGTGGCTTCCTCACAAAGGGAAACCAAATCGAATCAAAGTTGAGTGAGAAAAACACATGATGCATACTGTGATAGAATTTGAACAAGAAACTGAACCTATAGCATCGGAGGTTATTCTGCTGAATCATTTCTTGGAAATTTCACAGCACCGCAATCACCTTTTTCTGTAAATACTTTTGTTTCACAAATTGAAAAATTTTCACAAACTGATTCTTCAAGAATTGTTAATGTTTTTGTTCAATCTATAGATAAACCTGTAAATAAGTCTTTATTTTGGTCTTTGTATTTCAATGGATCAAAATCTAGTGATGGTGCAGGAGCAGGATGCATTTTAGTTAATCCAAATGGGGAGAAAACTATGCTTTCATGCAGGTTAGAATTTGAGTGTACAAATAACATTGTAGAATATGAAGCCTTAATCCAAGGACTTTATGAAGCAATAGGGTTGAATGTTAAGTACCTAAACGTGTATGGTGATTTTGAAATTGTTATCAGACAAGTAAGAAAGACTATCCATTATCTTTCAGATCACCTTAAACATTATAAATCCCTTGTTCAAGATCTTTCCACTCAATTTTTAGCATTCAACATCTTTTCTATCCCTATAACTCAAAATAATTCAGCTGATTTGTTAGCTAATGTTGTATCCAAGTTCCTCCTAGCCGAAGATTACAGTCCAGATAGGTTTTCAGTTGAATTAATCTTTCGACCATATGTTCCCGATAATATCACAAACTAAGGAGTATTCTATCATGATGAAGATATCTTGAATTTCTTGACTTCAGAGAAATCTTATGATGTACAAATAATTGATGAGAATGATCATGATCTTAAAAATACCTCAAAAAGTAATGAAAATCATATTCCCAAATCTGTAGTTAAACTTGAGGATCTATATGATATAAAAGACAGATTCAAGAAAGTTACTAATGCTAAACTTCAAAGTTCTACTTTGAAGGTTGAATTAGTAAACCTTGGTACTAAGTCTAAACCTCAAAATGTTAATCTAGGACTCGAGTTAACTTCAGAAGAAAGGATTGCTTTTATCAAGCTTCTGAATAGGTATAAAAATGTTTTTTCTTGGAATTATGAGGACTTGAAAACTTATGATACTTATGTGATTCAACATGCAATTCCAATGCTTTCTAATGTGAAACCTGTTCAACAGAAGTTAAGGAAAATTCATCCCAATCTAGAAATTCAAATCAAGGCAGAACTCAATAATTTTTTGAAGGCCAAAATCATTTTTCCTATAAGACATTCTAATTGGGTCTCCAACATGGTACCGGTTAGGAAGAAGAATGGAGATATTAGAATCTACATTGATTTTAGAAATTTAAACAATGCATGTCAAAAATATAACTTCCCATTAACAACTATGGAACAAATACATCAAAAGGTAGCTGGTTCTGAACTCATGTCTTTTCTTGATGGTTTTTTAGGCTATAACCAAATATTGGTACATCCAAATGATAGGCTGAAAAATACTTTCAGAACCAAATGGGGAACTTATGCCTACCAAAAGATGCCTTTTGGTTTGATAAATGCAGGAACTACTTTCCAGAGAGCCATGGATATAGCATTCAAGGGTTTGTTTAATAGATCAATTGTTATCTATCTTGATGACATAATAGTATTTTTGAAGAAAAGAGCCAATCATATGCATGATTTGAAACAGATATTTGAAAGATGCAGAAGATTTGGTATTTCTTTAAATCCAAAGAAATCCTTCTTTGCTCTCAATGAAGAAAAAAATATTAGGATTTTTTGTGTCTAAAGATGGTATATATATTGACCCTAACAGAGTAAAATAAATTTCTGATATTTCTTTACTACATAACAAGAAATCCATGCAATCATTTCTAGGGCAAATCAATTTTGTAAAAAGATTCATTCCTAATTTTTCTCAAATAGTTTTACCTTTGCAGAATATGATTAAGAAAAATTTGGTTTTCAAATGGTTACATAAAGAAAAAGAATCCTTTGATGCAATAAAAAAGGCAATCATTAATGCACCTGCATTGAATACTCCTGATTTTTCTAAAAAAATTATTCTGTATACCTTGGCTATTGAAACAACCTATGTTGTTGTTTTAACACAACTCAATGATCAAAAAATAGAAGCACCAATTTCTTTCTTTAGCTCAAATCTGCAAGGAGCTGAGCTTAATTATTCTGATGTAGAAAAACAAGCCTTCACTATGTTTAAATCAATCAAACATTTTAGACCTTTTCTCCTAAAGACACATACACAAATTATTGTCCCATTCTCTGTAGTGAGACAATTGTTAATTCAAAAGGAAGCAGGAGAAAAGAGAGCTAATTGGGTAACAACTTTACAAGAGTATGATATTGAGATTAATCCAACGAAGATTGTTAGAGGAAAAGGTTTTTGCAGATTTTTAGCAGGAGCTTCCAACATACCAGAAAATCAAGATCAAGATAATGTTGTTCAAGTAAATTAGATAAGTGTTATTGATTTCGAATCTCAGTATGCTGATCTGATCTTTTATTTAAAAAATGGGTATGATCCTTCTAATCGTAGCTATAAGAACAAGCGTGCTTTAATATTAAAGGCTAAATACTATGAAATCATTGATGATGTGTTATTCAGAAGAAATTATGATTCAATTCTATTAAGATGTCTTGAAAAGATTGAAGCAAAAAAGGTATTGCAGGAATTACATGATGGATTAGCAGGTGGACATTTTGGAGGTGATACCACAGCTCACAAAATAATCCATGTTATATATTAATGGCCTACCCTTTTCAAAGATACACATGATTATGTAAGGAAGTGCGAGACTTGTCAAACTGCTAGTGGAAGACAAAGGAAGCCAGCTTTTCCTTTAAAAGTAGTAAACAGTGAGCAACCATTTGAGCAATGGGGGCTTGATATTATTGGAGAAATAGTACCACACTTTTCCAAACAACAAAGATTCATCCTTACAGCAAAGGATTACTTTAAAAGTGGGTAGAAGAAATTCCTTTAAAGGTAGCCAATTCTGATGCAATCATTGAATTCATTGATCAATTCATCATTACCAGGTTTGGTGTACCTAACGCTCTTGTTTTTGACAATGCATCTTAATTTTTTGGAAATAGTATAATGGAAATTGCAATCAAAAGAGGTTTAAAATTGAAATATTCAGCAAATTAGTATCCACAAGGTAATGGTTTAGTTGACTCTACTAATAAAAATCTCATCAAAATTATAAAAAAGACCATTGATCAGAATCAAAAGAATTGGTCTTAATCTTTAATTTTTGCACTATGGGTTGATCATATTACTCATAAAGCTTCAATAGGTACTTCACCTTTTAATCTAGTTTATGGAAAAGAAGTTGTGATACCATCAAATCTAGTTCTTCCATCATTAGCCCTAGTTCAATTTATTGAAGAGAATACTTCATCATCTATTCAGTTGAGATTTGATCAAATTCTTAAGTTAGAAGAAGATAGAGAGAGAAAAAAATATTCATACTAAACACCAACAGCTAGTAAAATCTTCTTTTGATTCAAGTTCCATCGGATCCAAAACTTTGCAAATTGGTGATCTTGTTCTGAAATGGGACAAAGCACATGAAGATAAGGGTAAGGATACCAAATTTCAAAAAATGTGGCTTGGACCATTTCAGATTGTTGAAAAGATAAGCTCATCAACGTTCATATTGCAGGACTTATCAGGAAAGAGAGAATCTCTTCCTGTGAATGGGCTTGTCTTGAAGAAATTATTTTCTTAAGGTGGTAACCCCTTCTTACATGTACATATTCCTTTATGCAATTTTGTTTATTTTTGTAAATAAGGTTGTTAATAGTCTTTAATTGGGCTTTTACTATTTGAAAATATCTTCAAGAAAATATCATAAATACTTATTTTCTGTAAATAAGAATTTTTAGGAAATTATTACAATTTTTGGGTAGTTAAAATAAAATATTAAACTTTGAAAATTTGTTTAAAAATTTGCAAAATCTTTTGAAACCTTGAGAAAATTTTAAATCATTACAAGTTTATTAAGTAGAGAAAGGTTATCCATAAAAAGTAAAGACTTTTTCAAGCTTTGGCATTCAAAACTCTAAAAATTGTCATCCATTGATTCTTAAGGAGAAAAATCATTTCACCCCATCCATTAAGGTTGTGATTTTTTAGAATGTAATTCTAAGAAATTATATGTCAAAATTAAGAGATAAGAGGTCTCATCACGAGCCTGCTTACCATGATCATAAGAAGTAATAAAACTGACATTACCAATACTACATACCAAAACAGGGTAATGGCTTATAATTATAAGACAAGGGGTCTCATCACGAGCCAGCTTGTTCAATTTAATTACAACTAGTGAGTGGCATTGTTATTAACTGGCTACCAAACTAGAAAAATGGCTTTTAAATTAAAAAAAAAAGAGAAAAACATGAGATAATATGTCTTATGAAATTATCTCTTAAAGAGTCATGATCTTAGATTGATGGGACAATGAATGATTGATGGCTAAAAGGTAACCCTGTTGAGACTATAAACGTTTGTGGGCAGCAGAGGCAATGCCTATGACAATAGAGTATATTACAAAATATAAAATTGGAAAGGCTCCTTACTTTATTATTATCAACTAATCAAAGCTTGAGAAAACCCAAAATTGTTTTTATTCTTAAGGAATTAGAAAGAAATTGTAAATGATTTTTATTCTTTTTTGGAATTAGATTTTATTTAAATTTCTCTTAGATAGTTTTCATCATCTTTAAAACTTTTTACTTACTAAAAATATAGTGTTCATTTTATTTTTTCAGAGATAACTATTTCTTCCAGTGAATCGCCAATTGTTGTACGGTACAACAACCCTCCCCATTTCATAATTTTGGAACAAATTTTTTTTAGAAATAGGTCCCCTTTCTTTTTAGATAGAAATAATTTTTTTCTTGAGGAAATCCGATTATTTTAAAATAAAACAATAAAAATATTCATTGTTTAGAAGTCATACATCGCATATTGCATTTATCAAATGCAAATGAACAAAAGTGACATTGAATTTTTTCAATCCGATTAAACTTAAGTCTTATAAAGAATAAAAGTATTCATCTTAAAAAGTCTGATGAGATGAAGTAAATCATAAATCGCAAATCGGTAGGGTCTTAAGGTGTCACATTCGTTTTTCAAAGCTCCGATGCAACGTAATTTATAGAAATTGCAATTCAAAAAACTTATCCTTCATTCGGTCTATTTCATAAACTCCGATGTGATGCGATTTATCGCAATCGCATTTCAAAGAAGAAACATCACATTTACTTGTTTTATAAAATCCCGATGCAATGGACCCCACCATCATCGCAATTTCAAATCGGCGGAAATCGTGTATAACTTAATTCCTTTGGAAATATCTGATGTGATATACCATCATCGCAATCGAAAATTGGCAAAAAATATGAGATGTCATTTGATTTCCTTTCGAAACCTCTGATGTGATGGATAGTTAGTCTTTGTTTATCACTATTTACATTGTGCATATATTATTTATTAATCGCAATTGGAAAATTCAAAGGGAAAGTTTTACATTAACATTTTAATATCGTCGATGTCTGATTGTATGATCATCATTAATTAGAAAATCAAACGAATTATGTTAATCGATTCTAATATGAATGCATGAATGTGACTCTCATGGAGGAAATTTAAGTTTAATACGGAGTTAATCAATTTTGATCATTAATAAAAATCTTTTCACATAAGTTGTTTTCATTGCTTCATTTCTTCCGTTTTCTGAAAGGTTTTTCTCATTTTCAAAGCAATAGAACATCAAACCCTCTCATTCACCGAACTAGTGAAACAATACCAGACGAGAAGATATCTAAGAAGTATAAAAAAAGCAAGAACCGTTGTCGCCTCAAAGGCCGCTGCCACTACCATAATGCCAAAAGAAAAACCAGGTAAAATCAAGTTGGTTACAGATACTGCATGCCAGGGTCTCGGGAAGCTTTCATGGGAAGACGTTTATAACTTTCTTGAAGCAAAAAAACCTATTGTTACAGTGGTAAAGGCGACAGTACCAGATGAAGATTCAGATTATGATGCTGAAAGTATTCTCAAAGAACTTGCAAATTCTTTTCTGTATAAAATTGTAGCTCGAGCGAATATGTTCTCATATTATGATATAATACGATGGGTGATAGAAAACACCACCATCACAAACAGAAAATTTATCTCAACTGCGGGAACAAGTTTTGGGTCTTTCAGAGTAGAAGATATCGAAGAAATGTACCATTTACCAGACCCTCAAAATATCTATAACAAAGCCTTCATTAAAGATTTCGTTGCATGCAATGAAGTTCAATCGGACCCAATTAAGGAATGGAGACAAGCTCCAGAGAAACATAAAAATGAAGCATTAGGTATGTACTTCGTGGAGTCTCTTGCACCCTCATATTGCTATGTTGCTGCAATGATGTGTAGACTCTTTGGGAATGATAATTCTGCAAGGTTTTCAATTCAGATGGTACCCCTTATTCATGCTGCTATAAATTCTGAGATTATGGATTGGTCAGTTATCCTTTCTAATAAGATCGCTAACAGAATTATGGAATATATAAAGGATTAAAATAGTGGAAATACACCCCCATTTTATTTCTATGCCTATATCTTAGATGCTTTGTGTTTTAATTCTGAATTCCCTATTCTGGGTTGGAAATGGACTTCACACGAACCTGTCCTGATTCACATTTACCATAAACTCTTGTGGAAGGTTCATTTCAAGAACCATGTATATATCATTTTCCATGGCTTTATGTTACCCATTTACCAGGTCAATTTTAATCAATTTCCTCCTCGGCTCTCTAAAAAAGAAAAGCTTGATATATCCCTAATTGGCAATTGGTTTGGAGAGGAAAATTTTACCTATATTAGAATTTTTGGAAGAATTTTTGAACCCCATATCTTGCCCCTTTATGTCCCTGATAAAATTTTAGCTCAAGAAATATCTTATCAGCTGACAGAAAGAGGAATGTCTAGATATTTAAAGAATTGCAAAAAAATTGATGTGGCCAACCTTCCCTTTCCATTGTGGAACCTATAACCTGAATGATTTTAGGCATGCTGAAAAGGAGGTCCTTAAAATAAGAGATCTTAAGCTTGCATCTATCCCAGGCAGGCAATATGATCCAAATAAATTATCTTTCGACAACTCAGGTTAAAATTTCTAGGTTTGAGCATGAACCTGATGAATTTGATGATTTATTTGTTTCAATTGAGAAAATTTCCCAGATTTATGACTTGGCTAAATCTAAGTTTCAACAAGAAGATATGAATAAATTTATGCAATTCAGAAGTCAGAGATTACTGAAATTTATCCTTGACCAGCTGAGGATTCCTTTACAAGAAAATGAAATTATGGAAATAAAATAGAAGAAAAAGGAAGATACAGCTAGCAAAGTAGGAAAAGAAGTGTCTACTAGAAAAATTGATGTGCAAAAGGAAAAGGAGAATACAAGAAGAAAGCCCAATGTGAAAATAGAAAAGGAGAATATTGGCAGCAAGGCTAATGTCCAGACTGAAGAAGAAGATAGAGGTAATAAGCCAGATGATCAGCTTGAAAGAGAAAAAACCACAGACAAAGTGGTGAATTCTGTTGAAATTATTGTTACTCCCCATTTGCTAAGTCAATATGAACAATTCACTCAGCAAATAGGGGAAAAATAATCCTAAAGTTGACAATGTAAATGATCAAGATATGGATATCATTCCTGAACATCCATAAGAAGAAACTATGTTGAGAGTTGAAGAAATTCCTCCTCTGGATATCTTTTATAGTCCTAAGCATAGGGATGTTGTCAGGAAACAAAGGAAGAGAAGGAAGGTAGATCAAGGACCACTTGTAACTTCACAAGTTTAGTTAATGAATGTTGTATGGAAGAATACTGAGGTAAATCCTTTAGAGGATCTTACCAAACTAGCACAATATGCAGGTGCTTATAGTGCAGCCACTATAGATAAAGCTGCTGAAGTCAATCAAATGATAAAGCAAACAGACTTACATATAGCATTGCTAGAGGAGAAAACAACAGGTGATCAACAAAGAATATTGCAGTTGGAGCAGTAATTGGAAGAAGAAATACTCAGAGCCAAACAATTGGAAGAACAACTGATTATTGAAAAGAAGAAGCTTGATCAGCAAGCCTTGAATAGACAAAAACAATTGTCTCAAGAGGTGTCCAAACTACAGACCTTGCTGCAAAATGAGAAAACTTCCAAAGTAGAGCAAGAAAAAATATTTCAAGCAAGGATAAATTTAAATATTATCCTAAAATTGACCAATTTAGAATAGAAGCTCTGGAAACAAGTAAACTATTGTCTCATTAGTTGGATGACCTATGTTAAAAAATTGCACAAGCTGAACCTTTGTGTGAAATAACAACTTCCCTCATTGATGAATCAGTCAGTACCAGAATTGAATTTGGGAATGAAAATGATAAGATTTTAGAATTTATTTCATGGCAGGACTCAGAACAAGGAAAGAAGGCAAATCTTCCCAGGATCGAAGAAAGGCATAAAGAAATTTTATTTGCTGAATGGGATACACAGTTAATTAAAGAAGAACGTGCTACATCAAGGGCCAGAGCCATAATTAAAAATCTGACACAATTAGTAAATTATAACTTATATGCTACTAATTTAATTTCAGATTGTGCTCCATATAAATTTCCAAGGATGAAAGAAACTGATAACAATGGAAGTAGGAAATAATCAACAGGAATCAAAAGATCAAAAAAATATAGGAAATTACATGGGATTTCCTATGGAAATAAATGGTCAAACCACAAAGTCAGCAGATGGCAATCAAATGCCTTTCTAATGCCATAAATTACATCATTTCAGAGCTATCTGATAACACATACACTAGTCAGTTGCATTCTAGGCTAGGTCATCCAACCGAAGTTAAAGATATGCTTAAAGTCTGCCACCTCAACACATTGAATACAGAAGAAATTCAGTGAATCTGTTTTATTTGATATCACAAGTATTTTCCCAGATCTCTGATGATAGTTTCTAGCATAAGTTATAGTTAATTTGTTTTGTTAATTTCCTATTTAAACTCCTTTCATGCATTTAGAAAAGGGTCCTGAATTTGTAATATTTTGGCTTTAGATAATATTTTTGTACTCCATTGACTATCTTATTTTTTATAAAGGGTCACATTCTTTTATTTTATGGTGAATTATCTTTGAGAGTTGCATTTTTGTACTTTGAAGATTGTTCTAAGTTAAAGGACATGACTCCTGTGATTTCATGGTGAATTATTTTTGAGAGTTGCATTTCTGTACCTTGAATATTGTTCTAAGTTAAAGCGCAGGATCTAGATATCGAATTGCATCAAGAAAATATCTAAATGAATCTGGTATTTCTATCGATTTACTGTTATTTTCTTTATTTAATGAAATATTCTCTTTGAAATTTGCTATCATTTTTGTATGCTTGTTTCTCAAATATTTATTTATCATATCATTTCTGAAGATATAGAAATATTCATCTATCATAGTATGTGCAAATGATATATAGAATTATGAATGTGATGTTCTATTCTAACTCTGTTTAATTTCTTAAACAGAGTTATCATTATATGATATTGCATCTTTTTATTGAATACTAATACATTTTCATGGTTATTTATTCAATTGAAACAATCTTTGAGTCGTATTCGTATTTAATACCCAGGTTAGTTTTAGAATGATTTGTAAGTTATAGATTAAATTAGATATATTAGCTCAGTTATTTCGTTCCATTTATCCACTTACAAAAACACTCCATCACCAATCCATTTATTATTACGAAACTCGTCCTATAAATCCAGTCGGAGCCCTCACACCAAACGGAAAAGGAGTTGTCCCAAGGTCTGGAAAAGGTGGTTTTCCCCCAATGTTTGAAGAAACGATTTTCGAGGCTTAAACACCTTCATAAAAGTAGCGTATACATTTCCTCCATATGCAGGTTGCCTTCATCAAACCTGCGTCTACATTGACAAATATTTCCTGTTTCATTTCTCTGGCACATACAGGAATTCCTTTCTCTGTCACATTTGAACTGACCTGTACAAACATAATTTTTACACCTTTAAAAAATAGCTTGCTATCAAAATGCAACTCATCAAGTAGGTTTCCATCAAGAACAACTTCATCAAGTAGGTTTCCATCAAGGAAAACATATTGCATCATATAGCCAATAGTGTGCAGACTCAAGAGAGCACTGTATGAGCTAAATCAAGCACCTCGTTCTTGGTACACTAGGATTGACAGCTATTTCACTAGGTTGGGCTTCATGAAGAGTGAAGCGGATGCGAACCTATACCAGATTGTGGTTGATGGTAAGAATTTGATTATCGTACTTTATGTTGATGATCTTATTTTGACAGGTGATGAGCAACTCATAACTTCTTGCAAAGAGGATCTTGCAAGAGAGTTTGAGATGAATGACATGGTACTCCTACACTATTTCCTTGGTTTGGAGATATGGAAGCATGATGGGGAGCTATTTTTTTCTCAAGTAAATTATGCCAAAGAGATTATGAGGAAGTTCCACACAGAGAGTTGTAAACCCATGGAGACTCCTCTTGCAGGAAACTGGAGGAAGGAGGATGCTACTTTAGGAGAGGTAGTGGACACTACTGTTTATAGTTAGCTTTTTTTTTCACTCATGTACTTGGTGAACACACGGCCAGACATATGCTACATAATTAATCAGCTTAGTCAAGCTATGGTTAAGCTGACAAAGCTCTTTGGAAGGTGGGGAATCATTTATTGAGATATGTTAGGGGCACTACAGAGTATGGATTATGGTACAGACGGATAGAGGGAGTGAAGCTTCAAGGCTTCACCAATGCAGATTAGGCAAGCAGTCCATTAGACATGAAGAGCACATCAGGAGGGATCTTCAGCATATGATCGATAGAAGTTTCTTGGTACAGCAGGAAGTAGAGATCAGTTCCACTCAGTTCAACCAAGGCAGAGTACATGGCAACCAGTCAGCCTACATGTGAGGCCATCTGGATGAGGAATATACTTTTTGGTTTGTTTATTCAATAGATGGATCCGATGGTGATATATTGTGATAACCATAGTTGCATAAAACTCTTGGTTAATCTAGTATTCCATGATAAGTCCAAGCATAATGAAATTCAGTACCACCATCTCAAATATTATGTTCTGAGACACATTATGTTACTTCAGTGCATTCCCATGGAAGATTAGGATGAAGATATTCTGGCAAAGGTGCTCACCAAGAGAAAATTCAAATACCACAGAGGCAGCATCGAGGTAGTTGATGATACCATTCTTATTGAGAGGGAGTGTTGAAAAGTCAACAAGAAATGTGTGTCTAATTTAATTTTCCCTTAATTAAATTAGACAATAAATTGTAATCTTATCTCATAATCACTTGCAATAGTTAACTGAGTGTGATAAGCTCATTTAGTTCATGGAATTCTAGTTGAGGATGGTTGGTGAGGCATGAAGAGTGATTATATTTGTTTTTGATTCCAAGTTGCAGTTAGTGCATTAGTTTAATGGATGAGAAATTAGGTGACTCAATTAATTGAGTTAAAATTAGTTTAATTAGTTGTAACTGGGTGTTGCACTAGTGAGAGGTCAAGTGAATTAAATCAGATTTAATTCACATGCAGTGATCTATCAAGTAACTGATGGTTTACTATTAATAGCTGCATCATGTTAGTTCTGATGAAGACCTAGTTGAGACAGTGGTTAAAGGGATGTTAACTATGAGTTGTATTGCTAGAAAACTGCTCGCATGCAGTAATACACCCATATGATTTCCCATGAGCATTGTACAGTTTTGGAAGGATAAAATTCCTAAAGAATAGGGATTTCATTCCACATGAATTGCGCAAGCAAGGAAGGTTGAGCAGACCCAGGAAATTGGCTAAGTGTTGGTCAATTTTTTCTGGATCAATGTGAGATAGTTAGCAAAGTGCAGCAAAATCTTGTGAAAAGAGTGCATTATAATTTTTTCATGATTCCTTGGTGAATATACAATAGAAGATAGGGGTGTTTTGAGAAGCAAGCTTTCCCCATGAAAAATATCTGTGTTGTGGATTGTTTTGCTTATTTATTTTACTTGGTGTGATTGGCGATCGTGTTTATTTTCCATAATTAATTTGTAGAATGATTTAGTATCTTTCTTTAGCATATCACATGATCGGATTGAATCCATTGGTATACATATTATTTTTATAATTTATACAAAGTTATGATAGGAAAGTTGCATTTTATGTGAAAAAAAATGAGAAAATAGAATCAGTTTGGAAATTTTTGTGCCTACAACTAGTATGACAAGACAAATTAAAAAATTACAACATCAATTTATTATGGCAAGACAAATTAAACAATTGCAACTTTAACACAGTAAATATTTTGTCAACATTAACCAACCCTTCGATGGTGAGACTTCCTAAAACATATTGTTCTGCAAAGAAACATATACATATTGTATATTATGTATGTGAGATATGGACATGTTGATATAGTATAAACTTCACTTGAAATAAACTCATAATACTATGCCACAAATTTATATATATAGAAACAAAATATGAGCTCTAAAATCTCACTAGACTGGGAAGTAAGGCATGATCATGTACTCACTAAAATACATGGCAATGTAACAGTACAATGCCAACCTTCATGTATTATTATCATTATTTAAAGAAATAAACAACCTAGATCTATGATGATTGATACAATTTGAATCAATATTTTCAGTTAGTATTACCAAAGGCATTTTTTCGCAATTTAAAACAAACACTATTTTCAGAAAATAATCAACATGTGAGAAAAGCTTAAACTTCAAAAGATCAAATAGCCATTTTTTTTTTAAATCAGTAGGCTCGAATAAATCTGAAAAAATAAAATTATTCAATTCAACAATGAATGCACATAACGAACATCTACTACATTTAATCTCCAATACAAAATTGTGCTACCTTGAGTAATCCTCCCTTAGAACCAACTGACAAAAATAGCATGAATGGAGCACTCGTTGGATAAATAATGTATGTCCATTGTATCATATGTAACAACACTATAATGAACTTGCAATGATTATTTAATTGAAATGAATCTAAAACCAGTTAGAGAGAAACAAGTATAGCACCTAAAACTTTCAAGACATCATGCATAGATGCCTTTACATTGAATAAATAACCTTCAATTTGTTTATCATAAAGATAATATAAGTTGTTCTAAATTATTAATAACAATATTAGGCTTGATAAAATTGAAATAATTTATGGCTCGATATTCATATTAATAAGTGGAAGCATTATGCATTTACAATATTAAACAACTTATAAAAGTGGTTGCTTTCGTTCCTGATATATTTCTTTGATGTGTATTCAAATAGAGGAATAGGTGCAAACAAAATTGTATCAATGTTTGTGAGGGAAGATCTGAAAACAAAAGTGAAATATTTGGCATCCATTACTATAAAAAAATTGATGGAATTAATTTCATGGCATTTTAGAAACTATTCATATATACAGTGTGAGCAATGACAATGGAAACACTAGTTTGTATCCACAACAATACCAAGATGAGAATTGTGGGACTGCCAATCCAACTGAAACATTATTATAGTATCTCTTTCATGAATATGTATAAGGTGTTGTAGGAAGGTCTTCAACTTACCGAGGATGTGAATAGTTGGTTGTAGACGATGGAGAAGGAAGACCAGACACGAAATGTGTCTAGCCTTTATGTCAAGAAGGGAAACTTGTTGGGCATGTATTTATTTACAGTATCCATATAGTAGGGGGTGAGTAGGGGAAGGTACTCACCATTCATCTTGATAGTCTGAAAGAGGGGACAAACAAAAGTTGTTGAATTAGTTGACTTCCATAATTGGAAATCATATTTTTCTTGTATAAGTAAAGGAAAGTGTAAAACATTGATGAAATGTAAAAAATACTACAAGGATAGCAAGTTGCGAGGAGGAGGATTTTATTTATTTTGGAAAGGAAAAACGTATTCAAAATGAAAGTGAGATTTGCAAAAAATATTTGTAAAATAAATAAATCAAGTTTCCTCACACTAAAATGGAAATATAGAGGTGATGAAGTAGTGTAGACGGTGGATGGACACAAAATCAAAAATCATGCTAAGGAACCTGGGAGGAAATTGAGTTGAAACTATACTTACTGAAAAGGAATCAGAGTAAGTGGAAAGAGATTCTTCAAGGGAATGATGAACATGCCGTGCAACATATGCATTTTGGTTCCCAATGTGAAATTATTTCTTCATGAGTAGAGCCAATGTTCGATGGGAGTGTGCAAAAAGGGAAGTACAAAAGTAGTTCATTCCAAAAGAAAGAGACACAACAAATATCAGTGTGAGAAGGGATGGAATTATAGCGGGGTAGGACATGAACAATATTGGAAGGTTTTATGTGTTCCCATTGGTTTTGTTTTTAGTGAGTACAGAAGGACTAAGAACGAAGACGTAGTGCTTCAAGTGAAGTAAGTCTATCCATGTATGATACAATGAAGGGTGGTGTTGGGAAGCGGGCACCTCAACCATGATAACAAATCTAAAATTATTTCGACTAACATTGAGGGAAAAAAATGAGCAGTCATAGAGTGAAATGGTAAGGTTTTGCAACGTATGACATGTCTCTTGTTCACCAATTTCCCTATCGGAAATTGTTTCTGTTAAGATATTTTGAACAACATTAACAACAGGCACTTTACGATGGATATTCTATGAGAGATGTGACAAAGTTTGGCGATAATTTTTTGATTTTGTTTCTTATTTCACCACATATTTTGAGATGTAGTTGAGAACAATATGTCGAGACAAAAATGGTTGGCAGTCGATGTTTTCTCTCCATATGGGCATCATGTCAGGGTTGTGAATGTTTAACCTATCGTCGTTACATTCCAGGACATATTTCTTCTGTACATTGTCATCAATCATCAAAGAAGATGTGGGATGCATATCCCACAGATCTCCATAGAGACAGGTAAGAGTAGGACCTTTTTTGCGAAGAAAAGAAGAGGGGTGGAACTTTGTATGTCGTTGAATGCAATTGAGAAGCTCTTCGTAGTCCTGAATCCAAGAGGATGAAAATATTGACGGTGATGCCAGGAGGATGCATGCGTCATTCTATATATAATGGTGTACAAATGTTTCACACCATTAATCAAGTCGAGGGTTCCAAGAGGAAATGTGCTGATCGAAATATGACTTTTCTTTGTCAACAGTGGGACAAGGTATCAAAGTGGTGGAATCGGGACGGGAAGAGTGCAAGTAGTTGGATAATTGTTCAATACCAATATGGGAATTTGGGAGTGTTGATACAAAAGCGTATGGTTGGAGGTATTTTGGGCGAGTGGTGCAATAATTTCATGATCCAAAGCAGGAAGGCCAAGTTATGGCTCAGGAGAGGTGGGGGTGATGTGACAAAGGAGAGAAGAGATATTGGTAGGGTGAGTCAACAAGGAAGATATTATAGCTCGGTCCACATGGACATCGTTGCAGTACGGATAATATGTTATATTTTACTCCAAATATGAAACAACACGTGTTCTTCTTACAATGGAACCATATGCTTTGTGGTGAGGGCCATGTCTAGTAACAACTACGATGTCTAATTGAGAAACTAAGCATGGAAAGTTATTGGAAATATCAGTTATGTCTTGAGGGAAACTAATAATATGATCGGTGTACTTGTAGTGGCCTCCCTGTGCATGGGTGACTTGCAAGATTGGGTTAACAAAGTCTATGATAATTTCCTCTATTTGGGTTAGAGCAGCAAGGAAAAACGGTTGGTTTTCGGGGTCCATGTTGTTTTCAAGGGAGAAATGTGGGTAGAATTTGTAGTTTCACATTGGAAGAAACATATTTTACCATGAAAGAACCTTATTTTCTTACTTGGGTATGGTTCCTTTCATATGGAGCATACATGCAAGGGAGATAGGTATTCTATCCCTTCACAGAATTGGTGGTGTGCATGGCTAAGGATGTTTTTGAATATATTTTGGCCATGGGAGGGTGAAGCGGCATGGGTCGATGGTGGGGTGTGCACGGTAGATGGGAACACAATGGAATTGATTGTAGGGAGGTGAAGGGAAGGTAGAGTGGGAGTAGGAAATGTGTAAAGAGATGGGTTTGCAAGTGAAGTTTGGAGATATTGGAGAAGATAATATTATTTTGGGGTATATTCTGATAGGATCAGGGGTTTAACCTATCTCTATAGTTGAGATGTATTTTTTTTTGTAAGTTTGTTTATTCTATGCATAGAAGAGTATCCTTCAAATATTTCCTAAGGGTTTTCTAGAAAACTCAAGCATGTCCATCCAAATACAAACACGGGGACACGAATATTAGTGCATACAGGATCTGAGAGAGAGAAGCATTGAGTGAAAAGAAAGAATGGATGGAGGAGTATCCATAGAAGGAAGGATGTTTAATGGAAGGTGGGGGAATAACTATAAATTGAAAAGGAAAGGAAATAGGAGCAAGTATTTTTATGTTTTCTTTATTTTTTAAAATCGTGAAAGAGTGTGTACATCCACATATTAGTTCTTTTTTTATTTTTCAAATTTGTGAAAGAGTGTGCACATCCACATATTATTTTTGCGCAAAGACAAGACATACTTGGAATTAAGTATAAATATGCAAGATGAAACATAACTAAAGATTAATTAAATTTAAGCTAAAGAAGCAACAACCTTTTCTAACAAGTCAATATTTTTTTTAATTACACAACACACACTTTAAAAGCTCATAAGGAAAGCAACAAGAGCTATGATTGTGATTATTTTGAACAATATAGTGAGGAGGAAGCTATTCATGAAATAGATAAGGGGATAAATTATATAATGGGAGTGGGAATTGTAAAAATCATGTACACAAATATACTACCTTTCTTAGTAGGAAGAAAAAGAGAGCATATATATTATATTTAAAGGTAAAAGATGAAAAATTATTTATAGGTAAAAGTTACAGCATGTAACGCATCTGTAGATACATAGAGGAGAGAAGTAGAATGATTAAGTGAAAATATAAAATCACGTGTGAACGGAAGAAGGGGGTGGTACGGGAAGATTTGAGAATGAACAAATAAACAAACAGAATATGTTTCTACATTTCATCTTTACATGGGGGAAGAAGAGGGAGGCTCAAAGATGATGAACGAATAAAGCGATAGACATTTTCTTGATATCTTCAAGGACAAGGCCACATGCAGAGCCATAGGAAATTTCATATGAAACCCTTGAAAAAATATCATGGATAACTCAGGATTAGTGGAGAGTATGAACAATTCCTTCATTGGGACACCCATGCGTTCAGTGTAGCATCATCAAAAGTTGTGACACTTTTCAATAGCCTTGTGTGGTCATGCATTTCAAGTTTTAGCACATAGTAGTAGTCACAATTTGGGAACTCCCCACCACATTTTTTGCAGTGCCACATTCCATTTGAGTGGGCGAAAACCTTTCTCATGCACTACATTCCATCAAATGAGAGAGGGAATTCAAGGAAGCATTAATATTGCATGTTAATAGAGGTGATGGTTGCACAAACATAGAACCATGTTTATTTTTCAAGGGGATGCAAGTCTATGAGGTTGAAAATTGTACGTTGTGGGTGGGGTCGCTTGGAAGACCCAGAGAAATTTATTCTTAATGATGGTGAATAACTCAAGTATAATTTTTCATGAAACCATGGCTGGAGCTGGTGAGTTTATTTAATGTATGGATTTAGGAGGAAGCTATTGGTGGAGATAGTCCCTATAGTCCTTCCATTGAATTCGGTTATGTGGCTCCCTTTTATTGCAAGCACGAGCAAAAAACCAAAAGAGCATAGTGCAGTGAGTTCCTTTCCTATAGAGTAGCAATTTTCGCCCCAGAGGGTTATTTAAATGTTATACCGAGACATGTCCTCCAAGGTGATAGGTTTCCTAGACATGTTTCATACCCATGTCTTCGATGAATGGTGGACATTGGGGAAGTAAATATGACCACCCAAATGTTGTCCACAATTGAGCCGAGGTCTGTAGATATAATTTCACTTATAGATTTCAAAGAAAAATGGTGGAAAGGAATATTCAAAGAATTTTCCAAGAAAGTTTTGACAGTGGAAGTTGTAAAGAGGAAGACTTCCCACTTTTAATTTATATGGTTGTAATTTGTGTTTTCTGGTTTGATTTTTCCATTTGAAACCATGTAAAACTTCTCAATTTTGACAAGGGCATTCAACAAATCTACTAAATCATCGAAGGAAAGGAGATGGATCGCATAATTGGAAAATTCAATGAGCTCAAAGCCAAATACCTTTCTAGATCCCCGAGCAATGTTGTATGAGCAAAGGCATGTTTTTTGCAAGAAACCTACCCTAGATTGACCAATATTTATGATAGGGGTTGAGCTCCATGAACAACATGGAAACATGTGAAACATATGACAAGTGAGTCGATGATGAAGCAAAACCCTCTGTTGAAGTGAGATTATACAAGGAGGGGCCTTGCGATGTTGAATAAATTTCTATGAATGTTGATGGTTTTATAATTTGAATAAGTGTCAAGTCCCCAATCAAAGTTTCATAACGATGAAAAACTTCGAGTTCAAGAAATTTTATAGTCCTAAAAAGAAGGGAGCAAATTAGAGGAAATAAATGGGGAATTAGTTGGAATTTAGGTGGAGAAGAAAGCGAAAAAAATAATAATAATAAAGGATGGGGTGAAGAGTGTGAATATACACATAGTTTTTCAAAAGTGTTCAAGTGGATTTTTTGAGAATGATAATTGACCCCAGTTTCAAGTCACCAAAGGCAATATGAGATTTGTAAGTAGGAGACATCAAAATTATGTGCTATGAGGTGCCATCAGAGATGGAAATGCAGTAGAATTGGGACGATTTATTCGTCGAATGAACAAGGTGAATTTCAACTATTTGGAGCAATTTTTGGATCGTTGTAGAGCCAACTAGAAACAAAATTATAGCATTCTCTATCAAGGTAGGTTCCATGATGAGGAGGAAGGGAGTTTTCGTGGAAGGGGAAAACCTGCAAAATGGAAGCATAAGAGGCCAACATCAATGCAACTTTTTTGATAAGAGCATGATTGATAATTCCATAGGGTTTAAAAAATTGGTTTATTATTCATGGTTTCCACAAGCATGCATTTCAGAATCAATATGACTTAAGTACATGATTCATGCAAATTATGTTAAATAAAAAAGGTATCATTGGAATGAAGGGGATGATTACAGAAGAGTGCTATTTTTAAAGAAAAATAGATTCCATTTAGTGTCATATGATTCACAAATATTACACAATAAATAGAATCAGAGGATGATGAAAAGAATAAAATAAAAAATACATTTATACACATGAAGACAACCAACAGTTCAATTGTTGAATGGGTTAACCACTATGAGAAGTATGTAGGTGTGGGAAGCATCATAACATATAATTTGAAAGGACACCCAAAATAAATATGATGGAAAGAATAAAATTATAAAGACAATTTACACATCATGACAGGAAACAACTCAAAAAACCACCATGGATATTATCCAAATGTAACTGTCATTACAATCGATACAAGAAGGCCCATTTATCTTGTATATACATAATAAACTAGAACATTTATTTTTCTAAAAAACACAAGTAACATATATTAGTATGTTGTTTTGGGAAATGTACTATCCATCAAAACTTAGAGTGTGTCAATTTCATACATTATTGGTTGTGCTACTGTAAATCCTTGCCTATAAACATCTAAGAAATTGGACTTAATTGTTATAAGAATACATATTTCCTATTCTATTTCCCAAGATTATAGGATATGTATCTCATCAGGTGTGGTTTTCACCTGTAGATGACATCATTCTTCCAGGGTTGAATTATTTTCATCTTGTTCTAGAGATATTAAAATTTTGAATGTAACTGCTAAACGGACAATGGGTTTAGTGATCATTTATTGAGGGGAAGAAATAAGGGATTCATATTTTTTTTATTTAGACTATATTCTTCATTGATAATCTGAGATGGTGAAATTATCCAAGTTAGTAGATACAATGACAACTTATAATTAGGAAAACATTGTGATTTGGCTAGTGCACATCAGAAAGCTTTGAAAGCTATTTTTACTATGGAGAAATATGAATTGTACAAACCAAATATATTTATCAAAAGCTCATGTCTTGCAATACAACTAGAGTGAAGAATGTTACTTTTGGTGAGTCACTAAAGAAATGCGATGAATGTTCCCTCCATCCCCTTGGATACAAAGTGGGAAAATTAAAGCACTATTTTCTTTGGGAAGAAAATGGACAAAATAAGGTACAATAGTAGACTGCAAGGTTGTGCATTAGAGGGAAATATTAAACTTTTTCCTTATGGGGATGAGACAAACATTGTAGGAATAGGGTTGAATTTGAGTGCTGAACAAAAGAAGTGAATATAAATTGGTCATGATTTATTCTAAGATGTAGACATTTATATTTTTTATGATTGTTTTTGTGTTCTGGATGCACATGTTAAAAAACATATTTTCCAAGTATGTTTCTATATAGAACTAGGTGTAAATAATTTGAAGAGACTAGATGCAAGCGAAGAGGTTTTTTTTCTTTCTAAAATCTTCTAATGATTTTTATTCTAATGGTTTTCTAACTTACATTTTTTTCTTTCTAACCTCTTCTAAAACCACTCAGAGCTGGATTGCTTCAATTCTTCATTAGCATGAAACAATTAGTAAAGAGAGTTCATAACCATTCTTATTTGATTCCAATTAAGGTGTATTGTATGTGTTCTAGTGTTTCACTTAGAAATGTTGCAACGGTTTTAGTTTTAAAATTGCATGTTCTAATTGTTGGCTTGGAGAATGAGTTTTTTTTTCTCATTACTCAGTACCTAACAAAGAATTATTAAGTTTATCATTCTTTGGACTGGTGTAAGCTCAATTTTGTATTATTTTTCTATATATATTAATCTATGTTTCACCGAAGGATTAAATTCAGTTTTCGTAACCTTATGTTATGATAAGTGTTCAAGATTGAATCATTATATTATTTTCCATATATCTTGATGCATTTAGAGTGGAAAAAGTGGAGGAATTAGGTTACGGGGCCTTTTTGACTGGCAGGACCCAGTTTGGCAAAACAGGGTTTGAAACCTTCCAAGAGAATTTTGAGGCATCAAACAAGGTATTTTTGGGGTAAAAATTTATCACTTCACCAAAACACATTTTCATGTTATTACACACATATATATCTTTCCAATGGCGTAATAAGTGCGTCAATCATATTTTGTATGAAAAAGTTATGCCACTTAGAATTTGACCTTCACAGGTTTTCACACCTATAGTTCGGGAGGATTTTGCGGCAACCCCCATTATTCATGGAAAATGGGATAACCACATGTTTGTGATGTAAATGAATCTAGAAGATTATATTTTGTAACTCTAGTTAAGAGTTTATGTAATAAAACTTAACCACTAGTAGGCTATCAAGGTGTGTTATAATTGGGCCACTAGGAGGAAGAGGCATTTCATTCTTCCGAGATAATTTTATTCCATAAATGAGAAAATATAGTCAGGAGAGATAGGAGGTAGAGTAAACAGTGAGGATATGTGCATTGTATTATCCCACGGTCCATAAGAATTACCTCTTTGTATCTGCAGTCTTATTTTCTAGACAAATAAAGAGAGTGAAGCAACCTCACCTTCCAGCTGGGTTTTCTCCCGAAAGGGTTTCCTAGACCATATTTTGTGTCTTATGTGTGTGTGTGAGATAATTTTTTATTTCTCTATTTTCTGCATAATTTCTGTTTGCATGCATGCACTAATTACAATAAAATCTACACATCTAGAAATTAAATAAAATCGTGAGAGTGTAGAATTCTATATTTTTAATATAATATTGTGAGGTCTATTGTGTCAAACTATTGACTGGAATATTCACGGTAGCTTACGGATCAATAAGCCAAGGGAAAATCTACTAGAAATGAAATATATGAGGTTGATTTTTTCAAATATGTTGGTTTAAATGGCATCATGCAATGTTAAGTGCTTGTATTTATATCTAATAAGAAAATTGGTATAATAGTGGAAAAACGGATATGAAATAAGCAGTATGTAAATAGAAGATTGATCAATTCTATAATTCAATGGTAGTGTATGGTATTTTTATATAGACAATACTAGAGTCTCAAATGGCATATATGCAACTCCTACCTTGATTTCATGCTTATTTGTATCGGTGTCTTGCTATGGAATATCGCTGGTTATACATGCACCCCCTAAGACCCGATGGGACCAAATCCCACTATGAGCAGTTCAAGCACAAGAAAAAAATTCTAAGGGATTTTTATTTACATGTAATCAAGAAACTTGGCTGATTATCAAATGATGCATATGAAATAATCAACATGAAGATTGGTATTTTTCATTTTAGGGAATCCAATAAAAATTCTAAGTTACAATTATATGGACAGAAAGAAATGACACACCCATTTTCTGGGGCCATGTGTATATAAGTGGTTCCATTTAATTGGTAGAGTAGTTTGACTTTCCTGAAACTTGGCAAAAGTCTAAAGATAGAAATATTTTATATGCAACATATTCAATATCTTTGAAAAGAGAAAAAGTTAAACACTTCTTTCTTGTTTTTTTTTTGGGAAATGTAACACACTTTTGGGTAAGTTTTTAAAATAAAGTTATTACTGATTTTTGAAATTTACCACAGTAAAAGTTTTTTTTTTATTAGTAATTTGTTGTGTGTTGAGGAGTGTATATGCTACAAAAAAGCAGTGTTTGTTGAGGAAATTTTTTTTTGCACATGATGTTCATTCAACAAACCATAGAAAACTATAACATAGAATAAAGATAATTAGAAGTGGTCAAGTATAGGATCTCTCACCAATAATTAAAATCACCATTATATAAAACCCACAGAGATGAGACAACTAACACTAAGTAAAAACCTTCAAATACAATGAAACAAAGCAAAATCATCACCCATTGACATTGCCAAAGGTTTATCTCTGATGTTGTTCATGGAAACACATAACATCCATAAGTTTTGCAAACTAAAATGAATATATAATTATGATTGTATGGTTAAATGGAATTCATACTCACTGCAATGATGCATTTCAAAGGTCATATACAAAAAGAGAAACAAGGAATTCGACAAGTAATATTATCCATCTATATTCATTATTTTCCCAAATGCATTCCCATGTTTGTTGTTTGTAATGGTTATGGAGAAATATAGGACAAAAATGATGAAGGAGAAATAGGCAACCACATTTAGCTCTCCTTAGTTTTTAAAAATCTAGATCGAGAAATCAAAAAAATACCAGTCTTCGCAAGGCTCCAAGGAGGACCTAATTCTTTTCTGCCAAAAGCTGGAAAGAGTTAACATTAAAAAAAAAGTCTACAACCATCAAGATACTTACATTACCAATCTAAACTACGTCCTTAATAAATATTATTTCTAGGATTCCTCGAACTAACCAAATGTAGGAAGGATTTATAGATATAAAAAAGTATAGAATTTTGCACAAGATTTTTTTCCATCATATTGAAATGGAAGGAAGACATTTTTTTTAGGATGTAGATAGATATGGGGATGGGCATGAAACATTGTTTGATATCGAAGAGGAAATCGGAAGGAGAAAGGTTCCCCCATTCTATGCTTCTGAAATCATAAGTTCCCTATATCATCCAAATGAATTAGGTAAAAACAAAACACCCATTTTCATCCTCTGCAATGCACTATATACAACCACAACAATTTAACTATGAAATTTCGATACCAGTTAGGCTAGTCTTCCCTCAGGTTGTACAGTTTAACATTGAAAGCCATTAATTCCATGAAGAGTGTAGTTGAGGAATCCAGTACCCAAAGAATTACCTAAAATAATGCTACATTTCCATGACTATTGGCCGATGAGATGATTGATCTTTGTAAAATTCATAACAAGGTTTCACCTTCACACCTAGTTGAAAATATTTAGATTTTGTTTCTACTATATTACTTGAAACACCATGAAATTATAGGGAATTCACTACAAGAAATGGGGAAAAAAGTGTTGATATCATTTTGTAGGAATATATATACGTGTAGATTTTTAAAGAAGTATAACATGGTACAATTTAAAAACTTGAATTAAGCACTCTCTTTTTTGTCAATTTAGAGAAAAAAATAAGACAGGACAAACTTCTTGTAAAATAAAATTCATTTCATTAATTACCTCCTCTAAATTGACAAAAGAGGAAGGTATTGTGGAAGAAAAGACTTACACATGCATGTATTATTGTAATAAGATAGCTTATAATAAGGGTACTATGGAAAAAAATGTTTACAGAGGGATGTATTATCGTATCAAATGTAACATTATATAAATAATAGTCACAAATAAAAAAAATAAAAATGGCCCACAAGACACGACACTAAAATCCAAGTATCAGAGTCAGGGAGGAATTCTACTATCACATCAACCCATGATTGGCAAATATTTTAGTGCAAATAATGTCTTGAGAGAACCTTCATTGATAACCCAGTTGTATGGATACTTTCCTTTCAGTTTATAGAAACCAATGGAGACTTACCTATAAGATAAGCCAAATAAGTGATGATATTTGGCTTCATAGTATTGATTACTGATCCTCTTTCCAAATGAATGATATGTTTTTTCTTATTTACTTCCATTTTCCTTTGTCACGAGACCTTTTCCTTCATGTGCTTAATATACTCAACCTATTCAAAAAAAAAAATCATTTAATTTCTTCTGGCATGAAACTTGTGTTGGGTATTTTGAATTCCACGGTTCGAATCTTGGAGAGGTGCCCTCAATTAAATAAGCCTAATTTTTATGCTAAGTTCAAATGGATTTCAGAGGATAATAGAGGAATTAAAAAAAATTGGTTTTAAAAAGTAAAGTGTGGAATACAAATGCACTAGAAACAATTTCGATGGACCATGTGGCCCATCGCATGAGGGATATCTGCACCATGATACGATCTTCGCAACACAACTAGAATAATTTTCCAAACAAAACTACAAGTCTTGAACCACACCACCCAATGACCTTCCCTAAATTTATTTTTGGATCTATCGTTCTTATTTAGTTATATGGGGATAGATGGTTTTCTCTTTGGTACTATTTTTATCAAATTCCACTGATCGATGATTATTTTCCATAAGAAAATGGAAATTTTTTTTCTAGAGCTACTTCTCGCATTAGGGAAGGAAGCTTCGTTCTTCCTGCAGCTGGAAATATATTTTCTTAGCAGCTTACGTCATCACCTTCATCGCTCCACGTAACCGTGCTCAGACTCTGGCTCTCCTGTAAATCTAATCCTTTGAACTATAGTCTCCCATTTTACTACATCTAACTATAACATAGGTGCAAGTATATAACTAATCGGTGCATCAACTTGTCCTTTAACTAGGAAACAATGGGATTAATTTTATAACCAAACAAGGGATAAATGGGAATATTTATGAACATAGAGGCACAATTTCCAAGAAGCCCCATGGGTTACTCAAGAGTTAACCGAGATGATGAACAACCATGACCTGGATGCTTGATTTTTGGTTCAATACATGGTCGACCGAATAGAAATAAATATCACTTCCACACTATATATTAGGGCATATCCAATTAATCATTATTAAATAACCAGGTGAAACAAGAGGCACACATTTTATAAGATGTGCCTTTCGGAAGAGGAACTGGAAGAGGCACATGCAAGGGATTCGAACATAGGCAAAATATAGTTCCATTAACCCAAAGGACTATTGTTATGTCACGAAGAGGTATGTTTTTATCCTAAATACTTTTATGTATTTATCTTTTTTTTTATAGAGGAATCTAGAAGAAAACATTGTGAAAGTTGAATAAAATCAATTTTCAACAAATTGTATGGTTTTAGCATAAAAAATAAATTTTTCTTGCCTTTATGTGAAAAAATCAGAATTGAACAATTGCACTTCAATCGATGGAACAATAGCGGCCAAAGAAAGAAAGAAGGCCACTTCTTGATCGTGCGGGCTAGTGAAAGAAAAGGAGAATAGAATTAATTCTATAATGGAAATCTAATTATTAGTTGTGAAATCCTCAGGATCTCCTGATCCTGAGGATTCAATCTCATCTATTAGTTTCCCATTAGGTTATATAAGGTTGATAGGTGAAAAAAAGAAGATTGTTAATTTCCGAGCTTTAAATCTCATTTTGACATTATTATATTTGTATTGAATGCAAATTATTTTCATTATGGTAATGATGTATCTTTAATACTCTGATTAATGAGAAAAATAATGTTTTCTTCGTAATCGTATTCTGACTATTTTTAGCAATAACTTCTGGATGCTTTGGGCCCGGTCGCTGAGAGATTTTCTACTTCTTTTGTGCCATAATTATTTCCTTCATCTCTGAAATTATTAATTATTGTATCTTGTAGAATTGAGTTATTTTTATTGTTGTGTGATGTTAGAATTCATCTTCATAATTTACCTGTACCTTTTGGGATAAATCTTAGATGTTGTTACTTTTACAATTGCATATTGTTATTTAATGAATTGTTCAAATTAGTCTAAGAATTACATTTAATTTTTGTTCTTTATGAGTGATGCCATTATATATATTGAGTGATTAATTACTACCATTCTTAATTAAAGTCTTGAATAGTTGATTGTTGTTCATTTACTGTAGTTCTTCTTTTCATTAGATAAATTGTTGTTAATATCAGATAGTATTTCTTTGAGTGTGATTCCCTCAATACATGCATTTGGATTCAGTTTCTTTATAAATCAGTTGAGAGTAGATCAAGATTTATGGTTTGTAAATGCTATAATATTTTCTTTTGGAATTATTTTAGATTGAGCTTCGAGAATTAGAGATTGGTTATTGCAACGATTTAGAAACATGTTATTCTAAAATAGCATTTGATATCACTTGCATAGATAGTGCCAACACTCTTGAAATAAATAGACATATCCTTATTTGATAATTAATGTAGGTATTAAGATTTATTTTCATAGTCATCTTAGTGCACAAAAATTTTGGTGTCATTGTAGGGGAGAGTGTTAAAAGTGATTTTCTATTTTTATTATCGCTGCAATAGACTTGGGTATTGAAAAGGAGAGGCAAGAACTTGTGTACTAGCAATTAAAATGCTTTCTCAAGAGCCCACTTTTCAGCAGATGCATAAAGTTCAAATAGGAATAGATGTTTTTATGAATGACAAGGAAGAAAAATGTATAAATAGATCTAAATCTAACACCTAAATCCACCAAACCCAAGGGATCAGTGACCATTGGAATATCGACCATTATATACAAAATCATAAGAAAAGTAGAATATCAAGCATCAGTAGGACCCTAGACCACACCTATAAAAATCCCTATTGTAATCCCTCAAGCAAGAGGCTCACCATCTATAGCTCATGTTAAGATCCATACCAAAACCAAAGAGTATGAAGATATCTTTCAGGTTACAGAAAATTTGCACTCTGACCCTTCACAAGAGGGAAATTCGTGCAATATGCAAGAAGCAGAGGGAGAAACTGGTGGTGTTGTATGAACAAATATATAGTTACCAAAACCTGGATCTCCTGAGATCTCGGTTGAAGAAAAAATACCTGATATCCCTGATCGAGGTAGTGTTATAAGACCCCTTCCAAATCTGTTTACCAGTCCTATCCAAATCAATTTTCCAGACTAAGAGATTCCTAAAGGTTATTGGCACATCTTTGACCAAATGGCACATAATTAGCCTTAGGGAAAAACATCGATTTGGGAGTATCCAATTGTTGACCCAATTGCTAATTCCCCCATGAAAGCCATCCTTTGCATAACATCCCTAATTTCTATGGTTTAACCTGGGAAGACCTAGATGTTTTATTTTTTAAATTTGAAGTTTTATATAGGGGATGTGATTATACCATTGATCCCCAGAAACTAAAATTGTTTCCCTCTACATTAAAGGGAGCATATTTGTGATGATTTATGGGGCTTTGTGGAGGAACTATTAAACCTTGGGATCAAATGAAAACTTCCTTTATCACTAAATATCAAGGTTATTACAGGACTAGAGATTTGAAACATGACATATTTAATATGACCGTAAAAGATAATGAAACTCTAGAAGGGTATTTTGAGTGGTTTAAATACAATTTACAAACGTCTCCTTATGTTGCATTATCTAAAGATGTTTTAAAAGTAACTATGATAAAATGGATTAAGGATGAACGGATAGAAATGTTAAATTTAATGGGAAAAGGAAATATTTATCATGAAAATTATGATGACATTATTCAACTATGTATCAGGTGCTCTCGAGGCAGTACACACATCAGAACAACTGGATGAGATACTATTGCTAGAAATAATAGAGTTTCTGGTGGGAGTGTAACTTGGACATAAATCAGAAATCTCTTAAAGGATTTCAAAACTGATATCCTGGGCACCCTAAAAATGCAGATGGACGTCCTGTAAGACAAACAAAAACAAGTCATAGAAGAGAATAATTTAGCCATCTTCTGCCCATGATGCCGAAAGAAGCATAATCAGAGGGAGTGTCCATTGGACATGGTCCAGATGTGTACTATCTACACTAATTATCATGCCATCGAGTAGTGCCCATCACTTCTAGGATTAAAATTAGTTTTTAAAGAGGTGTAAGAAGAGACAAAACCCATATATTTAATGAACTAATGTCGACAATGGCAAGTACGACCCATAGGTATGTCACAAGACCGATCTCTGTTATTTTCTTCTCCACCATTTCATCAACAAGAGAATTTTGGATCATTGTGGCAAGGCCAATCACCTTTCTCTACTTAGAAGTCCCAACCATTCCATTTTTCACTTTGGCCAAACCTGCTGTTTCTAAGTATTGGTTGGACAAACTCTCCTTTTTCTACTCCTTTCTGGCAAAACAATCTGTACCCTTCACAGTGGCCTGCCTCCACTAGAAATCTAAATTGGTCTTCAAATTGGCATGGACCTCTGGGGATAACCAATCCACCTATGGGGATGGGTCCTCAACCTCAACGTACATTACCAGACCCATATCCATTGAAGAAAAATCCTCAGCCTCTTATGCGTCCTCAACTACCAGCTTAAAAAACCAAAATCCCAATAACATATCAGTTCAAATGATACAGATTGTTAAAAATTCAGACCCTGAGGTAAAACAAAATGAATGAAATGAACTTAGCATAAGATTAAGAGGCATTATTACCCCTAAGGAAAGTAAAAACCTACAACAAGTTGAGTCAGAAACACCAGCAATAACTAAACCTTCGATTGTGACTAACACATAAATAAAACAAGGAGAAGACACAATCGAGCAGCAAGATCCTAAAAAACTTATAATCACTTCTCCTATGTTCCTTAAAAGATTAGTAATACCCAAACCCATTGTTTATCCAGACTTTGATCTCTTAGGGGAACTCAAAAATTTATGTATTAAAATTCCTCTCTTCCAGTCTATCCAAGATATTCCTATTTGTGATAAAACGATTAAAGAACTATGTGTAAAAAAGCCTATGAGGAAACCAAACTCTTCACTAGCTGTCCATGTCATAGGGAATTTATCTAATCTACTTTTAGGCAGGGAAACGCCTGTAAAATATGAAGGCCCAAGGAACCCATAGTTATAGTTCAAATATATGGCCACTCTTTTCTAAACACACTAGTCGAATTAGGTGCAGCTATTAACATTTTAACAACTGAAACCTATGAGGCACTCGATATCACAGCTCTGGAACCAACCACTACCTTGCTTTAACTTGTTGATTATTCATTCGTGAAACCCAAGGGAACTTTACAAGACATTATTGTTTCTGTTGACTCATGGGAATAGCCAATGGATTTTCTAGTTATCAAACCGAGAATTCGATAGATGGATACCCTTTACTTCTAGGTCGACCTTGGTTAGAAATAGTCCATGCTTATATAGGCTGTTGTATGGGTAGCATGACCATTGCAAAATGAAACGTTGTAAAAAACCTAGTTTTATATCCCCTTGGTAAACCAAATCTACCCATTCTAAAAACTAATAAACATCATGTTGTAGCTCCTAGAGATAGCCCTGAGTTGCAAAAGACCAGTGCCTAGGAAATATTAAAATCAAAGGTTAAATGTAGACAATTATAAGGATGCCTCTGACAAAATATGGATCAAAATAATAATGGTTTTTATGGTTTAGGAATGGAGAAGATCTTGGAGTCTGATTCATGTGAATTACCTTATACTACGAGAGGGCTCAAGAGGCTATATGGCTGGATGGCTTTGAAAAGGGCCAAGTATGAAACAATGGGCAGAGGCTTTCAAAATATGTAGAGGTGTTGAGGAGAAATGGAGGAGGAACCCACAAGAGGCAGGCTTAAAAGTCCTAAGAATATGTCTCCCGTGAACTCAGAAGAAATAGATGTAAGTGAAATATGACCAACAGTAGAGATTCATGGAGCACGAATTAAGGAAGCGCTGCAAGTTTAATACATGATCATCATACATCAATGAATTCAGAATAAAAATGCATACCACCGGAAACTACATTACATGAATCATCAAAGCGGAAAAACATGAAATATGATTATAAATAAACAAGAGATTGCAAATAAACAAGAGAACAGAGATACATACTACTCATTTCTCCATTTGGAATCCAAGTAAACAACTCTTTATATCATATTATATTCAAAACAACTCTCCCAAATATGTGTCTCGGAGCATAAAGAGCACAGTCACACAAAACTACAACAAAACTTCTCCAAAATTTGGAACCTTTCTTTTATATCTGACCTCCCTACATATAGAGTTCTCCTTGAGGGTTCATGATCGAATAATCATTCATGATCGACCCACACATGTGAAAATCAAAATATACTTACCAACTAATAGAGCATGCATCAAGAAATCACTCCTACAAACAAAAAATCAAAACAGAATCGGGTGAAATCAATATTTCACCAGAAAAACATCATAATCAAACAGTAAAAAGAAACAAATTAGTTGGCCATAGAGGCCAAATTCCATAATATTCAAAAAGGGGCAGCGAAGAGTGGTCGTGAACAGGTGGGAATTCTGGCTTCCATCACCTGATTCCATCGGTTGTGGAAAGCCTCCACACCCTCATTCTCATGATTTCCATAACCATTGTGAAATGGCCTCTTGCATTGTGTATTCCTAGCTCTTCAGTGGGGGATTCATTTGACAAACTGAATATACCTCTGTTGTGTTTTTCCCACCTAAACCAATGTTTTTTTTTACTTGCAAAAATAGGAAACCAGATTTGGGAGGGGGGCATGGATGGTTTGTGGTATTGGATAGGGGGGTGTGAAATCACTGCAGGCTAACACGTAGCACTGGAGGTGGTATCAAAAACCATCCATTTCAGACTCCCCCTAGCATTAACTTTGGGAAAGGGGGGGTGCAAAGTAAACCTGGACCGTCAGACATATTGATGGGGAACGAAGATGATGGAGAGATGTTGGGGGCTTAACGATGATGGGATGTGTGAAAAATGGATGGAAATGGCAGAACTAATGGTGGGGCTGATAGTATTAACACACAACATAAATGGTTTAAACTAATAAGAGTGAGTCAAAGGCCAAGGGATGGATTTAGATGACGTGACAAGGAAGGTGGGGCCTTAGATCATATCAAAATTTTCAATCGGAAGGTTTTACATATGAGAAGGAAAGAGTAAAGGTTATGGTTAGCAGAGTGAAAAATGCAGTGATGGGAAGGTGACGTGGCAAGGCAGAAGTGGGGCCACTTGAAGATCGCAAGCAGGAAATTTTAGTTGTGAGGAGTGGAAGGTAAGTGCCATAAGTCTGTGATTTGTGATGTGGGGTGATGCTAAGATGATGTGGCAAGGTGGAAGTGGGGCCTCCCATAGATCGTAATCGGGAGTATTTGTTATGGGAAAGCAGAGGGTAGATTCTATAATCTACGGGGAGCGAAGTGCGATTGCGGTAAGTGGAAGGTGATGTGGCGGATGGATAACGGTCCCACTTACATCGCAATCAGGGAAATGGTGCAGGCGGAAATGAAGGTGGTGAGTAAGGTTTGCGATTTGAAATGGGTGATGTGGGGAGAGGTGACATGGCAGAGAGGGTAGGTCCCACTTTATATTGCATTTCGGGGTTCAGAAGTTGTCAAATATATGATATGCAATGGAAATTGTGGAATTTTGATGCGATAGAGATAAGGAGTTAAGTGAGGTAAATGATGTTATATATATTATATGTAATATATAATATATGTAATGGTTTGTGGGATGTGGAAATGAACACAACTTTGGATCATAATATCTTGACCGCGACACTTTTCTCTTTTGACTGGGGGGCTTTTCGCCCGACCTGTGTTTGAATTGCTTGGCCTTCCCTTTAAACATTCATGCCTCTGCTTGTGATTTCCTTATAGGGACCACTTCTCCATGTTGAGTGCGGTCATAGGCCAAAAAATCCACCCACGTACCTGGAAGAAAATATCTGTTCACCTCTTACAGTAGAAGAAGTGCTTGAGTTCAAGAATCAGACTGAAGATTATGTAATTAATAATTTTATTAATGGGACAACTACTGGAAAAATGTCAAATGTCAAATATTGAAAGTGATTCTTGAAAATGAAACCCAAAAATACCCTTCGAAAGATGTTGATGATCATCATATACCAAAAACTAATGTTCATAATAGCAAGCCTATTGAGAGTGAACAAGGCAAGATTTTGAAGATTAATGATAATCTGGACAATGACCAACAAAAAAATCTTATTCTAGTTCTACAAAAATATAAAGGGTATTTTTCCTGGGACTATCCAGACATGAACGGCATATACCCTCAATTATGTACACACCACATCAACACCAAAAAGGATGCTCGTCCTATCCGACAACCTCAACAGAGATTAAATCCACATCTCAAGGATATCATAAAGGAATAATTGCTGAAGTTGTTGGACAAGAATTTTATTTATCCTATTTCGGATAGTAAGTGGGTCTCTCCGCTGGTAGTTGTTACCAAAAAGAATGGGAAGTGGAAGATCTGTGTGGACTATAGAGAATTGAACAAGGCCACGCAGAAATACCACTTCCCTCTTCCATTTATTGATCAAGTTTTTGATATGCTGGTAGGAAAATAATTACTTTCCTTTCTTGATGGCTTCAATGGCTATAGCCAGATCCAAATTTCCCCTAAAGACCAAGAAAAAACTACCTTTACCTACCCATGGGGTACATTTTCCTATAGAGTGTTACCTTTAGGTTTATGCAATGCCCCAGCTACATTTTATAGGGACGTACTTAGTATTTTATTTGACCTGATAAATGAGGGGCTTAAATTTTACACTGATGAATTCACCCTGTATGGGAACAATTTCGACCAAGCACTACAGAATTTAGAGAAAGTTCTGGAATGATGCATCACTACCAAGTTGTGTTTAAGTAATGAGAAATGTCACTAATGATGACAGAAGGTGTAATCCTAGGACACTACATCTCTGTGGCTGGAATACAGGTAGACCTAGAAAAAATAGAGGTAATTCTCCTACTACCAACACCTTGCACCCAAACTCAGGTACGTAGCTTCCTTGGATATGAATGATACTATCGCAGATTTATAGAGAATGTTTCATGAATTGATGCACCTTTGTATTATTTAACAGGAAATGTTGAATTTAAATGGTATGATAAATGTGACATTGCTTTTACATATTTTAAGAAGTTAGTATTGACTGAACTAGTATTGTGTGGACCCAATTGGGAGCTGCCTTTTCATATCTCTTCAGATGTGTCAGGCACAACAATAGGCACTGTCCTCAGGCAAGAGGAGGACAAAAAGCCCTACACTATTTATTATATCAACAAAATTATCACTTCTACTGAACTCAATTATACAGTAATAGAAAAAGAATTTTTAGTTATCATTTATGCCATAAACAAATTTATACATTACATAACAGGCTACCAAATTGTTTTTTACACTGATCATTCCGCCATTAGATACTTAGCTAATAAACTGAGTACTAATGAGGGGATGAAATGTTGGTTTTTACTTTTGCAGGAGTTTTATATTAAGATTAAAGACCATCCAGGGAAGGAAAACCCAGTTGTAGATTTTCTGTCTCGGATTCTGAAAGAAAAGGATCTACTAGCAGTAGACGATTAGTTTCCACATGAACATTTGTTTGTCATAGAATTTAAGGCACCATGGTATGCAGATTTAGAAAACTATCTTGTTGTAGGAAAACTATCAAAGCATCTAACAGCTAAAGAGAGGAAGTTGATTTTCCAACGCAGTGCCCGATTTTCTTGGATTGGAGGATACCTTTTTCATTAAGGGTCTAATCTGTAAATAGGTAGGTGCATCTGTGAAGATGAGATTTACGACATCCTAAAGGATTTTCATTACGAGCCTTGTGGCAGACACTTGGAAGATCACAGGACTGGAAATAAAATACTACAGATGGGCGATTACTAGCCCACTATCTTTAAAGACATAAAGAAGTATGTCTAGGCTTGTGATAGCCACCAAGTGATGGGTCATACTAGTCAATCCAACGAAATTTCGTTGCAACCACAATTTGTAATGGAATAATTCTAATAGTGAGAGTTGGATTTTGTTGGCCCATTAAATTTTCCATCAAAACAAAAGGCCTGGATACTGGTTGCTACATATTATGTAACAAAATGGGTAGAAATAGTAGCCTTGCCAAGACCTACAGAAGAAACTGTAATCAATTTCCTTTTTGAGTTATTTGTGTGGTATGGTTTACCCAGGGAAGTGATAATAGATGGATGGCCATAATTTTTAGGACTTAAGATTACGTCCACTCTACGGAACCACCATATCACAAATAGAGTCACTTCTTTGTATCACTTGTAGGCAAATGGGAAGGTTGAATGGCACCAACAAGGTCATTGAGCTAATTTTGACCAAAACTGTTTCAACACATCGATGGGATTGGGATACTAAACTGCCAAAGGCCTTATGGGCCTGTTGCACAACTTTGCGAAGTACTACTTTTTATTCCCCATACCAACTCGTATTTGGAAATAACCTATTTTTCCTATTGAATTTGAAATAAAAACTCTCAGAACAGTCCGAGAAGTGGGATTGGACCTGACAGAAGACCAAACTAAATTACGTCAACAAATAAATGAATTGGATGAAGTGTGGTTACTTTCCCTAAAGAACACAATAATTATTTAGAAGAAATGGGCTAAGTGGCATGACAGTCTTATAAAAAAGAAGACATTCTGCGAAGGAGACTGGGCACTCCTATATGATTCTAGATTTCAAGACTTTCTCGATAAATTACAAACAGGATGGCTTGGCCCGTATGAAATTCAAGACGTGCACAACAATGGCACTATAACTCTAACTACCATCGATGTGTTTGGCTCTTCTTTCTGGGTGAATAAACACTAGGTATGTATTTATCGCAAGCCACTCACCAAAGAGTCTTTTTTCCAACAAGTAAAAAATGATATCACTATGAAAATTTTAGCTGCAAGGAGTGATGACCCGACAACTTTACTTTTATGAAAATCGTATCTTTGCAGCTATAAATAATGTATATATTTTCTTTATATAGCTATTTTATAATTTTTCGTTTCATTTTTTTTATAATAAGAATTTTTGTATAAATGAGTGGATTTTTTTTTGCTTTGAAACAGTTTGTTACAATCGAAACAATTGTCATTCCTTAATCGTTGTTTCACGTCGCTTTTTTACAAGAATTTGTTGTTTAGTTCTTGGGATAGCTATTATTCCCTTCAAATTGAGCAGTTGTTGCTTCTTTCCTTTTTTGGCTTGAGTATTTCACTATTGTTGTTCCTTTTATAAAAAATGAACAATTGTTATTCAAGAGAGTGAACAATTGTTGTTCAGTAAAATGAATTGTCATTGTTCCATCAAATGAACAATTCTTGTTCAATAAAAATGAATATTTGTTTTTCAATAGAGTGGACAACTGTTGTTCAGTAAAATAAACAGTTTTTTTTTTTTTAGTTAAACGAGTAGTTTTTGCTAAGTAAAATGAACAGTTGCGATTTCTTTTTTTATTATTTGTGTTCGATAAATACATTTCCTTTTTGACGACTTTAACACACCATTGTTGTTCAATAGAGTGAATAGTTCTTGTTCAGTAAAATGAATAGTTGTTGTTCAGTTAAACGAACAACTGTTGTTCCAACATCCAGAGAGTTGTCGTACAATTCTACATCGAACAACCATCTTTTCTCTTACATGCTTCACTATGTAAATCATCTTTTTTGGCTGGAAATTTACACCAAATTTTTAAAAAAGTATTTATATTAACAACATTATGAATTTTGAACCTTTGATGATTAAATTTATTCTGAAATTGACATGGTTTATCCATTTAATGACTTGTTGAATATCTCCTCTTTGGATATATCATAAAATTATTCACCATCTCAATACCATGTTAGTTTATCTTTCACACTTTCAATTGATAATTCCTTTTGGTATGATGATATGGGAATGCAAGCATAACTTTCATTGGAATTCTTTTACTTCTCACACCATCCCTAACTCTTAAGGAGTTAATGAGCCTCCCTCCACTTATAATATGAATTTGAAAAATATATCACGAGCCAACTTAACATGATAATAAGGAACTTAACAAGTGACATTATCGTAATGGCCACCACACTAGGTTAATGGCCTTCCATACAGTCCAACTGTCGGAAGGACGAGAGGTCTCATCATGAGCCAACCTGATCATTTTGTTATACCCTGCTGAATGGCACTGTGATTATCTTGTTACCATGCCAGCAGAAAAAACCCTACTTACCCCTATTAGAAGAAAACTCAGATGCATAGGTACGGGTAGATGATAGAAATATTGACACTACAAGGAAAATACCCTCTAGTAGGGGTTATAAAGGAGGTTTTTAGTATTATAAAATTGGCCAAAATTGTCAAAAAAACATTTTCTAGAACATAAATTTATGGTTACAGAGGTTTCGGAGGAGATTTTTATGTAATTTCAACACAACTAAAAAAATTGGGCGGCCGAAGGTTATTACGGATTTTTTTTCATCGGTGCGCTAAAAAGGTGACAACACATTGGTTCGTGTCATCTAGAAGGTGGCCCGGGGCAGTTGACGGTGCATGCAACGGGCCGTCAATGTATAAAACCACACTGGGGCCCAGTTTTGGTGATACAACACACGGGGCCATTCTAATTGGTCTTGGGATTTGTGCGGTGCCCATAGATAATCTAAACGCATCAGTACATCGAGTTATAGAAACGCACCAATGCGCAGTATCCGACCAACACATCATTTGTTGTAATTCGTATTGGTATTTTTGCGGTGCCCATAGGTCGTACAGATGCCCCTATGCGTAGAGTCACATAAACGCACTGACGCACAGTATCTCACAAACGCACCAAGATTAAAAATTGGTATTGGTATTTTTGCGGTGCATATAGGTCGTAGAAATGCACCAGTGCGTTTTATCATACAAACACACTGGTGTATAGTAACTGACATGCGTTGGTATTCATTTTGTATTTTTTAGAAACATCGACCTGTGACATTACAATTATTGTGATTTTTTAAAATTCATGATGCATCAAAAGTCGACACATCTTATAATAGTATTCATATTAATTAAATTTTTATTATTTCATTTGAATGTGATGTTTGGATTAATTTTTTATATCATATTAGAATTATTGTGATTTTTTAAAAATTAATTATTCATCAAATGATGACACATATCTTGTAAAAATATTCATATGAATTAAATTTTTACTACTAGATTTTAATGTGATGTTTGGATTAATTTGTTATATCATATAATCAAATTTCACATCTCTTCATTATAATATTTAATCATCTATAAATTTAATCAGTGGTGTTACATTTCACAGCGACAATGGAGAACGCAATAGAATAAATTAAAACATATTTTATTATATATATAATACAGTCTATGTCATATAAAATGGGACAGTTATTGGTATCCCTTTGTCTTTCAATTGGGACACTATGTCCATTACATTAAACAAAATGTCTTATTTCATAAACAAATATTTCATAAAATACAATGCCTTGCTTTGATATCCAAACACAGTGATCATCATTATTTGCTTGAACTACTGTCACTGCTAGAGCTAATTCCATGACTTGGGTTATTTTCAGGAATGTTTTCATCACAGTGTTGATTGTTTTCTTGATCTTCTTCACCTTCCATCTGCAAACATAAAAATAAATTGTAATGAGTGTATATACATTGCTGAGAATAATGAAAATTTCAATATTAAATAATATACATCAATGTAAATCGAAAATAAAGACGTACCATAGAAACAATTGACTCATGAAATATACACATTCTTTCAAAACCATGTAGTATGCCATATTTCAAGATTTCATCTGTTGGCATAGTTCCATACTTTTTTTCCTGCAAGTTTTATACCCCATACACTACAAGAAAAAAGGACATTGGTGAGGGGCAAAAATGGTCACCATAAGCTCATTGGTGAGGGTCAAAAGAGCCTTCGTCACAAAAAATTGAACGTCACCAAAGGTGGCGTCACCGAAAGTATAGGTGTTGTGGTGACATTCAAGGTCCATCACCAATAATTATTTATAGTGATGGATAATGACCGTCACTATTTCATATGAGCAATGGTGACGGGCAATAGCCTCCGTCACCAAAGGTGGCGTCGCCAAAAGTATGTGTTGTGGTGACATTCAAGGCCTGTCACAAATATTGATTATAATGACGGATAATGACCGTCACCATTTCATATGAACAATAACATTTTTTTGTGATGGAATTTTCATGGCCATCACTATTAGTGCATATATATGGCGATGTTCATTGACAGTCACCATAAACTCATTGGTGACATCAAGGCCTGTCACGAATAATGATTATAATGACAAATAGTGACCCTCACCATTTCATATCAACAACAAAGATTTATGGTGACAGACCTTTAATGGTCGTCACTATTGATGCGTATATATGGTGGCGTTCATTGACCATCACCATTTCATATTTTGGTGAGAGTCGAAAAATGTCACAATAAGCTCATTGGTTATGGTCAAAAGATCATCTGTCACCAAAAAATGATTGTCCTCATTCCCTATGAATATCAGGGCATGATGGAATCGAACCACCAACCTCCTGCTTGTAAAGCAGGTTCTCTTCCATTGAGCTAGCACCCTTTAAAGAATTAGACTTTAAACTAGCAATTGCCCCTAAAGGTGCAAAGATACACTAAAGGAATAGAAAATCTAGGAAGATCAAAAGTTGCTAGAAATAATATGTTCAATATACATAATAAAAATACAATAAGAATAACTTTTGATATAATCTAACAAATCATGTACTACGTAGGAGAATAATTAGAAAGCACAACTAGAAATTTGAATCACAACATAGCAATATAAAAGAACATGCAACAGGAAAAGAAAAACTCCATAGTTTGAGAAAAATGAACAATCCATGGGCATGTTCTTATATATTGATATAGATAACGAAATAGAAATCTAGATTTATGAATTCAAGTATCACACAAGAATGTCTTGAACAAATATCAATATGTAAAATAGTATTTTTTCATTTGGATTTACCTTGCAGAACCTCAGGAAAAAGTTTACGCAGAAACAAACAATAAACATAACAACATGGACCTTAGGAGCAATTGTGCAGGGGATAAAATATGAAGTTAAAGCACTAGAGAAGTATTCAAATAAAATGATGAAAAGCGTATCTAGAAAGAACTAATAACCCTATGAAGTAAACCACACATTTATCATCATGACTAGTACACTTGCAAGAAAAAGATCAAAATAAATTATGAAATATTCCACCAAAAAACAGTGAATTTTCCCACTAAAATAAAATTTCAAATTAATCACTACCATGACGCTAACTTCTCTAAAAAATTAGGGAAGTTTCAACACAACGTATAATAGCTTGCATGGCAATCGTATTGATAAAACCTTCCAAGGAATAAGACCACAGAAGTCAACAAGAGTGCCATGAAAGAAGTGGCTCCTAGGAACCTCACTGAAACAATATGTATGTAAGGCAATCATCTAGATCAAGGGTCATCATTCAATAATCGATATGGAAATAGGTGTTGACATTTTCTAATGGAATCCTCTTTGGATTCACTAGTTAGGAAGAAAGAAAAAGGTTTCATCAATAATTAAATTACAGAATTTTGGGATTAGAATATGATGACATATTGATGAAGCAGATCAAGAAAATGAAACTCTTTCATTCTAAGGAAACCTACTGCAGGATGACTCAAAAGGAAAATAATGAGGTACATGTATATATATGTTGACACTGGATGCTATGAAGTCATGCCATGTGGTTGCAGGTAGTATACTTCTATCTTTAGAAGTATAATCAAAATAGAAAGCAGAAACTCTTCTGATGCACAGGTTTCCAAAAGGGCATGATCTACACTAGATGAAATCGACATAATATGTCCTCATATGGAATATGAGGTGGTTGTACATTATCAAGGAACTGCACAATGGAAGTTCCTGGGAATGAAATAAAACTGTGGAGAAAGAAAAAGGAAGATATCATGGGAAGTACAACCATGGAAAGAAGCAATCAACATCCAAGGAAGCCAAGAAGACTTGACTAGGAGATCTCCAGGGAAGATATGTGGACTCTAATAGAAGTCTGAAAAATGATAAAGACCCTTGACAATACATATCTTTAGGAGATAAAAAAGGTCGTTGATGCCTACAAGAAGGATGTCATGGTGAAATATCATCACTAAGGTAAATTTTGATTTAAGTATCCATATTTATAATTGAATAATATCTGATGAGCTTATTTAGGGCAGCGAAAGGGAAGTATATGTCTTCCACAAGTTGATAACCATATTGCAGGATGTAAGATCCTTGGAAGAAGTATGGTTCGAAGGAAGGCAGCATGATATGAAGGTAGACGAGATGAGAAATTGATGCATCACTTTCGGACAAAAATGAAAAGTGATGGGTGATTTGAGCCCTAATGAAGATATCCCAAAGATGAAGACTCCTCAAAAACGAAGAAATTCATGACATCAAAGAAAGTAGTTATTCATGAGCATCTCGGTGTTTTCATCATTGCTGCAACAGGTCCCTGATTAAGAGGGGGTTGGTAATAAGTTTCTTTCATGGTAGAAACTTGGAAGCAAGCCCCTAGGAGCCTGGACAAGTCCTTGGCTAAGAGGGAGCCTTGACAAGTCCTTGGATAAGAGGGAGCTTGAGAACATTCCTTGATAGGAATGGGTATGTCCTCCCTAATTAAGAGGGAGAGATAGACGTATCATTCTAGTCTTCACCTGGAAGACAGAATGTGGGATTGGATAATCATCTAGCATCTGATACTCTTTTGGGGATGTATTAGGGTATCCAAGGTAAGAGTAGTCGTGAAAGGAGGGGTATTCTTTGAGGATTAGCTATCCCCAAAAGAATAGTCATATGAGGTCATACTCAGTGAACACGTGGGTGGAGTATGTACCTTGGAGACAATGATGAAGATGTCTATAATCATTGGTCTCGCCAGCATTGTAGTTCATGGTCTCGTGAAGAGATGGAGTTTTTAATCAAGGCCTTGCACTGTGACAATGCTGGTTAATAAGATGCTATAACAGATCGATTACCAATCGAATTCTTCTTATGAGATTCTTCAGATTGAGAGTGACCATGTACCATTATGAATACCTCCCTAGTTAAGAGGGAATGTTCGAACATGTAACTAAGTTCGGTCTTCATAGTGACTTGTAATTATGAATTTATGTAATGAAGAAGACAAATATAATAGAATGCATTTTTTAATACTTGCGCATCATGTTTATCATGAGCAAGGAGTCTTTTATTATAGGTCAAAGACTTCTTCTTGATGTCTTTTAGGGGTTTGTCATCTTGTCATAGATATATATAATTTAGAGTCATGTATATGAATTGGTCTTACACTTATAAAGACAATTTATTGATGTAAATGTATGCCTTCAATTTTACCCACAGTGGCTTTGGTGAATCAGGGCACTCTCTGAAGCTAATTTCATGTTTACAGGCACCCACATTTTCATTGTTGGCCTAGGAGGTCCACACTGGTTTTTTATGAATTTTCTATCACCATGTTCTAGCTACTCAGATTTACAATTTCATTCATAATGTCCATGTTGAATCAGGGACCTTTCAAATTTCCTTCCCCAAAAGGCTTCAAGACAGCCACTGGATGATAGGCATATGAACAGTAAAAGAAGGCAGGCCCTACTCATTTGGGCTTCAACTCATTGCCATATCTATATCTAATCCTATCTTTCTTTCAGAAAGCATGTTTTCTAATGACCCAAATCTCCTTTCATTCTAACTAATTTTCAATCTCATAAACATGTTACTTCACCCACTCTACACTGCCATGCAATAGATGATTTCTTTGATTATATGATGGCCCTCCCTTTTCTTTATAGTGAAAATGGCTGATGCAGCAATTTTTTTGTGGAAATGCAGGGGTAGAGGTTTATCTGTACATAAAATCTGTCCAAAATAGTTCAGGACGTGTAATCATATTATTAGCCCCATAAAAGTCTGGGATTATTTTAGAAAAAAAATTCTCTCATATTATTTGGACTTTTCAAATAGAATTTTTTACTTCCTACTATTGATTTTGATGTGATGAGGTTTAGGGTCCATGTTTATAGTCACCCATGTTTTCATAGTTGGCTTAGGAGGTCAACACTGGTTGTTTATGAATTCTCTATCACCTTAGTCTAACTACTAAGACTCAAAATTTCAATCATCTTGGTCTTGGTGAATCAGGGCACTTTCCAAATCACATTCCCCAACAAGATTATAGAGAACCACTGGAGGAAGGGGGATAAACAGTAAAAGATCTCGGTGATCTGCCTCTCTTTAAAAGAGCGTAGGACCTACTCATTCGGGATTCGACTCATTTCCATATCTATATCTAATTCTATTTTTCTTTCAGAATTTCTAATGACCTAAATTTCCTTTTATCCATACTCAAAAATTGCCATTTCATAAACATGTCACTTCAACCACTATATGCTATCATACAATAGACGAGTGTCAAGAAACTCTTGTTTCGTGAAGGGTTTCAGGAGCTTTGACAAGGGCCACCCAAAGTGCACCATTCCTGGCAACCTATGCTAGAATCCAGTGAAATATCGTAGGGCATGGTTGTGATTGATCCAATTTTTTTAGGTTTTTAAGGATTTGGGTAAATTTTAAGAGTGCCAAAGAAATTAGGGGCAGAGTTATCTATGCACATAACTCCAACTTTGGTGGAACTGTGATTTCGATCAAAATTTTGGCCCAATTTCAATTAGAAATATTGCTGGAAATGGAGGACGTTTTGAGTGCCCCATATCCCACGGTTTTCAAAAAGAGTTGGTTGACCAGGACTTTCCTCCCCCTGAGTGTTGCTGGTTTCTGCCGTTCTGTGACAAAATATAGTTGGATGGAGCTAATCGATTGTGAAACGTAAATGAAAAAGGTGGTGAAGGGGACTTCACACAGAAACACCACTGAAATCACATGCCTAAATTCTCGTGAGTCGCAAACCCCTCCATAATTTGCAAGGAATTTTGAAGTTTTGATAATTGACTTGATGAAAGATGGAATTTTGAAGTTTCCTGACCTATGAAAAGAATTATGAAGTTTCTATCCTTGATAAAAAATGAGTAGAACCCTTCATGTTGCTTTTATCCAAAGGTTTATTTTCTTGATAGGATATGTGATATATGAATAGTGTTACAGTAGAGTAGCTCCTTGTATATAACATATAGGTATTGGCTCTACATTAACTAAAGGGTTTCTTAAACAATAACAAATGAATATTTGCAAGAAACACATGGATCATGGATTTACAGGTTAGTAGTGAGATAGGAGTATATAGCACATTCAGACACAATTCTCGTTCTCATTCAAATGATCTAAGCCCCCTTTAAATGACCTAAAAAGTTCTCTTCCAATATGACCTAAAAAGTTCATTAATTTAAAAATACTAATTGCATCTAAAGGTTTATAAATAAATTTCCACCTCTCTGTTATTTCTATTTCTAATCAATTGGCCAACCAGGAAAGGTAGATGACTACCACCATTTCATTTTTTTTTAAATCACCATATGTAATCCGAGATCCAAATTACAATTCCTTGTACATAAGAATTTTATAAACTTTAAATGGCCCAAACACCACAGAAGCTTTGGATGTTATTATAATCTTCAACTCTAAAATTGTAAAACCAAACCAATTTTAAGTATAGCTCCAACTTTAAATGATTAATTTATTATTCAACAGTTCCAATCTTCATACTACCCCACCCCCTTCCTCCAATATATCTATATATATTGTTAATCAGTATCAGATAAGAACAAGAGAAATCGACATAAGATAAGATCAAGAGAAGGAGAAGAAAATCAGTCAAGCAAGCCATAACGTATAATGTATTGAGCCAAAAAGAAAAGAATTTATATGGAATTATTGATGAAACCCAAATACATTAAAGATTTTTACCTGAAATATTTATCCAAATCACTCTGTTGTGATTATAATTACAACTCAATGGTGATACATAAAAATGGATTGTCCATTCCTCGGTGACAGGAAAAAGTTCTAGTAATCAAAGCAATAGCAAGCATTCATTGCCTAGCACCTGTCACAATATAAAATGTAATTTCATTCTCCTCAACAACAAACAAAAATGTTTTTTGTTTGAGGTATTTGAAAGTATGACAAATGTACTTAATTTTATAGTACCATCTGCTGCATTTGGATTTTATGGCATTGGGAAAACATGATTTTAATTCAATATTTGCACATATTTAACAAAAATGTTGCAGAATGTGTCTTCATTGAATCTTGGAAAGCAAGCTCTCTGTGTGCACGAGCTAAGTTAAAGAAGGGTTCTGGTATTTGTAAGGTTAGGATTGAGGAGATGAATCTGTATCCAATCTGCACAATTCTGCTGCTTAGATGGAAAGTTTGGGAACAAAATTTTGAACCATTGTCAACCCTAAAACTATTTCCTTTTATCTGATGAACACAAAATATAAATTGCATAACTTAGGTTCCTCAAAACACCTAAAATATGCATTTATGTTCTAGAAGTTAAAGGTTTCTTACTTGCTACTATGTCATTGCTCATATTCTAGCTCTCTTCTCCTCTGCTCCACTTACATAACTTCAAACTCCTCTCTACTTAAAACTGGAGAAGAGTTGTAATTACCCATACCATAATCCATATATTCTCTGAAATTTTCTAATTTTCTCAGTTAGTAGAAAATTGGAATGACTCCACAAAGTTAACAATAAGAATTTGACTCAAAATCATAAATATTCAGCAAACAAACTCAGTATAAAATTTGGCTTCAAAAATCAATTTAGGAATGTGTTTTTTATTCTTGGTTTTGGGCATTTATAGTTTTTTATTTTACAGGTCAAACTTGAATAAATATTGCACAACTCAAAGTATGGCCAAGTCTTCCAAGACTGCCTAATACTAGTAAAACTTGCAGAGTTAAGAGGAGCTTGACCAGTTCGACAATGTCTTCAAACTAACCAAGTTATGGTGAGTTTGACCAGATCTCTCGATCATTAAACTTGACTCGGCCAGTGAAACTTGGGATACTCAAAAGACTTGGCTAGGTCTCGTAATTATGATCCTACATTCAAAAATCTCATTTGATACATGGTTACATATATCAATAAACAAAACACCTTATCTTTGAGAAGGAGGGGGAAAACCTAGCATATATCCCTGTGTTCCATACATATCCATTGGCATAATTTTTCCATTAAATGGCATGTCAAAAGGACTTGGTCCATACCCCATGTATGGGACACTACCATTACAAACCATGTAAGCGTATGATCCCCACTGTGCACTAGAACAACAAGCATTATATATGCACGTGCAGCATACGACATCATACACTCTCCAGCTCCAAAATCCTATTATTCTCTCCACTGCATCTCATTAGTTGTAACAATGATAAAGCACCCAGCATGCATCATTTCGAAATATATTCATTTTCTTGTAATTAAGAAATGAAATTATAATGAGAATAATTGATACAGAGGTAAGGAAAATCCAATGACACTTTTCAAAACATCAGTTAAATAGGAGATTTCAGCAAAGAAATAGGAGATTTCAGCACTAGGAAATATGAAGAAATTACACAAGGGAAAAGGAGCTAGATCAGGTGTGTTTGAAGGGAATTTCATGCTTAAGTGTTAGCAGTGAGAACAAGCTTGTTCTCCAGTGGGATAGTGTTGCCCTGTAAAAAGATCAATTGCTAAAATTTCTGTTAATAAAATTTGACAGCAAAGTAGAGGGTTTTCCCACTTGGGTTCCCTAGAAAAATACTGTGTTATTGTGTGTGACTAGCTCTTTATCTCTAATTCTATTATGTTTCTTATTTAGTAGAGAAATTATGTGTTTTCGTGAATAGAAGTTGTATTGGATTGTTCATCATAGTAGTTGTGGAATTTTCAAGGAAATTCTACATAGTTGCTCAATTACATTCACTATTGGAGTTTTATGAACTCAAAACAAGCGTTAAATAAGATGTATGCCAATTGCTTGAAACTATTCCCCAAGACTAAAATAACAAAGATTCAGCAACCATACGATACAATGCAGTTGAACTATTTATTATTGGTTTTCGTTCTCGGAAACATAAGGTCCAAAAAAGGAAGGATTTAATTATAGATTTAGATGAATAGATACCTTTCAATTGAGGGTGTCTTTATATTCACTTAGATATGATGTAACTTCTCTGCAATAATAAACCTAAATGTTTTACCCCTTCAAAGTTTTTCTCCAAGGAATTGTTATAAAATAAGTAGATCAAACACAGGTATAATTTACAATATCAACATTTTTGAGTTGAACTGTTACATGATGGTATTTTGGACTCCCTAAAATATTTTCTAGCATTTTTCCTTTGATTGAAGGAAATATCCTCTTTAGGTCATACAGGTGATCCAGTAGTGCTTTTCAGCAGACGAATGTTTTTATATATTTCTGAGTGTTTCTTTGTTTGTGGCTAAAGATTCTTGTAGATTACTATAATAGATAAACAATAAGGGATCCATCAAGTCAAATCACAAGGTTTGGAGTTAAGGCTTCCATTGGAAATGGGTTGAAGCCTATATATCAAGGTACAACTCCTCAGGTGGGTCCATACTTGTTCATGTGTGGGTAAAATTTCATTTTCCCCTTTCTTGCTTTCTTTATAAGCTCTTTCAACTTATCTGTATTTACGTATTTAACATCAGCAACCTCTTCAGAATTGTAAGGCAAAGCAAAAATATCACGATCTCCCCACTTTCTATGAAAAGTATGCAACTAAGTGACCCAAAACTAACCATTGTATTTTACAATGAGTAATTTCCAATTTACTTTTACCAAGTGACACAAACTGACCATTGTATTTTGAACCATGTCCAATAACATGATCCTTTTCATCCACCAAAATAATCCTTTTCATCCATGGTCATATCCTCCACTGTAGCATCCATCTTAGAAGCAGATCCAATCAAATTTCTAACAATTGGGTTCCCCAAGATGCAAGTTTTGCTGTTAGTGATTGCAAGAACATGTGGAATAGAGTACACCTCCTCATATTCATAGTCATTTTGTTTATCAAATAATTCATTATTCATAGTCATTTTGTTTATCGAATAATTCAAAAATACTACCGGAATAAAAAATATGACCTTGCCCAAACATACTTTTGAATTGACTCTAAAAAAAAAATCATCAAAAAGATCAGTGTCAAACATTAACCAACTCATGTCTCGAAGCTCTGCCTCGTAATACATGTCCACTGTCTGCAATCTTCCTCAACCACTACACAAACTAGGCTCTTCACACACTTAAATTTGCAGTTTTCCTTTGATTGAAGGAAATATCCTCTTTAGGTCATATAGGTGATCCAGTAGTGCTTTTCAGCAGACGAATGTTTTTATATATTTTTGAGTGTTTCTTTGTTTGTGGCTAAATATTCTTCTAGATTACTATAATATATCAAAAATAAGGGATCCATCAAGTCAAATCACAAGGTTTGGAGTTAAGGCTTCCATTGGAAATGGGTTGAAGCCTACATATCAAGGTACAACTCCTCAGGTAGCATTATATCCTCTAGAGGGCTAGATATCAAGGATTCCAACTTTTAGGACACCGATGTTTTAAAGCCAAATATTTTGGCTCCTGGTTCTCTAATATGGGCAGCATGGTCTCCTAATGGCCTCCATGAAGTCAATTATCAAGGTAAAACAGTACTACTTTTTTCAGTCTTAGAATTAGGTTGCAATGCAATTTTTTTTTGCTTATGCTTGTAGTTTCTGATAGGCTTGATTACTATCTTCTAATATTATTCACCTAGGAGTCTGTAATTTTGAAATTTGAATATTTTTTTCGTAACCGCTAGACGACATATAATTTCTAGAGAGAATAAAATCAATTTAGAAGTTTTGGCAAACTTTGAAAATTGAAGGCACCTTGACATGCACATTAATCGTCTCAAGATTTTGCTTTTCTTCAAGCAGGAGAAGGATTTGCCATGATATCAGGGACAAGCATGGTGACACCACATCATAGTTGTCATTGCAGCTTTGGTGAAGCATAAACATCCTGATTGGAGCCCTACTACCATCAAATCAGCATTACAAACAACATCAACGGTTGTTGACCACAAGGGGAAGCCCTTGCAAGCACAAAATCAATCTGGAGAAGATAGTCCAGTAACTCTTATTTCTGCCACACCTTTCAATTGTGGAAGTGGTGCAGTGAACCCTAAGGCTGCGTTTGATCCAGGGCTCATTTTTTATGCAGACATGGTTGTTTTTGGGGTTATCCAAACATTTTAATTCCTCTCTATAGAGATATGTCTATTTTTATATCTAACCATATTCTAATTACTCCACAAATTGATTTGAAAGCTATGAAGATTATGTAAGCTTCCTCTGTTTAGTTTCAAGTTTTGATAGGAATGTTGTTGCACACATTACCAGTTCAACATGTGCCCCCACAATCGGGCATCCAACAAATATTAAAACTCCATCCATAACTGTATCAAATCTTATTGGATCAATGACCATATTGAGAAGGGTTACCAATGTAGCACGAACAAAAAAATATGCAATCTCCACCTCAATGCCACTGGATGTGTCACTAACTATAAAACCTTCAGTTCTAATGTTGGAAGAAGGACAGTCCAAACCAATTTTGGGTGACATTATTTTCCAAATCTCCCACTGGAACTTATAGCTTTGGTGAAATAATACTGATATAAGTGTTAGCAGTGACAACAAACTTGTTCTCCAGTGAAGTAGTGTTGACCTATAAAGAGATCAATTTCTAAAATTTATGTTAATAAAATTCCACAGCAAGGCAGAGGCTTTTCCCTGTTGGGTTCCCTAGAAAAATATTGTGTTATTGTGTGTGACTTAACTCTTTATCTCTATTTCAATTATGTTTCTTATTCAATAGAGAAATTATGTGTTTTAGTGAATAGAAGTTGTATTAGATTGTTCATCATAGTAGCTGCAGAATTTTCAAGGAAATTCTACATAGTTGATCGATTACATTTACTACTAGAGTTTTCTGGACTCAAAACAAGTGTTATAATAAGATGTACGCCAATTGCTTGAAACTATGCCCAAAGACTTTAATAACAAAATTTCAGCAACCATACGATACAATGCAGTTGAACTGTTTATTATTGGTTTTCATTCCATTGGAAACATAAGCTCCAACAAAGGAAAGATTTGATTATAGATTTAGATGAATAGATACCTTTCATTTGAAGATGTGTTTTTATATTCACTTAGATATGATGTAACTTCTCTGCAATAATAAACCTATATTTTTTACTCCCTCACAATTTTTCTCCAATTTCATGATTCTATCCCTATATCTCTTGATGTGTGTTGTGTTTTATAGTTTATTTATAATGATAGAATAAATGAAATTATTTGGTTTTGTATAGATATGATTTCAGTCTATATGGAAAAAATAGGATTCAACATCACCAATCAAGCAGGAATGAGGGATCTTATAGTGGAGTTAAATTTTTCCTAGGCCTAGCCTGGAAAGAGTGGCAATGGAATGGAGTGGAATTCCTAGATTATAATCAATGTTGGGATGAAAAAATGCATTTCTTCTCGAATTTGGAAGTTTGAACCCCCAATGTCAATGGATTAAAAGGAGGTTTCAGCAGAAAGGTTAGAAATAGAATTCATTATGCTATAAGAGAAGCCAACAAGGTTGTTGATTGGCTTTCTAACATGCCATTGAGTGGCAAGTATATGACATCAGGATTTTCAAAACCTGAGGTTGAAAGGAAGAACAATGAATTATTGAAATTAATAGTAAGTCAAAATGTTGAGACTTCGAAAAAACACTAGGCCTTGGGGAGCTGACATAAACGTCCCAATTTTTTCAATTAGAAAGATTAAGGCAGGATGCCTTAAGTTGCAGGACATCAAAATTATGGACTGATTTGAAAATCCCTCCATAATTTGCGACAATGGTGGCAGCCATTAGTGATTAGTATAAATCATATTTTAATTCGTATTAAGTTTCTGTTTGTTCTCACACCTGGAGAAGAACTGGGCTTGTTAATTCACTTTCTCTCTGGATTATCTCAGTCTCTATTAGCCATTAGCAATCAGAAGAAGGCTAGAAAGGAGAGGAGCAAAGCCCAAACGCTCCCTCAAGGAACTATGAGGGAAGAGGGTCATGCTTGTCAATTTCATAATTAAAAATGATGGGATTTAATGGGACTCGTCTAAGGAGACAGTCCGGATTGAAAAGCAATACGTTCATAGGCAGGAAGAATTCTCCACATGGAATGATACTAAGCAACCCTATGGGAAGTGAAAATTTTCCATGAAGTGGATGCCAACAACGTGCTACTTAGGCACTGGGAGAGGTGCTTGGAGCAGCTGCCTCACTTAATCATTCTGCCTGTGATAAGCTCAAACAACGATGATGACAACCCAAGCCAAAAAAACAAGGCAATCCATAAAATGTGCAATAAGTCCCCATTATGCTTATTAGTTGTTAAAGGAGGGACAAATAGTCTTTGTATTGTTACTGCTCTTAATAATGCTGAAAAATAATTGATGCAAACAACAAAAATACCCTGAAATCCTCTTATAAATGTAGTTGATAACAATGTTGCTAGAAGAAAGAATGCGGATGGAAAAAAAATTAGGAACTGGGAAGTGAGAATCTCAAAAAATAGAAATTAAAAAAAAAAATGAAAACTTGAAAGATAAAGAAGATATAAAACAATATAAATGCAAATATATTTCAACATTTTACTTCTTAAACGATAAAGCATGAGCAATTACATCATGATTCATATTAAAAGGATCAATAACTTCTTTTTGCATATTCATGTTGTCTAGAGAATGTTGAACACTCCCCAAAGAGCAGGGCTAGTCCCAAGACAATTGGAAAAGCTATTTTTATTTTTTTTGTAAACAAGTTGCCAACAGGCCTCGTGCGCTCAATGAAGGGGGTTTAGATCTTTATAAATTCCTAATCCCTCTTCATTTCTCCTTGCATTTTTCTTTCCAAAAAATAAAGGTTTTGATTGTTAAACGTCAATGATTTTGGTAGAATATCTACCATTCAAACCCAAGAACTAAGCCAACGGAAGTCCCTCATGGGAAAATTTCTTGTTTTAATTCTTATAATTAAACAAGAAAAAAAATGTAGTTAGCTACCTCTTTAGTGGGTTTAGTAGCCTCTGGAAGCCTCTCCTTTAGCACAGAGGCTTAATCATGCTTATCTGAGTCCACATCATTTCTTCGGGATCCAATTTCTTTACTTTGAGACTCTTGGGAGGATGGGTCCAAGCAAATCCGAAGCCATTTTTCTATTATGATTCGGTATGTGTGGTTCAATGCTACCACAACAAGAGCTTGCAATACACCATGGAGTCTCACCAATCTCAACAAAGGTCTCATTATTGTCTTAATAAGAATAATACTCTATGCTATGATGTTGATCAGTGCCAGGTGTTATATCATAATGTATAACCTTGGCACTTTGAGGTACTGTCCTCACTGATGTTACAATGCTAAGATGCTCGAAGCTACTTGGTGCTACTCGGTGTTGTAGTGATAACATGAAGTTCAGTGATGAATCAATATGTTTGGATGCTGCTATAGGGATCATGATTTGAAGAACAAAGGATCAAGGAAGATGACTATGTCTTGGTCTTGGAGCGAAGAAATAGGTCAAGGGTCTTGGTCTTGGTATCTGTCAATTGGAATCTGTATAAGAAGAATTTATGCGGCTTTTCCTCTCAAAGAGTGAGAGGTTTTGGCCCTAGCTCATATCCTACATGTTGTTTCTCTTGTCTATTTATGTTTATGCATTGGTTACTATTTGATGAATAAAGAACACACTAATGATCGAACAAGAAGAAGATCTTAATCTAAAGAAGTTAAAAGGCATTCAGAAACAGTCACTAATGAAGAGAAATCTCTTAACGCTAAATCCCCTAGATTTCTCAATATTGTAGTGGTCAAGGGCCTTCTTTTAAAAGGCTTGGTGCAGGCCCACCCTCTCTCCAGTCATCATGAGTGGCAGAACGTTTTGGAGAGTTGTATGAAGCTGAATCCACCCTCCCCCAGTTGTAATCAGGGATTCAATTCTTTTGTTTTTCTGAGTTCTTGTGAAACCCCTCTTAGGGGGATACTATGTTTTCAAGTATGAGTTACGAATCTGGTCTCCTCCTTTGCATCCAAGATTCATGAACGGATTGAGATCCCCTCTGCCTTATGCATCTCCTTTATGAGGGCCGACAACTTTAGGATATGAATAGACTAAGTGAGCACGACATAGTAAACAACACGGTAATAAATCTAGTTTCTACATTGAGAGGCGAGGCTCAAGGAAGGGGTGGACCCTCTTCCTCTCAGCCCAAATCTTTTAAAAGAAGCCTTAAAGCTAGGGATTGTGAACCAACCTCCTAAGGAGCTCTCAGTGCCAGCCTTTCTTTTGGATCAGATCGAAAAAATCCCATCTATTGGTGTGCCAAAAAAATAATCCAACTCTCTCAGTGTTGACTACATGGAGCATGCTCTAATTTTTTGATTTAATGGATCTTGGCCTTCAACATATGTACTTTGATATTGGGTGGCTAAGACCTGGTCTAAGCACACTGATTTGTTCTTCTCCTGAAAGGGATACTTTATAGTATATTTAAAGAACCAGAGGGATCGACAGGGGATACTTGAGCTTGGACCATGGTTTTGGGCTGATTAGGGCTCTCCATTCAACCATGGTTTGTAGATTTTAACCCCTAATAATGCTAGCTTTGGCCATTCTTGTTTGGGTTCAACTCCCTAATTTACCTCTTAACTTAATGTACCCTGAAGGGTATTGTAACTTTTGCATGGATATGCGTGGAAGTTGATTTCAAAAAGGGATTACCTGATAAAATCCTCCTGAATTGGAGGGGACCTATTTACTCACAACCACTAGATTATGCGAACACAACCTTCAGTTACAAGTCTGCCAATAGCCAGGTCACCTCCAAAATGTATGTCCTTCTTCTCAAGGGCCCTCTCCACCTCACCAATAATTTATTGCCAATGGTCAATGAAAAAGACAAAAATGTAGAACAATAACACTTCACCCTCTCCTTCTTCTGGTTCATACAGATGGTCTATTCAGACACACATTTCTTTGAGAAATCTAAAACCTATACCAACTTTTCTACATATCCATTGGAACAAACTGTTGTTTCATTCACTCCTTCGTATGCCTAAAATGTTGATGTTATGTATTTGAAAAAACATCAAGTAGTAGGTCTGGCAGGTCTCTGACTTATCCTTCCAATTTAATAAATTTCTTGAATTGCTTTCTCCTTTGACTTTTTGATTGTTATATTTGAATTTGGTTCAAGCTTTCCAATTTTTACAATCACTGGGTAGTTCAATTTAAGTTTTCTATATGACAAGTTTCTTGAACTAGATTTGTGATGTTGTTTATTTCTTGAACAAAAGCTTTTATTTTGAATTAGATTTTTCTAATACTTTTAGGATAATAGTAACTTTCATAGCTAGGTTAAGTGTTGCCTTGAAAAATTGGGCATCTTTGCAGACTAGCTTTTCAATGTGGAAGATCTATTTAGGAGGGTGTTTCTCCATCATTGTTTTCTGAAATATTCCTTTACCTAATAACACAGACTTTCTAAAATGGTCTTAAATTTTTCACCATTACACTTATAACAAATTGTATTCTATAAGGGCTACACTCTAAAGTCTAAACCCGTCTTTGCTTGAACAAACCTTGCAATTGTAGCAAAGCGTAGATAAATATGTAGCTCCAATGTGTTTGGAAGAATGTCGATTCATTCTTCTAAGAAGACTCAGAGAACATCGTGGCAGAGAATTAACTGTTATTCAAGAAGCTCTAGAATTTTCTAGTGAAAGAGATGAGGAAGAGGATATACATTCAAACCGTTGTGCTCGCCAAAAATATTCAACCAGAGAAGCAAATAAAACAGTCTGTTGTAATTAAAATGACAAAACTGATGAAAGTAGTAAAAACTTACAAAAAAATGCTAGAATGGCCTTAATTTTTTTCTTAATTGTAGTATCCAATTCTTGCAGAATTCAAAGCTGAAGCATAGAATGGTCGGTGCAGTAGTATCCAAGGTTGCACTAATAGCTGTGAGCATGCTCATAGTGCTTCAAGTACAGCATACGACACTATGATCCCTAAAAGGAAGTATTAGCAACAAAATTTTAAGGGTTGGAAAGAACACTAGACATTCAAAAAGGCAAGAAGGACATACCAACATTGAAGATCATTTTCCAAAAAATTCAATAGGTGAAAAGACAAAGCTTCTTGGAAAATACAATTTCAAAAATTTAGATGTGTTAATTGGTAGGATTTGGCATGCGTTACAGGTCCCCTTATTTGATGTGTGTTAATTTCTGTAAATGTTCTATGCCATTTCAGATTAAGGCACACAATACTGAAGTAGATAGAACATAGGAATAGATCGATAGAAGACAAGTCAAAACAGAGATAATAAATGGTGGCGTTATGGCGATCAGCAGGATGCTTCTACCAGAAAAGTGTCCAATAGGTCATTCAGCCAAGCGTGTCACACATAGCCCAGAACCACCCAAACAAAGAACAATCCATATATATCATAGCTCCAACGCTATCCAAAGAGAGAGAATTCCTCCACAACAATTTGTGTCAAATGAACTCTAAGTCTCTCCAATATATAGGAATCTTTGGGGGTGTGTGACACGTCCTTTAAGACATTTAAGTCTATATTTTATTCCAGGCTGACCTAGCACATAAGTGGAATAAATTCAAAGTACATGTTCTGCTCATCCGATCGAGATGATCTTTAAATCAATATTACACCTCTCCGAAAGAGGAATTGAATAAAAATATTGGGATCGCCATCTGAGTAGCACAACCCAGAGTTTGGACCTAGTTGTCCAATTTTAACACTGTCTCAACTGGGGAGAACTCCATCCACTAGTGTAATCCAAAAATCGTGCGTCATCCCGTCGTAACTTTCTTTGCTGGCCTCTTTATTTCAAAACAGAGGTGGGTCAGTCACAAAGACATCACACCCGGCTGACAGATTCATCCCAGAGGTCTGAAACCTCTATAGGACTCACAAAGAGTCTCATACCAACTCGAAGTTAGTTTACCTGACCCGAAGTCAGTTGGAGGTCTGAAACCTCGCTAAAATTGATCCCAGATCAAGCGGTTGGACACGTGTCATCTTAGATAGAGAGTACGGAAATCTCTGATGCATCCATCAGTCTTTGCTACTAGTCTCTAGCTTTTCCCACCTCATTGGAAAAATGAGAGGTACTTCCCATGAGTCTGGAACTCAAATGGGTAGGATGCATACGGGGCACAAATCATGAGAGGCGAACCAACTCAATCATCATGGTGGGGCCTAAGCACACCAACAAGGTTCGGCAAGCCTAGACCTGTGGTTGCTTATAGTTCCGAGAAGCTATCCCCAAAGCCCCCCAGAGCTCCCAGAGCTCATTGTCCAACAGTACCCTTAGAATAGGGTCATTCCACGATTCCAAGATTCTCACGGAAGGTTAGGAACATGACCTTCCCAAAGGGCATAGTGAGAATATCTACGACCTGCTCATCAGTTCTTATGATCGAGCCTTACAGCGCCTCGCTGTACCATATCCTGAATAAAGTGGTACCAACCATCAACGTGCTTGGATTAATCGTGGAACCTGAGATTCTATGACAAATGAATCCCCATCTAGTTATCACAAAGGATAACGGTGGGATCTAGCACATGCTCGAACAGATCACGGAAGAGCTTTCGCAACCAAGTGACTTCACAACGGGTCATACATGCTGCAATGTGTTCGGTCTCAGTGGTGCTCAAGGCTACCGTCTTTCATTTCCTGCTCAAAGAAGATCTACTTGTGAAGTAGCATCTAGATGTGCACTTATGATCACCACACTGCCAGCCCAAACGGAATTAGTATATCCATGGAGTGTCATACTCCCGGCAATGTATCTCAGCCCATGGTCTATTGTGCCTCAGAGATATCTCAAGAGTTTCTTGGCACCAACCCAGTGAATGATATGATCAACCATGTGTTGACTCGAAGTGTTCACTGCACAACATACATCTTGACGGGTGTTCACTAAGAACATCAGGGACCCTACGAGTTTGACGATACTCAGTAGGATTTGCTAACATGGGCCCAGCAGCGCAGCCGCTCAACTTCTTGAAGTTGAACTCCATCGATGTCAACACGGACTTGCAGTCCATCATGCTAAATCTTTCCAAAGGCTTCACAATGTATTTTCCTTGAGAAATGAAAATCTCGCCAGGTCTCTGCTAGACCTCCAGGCCTAGGAAGTAGTGTATCAGTCCTAGGTCCTTCATTTCGCTCTCAGTAGCGAGCTCCCTCTTGCACTGATGAAAGAGAGGGTCAACAACTATCAGGAAGAGGTCGTCCTCGTCACGAGAATGAGAGGCTTCTCTCTATCAACCTTGAAGTAAAGATTCAGATCAACATTACTACGAGTGAAGCCCAGCTTCATTAGGTAGCTATCTATCCTCTCATACCAAGCTCTGGGTACTTGCTTCAGCCCATAGAGAGCTTTCTTCAACTTGCAGACATGGGTGTCCCTAACCTGGACTTCGAACCCCAGAGGTTGCTCAACATACACCTCTTCCTTTATCGCATCATGCAGAAATGCGGTCTTTTCATCCATCTAATGAAGACTCCATCCTTGCATAGCAACAAAGGCTATGATTGATCGAATGGTGGTATATCGGGCCACAGGTGCAAGAGTGTCATCATAGTCTATGCCTTCCTTACGGGCATCAAATATTTCCTTGAACTTTTCAGCACTTCCATCAAATCCATGCTTGATTTTGTATCGAGGTGACAACATCTTTGATCTGTGGTCTAGGAACCTTATCCCATACATCACCCTCGTATCCTTGCAGATTTAGATACTTACAGCTTCTCCAAATGATCTAGGCTCATATTGAACTCATGGCAGCTAGATACCCCTGGTATTTATATGGCTTCTTGGTTTTCCTCCGGAATTTCCCCCTCTGAAGCCATATGTCCTGAGTCATGAGGATCTTCTTTCGTTCAGCAATGGTATCCGCTCAAGAGCATATATAGTTGTATTCTCCCTCTTAATGCCAGCTTCTCTCTCGAGAGAAGACATCTATTTTAAATGAGGTCATCCCAGACACCAACTTGGAAAGGTGACTTAATCTCCCACAGAAAAAGCCATCCAGCAGGCTTTGCTGATCATGGTTCAAGATTCCAACAATGTGTCTGAAAGCTGCCGAAACACATTTTACCATTACGCTCCAATGTGAGACTGCTACTGTCACATGTTTACTACTACAAAGGTGTCTATCTATGTCACTGTACAATAGGGATAATATATCAACAAGCCTCAGCTTGTGTTAGAAGTCATGTTATTCTGAGGAGATCTGTTGGAGCTTCCTCAAACAACCCTCTTTACTGTGACCCACAGAACTAGGAATCCAAACATGATTCCTTCTTTCATAATTCTCCACTTGAGATCTTCATCTACTACATCTGGCATCTTATCCAGCACTACTTATTAATTTTATATTTGCCCAACTACATTTGACGGATCTAGGGCTACAAGACTTCAGATCTCAATTTTGTGATTTGTCTCTTCAATTGCACAGGTCTAGAAACCAATTATACAGATGTTCAAAGAACACAGAATATTCAATTCTTCATGCCAGTCTAGACTCCATACCTTATGTGAAACCTTTCTCTTATGCAGATATAGCATACTCATAAGATACTTCTAGTCATCAGAGTTCCATGAGGATACAGGCCAATCCTGCTCATCACTGATTCAGCCCCAGTCATCCAGTAGGGTAAATCTCAAGTCATCAATAAAATGTTACATGTGTTATGTTAATGTACAGATCTGAATCCTTAGGGGATAAATACTCCAGCTTCCTTTGCACATAATAACCCCTTAGGTCTATGTCCAACTTTGGTTTGGGCCAATGGCTACCCCAGAAGTGAGGTCAATACAGAGTGAGCACACAGTAAAAAAAATTGTGATAACCGCCTGTAATTTTCTATGATGACCCCTGAGGAGATTCATCCTTTACCCAACCTTTATGGAAGGGCCAGAGAAAAAAATAAAAAATAAAAAATAAAAAAAATAAAAAATTTCTCTACCTTAATCTTCCTTAAGTTCATAGGCTAGAAAGGATATTCTTCCTTCATGCTGAGGGTAACAGGAAAAAAAAAAAATTTCCCATACAAGACTTGATGTTGTTTTCCTGTCATCCCATGCTGCTGCTATATATTTTTCATACAAATTTAGCATAGAAGACATACCTTAATTGCTTAAATCTGGCCCACAATTGTTTCCCTGAGCTGCGGTTACTCTTCAATGGGAGGCCATCCCTTCACACAGCTCCTTGAGGTAAGTTACAATGCTTTTAGAAAGGTAGTGGCACCCTACAGGTATACAAGCAGACTTGTAACAGCCTCTTATCAGGGCTATCCACCCATAAAACAATTATGAATAATATTCAGTGCCTCAGCCTTCTATCCCTGCAAGTAGACCTTCTAACAGTCCTCAAATAAATGCATTACAAGGCTCTGCTGTTATAGCCTTCCTTGCTGCCCATCTGCTGACTTGATATCAGCGTACACAACATGTAAGCTTATGTATAGCTTCCAACCTACTTCCTTCATCAAAATTAATTTGGGTCTGCAGAATTTTCCATAAGGGACAATAGTCCAAGTTTCTCAGGTTTGTTAAGGCCAAGCTTCACGCTTAATCAAGGACCATATTACAGCAGCAACATTCTTCTTCAATGTTGACCGATTCAATGCATCAGATCTGTCTTCACTCTTGCCTAACCGTCTCTTGCTTAAGGGTATTGAGTCATACAGAGGTATCTTGGACTCATCATAACCAAGACCTTTTAATACATTTATACAGGACATATCACACTGCTGTCGTATATTGTTCCTAGTTAGGGCACTAGCACACTGCAACAACGCTTATAACACCACCCAAAAAATATTTAAATAACAACGACTTCCCTTCATTTGCTGCGGCCTTCCTTTGAAGGACTCCTTACCTTCTTTACTGTTGATCTGGGCATAGAATAGCCCTCAACCTTCCTACGCTCAATAGGCTTGATAAGGGCTGCGGCTGTCTCCCACAGAAAAATAACTTCAATACTTGCAATGTTGACTGAGTTCAAGACAAAGGCAGGGATTTCCTCAGACATTCTGATCATGAAACGGTTTCTTGCCTAATCGCAAAATCCTTTTACAGGATCCATCCCATAACTACTTCAACAAACAATCTACGTTCATGAAAATGGTCACAACGGGACCCACCTTTTAAATACGGAAAACTCGTTTCACTTAGCGAAGTCACTACAGGGACTTATCAACGTCTTAGTTGACCATTGGAGTTCATCGATGATCCGATTTATCAAGAATTAATTTTCTCGCATGAAAATAAGTGTTCTTACTTGGTGCGTCTGCTTCAGTGCTGTCCGTCTATGCTCTAGATCAATTCGCATAGATGTGTAAACTAATTATTCCACAGATGTGGATTCCTTCCTATTTCATTTGACAATAAGAACTTGGTGTCATATAATATTACTTTCATAGGCCAGACGTTGTTAGATGAGGATGCGGTTCTACTGTTGTAATAAGAGAGAAGCCTCGGTCTTCCTGAAAAAGGTTATTCCTGCTGCGACACATTTAGGGGGCTTCATAAATTTGGGTTGTCGTCAAATTAACCACCTAATCTACATATACCTCAGCCCCTGGAAATATCAATTTGGTTTAAGATGCTTCTCCATATCAGTGGTGTTGTTCAGAGAGCTCTGCCCATATTTAGGCTGCCTTGCCACCGCTCAGATAGAAATGACTTGTGCCAGAGATAGGTTTTAATGAAACCTTTTCTATCTTTTCGGATATCCCTGTGCCAAAACAAAGAAAGACCCACAGTGCCTTAACAATATGTTTTCACCTACAGCTCCTTCCACGCTGTCTAGGGCACAGGAGAAATTCTGCTTCACTAAGTCCTTTTCTAGAGGTAGCGTTGCACAAGATTGATCAATAGATCGGGCATCAACACAAATTGGGCATTGTCTTCCCCTTAGGCTCCGATTCCATGTTAATTTCTGTAAATGTTCTATGCCATTTCAGATTAGGGCACACAATACTGAATTAGATAGAACATAGTAATAGATCGATAGAAGACAAGTGAAAACAAAGATAATAAATGGTGGCGTTACGACGATCAGCAGGATGCTTCTACCAGCAAAGTGTCCAATAGGTCATTCAGCCAAGCGTGTCACACATAGCCCAGAACCACCCAAAAAAAGAAAAGTCTATATATATCATAGCTCCAACGCTATCCAGAGAGAGAGAATTCCTCCACAACAATGTGTGTCAAATGAACTCTAAGTCTCTCCAATATATAGGAATCTTTAGGGGTGTGTGACACGTCCTTTAAGACATTTAAGTCTATATTTTATTCCAGGCCGACCTAGCACATAAGTGGCATAAATTCAAAGTACATGTTCTGCTCATCCGATCGAGATGATCTTTAGATCAATCTTACACCTTTCCGAGAGAAGAATCCAATAAAAATATTGGGATCATCATCTGAGTAGCACAACCCGGAGTTTGGACCTAGTTGTCCAATTTTAACAATGTGACTAATCATCAATAACTGCAATCATGGCCTTAGTACATGTCAAGGGGTTCTGTACTCTATTTATCCTTGTCACTTGGTAGAATGGCTTTCATTCACATTGTAGCTGGGAGATTTTTGAAGGAACAGGAGATTCATATTTAGCGTGGTTTCTGTTTTTTCAAAACAAAAGTTTTGCAGAATTCCAGCATAAATTGTGAAATGTGTGGTATATTAATTAAGTATACAGTGCTTCTTAATAGGGAAAATTTATAAGATGGTGTAGTGTGGTATTTGCAGATGCCTCATACAGTTTGTCGAAGGAGGTTGTCAATGACTATGGTCTATTAGTGGCTGATTGACTACTCGTGTACATTCAAAAGGACACTGTTATCTCTTTGCAGCACATTAGGAGGCTTCCGATATTTAGGTGGATTTCTGATAGGTTGATTTTGAGCCCGGGGGAAGGTCCTACAAAGGAGTTAGTAGTCTTCCCTTGTTTCACCTTGCTCAGGTCATTCACCATAGATTTGAACCGCTTGGTCACTTCCTCCATGGTCATAGGCTCCTGACTGGAAGATGAAACTTAAGGTTCCTTCCCTCTTATTTTTTCTGGATATTCTCTCCTCTCGGGAGGATCGTATCTTGTCTTGAGCTGGATACCCGATGCCCTCATATTACTCTCCAAATATTCAACATCATGAAACATGGACTTAAGGTTAGTCGACTTTCTTTCACTCAAATGCAGAGCAAACTCAGCTTAGTTTTGCAGAATCACTCTAGGTTTGATTTTCTCTTTTACTCACTCAGTGATTACCCCTTTACATCCCAAAGGCTTGTGGAATTGCTTCAGTTTTGTGGAATTGGGCCTCGCAGTTTGTGAGAAAGATTAAAATGATCGCAGAGTATTGGCTTATTTCACTCTTTGCAAAATATCTAAAAATAATAATATTAAGTAATTTCTACTTATGAATCATATTTTTAAAAAATAAATTCTACTTATTTTCATAATTTAAGAGGTTTCACAGATCTAGAAATAGAGAATAAATAAGTGAAACAGAATCTTACTGATGGTGCAATTGTTGTTGGGGGCTCTGAAGCATCTTTTCTATTCCCTTGAGGCTAAGTGAGGTGCAGAGGATTCTCGCAGCAACCCTGTTGGCTGCAATTCTGGCCTTCATCTAAACCTCTCATTTAGGTCTTCTCTTCTTGCTCCTTTATTATCAAAAATGGCCTCCCAAACTCATCAAAATCCAACGCCATCTCTGCATATAGTAACAAAATGCAGCACAAAGATTAAAGACGAAACATACAAGCATGGATGCGAAAAAAAAGTAGTAGAACCAGATACCTGAGGTGTGTGTACTCCTATCTGTGTGGACTGAAGATCCGATGGTGGGGTTCGAGATCGGATATTGGGTCTGCCACTGGTAAAACCCCAAGTCCCACCTCTCTGGTTTTCGCTTCCACCCTGTGCAAGCCCAAAATATTCTACTTAGATGATGTGAGATGCTATGAGAGTAAACGTTTTCGTTCCTGCCCTGTAAAAAATAAAAACATATATACTTACGAATATTTGGGTTGCTAGGGGTTTTGTAAATCATCCCAAAAAAAAAAAAAAATCCTATAATTTTATTTCCAAAGTTTTTGAAAAACTAACGCTTTATTGTATTTTTTTGGTTGTGATGGAAAGCATTTTTTTTTTAATATTTTGGTATATTTATTATAATAATAATCTATTTTTAAGATTATTTATTTTTATGTAATGATTTTATTATAAAAAAATTTCGAGATAGGAATGTTGTATTTTTTGAGATTTAATGTGAAATTACTTCTAACTTAGTTGTTTTGAAAATATTTATTTATTTATTTATTTTTTATTTTTTATTTTTTTATTTTTTTTTTATCTTGGGTGATTGTTAACAAAAGAGAGTATATGGTAAGTGGGTTTAATAGTTAAAAAGTATTAGTCTTTTAAATTTTATATGACAAATTCGTAAGGAGTAGGGTGTGTACCCTTCTTTAGGCTAAATATATTCAAATTGTTGTGTGAATGGGGTTGTAAGAGCTTATGTTTTCATCTTGAGAAAATAGAGTCATTTTGAAGTCACTCTCATAGTTTAGGTTGTCATAAGTAAAATATGTGTTTTGTCTTAAGATGTGAACATTTCATTTTAGGCAGTGTGATAATGTGGTTTCAGCAAGGCATTAAAAGATGGAATGAACATGCACATTTGGTATGCTAGTGTTATGTTCTCCTTGAGGCACGAGTGTACGTCTAAGAAGACTCTAACAAGGGTTGAAGAGGTGGAATACTTAGAGAGGTTTTGGGGGGTTCTAGTCTCACTTAGAGGTGTAGAAAAGAAAGTTAAACACCATGAGAAGTTTTGAATAGAACTTAAGATATTTGACAAGATGCACGAAGGCAACTTAGCAGTGGTACTAATTGAACATTCTTTGATCGAATTTCATACCCTCTCCTTGGCACTACTACTTTGCAAGACAAAGACAAAATTTGAAATATATGTGGAACCCACTAAAGAAGTTGGCAAGGTTGTTGCAACATATATAGGTGGTTTTGTCGTGTTGCAAAAGGAGTTATCAGAACTTAGAAGGTGACCATTGGAGTAGATTTTTCATGCAGTGTCAGGGAGGTGCAAGGGTGTAGGCCAAATATTATGGGTATCTTGTACTTTTGGTGTGTGTTAGCGATGTTAGTGCATTTTTTTTTATGAGCACAAGCTATATTATGTTTCATGAAGGAAAAAACCCACGAGTTTGAGATGTCTTAACCATTTGGCATTGTAAGGTGTTATGCCCTAGTTTTGAGGAGATAATTAGAACCATCTCAGAGTATGATGGGTTGTACCATGGACTTAGGTCCACTTGCATGGGTTGAGGTGTAAATTTGCCCCATTAGTTCAGGAAAATGATTGCAATGCTTACCTATATAAAGTGTTTATGATATAATATTAATGATTTTTTTTGGAGAATGGAAGAGGAAGATAAGAAAGGAGAGGCACTAAGGTTTGTTGTAAATCAAACGAAAGGAAGGAAAAATGTATCCTATTAGAGATATTTTTCAAGTTGCCTCTTCAATAGTACTAAATTTCGTTGGAGCTAGGAAGTTGGCCTCAAATACATTGATTGGGTACTCAAGAAATCCAAGACCTGATATATCCAAGCTCGTCCATTAGATAGATTCGTCTTGGGAAAAGGTTGCAAATTTCCCATTTTTAATGTGGGTTTTAAACCTTCCGTTTGAAAATTCTAAAAATAAGGTCATGATCTTGAAAGGAGGTCCTTGATTTTACCAAAACTCAATGCCAATGTTTAATCCATGGTGTGATTCTTTCTATTTGGGTTTTGTCTTTAACATTGAGATCTATCTGTGGGTTTAGTTATTAGTCTATCATTTCATTTATGTGTTGAGAAGGTCGTAAGGGTTGTAGGGGATACGATGGTTATTTTCCAATACCCCTCCCTTGAAATCTTGTAAAGAGATAGTGTGCCCCATTTTGTTGTCGTAAAATTTCAACCATGAGCTCTTCTTATGAGTATGCCCTTGAAGGGAGGTTATGTAAAGGAGGTAGAAAAAAACAAAATTTCATGTTGAGTCGAAGGAGGGGTATAGATTGTAGGTGTCTCTAGAGGTCTTGACAAAGGTGAAGGATAAAAGATTTTTACCTCTTATTGAAACACCTTCTATTCCACCATTCTAGTTGCTAAAGGGCACTGACTTTAAGGGTCATAGGTGAGTTCTCATGAAGATCTTAAAAATATGAAGGTAGGTGTGATTTAGCATAGGATTTATTCTTCAGCGGTTGAATTTTTGGGTGATATTTTATAGTAAATGGAAAAATTGAAGCCCTACCACCCATAGATTAAGTAGAGTATGAGAAAATGTTTCCTAAGTTTCTAAAATTCTCACCATATATTGTCCATGAGATCCATGACAATTATGTTCAATTGTCGATAACTTATGTTATGATATCATCTTTGATTCTGGGCACATATACTTCTTCAACTAGTGGTGGAGAGTCCAACCAATGAGTAGGTAACGTTTTTCATTTACAAGGTTGGCATCAATGAAGTATTCTCCCTCTTTTCCCAACTCTAAGAGGAAAAGTGTGCATAATGGACTTATTATTGTAAACAATTGTAAAGATTGGGTTATATTGAAGTTCAAGGGCTTGAAGTTTTGTGTCAGTGAGTTATAGGTGTGTTAGGTGTCAAGGAGTGGTAGGATGTGCTAGGGAGTGCCAAAGCATGCCAAGGAATGAAGGGGATGCTAACAGGTGCCACATAGTGCCAAGGGATTGTTAGAAATGCTAGGTGTTATGGCATGTCAAGATGTAAAATATGTTGCTTTGTTGTTTTACGACCAGGGTTGGATGTGAGCCTTGTCTTCGTAACTTATTAAGTTGTATTATTTGAGATTCGACATGAGTATCCTAAGACGAGTTATAGGAAGTTCTTAAGTGAAAAAGGAATAGTCTAGTTGTGGTAACTATAACTTGGTCAAGCTATTATAGTCGAATCAGGATTTGGTTGGGTTATTTGAATACTATATTTGCTGCTGAGATGATTATGTAGAAATTTAATCAATGACTGACAAAACATGGTTAAGGCTAACTGACTGTCTAAGGGTTCTGCATTTCTAAGAAGATGTCTGATTGAATGCCTCAGATCTAGATCTAAGGCTGATTACATTTTGAAAAATAGTACTCACAAAGCTATAAGCAGGTTGGTGTGAAGGAAAGCGTGTATACACGTAGGTTCAGTGAAGCAAAGTAGCGTATGCATTTTAAGTTGATGAATGTTCGGGATTGAGTTTGTATCTACATATTTATTCTGAATTTTGGGTTATTTCTGATGTTTTGATTATAGTGGTCTCACTGTTCTGTTTGAACTATTGGGTAAAACACAAGGTTGTTGATTTTTATGAAGAGTTGTGTTGATGCTGTTTGATCCAGTATGAAAATTGATGAAACGTGGTCTGTAGTGGTTCTGAGGGTTGAAGCCTTCAGTATGATGACCCTTTATAATCACACTGATACAAGGAGTACAACTAGGGCTTGGTGTTAGTCCTTTGACAACCAATATACCTTGATCAAGACAACACTTGACCCAATTTTTTATGGTGGACACACATAGCCCTTTCAATCCACATGTCTTGAACACATATGGCAGGTCCTCTTTCCTCCCATTATGAAACTCTTCAATCTACCTCTATTAATGAACTCAACTCCTTTATGTTACTGAACTCAGATCAAACAAAAATTCCCTCTATCTACCTATTTTTTCCTTTAAGGTCTGCAACACTACAACTCTTTGGTCTTCCCATTTTTGCCATAATACTGCTCCAAGATGACAAGTCTAGGGATATGGAGGTTTCCCTTATTCTCAATGACACAATCCTCTACAATACAGTGAACGAGGGCTAGTTGGCTAGCCCACTTGACTCCTACTTTAGTCCTTCAAATTATTTGGCACGTCCTTAGGCCCAATACACCTACCCTTCTACCAGTCTTGTTTTCCTTCACAAGTACAGGACTTAGAGCTCTTATTTGATAGTCACCTAACAACCCTCCAATTGTACCTGGACTGCCATCAGATTTCCCAACCACAGTAATTTTATTTATCGGTCTAGTGCCCACAACACTGCCCTCATCTAGGGCTCTTCAAATATGCCACCCAATAGTGATTTGAGTCCTCTCAAAATCACTATTCTTGTGTACCAATTTCTTTGTTGTCCAATCTATGAACAAATCTGAACTACTCATCATATCATCCTTCTAAAAATTTGTAGATTATTGAACTAGGGTCACAAATCATCCATTAACAGTCCATTGACTAACTGTTTATAGGTTGCTTCAGATCTCTGTCCAAAACTCTATGGACAGTCCAACAAAATAAACTCCTCTTCATGTCAATCCATTCCTCATATGGCACATTTCTTTTGCTACATCTTCCACTTAGGTTCCACCTTCCTTTGGATTTGCTATATCCACACATACTTCTGAAAACCATCTTCCAAATTTGTGGTATATATTGCAGAGGTAAACCTCTCTCTAAGGGTCACAACCCCTCTTCTTCTATGCATATTTTTCACAGTCTTAATGGCATGCCTTATGGATTGAACATGCTAGGAAACCTCCCTAAATAGGGAATTATACTTGCATTCCAATTTCTTTAGAACAAACCATATCCACCCATAGAAAAAAATACAACTCTTTCCTCCATAAGATACTCAGCCTAGCTCATATGGATCCATAGATTATGGTCATTTCTTTGACTGAATCTTGAATTGAACTTTAGATCTCTATGACCCTCAAACTATGGTTACCTCAGTCAATATTACACTTGTGACTACTTATGTTTTGGCCCTAAATTCTAGTGCATACCCTCCTCCATTTGTGTTGGTCTTTATCACAGACCTTGCAACCTAGTAACCACCACAAGGTAGGGTCTCAACCCTCTCTACTATTTCAAAATTTGATGCGAACTTCACACAAAAACACCTTTGAAATCACATGCCCAAATTCTCATGAGTCGCCTCTCTTGAGATTTATCTACCCTAAGAGAACCAACAATATGCCATCCTACTTCCTATCTCGAACCCATTAAGATATCTGACATTCTTGTGAACCCTCACATGATGATATTACTCTTGGTGGATGATCATGACCTCCCTTTAGCAACGCTTACTCAGCCCTCTAACTCAACCTACGTTAGGACTACATCTCTCCTAGCCTCCTTGATAAAATGAGCTCCTTATCACTTGATGTTCTTTCCTTCATACTAAGGTCTCCTTAAATAGATTTTCCTAGCTAAGCCTCTTAATAACGCTCTATAACTTACGAACTTTATCTACTTATACCTTAGTAAATTTTATTTTTTTGATTAATTTTATTTTAGATTTTAACCTCATCTCAGGTCCAAAACCCCTTCGCTTGGGTTATTTTCCCACAAAACCTTTTGTGGTCAAACTCACACAAACCCATCTCACTAGGATTGTGGAGTAACTCCCAAGCTACACAATTCAACAACATAGTCTAGTTGTAGTAATCGTAACTTGGTCAAGCTCCTATAGTCAAGCTAGGACTTGGTTGGGTTCCCAAGTTGAAAACTAAGTAAGGGTAGTTGTGAGGGCATGATTACTAGGAAGGGTTAGGGAATGCCAAGGAATGAAAAGGCGTGCTAACACATGCTGGATAATGTCAATGGATGTTGAAGAGTGTTAAGGAGTGTCGAGGCATCACAAGGGAGAACTAGGTAAAAATGCATGGAAATGAACAAATAAAAGTGTGTTCCAGGGAGTGTCAGTGAATTCAAGTGTGACAAGGATGAAGTGTGTTAGAAAAAGTTCATAATAGGATTTGTAAGAGGCTAGCCTATGATTGTGATAAGGGGCTCAACAAAGAAATTTTAAACAAAGGGATACTTTGTGTTGGGCACAACACTATTTTTCCTTTATCTATTATTTTTATATGACATGTGGCACACTTTGGCCGAATGCTCATGTTTTAAACTATTTTAGACAAATCCATATTGTACATTGTTGTGTATAAGTTTTGGGGAACTTATCTTGTGCAACCTATATCTTGTGTGTCTTGTGTATCTTGTGGCTCTTGCAAACTCTCAGTTAATGCTCTATTGTTTATATGAATTGGACATACATGTGAAATATTTCCTATGTAAGCTATGTTTCTTAGTTGTTTTATGGCCATGGCTAGATGTGATCCTTCTCTTGGTAAGTTCTTAAGTGGGAAAATTTCAGCTTGGACATGACTGGCCTAAGATGAGGTATAGGAAGTTCTTAGGTGAACAAGGCACAATCTACTTGTAGTAGGTGCAATTGATCAAGTTGTTATGGCTGAAGCAGACCAATGTCACATGAACTGGAGTAGTTAAGGACTCGATTGGGTTCTCAAGTCGTGAAAAAATGCAAGGCTATTTGTGAGGGCATGAGTGCCAAGGCATGCTAGGGAATGCTAACATGTGCCAGATAGTTCGAAGGCATTCCAAATATGCTAATATGTGTCAAGTGCTAAGGCATGCCAAGATTTGCAATGGTGTGACAATAAATGTCGGGGACTATCAAGGCGACAAAAAGGAGAAAAAAGTTAAAATACAAGGAAATGAACATATCATAGGGTTATTAAGTCATCAATTTACATTTTCCAAGAGGGGAATGCTATGCACACCAACACTAGGTGGAAATGAGTGTCAAGTGCCAAGTGTTAGTGCATTCTATGTGCCAAATCATCCTCTGTTACTTCTCTTCTACTTTCCAGTAACTAATCTCAAATAAATTTAATATTAAACCATGCCAAAGCATACCGAGGCATCTTAATGAATGCTAGACATGATAATAATCATGGCCTCTTTAGGACTACATATCTCTTCGCCCCCTTGATCAAATGAGTTCCTTCTCACTTGATGTTATTTCCTTCATCCTAAGGACTCCTTAAATATTTTTTCCTAGACCTCTTAGGAACCCTCTAGAACTTACGAGTTTTATCGACTGAGACCTTAGGAAACATTAATTCTCCTTTTTATTTTTCTTTTATATTTTAAACCCCGTCTTGGGTCCAAAATCCCTTTTCTTGGCTTATATTCCCACAAATCCTTTTGTGACCAAAATCACACAAATCCATCTCACTAGGCTTGTGGAGTACCTCCCAAGCTACAAAATTCAACAACATAGTCTAGTTGTAGTAACTATAAATTGGTCAAGCTCTTGTAGTCAAGCAAGGGCTTGGTTGGGTTCCCAAGTTGAAAATGAAGTAAGGGTAGTTGTGAGGGCATGATAGCTACGGAGGTTCAGGGCATGCAAAGGAATGAAAAGGCATGCTAACACATGTTGGACAATGTCAATGCAAGTTGAACTATAGTGTTAGGGAGTGTCGGGGCATATCAAGGGATAACTAGGTCAAAATGCATGGAAAGGAACAAATAAGAGTGTGTTCCAGGGAGTGTTAGTGAATTCAAGTGTGCTAAGGACGAAGTGTGCTAGGAGAAGTTTAGAATAGGATTTATAGAAGGCAAGCCTACGTTTGTTATAAGGGGCTCGACATAGGGAGAAGTTTTAGACAAAGGGAGATCACTTTGTGCTAGGCACAACATTGTTTTTCCTTTAGTTATTTTTTTTATATGAGATGTGGCACACTTTGGCTACATGTTCATGTTTAAACTATATTTCTAGATAATTACATATTGTACATTTTTGTGTAAAATTTTTGGGTCACTCAACTTTTTTCAGCTTATATCTTGTGTGCCTTGTGAATCTTGTGGTTCTTGTAAACTCTCAGTTAATGTTCTATTGTTTATTTGAACTGATTGAACATACATCTCAAATATTGCCTATGTAAGCTATGTTTCTTAGTTGTTTTATGGCCATGGCTAGATCATGTGATCCTTGTCTTGGTAAATAGTTAAGTAGGACAATTTGATCTTGGACACGAGTGGCATAAGATGAGTTATAGGCAGTTCTTAGGTGAACAAGGCACAATAAACTTGTAGTAGTTGCAATTGGTCAGGTTTTTGCGGTTGAAGTAGGTCGATGTTTTCACATGAACTGCAGTAGCCAATGACTTGATTGGGTTCCCAAGTCGTGAAAAAATGTAAAGACTAGCTGTGAGGACATGAGTTCCAAGGCATACTAGGGAATGCTAAGATGTGCCAGATAGTGCGAAGGCATGTCAAACATGATAAGATGTGCCAAGTGATAAGGCATGCCAAGATGTGCAAGGGTGTGTCAATGCGTGCTAGGGACTGTCAAGGCAACAAAAGGGAGAAACAAGTTAAACTACAAAGAAATGAACACATAAGAGGGTTAATGAGTCATCAATTTACCTTTTCTAAGTGGGGCATGCTAGGCACACCAACACTAGGTGCCAATAGGTGCCAAGTGCAAAGTCTTAGTGAATTCTAAGTGCCAAGTCTTCCTTTGTTGCTTCTCATCTACTTTCCAAAAATTGATCTCAAATAAATTTAATATTAAACCATGCCAAATCATACCAAGGCATCTCAACGTGTTCCTTACATGCTAAGACTTTCCAAGCACTAACACGTGCCAAGCGCCAATATGTGTCAGGGAGTGTTATGCATGCTATGAAGTGGAATGGCATGTTGAAGAGTGCTAAGGTGTGTTAGAGAGTGCTAATGCATGTTGAGGAGTGTTAAGGAGTACTAGGACAAAAAACTAAGGGAGCACTAGGTCAAAATTCATGGAAGTTAATGAATATGAGGAACGTGTGCCAGGGACTAGTATTAATGAGTGCTGGTTGTCATGCCACAGAGGGAGTGACAAGGTATGGAAAGCATTGGTAAGGCATGCTATGGAATATCAAGGCATGTAAAGAAGTACCAAAGTTTTCTAGGGAGTTCCAAGGTGTGTTAATTATATGTGCCAAATAGTTCCAAGGTATTCCAATACATGCCAGGTGCTAAGGATGTGCACGGTGGCAGGGTATGTCAATATCTGTCAAGAAGTGTCAAGGCAACAAAATGAATAACCAAGCTAAGATGTAAGTAAATGAAGACATAAGAGGGTTAATAAGTTAGGAATTTATCTTTTTCAAAAGGGGCATGCTAGTCACACTAATAATAGTGTTGTGCTAGCGCATGCCACCATGTGCTTTGGCGTCAGTTTCATGACAAGATGTTCTAGATACAAAGATGTTCCAAGACATGCGAGGTGCTAAGAAATGTTAGTGTGTGACAAAGCATTAATTTAAGTTGTGCCCAGATTGTCGAGGAGTGTTAGGTCTTTCTCATTAATATAATTTTTTCTGTCGCTTGATTATGTATTAAATAATATATTTTCTACACACACTAGTGGAACTTTATCTAAAGGGAATTTTATAGATAATAAACAATAGATATGAATCATGTGTTGAGTCACAGGAAGAAAAATCTATTCGACTAGTGATTATGAGGCAAATGAGTACTAGTCACTTCTTAAAAAATTGGTAAGTTCTAACCACTATAGCCTTGGAAATATCATAAAAAATACTCACAATAATTTCTTAAATCATTACCTTTTGAAAAAAAATGTATATTAACATGCATATAGCATCATCAAAAATTCATTGGAATGATCAGTAGTGTAGAACATTTTTGGCTTGTCACCAAAAGTAACAAAAGAGCATTGGTGAGGTCATTAAAATTCTATCACTAGAAGTGTCACTTAAGAGAAATTAGTGATGGGCCTTTGGCAGCCCTCCACAAAGTGTCATGAAAAATGTCTTTGGTGACGGCCAGGACCATAACGGACCATCACTATATACACTTACGATTGATGGTTTAGTAATCAGTGATGTGGAGATTTTGTTGTCACAAAAGTAACAAAAAGAGCATTGGTGAGGGTCATTAAAGATTCAGTCACTGAAAGTGTCACAAGAGAGAATTAGTGATGGGCCTTTAACAACCCTCACAGTGTCGTTGAAAATGTCTTTGGTGACGGACATAAGTACCATCACTATATACACTTATAGTGATGGTTTTTAGAGACTTTCACCATATGTTACATTAGTGGCGGACCTTAAGGTAAAATCCTGGCTACTGACCCTCACCAATGTGCTTTTTTCTTGTAGTGGATGTTTCACTTTGGCTTGGAGGGTTCACGCCTTGCGGGGCCTTTGGAGGTTGCAAGTTTGTATAACATGGATGTTGTGAGTCCTTAGGATTTGTATTTCTAATATAGTTAGGGATTCAAATATTTCCAATTTGGTTTCGAACCTTCCCTAGGTGAATACAAGATCTATGGCATACTTTTTTATCCTTATAATATACAAGAACCCTGTTATTCTGGCAGTATTATGGGGTCTCATGCATTGTGCGGTTTGAACTATCACGTGTAATAGGAAGTCTATGACATGTAGAAATTTGATCTATGTCAAAGATTTCTTGTGCAATTACAGCGTATATAAGTTTTATGTTTCATTCTTTATGTTAGACTATGTGATGTGTAACTTTTTCTTGGAGGGTTCCGCACCTTTGTCCCATTTGGAGGTTGCGAGTTTGTATAGCATGGATGTTACTGTTATATGATTTATATATGGTTATTGTAGGCTAAAGTCAGTCTTTATTATAATTTTTGTTCTGCACATTATAATTAGGTGAGCACCACATCCATTTCCCTCGAGAAATGGCTAACTAGTGTTGTCATTTCTTCACTAAAAATAGACTCTTTTTTAATGAAGAAAAAAATATCTTTATCAAATACAAATTGAGAAATGACTATTTAGATATCTATTTTCATTTCTTCCTTGAAGAATTTTCATAACTAGTGCCCTCAATATGGTTCCTTTTCATTACCGTTGAATACTTTGCCTTATAATCTATGTTGTTCTCTCCTCCACATACCATGGTTGCCTCCCTTCTGATACAGGGATTTTTGAGATTTAACTTATTTCAATTAAAAAATACCAACAACCTGTTCATTGACCTTTTTATTATTATTATTATTATTTTAATTTAGATTATTATTATTATTATTATCATCATTTTTTAATTTAATATTAGTCCAGTTAAAAGTTGTAGTGTATCGGAAGAGACATGCTATACAACCTTCCTAAATTGACGGTCTCACTCTTTCATCATTAGTATAACCATTTGTCTCTTGTCTAGCCTTATATTGTTTCCTAACAAAGTTTTTGTTTTGATAATAGTTATATATTTTTGTTAGGAAACAATAATTATAAATTCTTTTTGAAAAATATATTACTAATGAAGGTAAGACCTAGCTACATTCTTCAACATATAAAGATACTTTGTATTGTGATGGTTTCCTTGCTTTCCAACTTAGTCCATCCTTCTAGAAAATTCCCTTTTAACGAAGCAAATATGTCCATAGTGATCCACTCATATTTTTCTGTAACACAGCTATTTTGGACTTTTATATCTCAAAACTATAGCTCATTGAATTTATGCATCTATATTTTTAAACTACTTGAAACTATTTTATTACACGATAGGAATCATTTCGATATATCTCACATTTTAATGGGTTACTTCATTCAGAAAAACACATTAGCCATAAAGTTTCCCATTGAAACCAAAAGTGATTTGATACAAAACATAGGTTTTAACCTTATATAGTCTAATTGTTTCAAATATATTTTTTAATAAAATGAAAAAATATTCAATGTAAAACACATAGCACTTTAGAAACAGAAAATGGTGGAAATTACAAACATAGGTTTTAACCTTATACTGTATTCTGCTTGTCTTTGAAAATAGATTCTTAGTAAAATGAAAAATAATCGAGGTAAAACACATGCATATTAGCATAGAATTGTGACATTTTCCTTGCTTTCCAATGTAGTCTATCCTTAAAATACCCTTTTAATGAAGCAAATATATCCATAGTGATCCACTGATATTTTGTTTCACCAACAACTATTCCATTTTGGACTTTTATATGTCAAAACTATAGCTCATTGAATTTATGCGGATCTATATCTTTTTAAACTAATTGAAACTATTTTATTACACAGCATGGGAATCATTTTCGATATATCTCCCATTTTAATGGGGTGTACTCACATTCAAGAAAAAACACATTAGCCATAAAAGTTTCCCATTGAAAACCAAAAGTGTATTTGATACAAAACATAGGTTTTAACCTATATATAGGTCTATTGTTTCAAATAGATTCTTTTATTTTAAAATTAAAAATATTCTATATAAAACACATGCATATTAGCATAGAATTGTGATATTTTCCTTGCTTTCCAATGTAGTCTATCCTTAAAATATCCTTTTTAATGAAGCAAATATATCCATAGTGATCCACTGATATTTGTTCATCAACAACTATTCCATTTTGGACTTATATATCTCAAAACTATGCTCATTGAATTTATGCATCTATATCTTTTTAAACTACTTGAAACTATTTTATTACACCATAGGAAATCGTTTCTAGAAAAACACATTAGCCATAAAAGTTTCCCATTGAAACCAAAAGTGATTTGATACAAAACATAGGTTTTAACCTTATATAGTTTAATTGTTTCAAATATATTTTTTTAATAAAATGAAAAAATATTCAATGTAAAACACATGCACACATTAACATATGTAATTTTGATATTTTTCTCCTTCTTTCCAACTTAGTGGACATCCCTCTAGAAAAATCCCTTTTAATGAAGCAGATCTATATCCATAGTGATCCACTGATATTTGTTCACAAACAACTATTCCATTTTGGACTTTTATATCTCAAAACTATGCTCATTGAATTTATGCATCTATATCTTTAAACTACTTGAAACTATTTTATTACACCATAGGAATCATTCTCATATATATCTCCCATTTTAATGGGTGTATCATCATTCAGAAAAACACATTAGCCATAAAAGTTTCCCATTGAAACACAAAAGTGATTTGATACAAAACATAGGTTTTAACCTTATATAGTTTAATTGTTTCGAAAATAGATTTTTAATAAAATGAAAAATATTCAATGTAAAACACATGCACATTAACATATGTAATTGTGATGTTTTCCCTTCTTTCCAACTTAGAGTCCATCCCTTCTAGAAAAATTCCTTTTAATGAAGTAGATCTATATCCATAGTGATCCACTGATATTTGTTCACATACTATTCCATTTGGACTTTTTATATCTGAAAACTATGCTCATTGAATTTATGCATACATATATCTTTAAACTACTTGAAAACTATTTTATTACACCATAGAAATCATTTTGATATATCTCCCATTTTAATGGGGTGTATCACATTTAGAAAAAAACACATTAGCCATGTAAAAAGTTCTCCATTGAAACCAAAGTAATTTGATACAAAACATCTAGGTTTTAACCTTACACTATAGTCTAATGTTTTGCAAAATAGATTCTTAATAAAATGAAAAATATTCAATGTAAAACACATGCACATTAGCATATAATTGTGATATGTTTCCTTGCTTTCCAACTGTAAGTCTATCCTTAAAAATATCCTTTTAATGAAACAAATATATCCCATAGTGATCCATTGATATTCACCAACAACTATTCCATTTTGGACTTTATATCTCAGCTATGCTCATTGAATTTATGCGGATCTATATCTTTTTAAACTACTTAAAACTATTTTATTACACATCATAGAGATTCATTTTGATATATCTCCCATTTTAATGGGGTGTATCACATTTCAAGAAAAAACACACATTAGCCATGTAAAAAGTTTCCCATTGAAACCAAAGTAATTTTGATACAAAACATAGGTTTTAATAAATATAGGTAAATTTTGTTTCAAATAGATTCTTTTATTTTAAAATTAAAAATATTCTATATAAAACACATGCATTCTTATACAACCTTATGTCTACGTAAAGTAGTTTGAGTGATTCACGGGTCCTCTACCTCTTCATAGGGTATAATTGGGACATGTAGTGAACTGAATTTCTACAAGTTCTATAGGTAAGTCTGTAAAGGGCAGGTAGCCTCTAGATCTCATCTTTTATGAAAGGTGACATATCTAGTAATTCCCTACGGTCAATCTCTGCAGAATAGGTCTAAATTCAAGTTTTTCATTTTCATATCCATGGTCTCAAACAATGAGAGAGAAAAAACCTTTAATATTCAATGGAAAACACACATGCAAATTAACATATAATTGTGATATTTTTCCTTTTTTTCCAACATAGTCCATCCTTCACAAGAAAAATCCCACCCAATGAGGCAAATATATCCATGGTGATCCACGTATTTGTTCATCAACAACTATTCCATTTTGGACTTATATCTCTCAAAACTATGCTCATTTAATTTATGCATCTATATCTTTAAACTACACGAAACTATTTTATTACACCATAGGAATCATTTCTAGAAAAACACATTAGCCATAAAAGTTTCCCATTGAAACCAAAAGTGATTTGATACAAAAACATAGGTCTTAACCTTATATATTTAATTGTTTGAAATATATTTTTAATAAAATGAAAAATATTCAATGTAAAACACATGCACATTACGATGAAATAGGTAACACGACTAAACGGGAACTCAAGCCAAAAGACTCCAAAAAACATGAAAAAAAAACACCCCAAAAACAAAAAAAAATGTATTCAGAATGCACTTGGTTTTTTTTTTGAAGGTAAATTCTTGTTTATAAAATTATGCTAAAAGAAAAATTGTTTCTTGAAGAGTTGAAAAAGCACCCTCGAAACAAAACTAGTTGATCTTTGGAATAACCAAAAAAAATTGTGTCATATTTTTGACATTTTTAAAAATAGAAATAACATTTTTTAATTTTTAAAATTCAAACATTAAGAAAAACCTAAAATTTAAGAAAAAATAAATTTAAAAATAAAAACATGTTAAAGCTTAAAATTTAAAAATATATAGGAATAAAAAAATAAAAATAAAAAAACAAAATAATAATTTTAATTCAAACATAAAAAAAAAAAAACCTAAAATTTAAGAAAAAAAAATTTAAAGATTACAATTTCAAAATATATAGAAATAAAAAAATAAAAATAAAAACAAAATAAAAATATTAATTAAAAAAAAAAAAAACAAGTTAAAAAAGGAAAGAAATTGTAAGAAATAAAATATAGAAATTAAATTTAAAAAAGAAAAAGAAAATGTTTATTAAATTTAAAATAAATAAATAAATTTAAAATTAAAAATTAAATTTAAAGAAATATATTAAATTTTAATAAATTTAAAACTATTAAAAAAAAAACGTTATTGAAATTAAAACTGAAAAAATTAAAAATTAATTAAAAATAAAAAATGAAAAATAAAATACAAGAAAAATATTAAATTTAAAAAAATATATATAAATAGATTTTTAAAGTAAAATTAAATTTAAATTATAAAAAAATAAAATATATATATATGAACTTAGAATTAAATATATATATAAGATTTTATTAAATATAAAAAAAAATGGTTAATATTAAAATAACAAATATATATATATATATATATATATATATATATATATATATATATATATATATATATATATATATACAAAATTTTAATAAATAAATGAACAAACAAATAAATTTTGAAATAAAAAATAAATTTTAAATATAAAGAAAAAAAAAAACATTGTTAAAATAAAAAGTTAAAAAACTTTAAAAATGAATTAAAACTGAAAAATTGAAAAAAATAAATTAAAAAAAATATATTAAATAAAAAATAAAATAAAAAACAAATTAATTTTAAAATATTAAGTTTAATTAAAAAAAAAAAAACTAATTTTAAATACACAATTTTAATTGAAATAAAAAAATATAAAAATTTTTTGCAATTAAAAAAATAATAATAAAAAAAACAATATTAAATTCAAATAAATAAATACAAAATTTATTAAATTTTAAAAAATTAAATGAAAAAACTAAACATAAAATTTATTAATTAAAAAAAAATATGAAAAAAAAAAATCAATTAAATAAAAAAAAATACAAAATTTAATAAAAATTATTAACAAAATTTAGAAAAAAGAATTAAAAACAAAAAAACGAATAAAATTTTAAAAAAATAAAAAAAAAAAACAAAAAAAAATTAAAACAAATTAAATTTCAAATAAAAAAATTAAATTAAAAAAAATAAATAAATAATTTTTTTTGAATTTAAAAGAGAATAAAAATCAAATTAAAAAAAAATATTAAAAATTAAAAAAATTAAAAAAAAAAAGAAAAAAGAATTTTTTGATCGTGGTGGCGCCGCCAATCGACGTCACACTGAGTGAGCGCGGAGGCGGCTACTAGGTGGGAGAACCGATTCGAAATCGCCCTCTGCGTTAGGCGGGTTCGAGGGGTACGCCCTAGCGGAGTTAGGGAATCGCCCTCCTTGTGAGAGGTAGTTACAGGGAATACGCCTTCCCGCCCGCCGGGGCGGTTAGAGAATCGCCCTCCAGCGGCGGGAGAGCCGGTCCCGGGAATAGCCCTCCCATATAGGGAGAAGTAGGTCCGAGAATAACCCTCCTTGCGGAGGCGGGTCCGGGGGCGTCGCTCTCTGCCAGTGGGGAGAGCCGATTCGGGGAGTCGCCCTCTGCCCGACGGGGCGGGACCCCAGAGAATCGCCCTCTCGTCGCGAGGAGCGATTCCGGGAATGGGCGGCTTACTCCCTCGCGGATAGCGATTCCCGAGATAGGCCTCACTTGATGATGGCGGCGGGCAGCTCGGTGGGTGGGGGGCGCTGCGACCTCCCCACCCGCCCGATGTCGGCTTCCGTAGCCACCCTGACGGAGCCGGTGGCGGCGCCACCACGATCAAAATATTATTATCTTTTTGTTTAATTTTTTTTAATTTTTAATATTTTTTTTTTAAATTCAAAAAATTTAATTTTCTTTTTTTTTAATTCAAATTTTTTATTTTAAATTTAATTTTTTTAATTTTTTTGCTTTTTTTTTTAAATTTTGTTTTAAAATTTAATATTTTAGATTAATTATTTTTTAAAATTTAAAATTTATTTATTAAATTTATTAAATTTTAATTTAAATTTTTTTTTTAATCTTTTAGTTTATTTAGTTTTTCATTTTTAAAATTTATAAATTGTTTCATTTTAAAACAAAATAGTAAATTTATGGATATTTGTTTTTTAATTATTTGCAAGTAAGTTTCATTTTTTTTGTTGAATATTGATAGTTTTTTTTTATTTAAATTTTCTTTTTTTGTTTTAATTTTTGTTTTTTTATTTTGTTTTTTTGTTAGTTTTAAAATTTTGTTTTTGCACTTCTTCTTATTATTATTTTTTAATTTGATTTTTTAAATTTAATTTTTTTCTTTTTTGTATTTTAATTTTTTTATCTAAATTTTAATTTTGTATTTAAATTATTTTTAAATTTTCTATTTTTAATTTTTTTTTTATATGGTTTTTTTAATAAATTAGAAAAATGTTTTTGATGTTTTTTTGGTTTAATTTTGTTTTTCTTTAAATTATGTGTTTTTTTTTCAAATTTTGTCATTTTCTTTTGATATAATTTTGAATTTTTTTTTCTTTTATTTATTTTTGTTTAAATTTTTAATTTTCTTGATTAATTTTGTTTTTTTAACATTTTTATTAAGGTCTTTTATTGTTTATATATATATATATATATATATATATATATATATATATATATTTTATCTAAGTTTTGTGTTTATTACCAACATGAAAATCACCACTCTAAAAAAAAGTTTGAAGTCCTCTTTTTGCGTCAATAAATTTGAAATTAACATGAAAATCAACACCTTTCTAAAAAAAAAAAAAAGTTGATCTTGTGTCAATCGTTTCAAAATTAGCATGAAAATCACTAACATTTTTAAAAAAATAATCATACTTCATAAATAAAAATATTAGTGTCAAAAATATGTCCAAAAAAAAAGGGTGATTACTGCATCTACTTTTCAAAATACGAATTGCTTTTTTATGCTACCAAAAAGTAGTGACGATTGCAATTACCTATTTCATCGTACTTGGAGTGTTACATGAATTAGCATATAATTGTGATATTTTCCTTCTTTCAACTTAGTCATCTTCTAGAAAAATCCCTTTTAATGAAACGAGATATATCATAGTGATCCACTGATATTTGTTCACCAACATATTCCATTTTGGACTTATATATCTCCAAACTATGGTCATTGAATGTATGCATCTATATCTTGAAGCTAAATATTTTATTACACCATAAGAATCATTTCAATGTATCTCCCATTTTAATGGGGTCTATGACATTTCAAGAAAAAAACGCATTAGCCATAAATTTTCATTGAATCCAAAAGTAATTTGATACGAAACATAGGTTTTAACCTTATATAGTTAATTGTTTCAAATAGATTCTTAATAAAATGAAAAATATTCAGTGTAAAACACTTGCATTAACATATAATTTACTCAAAGCCAATATGAGATGATAATTGTTTTATTAGTATATTAATTTTTAGACCACCACACACACACACACACACACATATGTATGTATGTATGTATGTATGTGTGTATATATCCATGACAATTATAAACTACCAATCCATTACCTTGGATAAGATAAACTTTAGTTCTTTAGCGAAAGTGTAGAACCATAGCGTAAACTACAATGCCATTAGAAAAATGCTAAAAAGAAAAAACCATGTGATGAAAACCATCATAAAGGAGAATTTGTTTTTTTCCCAAAATCATTTTTTCCAGGGCACTGCCTGACTTTTGTGTGTGGGGGAATTTTTAGATCTATATGAAACCTAAAGTGGATGTCCTTTCCTCCCATTTTTATTCCTACTATGCTTAGAAAAATATATAATTGCATCGAGATATTCACACATAAATAATATAACACATACCAAACATGCAATAATTCTCCTTAATGTGACACATCGATGTTGCAATTGTTGAGATTATTTCTACTACCACTGCATGGATGTGTAGTGGTTATTTTATTCTTATCCTCCTGTTCCGGTTCTTATTCCCCTCCTTCAAATCTTCTTGGTGCTATTTTTTTCTTCAAACCACTTGAGAACCCTTTATTTTGGCCTATGGTTTCTAGATGAGGTGCATCTACACATGGCTCATACATTATCCTTAGCTTGGAAAAGAATCACTTGTTTTCATGGTGGTTGTATAGACCCCACATATACTTAAGGAGTACATTTTGGGCTCTTGGAAAGATATCAATAATATGACCATATTTTTGAACTTGGTACACTCTTATACCACCCTTGTCTACGTAAAGTAGTGTGAGTCATTCCACGGGTCCTTTACACACTTCATGGGGTATAATTGGGATAGGTAGTGTTAAATTCTACAATTTCTATAGGCGAGTCTCTATAAAATGCCCCGCAGCTAGCCTCATAGATCATCTTTTATGAAAGGTGACATATCCGGTAAATGCCCATAATCCAATCTCTTGGAATATCTAAATAGAAGTTCTTCATTTTAATATCCATAAACCACAACCACTTTGAGAAAAATCATGTACATGTTTCATTTATCCTATAAACTCTTAAGGAAAACTTTAAATCCGTGTCATTGGCTTTCTTCCATTAACTACAAAGCATGTGTCATTTCTCAACACTTTCTCCCATTATTTAAAGAAAAACTTTGAGGCCTGAGAAATTTGAAAGTAGCTTAACTTCCATAGGATAGGATCCCCCAATCTCAAATGAAATTAAAAAATGTAAAATGTTAAGGGTGGGTGTTTTATGATGTAATGGATCTTAGTAATCTAGATTGACATGGCTGTAATGAACTTCCATAGGATAGTATCCTCCAAACTCAAGGTGAGTAAAATGTAAAATTTTAAAACTAGAGTGTTTTATGATGTAATGGATCTTAATAATCTAGATTGACATGGATGTATTTTATTAATATACCTAAATTTACACCTTCCATGTTGCTTTATTATTTTAAAATCTTAAAATTAGGTGTTTTAGGATGTAATGGATATAAATAATCTATATTGTGTTTATATGATGTAATGGATCTTAATAATCTAGATTGACATGGTTGTATTTTATTAATTTACACAATTTACACCCTCCATGTTGCTTTATTCTTGTAAAATGTTAAAAGTGGAGTGTATTAATGTACCTAAATTAACACTTTCCACGTTGCTTTATTCTTTTAAAATGTTAAAAGTGGAGTGTTTTATGATGTAATGGATATAAATAATCTAGATTGACATGGCTACAGTGATATGATGATAGTGTAGGTTGATGTTGAAGTTGAAAAATTCTTGTACATATCAATTATTTTAAATTATTAAACAATTTGATAAGTGCCAAATCATAATTCTTATTAAGGACATAACTAATTTTTGATGATAGTGTGGTTGATGTTGAAGTTGTAAAATACTTGTACATGTCAATTATTATAAATTATTAAAAATTTGATAAGTGCTAAATCATACTTCTTATTAAGGACATAACTATTTTTTGATGATAGTGTAGGTTGATGTTGAAGTTGTAAATTCTTGTACATATCAATGATGAATGATAGTACAAGGCAAAAATGGCATTATTATACATTATTAAACAATTTGATAAGTGCTTAATCATGCTTCTTGTTAAGGACATAAGTAATTTTGTCATAAGGAATTACGATATATAAACACAGTCTTCAATTACATTGTTTTGTATGTAAATTACTATCTTCACATTAAAGCATTTTTATAAGGTTACTCTAAAACTAAGGAGCTTTCTCCCATTAATTAAAGGAAAAATTTAAAGCCTACAAACTAAACCTAAAGTAGCTAAACTTCCATAGGATTTTAGTCTATCTATTGAGTATTAAATTCTACGAGGTTCTATAGGCGAATACTGGCAAGGGCCGAAGTGTTAACTTATATAAGTTCTAAGGGAAAAGTACGCAAGGGAGGTAGCCTCACCGGATCTCATCTTTTTGAAAAGTGGTATATCCCGATACCCCTATAGTCAATCTTTGGAATAGATCTAAATATAAGCTCTTCATTTTTAATATCCATAAACCACAAACACTTTAAGGCAAACTATGTATGTGTCATTTTCTCATGCATTATGTCATTTATCCCATAAATTCTAAGGCAAATTTTTAAAGCACGTGTCATGTTGGCTTTCTCCCATAAAATTTAAAGCATTTTAGTAACTACATAAAACAATTTTTCAAACCATGTAAATTTCATTTTCTCCCACAAACTAAAGAGCTTTCTCTCATAAATTCAGGGAAAACACAAGGCCTAAAATTGAACCTAAAGTGGCTTAGCTCTCATATGATTGCGAACTTCCATAGGGTTTATTGTCTCTTGAGTGTTAGCTTCTACAAGTTCTAAGAGCAAAGTACGCAAGGGCTTGGTGGCAACTGGATCTCATCTTTTCTCCAAATGTGACATATCCGATGAAATCCCCCCTACGGTTAATCTGGAACAAAAATAGAAGTTCTTCATTTCAATATCCATAAACCACCACCACTCTAAGGATAACCTTGTACATGTGTCATTTTATCCCTTATCCCATAAAATTTATGCAAACTTTAAGGGATGTAATTTCTATTTCATTTCTCCACAAACTCTTCAAAGGTCGACTTTAGAACATAGTTGTTTTAGTAAGTGCATAAAATAATTTTGCAAACCCTATAAATGTCATTTCTCGCAGAAACTTCAATGCTTCCTCCCATTAATTCAAGGCAAACTTCAAGGCCTAAAACTGAACCTAAGTGGTTGGTACATCACTTAAGGATAGTATCCCCAAACCTAAGACTTTCCCCATTAATTCAAGGAAAAATTTAAGGCCTAAAATCATAACATTGTTTAGTAAGTGCATAAATAATTTTGCAAACCATGTAAATTTAATTTCTCCCCAAAAATAAAGGCTTCCTCCCATTAATTCAAGGAAAAAATTTAAGGCCTACAAGCCCGAACCTAAAGTGGGCGAACTCTCATACGATAGTATCCCAAACTCAAACCTTTCCCCCATTAATTCAAGAAGAAAACTTTCAAGAGCCTAAGAAATGCCGAACGTTGTTTAGTAAGTGCATAAAATAATTTTGCAAACCATGTAAATGTCATTTCTCCTCAAACTAAAGGCTTCCTCCCATGGTCCAAGGAAAAAATTTAAGGCCTAAAACACGAACCTAAAGTGGTTGAACTCTCATAGGATAATATCCCCCAAACTCAATGCTTTCCCTCATCGATTCAAGGAAAGAATGTTAAGGCCTAAAAAATAAACCACAAGTGGTTGAACTTCCATGGGATTTTAGTTTGTTGGTTGGGTCTTAACTTCTACAAGTTCTAAAGAAGTTTGTAAAGGGCTAGGTAGGCTTTGGATCTCATCCTTTCTTAAGGCATGTTATTTCTAGATGTGATTTATGCCATCAATGTGAAGGAAACATTTTCATGCCAACCATGCATGAACCATGTATATGTGTCATAAATATTCCCTTGAAACTCTAGGCAATGGGTACCTTAACGCATCTCATTTCTAGATTTGAATTCTACAAAAATTTAAGTCAAAATTAAGATAAACCATGCATGTCATTTATCTCATCAACATATGTCATTCTCCCATACATTTGTAATAAATGTCGATTTAATATATATTTTCGTGAATTTGTTTAGGGATAAGAAAACCATTAAATATGGTTGAAAAATGGAGATTATTCATAGACGTTTGTTGCTATCCCAATCGGGAAAGGTGATTACATGTGTACTTTCAATATTGCGACTAGCAAAGTCATCCAAAGGAAAATGAATATACTCGGAAGAACAACAAACAATGAGGCATATTATATTGGATTGATAGAAGGCTTGGGAACATCGATGAATGTGGATTTAAATGGAATTGTATTTTTCACCAATTTTGAACCACATTGCAACCAAATGAATGATGTGTACCAAGTTAAGAAGGGCAGAGGCTAAAAAGAGCGCATGGAATAGCAAACAATATTGTTAGCCAATTTCAATTTTTTAGTATAAGGCATTGTACCAAATGTGAATAAGATGTACGTATATTGCATGGGGCCATTAGATTCAAGATTCATCTATCAAAGATTAATTATTTTTAGAACCTCTTCTTCAAAAATTCCAGGTCCATCTCTCCAAAGATGAATTAGTTTTGAGAGCAGCTCTTCTTCAAAAAATTCAAGATTCATCTCAAAGATGAATTAGTGTTGAGACGCTCTCCTTCCAAAATTTATTGATTGAAATTGTAACATATCTTGGATATGTGTGTGTTTTTGTACTTATAAATGCTTCTTTTTTAATGACCATGTTCTTTTTTCAATTATATACCAAGTGTGCTCCCACCACACCATGTAAAACGCAACTTTGCAAACTTCAAATTTGCAGCAAGTGGTGAACTTCACATTTTTATGAAATTAAAATGCGGGGACTTAATTTTTTTGTTTAAATGGAGTTTCACTTATTTTTTAATGACAATATGTTTTCAATTTTATGCCAAGTGTTATGCTCCAACCATTATGAGCAATTTCGTGAACTTATCATTTTTATAACTTTTTTGCTTAATGAGTTTACATAATTAGTGCTGAAAGTTGTGTTTTACATAATTTGTGTACTCTAGAAAATTACATTAATTTTCTGAAATTTATTTTGAATTTATTTTCGTCAGTCATTAAAAAAATAATTATAGAAAGTATCCCATAAGTAGATATATATATCATGGAGGATGAACAACTTGAGATCAGCTAAATCTCATGTCTCTGCGAGAGGGGGAATGAGGGATCGAGGGATGTTCATGGTATTTAAATATAATATTAAATCTCCATACATGTGTGTACATATGGAATTGATTTTTATCAACTTTGTGAGTTAAATTAGTTTTTAATAAGTTTAATTTTGTATTTTTTAGGAGCTAATAAGAAGGAGAAGGGTCTCTACTCCATCCATGGAGCATGCCCATGGGTCACCCGATCGTGGTATGGTTTGACGCAATTTAATCAATGAATATGTACATGTGTATTTATATGTATGAATGTATTTTTTCAATTGAATATTAATTCGTATTTGTTTATGAATCTTCTCTCTCCTCTCGAGAGGTTGGTGGTAGTTCAAATCCGCTTACATGGCCATCAATAAGTGGTATGGGTTGTGTGAAGGTGGTGATATTTATTCCCTCGGAGATGAAATCGTAGGCGTAGTGCTGGTTCTCACCCGGGGTCATTACGGATTTCTCCAACGGTTTCGGGGTGGGGAAGATGCTGACGACCACGTCAAGGTTGCCATTAATTTCAATATTTTCATTCCAATTTGCATAGATTTGTTTACATGTGTTTTTTATAATATACAAAATTATATATATATATATTGGTGCGGAAGGATGAAAAATGCTCCAAATGTTGGTCAAAAAAGATCTGAGAAGAACGTTACATTCCAAGAAGAAGGTTTTCTACCCACCACAACTTATGCGTGACATTTCTAATATACCATGGGAAAGAAACATGGTGCAATACACCTTAGAAAGGTCTCAATAACTTCATGTAAAATTGTAGAGAGATCTGCGTGGCTTTGACTCTACTTGCGAGAGTTGACAAAGCCTCAAAATAGTTACATATTCATTGGGAAAACTAGTGTTTGTGTACATAAATCTTGGGCCAACGATTGATGCATTTGTAGAAGTCATGAAAAAAAGAAAACTTGATAATGGGTCTCGATAAATGGGAGGATGTAAAACAAAGAGTTAAAAGGAAATGGCGAAGTCAATGTTTAATTTTGTAAAATTATGTGGGGCGAAAAGAAAAGATGTTGAAGTTGCAATATTTCAAATATGAATGTAACTCACTATTTATGTAGTAGGCACCTTGCTGACCTATAGAAGACTCCCATGGAACGACGAGGTTCACATTAAGTCAGAATTATTTTTGGAAATGAAATCAGTACAATGACCTTCCATCATAATTTTTTGGTCCTTGGAAAGGTTGATTGTGTGACCGTAGGGGCGTTAGGCATGATGTTGAGTTTCCTCGCCGTGAGCCATCATTGGTTAATCGGCCTTTTCGTGTGATCTGGTTGTGCGGGAACACAACGGAATAAATATATAATAAATATAAATGTACGGTAGAAATAACACTTCATTCATTAATATCAATGAAATTTAGCCGAAATGAATGGAAATAAAACTAGCTGAGGCCAAGTGGCTATCTCACGACGAGAGATGTGGCGGCCCCTACGGAGCCTCAAAGAAGCTGAGTTACAATGAGGCTCGAGGCTATTTAACATTAGAAACAATGGGAAATCCTAAACGGCCAAAACCCTTTAGGAGATGAAGCGCCAAAACTGGGCCGTTTGGGTAAATTGGTTTTTTCAACTTCTAGGGCGTAACTGGCATACGATCTCCGTTTGGCGTGTACCATACCTCGTTATAAAGATCTGTCAGAGGACTACAAATTTGGAATTAGCAACATCGTTCACTTGGATATGTTGCTCTCGTTTTCCCAAAAACGTCGTTTAGGGCCTGTAGCGACTCACAGGAAGTTTAGGACAGAAAAAACACATAAAAATAGTAAGGCGTACCGAAGCGAAAAACTGAAAGAGACAATGGTGGATCCCCAAGTGGAATAGGTGGGTGACCACCAATATCCACTGGATCATTCCTCCCCCTTAAGAAGCAATGGTCCCCATTGCGTTAAGTTCCTCCATGAGATTAGGAAATTTACGATTTCGGAACTTGGTCCACTGGTGAGCCACTTTCCTTAGTGCGGGATTTGGCCGGCTTTTGACAACCCGATATAATTGGATGCATGTCCATGATACAATCTATGGTGGCTTGTTCCATGCGATCTAGTTGCTCTGTTGGTGAGTTGTTCGTGTCGAGGTGTCCGGTAGAGGTGGGAAGTAAGGATAGAAAGCGATCCACATTGAAGGCAGGTGCGGTCCAAGGAATGGTGGAATACGAGAGCTTGAAGACATTGTTTCCCCTCTGACCTTGGTGATGGTGTGCGGCCGTATCGGAGTGGAAGCTGAAGCTTGCGGTGGGGTCCGATGAGGCGCTCCTTGCGGCGGAAGCCATACTTTTTTCGCCCACGGAAGTTGTGTGGTACCGGTGTTGATCATGGCGTTGCTTATGCCGCCAGCATTAGCTCTTTCCAATATATCATGAACCTATTGGCGGATGTGTTGAATGCACTCGATGAAGCTACTTGCTTTGTCAACTTTAGTGGACATGATCTGAATTGGCGAGCGGTACACGCAAATGGCATGGCTACGTCGATAGGACATAGTGGGCGGAATCCCAAAGCCCACGAAAGGGCTATGGCGATTGAGCGTGGAGAACGTTAACTATGTTGTACATAGGGGAGGTTCTCGTCCCATGTGCGTGGATGCTTTGAATTGTACATGCGCGGGGGATGTGTACAATCATTTTGTTGACGACCTTTGTACGTATGTTTGGGGATGGAAAGTTTGTGGACTTGGTGAGCTTGGTATCCAACATTGACCGGTGGACCAAAATGGTGAACACCTTGCTATCCCGATACGATATGATAGGCGCGAAGATCTGATGCACCCACACTGCGTTCGAGTTTAGCGGTGGATTCTCTTGATATTCTTCTTGTGTGATGTTCAAAATCGACATTGCCGATATGTGGACCACTTCGATGAAATCGTTCTGGCTGTACGTATGCAGCCTTGAGCAATGAGGGCCGATGGTCTATGTGGACCAATTTTTCCTTCCCCAAAATATAATTCTTCCATTGTACGACAATCTTGCACAATGGAATACATTTCTTTGTCATAAGTGGGATGCTGCAGACACCATCGAATGATGTCTCAACGTGAAATGGCTGGATGTCCTGTTGATGGCCTTTGATAGCATAGTAAAGGCATACGTCGATCTCTCAAATGGTTATTGCAAGTACGGTAAAGTGAGCAGGGGAGGCGGGAAACCGAGCGTTTTTCAATTCCGTGAACGCCTTACGTTGAGTTCGGAACCAAAAAAATTTGCTCTCGCTCCTCCCATGGTGACTTGACTCGGGGCAGTGATATGAGAGAATCCCAACACGAATCTCACGGTAGAAATTAACGAAGACCCGAAGGCTTCGAAGCTACGGTATAGTGGTTGGGGGTGGCCAATCTCGAATGACTTGGATCTTGGCTAGATCCACATGCACTTTCATCGATAATGTATCCCGGATATTGAACTTGGGTCATGCCAAAGTGCACTTCTCCAAATTGGCACACAACTTGTGTTGTCGCGGTGTTTGGAAGACTTGTCGGATGTGGTGAAGGTGCTCTTCCCAAGTACATTTGAAGATCGAGGAATGTCATCAGAGTACACCACTACAAATGAGTTGGTGAATGGCCGCAAGATGTCGTCCATCATCCTCATGAAGGTGGCGGGAGCATTCGTACGGCCCGAAAGGCATGACCGGCCATTCGAAAGGCCTTCCTTGGCTTTGAAGGGAAGTCTTCCACACATCGGAGGGTTCAATCGGTACACTGGTGATGCCCAAACTTCGGAGTCGATCTTGCTGAAATGTTTTGCACCTTTGAGTTGGTCAGAAGGTCATCAATCGTGGGATTGGGTACCTATTCCGGACGATTGATCTTGCTCGGCGCCGTCGTCGATACGAGTCTCCACGTCCCATCCTTCTTCGGCCATAGCACGATCGGGCTCCCACGGGGCGATGAACTTGGTGCGATGTGACCTTCTGCGGCGGCTCTTGAATCTGCCTCTTGATTTCATCATTCTCGAACGGAGCGCGCCCAGATGGGTCGGTGCAGTAGGTAGCGAGCGCACGGGGGTGGATAAATCGGGTGCTTGACTGACAGTGTAGAGGTACCTGTGGGTGAGGTGAATATGTCGTGTATTCCTCCACAACCTTATCCATCTATTGTTTTTGTGCGGAGAGGGTACGTACGGGAATTCGTGGCCCATAGTCTTCTTCTTTCCCGGGGCGGAGCATCGGGAAAAATGAATTTCCTGGTTTGGGAAATGAGCTTCTTGCATTGTTTTCGATAACCAAAGAGATAGCGAGCGGGAGATGGTACCTGCGGTATCTGTTACAACTTATTTCCCAAAGTAAATAGAGCACGAGGTCGAGACTCATACACGGCATGACGCTTCCACAAGTATGGTTGTCACGTAATAATACATTAGAAACATCAGCAGGAGCAATGCAATACCTCCTATGGTAAGAAGGAGAAACGATGCTATAGGGAAGGCGACATTCTTAGAGGCCAGCCAGCGAGTCTCGTCCTTGGTGAAGCCATCTAGATGGTGTATGGATGTGGGTGGTACGTAGTTGTAAGCCAGTAAGCTTCACGGCGTCTCTGGCAAATGAGGTTCTTTTGGCTCCCATTGTCAGCAATGAGCTGTCTGGGGAGCCCTTTACGGCATACCGGGAGGTGGAAGACGTTCCTCCTCCTGCGGATCTTGGGTTCACTTGCTCACGGATCTTTGTAGTGGAAACGGTCGTTGGGCTCCGCATCAATGGCTCTGTTCCCTTTTTACATTCCCTTTCGGGTTTTGATTCGGAGTCGGAGCATGCATCGACTCGAGCCCTCATCTCGGCCACTAGGAAGTTTGCTTGGCCGGGACACTCACTTGTGTTGTGAGTGGAGCTCTTATGGAACTCACACCACTTTCCCGTGTCCTTCTTTGGCTTTGTGGTCTTTGTTGTTCTTTTCTTGTGGCTTCGATGAGTTTTCTTTAGCCACCATGCCTTGGCTCTATCCTTTTTTAACGATTTGGAAGCACCTTTCCCTTGCTTTTGATTCGCGGATCAAAGTCTCGCTTCTTCGTTTGAATTTCTGCTCAATCTTAGCGTATCTTAGGTATTCTGAAGTACGAGTGAGGAGATGTCGAGGAACTCCATTTCCTCCACGAATTTATACGTGTAGGCAATTTGCGATACTTTAGCACAAACTTCTCTAAATCTTTGATACCAGAAACTTTGTCACGCCGGGGGTATGGAATAGATTCGTCGGTTCATGCACATCTTGATCCCTTTGTTGTCGTAGCGTGGTCCATTGTATGTACTTGTCGTCATAGCTCCCCAGCAGGATAGTCTTGTTCCTTGACGGCGTCTCGGAAATAATTCAAGTTGGTACGGCAGGAAACGAGAGAGGGTTTTGTACGGTCCTTGTTCTCTGAGTAGGTTTCCACCAGTCCTTAACATGTAGCTTTGAGGAGTGAAAAAATAATCTTCTCACGGTCGAAAAAGTCATGAGCCGAAATATCCCTTTAACGAGATTCAACCATCTATCTACGGCATGCGTATTTGACCCTCAAATATGGGAATGTCAAAATTTACTTGTACCTTAAAAGTTGCACCTCCGGAGTGGTGGCCCCGGATGCGGATGCGCGCGGTGGTGCCCCGTTGAAGGATCTAAGCAAAGTTATCCATCATCGCGTTCCTTTGTTTCTCGAGGCCTCCTCGATCGATATTTTGATAGGATCTCCTGCTCCCTCATCTTTCTTTTCGTCCCCCATGGGCGTCCGTCGAGTTTGCGAGGCTGATCTTGCAAAGGTTCACGGATCGAGCCCTAGCTCCATATACCGACCTCGTTGGGGACATGCAAAGAAGGATCGAGAAAAACAGAAATTTTGCTTTCTGATACTGCCCAGTACGGGATTTATGCAAGAATGCAACGAGAATAAACATATAAATAGAAATACATCGATACGGCGAGAAATAATACTTCATTTCATTAATATCGAAAAACTGAGGCCCTTTACGGACATAATGGAAATAAAACTAGCTAGGGCGGTAGCTATCTGCGAGAAGAGATGTGGTGGCTACGAGCCTCGAGCGAAGTTACAATGAGGCTCACAGGAGCCTATTTATTTAGAAACAATGGGAAATCCTAAACGGCCAAAACCTAACCCTAGGAGATGAAGCGCCAAAACTATGGGCCCGTTTGGGTAAATTGGTGTTTTCAACTTCTCGGGGGCGTAACTTTGGCATACGATCTCCGTTTGACGCGTACCATACCTCGTTGAGAAAGATACTGCTCAGAGGACTACAAATTTGGAACGAGCAACATCGGTCACATGGATCCCATGTTGCTCTCTGTTTTCCCAAAAACGTTGTTTAGGGCCTGAAAACGGCTCACAGGAAGTTTAGGACCCGAAAAAAGCTGCATAAAAATAGTAAGGCGTACACGTAGAAGCAAGACTGAAAGAGACAATGGTGGATACCCCAAGTGGAATAGGTAAGGGTGACCACCAATATCCACTGGATCATCGTGTCAAAGAGCTTTGCGGTCGAGGAGATGGAAACCACTTCTCAAATTTGTCGAGAAGACGAGGATGTCATCGGTGACAATGTTCATAGTGGATTGGGTGGAGTCGATGTTTATACGAATCGACGAGAGAATGTGGCAATGCACACGCTAATTTTGTGTATTATATGGATGAAAGATATTGACAACATGAGTGCTCAAGATCTCGGAATATGCAAATAATTATGCCAATGGTTGGCAAGACCTAATTCCTCATGAGGAAGAGGGCATGGGAACGGTATGTGTTAATGGTTAGGGGTTCAATTATTTTAACACATACATGTACAATTTGTAATAAATACACATGTATATGTATACATTTATTTGTATATGCATTAATCTAACAAAAAATGTCATTATATGTTAAAACACCATTTTCGGTTGTCACGCATTATGAATGATGAAAATGTTAATATCACATTTTAGAGCCTCACGGTTCAAACAATCGGGGATGGGTCTCACCATCAAGATGTGTTGACAAATGTTAGTGTTTTTTAAGTGATATTTTTAAAATAAGTAATTGTGCACACATGTACATGTACATGTATGTAATAATAAAAAAATTTAACGATTACGATTCCATGCAATGTTTTTGGGATGGGTACCTTCTTCTTCCTTGGGAGATGTACCTTCTACTTCCTTAGAGGAGATGTGCCGATCGAAAGCAACAAGTATGGACAATTTTTTTCACTTTTAAAATTCATATTTTTAAGATTATATATATTACACCTCAAAAAAGTTCCACATTAAAAAATGAGATATATCTAAATCTTGAGTTATTTTAAATTTTTTGAATTTCGGGTTTTGGAGATTTTCTTTCGAAGCTTCTCTTTAGGAGATTTCCCAAATTCACCTACGGAAGTATTCAATTTTTCACTTTTAAATATATATGATTTTAAAAGTTATAATTTTATAAATTTCAAAGTTTAAAAGTTTTATTTTTAGAATTGAAATTTGATACGAGTTATTTTATACTTTTTAAAATTTTGAATTTTAGGTATACGTAAAGATTTCTTTAATCACGGACTCTAGTGACGGAGATAGGAACGTCCACACCATTTCAACCATTTGAACAAGTTTTCTAACTTTTTTTTTAATATTATTGAAAAATAAGTTTATATATGCATTTCATTTTAAATTTTTTAATATATATATATATATATATATATATATATATATATATATATATATATATATATATATATATATATATATATATATATATATATATATATATATATATATATATATATATATAGCTTGTACATGTATATTGTATAATTTACTATTGGAGATATTCCTATGGGGGAAGTTGTCTTTGGACGAGCAACAAATGGAGAGGGAACCTCATGAGGTATTGCATGAAAGTTTTTTTTTTTTTTAAATTTTGTTTTTTACATGAAGTTCTATATATTCTCACTCAATTTTAAAACATAAAATTTTAATGTTTGTGCACATTGTGTACGGATACCCCATGCTTCGTAGGATAGCACAAAGGGATTGTGACTTTACTGAGAAAGAACTACATCCATACGTATTTGATGGATGATTCACATCTTTACGTTAAAACATTATATTTTCAATACATTTAGTATTAATTTTACTTTTTTTATATATAGTATTATCTAGATGCGGTCATATATAACTTGATACTTAATACTTATGAGATCTACAAATTTTGGACATATTTTATGTGAACTACATTTTTGGTACATGTGAATGTGATATATTATGTTTTAAAACTTAAGTTTTGGATGGTTGAACTACATTTAGCATGTGAGAAATAAGTATTTACAGTGTTATATACTGTTTGTTTTGTTTTTAAGAGAAAACTCAAGTTTTGGATGGTTGAACTACATTTGGCATGTGATGCTTGAAGTAATGTTGTGTTAAATAATTGGTTTTAAAAAGTGTTATGGTTGAAGTACATTAGGTATGTGAAGTAATCTTACTTGATACTTGATACTTGCGATCTATAATGTTTTCTTTTTAAAACTCAAGTTTTTATACTTGTGATCTATAATGTTTTGTTTTTTAAAAATCAAGTTACGGATGGTTGAATGATCCGGATTTGTGCGAGCACTTAGCAGTACGGAAATAACCATACACATAGGAGCACAATGGAAATGAGCCATTTCATTAATATCCAAATCACGAAATATGCTTACAAACATGATGGAAATAAAACAGCTAAGGTGTTGGTAAGCGAATCTGCGAGAAGAGATGTGGCAAATATAGACCTGCGAGCTTTGGCATGTTGTGGAAACCGGGGGCCTATTTGTTATGGAGAAACAATGGATAATTCTAAGCATCCAAAAACTGCCCTAGGAGATCAAGTGCAAAAATATGGGCCCAGATTTGGGTAAATTGGTGTTCAACTTCGAGGACATAGCATACTATCTCCGTTTGCGGTTTCAAAATGGCTCAGTTCGGGACCCAAAAAATGCTAAAATTAGTAAGTTGTGAAAAAAATTGAAAGAGACAATGGTGGGGACCCAAGTGGAATGAGCGGGTGGCCACCAATACCTCCCAGATCATTCCTCCCCCTTAGGAAGCAATGGTCCCCCGTATGTTGAGTTCCTCCATGAGATGAGGAAGCACGGTGAGAATTGGTCCCTAGTGAACCAATTGCCTTGGTACGGTGGCAGCTCGACAACCAAATACGGTTGGATGTACAATAGTAGTGTTCATGATTTGCATGTCATAATCTGAGTCTTTGGTGGCACCATTCCATGCAATGCGGGTTTAACTCTTTTGGTGTGAAGTTCTTGCTATGTCGGAGGTGTCCAATAGAGGTTAAGTAGGGATGGAGGCGGTCTACATTGAATGCAGGTTCGGACAAGGGAATGGTGGAATATTGATCTCGGCTTGTTGTTCCCTTTCGATGGTGTCTCGCTTGATAATGGAGTGGGTAGATCTTGTGGTGGGGTACGGTGGGGCTCCTTCGCAAATGTAGCCACACTTTTTTCCCACTGAAGTTGTATGGCACCCAATGTTGATTATGTCATTGCTTGTACATATCATTGGCCTCTTGTCGATATGTCATGAACTTTGTTGGAGGATGTGTTGAATGTACTCGATGTGATTTGTTTCCTTTGTCAAATTCAGGCCGGATATGAGTTGAATCGGCTTGAGTAGTTGCAAATGGCTACATCAATGGGACATAGTGGCTGGAATCCCAAGCCCACTGAAAGGGGTTGTGTTCGGTTGAGCTATGGAGAGCCGGTTATAGCGTGTTGGCCATAGGGAAGGCTCTCGTCCATGTGTGTGGATGCTGAATTGTACATAAATGGGAATGTACAATCATCACAGTGATATTCTGTCCGGCCATCGAGTTTGGGGATGGAAATATGTGGACATGGTAAAACTTGGTGTCCAACATTGACCGAGAGGATGGACCAAATGTTTGAGGAACTTCTTTGTCGTGATGCGATATGATAGACTGCGGGATCCCAAAGTGCACCCACACTCATTCAAGAATATTTCAGCAAATGGCTTCTATTGGGGTTCCATGTTTTGGCGAAGGTTGGAAATACAAAAATACGAGACAACATCAAACCCTTTCGGACCTGCGGATCTAGCCTCACGGGTCCGGAGAGGGATATCTCTATGATATGTCAAGGGTATTTGTCTTTGAAGCTCGGTGTTAAAATGTTAGGCTAGTTATAAGGCTCGGGGTTTGTTTGTTTGATTGTTTGTGTGTGAGTTTGTTGGTTATCCAAAAACAAAGTTGGAGGTGTAAGACAAGGATGAGCAAGGGGATAAGGGTAAAAGTGAAGTATTCTAGGTATCAATCAAAACCATTGAACCGCCCAGTGTGGGAAATGATTTGCTTGCTAATCAATGAGGACTTTCAATTGGGCTAGTCATCTAAAACATGGGATCTTTAGAATGAGATTGTGTGATATGGAACGGTAGGAGAGGAGACAACACGGTTGAAGGCACAAAGTTAAAAACCGAGTTGGTCGCACAAGGATCCTGGTGGACGGAGCCAACTCTCTCATCCCCGGTGTTCCCAAATCTTCCAACTAAATCCTTAACAAGAAACATCTAAGAATAGATACATTTAATTCATACATCAATGAGAGAGCGAGGAAATAACATCCAACTATGCAGTTAAATTAATAAATCAATTCTCGAGATAACACGATGGAAAGGGGACATCAATGGCAAGGAGAGCATAAACATAGGGTACCTTACAAAGAATTAAATCCTATGCCAATATTCGATGAAATCTGGTAGAAATGAAATGAAATGAATTAAACAGAGATAGCAAACATCACATTTGCTTTGGAGTAGGATCCAAAGAAATGTGCTTGTCATATTAAGTAGCAATACCAATCGAGTACAACATTGCCAATAGTGAATACTCGATGCAGAAATCATATTCTACGACCTATCTAACACTTTACACGGAGACTGTGTCTCGGCTTCACCAATTCTCCGATAGCGAGTCAACAACCTTTTATTGAGTTTCTTCATGAATTTATAGCTCCCGAGGAGGAAGCGAGGAGGTAGGTAGGTGAAGAACTAAATGCGACATTAAAGACTCCGGAGAAGAGGAAGAAGGCCGAAGCCCCACTCTGTATAAATTCTGTGCATTAATGCGGGACACCCTTGGGTGGAAAAGTGGTCTTCGTCACGTTTCCATTAACTCCGAAGACATGTCTTTGATGTACTTTGGCCATATGATGTACGTAGTACTTCTGGTGATGCAAAAAAAAAAATAAATCAATGATTCAGAGTACGCCATATAGGTGTGGCTAATGTCACCGGTAATGTAGGACTATTGTCGGTGGGAAAATCCTTTAGGAACACGATATAGAATAAAAAATGTATGGGCATTACATTACGCTTTCTGGGGAAAACATTATCTTGTTGGTGTACAAACCACAAGTATACATGAATTTATGTGTGCTTTACCTTTCTGTGTGATTCATGACATCGCTGGTCACAGGGTGCTTTGCCTTTAGATCCATGTATTAGGAAGCTCAAAGCTCTTCATTGAGCTGGTTTATCACTGGTGGTATTTCTGTTACAACTTCATAAATGTCTTGATGCGCAAAATTTGGCCTTTAATGGCACCGGATAGGTTTCTTGCGAATTGAAGCTGTCACAGGATAATATTTATGCCGTTGCTACCTTTCTGAGTATTCCTTGTAGGTACCACCTTCAAATTCAACCTTCCTGTAACGTACCATTGTTAGTACATAATTGAACACGGGTGGTTTTACGCCTCTTTTAGGAACCTGTTTGAACACGAAAACGGAGTTAAGAAAACAATGGGGGTGGTGGATGCGGTGTGGATGATGAAAATGATCACGTAGACGGTGAGGCGGTGGAACAATGCCAGGAGGAATGATGGAGAAGCCTTGGTGAAGGTTGGCGGAGTGCGAGGAGAAATTTAAATGAAAAAAACTTAACAAACTCAACTTTGGACAAATATATGCAATGGAATAGGCGGTTATGGTGGATACATGTCGGGGTGATGGCGAGACCGGAAATGGTGGAAAAGTCAACAAGAGGAACACAAATCTGGACCGTCGGATCTCAAGAGGGTCAGCGGTTGAAAAATGCGACGGACGACGAACGGTGGAGCCGAGTACGTTGACCTTGGAATAAACCCGCCCTTAACCGATGAGCGACGTAGTTGGATGGGCGATTACTTGATTCGGATGGGCGAAAGCGATATCGCTCACGTCCTATAGAATGATAACGCGCGATGAGATAACGGTTTCGAAATAGTGCGCACGACACGCGTCCTTTCTTTGAGTGGAATCAACTGAGCAATGAAGGAAAATACCGCTCTGCTTAGAAGGAGAAGTGCGATCGATACGGAGTTTGTGAACATTGTTTTGGCGGGAGACCAGAAGGATGTGCGCACGGACCGTCGGAATCTGTAATTAAATAGATGGCGATGAGCGCGGTCGGAAGCGATGAACGGGGTAGACCACGGGCAAGCTGCTGAGGAGTTAACACGGACCATCAGATCTACACCGATCCTACGATTGATGTTGCCTCGCGATGCCAATTGAGATAAGCACTTTTGGTTGGTGTCTGGTTTCGGTGCCACAGTCACAAGGTGGAAAAAAGTCAAGGGGTGGCCGAAAGGTGCTAGCCCTAATATAATGTTAAAAGTGGGTTTTTCAAGGGGATTTGGGGAGATTAAGGGGACCATAAAGGAAATTTTGGGATCGAAAGGGAACTTGGGAAAAAGGAAAAAGGATAAATGGGGGAAATACGCGAGCTACAAGGGGCGAAATAAGGCCTTTTGGAAGCGAAGATATGTAATCGATGAGACCTTAAAGAAGTCGACAGAAATTTATCAAGGCAAAGGCACAGGAGACTTCCAAGGATGATGTATCTTCGGGGGAGATGCATTCCTTGAAGTCTCAAAACAATTTAGCCCCCTACTTTCTGTCAAAAATTTACACGGGGAGCTATGGGTGGCTCCACATGGGGATGCTTCTTCTTGAAGGAGTCAAGATTTCGGAAGGATGAATATTTGGTGTAGGCCAGATGCACGGCCTTGTATCCCTTTCTTTTCTTTAGATCAGCTTCCACAATATGAACGTTACATCGACGAAACACAGCACTACGACCAAAATACCTACCCACACTACAATCCTAGCATTTTTCTTACGGGGTGCATTTGGACTTGCAGGACCCTTTACATAATTATTTTTACAAACGGGGAAAAATAAACCTATTCTGTTTCACCCTTATTATCTTATGAAACTAGATTAGTGCGGTCTCTGTGTTTCTCTACCTAATCTAATATCTGCTGGGATTAAGCTGTCAATAATTTCTTCTCTTGCATTCTACAACAAAATTTTAAAAAATAGTCAAACCGGGTTTTAGACAGGTCTAGTTTCTTTGTGGATCCAAGGCATAGAAACGGGTTGCTTACATGGACAAAATTTACTATGGAAAAGCCAAAACAAAACTTTGAAGGCTTGAAATATGAAATTTTAAATATCAGCTTCTTCTCTCTTTGTGACTCAAGTTTTGAGCATGTTAGAGTCACTTCTTTTTTATTTCGGCTACGGTTTTAGGCTTGTTAGAGGGCAGTTCTTCTTTCTTCTTTGCTGGTCCGGAGTTTTGAGCATGTTTGGATGACCATCTTTACCCCCTCCATGGCTCGAGGTTTTGATACGGCTGAGCCAATTTTTCACCCTCGAGAGGTTCATGTTTTAAGCATATACACGGACTTACTCTCCTTTCTCTACGATTTTTTGAAACATTTTTTTCTAAAGAAAACAAAAACTTCAGTGGTATGTACAATGGAGATGAAAACTGGAAAATTGAAAATTAGAAGTAGTGTTTGGTATCCACTGGGTGGCCAGGACCCCAAATAGCTGCAGCTGCCATAGATTCTATGGGGAAGAAGGCATTTGGACCCACGATGAGCAGATGATGTGAGACAACACCATAAAGCTGTCCAAACTTTACTGTGGTACTTTCCTTTGTCCTCTCTCCTTGAGTCCCCATGAACTTTATCTCCAATTTTGAGGGGAAAATACGGTAGCTTTTAGTTCTTTGTCGAACAATTTATTTATATTCTCACGAACCTTCACTATACCTTTGTAGACCTCTTCCCTCGTTTTATGCAGAATGAATTCTTTGGTTTATTCTTCTCACCATATTGTCTTCTTACGTTTGAATCTCTTGGACTAGCCTTCATCTTGGTACCCCAAAGTGCCGGTAGGAAGCTCTTCTTCCATTCCATGAACAAAGTGATAAGGTGGCATGCCGATGAATTTCTTTGGGGTCCTAACATGCTTACAAAGCATGTACTAACTTTGTTATGCCATGACTTTTTTTTCTCTTCTAACAACTTTTTGATGATGATCCACAGTCTCTTGTTTGATGATTCGACTAATCCATTACCTTGAGGAGTAATAGGTAGTTGAATGACCAAGCGCTATTGATACGTGACAAAAATCAACCATTTTCTTGGATCGACGTGACATTATCAATGATTGTTTTCCTTGGGCGACGAACGAGAGAGGATATGACCTTCTAGGAAACTAATGATGGTGAATCGCATTGGAATTCCTACTTCAGGTGGTCTCTATCCACTTAGTGAAGTAGTGCGTAATTTCGTGGGATCCATTTGTGTTGTGCGAAGAAGTAGAATTGAATTTCCCCCTATGAAATATAGGCCCCATTGCAAGGGACCTTCCAACGATTGATGGGTTGTAGAGGTAAAGGAGGATTTTTTCTTTTGCGTTCAAAAATCTGGCAATTGTGGCAAGAAATGATCATTTTATGGACACCTTTGAAGAGTGTAGGCCAATAGTAGCCATCTGCGTATTTTTTTTGTAGTGTCTTTCGGCCTAGAATTGGCCTCCACATTCTCTTGCACTTAAATTCTTGTTTAATCCTCTCTCCGTTTTCGGAAAACATTTAAGTAATAGCCGTTTAGATTCTTCGATTATAAGGAGTTATTCATTATGCAATAGCTCCGGCTTTCAACTTTAATAATCTAGCCTTGGTCTTTGATAGTTCGGGAGGGCATTGAGGTGTGTAAGCACACCTTATGCAAAATGTCGAGAATACCACGGAGAGCTACCGAAACTTTTCCTCAACGGTGGGATCGGAGACAATTCTTGTTGCTAATCCAAGGTATTTACCGTGTTAATGTCTGGGAGCTTGTAAAGATTTGATTGACCATTAATTGATCTGAGCCTAACCTTTAATAGATACGGTGGGTTTTATCTGGTCGTATTCTAAGATCGCAGCAATCCATTTGCCCCTTTTCTCATCTTAAGGTCACAGGACAAAATGTCTTTAACCACTATATTTGGCACGGCCCCATGGTGTGGGAATGCGGTATGTACACCTAAAGTCTTTCAAGGCCTTAATCGAGCATAGAATTGTTTCTCATTATGTTGTATTTCAAGGGTGCATCTCTGTGTGCTTTTGTGGAGAAATAAATGGGTTGTTCCATTCCCTGCGGATTTTCTACGGTATTTGTATGCATTGTATGCTTGGAGGGCAAATGAAAAAATGAAGAAATCTTTTGAAATGCGGGGTAGGATTAGGATAGGAGCCTAGGTGAGTGCAAGTTTTACTAACTCAAAAGATTTCTTGGCTTCAAAAATCCACTTAACTCCTACACCTTTCTTGACATATTAGTCATATTTCTAAGGTGTTGACTAAGTTGGGAATAAACCTCTGAGAAGGTTAATCTTTTCTAAGATAAGGCCGTAACTCTTTGATATTTCTCGGGTGTGTGATACGCGATGTTCCCTCAACTCTTTGTGGGTCTATCCTAATCCTTTTCTCGAGATATGATATGACCCGGAAGTTTTCCTTCTTAACGACCCAAATACGATCTTTTGGGATTTAATGACGGACAAAACCTTCTACATTTTCGAACACTTTTTTCAAATGCTTTGGAAGTGTTCTTGATCTTGGAAGTAAGCCCACATTTATGTCATCCAGATAGATGACAATGAAGTGTCCTATTTCATCTAAAAATCATATCCATTTGCTCTTTGAGTTGCGCCAATGTTCATCGGTCCAAAAGGCATTTTTACATACATAAAGGTGCCCCAAGGAGTGGTAGGGCATTTTTGAGTTGGTGTGGGATTAATGAACTGGTTGTAGCTTTGAAAAACCATCTGGCAGGGGAAGATCCTTTTAGGCCTACTACTCTACGAAGAATATGTTCCATTTTAGGCAAAGTGTCTTGGTGAGGCCCTATTAAGATTCACGAAATCTATGCAAGCACGATCTCCCCACAGTTTTCTTTCTCCATGACCACTAGGTTTGATACCAGGTCGAGAAGAAAACCTCACGGTACAATTATGCACACTTCCTCATACATCTTCTTAATCTCTTTTCCTACAAGCAATTTTTTTTGGGTTTATTCTGTGAAAGTTTTGTCTAAAGGGCACTTCGATTTTCTTTCAAAAATTATTTTGTAGGCTGTATGATGTTTTTGTGTCATAGGCGCTTAAGTCTCCTTAACTCCAGAAAACACATCAATGAATTCCTTGAATAGGTCAATGTATTTCTTCTTCATGTTTGCGGGTAGGGACTTAGCCAATTTGATCATTTAGGGTTCGTCTTCGGTGCCTATGTTGCATTCCTCCACATCGAGTACCTGTTCTATAGTGGGCTTTTTGCTACATCATCAAAGTCAAAAAGGTCTTCTAAAGGGGCTTGGAACCTCGAGGCATGTTCTTATCTTTATTCTGCAGCCTCTACTTTTCACCATACGCGTTTTCATATTTTTTTATTTGGATTTCAATATTTTCGTTTAAGGGATTTATTTCTATGTTATAAGGGTGTTTCTTCTTCATCGAGGACTCTTCACTTGGCGACTCTTTGTCGAGGTTTAAGTACGAATCGGAAAATTAAAACTCATTCCTGCCACTACGATCTTGTCTGTTTATCTCTTCAAAAATACATATTTTTCATTGTCGTACTTTATGATTACGTTTGAGTGAATGATAATGTTTGTTGGTCACTTGGAGTCTTAGGGTATGAACTAGCTAGGCAAGCTAATCTGTTTTTATTGTTTTGACTCCTGGGAACAAACACTAATTTGTATTCAACGAGGTTTTCAATAAATCCATAGTGTCATTCCTATGCTCTCCAATCTAGGATGTTTATTTGTGTACTCACCATTCACACCATTTGATAATCGACTCGAATCCCCATGCATTCCTGTGGGCTCCTAATTTTTCCAATAGTTAAGCCCGGGATAAAACTACTCATATTCTATAATATTATTGGTACATTTGAAGTGCAGGTTGTAGGCATGGCTCTACGCGCCTGTATCACACTCTGCTCTAGGAGGTTCTCTTGTCACATGATCCTTGAAACTCATTTCGTAAGGGTTCATTTTCATTTTTTCATCATTTTGCTTCCCGGCTTGACTCGGTTTGCCATCATACGACATAAAGGGCGCACTAGGCGTGGGTCATTTTTTCGTTATGGGTGTGGGAATCGGAGGGGTGGGCGGATTTGGTACATTTGTGTTACACTTCTAGTTCACTTTGAGTTTTTGTTCTGATACCTTTATTCCAAAATTTTCTACGTTTTCCTCCTGCGGAGTCTAGAGTAACCATTATGTTAAGGTCCATGGCCTCTATTTCCTCGTTTGTCTTGTTTGGAACGTTGACCCTTCTAAGGATTCATCATTACAAAGGATGAAGAGTCCGTCTGTACGAGTATAAGTTTAATTTTCGGGGCTACTAACTTGATTTCATTTGTACTATCTGTACGGTCTTAAAGGTTGTGGTGGAATTGTGGCATATGCCCCATCCATATAGTTCCTACGGCTTGGCTCCCCATGATCTCGATAATAACATGCCATACTTGGAGGTGGCATCTTCCACAACAACATCCCACGACCATACATTTCTTCACGGAATCTGGGTAAGAGGCTCACATAAATATTTGATCGAGGCAAGACACTTCACCTACTAGAGTCAAATGAATAAGGTCTTTATAGGAACGAGTTATCTCTGAGCCTAATCTTTCCATCACTACTTTAGGCATCAAGTTGTGTGATGCCCAAAGTCATGCATTGGTGTGGAGGGATCTTATCATGGATATTAGTACATTATAAAAGGAGAACTACCCTTCACAAAAAACTTTCCTTCTATCTTTGGACCAAACATAAGAGCGGGTTGACCATCACTCGGTTACGGTGTCACTCTCCTCTAAAATTTAATTCTTTTCAAAATTTGGCTTTATATACATCTTGAGTAGCCATCTCATAAAGAAGACGAAGAGATTTTAATTTTTACAATCTCACTCTCCAAATTGAAAGTCGACTCTTTGGGATGCTCGCTACGTGCAATAGTCACCCACCTTGGTAGCTGAATCGATGTGTTGATTCTCGGTGTCAAATGTTAGAAATTGTTTTATCGGGAGACACTAAGCGTAGTGTAGGTCTTCTGATTTAGTTGTCTAAATTAGTGTTTTGGTTGTCACTATATTTGTTCTTTCCCGAACTCTCGGTACAACGTTGTTACTTTCAACGATTGCTTTAGAAGTTTCTCGGGTCTCTTCTTGATGGTGACCTAAGAAGCTTTTGGTTTGGTAGTTTTCTAGAACTCCTTTGCTCCTAAGTTCATATTGTTCCTCGACTTGCATCTGCTTTTCAAATTGTAATACATAATCCTCAATTTCTAACACGCATTCCTCATCCCAGAGGTTGAGGTTGATATTCTTACGATGAGTTATGGATTGAATCCTGCGTTTCCGACAATTTTATTGTGTTTCCCTCGGAACTCTTCTATGATTCCCTCATCTTCATCAAAGAAAATTCTCTTGGAATGGGGAATAACGCGTCGATTCTCTTTGTCTATTAGAGTGGCATTGTTTCTTCTAAAGTTGGTTCTGGTTATGGTTTGATTTCTATTTTGGTTACTAGCGTAGAAAACCATTTTTTCCATCATTTGGTATAGCTTCTCCACTTTTTTAGATAGATGGTCTGTGATTTGGATCGGATGTGGGCTTCTGTAGTCTCTATATGTTACCCTTTTCTCGGCTCTTAATCTCGCTCTCTTCTCCGTCAGATTTTTCTCTATATTCACTTCTCCTTTTTTGCATGTCTTCCAATGTGTTGTATTCTTTATCCCTAAGGTGATAGGCCATTTTGACATCAAAGCCTTCGGGGTATTTGCTAGAACCCGCCACCTTGGGGAGGTTTCATATGTGGAGGAGAGCATTGTAAATCTTTTGTTAAATCTCGTTGTGTAGTCATGAACCTCTCTCCTACGTTTCTTTTAAAGCTCATATATTAGAGTAGGAGTTGGTGAGGGTTGGCCTTAACTTCCCATTTGTTTATGAAGGTCGATGTAAATTTGGGGAGGTCATTAATACTCGGGGGTAGGCCTTTAAGCCATTTCTTCCTCGCCCCCCTAGCTTTGAGCAAGATTCTCATTTTGAGTTTGTATCATCTCATTTTTCCCATGTAGTCAAAGAATATTCCATCTTATCTACATGTTCTTTGGGTTGTGATCGTTCTTTGCGGTGAAGTGTGGGATCTTTGATTGATAATCATTGGGTAAGGGTACTGGTGAGGTAAAACTAGAGGTGCATACCGGGATGGCATAATGATGTTCGATGAAATAAGGTTAACTAGCAATGTTCCTACTGGATGGGGGCTCTACCTCATTGTGAACAGGGTATAAGTGACCCTTTGGTGCAGGGTGGAAATATATGAGAAGTGAATGGAGAGTATCATTCAGTGCTATTTGACACAGTGGTAGTTCTGGAGCCAGATGCAGGCAATTATAACATTTTATTGAGATGACCTGTTTCAGTCTATTTGGTGGTCTAGTCAGGAGTGGAAGATTAGTGATCATGATGCTTTACCCCACAGTGGGTAAATGCAGACAAATACGTGGTTGGTCACACTTTGGTGGAGCTCCGGGGCCACCGAACATGGACAACTGTGTGTGTGGTGTCTGGCCCATCTGTGCTGGTGGTTCTGGCTGTGTTTCTATTAACAGCTGCTTCCTTATTCACTCTTGGTTGATGTTGTTATCGAGTTGGCTTTCCAGTCGATCTTATGTAGACAAAGATAATCGGCGGAGCCTCTTGATCTCCGGTGGAGTCTTTAAAACATTCAGGAATAGCAAATTACCTGGCAATTGAAAGGTTTAGGATGTTTTGGAGGGTACATTCCCCATCCCCACCACAGTGCTTATGAATGTCCCCTTTCAAGGATATCTTCAAACCATGACAAATCCTTGAGAGATTCAATGGGAGGGCTTTTACAGGATATGTCACCTGCGGGAAAAGTGTGAGATGCCAGAGCTACACAGCCCTTTCTAGACTCTATCAAGAGTATGGGGAGAGACACAACAAATGGAATGAGGTTGATGTGAGAATAGGAGTGACTGCTTCCTTGGCTTAACGATTTCGGTTAGAAGCTCTTATAATGTAGAAAGGTGAGAAATACTCAAATTTTCCCCAATGCAGTCGCCATTATGTTGGGGTTCACATGTTTGGTAAGGTTGGAAATACCAAAATATGTTCAACATCGAACCACTTTCGGACCTGGATCTAGCCCTCCTGGGTCCCGAGGAGAGGGATCTCATCTGTGATATGTCAAAGGTATTTGTCTTTGAAGCTCATTGTTAAAATGTTAGGCTAGTTATAAGGCTCGGGGTTTGTTTGTTTGATTGTTTGTGTGGTTCTTTAAGTTTATCGGAAAAGAGGGTTCAATGTAAGACAAGGATGAGCAAAGAGGGATAAGGTAGAGGTGAAGTATTCCGGAGTATCGGTCAAAACCATTGGGCAATGGAGTCGGGAAAGGATTTTCTTGCTAATCAGCCAGCATTATTACTTTCAAAGTTGGGCTGGTCATAAAACATAGGATCATGAAAGATGATTGTGTGATATGGAAGGGTAGGAAAGCGAGGAGACAACAACCGATTTTAGGGTACAAAGTTAAAAACCGAGTTGGTCGCACGGATCTGAGTGGACGAGGAACCCCAACTCTCATCCGGTGTTCCCAAATTTTCCAACTAAATCCTTAACAAGAAAACATCTAAGAATATATTACATTTTAATTCATACATCGAGAGAGAAGAAATACTATCCTTTGCACTAGTTAAATTAGCGAAATCAGTTCTTAGATAACACATTCGGAAGAACATCAATGGCGAGGAGAGCGAGAAACATGGGGTACCTAACGAGGGCAAATCCTGTGCCAATATTCGAAGTGCAAGCCACTAGAAATGAAATGGAAATGAATTAAACACCGGGAATGAGAAAAACATCACCATTGCTTTAGATCAAAATCCAAAGAAATGTGCTTGTCCATATTAAGCCATGATACCAATCGAGTACAACATTTCCAATATTTGAATACTCGATCGAAATTCATATTCCTCAACCTATCTAACACTTTACACGGAAGAATATGTCTCAAAAGAAGCTACTTGCAATTCTGTGATAATCGATCAACAACTAACACACAATGATTTTCTTCATGAATTTATAGCTCGAGAGGAGAGAGCCGAGTAGGTAGGTGAAGAACTAAATGCGGCATTAAAGACTCGAGAGGAGAAGAGGAAAGAGAGCCTAAGCCCACTGCCCTTTGTATAAATTTTGTGCATTAATACGGGACACCCTTGGGTGAAAAGAGTGGTCTTCGTCACGTTTCCATTAACTCTAGGCATGTTTCTGATGTACTTTGGCTGCAGTGCTCTATAGTACTTACGTGATGCGAAAAATAAATAAATCAATGATTCAAGTACGCATAATAACGTAGCAACTAATGCCTGCGATATTGTGAGACCATTGTCGGTGGGAAATCCTTTAGGAACACGATATAGAATAAAAAAGTTGTATGGAACGTGCATCCTTTACGGGGAAAACATTCGCTGGTGTCCTGAACCATGATATACATGAATTTATTATCTTTGTGTACCTCTAGTGTGATTCATGACTATCGGATGCGGTGCTTTTCCTTCGAATCCTGTATTAAGGCTCAAAGCTCTTCATTGAACTAGTTTATCACTAGGCGGTATTCTCTTGTCACTTCATAAATGTCTTGATACAAAAATATGGGCTTTAATGGTGCCGGACAAGTTTCTTGTGGAGATTGAACTATCACAGGATAATATTTATGCAGCATACCTTTACGAGTATTTCCATTGTAGTACCATCTTCAGTCCCAACCTTCCCACTGCGCAACACGCCATTACAATAGTACAATTGAACAACGCGGTTTTCCGCCTCTTTAGAACACGGAGGCAGAAAAACGAGTTGAAAAACAATGGGGTGGTGGATGCGGTGCGGATGATGAAAATGATCAAGTAGGCGGGTAGAATAGGCGAACAATGAAGGAATGATGGAGAAACCTTGGTGAAGGTTGAGCGGAGCGTGAGAGAAATTTAAATGAAAAAAACTTAACAAACTAAAGATTTGAACAAATATATATGCAATGGAATATGCGGATGTACGGTGGATACACATGGGGGTGACATGGATACTGGGCCAGGCGATGGTGGAAAATTCAACGGTGGGAAAACAAATGCGGACCGTCGGATCTCCAAAGTCGATGGTTGAAAATGCGAGCGGAAGGAAACGGCAGATAATTGCTGAGCTAAGAGTATGGTGACTTGTGGAATAAACCCCGCACAACTTCGATGAGCGACGATCGTTGAATGGCGATTGCGAACGGATATTGAAAGCGATATCGCTCGCATCACATAGGAATGATAACGCGCGATGAGATAACGATTTCGAAAGCAGTCTGGCCCGGCATACGTCGTTCTTGGGTGTCGACGGGAAATGAGAAAATACCGCTACCACCCAAAGGCGGTGCGTCGATACCACCGAGTTTGTGAACGGTGTTTGTGGTGGGGACACACGAATGGATGTCTGCCGACCGTCGGTTGCGAGTAAATGAGCCGGTGATGGTGCGATCGGGGCGATGAACGGGCGGGCCACGAGCAACGTAGAGTTAACGGACCATCCGATCTGCGCCGATCGACGGTTTATATTGCCTCGATACCAATTGGGAATAAGCACTTTTTTTGGTTAGTGTACGGTTTCGGTACCAAAGTCACAAGGTGGAAAAGCGAGGGGGCTGGGGTCGAAAGGTGCTAGCCACACAATATAATGTTAAAAGTGGGTTTTCAAGGGGATTGGGGAGACAAGGGGGACCATAAGGGAAATTTTGGGATGGAAAGGAACTTGGAAATGGAGAAGGATAAAATGAAATGTTGCCAAAGCTACAAGAGCGGGAATAAGAGCCTTTTGGAGCGGTATGTAATCAATGAAACCTTAAAAGGGAGTCGAGAGAGAGAATTTATCAAAGGCAAAGGCACGAGGAGACTAAAGGATGATTTATCTTCGAGAAATGCATTCCTTGAAGGCTCAAAAACAATTTGGCCCCTACTTTTACGTAAAAATTTACGGGGGAGCTAACAACACGCTTATGATATTCTTCTTGCGGGGGCTTCCATAGTAGCCATCTTTGAGAATCTATGCGACAACCATGAAAACACCGGTCATTTCCACAGCAGTAAGCCGGGCGACAGCTGTCCATGGAGATGGATTCCCAAGGTCGGCAAGGGGTAGGTAGAGGTATATCTGAGCCTTACTTCTTGATGGACGGTTTGGCAATGGCACAAGCGATGCGGGATGCGATGTGCTTCTTGACATCCTTTCGAAGGTTCGGCTGATGAGAAATAGCACACGCACGGGATTGCTCTTGTTTTCTCGATCGAAATACTTGACAAATCGACTCTAGTGTGCTGCTTCCCATATCATCTTGGCACGCTCGCTTGAAGGAACGAGAAGGTGTCCCATGTGACATAAAAGTGCATCTTGGAGGTGAAAATTTGGAACACAGGTACCCCCAGAGAGTGCTTTGTAAATTGGCCAAATTACGGGTCACTCTCATAGAAGGCCGGCAATCGAAGTCTCGTGCCCACGAAGAGTTGAGCACGGTGGTGAGCGCCACGATCGGTGGTCGGCGAGGCAATGCGCAACATGATTGGTGCTACCCTTCTTGTACTTGATGTTCAAATGAAGCCCATTGCGGATATGTGGACCACTTCGATGGCGATCGTGCTGCTTCCCTTCTGTGCAGCCCTTGACTGCACGGTGGTGCATTGTGGATGATTGTTTCCTTCCCAAAAATGTAATGCTTCCATTGTCGACAAGCTTGCACAATGGAGTACATTTCTTTGTCATAAGTGGGATGCTGCAGACACCATCGAATGATGTCTCAACGTGAAATGGCTGGATGTCCTGTTGATGGCCTTTGATAGCATAGTAAAGGCATACGTCGATCTCTCAAATGGTTATTGCAAGTACGGTAAAGTGAGCAGGGGAGGCGGGAAACCGAGCGTTTTTTCAATTCCGTGAACGCCTTACGTTGAGTTCGGAACCAAAAAAATTTGCTCTCGCTCCTCCCATGGTGACTTGACTCGGGGCAGTGATATGAGAGAATCCCAACACGAATCTCACGGTAGAAATTAACGAAGACCCGAAGGCTTCGAAGCTACGGTATAGTGGTTGGGGGTGGCCAATCTCGAATGACTTGGATCTTGGCTAGATCCACATGCACTTTCATCGATAATGTATCCCGGATATTGAACTTGGGTCATGCCAAAGTGCACTTCTCCAAATTGGCACACAACTTGTGTTGTCGCGGTGTTTGGAAGACTTGTCGGATGTGGTGAAGGTGCTCTTCCCAAGTACATTTGAAGATCGAGGAATGTCATCAGAGTACACCACTACAAATGAGTTGGTGAATGGCCGCAAGATGTCGTCCATCATCCTCATGAAGGTGGCGGGAGCATTCGTACGGCCCGAAAGGCATGACCGGCCATTCGAAAGGCCTTCCTTGGCTTTGAAGGGAAGTCTTCCACACATCGGAGGGTTCAATCGGTACACTGGTGATGCCCAAACTTCGGAGTCGATCTTGCTGAAATGTTTTGCACCTTTGAGTTGGTCAGAAGGTCATCAATCGTGGGATTGGGTACCTATTCCGGACGATTGATCTTGCTCGGCGCCGTCGTCGATACGAGTCTCCACGTCCCATCCTTCTTCGGCCATAGCACGATCGGGCTCCCACGGGGCGATGAACTTGGTGCGATGTGACCTTCTGCGGCGGCTCTTGAATCTGCCTCTTGATTTCATCATTCTCGAACGGAGCGCGCCCAGATGGGTCGGTGCAGTAGGTAGCGAGCGCACGGGGGTGGATAAATCGGGTGCTTGACTGACAGTGTAGAGGTACCTGTGGGTGAGGTGAATATGTCGTGTATTCCTCCACAACCTTATCCATCTATTGTTTTTGTGCGGAGAGGGTACGTACGGGAATTCGTGGCCCATAGTCTTCTTCTTTCCCGGGGCGGAGCATCGGGAAAATGAATTTCCTGGTTTGGGAAATGAGCTTCTTGCATTGTTTTCGATAACCAAAGAGATAGCGAGCGGGAGATGGTACCTGCGGTATCTGTTACAACTTATTTCCCAAAGTAAATAGAGCACGAGGTCGAGACTCATACACGGCATGACGCTTCCACAAGTATGGTTGTCACGTAATAATACATTAGAAACATCAGCAGGAGCAATGCAATACCTCCTATGGTAAGAAGGAGAAACGATGCTATAGGGAAGGCGACATTCTTAGAGGCCAGCCAGCGAGTCTCGTCCTTGGTGAAGCCATCTAGATGGTGTATGGATGTGGGTGGTACGTAGTTGTAAGCCAGTAAGCTTCACGGCGTCTCTGGCAAATGAGGTTCTTTTGGCTCCCATTGTCAGCAATGAGCTGTCTGGGGAGCCCTTTACGGCATACCGGGAGGTGGAAGACGTTCCTCCTCCTGCGGATCTTGGGTTCACTTGCTCACGGATCTTTGTAGTGGAAACGGTCGTTGGGCTCCGCATCAATGGCTCTGTTCCCTTTTACATTCCCTTTCGGGTTTTGATTCGGAGTCGGAGCATGCATCGACTCGAGCCCTCATCTCGGCCACTAGGAAGTTTGCTTGGCCGGGACACTCACTTGTGTTGTGAGTGGAGCTCTTATGGAACTCACACCACTTTCCCGTGTCCTTCTTTGGCTTTGTGGTCTTTGTTGTTCTTTTCTTGTGGCTTCGATGAGTTTTCTTTAGCCACCATGCCTTGGCTCTATCCTTTTTTAACGATTTGGAAGCACCTTTCCCTTGCTTTTGATTCGCGGATCAAAGTCTCGCTTCTTCGTTTGAATTTCTGCTCAATCTTAGCGTATCTTAGGTATTCTGAAGTACGAGTGAGGAGATGTCGAGGAACTCCATTTCCTCCACGAATTTATACGTGTAGGCAATTTGCGATACTTTAGCACAAACTTCTCTAAATCTTTGATACCAGAAACTTTGTCACGCCGGGGGTATGGAATAGATTCGTCGGTTCATGCACATCTTGATCCCTTTGTTGTCGTAGCGTGGTCCATTGTATGTACTTGTCGTCATAGCTCCCCAGCAGGATAGTCTTGTTCCTTGACGGCGTCTCGGAAATAATTCAAGTTGGTACGGCAGGAAACGAGAGAGGGTTTTGTACGGTCCTTGTTCTCTGAGTAGGTTTCCACCAGTCCTTAACATGGGGGGTAGCTTTGAGGAGTGAAAAAATAATCTTCTCACGGTCGAAAAAGTCATGAGCCGAAATATCCCTTTAACGAGATTCAACCATCTATCTACGGCATGCGTATTTGACCCTCAAATATGGGAATGTCAAAATTTACTTGTACCTTAAAAGTTGCACCTCCGGAGTGGTGGCCCCGGATGCGGATGCGCGCGGTGGTGCCCCGTTGAAGGATCTAAGCAAAGTTATCCATCATCACATTCCTTTGTTTTTGAAGACCTCCTCAAACAATATTTTTATAGGATATCCTACTCTAATATTTGTTTTTCTTTTAAAACTTGAGGTTTTGGATAGTTGAACTACATTTTAACATATGAAGCAATGTTTCTAAATCTATAATGTTTTTTTAAATTAAAACTTAAGCTTTGGATGGTTGATCTACATTTGGCATGTGATATAATGTTAAATGTTTTTATTGGATAGTTGAACTACAATTGGCATGACATGTGAAGTAATGTTTTGATATATAATCAAAAAAAAGTTTTTAAAACTCAAGTTTTTGGATGGTTGAAGTACATTTGGCATGTGATTATGATATTATGTTTGTTTTTAAAATTAAAGTTGTCGTTTTCCAAACAAAAAAAAAATCACCTGAATATATGTACATGTAGAAATGATTTAAGTACACATGTTTGAATATATATATGTTAAAATGATTGAAGTACAATACATATTGATCTCTCTCTCTCTCTCTCTCTCTCTCTATATATATATATATATATATATATATATATATATATATATATATATATATATATATATATATATAGATATAAACAATCATAATATTCTAGGTTTTGTTAGATGTGTTAAACAATCATAAAATTTAAAAAATGCATTCTATAATGTATATATATCAAATTACATGCAACATTTTTCATAAATGCATGTATGAAAAGCTTCTTTTAGTTAATTCCATTCTAGAACATATATACCCGGTCGTGCAACATTTTTTATAAATGCACATAGAAAAACTACTTAGGCTTATTCATTACCATTCTAGAACATATATCTAGTACTTCAACATTTTTCATTATTACGTAGAAGCTACTTTCGAGTTTAATTGCATTATAGAACACACACACACACGGATATATATATATATATATATATATCAATAAATACAACATTTTCATCAATGCATGTATAGAAAAGCTACTTTCGGTTGATACTAGTGTGTATTGCCAAAACAATGTATGTGCAAACACTTTCATAGATAACAATGTTGGGTACGAATTTGTATACTTTTATCTCCATTTTCGCCTTTCTATCTCTTTGTATCATTATTTTCTTAAACACAGTACAATATACTAACATGCCCATGGGATATTTGATTAATGAAGTAATAGGCAAGGAGGTTTTACCTATTTCAAGCAATGCTCATTTTTACATATTTGGCAAAAGAAGCAAGATTACGATTGTAAGTCGTGGAAATAGGCACAGCAATTTCTAGCATTGCCTTCACTTTTCTGATAACGTATACTTCATTTCACCCTAGCGATATTTGACCTTTAATGGTTTCCTTTTGGAAATTATATTATTGTTGTAACTAATTGTATAATTCTAGATATGTAGTTGTTAGAGGAAATACGTGATTTCCTTATGATTGTATAAAAAATTCTAGCGAGAACGTGAATTGGGGTTAAGCCGATTACATACGGTTATTAACGACATATTTTTGCAATTAATTTAATGCACAACACTCTGTTATTATACATGTAATTGGTAGGTTGTCGCAACTGATCAAAGAGTTGGGACCACTCTTCTTATCAGTGCTACGTTGCCTTCATTTTCGTTGATTTCATGTTTTAGTTTGGTTTTGTTATTGTTGTTCTAGTATAATCTTTTAATTGCTATGAATGCCTTTTTCGAATTACGCAATCTATTTAATTTTATTCTAGGTAGTGTTTGTGTGTTCTGTTGATTAAGAATGTGATCTAACAATAGGTTATGTGATTTCTCTTGCATATAATGTGTCATTAGTCTTGGAAATAACTAATTCCCTCGGCTCTATAATTAATGTGGAAAAAGGGGTTGAATATTGTTCACATCTAGACACCAATGTTTTGGCGTCGTTGCCAAGGAAGGCTAACAATGTTCCAGAACATGATGCGCAATTGATACAGGGTTGATCTTTCATCTTGGGGAGGTAATTTATTGACCTACATCAAGTCCTAAGCGTAGTGCTCTATTTTTTCTATTTTTTATTGTTTTCTTTAATTTTTGATCTCTCGTCTTGAGGAAGGTATCTATTACCTTGCTCAGTCACGAGCATAGTGTGTTGTTTTTTCCTTGATTTGTTTTCTTTTGTTAAGGCAAACCTCTCCTCTTAGGGAGGGTATTTGTTACCCTACTCTAAATCCTAGGCATATTTTTTAGGGTTTTCTTTCTTCTTTTTCATTATTTTGCGAAAGGGCCAACTTCTCATCACAGGGAGGGTATTTGATTACCCTACTTCAAGTCTTGAACTATGATTTTCTTATTAGTTTATTTTGATTTTACGGTTTTGAACCTACTCTCTCATCTCAAGGAGGAAGCTATACGTCGTCTTTGTAGGTCGAGGAGTGCTTTTGCTACTTTGATGAATTCCTCTCACCAATTGTATGAACAAAGATCCCGAATAATAGGGGTAGAGGAAGACCCCCAAAGAAATGAAATGATGCGGGAAGGAAGACGTATATTCGAGGAAGTCATCGAAAAAGGATAAATCTAAATGCATCCTCTTGTGTTCTTTGTCGGGGGTAAAGGTTTAGACGAGATCAGAAGGTAGTTGGTTGAACAACCGGCTCAACCACGGTACCGGAGAATTATTTCGACGGTGGAAGAAGGAAATAAATAGGGTATCGGTGGAAGGATATATCCCCGTTTGTCAACGAAGGGGAAGAAATAGCGAGAGGGTCGAGAAGAAATGAGCAATTCAAATTGGGAAGGAGAATCTCCAAAGGGGTTTTCATTACCACGAGATCAAGGGTGTTGTGAAACCTCCACGGTTGAATCAAAGAGTGGGATTTGGAAAGGGGAGTTTTTTGAAGGATTTTTCATCACTGGAATACTAACGAGTGCGGTGAGGAAACCTCGTATAGTAGAATCACCTCAAGTTTCGGTTGCATAACCCGGTTGAAATCCCACGTAAGTATTGGAGGATATTTATGGCACCTACAAGTTCTTATTGATTTTCCAATTGGAAATATTATAGGTGATGCGATGAAGCCCATCCCTTTAACAACTCTACCTAATTTTCATGAGCTTTCTTTGAAAGACCTTGATACATTCCTCTTCGAACTCGACATTGTCTATTGAGGGTATGATTATATCTCGATGCTCATAAACAAAAAATATTCACGACTACCTTAAAGCAGAGACTGACCGCTTTGCTATGGTTCGTGGGTTTAGGAGGGAGAACTATTACCTCATGGGAAGGGATGAAACAAGCCTTTTTGGAGAAATACCAAGATGCCTTAAATCCGTGACATTAAGGAGGAAATCTTCAATTTTTTACGGAAAGAGGATAGAGAAAATGGAATAGTGTGTGGAACAATTCAAATATATATTGCGGAGGTTAGGCCATAGTGACACAGATAAGGATATTACGAAGATCCATTCTTCTCGGGTGGTTAGGAAGATTCTATGCAACTTCGAATATAGTGGGAAAGTGGGATATTTCAAAGAAGAATTTTACACAATGCAGCTGACTATTGCATTCGGTGTTCATGAGGAAATTTAACGAGGTAGACAAAGGAATTCAATTCATTCTAAAGACTTCTGGTGGAGGGGTTACGAGGCTAAAATTGGAAACCTACTAGAAAATCTAAGGACTAATATCATGAGGACATTATCCGCCTAGATGTACACTTTCTGCCAAGAAAATAGAAATAGATAGACTTGGAGAAGACTATGGCTATATTCTTCCCACGAGTGCGAGAAAGAAGCATCCTTGAAAGAATGCACATTAAACACGGTGGAAGCACAGCGCGATACGTGAACGGACTCATGCGACCGGCTCGTGCTACGCTACTCGGAGGCGAAGAAGTTTTTCAAGGGCAAGTGAAGAAAATGTGGTGGACCAGCGTACTTCATGGGGCCTAAAAAGCCATGGCAACCTTGACCACGAGTTATAAATCCGGAGTATGTTTTAGGATCCATCCCATTATTTTAATAATTTTAATATAGATTTGATACGCACCATTTTCATCTTATGTGGTCTCAATATCAATACCCCCCTTGGAAAAAATGGGCTCCCCCGAGACCAATTTGAATCCTCCATGGAATCGGGGCGGCGTGGACCCTCTCCTGCGTACGATTTCCTCAACCTATGCCTCAATGATAACTTAGGTTGCCCTCTTATGTACATCCACCGGAAATCCCCTTCATCAGAGATCCTAATAATAAAGGGGTCAAAAAACATATACTCTTAACCTTCCATCGATATCATTTCACCTTGGGGACTTAACGAACTAAAATTACGATATGGGCGGGTGGTAGTATCCACTTCACTGATAATATAGAAAAGATTGACATTGAAGTTGAAGAAACTAGAACAAAGGAAAGTTGGGGATAAACTGAGCCAAAACATAACAAATCAGACACCTCCCCAATATGTTCCTAATTAGGGCCATTCAATTTCTCCTCCATATCACGAAATACTTACCTTGAATAAACAAAACCCTCGAGAGTTTGACTTCCTTGGGAATTACCCAAATCCTTTTGTTAAAATACCCTGATTCTGAAGAGCCATTAGGGATGTACCTATATATATGCAAAAAAGCTCTTAAATATTACTTCTCTAAGAAACTAGGAAGAAACCTGAGGATCCATTAACCATTCATGTGATGGGTAGACTATACGAAATAATGTTAGAAAGAATCATGCACATTGAAATATGGAGAGCAAGAAACCCAATTCTAATGAAGCCACCATTGATAGGGTGGAAATCCCAAACGTACTAGTAGATTTGGAAGTTTCCATCAACATTATTACCTTCGAAAAAATGAATACATTAGGTCTTGGAAACATTAAATAGCCCTACTATCTTGGAACTAGTAGACATGTATACAATTAAAATAGTAGGGAAATTGGAAAATGTGACCATTTCGATGGTCATGCTTGACCTGCAATAGCTGCCCTCCTTGTATTAAAAACTCGATCTTCGGTGGTGGTAACATTGATCTTGGGAAGGCCTTGGATCATGGCTTCTGAGACGCCTACATAGGGTTTCGATCTAGGAATATGATCATATCAAATGGGAGAGTTACAAATAATCTTACTCTTTACCCTCCTACGAAACCTAGCCCATCGGAAAAACTATTAACCATTCAAAAACCTCTACCAATAGAAGAAACTAAACATGGAAATGAAGAAGTCGACCAATCCTCACTATTGGGCAGCCCTTCAATTTAAAACAAAAAGCGAGGATGATGCCATCGACACTTTTCATAAATGATCCCCATTATGTTTCCAATTCAACTCGTCAAATTTTAGATACGCACAGGTTTTGAAACACAAGAAAACTTTGAACTAGAAGATGAAATTGAAGAAATTCATGTAACCTTATCCACGATAGTATTCCAATTAGATTGAGCCGGGGATAACACTCTAATATCAACCCTAATATGTCTGAATCCCGGACATAACAACTCTTAAGATCCTTGAGTCCTTGAGAAGATTTTTCCTAGGATTATACCGACATGAAGGGGATCCCTACTAATTTATGTACTCATCATATTTATATTATGGAATATTTTAAGCCCTATAATACAACCCCAAAGTAGAATGAACTTTTATCTAAAGAAAATTGTCGAGGAAGAATTAAAGAAATATTGTTAGTGTAGGTTTCATTTACCCCATTTCGGATAGTGGGTATCCTTGCTAGGGTAAGTAGGCGGATGCGTAAGATGGGGTCTAAATAAGGACACTTAGAAAGACCATTTCCCTTTTGCCATTCATTGACCAAGTCACGGACACCCTGGCAATTTTAGGAAGAAGTTCTCCTTCCTAAGAGGGATTAGAGTGGTTATAACAAGATCCACGATAGCCACACAGAAGACCACGATAAAACAACTTTCACATGTCCATGGGAAAATTTTCACAGTTATCCCCCATTTTTGCCTACAGCCAATGCCCATGTTTCCTTTCAAAGGAAATTAAAGAGGAATCTTTTCGGTGATTTGGTCGATGATAGTGTTGAAATCTATATGGATGATTTTACTCCATATGGAAATTCATTTGAAGAGGGATTGGAAAATCTAGAGAAAGTACTCCAAAGATGTAGGCAAACTCATGTATCTTTGAATACAATTAAATGCCATTTGGTGAGGGAAGAAGGGAAAGTATTCAGGACATTTTCTCTCGGTTATTCGAATTCCAAGTTGATCTTACGAAAGTAGAGAGTAATATACACTTCACGGTACCAAGGGAACCCTGCAATTGAGTAGCTTTATTGGTTGCTAGTTATTAGAGGTGCTTTATAGAAAAATTTTCTAATATAACACATCTACTTTTTCAATTGCTAACGAAAGATGCGGAAATGTTTTTGTGGACCGAAGACTATGAAGAAACTTTCTAAAAAAATTAAGGAATCGGTTGAAAATCTCCATTTCTTGAGGATCAATTGGGCATTACCATTCCACATACATGTTGATGCTTCTCAAATGGTAGTAGGAGGTGTGTTAGGACGACGGTAGACAAAACATCATGCACTTTATTATGTTAACGAGAATTTAATTCCCTCTTGAAATTTGAATTACACGGTGATAGAAAAATAATTTATGGCCATCATTTATGCTATCAACAAGTTCCAACATTACCATTAAATTTGTATCCTACTTTTGTACATATTGATCGTAAGAAATCGAGTATTTTATGAATAAACCTATCCTCCTGGCCGTATTACAAGATGCTTTTCTATTGCTTCCAAGAATTTGATATTAAATAATAGAAAAACGGGGAAAAGATAATGTAGTTGCTAATTTCCTATCTAGAATGGATAAGAATGATGGATGCACACCTATAGAGAATCGTTTTCCCGATTAGCATATTTTTGCGGTTATACTAAACCTCTGTGGTATGCGAGATATTGTTAACTATCTTGCTACGGGAAAACACCTCGTATTTTTCATATAGGAACAACGAAAAAATTATTCATCACGGTGCTGATATTATTGGATGGCGGTATCTTTTTCATACGAGGAGTTGACAGAATTAGTTTGGCATTGTGTATACGAGGATGATATTTATGAAGTACTAAAGGCTACCCATGATGGCCCTTGTGAAGGGAATTTTGCGAGAAAAATGAATAGGCCATGAGTGCTACAAATGGGTTATTACTAACCTTCTATCCTTTGAGGAAGCATAGAATTATATTAGGAGGTGCGATTGTTGCCCGGCCCTTATGGGGTAGCCCCGGTCGAGGCGGGTGAAATTCCTTTACAGCCATAAGTAGTCCTGAAACCTTTGCAAAATGGGATATTGACCTCGTTGGGCTGCTAAACACCTCAGTAAAGGAGTTCACATTTAGGTATGTCTCTTGAATATGTGACTAAGTGGGTAGAAACCCAAAGATGTTACAAAATAAACGGGCGAATTGGTCTCAAATTTTTCTATTTAGGAAATTTTGTTCGTTATGGTACTCTAAGGAATTGTTTTAGATGGAGGAGCACAATTAACATCACACATGATAGCAAAGCTTATGCATAAATGGATTCAAACACGGGGTGACATCTGCATGCCATCCTCGAGTGAATGGGAAAGTAGAAATCACAAAGCTGAAGACAGTAGAAAAATATCTTGACAAAAACTATGGCATACCATCGTCGATTGGGCTCAAAAGCTTCCTAAACCCCTTTGGGCATACGGAACAACATGGCGGAACACAACTAGGTTTTTCCTGCATTTGAGTTGGTTTGTAATCCGTTGTTTCCAATAGTGTTTTAAATACGATACGCTTAAAACAACTCTTGAAGTTAGTTTGGATTTTTTAGATGCCAAAAACACCGACTAGCCTAGCTCAATGAACTAGATGAAATATGCTCAATGGTTATCCAAATAATTACTCCCATTCGGTAGTGAGAATGAAATGACACAATAAGTTTATCGAGAACAAGGTGTTTCGGATGGGAGATTGGGCACTACTCTATGACTCCCACTTTAAGGATTTTAAGGGAAATATTTGCACTCGATGGATGGGACCTTACGAGTGGACGTATTTGGCAATGGAGCAGTCAGGGCTGAGTACAGTGGCTGATACATGTGCTTCATTCATAGAAAATTGACATCGCTTGAGATTATACCACTACCCAACCTCTAAGGATGCTTTTTATCAAACACCCCTGCGAAATCTGGTTTGAAGGTTATCAATGAAGATAACTCTTCTATGCATCCTCTCTATAAAATAAAATAAAATAAATAGATAAAATAATAAAGAATAAAGGTATATTATTCCTTATTTATTTCTTTATTATTTGCGGGAGTTACTACTAATGAGTAATGTTTTAAAAAACAAAAAAATTCTAAGTATTGATTGTTGCGACTCATGTTGTTTTTACTCCAAAATATTTATTCACCTCCGGATGTTGCTACTCAAGATGTTGTTACTTTGGATGCTACTATTCATGATTTTGTTACTGCGGATGTTGTTACTCATGATGTTGTTACTTTCACAGATGTTGTTACTCCGGATGTTGGTACTTTGCTATTCTTGTAGATGTTGTTACTCTAAATGCGCTGCTAGCACTAATGTTACTCCGGATGTTATTACTGAATCTTGCTATTCACCTTTATTTGTTACTCTGGATCTTGCTTGTCATGCTCACATTCACTGAGATGCTTCTACTCGCACTTCTATTAGTCTAGATTTTGTTACCTCGATCTTGCTACTTACACTTTTGTTACTTGAGATGTTGTTACTCTAGATGTTGCTACTCAAGTTGTTGTTACTCTAGATGTTGCTACTCGTATTGTTGTTACTCCAACGCATCATTCATTGCCTTCATCCTACCAACTTTCACTTCGTTTAGGTAGGCCACGAAATAGTATTCCTCCACGTGACTTTTACCCATTTAATTAAATATCCCATGAGAACACATTAGTCTGAGACAACAACTTTAACATTGAATGTTGTCATAATTTAATGGCAGCATATTGATTATTTTAAGTAATTATTACAATACCATGTAGTACACCATACGATCCTTATCAATACTCCATATAATTATTAAATATGCATTGGGAACCATAACACGTCTTTCTATTTCTTATGAAATAATTGTTGAACTATTTGGATTTGTATACTTTCTTCTCTCATTTTTACCCTACCTTTCTATCTCTTCTTGCCATTATTCATCTTAAAATCATGAATACATCCCATTTCTCCTATCTTGTAGGATATTTGATTAATTATGTACTTGTCATGGAGGTTTTACCTTTTTATGTATTAACTCCTACTATTTCTTGGTCCTAAAGCAGGCGCGTTACGAGCTGCCAGGAATAGATCATAGCCCATCATTTTCCAACACCTCCCTTTATTTTTAAGTTGCTATAGCATAATAAGTTCTGGTTATCAACGTTATCTTTGGGCTTCTTACAATTTCTTGTAGGCAATCCGGTTTTCATTGTAACGATGTATATTTTTTGTAACAATGGAGTTGTTGCGAAATTGGGGGATCTCAAGGTTATGCTATAAAGAAGCCTACGGTACGCAAATCGGGGAACCCCTTACATAGATACGGATCTTGTAATTAATCTTCTTTTTATTAGTCGATAGACAATAGCTCATTGTTTCTCCTTTAACACTTGAGTTTCCATTACGATCCAAGAGTTGGGCCCACCCTTGTGATTGGAGTCTTGCATTCTTTTTGCTTTTCTTTCGATGCGTGTTTTGTGTGACTCTTTAATTGCTATTATAGATGTATGTTAATTCTTGTGGATGATTTTCATTTGAAATTGATTTATTGTTGTTACAATGATATTTGTTTTAGAAATTAAACCTCGATTCACAACGGACTACGATTCTTGTATGCATATGCTTTGTCGTTAGTCTTGAAATTATTAACGCCCTTGGGTTGATAATTTATGTAGAGCTCGGAGTTGAATCTTGTTCGTATCGAACACCAACATTTTTGCGCCATTGTCGGGGAAGGCTAACGGGTGCAGAACGAATCTGCCCGGTAGATCTCAAAGTCGACCTCTCGTCTTGAGAGGTGGGAATGTACTACCCCGGCTTGGAGATCCTAAGCGTAAGTGCTATATTTTCCTTTTTTCTTTCTTTATTTTACATTTCTGTGTGTATCCATTTTTTTTACGCAAAAAAAATTTAAACCCTCATCTTGGGAAGGTGTTTTATAAAACCTTGCCTAAGTCTGAGTGTAGTTGATTTTTTTCTTTCCTTTGTTTATTTTTATTTTTCTTGTTTTTCTTTTTAGGGGTTGATTTCTGAATCCCTGGGAGGGTGTGTTATTACTCGATCCGGGTATTGAACTTTGATTTATTTTATTTTGTTTTATTTCCACTTGTGAATCTCTTCTCTCATCCTGGGGAGGATCTTATCTTTCCTACTTTGGGTAATGGTGATTTTATTTAATCAAACCCTTTCCACAATTTGTATGAACAAATATCTAGACAAGACGGGTAGAGAGAAGACCCCCAAAGAAAGCGAAGGATTTGGGGAGGAAGGCATATATTTGGAAATTATTGAAAAATCTAGATGCGAGGCATCACTCTCGTGTTGCTCTAAGGGGTTGGGTTCATCTACGAAATTCGAAGGCGATCGTGGAGCAACCGGTGCCATCCCATGGTACCATAATATGTTCCATCCTACGGTAGAAGATTTAATAAACAAGGTACCGAGTGGAAGATAAATCCTTTTCAACGGTATAAGGGGACGAAGTGGCAAGTAAGGGATCGGAAAAATTAGAGAAAATCTATCTTAGAGAAAAAGAACCCCAAAAGGGTTTTCATCCCAGAAGACCAAGGCGGCGCTATAAAAATTCTTGTTGCTGATTTCAGGGTCGATCTTGGTAAAGGAGGAATTTTTTTAGAAGAATTTGCTGACACTAAGGGACCAGGGAAGTGCAATGTGACCATCTTATTGAATCACTCAGGATCTGCTTGCCAAATCAACCGAAATTCCAAGTGAGGTATTGGAAGATCTTTGTGGCACACTGTAAGTTCATCCATTGAGTTCCCCATAGGAAATGTTATGGGTGATGCACCAATAGGACCCATAACTTTGATAGACTTGCCTAGTTTTCATTGGCTCTCTTTGGAGAACAGTGACATGTTCCTTTTTGAATTTGATATTGTTTTTCAAGGATATGACTATATGACTAATGCTTAGAAATTGAAAATATTCTGCTACACAAAGGGAGGACAACTGCAGAGATGGTTTATGGGCTTAGGGAAGCAATTACTTCATGGGACGAAATGAAGAAATATTTACTCGAAAAATATCAAGATTATTGCAAGTCTCATGACATCAAGGAGGAAATATTTAAATTCTTACGGGAAAGGAAGATGAAAATATGGAGGAAGTTTGTGTAGAACGATTTAAATACATACTACGAGAGGTTTGGACATAGTGACTAGGATAAGGACACTTTAAAAATAATTATTCTCGGAAGCACACGAGAAGACTCTACGAAACTTTTTGAATATAGTGGGTAAAGGAGATATTTCCAAAAGAGAATTTGAAATTGTACGTGATTATTGTATCGAATGTTGAGGGGCTACCAGAAGTGGACGGGGTGATATTAGGTCATTAAGGACCTGCAGTGAAGGGGTCACAAAAGAATTGGGAATGTTTGTTAGATAATTTGAGAATCGATATCCCACGAGTATGCTATCAACCCAATTGGACACTCTACGGGAAAAGAGAAGCGAATTAGATCTAGAGAAAGCCATGGCCATATTCTTCCCTCGGTGCGAAAGAAACACCCTTTGAAGGGCCCCTGCCCAGACACGGTGGAAGCTTGCACAATATGTGAAAAGACTCATGCAACCGATGCATGTCCCTCCTTGCCGGTACAGTGGTTTCCAGGAGCGAGAGAGGAAGGCCTGAGTCGACAAACTATGTTCCATGGGACAAAAGAAACCATGGGGAAACCTCAACCAGAACGATGAATCGAGGTATGTTCTAGGACCCATCCCCGGTATATTCATAGTTTTTGTATGGGTCCCCAATCTGCACCATTTTCGATACATGCGGCCTCAATGCCGGTATCCCCCTTGGTAGCAATGGGTTCCTCCGGCCGATCCAAATCCTTCATGGAATCGAGTGAGCGTGGAGCCCCTCCGTGGACAATTTCCCTCGGCTGTGCCTCGTAAAAAAATTCAGTTTCCTTCTGATATTGCCTGACAACCATTGGACCTCGACTTCCTCTCTATCCCAACCCAAAACCAAACAACAAAGGGTTCAACAAAAAAATACAATGAACCTTCCATCCTGCATCATTTCTACCGCGGGGCTCAATGAGATAAATCTGCGGTCGGCCGGAGGTAGTAAATTCACCTACTTCACCCATTATCACGAGAACAATTTGACGGTGAAGATACAAAAATAGGAACAAAGAACAATGAGGGAGAATGTAGATCAAAAAATAATAAATTAGACACCTTTGTAACTTTTTGTTCTGAAATGTCATTTGACATTTCCTCAATATCTGAAAGATTGACCTTGAGCAAACCAAACCCTCGAAATGAGAATTTGATTTTCCTAGGGGAACCACGAATATTTTTTGTTAAAATGTCTACTTTTACAAGCTATGAGGATGTACCTATTTATTCAAAGACTTTAAAGAATAATTATGAAAGAAAGCAGGTAGAAAAACCTAAGGATCCATTGAATGTGCATGTAATGGGCAAACTATGTGATATCATGTTAGGAAAAATCATACTTTGTAAAATACGGAGATCCGGCAACTTTGATTCTAACTTGATGCAGTTAATGGGATTGAAGTCCAAATGTCTTGCAGTGGATTTAGCTCTGACCATTAACATTATCAACTAGCCCAGAAACAATGAACATGCTAGGACTTGGAAACATTAAATAAACCCCTACTATCCTAGAACACGAGATAGATCTGAAGTAAACGATAGGGAAATTAGAGGATGTGATCATTTTAGTAGACTCATGGCATTACCACAATGGACCTCCTTATATTGCAAACTCAATCTTGGTGGTCGACCATTAATCCTAGGAAGACCTTCGTTGTAGCATAGATGCACCCTATATAGGATGTCGGTGCGGACATATGATTATATCCAATGGGACGGTTACGAAAGACCTTAAGCTTTATTCTCGTGTGAAACCAGCCCATCTGAAAAATAATCAACTAGTTAGAAACCTCTACATGTAGAAGAGCTTTGGTTTGAAATGAAGATGTTAGACCGGCTCACTTGTGCGTAGAGGCCCTTCGATTTAAAACGAGGTACTAAAGATGATGCCGTTAACTCCTTCATTAATGATTCTAGTTACGTTTCCCAATCGAACTCAATACATTCTAGAATGCGCTACGAGTTGTGAGGCACGGAAAAAACATGGAACCGAGAAGATGATATCGAAGACATTCCTGGCCCATTCCATGGCGTACTCCAATTGAAATTGAACCGGGAAAAACACTTAATATCAACCGAAACCGTGTCTGAATCCCGGACAAACAACTTTTGAAAGTCCTTCGGGAACAACGAGCTTTCCTGGGATTATGCGGCATAAGAAAGGTATCCATCTAGTCTATACAATCATCATATTTACATTAAGGAAGATTAAATACCACAGCAAGAGCCGGCCTCAATGGAGGATGAATCCTGTGTCAAAAAGTATTGTTAAAGAAGAATTACAAAAATTATTGGATGTAGGATTCATTTATCCCATCTCATATAGCCAATGGGTATCACTTCAGTTATCTTTCCCAAAAATAATGGTAAATGGCGGATGCGAGAAATTGTAGATTACAAGGAATTAAATAAGGCAACTCAAAAAGACCATTTTCCTTTGCCATTCAGTGACTATAGTCACGGACACCCTGGTTGGAAGAAGTTGCTTCTCCTTCTTTAGATGGATTCGGTGGATATAACTAGATCGGATAGGCCCCAGAGACCCGGGATAAGACAACTTTCCCACTGCCCTTGGGGAACCTTTGCATATAGGGTCCTTCAATTGGCACATTGTAATGCTCACACTATTCCAGGAGGAAATATTGGGAATTTTTCTGATTTGGTATATGTTAGTGTTGAAATCTATATGGATGGATTTTACTCATATGGGAATTCATTTGAGGAGGGATTGGAAAATTTGGAAAGGTACTCAAAAGATGTGAATAGACCCATGTATAATTGAGTACATTCAAATGCATATGATGAGAGGGAAGAAGGAGTATTATTGGGACATTTTTCTCTCAATTGCTTGGAATTCAAGTTGATCTGGATAAGTAGAGTAATATTAGATTTTTATGGTGAAAACATCCACACGGTACGTAGATTCCTTGGTTGTCTTTGGTTATTATAGGCGCTTTATAAATTTTGCTAAAATATCACATCCATTATTTTAATTGCTAACAAAAGATGCGAAATTTTTGTGGTGAGATTGCGAGACAAATTTCCCGCGAAAATTAAAGGGCTGGTGTCCATGGCCCCAATCCTTCGAGGACTGAGTGGACATTACCATTTCACATACACTCTTGATGCTTCTCGAACGGCGGTAGGGGGTTGTTTTAGGACAACAAGTAGACAAAACACCATATGCAATTTATTACTTCAGCAAAAATTTAATTCTATTTAAAAAGATTGAATTCTACGGTGACGGAAAAAATAATTGTTGTCATTTATGCCATCGATAAGTTAGACACTACATCATAAGTATTCTACTATTGTCCTCTTGATCATGAAGCAATCGGAGTATTTGATGAATAAACCCATTACTCCGCCGTGTTACGAGATGGTTACTATTGCTTCAAATTTGATATTACAATCGCATATAGAAGACATATTCTGATGAACATCTTTTTACGGTATCTACTAAAACTCCATGGTATCTGAGATATTGCTAACTATATTTCTACAAGAAAAGTGCCTCTCATTTATCGTAGGGAACAACGGGTATTCATCATAGTGCCCAATATTCCTGGATGGCGAGGTACCCTTTTCATACGAGAGCGGATAAGCAGTCCAGGCAATGCGTGTACGAAGATGATATCTATGAAATATTGAAAGATACCCATGATGGCCCTTGTGGAGGGCATTTAGCGGACAAAGAACGAGGCCATGAGTGCTACAAATGGGATATTAATGGCCTTCCATTTTTTGTGATGCTCAAAATTATGTCAAGGAGGTGTGATAGTTTCAATGTATGGGCGACTGACAAAGTAGATGAAATGTATTCTTGCTTACATACACTAGTTCTCGAACCTTTTGAGAAATGGGCTATTGACTTTGTTGGACACTTTAACCCACCCTCCCCGGTAGATATTTCACATTTTTGGTTTGTATTGATAATGTTACTAAGTGGGTAGAAGCCAAAGTAGTTGTGAAAGCAACGGTCTCGAGTTAGTCTAGATTTTCTATTTGAAAAAATTTGTTTTTGCTCGGTATGATACTCTAAAGAGAGGTTGTTTCGGATGGAGGATCACAATTCACGTCACACAATATAGAAAATCTTATGCAAAAATACGAGTTCAAGCATAGAGTGACATCTCCATACCATCCCCGAATTGAATGGACAAGTGGAAGCACAAATAATACATTGAAAATATTTTCACAAATAGCACATGGCACCACCATCATGGGATTGGGCTGAAACTGAGCTCCTTAGGGCATATAGAACAACATGGCGGAATGCAAGGGTTTTTCACCATTCGAGTTAGTTTATGGGAAATCCCCATTGTTTCCAATTGAATTTGAAATAAGCACACTCGGAGCAACCTGGAAGTTGTTTTATCGAATGTAGGCCGTGACTCCGCTTAATGAAATTGATGAAATATGTTCAATGGTTATCCAACGAAATGCTACTGATATGGTAGAGAACGAAATGGCATGGTAAGTTTATCGAGACAAGGTAACAAAGTGGAGATTGGGCACTACTTTATGACTCTCGTTTCAAGGATTTTAAGGGAAATCTTTACACTCGGTGGATGGGACATTATGAGGTGAATGTTGTATTTGATAATGCAATAGTCGGGCTGTAGTCTGATTGACGATACACGTACCTCTTTTATGATCGATGGACATCACTTGAGATTATATCACTAGCCAGCCTCTAAGTTCTTTATTAAACAAATCTCTGAAAAATCTGGTTTGAAGGTTATCGGTGTAGAGAATATTTCCTCTACACCCTTGTAAAAAATAAAAATAAATAAATAAATAATAATAATAATAATAAATAAAAAATTTTTTATTTTCTTGTCCTTTTGTAAGAGCTATGACTAAGTAGTAAAAATAAAATCAGGAATACTCATGTTGTTATTGCTTGATTTCTTCTATAGGATGTTGTTACTGCGGTTGTTGCTACTCATGTTCTTTATTCTTGGTTATTTGTTATAAATCTTTGCTACCTTTGGATGTTGTTACTTGGTTGTTGCTACTCATGTTGATGTCATAGTTGCTATTATGTTGATCTTTGCTACACGAGATGATGTTACCATGATGTTTTCAATCCGATGTTGTTACACGGATGCTATTACTGTGATGTTGTTACTCATTGTTATTACACCGAGATGCTATTACATAGATGTTGTTACACGTTGTTGTTACACTAGATGTTTTTACACCAATGTTGTTACAGGATCTTTACATTACACGATGTTGTTACATAGGATGTTGTTACTTAATTAATACCTCGTGTTGTTACATGATGTTGTTACCGTGTTGTTACACCAATGATGTTACCTTTCATCCCATCATCCGGGTAGGCCATCAAGTATGTCTCCATTGACATGCGATTTAATTAAATATCCCATGTGAAGATTTTAATGTCACGAGAGGTCAAAATTTAGAGTCGGAGGGCGTCGTCATGTCAAGATAATGTAATAATTACCCCATAAGTTAAGAATGACATCTCACTCATGGTACACATTATGGATCACATCAATATGAGGTACCATCATCTAAACCTATTTGGATTCGCAAAATTTCGCATCTATCCTGTAAAAGTAATTATTATTCCTATTCTACCACACTTACCATATTTCTTTACGATTTTTCTTTGTTTTTGAGAATTACCGATCGTATTTACCACCATTCCTACACCTGTCAATTTTCACTATGTTGTTCCTCCAAATCCGGTACCCACCACCTTGCCCAACGGTCCTCTTTTTGCTACGAGAGGTCTTTGCTACAAGTCTCCACAATATAGGTGGGTTGGCTTTCTGTGTAGCATGAGCACGACGAGTTTCATTTCGCGGTAATCTGAGGTTTGGAAAATTTTCCTTCGCGCGGAGGTTGGGATGTCTACTTTGGCCAGTTGCAAGGATTCGATGGAGATATCACAATGGAATTTGCACTCAACTTAGAGGAGAATCATTCGTGGGTTAGAGGTCTATAAATTTCTGTTATAGAGGAAGTAATTGCGAGAGGTTAGCGGGCTTAGATAGCGAAACCAATGGTTTCAGAAGGTTTCTCTCTTGGGTTTGCTGGTGTTTTTTGCAAGAAGGAGAAAGTGTAGTTCGATTGGGCGAGGGGGATACAAGTGCATAAATGTATGTCATCCATGGAATGAAGTTGTAGGCTACGTGATTAAATAAATTACCTATGGTCCCAGGCCTGACTTTGTTCCAACTATCATTTTAAAATTCTAATGCACCTGCGATCTCCACAAAATCGGGAGCATACCCTAAACATGCCATTCTTTATATTAAAACAAGCACGGCATATGGCACAAGGCACTCGGCACCCCACTAGATTATGGTAGTAATCTTTAGCCATGGACTAGTACAATTATTGGTCGTACATCACAATCGCCAGGCTACGGAGTTTCTTGGGAAGAACTCATGGATCCCAGAAGAAGAGGTAGCAACTATGGTTAGCTAGAGAAGAAGAGAGAGCATCTTTGGCTAGTCGAGTGGAAGAGGAAACTTTATAGGAAATCAATCAAGAGGAGCCTAGAAATGGAAGCGATGATTGATCGGGAAGAACTTGAGGAAGAGGAGATGATTGATCGAGAGGAACTGAAAGAAATGAGTATGGAGGAAGCAATTGGCAACGAGGATGAGGGTGTCACACAAGAACCAACCTCATTGGAAAAAGCCATCGAAATGGAAATTAGAATGGAAGAGGCGACTGACGGCACGGATAGAAGGCTGCCACACAAGAATTGGCTACTCGAGGAACCCACCAAGGAAGGGATTATGGATATTATGCGAGGGGAAATTGATATTGTGATATAGTCGGGAACCTTTACTAATGAAGAACAAAGGCATGGAATTGTAGACAAAGAATTGGCAAGTGATCATGTTTTGTAGAAACAACATCACTTGCCTCTATCAAAATGGATCTTTGTCTGAGTTCGGGGTGCTACAGAACTGACCCCAATTCGGTAGACAGGAGGAAGTCGAATCGAATCAGTATTGGACCTCAAGAGTTGGTACCCAGTTTGTGAAAGCAAAAGGAGATTTGCAGGGGAAAAGACGCTAGAGAAGGAATGCGTTGGTTGGTCAATGTTGTTCCTGAGAACCGATGTGACCGCAGAAAGGAAGTGATAAAGAAGGACAGGAAGAGGGGTGGGCAGGGTAAATGCTGCTCCCACAGAACCGACGCGGCCTAGGTTGGGGTAGTAATGCATGGAGTCCCGGTCCAACCCGGGAATGATGAGGGGATCCTTTCCATTGTTCTACATTTCCCATTCCATGATGCCTAGAGGCCCAAGGGGATTTCGCTCACCTAAATGGTTGCTAGAAAAAGTTGTTGTTCCCGGTATTAAAATTTGTTGACACGACGAGTTGGCCTAGACACCTAAGCCGGAATAATTGGAGGCTCACCGGAAAGCAGTAGTTCACAATAGAAATATTGGAATATAGAGGGTCGAAAGCGGAACCAAATAGCGAAGTTTCCGGGAGAAATATAGAAGAGAAGGACATGTGGGTCGGGGGCTTGGCTAAGTTTTATGAAAGAATCGGGATAATATATCGGTAGCATTTTTTCTGTCGAACTTGTTGTAGGCCTAGAACCGCGTTCTTTGTTAAATAGGAATAGGTCGAATCTTGCGAGAAAACAAGGTTACCTCTTAAAAAATGATCTTAGTTGAGAGATGCACATTGAAACCATAAGATTGAAAATAGAATTTCGAAGTTTGAAAAAACAAGTGTCACATTTAAAAGGGAAGGTAAAGGTCTACAAATGGATGTCGATAAAGACGAAGGTTGACTCCACTAGGCTGAATCGGCTGTCGAAGAATTGTTGAAGGTCGGGAGATATGTGTTAGCCCCTTTGAAATTCGGAGATGACGTGCGCAGCAAGCAACCATAAGAAAGAAACATCTAGGGTTCGGGAATAGAAGACTGCTTGGAGTCGTTACGAGGGTACATATATCAATTATACAAGGCTTGGTAGACGGAGGCCAAACAAAAAGGCTAGGATAGAAGAGTTGGAAGAACAAATTCGATTTGCTAAAGACAAATAAGGAGAATATGTTTTCCACCCCCAGCACAACGGATGTGTTCACCTTAGACCTCTTTTGTAAATAGCTATGCCTTATTCCTTCATGACTAGTTTCTTTACTTTTTTGTCTTGAAAGTATATATATAAGGTGATTTGGTATGAAATTCGGGACCCCATTCAATTTCTCCGTATTTTAAAAATTCATGATGTTATAGGATATCATTTAATGTGTGAGCTACAGATGCATGGGTATTATTTAAATCATGATCGGTCCTTTAACCCCATTCCATTCGTAGGGGACATCCATTTAAGGGCTTTCACTGCCTCCTATACTATCGTCAGATTAAATGGAAAGGTACGGATACATTTGAAGAAAATCAAGCCAAAAAACCATTAATGGTAAGCGAAGCATGGCCGGTCCAGAAAATATTTACAATAAACATTATACCTTTACATAGATTGAGGGCGAAAGGAACACATGACGACAACTCATAAGTGGTGTGTGACCTGTGTCGGCCGATTACGACATTTTGCCGGGAAGCCACGGATAGTTGTCGAGAAAATATGGATGTTGTCTTCTTCAGCGAGTCGGGGGAAGAGAACCATTTGGGGCTCCTAACTTTGCACGTGCCTTGGAAAGAATGCCGCATTATGTGGCATGTATTCATGCACATTAGGGTTAGATGGATGGGATTGAGATTTCGGTTTTCTGTTTTATGGCTGCCGAGTTGAATAGTATACTCTTGCTTATAATGTTGAACATGTTAGTGGAAAGTGTTGTTTTGATAGAGGGATACAAAGCCCACAGAACAGAGATGAAACATGAATATGAGCTTGCGAGCTTCATCACCGTCCACGATCCAATCCAACTTGGACACGAGGAGACAACAATTTACATGAGGAAATACGGATAGGTGGATTGGGGGGAGATGTTGGGCAATTTGTATACTTTCTTCTCTCATTTTTGCACTACCTTTCTATCTCTTTGTCTTAATTATTCATCTTAAAAGCATGAGGTAAAACCCTTTCTCCCTATATTTTATGGGATATTTTATTAATGACGTACTTGTCATGGAGGTTTTACCTTTTTATGGCTAAATCTTATATTTCTTGATTTGGCTACAACGGGCACATTACGACGCAAGGCAGAGCCTGACCCATCATTTTCGAGCACACACTTGCTTATTTGATGCTGACGTAACAACTATGGATGTATCAGTCTTATCTTTAGGCTTCTTACGATTTCTTGTATGCAGGAAATGTTTGGTTGCCATTGTAACAATGTATACTTTTTGTAACAATGGAGTTGTTGGGAGAAATTGGGGGATCTCAAGGTTATGATATAAAGAAACCCTGCAGACTCTGGTACGGGAACCCCTTACACGAATCTTGTAATTAATCTTCTTTTTATTAATCAATACACATCGGCTCACTTGTTTCTCTTGTAACACTTGAGTTTACGCAGCCACGATCAAGATTTCGGCCCACTCTTGTGATCGGGTGTTGTGTTATTTTTTTCTTTTCTTTTAATGATCTTGTGTTTGTGTGACTCTCTAATTTCATTTTTTAAAGTTATGTTAATTGTTGTGGATGTTTTTCATAGTTTGCGGTGTTGTTACAATGATATTTGTCCTATATTTTAAAGTTGTGATTCACGTGAGACCCTGATTCTTGTATACGCATATACTTTTTCCGTTAGCCTTGAAAAAAACTTACGCCTACGAGTTGATAATCTATGTGAGCAGTTTAATCTTTGTTCATATCCAGAAACCAACAATAATTTTGCATTCTCTTTTCGTTGCACTAACATACACTTTCTGGCTTTTCTTGATTTTTGAGAATTACCATGCATAATTACCATTACCACCATTCATTTTTCACCATGCTATTTTCCAAATTTGGTATCCACTATTATGTCAATGAATTACGCTGTTAAGAGTGTTACGATCCCACGAGTATTGGCGAACTAGTTGTTCAACATGAACCTAAAAATACGCTTAGGTCACTTGATAATCCAAAAAATATGTCAAACCTTTCTCAATGCGGGATGGGATACCTATTTAGACGAGATTGTAGGGGTTTGACAAGGAAATTAGAATGGAGTTTGCACTTAATTTGGATAGGAATGGCTCGCGCGGGTCTATTGGAAATTCCTGTCATAGAAGAGATAATTTCTAAAGTTAGCGGGCTTGAACCATGAGGGCAACAATGGTTTTCTTGGAAGTTTCTCTCTGAGTTTCCCAATCATTATTACGGGAAGGAGAAAGCATCGTTCGATTCGGCGGAAGGGATATGAGCACGAGTACGTATTTGTCTCCATGGAGCAGTCGCGGAGTTTTATAATGAAATACATAACTTGTGAAGGCTGAGCCTGGCAGGTGTTTAAATACATTTTAAAATCCTAACTCACCTTTGATTTACACAAGCTCGGTGCATTCCTTAAACATTCCACTGCTTTCCATTAAAGAGGTTGCAACACATGGCATAGTACGCGGCATTCGTAGATGCGAAGCGGTGCTCTCTAAATCGCTAGTTGGTGCATTTGCGGTCATGCATGCAATAGTGATTTTAGTATACGAGGCGAAACTTTTGTGGATCCTCGAAGTAGAGATAATAGTCATTATTCTTGCTAGAGAAGAGGAGCCAAACTCTCATTTCTAGTTTAGAAGAAGAACATTCGAAGGAAATTGATCGAAGGAACTCGAAGAAATGGAAATGGAAGTTGATGGAAGACCGAAGAAGTGGAAATGGAGGTTGATTAGGAAAGAGCCTAAATAAATGAGGAGGTAGAAGAGGTAATTGGCGACACAATCGAGGCTTCCACACAAGAACCATCCCTGCTTTGAGGAGCCCACGAGATGAAGGAATTATGGATATCGTGCATGAAGTCGAAATTTGTCATACGATCATTAATTTTTGTTAATAAGGGCGAGTGGAATGGCGAGATAGAGGGATGGAAAGTGATGTTGTTTTATAACAACATCACCTACCAACGATGGATATTGAAACAAGTGGGGGTGTTGCATAAGAACCACCCGATTCATCTATATAGAAACGAGGAATAAATCCATGAAGAATATAAATATAAGGAGAAATAACACTGTGGGAGTCGATATTGTTTGGCAAGAACCAATATCGACCTCAAAAAGAAGAAATAATGCCTGAGGGCGAGGACATAAAGGAAAGAACCCTCGGTCGACATTGTGCCACAAAGAACGGCGTCGACCCCTATTGAAGTAATAATGCACTTGAAAAACCCAACTCAAGTTGCAGGAAACAAGGATGATATGGCTTCTCCACTGCTCTCGTGTTCCCGATCCATGATGCCTAGAGAGGCGGTGATTGCTCTCATCCCAAAGATTAATGAAGGAAATAGATGTTCCATCGGTGCTTAAGTTTGTCGACTGGGAGAGGACATGGCAAACTCTCGGCCTACTCCTTTATTGAATCTATGTTTGAACGCAGAAGCTCACAAGAAAGATGGGATTCCTTTAGTCTGCTTGGAACATAGAGTGGACAATGGAAATGTTGACAAGACGAAGGATTTCCTCCAGTAAATGTAGAGGAAGATGCCGTCACCGGATAGGGAGCCTAGCGGAAAGACTAACGAGAAGAACCAGGCGATAATACCGACAAAATTCCCGCACCTCTTGAGCCTATTATAGCCCCCGAGCGAATTTCTTGTCAAATAGGAATGGATTGAACGGTGTAGAAGAAGGTTAGGTCTCAAGAAAAGGTACGGTTAGCGTTGACGAAACCATGAGATTTAAGAGGGAGGTTTGGGAATTGAAGAGACAAGTTTCTAGGTTGAAAGTAAAAGTTGAGGTCTCTTACGCTATGTAGACTAGTCGATTGAAAATTTGTTTGAAGGCAGAATTTTTGTGGCCAGGTAAGTCTAGAGGTGGCGGTCTGTTGTGAGATGGACACGAAAGAGACAATGCAGGTACGAACAAGATCCATTAGGACACATAGACCAATTAGATAAGGCGAGTGTTTGGCTCAGCTAAACAAAAAGCAAGAATAAAAGAATTAGAAGAGCAATTAGTTTATTTGCAATTAGATAAGGAAGATGTTCTCCCTGGCACAATAGGTAATGGCACACGAGCTCTACACATAGTTACATGCCTTATTATTTCATGAAAAATTTATTTTATTTTAATATTTGAAAGTATATAAGGATATTTTTCATGAGATTGAGGACCCAATTCAATTTCTTCGTATCTTAAAAATTCATGATAACATAGAACAACGATTAATGTAAAGCTCTACATGCATGTGTACTTCTTGAGGTATGATCAATATTTTAACCTCATTCCATTCGTGGGGGGACATTCATTTAAGAGCTTTTACCTCCTATACCATCAATAAGATTAAATGGATAAAGGCACATGATACATTTGTGGAGAACCCAGTCATAAGGCCACTAATAATGACGAAGGAGCATGGCCATTCATCGAAATTTATAACAAAATTTCACCTTTCTATAGATTGAGGCATAGAGAACACATGTTGGTGACGAAATGGTGTGATGACATACGTATGTGCAAACATATTACAATTTTATGTGGAAGCCTTTGGATAGTTGCGAGTGGATGTTTTTCATCCTCGGTAATCGGAGGACAAGAACCATTTGGAGCACCTAGCTTTCATGGGCTCTAGAGAGGATGCCATGTTTTGTAGCATGCAGTCAAACCTATGGGGTCATATGGATGGGGATGAGGTTTCAATTTTTCTTTATTTGGTTGCAGGTTGAGCAATATATGCACATACAACATTGACCCAAAGGCGAGTGGAAGGATGTTGTTACGATGGAAGGACATAAGCCCCTGGGACGAGGGCCTTAAAGAATATGATCTCACACGGCTTCATGGCGATCCACGGAGTTAGTCCAACCCGGATGCGAGGAGATGATAAGGCACGAGGACATGCGGATAGACCAATTGTGCGGGATTTAGCTATGCTTTTTCTCTCCCATTTCGCCCACATTTCTATCTCTTTGTATCATTATTGTTCTTAAACACATGAGGTAAACCCATTTTTTTCTTACATGGGATATTTGATTAATGAAGTAATAGTACGAGGAGGTTTTACCTTTTTCAAACATTAACTGCGATATTTTTACGGATTTGGAAAAAGCGGGGAAGATTATAGTTGTAATTCATGGAGCGACTCCCAATTTCCGACATTCCCTTCACTTGTTGCTACATCGCAACGGACTGCGATTTCACCCGAAATGATATTTCGGGATTTTCATGGTTTCCTTTTGGTAGTGCTAAGATTGTTTGTAATGAATTTTATAATTTTAGATATGTAGTTGTTAAAAGAAATGCATCGATTTCCTGAATAGTTATTATAAAGAGGGCACACGACTGTGAATCGAGGTTAAGCCCGGTATATATATATTTTGTAACAACATACTTTGCAATTCATTGAATGCACATCACCTTGTTCTTTTACCTATAATTGGTAGTTTTTCGCGGCTTTGATCGAGAGTTGGGCCACTCTTCCTGTCGGGTGTTGTGTTACCTTTCTTTCCATTGATTTCATGTTTTAGTTAGGTCTTATTGTTCCGGTATAATATTTTAATTTCTATGAATTCCTTTTCCAATTATGCGATCTATTTAATTTTTGTTATAGTAGTTTGTTTGTTCATTAATTAAGCATAATGATCTAACAACGAGTTATGTGATTTCTCTTGCATATGTTTTGTGTCATTATTCTTGAAATAACTAACACATTCGGTTGATAATTTATGTGGAAAAAGGGTTTAAATATTATTCAAATTTGGACACCAAAAAATATAACAAGGAAGCTCAATTTTTAGTTGAGTTCTAAAAGTTATAAAACATGAATTCAAAGAGAGAAATTTTTTGGGCAGTTCAACCAAAACACTTTCAATGGAATGCCATCTTCAATAATCACGGTCATGATGCTAGGATTTTGACATTTCTATTTCTTAATTTTTTACGTTTTCTATTTGATTGAACCGTCTATCAACTTTATGCGTGCACGCATGCACCAAGTGACTATATTGAAAACTTATGACATCGGGTTCATAGTCTTCAAAGTAAACAAAATACCCCACTTTGATTAGTTTGTCTGGAAAAAATAACCTTTCGAGTATAATAGATCCTCTTTCGTATGAAACCCGTGATCATTATAGTTTTTCTAATAATTTCACTTTTTCATTTAGTGCAAGCGCATCAAATAATACTTCACATTTTCATCATTGTCGGTAGGTGTAATTACTGGCAAAAACATCTCACTGCACAATAAAACGAAACTTAACAAACTTATACGTATTTAAATTTATTTCTAGATCTATATCATTTAGGAAGAAATTCAAATGTTACCTTCTCTAACAATATCGAAACTCGATCACCATCGGATGATATTGCAGTCTCCATACTAATTTCATTTCTTCAAACATTGACAACGGAGATGTTTTCCTCTTTGTATTTAGCTATGTATGTTTCCAATATTTTACATACATTTTGTTTTCTAAACATCATTGCATTCTATGTTGTCTGTCTGCAGACTTATGACAAAAACAAGAATATTTTCATATCCAATGCAAACACATTTGTGAGACTAACTTTGTTTTTAATTGAATGCAATTTCAAGTCTCTTTTATTGTTTCAACGTCATTTTCGATTGATCTCTCTACATCTTTGATCCCCCTATATGCCAAAAAAACCTTTATATGTGAAAACAAATTTAAAAAGAAGAATGTAAATATGATATCAAAATACCATAAAAGATAATCATTGTGATAAATGTACAGCATCTTTAAAATTAGATATCCCAATAAAAATTAAATTGAATGTACCTTCACACTTCCCTTGATTGGTTAGTCTCATGGCTTAGAGTAGCGATGCACCATTGAACAACTTCTTTAGTGTCCACAAGTCCGGTTTGCGAGGGAAGAGGGTTCATTTGATATCTTTGAAGTGCTCGTTTTATACATGTGCACTGTGCCTATCATGTTCTCCTTTTCCATGTGCAGCTCAAAGAAATTCCAACAATGTTTTAATGCAATTTTTCTTATGAAGACAACACAACCGAAAAGAATTATTATGAAGATTTGAATTAACTTTCGATTGCATCCATACGACCATATCCAATTTTCATCGAATTTTGTTCCACGACTTTTCAAGGGGAGAATCATAAATATTTCCAAAACAGTGTTGTACAAAAAATGTATCATGTGTACGATTTTCAGCGATATAAAAGTGATATTCGTAATAACATGTTGATTTTCAACTGGTGTCTTTCTATATGATCGAAGTTTTTTTCAACATGTCTATATAGAGATATGGACGAGCATGGAGACTTGAGTCGATAATGATAGTATTCACTTTGAATTTATTTTTGTGAAACAAATGTGTAGTTTTTCTACACGAATCAAATTACTCGACAAAATGGTCCATGGTTGAAAAAATTCACGGGATATTTTTTGAATTGCAAAGTCTTGCGATCGAGCTCTAATAGAGATGCTTGGTGTATTTTGTAAATTTCTACCCTCAAAATTTCTCAAAAATCTATCATCACAAAATTTCTCTTCTTCTTATCCAATTCAATTCTTTTAGCACTATTTTGAACCTTGAATAGATGTATGGATATATTCATTATCTCTTCCATTCCACTTTCATGTTGGACAATGATTGATCATTTATATCGGTATGATATTTGTTTCAAAATTTAATTAATTTCCACAATCAACGCATTTTTTACCACCAAACATTTATTTTTCGTAAAATAATTCATGCTCTCCTTCACATAGAATTTTAGATACGAAATCACGGATAGTGGAAGGAGGAGGTGAATCTTTCTAAAATGTTCTACTAAAATTAAGGAATGTGTCATAATATAACTCGAATTCCACATGATAAATACAACAACATGTGTCGCGTACGGTGATAGGATTTACATAACATGGTTTTTGTTGAACAAAAGCAGTTGGGGTATGAATTGCATGATTGTCTTCTTTGAACTTGTTTAAAACTCTATCTGAGTGGTTTCCAAGAAATGTTTTTCATGTTCTTCAAATCTTGATTTGTGTTATTCTTCTTTGCATCACATCATGCATTTGGAAAAACACGTAGATTTTTCTTCCAATATTCATATATATATATATATATATATATATATATATATATATATATATTTTCTCCAAGTATCTTTATATGGTTGCTACAAATAGCTCTCCAACGAGCGATTTCATCATTTACATATATTTGCAACCGAAATTTCTGATGTTTGTGCAAAGTTTTTTGTGGGGTTCTAATGCTCGTGCCATAGATTTTACCAAAGCGATTCTCTTTAGTGCTTGATGAAACACTTGCCATATGTATTGCTCGACGTACGAAAGCTAAAACATTCATTTTCTAGATCTTCGAATTGAATTTATAGCGATATTTATATTTGTTATTACATTTTTTTCTTCATTTTTTTTATCTTTTTTTGTTGATTTTTGAATACTTGATAAAATCATAGCTTATTTTAATTTCCTTAATGATAGAGGAGACCTTTCAACGTTTGGGCTTGAGCTGTCACATTTTCCTTTATGAAGTATGTATCAAAAATGTGTTTAACACGATATCGTATAGCATGGTCGAGTCTTTTATCTCTATATGTGTGTGAGTCAACATTTTCTAACATCTCATCATTGACATTGATTTCATACGTACATATTGAATGAATAGTATATAATAAGTTTAGATATTCAATAAATAAATAAATTAATAAATATGTATAATTTCAATAATACGTGCATGTATGTACACACACACACACACACACACATATATACCTGGTGATTCAATTTCTTCACTTGAATTTCTTTCAACATTGTCACCATCTTCAAACATTATTTCAATATATGTTTTGCTTTCTCTTTCAAAATTTTGTATCTCATCATCGATGTTTTGAGGAATATCTCCTCTTTTTACATTGTAAAATATTTTTAAAATTGGTTCATCAAATAAAAAGTAAGCTTCACATTTTACACTAGGAAAATTTTAAATATCAAATTCATATATTTACATTTACATACTTGCTTCAACTTCTAGTTGAAGTTGACTTTCCCTTTATTTGAGAGTTCTTCTCTCTTTCTTTTCGAGATTTTCTGCGTCTCTTCTCTATGTTCCTCGGGGTCTATTTTTCGATCATATTTTTTAAGCACAATTCTTTCGATTTCCCATGATAATAGAGTATGAAGTTAGAGAAAAATTTCCTTGAAAAATTTGAGCAAAAACTTAATTACATAAGAAAAGATTTAATTTACGCATTTCGGGGAAATTTTGCAAAAAATACATAATTCAATCCAAAACACTTACTTTAAAAAATCGAGAAAAAAATGTCTTATAAAAATGAAACAAAGCTCAAAATATTTCCTTCCAAGTCTTGAAAAAATTTCGTTTTAAAAGGTTAGACAAAAAACTCATTTTTAAAAATCATTATAAAATATTTAATTCAACCCAAAACACGTACTCTAAAATGTCACTTCAAAAAATACCTCCAAAAAAATTTCCTTTGAAAAATTAGTGACTTCTAAAAATGCCACTTTAAAAATACTTCAAAAAATCCTCTAAAAAAATATCACTTTGAAAAACACCTTGAAAAAATGTCCTTTGAATAGTAAGCCTAAAAATAGCCCTTTCAAAATTATGCCTAAAAGTCATTTGAAAATTAAGCCCAAAACCCTCTAAGAAAAAATGAAAATTAAACCCAACCCTCTAAAAAGCGAAATACCATGAAGCCCAAAAAAACATCAAAAAAGATGCATCACATACCTCGAGAAATATCCTTTGAATGTACCTCCATTTTAAACACAAAAGCAAATCCTTTGCAAAAATGTCATTTGAATGTACCTCCAAAAAAAATTCCTTAAACCCAAAACAATCCTTTCGAAAAATGTCCTTTGGATGTACCTCCAAGAAAAAGACCTTAAACCCAAACAATTCTTTGCAAAAATTATACGAGGCCTTTGCAAAAATGGGACCAAATGTGCGAAATTATGCAAAAATAATGAAATTTTTTACGTCGATTTTTATTGTCGCGAAATGTTTTTTTGGAGGGGGTTTCGTTGTATTTTCCGATTCGACGAAAAGTCGGCCTCGGGTAAAAGTTCGGACGAAATTTTATAAAATTTGGCCAAACTTTTATGTCGTTAGACAATTCGTCGGTGCAAACAACAATAATGCCGAATTTTTTAAAGTTGGGTCGGTTCTTTTATGTACGTAATTATACGAGAGCCAAACTTTGAATACATATCTTCAACTTTAAAGTAGTTAAACTCCATGAAAACATTGGACTTAACTCTCTGAGAGCAGAGACAAACATTTTTAGAATTCAATCTACTTTGAGGAAATATAACTTTTATGGAATTTCATAAATATTTACTAATTTTAATTAATTTTGTAATAAGAGAGGTCCAAAACAATTTACGAAGGTCATTATGATTTGGTGAAATCATAATTAAGTCTGCATCTTCCAAAATACCTTTGTAAAAAAAATTGAAAAAATTATAATGCGATTACATTGGTCCATTTTCTCATAATGGGTAATTTTAGATTTTTTGTTTCTAACGTATATGTTAAGAAATTTCTTGTGTCGCGAAACATATTCAAAATATGCGAGTTCTTTTCATATTGGATCAGTTCAAAAATTTCTAGTAATTATGATATGCATTGAGTTGGCTTTGTAAATATAACAAAACCGAAGTAGACAACTTTATCTCAGATTGTTGTAACACATTTTGGTTTCTCAAAAATACCAAGTTTTCAAAAGAAAATACATCGAGTGTGTATTAACATGACTTCTTATGAATCCTTTGATTGTTAAAAAATGCACTCAAAGAAACACTTAACACTACAACATAAAAGGGGGTTTTAAGACAATATTTAAGACATTTTTTGGGTAAATTGTCTTAATTTGAGACAAAAGAAAACTTGTGTATTGTCTTAAATATTGTCTTTAGCGCAGTGTCTCCAAAATTAAATCGTCTTTAAAATATTGTCTCTATAAAGACAATATATAAGCACAATAATTTTGTCTCTCCAGAGACAATTTCATTTTTCTCTCCGGAAGACAATAGTTTCACTACAACACAAGAGGGGGTTTTTAAGACAATCTGCAGGTAAATTGTCTTAACTTTGAGACAATTTCATTTTGTCTCTCCAAAGACAACGATTGGAATTAAAGACATATTTGCACTTTATGGAGACAATGTCTTTAATCTTTCTATTGTCTCTTTGTAGAGACAATATAAAACAACTGAATCCGAGAAAAATATCTCACACGATTAAAATAAATCAATATAAAAATTTTAATTAAAAAATTCAACAATATCTTTGAATAATTCATGTTAGAGGTACGAAGTGGAATCGAACCACGCAACCCCACTTCATGGTGAGTGTTCTTCCAATGAGCTAGCACCCTTTAAAAAATTATGTAAGGAGTTATGACGAGTTCTTGGGATTATTGTCCACAACATAAAAGTCAGCGATATCATTTTTCGGTGATCCATAGAAGAAAAAATTTGTATATCTTTTCATCAAAGAAAAAATAATATGTTGGTGTAAAGGAAAGGCCTCATTGACGCGAGAAGTAAACAACATTTTTTTAGAGAAAAAAAATAATTATAATTTGTAGAAATAGTACAAGATCCAAAATAACCCCAAAAGGATCTTAAACCAACAAACGAGTATTAAAAATTTTAATAAGAAATATTTAGACAAAACAAACATATAAAAAATAAAAATAAAAAAACATTAAAAACTATTCTACTGTACAAAATCATGTTAATTATCAATCCATGACCACATTGACTCATCATCCTGGTATCCACGTAGATAATTTCCCAGAAATATGATACAATTTGATAAATGGGCATTTCCCCGCATGTCGAGTGCTCAAAACTAACACATGCAAAATACACACTTGCAAGCACCCCATTGCCTAGTAGACTAGTAAGTTGTTGAGTAAATAAAAATATGAGCACCAAAACTATGGGCACCAATGGCCTAAACAAATTGACACATTTAAATGGAAATTAACCAGACGAGAACTAAAATACTCAGTTCGATTTACAAGCTATTCCATGAGATTGTGCTTCCAAACAAGCTTCGACAAAACGCTTGTGCACAACCAATGACGAGATAACTTGGTTGGAGTGTCTTCCAAAAAGAACCTTTCGGCAATAAAAGGAGGTGGAGGCAAGCTTGCTAACTACATTTGAGCTGTCATGGCGAACAATAAAACATATATAAACCTTTAATAAGAGTAACCAACGTATGTGCATGTAATCCTCGTAGCTTTCAAAGGTTGGATTAAAAAAAACACATTAAATTCCCAAACAAGATATATGAAAGCGTACCATGTGTTGTTGATATTTTTCCCTTGTGCAACCAATGTACTAGATTTTCGATTCATTTGTACATTATAAATTTTCATTACACGGTCCTTGAGATTTTGCGATGCCATGTATCCTATATAATACGCCAAAGTTGGATTACTGCATAACAAAAAATATACGAATTTATGCACGCATATAAAGCCAACGCAAAGCAATTATAATAGTAAACTTTAGGGAGTAGACAATACCCATGGATGTGCTAGAAAATCAAAGAGTCAATTAGAGATAGAAATACGGTTGGAAGGCTTTGCTATAAAGGATGGTAGGTGTTGGAGAAAGCGCATTCCATGAGTGTCAACTACTGCAAATAATTGACTAAAAACTCCCATATGCGGAAACTCGGGGCACATTAAAAAAGTATTCCATTTTTAATAAAAATAAGAAATGGTACAAAATATAAAAGAATCCACATCAAAAATTAGGTGTATGTAGGTACTCTTGACATCTTCCTCTCTGTAGCCCTAAGACTACGATCATCGAGTCTCATACTCCTCTTTCATCCCAAGGGGAAAGCAACGAAGCCTTCACGGTTACATTCACTCCTGCACCGCCATTTTTTCTTCTCTCCATTTTTCATTTCTCAAGAACGAATTCCTGAGAACCCATAAGTCTTCCAATAGTGGCGACCATGATCTCTAACAAACGATGATCCCCAAATTGAGCTTAATAACACAATCCGATCTAAATGTACATAATGGGTGTGCAAAATCAAATAAAATACAAAGAGTAGAGATTGTGCAAATGTGGGAAAGATAAGCAAAGCTAAATAATGAACCTAACCATGGACTTCAAACAACCACTTAACACAACGGCTATGGATAAAGTTTGGAGAAACTATGTGTTCAGGCTAAATATGTGAATAAAGGTCGGAGAATCGTATTCATGATCCTAATTCGAAAGCTTAATAACACAATCAGATCTAAATGTACAAATCCGATGTAAAATACAAGAAGTAGAGATTATTGCAAATGTGGGAAATATAAAAGCAAATCTAAATAATGAACCTAACCCGAATTGAACAACCACTTAACACGTTGGTGTGGATAAAAATTTGAATGGTTGTGTGTGCCAAGAACTAAAATGTGGATAAGGTCGGAGAAGCGCTTGTGTGCAGAACTAAAGGATAATATTATGCACTATTCCCACCGAAAATGAAAAATGTTTTTGACCAATGGAATGTAGCACCATTATTAGAAGAGCGAGAATTATGATATGACCACCTTATCCAAACAAACATTTCTCCTCTAAACTTAACCAAATTTGTTGCGGGAATGTGGTGAGTATACAAATTTCGCGGGGATTAGGATTATGGAGTGAGGTATACAACGAGGATTTAGCTTTACTGAAAAATAATGTTCTTTATACATTATATAATTTTCAAATTTATAATGAAAAGAAGCTTTACGGACGCTATTGGGGTTTGGGCTCTCTTGTTTTAGCCTTGCTAATGAAATATGGAACTCTTTTGCCAATCTCTATTCGAAATAAAAAAATCAACAGAATGGCCTACATGATCAAAGAATTAAAGAACTTACCTCATTGTTCGAGTTAGAGGGGATGGATAAGAGCCGATTACACAACCAATGCAAGCAAGCCCCATGAGGAGGCCGCGAAATATTTAGCATAAGATGTAAATAAACCCGATAGTTGTTGTTACCGGGTGCACATGCTGAAAGCTGGACAAATAAACCTTTTTCGGATGACTCTGCATGATAGAGGGTGATCTTTTTCATGTTCTTCAAAGCATTGTAATCCCACAAGACTGACCAGAAAACACCGGATTTAGGGAATCCTGCTGCCATAATAAGAAGTGCGTATGAAGCCATTTTACATGCTCCAAAATTCAATAGAAACAAAACCTAATACACTGAGAACTCGAAACACGTAGAGAAAAAGCTAGCACAAAACAATTGCGAGAGCTAGTGAATTGGAGATGACAAATCTAAATTGATTTACTGAAAACATTAAAATGAAAATGGGAAAATGAAAGTAAACGAAATACCTCTCTTGGGGTTTGTATAATGTTGTTTGCACATGAGGGAAATAACTCGTAACGATTCATATTCATTCAATTGCCTCACACGCTTTTCGGGCATGAATTCATTAAGAACTCACATGAGCATTTGCTGAGCTATATCCATTTATGTACTGATTCGTGAAAGTCTAAACTACGATCCCGGGGAGGTGGTCACGGGAACGAGAAAACCCACTTGCTCCTTGTCTCGTCTTATTATTATTTTCTTGCAATATTATGTGATATACACACACATTAGAGTGTGTGAGAGAGAGGATGCCAGTGCACTGTTTGGAGCTTGCAGCCAACGGTGAGTGAAGATGCCGAGAAGCAAGCTCACCATCAGAGTCCTCAGAAGCGTGAAGGGACTCGATGCATTGCGGACAATGTCCTTTGGGAGTGACCTATACTAAAAAAAACCCTAGTTCTATGGATACCGAGGATAGATTGTCACAAGAATGAGAGAACCCATTGCTCCTAAACATCGAGAGATTGAAGGGAGAAATCACACTAGTACAAACCATGCTTTATCCAGTGGACCCTCTTTAGATGGTATTTGGGAGGGGGCAACCCAACTCTTGTAGAACCCGTCACTTGTCTCGTACGCTAGTATGTTTCTTACGTATTTTACCATTTACAAGAAAAAACCTATATTTTAACCTTTTCAATTTTTGTATTTGGTATTAACATTTGATTGTGGAGTAGATCGAGATCAATTGTACTATGAACATTAAAGCAATATTTTTGAGGACGATAAAATGCCAATGGATGCAACTAGCGTAGATGGGAAGCAAAACAATGCCAAAGAGGCAAGACACAAAACATTACGAATGCCATGAGCAAGATTGGAAGCAAAATTGAGTCAACGGTTTGACAAAATACATCAAGCGAGGAAGCATCTTGAGCAAAAAGAAAATGAGAAAAGAGTAACATCATAAAGATGCGATAGGTAAAAGCACGTGAGGAATTTAGTAGAAGATGAAGCAAATTTACCCCTACAAAATATTGAGGAGAAATATAATTTGTTCATTGTGCAATTTTGGATGCAAGAATATGATAGTATGTGCAACTATATACATATAATTCTACCCTTTAAAAAAATGAATTTATGCAAAAAAATTGCATTTTCGTACATGCCTATCATTATAACAAGGAATTTCCAATATTTTAATACAAGCAATTAACTCCAAACTTCCACACTATCAAACTCAAATTCCAACATTATCAAAAAATTGAGAGAAGTTCCAAACTTCCACCATGCTACATCAATCGGAAGGAATGTCAAGGCCATGTAATAACATCCTATCCCTCCCAAAGACAAACATTCCTAGTGGTATCAATGGTGTTCCTTGTAAGCCCTCTTTGTCTTGTGGTTGTTATCTCGTTATGTATTATGATCTACTACTAAATTGACATATCTCTGTCGTGAAGATTTTGTTCCACATTAATACTAGCTCTATTCTTACCATATGTTTTTTTGAATAATCCCACATGGAAAAATACTTAAGACAAAGGAGGCGTATGATGCATCACCCACAACAAAAAGCCTTCCTAATGCGAGAGTTGGCTTTGGGGTGCAAGTCCCCCGAGTTGATTTCATAGCATCCTCCCTCACTCTAGTACTAACGACCCTATTGATAATGGTGCTATGCCTTGTGGATCCTCTTTGGCTTGTGGCTCTTCTATATGTGATCTATTACAAATTTACAAGCTATCACTAAAGTGGAATTCCTTTTGGTGGGATTTTGTTCCACATTACTATTACTCTACCCCTTGTCATATGCATGGAGAGAAATTGGTACTATGAACATAAAGCAATATTGTGAGAACGATAAAATGCCAATGGATGCAACTAGGCAGAATAAGAAGCAAAACAATGCCAAAGAGGCAAGCCACAAAACAGTACAGGACATTGAGCAAAATTGGAAGCAAAATGGAGTCAACGGTTTGACAAAAAACATCAAGCAGGAAGCATCTTGAGCAGAATAAAATGAGACAGAGTAACAACATAAAGATGCAATAGATAGAAGCACAAAGGGGAATTTAGCATAAGATGAAGCAACTTTACCCCTACAAAAGATTGAGGAGAAATATGATTTGTTCATTGTGCAATTTTGGATGCAAGAATATGATAGTAGGTGCAACTATATATATATAATTCTGACATTTAAAAAAATGAATTTATGCAAAAATTTGCATTTTCATAGCTGCCTACCATTATGACAAGGAATTTCCAATCTTTTAACATAAGCAAATAAGTCCAAACTTCCACACTGTCAAACTCAAATTCCAACATTATCAAACAATTTAGAGAAGTTCCACCATGCTACATCAATCGGAAGGAATGTCAAGGCCAAGTAATAGCATCCTGTCCCTCCAGCACAAACACCCCTGGTGGTATCAGTGGTGTTCCTTGTAAGCCCTCTTTGTCTTGTGGCTGTTATCTATGTGATGTATTACAATCTACTACTAAATTGACACATCCCTGTGGTAAGATTTTGTTCCAGATTAATACTAGCTCTATTCTTACCATATGTTTTTTTGAATAACCCCACATGGATAACTACAGTAAGACAAAGGAGGCCTATGAAGCATCACCCACAAAAAAAGCCTTGCTAATGCAGAAGTTGGATTTGGGGTGCAAATCCCCAGACTGATGTCATAGCATCCTCCCTCACTCTAGTACTGACAGTGCTATTGATAATGGTGCTATGCCTTGTGGATCCTCTTTGGCTTGTGGCTCTTCTATATGTGATCTATTACAAATTTACAAGCTATCACTAAAGTGGCATTCCTTTTCGTGGGATTTTGTTCCACATTACTATTACTCTACTGATGTCATATGCATGGAGATGGGGTTTGTGTATTGTGTATAAATCCCTACATGAATAACCTTGGCGAGAAAAAATATGGTTTGGGAGCTAGCTTTAAGGCGCAAGTCTCTGGGTTTAACGTGATTGAACGCATCTTTTCTCAATATCGCACTGACATCACTTGTATCATGCCTTTTGGGCCCTGTCAAGATTTTGGCTTTTATCTGTGTGATGACTAAAGTGGCATGATCCATATGGTGGGATTTTGTTCCAATTTTAAATGTTAACTTACTCTTGTACTGTTCATTTTAGTCCTACAAATCCTGATTAACACAAACTTTACTCCTACTAACTTTTAATGCTAACTTTACTCCTACTAACTTTTGATGCTAACTTTACTCCTAACTTTTATTAATTTACTTTGCGTATTTATGTTACAGCTCCATTTTACAGTCACCCATGGCCACAACCATTTCCTAACTTGTTATAATTTCACTTGCCTGTTGTTCATCACTTTGCAGCTTAATGCAATATGTTGCCTTCTCTTGATCACTTGTTGCCTCAAGGTCTCCTTAGAATCAACCAAATTAGAATGGCCCCAAACAATAATTCTAACCCACGACCAATATATCTAGTTCAAGTCAAAAAAGTAGAACCATAAACTTTAGACTAACATAACTAAGATGAGTGAAACAGAGAAGAACTACCTTCGTTTGTGCTCACATGCACCATCACAGCTTCGGTGCATGTCCATGAGCTTTTGCAAACAATTTAGAAGGTTGAGAAACTTATCTGTCATTGAAATGCAGCAGGTGGTGCTACGAACAACAAAAGGAAATAACTTCGATTACACCTCTTTTACAAAAAATAGCAAATGACATTTCCAACTTCTGTAGAATCACCCAAAACAAAACAACATTTTTGCAGCCTCTGGAAAAATATTTCACATGAGACCTGTAAAACTCGCGAAGAAACAAGAAGAAATATTTTTAATTTGGCACATCGAAATGGGAAGCATCAAAAGACACATGACAAGAAATTATCCATGATATGAATATAACTATAATTTTTATACAACAATATTTCTATTTGGGCACCTGTGGATGTACTCAACCATAGAAGGGAAATAAAGAGAAAAATACCACCTAGTTGGTTGTAAATTCTTCAGTGACCAAAAGTTGAATACAAAATCCTTCATTTGAGCACATGAGAAAACCATCTAGAGAGATAAAAAAAGATTTAAAGAACTCCACTTGGCCGAATTCTTCAATGCCTGAAAAATAAGCGTTCAAATCAATAAGGATTTCTTACCCTTCTTGCAAAATAGCATGTACGAAAACCCATTACAGTTGGTGAGATCTTTCAGTGCCCTTTCTTTGACAGTCAGTGAGGCTATGATGTTAATCTATGCTGCATGTTGAAGATTGAAAAATTTCTACACTGCAACCTTGCTAAAACTCTTGCAGAAAACATATCCCCGCTTAATAACACACTATCCATCCTCATTGTCATAATCATCTTCATCCTAATCAACAATTATATCTGAGTGCACATGAAACTGTATTGAATCTAGGGCTACATTATCTACATCAAAATGAGACCAATTAGGATATTTCTCTTCCTGTTTGATAGAAGGTTGCACAATTGGAACATCACTAGGAAATTCATCAACCTATTTAACAACATGCACATTTGCAACATCACTAGGATCATGTTCTAGTTTGACAGAAGGTTGCATTGGCATGCTTGCAATAGCCCCACTCTCATCTAGCTCCATGTTAAGATCAAAGTCTCTTACCACAGGAGTGCTCCCCAAATTCACTGCTACCTTGGTCTCTCTTGTCTCAGTGTTAACATCAGTAAAAATTTCCGAAAATTTCTCCTGTTTCTCACTGTGCTCAGATGACAAATCTAGGTCTTCATCCTCAAAATTCTCAACTGTAATGCCATTTCTCCCACTTGACCCACATCTTTATCCTCTACCTCTACCTCTTCTTCCCCATCCTCGTCTGCTTCCATGGTGTGCATCCTATTTTAGAAAAGGTCAAATAGCTAGCAATTACTATTTCGGAACCCAGAGCAAATTGAGAATTTAGAAGAATAGAAAAGACAAATAGAAACACATATGGATAACTCCATTCCTTGCAAAGAACAATTGTTTTATAAAAATAGTAAGTAGGTCATTACCATCCTGGCCCTCTTAACTTCATCCTCATCACTCTCATTTTCATCTCCTTCTTGAGCTTTTAAGAAGCAAATGAAAACGCATAGTCATTACAAGAAAAGTTAAAGTATATATAATCTCTTGTAATTTTTCAAAATGTACAAATTTTCCTAGACCTCTTTGCAACCACTAGGAAGAAAATATCTATATTTACCTCCTCCACCCACCATTCATCTCTTCACCAGTAGAAGCATCTGAACCCCCCATGTCTGGGACCTTTTTCACTATCTCTCCTAAGAAATAAAAAACATTGTACCTGTGCACACATTGTTTCCTGCCAACCATTAACAAAAAAGAAAAATATTAGTATATATACATAGTATAAACCATATTTTAACAAAATATATAGCCAATAGCTTAAAAGGATTTATCAACTTATTTATAGAATGTGACTAGTAAACCACAAAAATAAGCTATGCACAATCATGTTTTAAGGAAAAATAAAATAGACAGATCCCTGCAGGAATAAAATGCAGTGAAGTCTTCTTTATTTGCCTTTAAAGAAAGGTAGAAAACCTTGCAGACTACTTTCAGCACTTATCAACATAGCGAGACAATATATCAACGTGGGTATAAGAAACTTACAAATGTGAAGCACTCAGTCTTAGCAACCCTCTGAAGAGTTATTTTATATCTTCGATCACAGAGGTCTTGTAAAAATAGCTCCAAAGATTTTGCTGCAAAAGACAAACATGTAGATGAAATATATTTAGCATACCATAGAGAAAGCATTCTGACCAATTCAAAATATAATATTAGTCCTGATCAATTCGAAATAAAACAAAAAGAACAGACTCAATAAAGATAACCATTTACAAAACAAAACTCCGTCGGAAAACGAAAATAACACCAAAAAAAAACACTGGAAGAAAAATGAAATAATAATAAAAAGGAAACTCAGGAAAACGTCTGGAAGACTCTATTAAAAAATATATGGTAATCAAGATATGTCTTGCACTGGTCATTCTTCCAAAAAAAATGTGGAGCTACACTACATCGACATAAAACATAGTATGGAGACATGCTTTCTAAAGTCAGGCTAGTCCTTCTCTATGCAAAAAAAAATGAACTGATGTAAGATATCATTGGACAACACACATGAATGATAACACAACCAATGTTATCAAAACTAGACTGGAACCATTTGAACTAGACCAGAAAACAAAAAAACAATATTTTATACAATTATTTTTTGTTGGGTGGCCCACCTTCAAAGCAACCATGGGCTCCCCCTAAAAGCTATATAAAGGCACCCCCAACCCCTCCACATTTCACTCAAACTACTCATTTTAGCTTCTTGAAGTTCATAGAGGTTCCTCTCTCGTAGTTGTTGCAGAGCTATTTCCATTTCTGCTTGCACATGTTCCAACTTAAGTGTACATTCAATAAAATCGAAGCGATGTTTGTTCATTCTTCTAATTTTAGAAGAAAAATTGTGGGGAATCAAGTCAGGTTTCTTTCGTTAATTCTCGCAATGTTTATGTCTGGGCCATGGGCCTGAAAACAAGAAGAGCCAGGATGAATAAAAGAGAAAAGGCAGCCCTCAAATATTGTATTAAGCATTTCGAGGACACCATGACCTAGATTCATCAATCTCTGGCGGAGATGAAGCACTTCAGGGAGACCACGTTCAAGGCTTTAGGCTTAGATGAGCAACATGGAAATTTGGATGACCTCGGCCCTCACCAACGATGACTCTTGTCTTAACAGTTTTCACCTTAATGGTTTTCACCTTGCCAGAGGAAGGGTTAAGGCCATGGTCACGGCCTGCTTGCAGAAGTTATAGTGGGAAATGCCCATTTTTTTTTCGAGGTCAACAATAACAATGACTTACTTAATCCATACAAAGAGAACTTCTTTGGCATCCTGAAATGGATTCTATGAGCATCGAGCTGGTCATCACCCGAAATAAGAACAAAAATGGGAAATCGAAGGAGATACTTACCATCCTAGCCTGTTCACCCTTCTCATCCAAGGCATCATTTTTAAATAACCTTTCAGTCTGCATCAAAGCACAAAACAAACTATAAACCCTAACCCTTAATTGTAGAACCCTGTCACTGATGCAAATCCATCAAGTGCATAATGGGGAACAAAATAGGTCTTTTTAACTTCAGAAAATTGGCATGAAAGTAAGCAAGGGAACGTGGGAACTTACCCCCATGTCTGTGAGAGGAAGCTTGAACTGTAGAATCATTTACCTGTTCGCCTCCTTTTCCCCCGAAGGCTTCTATCTGCCGGGAAAATATTTGTTGCAAAGAAAGTGAAAGGATCAAGTGTAAAGCGAGGGATTTGTTAAAACAGTAAAGGAGAAACAAAATGTTTTAAAGTGGGTGGGGGGACAAATGAACATGCGCTGGGCCTGAGTGCTCTCTACCGCCTTCATCCAGATGACTTACAGTTTTATGGGAGTGTTATACATGTGACCTTTTTTAGGTTGGATTAAGACTTGGTGGCAGTAAATGAAACGAATGAATTTTTTTACTTCTCCACTTCTTTTTCAGAATTTTTCCACCTCTTTGAATGAATTGTGTTAATTTCTAATTTAATGGAACAAATTTTCTTAATTTCTAATTTAAGACCATTAAAAAGTTTTAATTTTTAAATTAAAATAATTCAAACGATAATTTAGGATTTTAAGACAAAATATTAGTTTGGCTTAAAAAAATGTGTTAAATTACTTTTATATGTTGTTGTTATTGTTTCATTATTTAGTGTTTTTATCAATAGTTAAGTAACTTTATTAATTAATGATGATTATTACTATTTATTCTTATTCATAAGGATTATTTTAAGATATTTGTGTCTGTGTAAGTATAAAATAATCCAATATACAAGAGTACAAATTAAATTATAGAGGGTAGTGATGAGTTTCCTAATTAAAATTCCTATGGTTAGATGGAAAAGTGCCCAAGAATATCCATCCAATATGAAAGTAACATTCAAATAAGTGCATTGTAATGACAACATAATCCTTGTAGCATGATAACATATACAAAACAAACATATGAACTCAAAGAGCTATAAAATAAGTATATTATAATTCATTTGATATGTGAATGAAGTGTCGGAAAGTAAATCATAGAGACACTATACCATGGGCTACCCTATCAAGTGCATGTAGTGGGAGTGCTCTCAAGTATGAAATGGATGAGGGCAAATGATGATAAGCTCTTGACACCTATGTAGTAAATTCACTCTCTAGAATGATGACTTTCACCTCTCCTTTATAGAAAATAATACAAATATAGAGAATGTAATTGATGAAATAGAAGAGGATCAAATTGTGGGTTAAAGGCCTATGTGCTAGATCATTTTCTCTCTAGTGAATTTTCTCTCTTTCAAAACTAGGTTTGTTGAAAGCACACATCTCCTCAAAACACTTTGTAGCTAATGTTTTCCCTTTAATTGACAATTGTGTTTAATGTATCTTTAGTGAGGCACATGTCTTCTAAAATATGTGTTATTTTAGCACGTAATACTCAGAATAGTGCATTAAATGTATGAGCAACAAGTCAACACAACACCGTGGCACTACTTCTCCATGATATCTATTTTTTTCTTATTATGAAGTTCCAACCTACTAGAAATAGTTCAGTATGGTGCCCCCTTTGTAATAACTTGTTCTTTTCCTTTAGTAACCATATATATCTATTGATTTTTGTTTGTAGGGATGAAATACAAACATTTCCTAGAATGATCCTCCTTGAGCACACCCTCTCCAAGACTGTTCACCGTTTGCATGGTTGAAACACGAAATATGCCAATAATAATCCATTTTGACTACATCACCTCTCAATATTTACCTTTCTCATTGTAATAATTAACATGTGTGGATGAAAATAGGTCTAATTTGACTTCATGAAGAAAAGAAACCATGCATATATGGCTAGGTTGAATTGCATCATGTGGAGTTTCCAAGAAGAGGCTCACATGCAAGGTGTGGGAATAAAGGTTTATTTTCTCTAAAATAGTATGATGCATAGAGAGGCTAAAATAAAAAAGGATAAGGTGTATAAAAATAGAAAAAGGCCCTCAAGCAAGGCATCGCTTCCTAGGCTAGATTAGAGCTCTAGGCATCCTCCAATTTTGAACAAAATACGATGGTGGAATTTCAAATAAATTGATGCCCTAACTATCACACCAAGAGGGAACCCTTGATGCTCCTTTGACTTGAGGATTTCTTGAAGGTTTGCACTTTGTATTTCATCATTCAAAATCTATTATCTTAACTATAAATGATCATTGGATGAGCCTTTACCACGATATATCTCCCAAACCTTAGTCTCTTATAGTATTTCTCTCAAAAAAAAAATTCATGGAAAGTCACCCTAGATTCTCCCAAAGCTCACACTTTAATTGAATCTTTCCTTGCCTCACTTTGAAGCCTAGTATAAACACGTCAATCACAAGTGAGGGATTTTGGAAGTTTTGATCTTAGGCATTCATCATTTTTTAATATTCCTAAACCCGAGGTCATCTTTCCCTCAAGCCTTTCTTGGAGAGTCCTTCTTTTTCTTCTAAAGTAGGGAACCTATTATCTAATCCTCTTCTTTGAATGGGCATTGCAAATCACATTGTGCATCATTATTGGTCTCATCATTCTAGTAATTTCCCTATACCGAGACTCCTCCCATCAATGAAAGTTCATAAAGAGCAGGGGAAATTGAATGAGGTGACAATGGGTCCTTGTCCCATTGTTTCCACTTGATCTAGTAGTAGTCCCTTTGGAACCCCTCCTAGGACCCTTGCTAAATTAAGCGCTAACATTTTTCAAAAACAAGTATAAAGCAGATGGCTCACTTGAAAAGAATAAATCTAGGCTTGTGGAAAAAGGTTTTACACAAAAAGAAGGGGTCTATTATGAGAATACTTTTTCCCCCATAGCAAAATGGGATACCATATGGACATTCTTTGCCCTAGAAACTCAAAAAGTTGGAAATTCCATCAAATGGATGTAAAAACTGCTTTCTTGAATGGAGATATGAAAGAGAATGTTTTTGTGTCCCAACCAGAAGGATTTTTTGTGAAGGGTTAGGAACATAAAGCATGCAAGCGGTAAAATCCTTGTATGGCCTCAAGAAAGCACCATGAGCCTGTCATAATAAGGGGTTAGGGGAATAGGGGCTTAGGGGTTAGAGGTTTAGGGTTTAGGGGAATAATGTGTTAGTGGTTAAGGTGTTAGGGATTGGGGGCTTAAGGGTTAGGGGATTTAGGTGCATTTAGGGGTTAGGGGAATAATGAGTTAGTATTTAAGGGATTAGGGATACGGGTTAGGGGAATAATGAGTTAGTGGTTAAGGGGTTATGAATTGGGGGGTTAGGGGTTAGGGGATTTAGGTGCATTTAGGGGTTAGGGGAATAATGAGTTAGTGGTTAATGGATTAGGGATTGGGGGCTTAGGGGTTAGGGGATTTAGGCGCCGTTAGGGGTTAGGTGAATAATGAGCTAGTGGTTAAGGGATTAGGGATTAGGGACTTAGGGGATTTAGAAGTTAAGGATTTTAGGGGTTAGGGGTGAGAGGTTAATCGGTTAATGGTTAAGCGTTAACAGTTTAGGGGTTGAGGGGTTAAGGGGTTAGGGGTTTAGGTGTTAGTGGTTTAGGGGTTTAAGGGTTTAGAGGTTTAGGGTTTTGGGGGTTAAATGGGTTAGGGTTTTAGGGGTTTAGGGGGTTAAATGGGTTAGGGGTTGGGAATTAGGGCTTAAGGGGTTAAGGGTTAGACGTTTAGGGTTTACGGGGTTAAATGGGTTTAGGGGTTTAGAGGTTTAAGGGGTTAGGGGATTTAGCAGTTAAGGATTTTAGGGGTTAGGGGTTAAGGGGTCAAGGGGTTAGATGTTTAGGGGGTTAAATGGGTTAGGGGTTTAGAGGTTTAGGGGGTTAGGGGATTTAGCAGTTAAGGATTTTAGCAGTTAGGGGTTAAAGGGATTAGGGGTTAGGTTTTGGGAGTTAGGGTTTGGGGGTTAAATGGGTAAGGTTTTTAGGGGTTTAGGGGGTTAAATGGGTTAGGGTCGGGAATTAGGGTTTAAGGGGTTAGGGGTTAAGGGTTTAGAGGTTTAGGGTTTAGGGGGTTAAATGGGTTAGGGGTTTAGGGTTTAAGGGGTTAAATGGGTGAGGGGTTATAGCCATTTATTAGGTGAACAAGGCATAATCTAGTTGTAGTAACCATAACTTGGTTAAGTTGTTATAGTCAAGGCAAGACTTGGTTGGGTTCCCAAGTTCCAAAAAAGTAAGGGTAATTGTGAGGGCATGAGAACTAAGGAGTGTCAATGTGTGCCAAGGAATGAAAAGGCATGCTAACACATGCTAGAAAGTGTCAATGGATGTTGAGGAGTGTTAGGGAGTGCCAGGACATTGCAAGGGAGAACTAGGTCAAAATGCATGGAAATGAACGAATAAGAGTGTGTGCCAAGTAGTGTCAATGAAATCCAAGTGTCTCAAGGATAAAGTGTGTTAGGGGAAGGCCAGAATAAGACTTGTAGGAGGTAAGCCTATGGTTACATAAAGGGTTGCACAAAGTAGTTTCAAACAAAGGGAAACTTTGGGTTGGGCACAACATTTATTTTCCAATGACTTGGTTGGGTTCCCAAGTCGCAAAAAAAGTAAGGTTATCTATGACGGCATGAAAGCTAAGGAATACCAAGGTGTGTCAGGGAATTCCTAGAAGTACTATCACATGTTAGGCAGTTCCAAGGCATGATAGGCATGCCAAGATGTGGCAGGTGCTAGGGTGTGGCATGAATACATGCTAGGGAGTGTGAGGGCCAAGTGTCAAGGAAACACAAGGGAGCACTAGTTTAAAATTCATGGAAATGAAGTATCATCCAGTTCCAGGTGTGCTAAGAAGGGAGTGACACAGTATTCTAGGAACTGCCAAGGCATGTTAGAGTGCTAGGGAAGCATACAAAGATGTTCCAAGTGCCAAGGTGTGCCAATGCGTGCTAAGGAGTGTTAGGGAGTGCCAAGAAAACATAACATAGCACTAGGTCAAAATTAATAAATGAATGAATAAGAGTGTGTGATAGGGAGTGTTAGCGAGTTCTAGGTGTTGAGATTCAACAAGATTATGAGCTTAGTGAAAAGATTTTCCTTTACTAAGTGGGCCCGCAGGATATTTTTGGCACAAGTCTATTTTTAGACATGGAGACCATATTTTAGAAGTTGCAGGATGATATTTGTGGATGGTTGGTCAAGTTGGAAAAATATATGGATTTCTATTTTTAGACATATTGGGCGAAGCCTTTTTATAGATCTTTGATCTACAAATAGAAGTGTTGATTATTATTATCTCTTAATAATAATTAGACCCTAAATAACAACTTATTCTCTTGGAGCACTTAATTTCAGTTTACAAGTGCGGTAGATCAGCTAGCTGAAGGAATTACACAATTCCTAGGGTTCACTGGTGTTCATGCATGGAGGACTCAAGTCAGGACTCAAGTGGCAGAGTTATGATGGAGTTGGTGAAGTAGTTCATGGAGTTTGTTTTAGTTTAACTACATCCTTGGAGTTAAACTCAAGTGAACTAATTGTGTCTATTTCTAACTGATTGATACATTAGTGGGAGTGTAGTGAATTAATTAGTTAAATTAATTCACAAATAATAACTCATTAATCAACTGAACAGAGACAACAGTTAACTACTTGCATGGGAGTTCCAGTGGAGACTCAGTGGAGAGATAGGTGAAAGGGTAGTGTGACTATCAGTTGTGACTATGTTGATGCATCCAATGCATCACACATCCATTGGAGATGCCAATGAGGATTGCGCAGTCAAGGCAAGGGTAATTTGAAGTCATTCAGAGCTATTCAAATCAGGGTCAACCCAAATAAATTTGATTTGGGGGTTCCACTGCAACAACATTTTCCCCACAACAAGCACAAGATCAAGCCAACATGTGTGATGTGTGCGTTTAAAGAGATGGATAGGTAGGTTTACCCTTACGAGAACATGGCACCTTAAAATTTGACCATGATTGCTGAGTGCAAGCATTTGCGAAATGGCATTATGAGTGGAGCCTTTTCCAGAAGAGATTATTCATTTACATTACAATATATACAACATGCAGTTAGTGTTCCATCCATGTTAGCGCACACACTTGATGGTATCAATCATTAAACTAGTACAAAAAAAATGATTTTATATATTCACATACGGGACAGTCACAAGATGTCAACAAAATCACATACTTATCGAAATCCTCAACCAGGAATATGCTACATTGCTTCTTAATGTGCTTTCAACTAGGTAGGCATCAATGACAATCATTACAATGGGTTAAGGGGATCTAAGAGAGAATTATGTAAGGAGTTCCTTCTAGGTAAAGGCCATTGGTATTACTATTGTTAAAGGGGGTGGCCTACAAGGATACATTGGTAGCTACTGATGCAAGAGCATAATTTCAACAATTTATTTCAAAATTTGTATTTGTCCTCCATAAGGTCTTAGAGATTTATAAAAGAGGAAGTTGGTTTCCTTGTTGCCCTATAATTTTGTAGAATTTCTAATTTCATATTTGGGATAGGAAATTTTAGTAATTTTAGGCATAAGTTAAGATGTTTTTTTATTTTTAAGGCCTCCTAGTCATTAGGAAAGTTGAGTCTTATGATTAGGATTACTTGTGGCATCCTATGTATTTTTCAAACTCCAATACACCAAGGCAAATATGTGGAGGACATTTGGGGGAAATGTGATTGTCCATAAAATGTAGATCGGATTTGGGGAACTTGTAGCTCTTTTCCTTGGACCCTACTAGTTCTTAGAGGTTGTATTTGGAGCGGTTAGCAAGAAAAAGCATAATATGCCCAAGAATATTAGTGTTGGAGCACCTATGGTTTGGGATAAAGGATAAGGGGTTCTAGAAGTGTATGGGTTTAAGGGTTTAGGAGCAAGGGGTTAAGGGTAAAGGGTAAAGGGTTAGGGCTTATGGGATTTAGAGGTTAGGGGGTTGAGGTATAGGGGGTTTAAGGGTTAGAGGTTAATGGCTTAGTGGTTAAGGGATTTAGGGGTTAATATTAACCATCAAGGGCTTACATGTCAGGGGATTTAAGGGTTAAGTGCCTAAGGGTTATGTTATTTAGGTGTCAGAAGGTTAAGGGGTTAGGGGTTAATGAGTTTAGGGGTTAGGGGTTATGGGTTAAGGGTCAAGGTTTAAGAGGATATGGGATCAGGGTTTATGGGGTTCAAGGATTCTAAGTTAGTGGTTAGGGGTTAAGGGGTTAATGGCTTTGGGTTTAAGGGATCAAGGGGTTAATTTGTTATGAGTTATGGGTGTAGGGATTAAGGGATTGTGGCTTTGGGGTTAAAGGGATAGGGACTTTAGTGGTTATGGGTTAAGTGCGTATGGGTTGTGATAATGTGGCCCCTAATCTCCTTGTCACAACTATTAGGGGTTCCCCTATCAATTTCTCTCATTGCCTTACCTATAGGTCCCCTAGCCCCTATGCCATAAGGCCCTAAGGCTCCTTCTCATTCTCTAATGTTAGGATTATAGATCTCAGTAAACCATGCTCGAACCTCTCACTTCTACCCATCCATGCTAACCTTATGTCCCCTTTCCCCGCTCAATACACCAAAAGACCCCCCTCCCCCAAAATTCATGAGAATTGAACATTTGGAGGCGATCATTTAACAACAACTTCACAACTACTCCATTTATAATGGTGTCTTGGAGCTATTAGATGTCATTTCATTGAGCTACAGTGATAGGTGAGAGCTATGCATAGCTCACTAAAGGTGTATCAAGAGACTATTAGTCTATTGGCTATAGAATTTGACTCTTTTTTTGTAACTTAGCGAAATGGAAAAGATGTGGAGACAATCTTCATTCTTCTTCTTTCACCAAGCCATGTAAAATAAATGAAGCAAATAGTCTCAACCCCTTGGAGAAGGAAAGTTGAGAACAATAATTAGCATGAACAAACAAAGAATCCAATGAGTTAAGCTTAGAGGGGTCTCCCTTTGTAAAAAAGCATCCATAAGCTTGTTAGAGTTAGTATGAATCTTTACTAGAGGTTGAGTAGTCTTCACATCACCAACCACATCCAATAGAAAGGTACCAACCCCTACAATAAAAATGATGTCTCCAAATAAGGTGTAGTTAATACCAATAATATCACCTTATGAATCTATTACAATATGATTTGGAAAGTACGTTTCCATACATGTGTGAAAGAAAAAATCCATTTGGTTAGCAAAAGGAAGTCTTTTTTAAGACCTCCAGAAACCCCCTTAAAGGAGACAAGAAGGGTTTGAAACCATATAATACAAGTCGATCTATGAACCCTATTTCTGATGTTTTCTATGCATGTGTTTGTTCACTCGGTTTGACATGTGATAGACAATATATGAAGCATTTTTTTCCACATATCATCTTCATTAGATATCATGTTGCTAAGAATGAAGTGTCTGGATTAGAGTTAAAGTTCCTATTTTAGTTTGTTGTCTTTTTTTGTCTTTTAGAGTACAAATATTTCTAGTATATTGTGCTAAGGTAGTTTGGCTTTCAAATATTCAAGGAATATGTGAGCTAATATAAGAAAATATTGTAATATTTGAAATAACATGATGAACTATTTAGCACAATTTATGGTGTTGGATTGATTGAGATGTTTATTTTTGGATGGATGGATGTACATCTCTTTAGCCAATAGACAAAACTCATTAAGCATTGTTGCAAGTATGTTATTGACATGTTGAAGTGCCATTGAGACTTAGAGGTAGAAGATTTAGACTTGTATGTTTTCACCTATCTGGGTGTGATGATACCTTGTGGAGGTAAGAAAAATTTCCATTTTTTTAACTTTTGGATATATTCTATACGCTCTTGAGAGAATTTCAACCTTTTAAATAAAACTACAAACAAATGTACATTCATGCAATAATTACTAATTGATTTGGGGGTGACTCAAAAAATTGTAGCATGTTGGCGTGTTGAATTTGTTAGTAAGTTAATTAGGGCTTGATAAATTTGTAAGCTTCAGTGGGATTTATTGCAGTTGTATGTGTTTTAGAGAAGCGAGTTTGGAGTGGTGGTTGTGCTTCCTTTATTGAATTTGATTTCTTTGGTTCTTCTTCTTGTGCATGCCCACTGTGGAATATTCTCGATAGTGGTTAAGGGGTTAGGGATTGGGGGCTTAAGGGTTAGGGGCATAATGAATTAGTATTTAAGGGATTAGGGATTGGGGTTAGGGGAATAATGAGTTAGTGGTTAAGGGGTTATGGATTGGGGGTTTAGGGGTTAGGGGATTTAGGCGCATTTAGGAGTTAGAGGAATAATGAGTTATTGGTTAAGGGATTAGGGATTGGGGGCTTAGGTGTTAGGGGATTTAGGCGCAATTAGGGGTTAGGTGAATAATGAGCTAATGGTTAAGGGATTAGGGATTAGGGGCTTAGGGCTTAATTAGTGGATTTAGCAGTTAATGATTTTAGGGGTTAGGGTTGAGGGGTTAATGGGTTAATGGTTAAGCGTTAACGGTTTAGGGGTTTAGGGGTTAAGGGATTAGGGGTTTAGGTGTTAGTGGTTTAGGGGTTTAAGGGTTTAGAGGTTTAGGGTTTAGGAGTTAAATGGGTTAGGGTTTTAGGGGTTTAGGGGGTTAAATGGGTTAAGGGTTGGGAATCAGGGCTTAAGGGGTTAGGGGTTAAGGGTTAGTCATTTAGGGTTTACGGGGTTAAATGGGTTTAGGGGTTTAGAGGTTTATGGGGTTAGGGGATTTAGCAGTTAAGGATTTTAGGGGTTAGGGGTTAGGGGTTAAGGGGTTAATGGGTTAGAGGTTAAGGGGTTAGAGGTTTAGGGGGTTAAATGGGTTAGGGGTTAAGAGGTTTAGGGGGTTATCTATTAGGTAGTATAAATTTGAATAATTTGCTGAATTATTCACCGAGATTATCCCGATTACACACTATTTAAGCTTCATGCATAATACATAACCTCTTCTACAATTGATCATCAATATGCAGAAATAGAAAGCAGTCGCATGCGCTCATTAAAACATAATCAAGCACACATATCAACACAGGATGTAATGGGGAAAGAAATAGCTGAAAACCCCCAAATATATGTATATTATAATGATAGAGAACATGTAACAATACATAGCACAAAGCTCTCACAGCTCTCAGCACTATCTCAATGCTACACACAAAACTAGTTGTGAAGATGAACTAGTCACAGGTTCAAATCTCCTCCACAAGTCTGCCTGCCTCTACTGCGCAATCCAAGTTGATTAATGATGAGATCCAAGTTCGAATCCCACTAGATCCAACTGCGCAATCCTCATTGGCAATCTCCATCAATGTGTGTGCAAATCTCATGCACAACCAATAGTCACAACTGATAGTAGACTCACCCTTTCACCCACCTCTAACACTGGTCTCCATTGAACTATCCATGCACTGCAGTTAAATGATGTATTCTTTAGTTGATTTATGAGTTAATAATTAGTGAATTAATTAATAATTAATTCACACCACTCATCACTAGTGTATTTTTCAATTAGACTAAATACAACTAGTTCAACTAAGTTAAACAGAACACAACTCCACCAACTGTCTCATCAACTCCACCAAACTCTGCCACATGAGTTCTAACTGAATTCAACCATGCAATAGCTCAACTAACCCCTAGGAATAGCGTAATTCCTTCTGTCAGCTGCATGTGCCACATCCAAGCATCAAACTGAAGTGCTCCAAGAGGATAAGATAATGTTTATAGTCTAAATATTATTAAGGGTTAATAATATTTGATTGTTCTATTTTTAGCCCGACAGTCTAAAAATAGAAACCGCCCAATGTCTAAAAATAGAGGTCCATCTATTTTTACCAACTCGACCAATCATCCATAAATAGCATCACGCAACTCATAGACCATGATCCCTATGTCTAAAAATAGACATAGTCTAAAAATAGACTTTGCGCCAAAAATAGCCTGCGGGCCCACTTAGTGAAGGCGACTTCATTTCACTAAGCTCCATCATATTGTTGCATTTTCAACACTCCCTCTCAACAAGATATGGATTATCTGCAACCCCTATCCTGCCTCTGTGGAATTCGAATTTTCTCCTGGTGAGCACCTTCGTCAAGATGTCAGCATCCTGATCCTCCGTGGGAATATATGAAAGTAACATGATTCTCCGCTGCACACAATCTCTGATATGATGGTACCTGATGTCAATGTGTTTGGATCTATCATGAAATACTGGATTAGCCAAGATTTTAATGCAACTCTGGTTATCACAATAAATCACAGTAGGCTCCAAGTGTGACCCGAACAACCCGACCAGGATCTTCCTCATCCATATGGCCTCGCATGCAGCCAAGCTTGCTGCCATATACTCAGCCTCTGCTGAACTGAGTGCCATGGATCTCTGCTTCCTGCTGTACCAAGAAACTATTGTCGATCCGATACTGAAGATCCCTCAAGATGTGCTCTTTCTGTCCGTTGGGCTCCCTGCCCAATCTGCATCCGTGAAGCCACACAGCTTTACCTCATCCTCCTGTCTGTACCACAAGCCATATCCCGGTGTGCCTCTAAGATAACACAATACATGCTTGCCTTCCTTCCAGAAGAGCTTGGTAGGCTTAACCATAGCTTGTGAAAGCTGGTTAACAACATAGCATATATCGAGTCGTGTATTGACCAGATACATAAGCGACCCCACCAACTATCGATAAACAGTGGCATCCACTACCTCCGCTGAAGTAGCATCCTCCTTCCTCCAACCTCCAGGAAGAGGAGTATCAACAGGCTTGCAGCCATGCATGTTGAACTTATCCAGTATCTCTCGGGCATACTTACCCTGAGAAACAAACAGTCCATCATTGCGCTGCCAAATTTCCAATCCCAGGAAATAATGAAGGAGGCCCAAGTCCTTCATATCAAACTCTCTAGCAAGATCCTCCTTGCATGAAAGTATCAACAGCTCATCACCTGTCAGAATCAAATCATCTACATAAAGTACAATGATCAGCAACTTACCCTCCACCACAATCTGGTATAGGTTAGGATCCGCCTCACTCTTGGAGAATCCAATTCCGGTGAAATAACTGTCTATCCGTGTGTACCAAGCACGAGGTGCTTGTTTCAACCCATACAACGCTCTCTTGAGCCTGCACACATGCGACTCGCTGCTGAAGATCTCGAAACCTTCGGGCTGCTCTATGTACACCTCCTCCTCAATGACTCTATTGAGGAATGCAGTCTTCACATCCATCTGATGAATGTGCCACCCCATCTGCGCTGAGAGAGCTAGGATCGTCCGTATGGAAGAATACCTTGCGACAGGTGCAAAGGTCTCCTCATAATCGATCCCCTCTATCTGTGAGAAGCCTCGGGCAACAAATCTTGCCTTGTACTTCTCCACACTCCCGTCAGCCGCTTGCTTCACTTTGTAGATCCATCTCGAACCCACCACTGATTTCCCCTCCGACCTTGGGACAATCTCCCATGCACTGTTTCTGACAATCGAATCATACTCTTCCACCATGGCATCTACCCATGCGGGATCCTCCATAGCTTCCTCAAAAGAGGATGGCTCTGTCACGATACACTTGCTCATAAGAGCCATGTATCCAGTATACTGGTCAGGTGACTGTCTCTGTCTGCGCTGTGATGTAGGTGCTCCTACAACCTTCTCTGCATCTTGAGCCAGTCACTCAGCTTCTGTAGTGCGCTTTCGCCCTCTGATGGTTGGCGCTGCATGAGTGGTCTCTTCCACTCCATGAACTTCCTCTTGTGGCTGATCCACATCCTGAAGCTCATCCTTAGGAACTAATAGCTCATCATCTGCATGCAAGTGTGGCTCCCTCTCAAGCGAACACTGCATGGCTTTCTCCTCCTGAAATTTGATATCCCGTCGCACAACAGTCTTGCGACTGTCTGGCAAATACACACGATAGTTGTGGGGTGTATCAATGTATCCCACAAATATTCCAACCTCTGCGGTCGGATCCAGCTTATTTCTGGCATCCTTCGTCACATGCAAGTAGACAGGTGAACCAAAATTCCTCAAATGGGAAATATCAGGTCTCTTACCAGAAAACGCCTCCTCCGGTGTACTCATGCCAAGTATCTTGTGAGGACAACGGTTCTGCACATATACTGCAGTATTGCATGCCTCCACCCACAAGTGAAGGGGTAGGCCCTGATCATGCAACATCGCCCGTGCAGCACCCACGATCGTTCTGTTCTTCCGCTCAGCAACCCCGTTCTGCTGTGGGTTATGGGGTGCGATGAGCTCTCTTCGAATCCCTTCTGCACTGCAAAAGTCCTTGAATTCAGCAGAGATGAATTCACCACCATTGTCGCTCCTAAGAGCCTTCACATGCTTCCCCGATTCCTTCTCAACCAACGCCTTGAATTCACAGAACTTTGAATATGTCTCGCTCTTCTTCTGCATGAAGAAGATCCAACACTTCTGAGAGAAATCATCAAAAAAGATCACATAGTACTTGTGCTTTGCTGTCGAAGCTACTGAGAAAGGACCACACACGTCTGTGTGAACTCTCTCAAGGATCGTCGTGGCGCGACTATCCTTCTCGTGAAAGGTGGCTTTCACATACTTCCCCAAGGTACACCCCTTGCACTGATCTGACTGCGCAAGAGTGCCCTTAGGAAGCCCGGTAGAAATCTGCTGCAGGATCTTCAAAGCTCCATGGTGAAGGTGGCCCAATCTCCTGTGCCACAGCTCGCCATCATCATCCCGGCTCACCACTTCTCCTGCCTTGCATGCCATTGCTGCGCAGCCATCTACTTGCAACTGATAAAGGTTCTTGACTCGAACCCCTATCTTTCGGGTCTCTCCAGTTGTCTTACTGCGCAGGAAAGCTTTTCCTTCGCTGAAGACCACATCATACCCCTTGTCTTCCAACATCGCCACAGAGATTAGATTCTTCATCAATCCTGGAACATGCAATACTTCCTTTAATACAAAGGGTTTACCAGACTCCCTCTCAAAGGAAATGGTATCGATACCGGTCGCACTGTATCTACCATCATCACCCATCTCGATGTGCACTCCAAGATCTTTCTCCTCCAGATCTGAAAACAAATCCCGATCTCCGGTCATGTGAAATGACGCACCACTGTCCAAGAACCATATTGATCCCATCACACTTGAGACCAAGCATGCGATCAGCGAAAAATCCAGCTCGAACTAGGAGGCCAATGCCTCTCCCGCTGCAGATCCAGCAGCATGCTTATTTTTCCTCTTCTGCGGACAATTTGTGGCATAATGTCTGTGTTGGTGACAGTGAAAGCACTTCACCTTGGACATGTCTTGCTTCTTGCCTTTCGCACCAGACTGAGAAGCTTTCTTTCTCTTCCCCTTCTTTTCTTTGGCAGCCAAAGCGCAATTTTCTTCATCAGATGCCTTTGATGAAGATCCGTCCCTGGTAGTCTGTCTTATCTCCTCTTGCATGAGATCCGACCAAAGTCGCTCCCATCCCGACAACTTCTCCCAACCATTGACAAAGTCCTGATAGGAATGCCAACTCTTCGGAAGACCAAGGAGAGCCAGGTCCACCAATTCCTCATCATCGATAGTCACCCCCACACTTCCCATCTCATCTCTGCATTGAGTGAACTTCGTGAGGTAATTGGTGATACTGTCACCTTTCTCCATCTTAATGTTTCTAAGTTTATCCTTGAGCGCCAACTTCCTCTGGTCGCTCTTGCTTTGGAATAGATCTTTCAACGCTTTCCACATCAAATATGGAGAAGCTTTTCCACGCAGGCTGGATACAATGTGATCCTTCACGCCCTCCAACAGAATCCTTCGACATTTCGCCATCTTCTTTTGCCAAGCTTCAACTTGAGCAGCATCATTAGGCTTTGGGATCTCAGCATCTATGAATTCCTTCAGCCCGTTATCATCTAATACTTCCTCCATTCTGTCCTTCCATGCAACATAATTCAAACTGCCCTCAAGGGCATATTCCAGTCGCAAACCGTTGAAAGACATTTCAACTATAGCACCAAGAAAAAAACAAACTGCTGCAAAATTCGAATTCCAAGCTCAAAACTCAACTGCTTCTGGATCTGTGAGAACAAATTATTTCTAGCACAGAGATCGACTGTAGGGGATTTTATTGTATATATCACCTTTCAGAGAAAGGATGGATCCATAGGCTACCTGGCCCGTTACAGACTCTGTCTACCGAAATAATTGTAATCACTGTAATAGATCCCAATGATCAATTCTCTTCCTCTGATACCATGTAGAAATTTGAATAATTTGCTGAATTATTCACTGAGATTATCCTGATTACACACTATTTAAGCTTCATGCATAATACATAACCTCTTCTACAATTGTTCATCAATATGCGGAAATAGAAAGCAGTCGCATGCGCTCATTAAAACATAATCAAGCACACATATCAACACAGGATGTAATGGGGAAAGAAATAGCTGAAAACCCCCAACTATCTGTATATTATAATGATAGAGAAAATGTAACAATACATAGCACAAAGCTCTCACAGCTCTCAGCACTATCTCAATGCTACACACAAAACTAGTTATGAAGATGAACAAGTCACAGGTTCAAATATCCTCCACAAGTCTGCCTGCCTCTACTGCGCAATCCAAGTGAGTAATGAATGAGATCCAAGTTCAAATCCCACTAGCTCCAACTGTGCAATCCTCATTGGCAATCTCCATCAATGTGTGTGCAAATCTCATGCACAGCCAATAGTCACAACTGATAGTAGACTCACCCTTTCACCCACCTCTAACACTGGTCTCCACTAAACTGTCCATGCATTACAGTTAACTGATGTGTTCTTTAGTTGAATTATGAGTTAATAATTAGTGAATTAATTATTAATTAATTCACACCACTCATCACTATTGTATTTGTCAGTTAGACTAAATACAACTAGTTCAACTAAGTTAAACAGAACACAGCTCCACCAACTGTCTCATCAACTTCACCAAACTCTACCACTTGAGTCCTAACTGAAGTCAACCATGCAATAGCTCAAATAACCCTTAGGAAAAGCGTATTTCCTTCTGTCAACTGCATGTGCCACATCCAAGCATCAAACTGAAGTGCTCCAAGAGGATAAGATAATGTTTATAGTCTAAATATTATTAAGGGTTAATAATATTTGATTGTTCTATTTTTAGCCCGGCAGTCTAAAAATAGAAACCGCCCAATGTCTAAAAATAGAGGTCCATATATTTTTTTCAACTCGACCAATCATCCATAAATAGCATCCTACAACTCATAGACCATGATCCATATGTCTAAAAATAGACATAGTCTAAAAATAGACTTTGCGCCAAAAATAGCCTGCGAGCCCACTTAGTGAAGGCGACTTCAGTTCACTAAGCTCCATCATCTTGTTGCATTTTCAACAAATAGTGTGCTCAAGAACCTGGCATATATCAGGAATCCTTGACATTGACATTCGGCAAATGCATTGAATTCATTATTTTATTGAGCTAATTTTAATTGTTCAAGTATCCTGGCAGTGAGACATTTCGTTGAGCTGTGGATAGGTAAAATAAAAAAGTAATGTATATTGGATTATTCGTTCCCAAAATTGTGAGTGATTATTTTTTTACATATGAAATCACCAGAATGGCCATCTATTGCATCGAGTTTCAACATTAACATAAAATTTCCATAATAGTCGGCGATTGCATCATTAAATATAAAATGGGCTTGCCAAATTTCAACATCAAAATTACTCTAATAGTAATATAATTCTTAAGACAGAAAATGAAGAGTAATATCATATGCATTTTGAGAGACAAATTAGTCCACTTCTTCAATCTTAGGGCCAGTGCCAATCCCACTGGATGGACCATCCTTGGGAGGAACGCCACCAAAGCCACCTCCAGGCATGTCACCACCTGCACCTTGATACATCTTTGCAATTATTGGATTGCATATGCTCTCAAGTTCCTTCATCTTATCATCAAATTCATCTGCCTCAGCCAGCTGGTTGTTATCCAATCATTGGATTCCCTGTTCGATTGCATCATCAATATTCTTCTTGTTAGATGGATCCACCTTGGCTTCAATTTTCTCATCCTTGATCGTGTTCCTCATGTTATAAGCATATTTCTCCAACACGTTTTTGGACTCAACCTTCCTCTTGTGCTCTTCATCCTCAGACTTGTACTTCTCAGCTTCCTGAACCATCTTCTCAATCTCTTCCTTGCTCAACCTACCCTTTTCATTGGTGATTGTAATCTTGTTCTTCTGTCTGATGGTTTTTTCCTTAGCTGAAACATTCAAGATACCATTGGCATCAATGTCAAAGCACACTGTGATTTGAGGAACACCTCTGGGAGTAGGTGGGATACCAGACAATTCAAACTTGCCCAAAAAATTGTTGTCTCTTATTAGTGTTCTCTCACCTTCATACACTTTTATGATAACACTGGGCTGGTTGTCCGAGTATGTAGAGAACACCTGCTCTTTCTTTGTAGGAATAGATGTATTTCTAGGAATCAAAATAGTCACTACACCACCTGTTGTCTCCAGACCGAGGGATAGAGGAGTAACATCAAGAAGGAATAGGTCTTGAACCTTCTCATTGCCTTCTCCGCTTCGAATAGCAGCCTACACTGCAGCACCATAGGCAACAGCCTCATCGGGGTTGATGTTCTTGCAAAGCTCCTTCCCATTAAAGAAGTACTACAACAACTGTTGTACTTTTGCAATTCGAGTAGACCCACCAACCAAAACAACATCATGGATAGAGCTTTTATCCATCTTAGCATCTCTCAAACACTTTTCAACGGGCTCCATACACTTTCTGAATAGATCCATATTCAGTTCTTCAAACCTAGCTCTAGTGATTGTTGAATAAAAGTCGATACCTTCATACAAATAATCAATCTCTATGGTTGTCTGAGCAGTGGATGAAAGAGTCCTCTTGGCCCTTTCACAAGAAGTCCTCAATCTTCTCAAAGCCCTAGCACTACCACTAATATCCTTCTTGAACTTCCTTTTAAATTCTTGTACAAAGTGGTTAACCATCCTATTATCAAAATCTTTACCACCCAAATGGGTGTCACCAACAGTAGACTTCACTTCAAAAATATCCTCTTCAATAGTCAAAAGTGAAACATCAAATGTTCCACCACCCAAATCAAAGATCAATACATTTTTCTCACCCACACTACCAGCCTTTTTTTCCAAACCATAGGCAATAGTAGCAGTGGTAGGCTCATTGATTATTCTCATCACATTCAACCCAGAAATCACTCTAGCATCCTTGGTATCCTGCCTCTGGGAGTCATTGAAATATGCAGGAACAGTAACGACAACATTCTTTATTGTGACACCAAGATAAGCCTCTGAAATCTCCCTCATCTTCATCAACACCATGGATGAGATCTCCTCTGTAGCAAACTGCTTCTCCTCACCCTTGTAATTAACAATAATCATGGGCTTGTCACCAGGCCCTGGAGTTAACTTGAAAGGCCACAACTTAATGTCACCCTGAACCGTAGCATCACTGAAACACCTTCCAATCAATCTCTTAGCATAAAAAACGGTATTGGTGGGATTCATGGCGATCTGATTCTTTGCGGCGTCTCTAATGAGGCGCTCAGTATCAGTGAAACCCACATAGGAGGGAGTGGTACTGTTCCCTTGGTCATTGGAAATGATCTCCACTATATCATGCTGCCACACACCAACACAGGAATATGTAATGTTGAGATCTATACCGATCGCAGGGCCCTCTCCCTTGTCGGCGATTACAAAACTCTAAAGAAGAAATCACCCCCAAACTCAAAGAACGATTAAATAACATAGATATACGACAGATCTGCAATTTAGAGGCAGAGCAGCAAAATCTCTCCCCTTCTACCTTTTTGTGAGTGATTATGATTATGGTATGGTCGGGATTTTTTTTTTTTTTGTTTCTGTCGGTATTTCGACAACTAGTTTTTTTTTTTAATATTTTGTGCCATCGGTATTTTGATGGCTAGTTATTTTAAAAAATATTTTGAAATGTCACTCTAGAGACACTTAGTTTCTTTTAAAAATGTTTTGTTCCGTCGGTATTCCGACATTTACCTTTTTATTTTTAAAATTTATTTCCGTCAATATTCCAATGTTTACTTCTCAGAAACATCATTCTACCATCCAGTGTGAGAGATTTGAAGGAGGCAAATTTTTGTGTAGATGACCTTAAAGCACCATTGTTCCATTCAACTATGGTTTCGCTTTGGGTATTATATTCTTTTTTCAGGAAAAAAGATGTTGAAATTTACCTTCTGGGGAATCTACTTACACATTTATGCAAGTCTGAGCCTTTCTTGCTAAATCAAGGACATCTTACTGAAGGGTAATGTGAAATTTTGTGTTTGTTCTTATTCAAGTTTGAATTTATTTAAGGACTGCTACAATCTATGGTCATTTGCAATTATGAACTATAACTATATATAATGTTGATGTTTCTAGGTTGGAGACTGTACTATTTTCATTGGAGGATGCTATTATTGATGCGCCCAAGGCTCTTGAGTTCCTTGGTCATGTAGGGTCAAAATTCACTAAGTTGATTCCATGTCATTAGAACAATTTTGCATCCTTCCTGGGAAACAAATCCATTACAGAATAGGAGTTTCCCAAGAAGGAATTTATAACATGAAACCAAAAAAATTACAAGCAATGTTAGTTTGTCTTTCCAAGGCATATGATAGAGAAAACTGGCTTTATTTAGGGCTACTCATCCATATAGGGTTCAATGTGAAATTGGTTAAGTAGACAATGAATTGTCTTTCCTCAATATATGTGCAATTCCAATTAATGGCTCAATCTTTTCTTCTATCATGCCTACAGGAGACCATGGGTAGGTATGACTAATGGCTCCTTTGCCATTTTTTACTGTAGAGTAGGTGGTCTCGACAAAGTTATAATAGAGTCAAAAATAACTATAAAATTGGCAACTATACAAATAGGATTTTCCCTAAACTTGACATATTTACTCTTTGTTGATTATGTTTTGTTTTTGAGTGATATGACCAAGGTAGATGCAATTATGCTGAAGGACCCCACCCTTGAAGAACTGAAATTCCTACCTTAAAAACTACCAACAACTGAGGAGCTAAAATAATCAACACCATCTTTGATTTGAACCTAAATAGTCTTATTATCTCCATGTATTTCCCTAATCACAATGACCAGTAGATTCTCATCATGGATTATTTCTCTTATTCTATTTATTAGTAAAATCCACAAAATGCATCCCTACATTTGAATCTTGGGAAAAAAACATATAATTCTTATCATTTAAATTATCCATATCTCTTGGAGCCCAAAAATCCATTTGATTTGGATAAGCTTTATTTATAACCTCAAACGAAACGCTATTATAAGTTGAAGTACCATTACAGCCTCTTGAGTCTTGAAAAAATATGATGGAATAAAATGGGGTGAAGACTAGATCCATGTTTACCATGTCAGAACCTAGGTTCATTGGGATGACGACCTTGGTTTGAAGATATCCACCATACAAACTAGGACCACCCATACTTATCGTTGCCATCTCTCTTTCATCATCAATATTAACCTACTGAGGACCTATAACCCGTGGAGGCCCATGGTAGTCATTGCAATGTAATTTATTAGAATACATGCCATTTATTATTATGAGATTTACCACATCTGACAATGGCATCATTCACATAATTTTGAATAACTCTACAAATTAAGTCAACATATTTTTTTTCACATTTACAACTTCCCTCACATTTTTTGGTTCTTGAAGCTCGAGCACTTTCATAACAAAAATAGGCAAAGTCAAACAACAAAACTGGTCCACTCTCTTTTCATTTTCTAATATTATAATGAAGTTTTATTAGACACACTGTTTGTTTGTTTTGGTTAGAATAGGGTTTGTTCTTGGTTTTATGCGAATTTTAATTTATCATATGTATCATGTTGAGAAATCAGAAAGAATAATGTGACATTTATCTTGCAGAAATTGATGCTCAATGAAAGGATACATAGTTTAACCAAGCTACAATACACTTTGGTAAAGGTGGAGGAACATCTTAAAAAATTGCTTAAGAATACACCATATACAAAGTTTGACCATAAGCAATATATGCATTTTTATTTTGTAGATACGTTATTTTTTCTACCCAAGATATCACAACAATAAAAATATTGATATTGTAGAAATGGTTTTAGGACGTCATTGAGGTCAAATTTTCTGATGTCCTATTTGATTGATACTTTTTCATATGTCAGGAAGGCTTTAAATATGAATTAATATGTTAATGAAACAAATCAGATTCAAATTTTATAGATATAAAAGATAAAAACAAATTTCAATGTCTTTGTTTGATTGTTACTTGACTCTGTGGTGGGTAGGTTACAAGAAATGTGATTGGAAAAACGACAAGGAGACGATGCATATCATGTCTTGGATATGGTTCATTCGTTGTTAGAGATTGCTTAGACACCTAAGCCATCGACTTTGGAAATGTTTCTAGTAGGAATTCCTATGGTTTTTAATGTTGTGATTATTTCACTTCATGGCTATTTTGGGCAATCAAATTCTTTAGGAATGCCAGACATGACATCAGTGGACAGGTAAACAATTTTTTTATAATTGCAATTTCCATTCCATGATATCCTTTCTTTATTGTTTGATTGTATTTTGGACGCTTATTTTTATTTTCTTTTGTCTTCCAACTATGAAATTGAAAATACTTAGTACCATGTCCATTTAAACAACAACCAAAGCTTGAATATGAAATTAGTATTACGCTATATTTATTGGAATCTTTATAGCTATTTTTTGTTAAAATATTTTCATGACTATCAAAAAAAGCAACTTTCATGTTGTTATTTGAGTACATGTTGTTTATATACTTGACTAAGTTCATGCATTAGAAAATGAAATGTTGTTGTGAATAAAACGACAGGGATTAAACATCACACTTCAAATTATTTGTTTTCACAAGTTATTTATAGCTTGAGCTTTTTAGCATATAACTTAGTTGACATGATTATTCCTAAGCTTTCCTTGAAAGTTGAATACTAAGTCACTAAGGTGTTCTTTTCTATATATGGTGATATTTTATTTTCTTTGTTTATACAGGTTATCTGGCCACATTATAGTGGCAATTATTGCCACAATGAAGATAATTTGTTCGAGTTTCTTACTTGTATGGAGAAAAATGACTTTGACACTTATGGTGTTGAGGTATATGTTGTATAAATTATTTATAGTCTAATTTATTTTATATTCTAGTGTTCATTGTTTACACTGTGGAATGTATCTTCTTTTGTTTTTAGAAAATGAACACAGTATTGATGGTAAGAAATGAATTGAAAAAAGGGAGGAGCAATAACATTGGAGCAACAAATGCAAAAAGAGAGAGAGGAGAACTGGTCTGGTGATACTCTTAGAGCCAATATCCCGCATAAGACACATATAAAGACTAATGGTCAAGTCTTCAGAGTTGGTGAATTCACCTAAAATGCCTTGAAAACACAACGATAATGTTTGAAGTGATGAAACATCATTTCATGTGTAAATTGTAGTCCAACTAATATTAAGTTGGAAAATCATATTGTAATACTTTAACATTTCATATAATATAATTTATGTGGTTGAAATTATTTATAGTTGCACTTGATATTGTTTAGTATTGTAATTAAAATATGCGACTTTGTGTTTTCATATTAGATGAACATGCACATTGTATGGCATTTTTAAAATCATACAAATTAATTTATGTTGATTAATAATAAACACAAAATCAATTTAAAACTACTAAATTAATAGTTTATATTGATTAATGATGAACACAAATAAAATGAATATACGACTAAATTATTCATTTATAATGATTATTAATGAAAGTAAATAAAATGAATATAAACTACTAAATTAGTTGTTTATATAATGAATAAATGACTACTGCAAATGATAATTTTGTGACTACAAATGACAACTAAATTTTTCATATATATGACTATTAGTAGCTAATTTACAGTATCTTATAACACAACTAAAATTTAGTCATATTTCTTCAGTCATTAATTGGTTTCAAACGATGACTAAAATTTGCATATATATGACTATTAGTAGCTAATTTACAGTATCTTATAACACAACCAACATTTTGGTCATATTTCTTTGATCATTAATTAGTTTTCTTGGGTGATCATATAGTAATATATTTGGTCATTAATTGTGACAATTAGTGACCAAATCAAATATTAAATTAATGACTAAATCAATCTCCAAATTAATGACCAAATCAATGACTAAATTAATGATCAAATCAATGACCAAATTAATGACCAAATATACAACTAGACAACAAAATTGAGATAACCAATTAATCACTAAGCTAAAAACGACCAAAAGTTGGTCGCGTTATGAGATACTGTAAATTAGCTACTATTGGTCACCGACCGAACAATAGTCGTTTATATGAAAATTTTAGTCATTTTTTTAGTAACTAATTAGCCATTTTGTACTAGTGTGTCATAGAAGATTTTCCTGTCTTGATTGCTAAAATGCAGGAAAAGAAGACGCAGACCCCAACACAAAATCTTCATATGGTTCACGCTGAAACTCATGAAGAAGATCCTAGTGTGAATGTGGTTACTAGGAGTGGTGTGGCTACCAATGAAGATAAAGGAAAGAAACCAGTCACTCATGTATGGATATATAAATCACCTAAAAAATAAAAATAAAAAGTTTTTAATCTTTAGCGTGAAAAAGATACCTTTACAGACGCATGAAAAGAATTTGTAGAAGGAAGTACATCCACATCTGGTAGAAAAATGAAGGAAGCAGGAGGTGATGAGGAGATTAAGTCATTTTTACAAGCATGTATAAAGTTGTTGCGTAACAATAAGGCTATCAAAACTCTGTAGGCGTTGATAGAGAATTGCGCAGAGAAATAACAGCCCATGGTATAACATCGAGCTATCAACAAAATTTATATTAACAAGAACAGAACGAGAAGGGAGATGCATATGATCACGCAGATTGGTGCTTATGAAATGGACCAAGTTATTTTAGATCTGGGATTGGATGCTAATGTTCTACCTAAGAAAACATGGCAGCGCATGGGAGATCCGAAGCTAGAGTGTTCTACTATCCAACTATTCATGGCCAATCAGCAGAAGATCATTCCTTTAGGAAGGATGTCACAGGTTGTGGTCAATATAGAAGGTGTTAAGGTGATGGTAGACTTTGAAGTCATCCAAATATTATATGATATTGATCCCTATCCTGCACTGCTAGGATTGGATTGGGCCATTGACATGGATGGTGTTATCAATATGAAGAAGCAGAGGATGGAATTTGAAAGTAATGGGGTAGGGTAACCATTCCTCTAGGTCCTGCAAAAGGCCAAAGTTATATTGAACCAGTGCACGCTGAGTATGAGATCGATCAAATCTATAAGCTAACCCTGTGCAAGGAAGACTAGATCAATCCAATAGCATATGGGAATCTTAAGTGGGAGAGGGATAGCTCTTGTTTTTTAGACTCTAATGAAGAACTATAAAATTGGAAAAATGATTGCATGAGGTGTCTACGTTGCACTGTAATCGTGTAACCTGATCTCTGTGATGTATAACATCTAAGGTATGTGATTTATTGTACTATGATGGCTCAACTGATGTGAACATGTTTATAGGAGAGCTTGAGATAACGGTGCCTGAAGGACAAAGATTGCATGCTTTGGATCTTGGTTTGTGCACTACTCTAGTGAGATGGTGGGAAAATCATAAGGAGAATATGGGAAATTGGGAAGAATGTGCATGCATGATGAGGTTGCGGTTCGAATGTCCAGTTATTAAAATAGAAGATGTATACTCTGGAAAATAGGATCCACACAGAATTTTGGCAAGATGGAACCAGGTATAGGGTGTAGATCCAAGACCTGAATGGGTCCATATGTTTATTCACACTTTGGGGAAAGTCCCTAGACGAAGCTACGCAGAAGCACTAGTAAATGGTCTGGGCTAACAGAAAGTTTTATTCTTACAATTAGCTTCGAGAGTGGTTTTGATACAGTTGATGAAGCTTTAATTCCAGAAATTATCAATGTCGCGATAATAGAGACTGTGAATTGTAGACAATTGGAACTTATGGAATATAGGGAGTCGCACACAGACGATGGAGCCCTAGTCCGTTGTTGTGAAACCAGCTCCAAAAATAGAAAAAAAGAGAGATCAACGCCTTAGAAATCAGCCACTTCGAGGGGGCAACCTCCAATAGATTACATAAATGAACAATTCTTGGATGATACAAATGACAAAACCATATTTCTATATATAGGAGTCCATGGGGCCACAATGTAATCCTAGTGGGGCCACAATGTAATCCTAGCCGACCTAACAATAATAATTTAAGGGCACAATAATAACAATATGGGGGTTACAGGGGTACAACAATAACAATAAGGGGTTACGCTAACAAGAATAAGGGACTATACTAGTAATATAGGGACCTAACATACTCCTCTCCTTCAAAAAAGTGTTGTCCTCAATGCTTGAGTAGCTCCGGGTGATTTTGTATAAAATTCTCATCCTCCCATGTAGAATCTGCAGTGGGTAAGTTCTTCCATTTGATGAGATACTCTGAAATTGATCGATTTCGTAGTTGTCTAGTTCTTGTTTTCGTGACTTCTTCAGGTTCCAATATGGTTTTTCCTTCCTCATCAAGTTCTGTCAATATTGTTTGAACTGGAATTTTGTCCCCTATAACCTTTTTTAAGCATTAAACATGGAAAACTGGATGCACTCGCTATGAAGTAGGAAGCTCCAATTTGTATGCCATAGTACCAATCTTTTGCAAATCCTTGTAAGGACCATAGTACTTTGGCGATAATTTATTATCCTTCTTAGCTTGCTTGAGGGAAATTTGTTTGTATGGTTATAGCTGTAAAAATACCCAGTCTCTGACATCAAAACTTCTCTCACTGCGATGTTGATCTGTCTGTTGTTTCATTCAATTTTATGCCAAATTTAGGTTATCCTTTAAGAGTTGGAGAACTTCTTGTTAATGCTCGATGTGATCCTCCACTGCTTGAACCCTAGAATTTTCCCTTAAAGAATATGTGATGGATGTTGGATGATATCCATAAAGCGCCATAAATGGGGTCATTTTTGCTGCAGTATGGAAGGAAGTGTTATACCACCATTCAGCGAGAGGTAACCACTTGACCCATTGTGCTTGCTTATTAGATACAAAACAACGAAGATATCCTTCCAAACATTTATTCACTATCTTTGTTTGACCATCGAATTGAGGATGATAAGATAAGCTATGAGCTAGTTGAGTACCCAAACAAGAAAATAATTCCGTCCAAAAAATTCCTGTAAAAATGGGATCTCTGTCACTTACAATAATCTTCGGGTTTCCATGTAGCTTTTGAATTGTTTCCATAAATGCATTAGCAATTGTACTCACTTTAAATGGATGAGATAATGCACAAAAGTGTGCATACTTTGTAATTCTATCAACTACCACCATGATGACACTCCTTCCTTCGGACTTAGGTAAACATGTGATAAAATCCATTGAAATCTCCTCCCAACGTTGACTTGGAATGGATAAAGGTTGTAGAAGACATGGGGTCTTAATTGTCTCAACTTTATTTTGTTGGAAAACCAAACATTCCGCCACAAACTTTTGAATCTCAGATTTAAGGCCATCCCAAAAAAATTATTTCTTCACCCTGTGGTAAGTTTTTAAAAATCCCATGTGTCCTCCTAAAGGAGAAGTGTGCAATTCCAAAAGAATATTTTGTTTTAGTTGGGAATTATTGCAAATATATAAGCGATATTTGTACCATAAAGAATCATTTTTCCAACTAAATGTATCTGATGTACTAGGATCTTGCTGCAACTTTTGAATGAGAGTACACACTTCTTCATCCTTCTTCCATTCGTCCCTTGCTTCGGTTATCCAATCTGGTTGGATAATTGAAATGGCACAAAGCAATGCTTCCACCTCTTCATCCTTTCTTGAGAGTGCATCTGCAACAACATTTAGCTTCCCTTTTTTTTAGACAATTTCAAATTCATAACCCAACATCTTTGTGACCCATTTTTGCTGCTCTTATGAAGATATTCTTTGTTCCAAAATTTTTTTAAGATTATCATGATCATTTTTTACCTTGAAGTGTCTTCCCATTAGGTAAGGTCTCCATTTCTTTAGTGCATGTAGTATTTCCAACATTTCCTTCTCATAAATAGGCTTATGTAAATACTTTCCTTTGACTGAACGACTTGCAAAAGAAATGGGTCTTCCTTCTTGCATTAAAACAACACCAATTCCATTTCCTGAGGCATCACATTCCACAATAAAGGTTTTTGTGAAGTCTGGCGTAGCTAATACTAGTGCTAGGTACTTTGCCTCTTTAAGATGTTCAAAGGCCTTAGTTGCTTCAAGAGTCCATGAAAATTCATCTTTCTTCAATAATGTTGTTAGAGGTGCTGCTATTCTCCCATAATTCTTAACAAACTTGCGATAATACCTTGTTAACCCGATAAATCCGCACAACTGCTTTATGGTTGTGGGGACTTTCCATTCCTTAATGGCTTTAATTTTGTTAGGGTCTAACTTAACACCCTTGTGAGATACAATATGACCCAGATATTCCACCTCTTGTACTCCAAAGAAACATTTGGATGTTTTTTCATATAATTGTTTCTCCTCCAATAGTTTTAACACCCTGTCAACATGTTAAACATGATCCTTCCAAGACCTGCTATAGATTAGTATATCATCAAAAAATACTAGCACAAATTTTCTAAGGAAGGGTTTTAAAATGGAATTCATCAACCCTTAAAATGTAGAAGGTGCATTGGTAAGGCCAAAAGGCATGACCAAAAATTCATAATGACCCTCATGAGTTCAAAATGTTGTTTTCGAAATATCTTCAGTTTTCATTCTAATTTGATGATATCCTTAACGAATATCCAACTTGGTAAAATAAATTGCTCCATTTAATTCATCCAATAATTCATCAATCACAGGAATGGGAAATTTATCTTTAATAGTGAGCTTATTGAGCTCCCAATAATCCAGACACATGCGCCATGATCCATCTTTCTTGTGCACCAATACTACTGCAGTAGAGAAATAACTTTTACTAGGTTGAATTATACCAGCCTCTAACATTTCTGCAATCATACATTCAATTTCACTCTTTTGGACATAAGGATATGTGTAAGGTCTAATGTTTGGAGTAACACTTCCTGGAATAAAATTAATAGCATGATCATGATCACGCATAGGTGGGAGTCCTTTGGGAGTATCAAACACCTTGGAATGATTGTCCAAGACTTTTTGGAGATCTGGAGAAATAGATGATTTTGATGTTGGAACTTCTAGTGAGCATAATTGTGCAATTACGCTCTGTTGTTCTTTCTTCAGAAGCTTTGTCGTGAAATTAGAGCTTCTTATCTTTCCTGGCTTCCCTACGATACCCCGTAATTCGATTTCCTTTCCTTCTGAAAAAAATTTCAAGAAAAGTTCTTGAAAATTAAAAGCTACCGTCCCCAAAGATTGTAACCATTGTACTCCTAGTATAACATCAGCACCTCCCATTGGGATGGAAAGCATTGGGCTATTCAATACATATTCCCCCATGGCTATCTTGATATTATGGCATTTTCCAGAGCAATTTATAGTTCCTCCATTTGCAACCATCACTTGACATTTTGGTGTTGGGTATAGGAAACAATTCAATTCCTTGGCTACCTTACAATGAATAAAATTATGGGTACTACTCGAATAAATCAACACTATTAACTTTTTCTTCTTGATATGTCCTTCTATCTTCAGAGTTTGAGGATTGGTAATGTCTACCAATGCATTACATGATATGGTCGGACTCATTTATTCTTCTTCTAGGGTTTCTTCTGGGTGTATATCCTCTACATTTGAAGTTTCTTCTTCATTTAAAGTACCTATGAAGAGATAAATCCTGCGTTCCTATGGAATATTAGTTACCCTTATATTCAAATTTTGGAAGTCCTCAATGTGCTCCCCCACTAAACCCTTTTTTTTTTTTATCAATTGGCTAAAGAAGGTGTTGCTCCTTGTATCCTCATAATGTGCTATCATTTCCTCCTTAAAAATTGACCAAGTGACAATTTTTTTACGAGAGAAAAGCCATAAATACCATACAAATGTATTTTTTCTAAATGTAAAGTTACAATGCATATCTTTTGTGTGTTTTTCACATTATTGAGATCAAAATATTCCTCCATCTGTAGTATCAATGTTACGGGATCCCTGCCATCAAACTTCCTCATATCCATATTTGGAGTATGGTGGTTCTTCAATCCAAAATTAGAGTTTATAAAATCACAATTAAAATTTATTTTGTTCTCATCATGAGTTTCCTCTACTATCTTTTCACCATTAGGAATCATTTCTTGCATCAACTTTGACAAACCTTCCATGTCTGCTTTTAGATCATTCTTCATGTTTTCCATGTTGTCTTTCATTTTTTCTTCCATGTCATCCATCTTAGCTTCCACACCATCCATATTAGCTTCCACGCCATCCATATTAGCTTCCATGCCTTTCTTCAAACCATCCATCTTTGCTTCCATGCCTTTCTTCAAAACTTCCATTTCATTTTTTGTTGCTCTTTGCTAGAGCGGAATTTGGTGCACTTGCTCTTGTAATTTTGATAGATCATGTTGCAATTCTTCATATTCATGAGTCATAGTAGAGTATTCTGAGGTCTTAAGGGGTGTTGAATTATTTTTAGGAGGAATTTCAGAACCCAATATTGAAATATATGCTCAATAGGCCCTTTGAATCACTTCAAACTGATTTTTTACATGACTTATGCAATTCGGAAACAAATACACACCTTTTTCTTGCTTTTAAGGAGCTAGATATTGAAACTGAATTATCTCTATGATTTGGGAACTTCAATATCTAAAATGTTTCCCTGAGGTAGCATTATGAATCCTCTTTCAAATGCTATAGGTCTGACCTGATTTGGATTCTTCAAGACAAAGTTATGTCCAATCTCCCAAAATGACCTAATTATGGACTGGTTCAGTAGAGTGAACTTGTACGAATTGCTACATGTCACTGTTTACTCCTTCGGCTCTGAAATTTATAGAAAATAAACTACAGTCCGTGAAATTACGAGAACTTTTTACAACATTCCAGTATGATGCTTAGAGAGAGAGAGTTATGAGTATTTTCCCACGATCACCTCTTTGAGATGAAATTCGAGAGCCTGAAAAAGCCATAACTTCCACAGACCATATCTATAAATATATTGCGAACCAAGCTCTCAAATTTTTCAATGATGTTCCTCAGTATTTCAGCTTCACGCTCTAAAAATTTCAGCTTCTGAACCTTCGTAGAAAAAACTTTATAGTGAAAATTCCACGATGACCTATTTGCAGCAATGAAACCCTAGAATCAAAAGCTTTGATACCAAATTTTATGAAACCAGCTCCAAAAATAGAAGAAAAGAGAGATCAACGCCTTAGAAATCAACCACTTCGAGGGGGAAACCTCCAATAAATTACATAAATGAATAATTCTTGGATGATAGAAATGACAAAACCTCCTTTCTATATATAGGAGTCCATGGGGCCACAATGTAATCCTAGCCGACCTAACAATAATAATTTAAGGGCACAATAATAACAATATGGGGGTTACAGAGGTACAAAAATAATAATAAGGGGGTTACACTAACAAAAATAAGGGACTATACTATTAATATAGGGACCTAACATCCCCTCTCCTAGGAATGTCAGGCAAGTGTGCTCCATGATGAGCCTTGTTGGATATTACAGGAAGCACATCCCAAATTATGAGTTGATAACTGTGCCCATGACTAGATTATTCAGAAAAGGTGCAACATTCCATTTGGATGATGAATGTTAGAGGAGTTTTCAATTACTAAGGGATGTGACGGACATTACTCGGTATGCTTTGAATTTCCTGGTCAACAAGCCTATGTTGGGGGGGGGGGGGTCTGTAGGGGGTTATCTTTAGCTTTGGAATATATGCGCAGTAAGGTGAAATGCACGCATAGTACCTGTGTGAGGTTTATTGGGTCACAGAGGTGTCAAAAACTAGCCATTGGAACAGTAAAACTGGATAAGACAGATTTATTACCATTTTTTGGAGCGTCTAGGATGCATTTAATTCATGGATTTTACCAGATTTATGACCGTTTTGTTAGTAATGGAGCCTCAATAATGCACAAGGAGTCGTTGAAGACATGACACAAGTATATATATGACCTATGGTGTCACAATAGTTACCTTTTCTTTATAAGTGATTTCTATGCTTTGAGCTCTTTGACTACCACTACATTTGTTGTGTCTATGTCTGGTTTGGATCCAAGGTTTGAGGACTCATTGTGCCGAGTAGGGCTAGGTTACGTTATTCCTGAAAAAATGACAGCCACACAATCGGGTGATAACCCTGCTGTGCCTAAAGTGCCAATTATGGAAACCCCTACACCCTCTAAGACTAATAAGGGGAAATCTTCTAGAATGTACAAATCTCCCTGAGAGGAGACCCCAAGGTCACGCCCTTCAGCTAGTGAGAATATGAAAAGACCTATGTCAGAGGTCTCATAAACCATTGATGAAGAAGAAAAGGATGTGATCGAAATGGTCCCATTCTTGCAGTTTCCAAGCTATATTGTGCCATGAAAACATCTGTCAAAGCACCTAAGCACCTAGACAAGGTGCGTGCAGGTATCCAAATACCCCTGATTCTTGAGAATGTCCCGATGGAAGGGGACATGTTCGCAAAGATCTGCATCTCCACTTTGATGATTGGGACATCGCTGATGTCGAGAAGTTCCCTGAGCTTTCGCTATAACTATACCTGTACCAGACTACCTATGAAGGAGGCATTATGCTCCTCGAGCCTAAGATATGGGTCCTAGGTCTGCACAAGGCAGGACTTCTCAATTTGCTCCAGATCCCTCATTTTTGGCGCAGTCCCATAAATGATATATGTCTCAGAAAATTGCTGGCTTTAGTGCGTGATGACGCACTATGGTTGGGAGAGCACATCCCTATTGACGTTGAATTAATCCACAGAATCACGAGTCTGCCTACTAAGGGAGCCGACCCTATTGTTGACTTCGGTGGTAAGGCATAGGAGAAGGCAGTCGCTGATCAAATTAATAATAAATACAATGTCACAAAGAATAGTTGGGAGTTCATTGTGGATGACATTAATGACCCTGTAGTTCACTTTGGAATGATCTTCTTGGCCTGCAAGATGATGCGTAAGTGTAGACCCAAGGAGGTGTCCACGCATGTCATTTCACTTGCAGGACAATGTGAAAAGGGGGTGATTTACAATTGATATAACTACCTTTGTAAAGAGTTTCTAGAAAATGTTCACGAGGCACAGGAGGAAGGAAATCATTTTCATTATGCTTGGTTGTTATTATTAATTGCATTAATCAAATGGAGGACCCTGGAAGATACACAGTTCCCAGAAATTGAGATGAAGATGTGTGAAGCTGCACACTAAGAAAATTTGTGGAACTCTTCAGACCCGGTGTGCGCTAAAGAAAATAAAATTTTATGGGTTCTATATGATGCTACCTTGAACCAAGTAGTGTAGTCAAAGCTGCTACTGTCACCTACCCTGTATGATCAGTACAATATGGTAACGGATTTCAAGACTACTTTTCATAATATACAAATCCAAGCAAAGGGTGTCATAGAGGGAGTATGTCGGGATAGTATTGCTGATGTGTTCACCCAATGTGACAATCTACTTGATGAAGCCATGAGTGTTTGGACCTTAGTCCAAAATGATCCAGTCGCGCAACAGCTGCGTGATGCCCTCCACCAGAAGGAGCAGAAGTACGAGGAAATCAGGACAGTGGTACCCACATTGGTTCTCACACAATGCCTTGCTCGTCTGTAGGAGTGCAGAATGATACAAAAAGAGATTGAAGGTTTGCGCCGGAAAGAAAAACTCCAGAAAGAACGCATGTAACCATGGGTAGAAGAAGCAATTCAATTTTCACAGATGTTGTACAACACTCTAAATACCATCCAACAAACTCAATGTAGCATCAAGATAGCCGGTGAAGGGCCTACCACAAAAAAACTAGTTCAGCAAGCGCAGGCCGCTGCAGTGCAAATTTTGGAATCAGTGCTCCCTCTCAAAACTTATGTCAACACGCTTCATGCTAACATCAAGGAGAAGGTGCCTCAGTGACTTAGGACGAGTCACATGTTTGTGTTGGGGGCCTGTTGGAGCGGGGTCACCTGAGGCACAATTTTTGAAGTATTTTTGTATAATTTTGTATGTGTGTGCTGTGCAATGGAGTCAAGGGGCTTTGGGGTGATTCAAAGTCCCCAATTTTGATATAAATTGGTTTAAGGGTAAACTGTGGGCCTCAAACCATGGTTTGAGACCATAGTATCTGCGCTCTAGGCGAATATAAATAGATAGATCGTGTCTAAGCTAGTAATTTCAAGTAAGTTCATGATATTGATTTTTATGTGTCTGTATTATGTTTTAAGGGTTGTTTGGGTTAGGTTGAAAATATCCTACTGGCTGTGTGCATGGAGACCTAGTCCTGGCAGTGTGCGGACTCCGATGGTTGTGTGCGTGGAAGGGTTTTGTAAGTGAAAGTTTATGTACTGAAAGTCTTATGTATTGAACAGATCTTAAGCTAATACAAATTACAATTTTTTTGTGAACTTCTTATGTTATGAATCTAATTTGTTTATTTTTTATGTTCTGTTGAGATCGCACTACTTTTGTCTTACTTATTGACTATTGCAAAGGATATTTGTTATGATTATGAATGCTTATTGAAGGTTGATAAATATGTTTAAGTATTTTCATTGTTTAGATCTGGATCCGGTTATGTATACTGTATATGCATTAAAGGACCTGTGAGCTCTACTTTATTCTGTTAATCTGCGCATGCCCTGTGATTCTGTTATATATTTTTGTGTGCATTTGTTTAGGATTGGTATAAGTTTGCATTCGGTTTTCTAAGGACCAGTAATTTCTACCTCCGGGTGTGGAATCCTGGTTCCAGCACCCCCCCATACTGCTTTAGGTTATACTTTGTTCTACGCAAGTACATCACTCATGAAAGGACCAGTAGTTGGAGGGTTTGTTGGTTTATTCATAAACTTTGAACCTAGATCAGGACCCCTCAAGCCAACATGAACCATTAAGAGCTTCATCCTTCAATAATGAACTAGATTTATTATTGATAATATAAAAGAGGAAGCTTAGAATCGTGGTCTTGATGTTGGAGGCCTCCCTTACGTGTAGTCCGAGTCCAAACCGAGGATTTTCAAGCGATCCTTCTCCCGAATGGAAATTTATGGATTAACACAGCACGGGGATGCAAAGGCTTAATGATCAGACTAGCCCAAAAATATATGGAAAAAAAAAATATATTCCATCCCCTTTGGTCAACATTGTGAAATAATAACCAATTAATATTGTTGTAAACCCAACTATCTACCAAATGGCTATCAACCTTACACACCCTTTTCCATAAGACAAGGAAAAACTCTATCCTATAAAGTCTAAACATAAACCAATTGGGACTCATACAAAGGTTTCTAAGGGATCATACTTAACACAAGTAGATAATGAAGATATGGAATTTAAGGTGTATATCCTATAATATAAAATATCAGGCATTGAAACTACAATGAACAAAAATGTTGAAATTATAACTTTGATAAGTAAAATGTAATTTTGGAATTTTAAATATGAATTAATTCACACTTCAAAGATGATCCCAATTAGATTGAAAGAATATTTGATCCAAAAGTGATTGAAATCAAGGAAGATATTAAATACATGATGAAGGATATGAAAATCCCCCTTATCTTAAAATTCTCTTACTAAAGAAGAGGATAAGAGAATAAGAGGATGAATTCCTAGTCACCTATGGAGAATTGTCTCAACTTAACTCGCCAGGGTTCCTTATAACCAAGAATTTTCATAACTCACCCGGGGTCCTTATAACCAAGAATTGTCATAACTCATGAACAATTACAATAATGATAAGGCATAAGAATTATTTTGGTTGACACCACAAAAATTGGAAGAAAAAAGATCGAAACAGATTTGCTACAGTTGTGATAGAAAATACACTAAAGGTTATAAGTGTGTTAAGAAGAAATTATTTTACATAGATTGTGAAGAGGATGAAGAAAAGGAACAAGAAACTTCAAAATAAGAGGATATACACCAAGAACCAACCCTAGAGGAATAAGAAATGAACCGAAACTATCCTGTAATGAATTGGCAGGAATTACCACTGCTCAAACTCTCAAGATAGAAGGACATATCAAGAAGAAAAATGTAGTAATTCCAATTGATTCAGGTAGTACCCATAATTTTATTCATTGTAAGGTAGCCAAGGAATTGAATTGCTTCCTATACCCAACACCAGAGTGTCAAGTGATGGTTGCAAATGGAGGACCTATAAATTTCTCTGGAAAGTGCCATAATAAAAAAGCTAACCATGGGGGAATATGTATTCAATATCCCAATGCTCTCCATCCCAATGGGTGATGTTGATATTGTACTAGGATTAGAATGGTTACAATGTTTGGGGACGGTAGCTTTTAATTTTCAAGAACTTTTCTTGAATTTTTTTCCGAAAGGAAAGGAAGTTGAATTGTGGGGTATCGCAGGGAATCCAAGAAATATAATCAACTCTACTATCATGACAAAGATTCTAAAGAAATAAAAACGAGGCATAATTGCACAATTATGCTCACTGCAGGTTCAAACATTAAAATCATCTATTTCTCCAAATATCCAAAAAGTTTTGGACAATCATTCCAAGGTATTTGAGACTATGAAAGGACTCCCACCTATTTTTTATCATGTTTATGCTATTCATTTGATTCCAAGAAGTGTTCCTCCAAACATCAAACCTTACATATATCCTTATGCTCAAAATAGTGAGATTGAACGTATGGTTGCAGAAATGCTAGAGGCTAGTATAATTCAACCTATTCAAAGTTATTTCTCTGCTCCAGTGGTATTGGTGAATAAGAAGGATGGATCATGTGTATGTGTCCAGATTATAGGAAGCTCAAAAAAATCACTATTAAAGATAAATTTCCCATCCCCTTCATTGCTGAATTATTGGATGAATTACATGGAGCATTTTACTTCACCAAGCTAGATATTCATTCGGGATATCATCAAATTAGAATGAAGAATGAACACATTTTGAAAATAACATTCATAACTCATGAGGGTCATTATGAATTTTTGTTCATGCCCTTTGGCCTTACTAATGCACCTTCCACATTTCAAGGTTTGATGAATTCCATTTTCAAACCCTTCCTTAGAAAATTTGAGTTACTATTTTTTGATGGTATACTAATCTACAACAAGTCTTGGAAGGGTCATGTTTAACATGTTGACATGGTGCTCAAAATATTGGAGGAGAAACAACTATATGTAAGAACCTCAAAAATTTTCTTTAGAGTACAAGAGGTGGAATATTTGGGTCATATTGTATCTCATGAGGGTGTTAAGGTAGACCCTAACAAAATTAAATCCATCAAGGAATGGAAAATCCATACAGCCATAAAGCATCTTAGAGGATTTATGGGGTTAACATGGTATTATCACAAGTTTATTAAGAATTATGGGATAATATCGGAACCTTTAACATCATTACTGAAGAAATGTGCATTTTCTTGGACTCCATAAGAAATTAAGGCCTTTGAACATCTTAAAGAGGCAATGTGCCAACCACTAGCCTTAGCTACGCCATACTTCACAAAAACCTTTATTGTGGAATGTGATGCCTTAGGAAATGGATTTGGTGCCATTTTAATGCAAGAAGGAAGACCCATTTCTTTTGAAACTCGTCCAATCAAAGGAAATTATTTACTGAAACCTATTTATGAGAAGGAAATGTTGGCAATACTACATGCACTAAAGAAATGGTAACCTTACCTAATGGGAAGATAATTCGAGGTAAAAACAGATCGTGAAAGTCTTAAATCATTTTTGGAACAAACATTATCTTCAAAAGAGCAACAAAAATGGGTCTCAAAGACATTGGGTTATGACTTTGCAATCATCTACAAAAAATGGAAGCAAAATGTTGTTGTGGATGCACTCTGAAGAAAGGATGAGGATGTGGAAGCATTGCTTTGTGAAATTTATATTATCCAACCTGAGTGAATAATTGAAGCAAGGGATGAATTGAAGAATGATGAAGAGGTGTGAACACTCATTCAAAAGTTGCAGCAAGATCCCAGTACATCTAAAAAATTTAGCTGGAAAAATGATTCATTATGGTACAAATATCGCTTATATCTTTGTAATAATTCCCAACTCAAACAAAATATTCTCTTGGAATTGAAAACCTCTCCCTTAGGAGGGCACTCAGGATTTTTAAAAACTTACCACAGGGTCAAGAAGGAAATGTTTTTGGATGGCCTTAAATCTGATATTAAAATTTTGTGGCAGAATGTTTGGTTTTCCAACAAAATAAAGTTGAGAGAATTAAGAACCCAAGTCTATTACAACCTTTATTCATTCTAAGTCAACATTGGGAGAATTTTTCATTGGATTTTATCACAGGTTTACCCAAGTCCTAAGGAAATAATGTCATCATGGTGGTAGTTAATAGACTTACCAAGTATGCACACTTTTTTGCATTATCTCATCCATTTAAAGCCAGTAAATTTACTATTGCATTTATGGAAACAATTCAAAAGAAACATGGAAACCCAAATATTATTGTAAGTGACAGAGATCCCATTTTTACAGCAAATGTTTGGGAAAATTTATTTTCTTGTTTGGGTACTCAATTAGCTCATAGCTCATCATATCATCCTAAATATGATGGGAAATTGAGATAGTCAACAAATTTTTGGAAGGATATCTTCGTTACTTTGTTTCTGATAAACAAACATAATGGGTCAAGTGGTTACCTTTGGTTGAATGGTGGTATAACACTTCCTTCCATATTGCAGCAAAAATGACCCCATTTATGGCACCTTATGGATATCATCTACCCTCGATCACATTATCTTTAAGAGAAAATTCTAAATTTCAAGTAGTGGAAGATCACATCGATCATCAACAACAAGTTCTACAACTCTTAAAGGATAGCTTCACATTGCTGCAGAATCGAATGAAACAACAGAAAGATCAACATCGTAGCAAAAGAAGTTTCGATGTAGGTGACTGCGTATTTTTACGGCTACAACCATACAAACAAATTTCCCTCAAGAAAGCTAAGAAGCATAATAAATTATCACCAAAGTATTATGATCCTTACAAAGTGTTCCAAAAGATTGGTACTATGGCATACAAATTGGAGCTTCTTGCATCTTCCCGAGTGCACCATTTTTTCCATGTTTCATGCTTAAATAAGGTTAGAGGTGATAAGCTCCCAGTTCAAACAATATTTCCAAAACTTGATGAAGAAGGAAAAATAATTTTGGAACCTGAAGTAGTCACGGAAACAAGAACTCGATAGATACAAAATCGATCAATTTCAGAGTATCTCATCAAGTGGAAGAACTTACCCGCTGAAGATTCGACATGGGAGGATAAGAATTTTATACAGAAGCATCAAGAACTACTCAAGCATTGAGGAAACACTTTTTTGAAGGAGAGGGGCATGCTAGGTCCTTATAATACTAGTGTATCCCCTTATTTTTATTGTTAGTGTAGCCCCCTTATTGTTATTTTTGTGCCCATGTAGTCCCCATATTATTATTATTGTGCCCCATAGAAGCCCACTATTGTTATTTTTGTGCCCTTAAATTTTTATTTTTATGTCGGATAGGATTATTTGTGACCCCTTGGACTCCTATATATAGAAAGAAGGTTTTTCCATTTGTATCATCCAAGAATTGTTCATTTATGTAATGTAAAGGAGGTTTCCCCCTCGAAGAGTTTGATTTCTAAATCATTGAACTATCATTTCTTTTATTTTGTGAGTTGGATTCATAATAGACGAGCAGACATGCTCAAGATAACAAGAAGAAGAGTTTCTATTTTAGGGAACCATAGGGAGGACAACTTCAAATAAGAATAGGTTGGGTAAAATTTTCCAAGACAATTCCACGATGAGTGTGGGAAGAACTGTCCAAAAGAGAATTGGTACTAGTAGCAAGTAGCAAACTTGTTATAGAGAAAGAGAGATAGGCTTATTGCATCTCACATGTGAACAAGGAGAGTTCTCAAAGGAGAGAGGTAAATATTACTAATAATAGTCATGTATAGTTTTTGAGGGAGAGTCACAAATAGAAAGGGACATGTGCCAACGCAATTGGAATGAAAAGAAGAATGACTAAAGAAGAAAGGAAAGGGGAATTGGTTGAATTGAGAATAAAATTTGATGAGTTAAAAAAAAATTATGAATAATGGGAGAAGAAAAGACACTATGGTTGGGTAATGAGGAAGAAGAATGTAATATGGACTTCATTGTAGGTAGAGTTAAGACAGTGGATGCATAATAGGTCGAAGGAGGAACTCATAGTAGTTGAGTTTAAAAGGGATGTGTTATTTGGTGTCTGAGAATCCAGAGATATTGAGAAATAATTTATAGACATTTTTCAAGAGGAAGAAGAGGCAATTGAATCTTATTTTTTTGAATCTGGAATTTTTTGTATGTATGCAGGTTTTATAGGTATTTATCAGTGTTTGACTGATGTATTTGTGCAGGCTAATGAAGAAATGAGACTTCTCAAGGAGATGGATGAGATGGAAAAGTTTTGTGAGCATGTGCTTAATAAGTTTGAAGAGTTCGTTTGTTAAAACATAACTTTTTATTCTAGAGGAATTTAAGGGAATTCCATCCTTAATTTTTGACTTATAGGAGGATGAAGCAACATCATTTCAAAACTATGGTGTAATATTCACAAATGGGAAAAGCAGGAATATAGCTCATAATAATGGAAATAGCAGCAATTATTAACACATTACATGTGATCCAAAATATAGATCCATGGTATTATGTATAATAGCAATAAATAAGTACAAGATCTTGGGGATCAAACCCCTCAAGATAGGAAAAAAATGCCTCTAATGCAAAAATGCACCCAAAACAAGTAATACACTGCTACATAAAGTACTGAAGCAAGCACAGCACAGTTTTAATAAGTAATATTTTAATTGGGACATATAAATAAATGGATCTGAAAATATCATGTTGATACAAGGCCAAAATGGAGATCTATGCTCCCATACACTTTTCCTAGACAGCCCAGGAAGGGTTTCCGGAAATAGACAAAATATAAATGGTCGATATAAATCCGTAGGGCTGAAGATGAACTACAACTAAGGCACATATAAGGGGGTGGCTTAATCTGATGTAGATCTGAAAGAACTCCTCCAAAAGACTCTCTCAATGAAGGGTTGATCCCTTAAATGGAAAGAAAACACTCCAAATGGAGCATTGTACTTGCCCCTGCAAAAGCTCACCAAAATAAGATAGATCTGGACTGGAAATGTGTTGTAGGGGATAAAAACAACTTTTCTTGATGCCAAATATGTCAAATAAGCCCAAGGGGCTCCTTTACTGGCCTCCCAATGGAAGGAAACCTTCCTCCACTACAAAACTAGCTCAGAAAACACCCAACAAGATCTTCCACTGCTGCACCCAGAAAATCCACACATCTCTCAACAGAAACTGTGTTGTACCACAAGACTAAAGCTTCATCTGAAACCTGAATGTGGAAATGTAGTGCAAAGCTCTTCCAAGAGGCCTCTCAAGGATAGAGGTGGGATTCCCGATCAGGAACACCTGGTGCTAAACAGCACTGCAATCTTAGCTAAACAACTAAAGAAATCTTATATGTCTAAACAAACCATATAATAAAAAAAATAACATGAATAACATGAATAATATTGTTGACATCCTCTTCCTTTTATAATAATGAGCTTCCAAACCCTAAGCCCCATCCATTAATGACACTACTTCCCTGCAATGTGTCTCCATCTAAAACTATGACGTCCCTCCATTAATGTCCACTCCTCCATGACGGCGTTGTTGATTTGGTCAAAGTTGACCCAGTCCACATGTTCTAGCCCCTGTTCACACCTTAGGGTGCTTTATTGAGCTAGAAAGATGATCCACTTTCACATTAGAAGTGGTTTTATTCTTCATAAAGAGATTTATGGGTCTCCCTACCCACTTATTCACATATCTAAGTGAAAAAACCAAACTTTAATATTCCAATTAGCTGCAAGCTAATTTAGGAATATTACAGTCCTCCCCTCCAAAATGTTTCTTGTCCTCAAGAAACTGCAAGGATACTTCAAAATCTCCAATGGATACTGTTAGCACCTGATCTGAACCTCAGGCTAAATAAAAGCGAATCAGGGTAACATCTAAACCACGCTTAGCCTTGTAGCTAGCCCTACAAGGTCAGGAGAGGGCTCTCTCCATGAAAGGATATTCAAACAAAGTACAATTATGAACTGATTTTAGGCTAGGTATAATAATGGGGAAATATTTTAATGAATGAATTTTCAGGGATGTATGGAACAAATGGGACAGTTTGAAACAGGGGGATTAAATCAAGGATATAGGTTATTTCATGGGGTAAAGTAGGCAGGAAATTTTAGCAATTAGGTATAAATAATGATGGAATGGAAATATTGGTGAAGAGTTGAAAAGGGCATAAGAATGGATCATTTTCAAACAGAAGAAAACAAAGAATATTGAATGATTTCCCAAGGCAAAGCATTAAAAATGGATTCTACCTATCTAACTTGAAAGCATTCAACCAGAGATGTTTATGAATGAATGGTACACATAAAAATTTACATATGAACACAAAGGAGAGAACAAATGCTAAATTTCATACCACATGGATCCCACAAATCAGAGCTGCGTTTCTTATTAATTCCTTGTCCAAAAAATGCTATAGTGGAGCGCAGAGCGTCCTCCTTGATTTCCACACTATTCCCCTACTTACTGACTTACTGACTGATTACAAATTATTCAAAATTACATTTAAATAGACCAGAATGTGAGGGAAGTAGATCCACAAAAAGAGGAGTTGTTTGCCAACTCAAGAACTGAAGTCTGATAATAGAAAATAGAACCAACAATCTGCCCCTGAAAATAAGGAACAACAATACATTTTGAGCCATCTGAAGATTCGATGATACACCCAACAAATGAGAAGAAGAAACCTGTAGCATAAATCCCTTTTAAATTGTTGTGGAAGATGTCACTGTTTCAAAATCATTTCTCGGCCTTTGACTGTCTCTCTGTCTTTGTCCTTTGAAGAAAACCAGCCTTTAATAAAAATGCTTTTGAAATCATGAAAATGAAATTGTGCCTTAAATAACGTAAAGACCCCCTTTGAATGAATAGGACCAGAAGGTAAAGGAGGTGGGGTCCCAATCGCAGTCAGGATCAGAGGGGAGGAAGGGGATACAACATATAGTTGAACGTTGAAAATATGTGTTGCAATGGTGTAATCGCAATCGGAGGAAAGGAGAAGGGAATATGTATATTAGAACAAGGAAAAAGAAAAACTCACATGCGATTGGAAATGGGGATAAGCCAAAGGGTAATGGGGTAAAACAAAATAAAAAATGATTCGGCACTTTGCAAAGGAGAAAGATGATTTTACACTAAAAGAGCGGAGGGCCTTTAAGATGGGACCCGGGAGTGTAAATTGCAATCGGAATCGGGGCTTTGGGGTGGGCATATTACATAATAAGACTTCGCCGATGCGATTGGGGATTGGCGATAGCAGAATCCTTTGTATAAAATGAAATAAAACAAAATTTAAGATTTACAAAGGAAAAGGCCCTTTGTATTATAAATGGGCGGAAGATAATATGGTGGGACCCGAAGGCCACTCGCTATCGGAAATCGGAGGGGAGCGGAGGCAAAATGTTATGTACAAAAGGATTTCTCCGATGCGATGGCGTGATGGTATATGAGCCATCCAATTGGAGGGGCAGATCGATGGTCAGGATCACATCGGGTGTATGCAATCGGTGATAAGTCAATCGGAGGTATGACAATTGGGGAGGGTGAATCGGAGGAAGGGATTTTCAATACAAAACTTTAAGTTTTATCATAAAGTTTAAGGATAAGCAAGGGAAAGGGTTTATTTAATTAGATGAGGGGGATTATCCAATCGCATCGGAGTTTTTAATAAGGGCCAATTGAAATGCCATGTTTAAGAGTTGCGATTGCGATTGGAAAAGGGAAGGGAATTGGATCGGTGGGGATTTTATAATAAAAACTTTTTAAAACTTTATTATAAAGTTTAAAAGGTATTGTGGGGAAGTGGTTTTTTTAAATCACATTGGATTTTATATAAGTCAAAAGGACTTTACGAATGCGATTAAGTCATCGGATAGGGGGAAAAGGGGTTTTAAAAGAAAAAATTTAAAATTTAATGAAATAAAGTTTAAGGGAAAGGTGGGAAAAAGGATTAGTTTAGGGTATAGGGGAACTTTATTTACTTAGGCATAAATTTCAATCCAGGAGTCAGTTTTGGGAGTATAATATACTATTGGAAAGATATTTCCAGGCTCTTTCTGATGGAAATACTTAGAACGTGATTCTAAACTGAAAATGTTGTGGAAAACTTCTCTGAAAGGCAGGGTGGTGACTTTGCGGAGATAGCAGCTTCTGAAAAGTGACTTATTACATATAATGACATAAAATTACATAAAGATGATAATTAAAGGTAAAGTATCATGTTTTCACCTCAAAACATGGTTTTGAGGTGAAAATTACATCAAGCTGAATAAAACATTTCTTTGATCTTCTTAGGTGCTGTGACTTTGAGTTTATTGACTTCCTCATGACCTTGCTGATATTTATTAACGCTTGACTCATTAATTTGACCATGGTGATATGCTAGAACCTAATGAGACCCATCCTATGACCTATTAACAAGACTCACAAAGTGAAAGTAACTCATGACTAAAGACCATAGAGAGGAGAATCAGCAAGTTTCACATGAGGGTAAACTGATGAAAAATCACTACCATCAATGAATCCATGACCTAGCGGAGTGGTGAAAATTTGTGGTATGGGACTCCTAATATGCAAATGCAAAAGAGAAATTTTGATCATTGATGGCAGTATTGTTGGCAATATGATGCAGAGTGTTGTCCTTGATGGCAACCCACTGAATGAAGATGAAGACATGAGATTGTTGACATGTGTTGTCCTTGATGGAAATCCACCTGATGAAGTTATTCTTGACTTGATGGACTTGGTAAATGATGTAAATCTGATGTGATATGATGTCTGTTGGCAATATGATGCTGAGTGTTGACCACTTGATAGAGTGTTGTCCTTGAATGGCAACCCACTTGATGAAGATGATGGCAACTTACTTGATGAAGTTGTGCTTGATAGGATATGTCTTGATGACCTTGTTAAATGATGAAAATATGATGTATCTACGGAAGTACGAAAGGCAATCAAGAAAGGAATTCAATATGTGCTAGATCTTGATGAAGATGATGGCAACCTACTTGATGAAGTTGTGCTTGATAGAATATGTCTTGATAAACCTGTTAAATGATGTAAATATGATGTATCTACAGAGAGTAGAGAAGGTAATGAAGAAAGGAATTCAATATGTGCTAGATCTATGATGAAAAGAGTATGTCTCAAGGCATACGCGGATCTGTCTAGGAGAAGTCGCGTATGCACGCGGGAAACAACGTGCCATGTCGCATATGGGAAAAAGCGCTCATAAAGTGAAAAACCAGGGGTAACCACCATGGTATTGACCCATTGTATTGGGTAATGATTCGTCTAAATGACCCCGTCCAGGAATACCATCGGAAGTAATGTGGTTTTGGCTCATGGTATTGAAAAAGGGTAAACCTATATAAGGAGAAGAAATTCATTGTGCAAATCATGGGTGTGGGAGCAAGATGTCTGAGCTTGAATGAATACTTATCTGTGAAGTATATCTGTATGAAAAGGGTAAAGGTTTGATGATAGATCGGAATCTATGATGCACCTATGAAGAAATGATGAAGCGGAATATCTAGATCTGAAATGTATCTGTATTTGCTAGATCTATTTATGGAATGATTAGATCTGAGATAAGGCGAACATCTGTCTGAAGTAAAGGGTTAAATCTGTGTGATGTATCTGTTTTGAAGAATTGCAATGACCTAAATGTCTGAAGAACCATACGCTAGTTCGCCGCAGAGGAAGCGCGTATATACGCGGCTTTGCTGAAGAGAAAGCGCGTATGCGCAATGAAATTAGATCTGTAATATGTACAGAAGTATACGCTGGTTTATATGAATGGAAGCGTGTATATACGCGACATCAGTGAAAGGAAAGCGCGTATGCAAACTAGGGTTTGCTGAAGCAAGGGGTATGAAATGTCTGATCTGTTCTGCTGTGTTACTGCTATCTGTGAATGATGTATTCTACAGTTCTAGGTTGTCTGAATTGATAAGTTTCAGTTTGATGTATGATTGAGCTTAAATGTATGGAGTGGGTCCAGTCTGAAAATATGATGAAACGAGGCCTGCAAGTGATGTCCTAAAGGAAGCTTTGGATCCAGTGTGAAAATTGATGAAACGTGGTCCATAGAGGTGCTGAGGGTTGTAGCCTTCAGTCAGGGGGTTGTAGCTCCCTTCCAGGTGAGGCTGGTAAATGAGATCGAGGGGTCGTAGCTCCCTTCCAGGAGAGGCTGGTAAACGAGTCAGGGGGTTGGAGCTCCCTTCCAGGAGAGGCTGGTAAACGAGCGCAGGTGGGTGCCTGCGTGCTGGTCAAGTCTGCGCCAGCACATATGTTGTTAGATGTTTTCTCTATAATAAAATATTGAAGGCTGAGCAACTGCAGCGGTGGTTTTCTCCCGACTTGGGTTTCCACCTAAAAATCCTGGTGTTCATGTGTGATGCTTTGTGTGATGGTTTATTCTGTTGTTACTACACATGTTTACTGTTAACTTAACATCATATGAATGAATATTGCAAAGAACTAAGTCAATAAATATCTGCATATTTAGATCTCTGCTAATACGCGAGTTGTATGAAGGATATCCACGTGTATACGTGATTTTGCTAAAGGAAAGTAGCGTATGGGTTTTAGAGAGTGAAAAAGTAAAAAGTTTTGAATATGCAGTAAATACTGATTCACCCCCCCCCCCCCCCTCTCAGTATTTTTCCCAACAAGTATGACTAGACTGACACTAACAGATACGTCTCCTCCCAAGAATGAAAGTTTTCCTTTGGTGAATAAACCAAATAGCTCTCATAATGAAAATGTGGGAGGTATATGGAAAGAGTTATATGTTTTCCATTGACCTTCTCAAGGCATGAGAGATGGTAAATTTTTGGTGCCTCAATCCCAATGAGAAACTCCAATCTCCATGCTATCATCCAAACAAAATGAGTCATCCTTGGTATCTCCTAGAACAATCACCAATCCCTTGCTTATGCAATGTGTAGGGGCTACATGATTGTAAGTGAGAGATAAAAAAATTCAACTTACGCTGTCTTTCTCTCCATTTATGATAAATTTGGAGTTGTTGATCTTGGGCTGCAATAATATAGTCCTCATGAAGCCAAAATATACTTGGAATATCATGATCCCACTCTTTGGTTCTAGGAACCTCTCGTGCCCAATCCATCCTACATATAGTGAATAGGATGTAATCACCATATGGGCTCCAAAAGAAATGTGGACTAAGTGTCTCATGACACACTGAATGGTGACAATAGCCCCTCAAGTGAGACCAGCGTTGTGTTGCCTCTAGCTGTCTCAAAACATCATATGATAAGTGGTCATCCAACCACTTGCTTGCTGCCATTCTCAAAATCTTGAAAATAGTGAAGGACATTAGGTGTTAACTGAATAGGATCCAAATAAAACATGTTTTACCCAACGTCCTCCATGAAGTGGTCATTCTCATCACTGAATGTAGTCCCAAAAGGACCATGAAATCCAAAGAGAGGTTCGCTCTCTAGTGGATAAATGTGTTGCAAATTCATGGCAAAGGAATGCACATATATTGTTAGTTGATAAATAAGCATCAAAACACAATATTTACCATATATTGTAGACAAGTTGGTGAAGAGGTCCATAGAGGAACCTTCCCATTTCTCCATCAAAAGGGGAAATGATTGTAACAACCTTTCAAGGTGGTTTCTTTCCTCTTCACACATCAAACAAGCTACATATCTCCAGATATGTTGGTGCACATCTTTGTGGAGATCCTCCCAATATAATCCTTCCATGATGGTGTGATAAGACTCAATGGAGTCCACATGTCCTGAAGAGAGTGCATCATATGTTGCATGTAGAATCACCTTCCTGAGCTTGCAGTCTCTGGTCAAGTAGATATGATCATGGAGATAAATGACTCCATCAACCAAATGTACCTTCCATCCATTACTTGCCCATCAAGAACCTTACATGTGAAGAGGTACTTGGAATACTCCACCACTAGTTTGGATTCCAAATATGGATCTAGGCTTCCCAACAATGACAGTGTTGTAGAAATATGAAATGAAGCACCTGTCACATCATAGTTCTCCTCTTTGACATGCCTGATGCCAAAGCCACATGTTAGAGTATTGCTACCCCACCTTTGTTGCCTCCCTTGTAGCTGATCTTTCTTAAGACAATATTGAAGTACATGGAGTTCAACCTCCTCTTGAAAGGTATTTCCCCTCCAAAACTTCCATAGTTTTGACAATGCATACAAGAGTGTCAATAACCTCTTGTCATATTCAGAAATATTCCTCATGTGTGGAAGTATCATTGGCTACTCCAAGGATATGGAGTGGCCCTTTGACACCATGCTCATGCCCTCATATATTTATGAATCATCATTTTTCAGCGCAAATAGATAAGTGGGAGATGGCAATGTCCATATCAGAAAATTGCTCACCTCACCTTTGAACCCACCCAAGGTTCTCTGCATTGTGCCAGCTCCTCCCAAGGCTCCTTCCTTAGCCAAATATATCAATGATGCACCATGTTGAGAGAACTATTTATTCATCTTCCAATCAAGGGATCTCCCTAGTGGAATTCCCCCATGTAATGTAACATCAAGGCCTAGAGCAGGTTGTATATGTGAGTGGACTGATTTGTCCCTGTCCTCACTATGAAAATCCTCCTACCTCTTCTATGCATCAACCCTTTTAAATAGGGAGGGTTGTGTGTTCCTAATCACATGATGTTGGTTCTCCTCCCTATCTTCTTCTTTCATCTTCCAGATCTCACAATCTCTCAAAGCTTATGGATTATGCCCTGATCTCCATATGTGAGATTATTTGGAACTCCTTGCAAGGGTACAAGAATTCCTCTTTTTGGATCAATTGCTCCATATTCCTCTTCATGAGGTACTAGATCTGCTTCTGATGTGACAACGTTGTTACCTCTTATCTTCTCTTCCCCTTCATCATGAATGGAGGTTGTCTCATCATCATTAAGAGGCTTTTTTTAGATCCTCTTTTGAAAAAGAGACCTTCATGTCTTCCCTTTGAGAAGAGAGCTCTTTTTGAAGTGGGGATCTTTCCTCTAGCAAGGTATTCTGCAATTTTTTAACCCCCTCAATAATTTTCTGAAATAGAGTTGGATTTATAGATCCTTCCAACTCATTCAAATGTTTTGTTTATTTATGCTTGGCTAGCTCAACCAAGGAAGTTTCAAAATGTTTTTCATCAAATATTTTTACTAACCTCCTAGTGAACCTTGCATAAGTAGATATATTTGCATATTTTAATGAAGAAGATTCATAAAAAAACCAGGCATAATACTTACCTTCAAGGTGCAGCGTTGCTACTCTAATGGATTCATCTTCTGAAACTTGGTGTTTCCGCAAGTAGGTGTCTAGCTCTTCCACCCAAGCCCTAGCTGAAAATTTAGGTGACCCATAAAAATTAGATAGAAAGAATCTACCCACATCATGTTGCTTGCACCTTGTGCTTCTATCATGGTTTCTAGGTCTTCTATCCTCTTTGATCTTACAAAACCCTTGGAATTTTAGATGATCTCTAAATCTATGAGTTTGAGATTCATACTCTTGAAGATAGTCACCAAGAGTCTCCTCCTTTGGTATATCTCCTTCCTCCATGTCTCTTGCTATGACCCTAGGCATGGTATCACGTTCTATATCTGATGGTGTAGCTGAATTCTCACACCCATAATGTGAAAATCTGGAGCTTTCTTCATGTACAAGCCCTCTCGGAGAATCTCTACATCTCTCCATTCTCATCTCTTTATGTCTCTGCTAATGCACTAGATAGTTTGAAGAATAATTTTTGAGAAATCCTTCCCTCCTAAAAATGAGGTTTTTCCTTCATCTCTTCTACAGATCTTCTCCTTCCTATGAGAAGCCTCCTTATATGACATAATGGCTGAAGTACACAGGATGAGCCAAGATTATGCTTTGATACCACTGCAATATTCCCAAATGGGAAAAGTAGGAATATAGCTCATGATAATGGAAATAGAAGCAATTATTAACACATTACATGTGAGCCAAATGATAGATCCATGGTGTTATGTATAACAACAATAAATAAGTACAAGATCTTGGGGATCAAACCCCTCAAGATAGGCAAAAAAAGCCTCCAATACCAAAATGCACCCAAAACAAGTAGTACACTACTACAAAAAGTACTAAAGGAAGAATAGAGCAGTTTTAATGACTAATACTACATCTGGGACATATAAATAAATGGATTTGAAAATATCGTGCTCATACAAGGCCAAAAATGGAGATCTATGCTCCCATACACTTTTTCTAAACAACCCAGGAAGGGTTTCCAGAAATATACAAAATATAAGTGGTGGATCTAAGGCCCTAGGGCGGAAGATGCACTGCAACTGAAGCACATAGAAGGAGGTGGTTGAATTTGATGTAGATCTGAAAGAGCTCCTCCAAAATGCTCTCTCAATTAAGGGTTGATCCCTTCAGTGGAAAGCAAAAACTCCAAATGGAGCACTATACTTGCCCCTACAACAGCTCACCAAAATAACGCAGATCTGGACTGGAACTGTACTGTAGGGGATAAAATCAACTTGCCCTGATGCCAAATATGTAAAATATGCCCAAGAGGCTCATTTACTGGCCTCCCAATGGAAGGAAACCTTCCTCCACAGCAAACCTAGCTCAAAAAACACCCAACAAGATCTTCCACTACTGCACCCTGCAACTCAGCACATCTCTCAACAGAAACTACATTGTACCACAAGACTGAAGCTTGGTCTTAAACCTGAATGTGGAAATGTAGTGCAAAGCTCTTCCAAGAGGCCTCTCAAGGATAGAGGTGGGATTCTTGATCAGGAACACCCGGTGCTAAACATCACTACAATCTTAGCTAACCATCTGAAGAAATCTTATATGTCTAAACAGACCATATAATCAAAAACATAGCATATCATAACATGAATAATATGGCTTCCATCCTCTTCCGTTTATAAGAAATGAGCTTCCAAACCCTAAGCCCCATCCATTAATGACACTACTTCACTGCAATGTGTCTCCATCTAAAACTACGATGTCCCTCCATTAATGTCCACTCCTCCATGACAGCATTGTTGATTTGGTCAAAGTTGACCCAATCCACATGTTCTAGCCCCTGTTCACACCTTAGGGTGCTTTATTGAGCTGGAAAGATGATCCACTTTCACATGAGAAGTGGTATTATTCTTCATAAAGAGATTTATGGGTCTCCCTACCCACTTATTCACCTATCTAAGTGACAAAACCAAACTTTAATATTCCAATTAGATGCAAGCTAATTTAGGAATATTACATATGGTGCAGATGTGCAATATGGAATAGTCTTAGAGGATGAAACGGTAATTGAAGAAGATGAATTATTTCAGGAATATGTGCTCAAGAAGATTTCAATTGGAAGTCTCATGCTTGAGGAAGAAGACAAAAGTGAAGATGATGAGGAATGGTTGACGAGGAATTTTATCATAGAGGACATGAATAAAATTTAAAGTAATTTTGAAATTTACGAGGAATTGAACTTCTTGGAGAAGAGGATAGAGATCCAAAAACTGCATATTCATACTGCAAAAGAAAAGTTAGAAGAAGAGGAAATAATATTTAGAAGTAAGACTACAAAACATGGACAAAAGACTAACAAAGGGATGTGTAAATTAGAATTGAAACAAATTTTTATAACTCTTGTAAAAGAAGAGGATATATAGCAGCCTGAGAACAATGATAGTAGTATTGTTCAGCCAAAGATGGATATTGATGAGGTGATAAAGGAAATGTGGATGTTGATGAAGAAGACATCCAGAACAAGGTATAGGAAAAGGAGGACAACCAATAGAGAATTGCAACTGACAAATAGAGTTTGCATAATAAAAGTAAGTGGAAAACAACAACATAAAGTATGGAGACCTGGAGAGTTAGAAACAGTAAAGAAAGAACAACACAGCAAGGAGAAAGACGAGTTGCAAATAAAATTTTGGGACCCTGGAGGATTTTCATCAACATATGGAAGCACATGGTTAGGAGACAAAGATTCTTTTAACCTTGGGATTCTAATGTAGGAGAATTCAACTTACAAGTCAAAATGTATTTTGACTAGGATAGAAGCATTTTCATTTACCAGACGAGTTGGTTCCCCAAATGAGTGAAATTGTTTAATTTAAATTTATTTTCCTAAGTTAATAGAATAATTGTACATAAATTATTTAAAGAGGATTGATGTAATCATATCTTCTCTAAATGAGAGATCTTGAGAGTATTTGGGAGAGTTAGAGAGATTTTAGAGTTATTTGGATTATTGAGAGGATTTTGTAGATCTAGGGATCTAGAGATAGAATTTATTGAGAAAGTTGTAGATCTGAACTAATTCTAGTTTAGAATTCTCTTTTGTATATATTTATAAGTCAAATGGAAAAAGAGAGATGAGGTAGATGATAAAATAGAGAAGAGGGTACGAGAGAGGCAAAGTAAGGCCACAGATCCAAGAGAATGATTTTATTGTAAATCAGTCCAAACAGGGCCTTTTGTAAATCTAGCTAATTATTTATTGAAGAAACATTCCATTTGAGCGTTCTATTCTAATTTTGTGTGTAACAGAATGAGGTTTTACCTTTTTATATGATTGAATAAAGGGAAACTTGCATAATTTTATTGTAGGTTTGTTATAGCTAAGCTCAGGAAGGATAACATAAACATTAATTTGAAATCCTAGGAGGGAGAACCGAGATCAATACAGGGGTGCATATTAATTTAGAATGGAAGTGACTTAGTCTTTATAGTTAGAAGGAAGAGGAGCGTACAGGAGTTCCATCATAAAGAAGGTCGAGACTTAAGCCCACATAGAGTGACTGAGGTAGAAGATCATATGGAAACCATATCATAGTATGCAACGAAGGTATAACAAAGTCTAAGCATAGTAAATAAATATTAGGAGGATTGGCACAAATAATGTAGAGGATCCAAGAACATAGAGGAAATCAAAGGGGTGCAGCATAAGTATAGTGACTTTGCATACGAGAATTATCCCTTCTTAAGATATTCATTGGATCCAAGAAAAATAAAAGGGTTGAGAGAAGTAAAGAAGGAAAGAGGGTTAGAAGGAGTCAAGAAGAAAAAGGGAAAGCAGAGTGAGGAGCAGAGAGTCATGAAGGTGTCAGGGCACAAAGCCACCATGTATATGTATAATCGAGAGCGGAACACTTAGTTTTTTAAATTTTTAACAGAATTTTTTCATTTGACAGTGTCGGGATACGTTACTTAACAAAGTCAAGAGACGGAGTTAACAGTGTTGGGCTAGAGGGTTAGAAGCCTGTAATATTTAGAGACTTTTGTTTTAAAATCATCAGGCACCAAGGACCCGACAACTGGAAAAAAAGACAAGAGACGAGGACCTTTCCATTGCCCAAACCCGTCAAACTTGTAAGAAATTTGATTGATATTTGGGCACACAAGTGGGCCAACCCAAAAGATAAGAGGATGAGCACTTCATTACCATTGTTCGGTAGATGGAAGTGGGCTAGGATGAAATCCCGCAAGCCCATAATATTTTGAAGGGCATTATTCAAGAGAGTCGAGCATCCAATTATCTGGGATCCAACTCATGTAAGAGCATATATACAGCTTGGTTCTAAGGATGATATTGGGAGGTGCTAATGTAGAGAAAAAGGTTGTAAGCGGCTGTAATATTGAAAAGGGGGCTTGAATTTTGTGGTTTCGGCAAAGTGTTGTACACCATTTGTGACCCCTCTCACTTTGCATTTAAATTCTCCCACTGTGATTGGATTATGAAATGGATTTATCTCCATAAATTTGAGGTTGAAGGAAGTTCTTTTGAAGAGTAACTGTGAACTTTTGGATATTAAAGAAATCTCATAATTAAGCTTGCATCAAGATCCTAAACACATTAGTATTTCATCATTAGGTAGCACCATGCCTCCTAAGAACACACCATCAAAGGAGTTCATAGAGAGAAGTATTGAAGATGCCATTGAAAGTAAAATTATAGGATTCCATATCCTATCAAACACAAAATTCTCTATTCAAAAGGATTCTACTATCACATGGATCACCATCAATGATGCATTCACTTTAACAAAGTTCGAAGAATGTCTAGAGGATAGGGATGTCTATGTGAACATCCAGCAATCAAGGTTCAATAAGGTGGCCTATAGATACCCAACAATACCATGTGTAGATGTTATAAGGTGGATATTACAAGGTCTAGACACTAAGAGCATGGAATTAAATAGGGTCAGTGGGAAATAGCTTGTCTCCTATCAACCACATGACATTCACTTGATTTACAACTTTCCTAAGCCTGAGAAGCACCTATATTATTGATTCTATGTTGATTAGAGTTGTTTTAATACTAAAGAAGTGATCAAGTCATAGTGGAAAGAACCAGCCAGATTTCTCTAGAAGCCTGACATTAATTAAAAAACCGAGTCTCTCGAATTAGTTTACTATTGCTTGATGGTTATGTTTTGTTGGGTATATGAACGAAGGAATATTGAATCTTGCCCCAAAGGATGGATCTATATGATATAGTTGATCATCACAGAAGGGAAGATATTCAATTGGTCACATCTATTATCCCAACAGATGAAAATCAATTTGAATAAGGAAAAAAACACACCACAAGGAAAGGAACCACAATTTTTCATGTATGCCTATTTACTTGATGGAATATGTTCTCACCTTGAATTCCCTACTCCCAAATGGAATTATACCCCAAGAGAGCTCCCTGTCCATGTATATTGCAAATTTTTGTCAGAGTACAATTATAGGAGAATGTATGAGAAACTTGCTAAGAACTTCTTCAAGGTTTTTTATTAGATGATCTTCGAGGAAGAAGCTCCTTGCATGTCCCGTGAGGCAATGAAGATAGTGGCAGAAGTATCAAATTGGTGTGCCTCACCTAATGGCATGTACCTCAAATTATTCAGTTCTTAGAAACCTCTACATATTTTGCCGAGGTATGTGACTGATAAGGTGGTCATGCAGGAGGTTACCTATCACCTTAGAAGAGGTCTTTATCATTTGTTGCAGAAGAAGAAAAAGGAAACTTAGCCTTCCTTCCATATGCAAGTTGGATCCTATGAGATCAAGAGCTTAAATGTTGTTGAAGAAAAATTAGAACAACTTAAAACCTTAAGTTCAATGAGATGAGCTTCCACATGTATGATCCTAGAGGAGTATGCAAAAGACACTACTCTAAGTTGTATTTTTGCTAAGCTTACCAGTATTTTTCTAGGACAGAGGAAGAGAAGATGAAGGATTTCTATAATTCTTGTGACTGTTAGCACAATTCTTTGCTAATTCATGAGTCCATTTACAATTTTTTTTTTTTAAATTAGAATTTGAAAATTAAAAAAAAAAATGGTCACTACCGAAATTTCCAGTAGCCCCTGTTTTAGCCTTTTGAGATAGTCTATTATATTCTTGTTTTTGTCTGTTTTTCTTTTATTCCGATGCTACCGGAAATTTTGGTAACTTCCTTGGTTTTTAAAAATAAAAATAAAAAGCGCATCTGCTTTGTCTCAAGCCACGTGTTCATGTTTTAAATATGTTTTAAATCATTTTATTATGATTTAAACCACGTGACAAGATAGGTTTGTGGTCAGTCACGTTAATCTTAAGTCATGGTATACGTGTAGTGTCTAGGTGTCAATCCGCAGTAATGCAGCCAACCATTGATCCCATCCTATCTATCACCCGAGTTGGTCCAATTTCATGTCAAGGTAAGTAATTTTCAAATGGAAAGATCGTGGATCTGCAGGTTTAATGCAATGACCATTTGGATGGTTACCCATATACGCTGTCGAAAATTTAGGCCAATAAACCAACATGCAGTGGAGGTGACTACTAGTAACAAATCCGCTTATTTCAAGCCACCTGTAGCATGCTATCTGAATTTACGCAGCCAACTAAATACCATGATGGCTATCACACTATGCATACTATGGTTAAGAATATTTTCCATCATGAAAATATATTGCATGGGAGGATGAACCATCGTTGTTGTTTTAAATCAACGAAAAATAAGGAGTATCAGTTGTGAGCCTAGATGTTGGAGAACGATTTTTCTAGAGTTGCAGCTTGAGGAGTTGTCTTAGATTTCAAAAAGGATCTCAGATGAAGACACAGCAATACCTATTAGATGATCTCTTCTAGCTCTAACACCTATCAGATTTCAAAGACAGAGTTATTAATTTCTGAAGATGACTAAAAGAGGAGGAAAGATAAAACGAATTGAACCACAAGGTGTTGACCTACTGGATGAAAATTCGAAGGTGAGAAGTTTTTTTGTCCAAGTAGGGTGGTATTCTTTGTGCACTAGACTGGGAAGCTCTCACTTAGGAGTAGCTCAAGAGTTTGCAAATTCTTTCAATGGATAGGAAGCCACAACCTATGGTCTCAAATTGCAGGTATCAGCAGATTCAATTGTTGAGGCATTCAACCTTCCATAGGAAGGAGAAATGTGGTTTAAATGTCAGGTTATCACTGGAGGATACCTCGACAGTTTCCTCAAGGATGGACACATATATCCCAACTGGGCCAAAGGAATTCCCAGCAGCTACCTCAAAATTAATGGGGAGAAGTTGCTAAACTCATCAATATTTACCTCACTTGTGAAAGGAGGTATACAGTAGTGTTTATTTATCATATGAGATTTATGTTTCATGTTGCAGGTATGAAGACCCTCAACTTGCCATACTTTTTGCTGAAGAGCCTGACAAAGATGTCAGCCAAGATCCAAACACATACTACTGCTTTAGAATACAGCTTGTATCATCAAGCTCTCATCAAGGTGTTAGTTGAAGAAGAGTTAAGGAAAATAAATCAAACATGGGACCATTTCTTGTTTTACAGGGAAGGCCAACCTGCACCTACACCTCCATCCTCACAACAACACCCTCAACCTGTAAAAAGAACCAAGAGGAAGGCTAAGAAGGAGAACATCCATAAATCCAAGAGCAGAAAATAAAATATTTCTTCAGCCAAGGTTGAGAGAAATTTTGAGAAAGGAGAGAGCTCCTCAGTTAATAAACCCAAGTATATGAAAATGGTACCCCCCATTCCTCCTTTTCCTAATGTCTACACCAGAGCTCAAACAAGAAAGTCTGAAATTTTAGAGAAATCTAAAGCACAAATGCTATCGGAAATTCCGAAAGAAGATATTCAAATAAAACGCAGAAAGAGTATCATCCCATAAAGTCTGATGAAGAATTCCTCAAATATGCAAGGTATGAGATCAATAGCAAGAATAAGAAAGAGGAAGCCAAACCTGTTGTTGGTACCAGAAACAACAACAACAAGTTCAGGCTCAAGTCCAAGGCTCTACATAATCCAAGTTTGTTGATAGAGGTCATTGATGTAGAAGGAAAATCTGAAGGGTTGAAGACAAATGATTCCAATAAGAAAGATAAAAACAAAACCCCTTCAGAGCAGCACACAGAACCCTCAAAACGAAGAAAGATCCAAAAGGGTTCAAAGGAGGAAAAGGCCATTGTCAAAGAAGTAGCCACAATAATAACCAGGTCAAAATCAGATGTTGACAGTAAGTTAGACTTGGACAAGCTTGCTGAAGCTGCAGCCCACATGGAAGGAAGGTAAAAAGGTTTCTTGATAAAACACATTTTTTGCTTATCAAATGAAATTTTGAAAATCAGCTCAGATGTTAAAGAATGTAAGTATGCACAGTTTTTTTAATGTTTTCTGTGCATTTTTGAAAAATAAACAGAGTGTTACCGGAAATTCCAACAGCGTTATATTTTTTGCGCAGTTACAGGTTCTTACCGCAGTTTCTGGTAGCGCCTATTTTAACTGATTTTTTAAACATGTTAGCAAAATTTTTGAGCCAGTTCAAGAACAATAAGGACTCATAACCAAATGGATATAACAAGTTTTAATATCCCTTTTTAGGATTTCTCAACAAGGCATGCCTGAAAAACGCATTTTTCAGGAATGGCTGCTATGAAACTTGAACCCAGCACTTGGATCCCTTCTAATAGAGCATCTAAGTCTTAAATACAAGAGGAGGCTCCAAAGAAATCCTCTTAGAGGGTTTAAACAAGTCTCCCACCTATAATGCTCTCCAGAAAATGCCCAGTTAAGGGGTTGCAGCAACACTTTACAAAAGCAAGGAAATGAAAGTGTAATTCTTAGTGAGCCATGTCATATAAAGATGTAATCAGCCATTAGATGTATGTGCAGTAGAAAATGTAGACAAATTCTTGAGGAATCTATTACCCAAATCAAGCAAAGAGACTCAAGAAGACATATTCATAAGAATAGAGAAACACTGCTTTACATAGTTTATTCCAGGCTAAGACTGTGCAGTTTATAGAAGATACTGTAGCAGTAAATACATAAATATAAATATGCAGCAATTTACGCTCAAATAAATATGGGGGGAGCAAGCTCTCAACCCCTGAAAATATGATACATCAATCCCTTAAGAGGATTGGCTGGAAACTAGACAAAATGGCACTCCTGTAGAAATGTCGGAGTTGCTGGGTAGCAGCAACTCAAGAACTGGAAATAGAAGGAGCTTGTTTTAGATTATGAACCCTCTGAAATAAAATCCTTCAATTGACCTTCCAAATGATAGGCTGATCCTATCATTGAAGATCTCACCTCCCGATAAAATACTGCAACCCTCACTACAAATGCTCTCCAGGAATTGCGCAGTCAAGGAAGAGGGATGATCTTCTGCTGATGGAAAATCATTGGCCTAGTGCCAATGATTATGGGAATAATCTCATAAACTCCCTCACTGATCTCCCAAAGGAATGGAGACTCCCTCCTCTGAAATACAATGTCGGAAGTGGTGTTGAGGAACCCTCCCCTGCAACACCCAGCAACACAACTCACCCACCAATGGAGACTGCGCTGGAGCTTAATGAAATGCTTTGGCCTCAAGACAGAATATGGGGAATATGAATAACAAGCTCTTCCAAGAGCTACTCTATGGAAGAGCTGGGATTCCTGCCCGGGAACACCCAATGCTAGCAGCACTGCATCTCAGCTAAACAGCTGGAGAATGCACTTCTCTGAGAAGACAAGAAAAATGATAATAAAAAACTTGAATAGCTATGGATGCCTCGTTCTCCTTTTAAGAAAATGAAAGGTGCCTTGCCATGGGCCCCACACCTTAGGGTTTCCTCCTCCAAGTGATTTTCCCCTCATGCAAACTGCGATGCCCCACCAAGTGATCCTTATCTCTCATAACTGCACAGTTGACTTGGCCTCCTTTAGACTTATCCATCTACAATTTATCTTATTTCACACATGGGGTGTGAAATCCAGTTCTTTCTTAATCCCTTTTCACATTGTAAGGGATTTTTATTCATATTTTATTATCAATGGGTTTTCTTACCCATTTATTCTCCTCCTAGTGCAAAAACAAAAGTTTTTAATATTCCACCAAAATTTGGAATATTACAGTCATCCCCTCCCAAATGTTGCTTGTCCTCAAGCAACTACAAGGATAGAACTGTAGGATGTCCTCATCCTCAAACTGTAGCATCTACTTATGATGAACTCCTCATGAATAATGAGATGTTGTATCAACAAAGAGTCTCCATATTGCTCCTCCCAAGCATGTAAACTAGCCAAAGTGGCTATCATTATGAACATGGAATGTACTCAAGAAGGCAATAAGGTGTTGTCTAGAGGTTTCCTTGAGGCATGGTTTCAATATTTATTGGGTTAACATTTCCCTCATGTGGATTCTCCACCCCCAAGCAATCATCCATAAGAATCTAGTCACCTCCAAATAAGGCAACTGCTGAAAATCCTCTTCCACCTTGAGCTCTGGCAAGAAAGGTGGACTGAAAATCTGCAAGTGGTAAGCATCATAGCCTACCCAACGCTTTTCACCTCTCCACTTATGACAAGTGTAGAGAGAATTTTGATCTTTGGCTACAACAATGTGGCCTCCAAGTGGAAAGATGAAGTCTGGATCCCTAAGGATCTTCCCCCCTACATTGTAAATCAAGTTGGCCCAATGCTCCTCATATGTGATGGACAGGAGGTCATCATCATATGGCACCCTATCAATCATATGGCTCACCTCAAGAAAGGAAAAATACTGAACTGTGGTGACCACATCATCTCTCATGCTCCCATCAGAGCATGCCCTGCAAAAAGTATGCGGATCTTTTCCCCCAAAGGACACATCCATTCCATGTGCCTCTCTCCCAATCATGCTCCTGAAAATAATGTGATCAATGATAGCATAAGGAGCTAAAATGACAGTCATGCTGGCTGCTACATGTAGCAATTGAGTAGGGAAATGATCCCTCATATGCAACCAGCGCAGTTTGAGCATAAACTACAATAGAGAATGACAAGAGATGTGGTTTCTCAACCACCAGTTTTCTGCTACATTCTCCTCATGTATTTGGAGAAAATGAGTGATGTATGATACATGGTGAGAATGTCCTCCAAAATACACATCTTCCCCAAGTCCATCAAGGGGATGGTCATCAATCATGCTCTTGGCCTGAGGTAGACCAAGGAGTCTCAGACAAAGAATGCCCCTTCTTGGAGAAACATCCTGCATATACATGGTTAAGGAATCAACATGTAAATCACATAAATGAAAAATGTCCTTACCATGATTTCTGATCATGCAAAGGGAGAAACTCATAGATGAATCTCTCCTTATCCTCCAAGGGACAAGAAGTGACTGTGCCAATTCCTCCAAAGAGTGGTGTGCATATACTGCTCCCATGCCAAATGTACAAGTGGGAAGGCTCTTGTACTTCCCTTGCTTCTCCTGCCACAGCGCAGAAACCGTAAGGAGAGTGGGTAAGAAGGATGGTGAGAGAATGCTTCCCTCCTCTTTGGTTTTACCCAAGGCTCCCAATGCTGTAACAAGTTGTCCCAAGGTCTCCACACTACTGAAATAAAGGATTGGTGCCTCATTGATTGAAGCATCTATCCCCCTCATCTAAACCAGTGGTCCCCTTGGTGTAATGTCTCCACTTAATGAGAAATTCTCATCTGAATATGACTACATACATAGATGAACAATTCTATCCATGCCTTCACTGCACAATCCAATCACCTTCCTAGGTGCAATAACCTCTAAAAATGGATAGGAATGTGCCCTCCTCAACACATGTTATTGGATCTCTTCTCTATACCCTTCCTGAGTCTTCATGGTTTCACACCTCTCCCTCCATGGCACATATGGATCATGAAGTGTGCCTTGATCTCCATGTAAGAGATCCTGGGGACCTTCTTGCAAAGATACAAGAATCCCTCTATTTGGAGCAAAAGCTCCTTCTTCCTCTTCATGAGGCACTAGATGATCTCTAGACTTGGCAGCGATGTTGCCCTTTGTTTCCGCAATAAATTTGGGTGACATCCCAATTATTTGGTCCCCCTTTGAAAAAGAGAGCTCTTTTTTCTTTTGCTCAAAGGTGTAGGATGAAATTTTTGTCCCCAAAAAGGCATTATGCAATTTTTCAACTCCTTTCATGAATTTCTGAGGTGGATCTGCGTTGCTGTGTAGGGCTTTTGTTTGAGTCTTTTGGTTTAACTCCATCACATGAATCTCATGGTTTTTTTACCAAATATTTTCACCAATGACTTAGTGAAATTTTCATAAGATGAAGCATTAACATTTTCAAAAGAAATATACTCAACTTTCCACCATGCATGGGCCTTACCTCTCAAATGCAGCACTGCAACCTTGATGGTTTCTTCTTCTGAAATGTGGTGCTATTTTTGGAAGGTGTTTAGCTCCTCCACCCAATATTTGGCTGAACTCGAAAGTGAACCTCCAAAAGTAGATACATGAAATCTATCTTGCTACTCTTTTCCCTTCACCTTAATCTTGCAAAACTCAGAAAAAGTGAGCTGATTTCTGAACTTCTGAGTGTGAGACTCATAATATTTCAAGAAATCACTAAGGGTTTCTTCCATATTCACCTTTCCTCCTTCTTCCATCTCCCCTATGTTAATTCTGGACCTCTGACTGCGCTACCCATCATGGTGTGTGGCTGCATGCTTGCCTTCACCATGTGAAGATCTAGGGTTTGCTATGTTTTCAAAATTTCTTTGAGATTCTCCATCAATCTCCCTCCTAATCTTTCTGAAGTCTTCATGGATGCTTTGCACAGATTTGGGGAGAAGACTTGTGAGTCTATCCTCCTTCTCCCTTCCAAGAGATGGAGTCTCTCTCCTGCTCAACTTTTTGCTTCCTTCTAGGTGAGAATAGGAAGTGCAGGGGCCTTCCTTTTCTGTTTTTTCTTCCTCCTTGGGGAGGCTCTTCTCTATTCTAAAAATATATGAGATCAAGCTCATATTATTTATCATCTTCTTTTGATATCTTTCTTTGGCTTGAAAGCCACAGGCTGAGCCAAGAAAGGTGCTCTGATACCACTGTAATATCCCGTTTTAGGATTGCTCAGCAAGGCATGCCTGAAAAACGCATTTTTCAGGAATGGTTGCTATGAGACTTGAACCCAGCACTTGGATCCATTATAATAGAACATCTAAGTCTTAAATCCAAGAGGAGGCTCCAAATAAATCCTCTTATATGGTTTAAACAAGTCTCCCACCTATAATTCTCTCCAGAAAACGCCCAGTTAAGGGGCTGCAACAACACTTTACACAAGCAACGAAATGACAGCGTAATTCTTAGTGAGCCATGTCATATGAAGATGTAATCAGCCATTATATTTATGTGCAGCAGAAAATGTAGACAAATTCTTGAGGAATCTATTACTAAAATCAAGCAAAGAGACTCAAGAAGACATATTCATAAGAATAGAGAAACACTGCTTTAGATAGTTTATTCCAGGCTAAGACTGCGCAGTTTATAGGAGATACTACAGTAGTAAATACATAAATATAAATATGTAGTAATGTAATCTCAAAGAAATATGGGGGGAGCAAGCTCTCAACCCCTTAAAAGATGGTACATCAATCCCTTAAAAGGATTGGCTGGAAACTAGACAAAATGGCACTCCTGTAGAAATGTCGGAGTTGCTGGGTAGTAGCAACTCAAGAACTGGAAATAGAAGGAGTTTTTTATAGATGATTAACCCTCTGAAATAAAATCCTTCAATTTACCTTCCAAATGATAGGCTGATCCTATCATTAAATATCTCACCTCCCAATAAAATACTGCAACCCTCACTGCAAATGCTCTCTAGGAATTGCGTAGTCAAGGAAGAGGGATGCTCTTCTACTGATGGAAAATGGTTGGCCTGATTCCAGTGATGATGGGAATAAGCTCATAAACTCCCTCACTGATCTCCCAAAGGAATGGAGACTCCCTCCATTGAAATACAATGCTGGAAGTGGTGTTGAGGAACCCTCCCCTGCAACACCCAGCAACACAACTCAACCACCAATGGAGACTGTGCTGGAGCTTAATGAAATGCTTTGGCCTTAAGCCAGAATATGGGGAATATGAATAAAAATCTCTTCCAAGAGCTACTCTATGGAAGATATGGGATTCTCGCCTGGGAAAACCCAGTGCTAGCAGCACTGCATCTCAGCTAAACAGCTGGAGAATGCACTTGTCTGAGAAGACAAGAAAAATGATAATAAAAAACATGAATAGCTATGGCTGCATTGTTCTCCTTTTAAGAAAATGAAAGGTGCCTTGCCATGGGCCCCACACCTTAGGTTTTCCTCCTCCAAGTGATTTTCCCCTCATGCAAACTACGCTGCCCCACCAAGTGATCCTTATCTCTCATAACTGCGCAGTTGACTTGGCCTCCTTTAGATTTATCCATCTGCAATTTATCTTATTTCACACATGGGGTGTGAAATAAAGTTCTTTCTTAATCCCTTTTCACATTGTAAGGGATTTTTATTCAGATTTTATTATCAGAGGGTTTTCGTACCCATTTATTCTCCTCCTAGTGCAAAAACAAAAGTTTTTAATATTCCATAAAAATTTGGAATATTACACAAGTGATGGTGAAAAGTGGTTATGAGGTTGTTGGAGGTCATATTGAATGAAGATACATGGTTATTTAAGAACCAAAGACATAAGGAGACAAATCAGTAGAAAAATGGGCAGCGTGTCAGCATACTCAGCAGTTCAACCCATGTTTCTTCTCTTCTTTCTTCTACATATGTCCTTTCAGTTAGACTTTGATGGGATATGGTTTTAATGTCCTATGACACCTATGTAATGTTAGGAGTAGTGTTTCCTTATTTTTATAAGAGATGGATTTGGTGCCTCTCTTTCTATATATACCATTTGTAAATATCATTTCCTGGTTGGATGTTGGTCTACCTGAAGACATAATATAATAAAGAAAATAATTTTTTCACTTCATGCTGGAGGATTTCGCGACTAAAGAACTATCTAATGTATGGTGTGTTTTATTTATTTTTTAATTTCTTCTAATTTATGAGTTGCAGCAGCTAGTAAGGTGTGAGTAAGAAATTGTTAAAGGATTTAATAGTACATTATCTACTTTCTAGCTTTCTGCAAATCATATATGTGTTGTAGAACATGTTAGTGAAGATTTCATAAAGGATTTGTGAAATAATTTATGCATGTAATCTACTTTCTGAATGTTTTTTTACTTTTCATAAATAGAGTTTGTGTAAAGAGCCATCATTATATCTGTGTGAATGATTTAGGATATCAATATTTCCTAGAATAAGTACCAGCTATCCATCTCCTTTCATTTGTTATAATCTACTCCCTATACTACCAATTTACCCATACAATTTATACTTTCCACAGCTTGCCAAATGCATGAAATTCTTAAAGAATATAAAAATAATTTCAAAATATTTGAGAAGCCATCCCACCACTCCAAAACCCTTTAAAATTTGAAATGAACTATGATGTGTAATTCTTACTCCTTTTGCAGTGAAGGAGTGACTCCTTGTGCTAACACTGACCACATGCACCAGGAAAAGAAGTAGGTCCTTCTAGTACAGTACATAAGTGGGATGTTTTACAGGAAGGAAAGTAGTAGGAAGTGGCCACTCTAGTTAGTATTAAGTATAAGAGGAAATTTGCGCACAATATAGGAGCAGAGCAAAGCCAAAAGTTCCAATAATATCCTATCATTTTGAGAGTGGTTATTGCAGCAGAGAAGAGGAGAAAATAGTATGAAGAATTAAAAAGGAAGCAGTGGGAAGAAGATAAGAGGCAAAAGGAAGAAGGGAAGCGAGAGGAGGAATAGATGCATAAATAAGAGAACGAAAGGAAATAAAGAGAATATATGAAGGCATGGGAATAATTAAGAAAGAAGGAAGAAGATGAAGAAGGACGGAAACAACTTGAGGAATAACAACTAAAATATTTTGAAGATGCAGAAAGCAAGAAAAAGTGGGATAAAGAATTTGCATGAGAAATTGAGGAGTAGATACAGGACTAAGAAATGGAGGTTTAACGGGAGGAGGGGAATAAAGAGGCCAACATTGTGCCTATTGTAGAACAAGTCAATAGTCAGCCTTCACCTCCTTTTACAGGTGGCCACATCCCATTCAGCGAAATGGGAATATCTTCTCCCGATGATGATATGGTCATGGATATTTCCAACTTGACCCTTGATACACTAAAGAGAAGAATAATATAGGAAATTCATAAGTATTTTCCTAATGATCTGGTTCATCCTGCTTCCATTTATACAAAATGAGTGATTGTGACAAGTACCAGGAGGAATCTGAGGATAGTCACAGTAGCAAACTTATCCTTTGCAGGGGCTATAAAAGTAAATACATATTTCTTGATGGAGGAGAATAAGTTATTGGAAAATGATGTAGCTGCCGCAAGACAACCTATTGATCAACTCCAAGCTAAAAATGAAAGACTATATTTCATTAATTCTCACTCAGAGGAGCTATGAGCAATGATATATAATGAAATTGAATCATTGGGAGACACTATGAAACAACTTTATGAAGATATTATCACTTTACATAAGGAGATGGTTCCCTTGCATGACCTGGAAAAGAGATCACAGGATAATTTGAAAGTTTTGAAGGTGATTCATGAAACCATTAGCATGATCCAAAAATGAGGCAATAAGTATAGGAATGCACCATCATAGTTGGCCATAAAGACAAGACAAGAAGTGGAATTGGAAAAGGTTGAGGTGAGAATTCTTTTAAAAATTAACAAGAAAATTGGTACATATGTGGCCAACATTATAATCGCCAATTCAAGGTTGTATCACAGTTTGGACTCCTTGGTCAAGAACAAAATATTTTTTATGTTAGAGCATTTGTAGAGACAAAGGGCAGAAATGTTATCATGTAGGAAATCCAAGAATACTTGAACAATTTGAATTAGGTTATTTCTAAAGAGGATTTGGAGATCAAAAGGCATAACATTCAACCATATATATCCAAACATGCCAAGGCAAACATGAAGTTGTTCTTATTATGGAATGAAGCTCAATATGGTTCCAAAACTATCTACCCAGATAGTATGGAGGTAATATTATGACATAAGCCAGATCTTCCATCCACATTTAAGGACATAACAACACAATATAAATATTGTACCAATATGTTACGACATAGATACACGTGGAATTTTTCGTGCTAGAGTTTCCTCAAACTCAAAGCATAATGTATAATTTTTTGTCTTATTAGGCTCTAGACACAGTTTTGTCTTATGTGGAGAGTTTTGTCTTATTTTATTTAGAAAATGATAAAATTATAAATGTAAGTGGAAGTCCAAGAGTTAAATGTGGAATATGAAGATTAATTAGTTAGAATAAAGACAAAATAAGTGCAAAGGTCATGAGGAAACTTAAAAGTCACAAGGAGAGATGAAAGGTCATATGATTTGTTATAAATAAGCCCTCATAACTCCAACAAAGGGCTTGGAACTTGAGATAGGCAACCTTGGCTTCTCTACTCTAGCATAGGAGTCAATATATTTATTTGCAGAAGCAATTAGTAAATTCATGTTCCATTATTGAGGCTAGTTTCATATAGTTGTATTGTATACTTGGAACTTTCACTTAACGATTAGAAGCTCTCAAAGCCAACATACCTTCATGCATATATCTTGGATGTTGTAGGACTATTCTTTAAATTTTTACGATACATGTTATTTCATTCATGCTAATGTCAATGAACTATTTTGTTAGTCTTATTATGTTTCTTGTTGGATGTATGTTGTATTTGTTTTCATGATCAGTGTTATCTTGTGAACTATTTTTCAGGATAACTAACAATTCTTTATCTGTTTGTGTGTCTCTTTTAGGATAGTACTATTACTTTTATTCTAGAGGCTCTCCCTTTCCTCTTTGCATGAAATAACCTCTTATGCATTTCAATTGATATTACACAAGGTTTAATTACTTGATATCACCAAAGCTATGTGTATATATTCTTACGTGTTTATTTCATCCAAGGCACATCTTTAAGATCACGGCTATGGATACCAAACATATTTCTAATTGGGGCTCCTACTCCGAATGGTGTGAGGTATAATTGGAACTTCATATCGGGGAGATCCCCTTGGTTGGAAAATTTCCAGCAACCTCAATAGATTATCACTATCTTATTTCTTGAATTTATGGAAAATAGTTTAAATACAAAAATAAAATAAAAATCAAATGAACACACCATCTAGACAATAAAAATAAGATGTATCTTGGGAAACCAAAACAAAGATAAACCTATCTATATGGTTAGATTTATTCTCTATTCTCTTTTCTTAAAATTGTGAAATTCCAATACAAAGAAATAGGGGGCTCTCACTATGGAAATGTCTTTGTCACTATGGTCACGGCAGATACTAAAAAATACTCTTCCTCCTTTTTTATACTCTCAAATCATACTCCAAGATGTTCTTCTCAACTATGGAATAAGTACAATACTAAATAATGGAACCCTCTCTCTTCTAATGGTCTAGTATTTAACATAGGTTGATAATTAGTTATGGTTATGGTTTTTGCATCCGCATCCCTCAATTAGTGATCATATTTGGAATTTCTAGAGTATTCTTTAAAGCACACACATGGATATTCCCACACCTAGGTTATGTGGGTTGACATGGAATCCACTCGATATTATGGTGGTAAACAAGTGATCAGAATATCATGTCCAAGTTTTAAAAAATTCCCAAAAATGAAAGTGATCAGAAGTAGTTGCAATTTGAACAACTGGAAAGATCTCATTGCTGCGATTCTGGCACCGTGAACGGTTCTCAAAACCGAGGTCGTATGCAAAAGTTATTGAGGTTTGAAAAAGCCCAATAAACTCCAAAAAATGACATTTTGACCCATTTTGGACTTTGTCTAAAATTTATTTCCACGTCTAACAGTTCCACCATTTTAGCGCGGTTCTACCATTTCAGGCCTATCCGCCGAATTTAGTTGTTAACTGGAAATATCTCCACATTTAGTGGAGTTTTTTGGGGGACATTGGGCAAAAATCTTGGAGAGGCCATAACTCCCTCATTATTCAACAAAATTGAGTGCAAAAATAGTCACTTTCGACTATCTCAGACCTGTTGGACTCAATGGAGTATGTTTCAGAGCCATCAGAGAGCTTCTAAGCAATTTTTTGCTTCAATGAAGTTCAAAGAGCCATTAGGGCAACCATCAGGCAGAATCAATTTGAGGCCTAGCCATGGGAGCTAGAGGCCTTATCCAGAGATCCAATAGTCAAAATTGGATATTTCAGATGTTATGAATCTGATGAGATGGTTTGTAGAGCCTGTGGAGAAATTTAGAAATCTGAAAAGCTTCAGTAAAGTTCAAGGGGCCATCAGTGCTAGCTTTTGCCAGCAACAGTGCAGGGCCTAGCCAAAGCAGCTAAAGACCATATGTAGCGAACCAGTAGTCATTATTGACTGTAAACATAATTTTTAATCTAATGGAAGAGGTTTTATAAATTTTTGAGGACTTCTAGAGGTCGAAAACCCAGCAGAGAAGTTTTCAGTGACCCTAGTGCCAAGGGGTGCCGACAGGTGTTGGAGGCGAAACCAGAGCAGTCGGAGGCCATTTTTGATGAATGAATAGTATATATTTACTAATTCAGACATTTTGGAACCAATGAAAGTGTTTTTAGAACATTTTGAGAAATTATAGAGCTCGAGAAACTGATGTGAAGTTTTAGGAAGCCTTGGGCAATCCGTGGAGGATAACCTAGTTTGGGGATACAGTGTTCAATTTGAGAAATTTATCAGTTGATATTTGGTGTCTGATGTGTGATAGATACATCAAGAGTGGTTTCAGTGACAAAAACAAAATTTTGAAGGATTTTGTGCCATTTAGAAGCTTAGAGTAGCTCATAGCACCAACAAAAGGAATCGTGTCAAAGGGAGCCTAAAGTTGTTTGCAAAGTTTGGACAGCCATGAGATGGATATAGATGGAATTCTCAACCCTTTGAATCAGTTTATTATCCATTGGAGTTAAGTGTGGAACTTGTAAAAGAAACCTTACCATAATCCCAAAGAGCCGATTCAAGATGACAAAGCTCAAAGGAGACGTAGCCCACGAGATTCAGGTGAGCTACTAGATTAATTTTGCTGTTGTGTTTAAATTTTTTATTTTTGCATTATGTTGTTGTTATACATGTTAAATTTCAGCAAGAACAAATGAACTTAAGACACATAAACAGTTAAAAATTCATACACCACTTTCAAGCATAAATTCTGCCAAAATTGTCAAGTACAAACTAGATCATTTAATTGTTAAACTAAGTGGGAGGTTCTTGAAATACATAACAAGTTATCCAGACCAATTTTCAGATCAACAAGTTAGGTAAATAGGCATAACTTATGCATATGAACTATAGTTGAGGTGATTTTTTCACTAGTCAAAAGTGCTTAGTGTGTAGAAAAACATTTAGGGGCTAGGAACTATGATTATAATTTTTTTACCCAATGTTGATCATGTCAGCATTCTATTGAAATTTTGATAAGAAATCTTGCCTAAACCTTTCAAACCCTCTCTTTCTTCCCTGAGAAATTCATTTTCTGCTCATTTTTACCTTCTCCCAGCTTCAAATCTGCATAAAATGGCCGAAATTCCACATTATAATATATTTAAGGCCTAGCACCTTTCGGCCCTAGCCCCTGCACCTTTTTCCACATGACCGGAGGTCAAAACCGAATGCTAGCCATGAAGGCGCTTACCATATATATACATCAGACACATTTATAACCGTCGATCTGTTCTGATCCGACGGCATTCGCAAATCTTCATCGCGCCCGTGGCCCACTCCGTCCATCGCCCAAATCGCCCGTCCACCGTCCGATCCACCTGCAAAATCAACGGTCCATAGTACTCCTGCTCGGTGGTCCCCGCTCCATGCACTATACAAAACCGGTGGTTTATATCACACCGCCTTTCGGAGACGGGCGGTATTTCTCATTTCAGAGCGATGCCATTCATCGCACGACGCGTGTCTTCGCGTACGACCCAAAAACCGCAGTTCATCGCACGTTATAGTTCGGCAGCGGACGTGGCGCGATATGCGCATGAGCCGTCTGATCTACAACAGCCCATCCGACAGCGATTGTTCCTCAAAGTTGCTCGCAATTTAATGCGAGGAAATCGTACTCCTGGCCCACAGTCCATCGCCCTCCGACACAATTTAAGTCGTCAATCTCCTCCTAAGATCTGACGGTCCAGATCACTTACCTCTCCTCCAGTCATCTCCGTACCTCCACGTCACATGTTCCATGTTTTTGTCGTATTTTTCCTCCGCCCTTATACATTTCATGCATTTGTCAAATTTCAAATGTTTTACGTTAAAAACTTACACCATTCCATCCTCCATCGTTTCACTGCATTTTTCCATCACCCTGCATTGTTCCACCATTTCGCCAGGTACACGTGACCATTTTCATTAACCCCACCACATCCATCATCCCCATACATGGTTTTTCCTAACAAGTTTGTGGGTTTTGCAGGGTTACAGTAGCAGAAAACTGCCATGATTTACAGTCTGGATTGCAGTAGCAGAGCTCATCAAAGGACTATTTTTCAGAGGCTGTAATTATGGAGAAAGGCCTGGGAAGGTATGTCGACAAGACTTCCATTAAAGAAGCAGGGTTAAAATCTGCCAAACCTTCCAGAGTCATTCAAAGCACAGATTGCGCAGATGAAGATATTAATGGAGCAGCAGAGAAATATCAGTGAATGATCGAGGAATTCAGCATTGAAGACCTTAAACCATAATTCAGGGTTTAGAAGGCAGAGGGTACTGTTCGCATAAAAAATACCTTAAGGCTTTCTTTTCAGCACCATTCTCTTTCAGAAAAGGACGGAATGTCTATGAGATTTTACTTCTTTGTCGTGTCCCTGAAGAGATTTCTACCCAGTGCATTTATTTCAGTAAGCAGGCAGCAGAGTACATACAGCACTACAAAGTCATTCAGCATATGGGCATGCACGTTTCCGCCATCTTGTCTTAATGAGACAATTAAATGCTCATCACCTACTCCCTTTTTGGAGCTTTCTTTTCTCCTATAAAGCTCCTGAAGAACAAATGATTTGGGTTCCAGATTTTATCAGAAAATTATGCAATGAAAGGATTTTTGTATACATTTTTTTGAACTCTTGTATGAAGGCTCAGAGCCCGTAGGGTCTCAATGAGGAGGAGTTCCATCTGTTAAGAGGATTCTGGTCTTTGGTATTTCACATTTTGTAACTTTTCTTATATTTGTTATTTTAATAGATCATTTCATTTCATCCATCTTTCCTGTATCATGTTTCTGGAATGCGAGTGGCTCACTGATTTTTGGTATGGATTTATCCTAGTTGATACCCATGCTCGGATTAGTCAAGTGCTTTAAATATGGCTCAGGCATGATATTCTGTTCCACTATTCATCTAAACCGTATTTTTGCTATATTAGTTGCTTTGGGAGGGTGTTTTTAAAACGCTATTGTCATGTATGGATTCTTAGATCGGTAAGCCCATTCATAATAATATTTTGTATCTGGATATCAGCTCAATGACAACTAGCATTCTCTCAATATTTCATTCACTACATACACCTTCTGATAATTTATTTCTGTGAGGTACTTCTGAATTGGCCCTCTTTACAGTAAGTTGTCTCTGAATTTTCTACTGCTTTTATATTGGATTTGTGCATGTTGCCTCTGCAATATTCCCTTCTCTGTGTCAGTTTCTGAAGGTCTTGGTCCCATTCAGGTTAATATTCCTTGTTTTTCAGGAAATAGCATGAGAGCTTTTTATTGATAACTTTCTCTGTTATACCATATGCTCCTTGCTAATATAAGATGTCCTAGGCACTAGTCTTTCAAAACTCAAGGTTGTCTCAAGGAACGACAACACCCTAAAAAATGTCATTTTGTTCCTTTAAAGGATTGATTTGAAAGGATTCAAACCCTAAACCTATAAATTTGGACCTACCACTAAAATCAGCCTTGTAAGCCAATTCCTCTAATTTTTCCACCAATAAAGTACCAAGATAAATTACCATTTGTATAATTATCCATTCTAAATAAATAGAATTTAAGAGTAATTGGGACATGCCAATGATAAAATTGTAGTTTTTACATTTTTAAGGATCCTAATGAAACAACTAAATAAATAAACTATAGTCCACTAGGATTCAAAAGTAAAATCATTGTTCAAAAAATTGAAATATGGAATACTAATAAAAATACAAAGGATATAATGTTTAATAGCATGAATCCTACATAGAAGTTGGAAAAACAAATATATGGTCACCGCTAAGAAGTATTGGGAGGTAGTAATGTGACAATAGAACAAAAAGTTCAAATTGACATCATTATAGAAGATGCATGGGGTGAATAAGAATATTATTGGTATATTAAAAGGATAGAAACCAATATGAAAAAACTAAAACGGTTAAAAAGGCATGAACCACAAGAATGATGATAACTTATGCAATTGACTCTCGATTTTTTTGTTAGAATTATTTCTCTTTGAGAGAATCTTTATCAAGCCAAATCCCCTTTGCATATGTATTTCAATGAGTCAATAAAAATGTTTTATTATTCCATCCTTGATATAGTCAAGTATTTATCCACAACATAGGGTTCATTTACATGCTCCTTACTCTTTCCTTCGAAAATCACTTTAAAACCAAAGACTATAAAAGATTATATGGAGTTTCTTTCTTACTTTCATAAATTAACAACTAGTTAGATACACATGTTGTGTGCTTATAGAACTGTTGATTATCCCATGGAAACTTTGGTAGGGTCATCAACCAATCAAGAATCCTTAAAACCTGAATATAATAGTAATCATACATATCAATAAAGTCTCTAACTTCTTGTATCACCAACCAGCCATGGGTATTGGACCTTAGCAACATATCTCCTTTTACCAATGCCTATTCATATACTATTCTTGGGTTTCCTTCTCCACCACCTAGTAATTTTATCATATTTTTGTTTGCCACTTTTTTCATATAAGTATGGAATGGGAAAGAAATCATTTTAAAAATCATTTTTATTCTAATCATGGGTATGAATGCTACAATCAAACAAAAGTGTATAATTTTACATGAGAAAATTATTGTGGAAGTCATATTTTCTATCATTGATGGATATGAAAGTGGTTTCATGATAATTGTTTATTCAATCCTCCATTAAACCTTAGTATGTAGGAGAAAGAAGTAAATCCATTCATATTCTCATACCATTGCACACTACGTTCCAAATATTCTACTAAGAATTAAACAATATAAAATTATTCCTCCCTTTAGGTGCTTAATATTTATATGTCTTAGAAATATTATGTTACTACCTATAATTTTATCCAAAACCTAGGGAATGTAATATTTTATCTAATTTGTTCCCCAAAATTATATTTCACATAGCCCTCCATTCCATGGGTAGCTATCAATAGGTAAAACATTTTCTCTATGTTGATTAGGATTGATAGTCATGCTTTAGTACTAGTGATCATTTGTATCATTATGGTTGTACAACCTTGCAATCCCGAGGAAAAAAATTTGAAATAATCACTACTTTTTGGATGCAACATGACTAAAAAATTTCATATAAAATATACTTATCTAATTTTACCTTTTTTCCTTCTTGATGATAGTTTGATACCATTTCTCATATTCAATATCATTATGTGTTAAAAAATCCCATATTGTGTAGTTTTCTTTTAATCATGTTTCTACTATATGTTACATAATTCAAATAATTTTCACCTTAAGGCAACCCTATTTTGTTCCTTTGAAAAACCATTAAATCATATTTTTGTGAAACTTTGGTCTTTCTATAACAATATATAAAAACAATCCCATCAACAACCATATAAAGAAATTTCTAATGAATTAAAAATTGTTGTGAGTGGTAGGTAATTTGTTTCCCCTTTTTTCTTACTAGTTCCTTCTGAATATGCACCTTGTAAAACTTTCCTCATGTTATTTTCCTATTGGAAAATATATTGTCTTTTATGACTACATGGTAGGAAAAGACTTGGAATGGTTTTAAAGATCATTGACCTAACCAAGCCTCAATTCTCATGTCTCATTTCCCTAGTCAATATCATATGTGGCTACCTATTGAATAAGTTTCTATTAGATGATTTCAAGGTATTATTAAATCTCAAAACATGTGTAACTTCCCTATCCACTTATTCTACCTTATCCCATCAATATACTCTATCATATATACTTTTCCCATTCTATATGAATTGATTACTTCCCATGAACATATTGATGAGCCTCATCAATAGGTACATTTTAAAGGGTTACAATGCCATCCTTCAGCTTATTAAGTTATCTCTCTCTCACATTTATTTACATTTTTATCATATTATGCTTGGTGAGAAGGGTGAAAGATGTTTTTCATGTCATGTTTCCTAATATGATTTAGTTGCAGGAAATGAAGCCATTTTTGAGACATTTTCCACCAAAGGGCTCGGATTAGAGAACAAGGAGATATTATAGGAGGGTTTTCCACCTCCTAAACTCCCTCAATGATCCCAATATCACACCAATATCTCTCCCAATAGCTCGAAGGCAAAGGCAGCCAAGAAAGTGAAAGTTATGAGGAGCCAAGCTCCACTCTTCTCGAGATCAAGGAGACCATATTCCTACTTTTTAGGGAGATATTGGTAGCTAACCAATTTTATAAATAAGCATGCACAAGATATCATTAGGGTTAAAACTTTGTATTCATCTAGGTCGCTCTTGAGCTCTAAATTAGTATTAATTTTTATTGTCATATGATGTATCAGACATTTTGATGCAATGATAATGAGAAGTTGTTTGATTTATTACTGATTTAGTCTTAGATGGTTGATGCTTTTGGGTTAGGGACCAATCCATTGGCTAAGTCCCTCTTGTGTATTTTTATTCTCTTTTTATGTTTCAACATTTTGTTTAGTTTCCTTTCATTCTAGTAGAAACAAAATATGTCAAAATTGTGCTTGTAGCCACTCTTTCTCACCTCTCTCATGGGAGCATGAGGAGAAGGATCAACAACCACAATCCAAAAATAGTTTTTTTATGATTTCTTGGAAATTTAAGTAGTGTTATTATCATGTTCATCATATGCTTATTGTAAGTTAGAATTTTTATTTGTTGCTTAGATCAGATTTTAGCATAGGTTCAGTAGAGTTTCTGTTCAACTCATCGTTTCCACTCTTAAACATGTTATTTTCTCAATGATCAATGCATGGATGTGTGTAATGGTTGCAGGAATTTCTAAAACTGTAGGAAAAGGACCGATTTCATCACTAACATCTTGGACTTCATCCTTATTCCCTCCAAGCTCCAATTATGCCACCAAAACCATGTTTTGTGAAATCATCTTCATCACCACCATGAGCAACCCTCCAAGTGAAAAATAGGCCTTCCAAGGGTTCCAAGCTTGACTAGAGGTGTTTTTCACCCCTCACTCACCTACTTCCACCATCTCCCACCTTTCCATACCTTCCTTCCATCCTTTTCACATTTAGATCCTTCTCGCCCTGCTTCCTGTAGCACTTCAGGACTTCCTGTAGCAATACAAAGATCTTGTAGCAGCTTCTTGTAGCATAGTTTTAGGTCACCATTTCCACTCCAGTTTTTCTCCTTGTTTCCATTTGAACCTAGGATAGGATGCATTTGAGCCCCATCTTTGAACTCATGACTATAAAATTCCCCTAGGCCACTCCAAATCTCCTTCCTTCCTTGCTTCAAAAACATAGTAGGCATTAGTGTTTTATTTCATCTCAGAATTAGCTTGAATAGGAAAATAATTTATATGACAGTACAAGCTAAGTGAAGAAGTAGATAGAGGTTTAATTTATTGTTTGATGAAGTGCATGAAGATAGAATATTTTATTTACTACAAATGAATGGATAATTAGATGAATGATTGCACACAACATAGTTTCCTTTTTTTGCAATTAGGTTAGTTTTTCATGATTCACTTTCACTGTCAATTGCAAGTAAAATTTTGATAGGCACTCTCTCTGTCTTAGATTAGAAGTAGTTCTCTGCATTTCATTGGCTAATTTCACTTTAACCTAGTAGGAAGGATGGCCTATAAGTATTGCTAATCAAAAGACCTAGTTGAGGGTGGCATGAGTAGAATCCATATGTTGGGGGCATATGGAGTTTTCACCTCGAAGTTTGTACAAACCCTGGGTTGATCATTAGAGTTGAATAGCCCTTGGGATTTGCAGCACTCTTGGTGCAATACAAAGGCTCACCACTTTTTGGCGTCATTGTAGGGGAGGCGTCTAAGTAGATTCTTGTTTCTTCTTAAGCCTTTTTTTTTGTTTTTGTTTTGCATATAGTTTCAAAAAGTGAAAAGAAACAAAAACAAATTGTCTTTAATTCCTCATAGGAGTAGGGAAAACCAAGGAAAATTTCTACCAAAAACCCCCACATTCTCACACATTCAACCTTCACTCTTCTTTAGTGACTATAAGTTAGAAGACCCTCTAGGTGAGTACCCTAAAATCTCAGAAGAACCTACTAGCGAAGAAGAAGAACCTACTTCACCTAACCAAGCTATGGCTGAAAACAGAAACCATGAGGTCTTTCCCATCAAAGAAACCAATGGAGAGACTAATATGAAAAATGTCAGCTCTTCATCCCTTCCACACTTCCATGGCCTAACTTATAAGGACCCTGAAATTTTCATGTTGGAGCTTGTTGGTGTCTATAGGACTTATGATTATGCCTCATATGAAAAAAAAATTAAATTTTTCCCCTCTACCCTGAAGGATGCAACCTTCCGCTGGTTCATGGGTCTACCTGGGGACAACATCACTACCTAGGAGAAAATGAAAGAGTCCTTCAATAACAAGTAAAGATACTATTATAGGTCCAAAGAAACCAATGAATATTTATATTATCCATAAGGCCTGATGAATATTTATAGGACTATGAGGAAATTTTTCAACTTAACTACGAGAGGGCTAACTGCACCCATGATCCTGAATCACTCAAGTTAGTTCTTCTCCGAGGGATCAGGGAGGAAGTGTTGGAAACCCTAAACACGCTATCTGGAGGAGATGTCTAATATTTTTCCTATGATGACATCAAAAATGTGTTCAGAAACCATTCTAGTGCAGCCAGAAAAAAGGGTAGAATTAACCAAGGCTTGGAAAATACCTCTTCCTCCACCTCATTCATCAAAAGTGAGATAGGAAGCATGTTGGAGGATTTCAAGAGTGAAATTTTGCATACATTTTCCTTGAAAATGGATAGCATGCAGATCAAGAGGAAACAAAAGGAGGTAGAGAGATCATTAGCCATCTTTTTTCCCTATATGCACTAGAAGACACCCTAGGAATGAATGTCCAATGAATTTCATAGAGGTTTTCTCAGTCTGTGAAGAAAACCATGAAACAAACAAATTCCCTTCCTTACCTGGCCTAAAATTTGTATACCAAGGGGTGTAAAGTGGACCAGAGAAACTTTGCTTCATAAATCAAAGGAGGCCTCAAGGACCTCGGCCATACCAAAAAGGCATGCAAGGAGTGCTTTATTCTTAGTACAATTCAAAACAAAATGCACCCCTGTAGCCTTGGTATTCCTCTACTCATCCATGATTTCCCACACCTCCTTCTTGTCCTTATGATCCTCCATATTTTCCTCAACATGTCAATCAACCATTTTAGCCATATGCTCCCCAGCCTCCTCAATGGAGCAACCTATCACAAGGGTGGAGGCCTCAACTCAACCAACCTCCTGCTTTACTACCTCCACCCCAACCTCAACCAAAACTCACTCATCCTACTCCACCGAAGCAACCTCGAATTCTTGCTCAACCTAATATGAACCCGAATTAAAAAAAGGCACAACAATTCTACAGTAGAGAGACATCTTACCCTTCCTATGTTGTGGATATCCAAGAGATTAACCTTGGGTTTTGGAGAGTTCTCCCATATAACCATCCACCATTCCCACCTGAAGAGATTAAAGAGGAAAAGGAAGAAAGTACATGTCAAATAAATCCACCTCCTTTTCCTAAGGTATGTATCCATCCTAGCCAGCACACCCCATAAGAGATTGAACTTCTTAGAGAATTGAAGAATATGTGTGTCAAAATACCCCTTCTCTGGGATATTAAGGATGTTCCCATCTATAATAATCTTATCAAGGAGAAATGCTTCAAAAATCCTGGGAGAAATAACAGTGACACCCCTACCATCAACTGTTTTGGTAAATTGTTTGATTTGATGTTGGGGAGAGTGATTTTCCCAATCCAGTAGTGGATGTGCACGTTGATGGTATCACTATCCCTCATACATTGATTGATCTTGGGGCTGCCATCAATGTGATGACTAAAGAAACCATTTTCAAGCTCAACCTCCATGTATCTTTGAGAAATACCACTACAGTGTTGCAACTTGCAGATAGATCCATAGTAGCTCCTGAGGGAGTTGTTGAGGATGTTATGGTCTCCATTGACTCTTGGAATTATCCAATTGATTTTCTGGTACTTCAACCCAAAATCAAGTTTAATGGTTATCCTCTTAGCTTAGGAATACCTTGGTTGGCCATTGTTGATGCCTATATCAATTGTAGGGCTAGGAACAATACCATTAAGAATGACCCCTTATCAAAACAATCGATATTATATCCTCTTGCTCAGCCCTCTATTGAACATGATCTACCTTTGTGGCTCAAGGATGAGGAAGAAGATGAAGTATACCATGAAACATCATACCCAATATGTACCTTAGATGTTGTTATCATAGGGGGAAACTTGATGAATATGACCTCATTGACCATATCCTTCAGAACCAACCCCCCACTACCATTCCACTTGATGAACTTTGAGAGAATATGGAAGCAGTCCGTGGAATAAGCTATGCTCCGTTAAATCAAGCCCTGAACATGTCAAGACTATATAATTTGTCCCATTCAAAACCTTAAAGATCAATCCCTCTCTCTTGTCCAACCAGGAATAAAAATTGTGCAAGATTCTGAGAGAGCACTTAGATGCTTTTTCTTAAGATTATAAATAAATGAAAGGGTTTCATCCCTCAGTTTGTACTCACCATATTTACATCAAATAGGGATGAAATCTTGTTCACCAACCCTAGAGGATAATGAACCCAGCCTTGAAGGACATAGTGAAGGATGAATTAAAAAATTTGTTGGATGGAGGTTTCATATACCCCATCTCAGATAGCGAATGTGTGTCACCTCTATTATTAGTCCCAAAGAAGAATGGGAAGTGGAGGATTTGTGTTGATTACAGAGACTTGAACAAGGCCACAAATAAATACAATTTCTCTTTTCCTTTCATTAACCAAGTCTTAGATGGTCTTGCAGGAAAGAAGTTCTTCTCTTTCTTGGATGTATTCATTGATTACAATAAGATCAAGATCATCCCTGAAGACCAAGACAAGACTACATTTACGTGTACCTTTGCTTATATATTTCTCCCATTTGGACTACGCAATGCCCCTGCCACCTTTCAAAGAGAAGTTTTGAGCCTCTTTGTTGAGATTTTCCATGACTCTGTGGAAATATACATGGATGATTTCACTACCTATGGATGTGATTTCTAGGAGGCCCTCTCCAATCTAGGTAAAGTCTTGAGGAAATGCATTGAAATGCATCTCTCCTTGAGTCCTTAGAAGTGTAAATTATTTATGAATTCAGGGACTTTCCTTGGGCACTTCATATTTCAGGAAGGAATACAAGTATACCCAAACAATATTTCTATGATAGAAAGGGTCCCTACTCCTCATAAACAGAGATATTTTAGGAGCTTATTGGGCTTGTATAACTATTATAGGAGATTAATCAAAGATTCTAGCAAGGTGGCTTCACCATTGTTTGGATTGTTGGAAAAGGACTCAAAATTATGTTGGTCAGGTAGTTGTCAAGAGGTCTTTGAAATCATAAAAGAAAGTTGACCACTGCTTCTATACTTTGAGGTCCCAATTTGGTTCTACATTTCCATATCCATACTGATGCATCAGATAAAATTGTGGGGGCATCTTTGGGAAAAATAGATGATAATTTACCCTATGCCATTTACTTCATCAATAAAATCTGTCGAAGGCTGAATTGAAATACACTATCATTGAGAAATAAATTTTAGCTATTGTCCATTCCTTGAACAAGTTTAGACATTATATCACTGGGTACCAAAATTTTGTGCATACTGACCATGAATCCTGAGAAGTGTGAATTCTTGATGAAGGCAGGGACTATCCTTGGCCACTCCATATCTCAGGCAGGAATATAAGTAGACCCAAAAAATATTGCTATCATGAAAAGGTTCCCTACTCCTCATAAACAGAGAGATGTTAGGAGCTTCTTGGGCTTGGTTGGCTATTATAGGAGATTCATAAAAGATTTTAGCAAGGTGTCTTCACCATTCTTTTGATTTTTGCCCAAAGAATTAGAATTATTTTGGTCAGGTAGTTTTCAATAGGCCTTTGAAATCATAAAAGAAAAGTTAACCATTTCTCCTATATTTCGAGGTCCCAATTCGGCTCTACCTTTCCATATCCATACTGATGCATAAAATAAAGTTGTGGGGGAATATTTGGGAAAAATAGATGACAATTCTCCCTATGCCATTTACTTCATCAGTAAAAATTTGTCTAAGGTTTAATTGAAATACACTATCACAGAGAAAGAACTTTTAGTTGTTGTCCACTCCTTGAACAAGTTCAGACATTATATCACTAGGTACCAAAATTTTGTTGATACTGACCATGTAGCAATTAAATACTTGATGAAAAAAATTTATGTGAATGCTAGAATTATTAGTTGGTTATTACTGTTACAACAATTTTATTTGACCATCATTGATAAACCATGGAAATAAAATGTAGTTGCAGATTTTTTTGTCTAGACTCACTTTTCCTGCAGATGATGAAGGGATGATTAATGATCAACTTCCCGATGAGCACTTATTTTCTATCTCAGTACCCTCTCCCTGGTTTATTGACATAGCCAACTACCTGGTTGTTGGGATATTTCCTAGAAATTTTTCATCTAGGGATAAGAGAAAATTTGTGAGAAAGAGTGCCCATTTAATTTGGATTGGTGGTAATATTTTCAAACTGGGATTATATAAGATTCTAATGAGATGTGTTAGGTATGAGGAATTATTTGACATCCTCTTAGCATGTCATGATGGGCCCTGCGGGGGTCATTTTTCTGCTAAGAGGGAAACTTTCAAGGCCTTACAAGCTAGCTACTATTGGCCTACTCTCCATCAGGATGCAAGTAGGTATACCAACAGATGTGACCAATGTCAGAGGATGGGAAAACCCACACCCAGGGATGAAATGCCTCTACAACCTCAAGTGGCCTTAGAGCCATTTGACAAGTGGGGTATGGATTTCATTGATCCAATTGATCCACCATCCAGACTAAAGAAGTAAATCATAGTTTGAACTAACTATTAATACCAAGCACCACAAGGGAGTATAGTATTTTTAAACTCTCAATTATTTATTGGAATAAAAAAGTACATCAAGCAAAGTGTTCGCTTTTAGGGTATATAATAAATCAGGTCTATCATAAATAGCAGGCCTGACATCAAAACATCCAAGCAAGGCACCACATCAAGATCCACGCAACCTCTCCTTAACATTCGAGCCTTGCCTTCCTTGATTGCTTTTTGGGTGGGGCGTTGGTCAAGCCATGCTTGTGAAAAAGTGGGCTAAGAAAAAGGCTATCAAGGTAGAAACAGAAGAAAAAGTGGCTGAATTTTTAAGGGAAAATATTTTCTACAAATTTGGGTATCAAAGGTAGATAATCATTGATCAAGGAGCTCAATTAACATCACATTTCATTGATAATATCCTAAGGAAACCAAATATCAAGCACAAAAAATATACTACCTATCACCCTCAAGAAAATGGGAAAGAATAGGTTACCAATGGAGAACTGGAAAGCATCTTCACCAAGGTGGTGAGCAGCAGCCAGAAATATTGGGATGACAGATTAGTGGAGGCAACTTGGTCCTATAATACCACCTAGAAGACAACTATTTGGTTCACTCCATATGATATGGTTTATGGGAAGAAAGCTTTGCTTTCCATTTAATTTGAATACAACACTCTTAGAACGGCATCCCAATTGGATTTAGATGACACAAGTGCACAAAAATAAAGGTTTCTTCAACTGAATGGATTGGATGAGCTTAGAATGATGGACCTCCTCCACACCGACATTATAAAATTGAAAAGGAAGGTTTGGCATGATAGGCACATTAAGGAGAAAATATTCCAGGAAGGGGATTGGGCTTTGCTATATGAGTCCAGGAGGGGATTCTTATTGTCAATGGCTATAGGCTAAAAGTATACAAGAGGCCTATTCCTGAGGTAAATTTCATCAGTACAATCAGCAGGGAAGTAAATTTAATTGGGATCCTCATTGCTTCCAGTTCACATCCCTCCTAGAAAAAAAAAAAAAAAAAATAAAGATGCACGGGTTAAAACCTCCATGAGGCATCCAATGCCAACTCTAGGATTGAAAATCTCTCTTAGGCAGTCTTGGAGAGAAAAAAAAAGAGAGGAAGAATAAAAGATCCCTTAGTGAAAACCTCTCTAAGGAACCTATGGTAGGTTTGTGGGTTGAAAACCTCTTCTGAGGAAACCCACACATCTTGAAGAAAAAAAAAACAAAGACAAGAAGGTGTGATGACACCATGACTGCTAACCTCTTTTTTTTATGCCTTGCAAGGTTATGAACAGTGGAATGTCATGGTCACAAGGAAAATTAATTCTCCCATTTTCCTTCACTCTTCCATCCATTCACTCTCTATCTATTACCATCACTCACCTCTTCATCCCTCTCCACCATCCTATGAGCTCGAACATAAAATTCCACCCCCTCTCTATGGTGCTACAAGAAGGACCTATATTGCTACAAGAAATTTATAGAAAGCTACACGAGGGAGGATCGAGGGAAAGGGAAGTCACCAAGGGTCATGTGGTCTCAAAAATTTCATGAAGAGGGCCTTCCCACCATTACCTATCATCCTATAATCACTCCTCCATCTCACTTACAAATATTTTTTACTCAAACACTTCACTTTGTCACATTTGTTAAAAAAAATTCTAAAAAAGTACACAGTTCCTTCACATCATTTTTCCAAGGCCACACCACTTACTCATCATCCTATCACTATCCTAAGGCCTTTCCACACTCTCCCTCATCACCCCATGCATATTTAAGTTCCAAAAATAGAAAATAAGAGGCTTATACAGGAAGAGAAAATCTTCATGTAGCAAACTTATGTAAGCACCAGAAAAGATCTATTTTGTTTTTTGATCATCCAAGGAGGCAGGGAAGACTTGTGACGTGACTCTGAAGAAATTCACGGCATGCCAAGAAGGATTCTCCACTATTAAGGATATCTAGAGCCTCAGCAAGGTACCTACACACATAACAAACAATATCGTAACCACCTCAAGAGGAATGAAGAAATACATGAAAAACTAAGGCAGTAAATAAAACCCTTTTGGTGCCACTAAAATGATCAAAATTCAGCATGCAATGCCCTGCAACAATTCAACAATGAGGTAGGGTCAGGTATGGAAATCTCTCACCCTCTCCCCACGTGTAATTGACTAAATGAATGAATGTCAAGAGGGGAAGCTTTAATAAGATGAAGGTGGCCAATTAACTTGGCCACCCTCAACTAGTGAACAAAAAGTAATTGGTAGAGTCCTCATGCAACGTGGGATTTTCACATCAATTGAAGTAGGATCACCAAGATTGGGTGTTGATTACGAGGAGAAGATAATGACCACTTTAAGTGGGACCAAAAGTCTAAATGAGGAAACCTCACGTGAAGGACAGATCAGCACAGCGCTCCAATCCAACTCAAAATAGCATATAATGTAATTGTGCATGTGTCCCTTCACATATTTATTCATTCCAAGAACAGTTAGGAAGAGGAAAATTTTGTTAATCCACCGAGGAGCTTCGAACCTTGACCTGTTATTTCCTATAGGAATAATGTAATTGCTACAAGAAGGTTGAGGAGTGCTACAGGAAAGCCGATGAGGTATATGCAAGCAAAAAACGGTCCATTTGTTCAAAAAAATTCCATTTTTCATCTCATAGCATCAGTCTAAGAAGTAAGTTTCCACCACACTCATATCTCCATGATAATTTCACACAATTTCTCCTAAAAAGTATGCAATCAATACTCATAAAATTGTTAAATTAAGAGGTTTTGTGTGAAGAAAGTATGGGTTAGAACATAGAATTGGATTGATAAGATCTTTGTGACCCTCTACTACCACTAAATTGAACACTACGGCTATAAAAGAAGCACCTTTCCTTCACTTAGTCGAGAACGGAAGAGATGGAGAGTGGGTTTAATAGGAGATAACCTTCAAACACCAAAACAATTCACTTGCACCCTCATGTAGTAGATATATTTAGGAGACATCAATGGCTAGGCTTATTTGAATTGTTAAATGGATATGATGATGACATTTATTTTGAGTTTTCCATGGCCTTAAATTCACAATAAAATTTCAATGCCACCATTATGGTGAGGGGGTTGTCCATAACAATAAGTCCTGCAGTGATCAACATAGTGACCACACTGCCTCTAGGAATCAAATGGAATAGGGAAGACAGGGCCACTAGTGCCACTGCAAAGAAGAATTTGTTTGGGGGCAAGGAGAGACCTATGGAAGATAAGAATGGGGTTAGGAGATAAAGCTTGCCCTATCCATGGGATGAGGTAGCTTATCACATTTTGAGATACGTCTCTTGTAAGGGGAGATTGAGTGTAGTGTATGGCTACCACTTTAGACTATTGCATGAGCTCGTATTCAAGGCAAATTTTCCTCTTGATCAGATATTAAATGTACCAGATTTCCTCCTTCGGTCCATCAGGGACATGAGCTAGAAATTAAGAGAGGGGAAGCATCAGCACTTAGCCCACCATGGCCTTATCAAACTATTAGTGGATGATTCCGTAAAAAAGTTAAAAAATCATGTCCCATTGTACAAGTTCATAGACATGGAAAGAGAGACACTGATAGGAACCCAAAGCATCACTCCTTGGGAAATCCCTGCAGCTATCCTTGGGGGTAAGGACACCAAAACGTAGTAACAAGAGACAAAGAGGACAACAGAATAAGTATATATGGAAACAGAGGAAGAAAATGTAGAGGAGGTAGAGTTCAGAAGGAGGAGATGATGAGGAAGAAAAGGAAGAAAAATTAGAATAAGAGGCCTTGAGACTTAAGCAGAACATTGAACAAAAGAAAATAGAGATATCCCCTCAACAAGATAGCCTGACACCAGGGAACACTAAGGATGAGGCAACTTCCACTTTAGCTACCTTAGGCACTCCTGTGAAATCTAAGAAGAAAATACCAAATAAAATCCTTCTTTACTTTCTGACAAGGAAGAGCACTACAGTGAAACAAGGAAGACCCCAGACTCCCACAAAATTCCCAATTACCATTGAGGATTCCCCAAGTAAGAAAGAGGAGGTAGGGCCATATGAGGGAAAAATTGAGGAGGTCACCTCTCCAAAACCCAAACCTAAGACTCCCATATCCTATGTAAGGAGGTCCTCCACTAGAGCATCATCCTTCAAGCAACCAAAATCACCCACATACCTCCAAAAACAAGAAAAGCGGGTGCTATAGTAAAAAAAAATCATGCTACAAGAAGGATAGGAAATGCTACAAGAAGAGAAGAATGCACAGAAAAAGGGATAGAATGTGTAAATTAAGGGGAAGAGTGCACAAATAGAAGGTCAAGATGTGCAAGAGGGGGTACAAGTTGAACAACAACAATTACAAGAGACAACAACCTCCCCAAATACCTTTGAAAAAGACATCACAAAGTTTCAAGAACCTACCCAACAACCTAGTTTGGAATCTTATTACAAGTTCATTGAGGGAGGGAGACTGGTCCCTGAAAAATTCACAATTCCCCTCCTACATGATTTGGAGATATAAAGAGGGAATACCAACAGATGGATGTAGATTTCCAAGTAAAATAATGTTGGAGATGTGGGGTTGATGGAAGAAAGGGTCATTGAAATAGGGAAAGAGCTAGATGATGTAAGGCTCAGAGAATATGTGGTGAAAGAGAAATTTCAACTAGTGAAAATAAATAACATGAGGCTGCAGGGGAAGCTACAGGAAAAAGACACCCAACTTGCCATTATGGCCATTCTTTGCGTGGAGGCCATGCAGTACATAAAACCTTCAAATTCCTATGCAGTTTATCTCAGGGAGCAATGGTTACAATTCCAAATCAGGACCTTAGCTCAACATGGATCCCCACCCTTTCAGAACTATAAAAAATTCATTGAATTCTGTAAATAATATAGTGTAGGAGAAAGGGATATAATGGTTGAATTCTATATCCATAACCTCATATTAACTAATAAAAACAATTGGGACCCTAATTCCAAGTTGGGTGATATGCAATTAATGGCCTTAGCATCCTGGCTAACACATGAAGAAGCAAGAGCATCAGAGGTTAAAAGAGTAATTTTAAGACAGGAGAGAGAACCTCTACAAATCATACTAGAACTAATGAGCCCTGGGGGGATCATTTCCAACCATAAATTGATCTCAAATGACGATTTATTGGCACCTAAATAGATGGAAACACAAGGTCGGCCATTTCACACTTTGATGATACATCCAAGTTGTTAGGAGAAGAGAGTTTGTAGGCATGGAAAAGGAGATGGCATGCCTTACCACTTAGCATGCAGCAGAGGGAATACCAGTCTCCTGATAGAATGATGAATGCATTGGAGAGGGCACCCTTCTATAAAATAGGTATTCAAATAATGAGAACACAATGGATATGCTTGAATCTCATCCAACCTTTGTTTTTGGGGCTGCATGAAGGGATATATCAACCAAAGGAACAAAAGGAGTGGGTTGAGGAAGAAAATAATGCAGGATTCTACCCACTAGAAGGCACTCCCTCTGAGCTACCTTAGGATGTCAGGGAGGCCATCAAGGCTTTGAAAGAGATCAGCAAGGAGAACTGAGTTTCTCATGGGATGAGAAACAATTTCAGTAGGGGGGTGATGATGAGGCTCATCAATAGGTACATTTTAAAGGGCTATAATGCCATCCTTCAGCTTATTAAGTTATCTCTCTCACATTTATTTAGATTTTTGTCATATTATACTTAGTAACAAGGGTGAAATATTTTTTTCATGTCATGTTGCCTAATCTGATTTAATTGCAAGAAATGAAGCCATTTTTGAGAAATTTTCCACCTAAGGGCTCGGAGTAGAAAACAAGGAGAGATTATAGGAGGTTTTTCCACCTCCTTAACTCTCTCAATCAACCCTGTATCACACCAAGATATCACCCAAAAACTCGAAGGCAAAGGCATCCAAGAAAGTGGCAGTTATGAGGAGCCAAGCTCCACTCTTCTCGAGATCAAGGAGACCATATTCCAAATATTTAGGGAGTTTTTGGTAGCTACCCATTTGTATAAATAAGCATGTATAAGATATCATTAGGATTCAAACTATGTATTCAGCTAGGTAACTCTTGAGCTCTGAATTAGTATTATTTTTTACTGTCATAGGATGTATTAGACCTTTTGATGCAATGATAATGAGAATTTGTTTGATCCATTATTGATTTATTCTCAAAGGGTTAATGCTTTTGGGTTAGGGCCCAATCCATTGGTTAAGTCCCTCTTATGTATTTATATTTTCTTTTTACGTTCCAACACTTTATTTAGTTTCCTTGCATTCTAGTAGCAAAAAAATCTATCAAAATTGTGTGTGTAGCCTCTCTTTCTCACCTCTCTCATGGGAGCATGAGGAGAAGGATCTCCAACCACAGTCCAAAAATAGTTTGTTTATGATTTCTTGGAAATTTAAATAGTGTGATTATCATGTTCATCATATGCTTACTATATGTTGTAAGTTGGATTTGTTGCTTAGATCAAATTTTAGCATAGGTTAAGTAGAGTTTCTATTCAACTAATATTTTCCACTCTTAAACATGTTAGTTTGTCAATGATAAATGCATGGATGTGTGTAGTGGTTTTAGGATTGTCTAAAACTGCAGGAAAAAGACCCCTTTCATCACTAACATCTTGGACTTCATCCTTCCTCCCTCCAACCTCCAATTCTGCCACCAAAACCCTGTTTTGTGAAATCATCTTCATCACCACCATGAGCAGCCCTCCAAGTGAAAAACATTCCCTCCAAGGGCTCTTAGCTTGGCTGGAGGCGTTGGTCACCCATCACTCACCTACTTCCACCATATCCCACATTTCCACACCCTCCTTCCATCCTTTTCACCCTTATATCCTTCTCGCACAACTTCCTGTAGCACTTCAGGACTTCCTATAGCAATACAGATATCATGTAGCAATATAGAGTTCCTGTAGCAACTTCCTGTAACATTGTTGTAGGTCACCTTTTCCACTCCATTTTTTCTCCTTGTTTCCATTTGAATCTAGGATAGGATGTTTTTGAATCCCAACTATGAACGCATGACTAGAAGAGACCCCTTGGCCACTCGAAAGCTCCTTACTTCATTGCTACAAAAATGTAGTATGCATTAGTGTTTTATTTCATCTCAGAATTAGCTTGAATAGGACATTATTTTACATGCAAGTACAAGCTAAGTGAAGCAATAGATAGAGGTTTAGTGTATTTTTTGATGAAGTGTGTGAAGATAGTATAGTTTCTTTACTGCAAATGAATGGATAATTAGATGAATGATTTCACACAACATAGTTTCCTTTTTCTACAATTAGGTTAGTTATTTATGATTCTCTTTCACTGTCAATTGCAGGTAGAATATTGATCGGCACTCTCTTTGTCTTGTATTAGAATTAGTTTTCTTGCATTGCATTAGCTAATTTCACTTTATTCTAGTAGGAGGTATGGCCTAGAAGTACTACTGATTAGAAGACCCAGTTGAGGGTGGCATGAGTAGAATCCATCTGATGTGCATATAGCACTGTCACCTCGAAGTTTGTACGACCCTCGAGTTGATAATTAGAGTTGAGTAGCCCTTGGGAGTTGCAACACTCTTGGTGCAATACCAGGGCTCACCACATATGAATCCATGTAGTTTTTTGATAGATTATTCTAAGATTTGTAACCCATTCTTATCTCATACTTCAACATTAGGTTCCAGCCAAGAGTCACCTTCATTTTATTATATAATAATATACTCTATAATTTTCCCAATGGTGGGTTCCAAAATTAGTTGTGATCATTTTGCATGTGTTAGACAACCTACCATCATGTATATGGTTATTTCTTGAACTTCTAATAGTTATATCAATGGTGGTTTTCATGTCTAGGTTGTTTCATGACGATTTTGTTCCATCAACTCAACTTCTAGTGATAACTTGACCACATTTTCTAGTCCTACATTTTATAAATTCTTGTAGGTTTATTTTTAACAATGGTCTCATTAACCATTAAACATTCCTAACCAGTTGCAACTAAATCACCTTAATTGGAAGCTCACCATTTAAGGAGATAAGATCTTATCTATGGTGACTCTTCCTCCATATACACTTCAATGGCTATGATTCAATGGTGTTAATTCCTTTAATAGTTATCATATGGGTTATTTCCCATCTGGCCCTTACTTTTTTGTGAAGCTTGCAAATGAGCAATCCATTGTGCAATTTCATTAAAAAATAAAAACACGTTCGATATAACTCCTTACCTTAGCAGCTTCGATTTTATCTTTAATTACCTCATCAATACATGTTATGCCAACATCTTACTTTCTCTACTTTGTATTGGTCAGTTATTTTTATTTGTAAAGATGGTATCTAACACTTTATCCCTTGTCAAAATTTAGTGAGAAAGGTGTTCACCCTAGTTGCCTCTTCCATGTTATTCGATGTACCAAAATAACATCGTGTAGCTAGTTGGCCTAGAATAATATCTCTAAGTCACAATATTTTAAATTCTAACCACTAAAAATTCACTTATACTCTCATCCTAGCCATTTTTTCTATCAAACTTATATTATGGAATACTCTTATTGTGCACATATTTGAGCATATTATCCATTAAAATCACGATGGTATTCATGAAAAATGAGTACCTTGGTTTAACATTATCTATATCAAACTTCTAAAAATGCATATTACATCACCCAATAAAAACTTGTAGTTTCTTGTGATGTTGCTATCCTGATTTCCTTAGCCTCTACACATTTTGAACAAATCTATGGGGAGAATAAAATATTGGAATTTTATTCTTTGTTGTAACAAAGGGTATCATAAGGCATATTACCCAATGTTCAAAGGGTTGAATTAGGTGGATCATGTGGATTTTATTGTAATCCATTATATTTGGCTTGGTAATAACATGTTGGAACGATTTACACTTGTTCACTTTCTTGAAGAAATATTTGAAAATCTTCCATTGTCACAATCTTGAATATATAATTTTATGAGTGGTCCTTATCAAGAAAAAAATTCCTCGAAGGATACCTAAATGAAATCCTCTTTCCAATCATTCCATCTCTAATTATAAACCCCATTTCCTAAGCAATACATCCATCCATTTTTATTTTGCATAAGGTGCATGTTAAGATCTTAAATATTAAAATTATTTTAGAAAGTATTCACCTTTGAACTTTGGTAATCCCTTTAGGTTCTTGTTCATGTAGTAAGAAATATTATAAATCTCCTACGTAACCTAGTACATATTGTACTTTGAAATAATTTCCATCAAGGAAGTCTCCATCCTACCATCATTTGGGTTAATATATATTATCAACCTATTGAGGCCTCGGAATTCCACTGCTGAAATATGGGGGAAAACCACCTGGTCCAGACCTTAAAACAGCTTCATTTACGTTTGGTGTAGTGGCTCTGACTGGGGATAATGGGACCAGTTTCCCAATAAGGATTATTTTGAGGGTGATGTGATTATATGACATGCAAATGTAGAATGATTTTAATCTATCTTATGCATCTATGTAAACTATTTATTCTACTATATACCCGGGGTGTTTCTTCCTTTATGCGATCTAAAGAGATATCCTTCAACTATTAGTAATATAGATCATTTAACAGTTGAAAGAGATGAAAATTATGTAACATGATTCTTCTAACAAAGTAGTTTGACTAGAAGAATTGTGAAAAATATATCGCATTCATATGTGTGATTATACATTCAATAAGAAATCACAAAAAAATATTAGAACAGAAGTGCATGTAACATTCATCTATAATAATGTTTCAAATATATAATGAAATAAAAAGATGATTGTCAATCTATAAAGTGATACTTAATAAAAGTGAATAAAAGTACCATATGTACAAAGTTATACTCATGTAAACTGACAATAATTGATCTGCTCCTCTTCACTTTCAAGCAATTTAAAGAATACAGTAGTGCAACATCAGTTAAATAGCTTTAATTGTCAAAAGATAACATGTGTTCCACTAATTCATCAAAGCATTCAAAAACTTACAGTAGTGCATTCTTTGCAAATGTTTTGAAAAATTTATGGACCCTTCTCTAAATGCATGAGAGGGGTTTAAATACTAAACCAACTATGTTCTAAAATAGATTATTAAAAAAATATAGAGGAGGTTTCAAACAACCATCCTCGTAAGAATAACTTAAACTAAAATCTAGGAAAATAAAGTAATAATATGATTTATGATTTTTGTCCTTCCTTTTGGATTCGATCACAAAGTTGACACGTATCTATCATAGGCTTGAGTTGAGCTGGCTGTGATATCCTCGATCTTACCTATCCCTTGAATACTGCGTTTGAAAGTACTGATTGCAATATTCTTATTGAATCTGTTAAGGACTGCAGGATCTGATACTGATGATAAGGTTTGATCAGAAAATTACAATAATTTTCTTGATCAAAATTATTTACCTTTTTAATTATTTCATCTTGTGTGTCTTCCTTTTGCTTCGACTATGTTTCTAGTTGTTTTACTTCTGAGAACACTTCAGACATGTACTCTTTAATAAGTTCTATTTTCACCAGCTATTCACATACAGATTCAATAATTTCCTTTGATAATCTTGATGTTTTCACCGTTGCTTTCTTTCCTGCTTGATTTGTTCTTCCCAATCTTTGAATAGGATCTCCTTATTAAACTTATCTACCTGAGGTAGATTAGCTTCCTTTCCCAAGTCTGATGCTTGCCATTGAATGTGTTCGTTGATTTTCTTCTTGAGTATTTCACATTCAAGTTATTGGATAACTACTTGCTAGATCATTATTTTATTTAAGTCACAATAAGAGTCAATAATAGAATATTGATGGCAAAATACTTCATGTTGTTGCTTTAACTTAGCATTTATATCCAATGCCTCTTTGATGAACTGCTCTAATTGTGGTTGGATTTGTAATATGGTCGTTGTTGCTTCCAGTTGTGCTTGTTTCTTAGTGATTTCTATTTGATGCTGAAATTTAAGATTTTCAAAATCCTTTTGAAATTGGGCCATCTCTGATTTCATTTTCTTTTTGGAATTAGATTTTTATTGACTAACTTTCTCTCTAGATCTTGTATTATGTTTTCCTTCTACTTCAGCAACATTTTAACTTTAGTAGCTTTATCAACATTAGCAGTAGCATATGCCCCTGCATATTGTGATAATTTAGTTAGATGTTCAGTAGGATCAGCTAAGGACTCCTTCCACAAAATGTCAACAAATTCATCTGTGAGGTTTGAGATTTTTTCATCAGTTCTTCTCCTTTTATTTCTCTTGACTACAGCCTTATAACTACGACTGTAGAAGATGTCTAGTGAAGGAATTTCTTCAATTTGTAAAACTATTTGTTCTATAGGGTAGGCCGGTATGATCTATCAATCATGAGTCTCTGAAACTTGTTGTAGTGGATTAACAATTTTCACTATCTTCTGGGAATGTTGAGGTGTCTGAAAACTAGTAACTTGATCAGCATTGGGGTTGGCTTTAGGAGTTTTTATTGCTTTAGAAAAATCATCCCATTCACTACTCAAATTCTTTATTTGTGACTTTTCTGACCGATCAAGTGTGTCATGACTATGCTGAACTTCTTGAGAAGTTGACTCTGTTCCATTACTTTCTTTTCGCTCTTTCATCTCTATCTTTTCGATTACCTGATCAATTATATTTTATGGGCTATCCTTTCTAGATTTGGATTCATTTTCAGAATGATCCGAATTTTGAGATTGATGCTCTGATTGACCCGATTCATCCTCAGACATGTCTTTTTCTTCATTATCTAAGTTGATACTTAGAGTAGGTATGTTGACATCTTCAATAGTTAAAAAATTGAGAGGAAATCTCTCCAATCTCTTATTTCGATATATTTGGAAGGCTTCCAAATCATCTTGGCTCATTTGACTGGCTGCAAACTTAATTATATCTGAAAAATTTTCCATGCCTTGGAAGAGATCATCAAATCCATCTATTTCCTTTACAAAAGGCTTCATTTTCAGCTCTGTGGTGAAATTTTTAGTTACATCATTTGGATCATACAGCCTATTTGGAATTACTGCCAAATAAAATAGATTAATCTTCGAAACCTCCTTGTAGGTATGCCAATGTCAAAAAGTGCAAAAGTACCAAACTTTAAAGGGAAATTAGGCCAAACGGCCTTCTTAGCGTCTTTCAACTATTCAGTGATACCACTAACAAGATGGTAGGCTATCTCTCGTGAAAGAAACCTATCGGGTGTTGATCAACGGTTGTCATTGATGTCAACCCAAGCAGCACCAGGAGCTACCCCAATATTGCATGGGAATTTTGACCTACCAAATTAATATATTCTGGGTTAAGAATTCTTTTTATGGTTTCTTCTTGTCGATATGTTTCCGTTGATATATGGCACGCCACGTAATTATTTGCAGTTTGAGAGATATTCATGTTTGAAGTTTGTACCCCTAGTTAGTGGGCTAAAACCCCATGGGGTTGTGGCATGGGTCATTGAAAATTCATAATTAATATTTTTTAAGCTCCTAAAATCCCTCCCATGTTCACTTGTTGAAGCCTCTCTCAACCTAAGCATTTATATAAATTGTGATCCTCATATCCTCCTTATGAAAGGGATTTTGCTATCTGAAACAGGTTGTCGTGGAATTTTCTCTCTAACTTCTTTTCTATGAAGGTTCAGAAGCTGAAATTTTTATGAGGTGAAGTCGAAATCCTGAGGAAGCTCTGGTAAAAATTTCAGATCAATATGCACAACAGTGTTGGAGATATGATCTGTGGAAGTCAATGTTTTTCCAGGCTCCTGAAATTCATCTCAAAGAAGTGACCTTGGGAAAATCGTCATAACTCTCTCTCTGAGTATCAGATTGGAATTATGTAAAAAGTGGAAAATATTTCACAAATTGTATTTTCTCTCTATCAAGTTCAGAGCCGAATGAAGAAACAATGACACGTGGCACGACATACAATTTCGCTCTACTAAAATAGTCCATAATTAGGGAATTGTGAGAGATTGGGCATAAATATCACTTGAAGAATCCAAATTGGGTCATACCTGTGGCATTGGAAAGACAACTCAAAGGAATACTATAAGACCAAAAATCACATATTGGGGATCTAAAATAACATAGATACACTAGATTCAATATTGAGCTCCTAGAAGGCAGGAAAAAGCTAGATCGTGAGTTGTCAAGGGCTGCAAAGGACCAGACTTTCTAGGGCAGAAAAGCAAAGCAAGGTGCAGCAGAGGGTAGCAGGACAAGAGCAGAAACCAAGGTGCATAACAACAACAAGAAGTTCATCACATGAAGTCTTCAAGTGGGCAGCACTGCATACAGTCACTGTAAAGGTATCATTGTACCAAGTCATTGTAAATACATTATTGTAAAAATTATACTAGTTTCTATCTGCCAAGAGTTAAAGAGGCAGTGTCGGGAGGTCTAGGATCATCATTAGGTGGTTGTGTCATATTTGGGGTTATTTTATAGTGTGTCTTCTTCTTCTACATCATTCTATATCATTGTAAAGTGGACCATTTTCCCTGGTACGGGAGTCCATTCTTATTTTATTCTTCTACAGGGTGGTAGGGTGGTGCTAGGGTGAGTTGTAGCTCATTGGGTGTTGGGGCATCTGTTCAGTTGACTACTAAAGAATCTTGGGCGTTGGAGCGTCCATCCAGTGGGAGCTGGAGAAAAATTCTTTTCTAGATTCTAGGAAGTCAGAGCTTTATTTTCAATTGGAGTTGAATATTAAAGAATTATTGAAAAAGCATTAGGTGGTTTTTGTCCCGGAGTGGGTTTCCACCTTAAAAAATGTGTGCATTTTTCTTCCTTTTTTTTACTGCTATCATTGTACAAACATTGATAATAATTGAAGATTAACTAATGCTCTCATTGTAAGGAATATTGATTCACCCCCCCTCTCAGTATTTCCAACAATTGGTATCAGAGCTTGGTTCCTTCAATAGTAGTTTAACAACTAGAAGGAGGTCATGGAGCATACCAAGAATGGTGTACCTCTGTTCAATGAAAATAATTATGCACTCTGGAAAGGAAGAATGGAGTTCTATCTCTTGGCGCAAGGTTATGAAGTATGGGACACTGTTCAAAATGGATTTACATCAACCGCGGATGAACAAGGTAAGAAGAATTTGGTAAATGATGCAAAAACAAAGAATATTATTATCAGTGGACTTATTGAATCTACTTATCATAAGGTGTTGGGTTGTAAAACTACCAAAAATGTATGGGAAAAGCTTGAGAATATATATGCAGGTGACTCAAATGTCAAAGAAGCAAAGCTTAAAATCTATAGAGAAAAATTTGAGCAACTCAGAATGAAAGAAGATTGCAACATTGTTGCATACTTCCAATACGTTGATGAAATAACCAATACTTTGGAAGGATTGGGAGAGCCAGTTGATGATAAGACTATTATACGAAAGATTCTTAGAACGTTACTAGGGAGATTCAACCCAAATTTATCAGTCTTAGAATACAGTGCAAATCTGGACAAACTCAGCAAAGAGGAATTACATGGAGTTCCAATAGCATATGAAATGAGACTTGAGGAAGAAGAGGGTACTTCGCATCTAGAAACTGCGTTCGTTGCATCTAAGAAAACCAATAAGGACAAACAACCTTCAATTGAAAAGACATGCACCTACAAGTATGAAGAAAAGGGAGATGATAGAGAAGGTCTTTCAGACGAATAATATGCTTACTTTACGAGAAAACTAAAATTGGTAAGGGAAAATTCAAAGCTAAACTTCCATTGATATGTTTCGGTTGTGGTGAGGTTGGGCATTTCGCAGCAAAATGTCCAAACAAAAGTGATGGAAACTCAAAAGGAAATAAATGCTTTAATAAATTCAACAAGCAAGAAAAAAGGAAAGGATCCAAAAGGAACTTTCTCTCTAAAGAAGATAGCTCATCATCCGATGAAGACAGTAATAGCGAAGAAGAAGCCAATGAGAGAGTATTGTTTATGGCCAAGAACAATAAACAAGAGGTATCAAACAATGAATAAGAAGGGTTGACCATAGAAGAATTTTATAAGGAGGCAATCAGGGTTATAAAAGAGCTCAAGGCTGAGAAAATCCGTTCCAATACTCTTGAAGAAAAAGTTCAAGGTCTCAAAATTGAAGTTGAAGAACACAAATGCATTGAAGATTCACTTCAAAAGAAGTTAGAAGAAAGCAACCAAGAAAGGGAATCATTAGAAGCCGAAGTAGTCTCACTGCATAAGGAAGTGAAGAAGGGAAAAACTGTCCAAAACTATGCCAACAGCTCAAGGGCATTGGAAGAAATCATCAACAATCAATGATCTTACAACGACAGAATTGGCCTCGGTTACAAAGAAGAAGAAGCAAGACCTTCTACAAAAAAATACAATGAACCTATGAAATCTGACATGCATGTAGACTTCATTGGACAAGATTCACAAGAACATCCTTGGAAGACGATTCCTCGACGAAGATTTCCATCCAGGTACCAACATATTTTTTATGGCTATTGTTATTCATGTGGAAAATTTGGTCATAAAGTTGTAGCATGTCGCACGTACCCTAGTAACCAATACAATTCCAGGAGATCCTTCAAATATGAACCTCCCAAAGCTCAACGAAACATCAATAGATTTGAACATTTAAGAAATAATATGGAATGTTACAAATGTCATAACTTTGGACACATACCCGAGACTGCAGACTTGAAAATCCTCTAGAAGAATCTTCGAAGCCACATAATGAATGAACATGGAAGAAGAAGAAGACTGATAATTGTGCTCTCGCTCTCAAGGCTCAAAACAACAAATATGTGTGGCATGTTGACAGCGGCTTCTCAATGCATATGACTAGAGATAGAAGGAAATTTGTATCTCTGAAAGAGAAGAAGGATGGTACTGTATCCTTCGGGAATGATGGATCTTAAAATGTTATAGGATCAAGTACCGTCACTCTCGGAAGCAAATATGTTATAGCCAAGAATGTTCTATTGGTTGAAAACATGAATCACAATCTGCTCAGTGTTGGAAAAAAGTGTGATCAAGGACACACAATGCTATTCAACTCCACAAAATGTGAAATTAGGAAAGGCAGGTATGGTAAAATTGTAGCTACAGCAAGTCGAGCTCCAAACGACATATATGTTCTGGATGAAGCAACTAAAGCATGTATACTAGCTAAAGAAGATGAAAGCTGGTTATGGCACAAACGAATGGGTCACATAAAATTTGACAATCTTATCAGGATAAGAAAAAAGGAAGCAGTACGAGAAATGCCAAAAATCTCAAAACCTTCCAACACACTATGTGAGGCCTGTCGACATGGCAAGCAGAAAAAATTCCAACTTAAAACAAAAGAACACTTTGCATCACATCCATTGGAATTAATACATATTGATCTATGTGGTCCTGTGAGAACAAAATTCTTATATGAAGAATTATATTTCATGTTAATGATATATGACTATACCAAGATGACAGTCGTTAGTTTCCTAAAGAACAAATCTGAAGCATTTGAGTGCTTTAAGATCTACAAGGAGTTGGTCGAAAATGAAACTGATTTGAAAATAAAGTGTCTAGATCAGATAATGGCAAAGAATTCACTTCCAAATTATTTCAGCAATACTGTGACAAAAATGGAATAAAAGGACAATTTTCAGCAGCACAAACACCTCAGCAAAATGGATTTGTTGAAAGAAAGAACAGAACCATACAGGAAATGGGTACAATAATGTTGAAGGACTCAAAATTGGATGAAAAAATTTCGGTTCAAGCAATTGATATGGCAGTCTTCATTATCAACCGAAGTCTTCTCAGAAATAATTACAACAAGACCCCATATGAATTATGGAAAGGAAAACCACCTAATGTAAAATATTTCAGAATCTTCAGAAGCAAATGTTACATAAAAAGAGAAGATCAAAATTTGGGTAAGTTTGAATCATGTGTTGATGAAGGTATCTTTTTTGGTTACTCATGCAAAATAAAGGCCTATAAATGTTATAATCTAAGACGAAAATAGATAGTGCAGAGAATAAATGTTACATTTGACGAAGATGGTGTTCTAACGAATAATGATGAGGATCTAGAATCTTTATATATTGAGACAGAGGCTGAAAAAGACACAGATAAAATTCTAGAATAAGAAGCAACTATCAACCAGGAAGAAGTAAATAATTACCATCAATATATACCAAAAAAAAAACAAGAAGCTCCTCCAAAGAGAACAAAAGAATGGATTCAAAAGAACCATCCATAAAATCAAATCATTGGTGACATAAATGAAGGTTGATAGCTTCGTTCATCACAAAAAGCTCACATTTCTTTTATAGCAACCTTTGAGCCTAATAGTTTTGAGGAAGCCAACCAGAATGAACATTGGGTAGCAGCTATGAATGAAGAATTGGATCAAATCAAGAAGAATAACACCCGGGAATTAGTTCCACGACCAAAAGATAAAAATGTCATTGGGACTAAATGGGTGTTAGGGACAAATTGAATGAAGATGGACAGGTTACCAAAAACAAAGCAAGATTGGTTTGCAAAGGCTATGCACAAGTGGAAGGAATTGATTTCAATGAAACATTTGCACCAGTTGCTAGAATGGAAGCCATCTGAATGTTTCTCGCCTATGCATGTTCAAGAAAAATCAAAGTCTACCAAATGGATGTTAAGTTAGCATTTCTGAATGGAGAATTAGAAGAAGAAGTTTACATTGAACAACCTGAATGTTTTCTACTATCAGAAAAATAAGACTATGTTTGCAGGTTAAATAAGGCTCTATATGGTCTCAAGCAAGCTCCTAGAGCATGGTATGCTCATCTTGATGAATATCTATGTCAACAAGGGTTCAAGAGAGGTACTGTTGATAGCAATATTTATGTACAAATTGATAAAGATAATTTAACAATCGTTGAGGTATATGTGGATGATATAATATTTGGTAGTAATGATGATCAACTAAGTAAGAAATTTTCTACAAATATGCAAATTTAGTTCGATATGTCTTTACTTGGTGAGCTGACATACTTCTTAGGGCTTCAAATATCTCAGCAAGAGAAAGGAATATTTATATGTCAAGCCAAGTACATCAAGGAAATGCTCAAGAAATTCAAAATGGAAGATTGCAAACCCGTCCTTACTCCAATGGTAACAGGTTGCAAATTGAGCATAGATGACTCATCTAAGGATGTGGATTAGAGGTTGTACAAATATATGATTGGTAGTCTTCTATATGTAACATCCTCCTTGCCAGATGTTATGCAAGCAGTTGGACAAGGAGCAAGAATCCAAGCAGTACCAAAAGAATCACATATTATTGTTGTCAAAATAATCCTTTGATATATAAAGGGAACAACAGAATATGGCTTGTGGTATCCCAAGGGTAACAATCTCATTATTCAAGCAGCAACTAGGATACGATTGGGTAGGAAGTGTTGATGATTGTGGTACTAGTGGAGCAGCATTCTATCTACGTGGTTGTCTCTCCGTATCTCGTGGTTGACAACAAACCTCAATCTCGTTATCTACAATAGAAGCATAATACATTTCAGCGGCATCATGTTGTACTCAAGTCCTTTGGATGAAACAAACTTTGCAAGATCTTCAAGTACAATTCAATGAGCCTATTCCCATATTCTGTGACAACACCAGTGCCATCAGCATCTCCAAGAATCCTGTCATGCATTCAAAAACAAAACACATTCCAATCAAATATCATTTCGTAAGAGAACAAGTCGCTGAAAAGAATATCAAACTTGAGTATGTTGATACAAAAGAAAAAATCGTTGATATCTTCACTAAACCTTTACCTCGTGAAGCATTTGAATATCTTCGCCAGAAACTTGGCATTCTCCCAAGTTCTCATTAGATTTTCCTTATTCACAATATAAAGGGGGAGTGGAAGTGTGTACAAGTCCGCAGGATGGTTGTGTGTCAGGGGGAGTTACCCTTTGCCATTGATTTCAAAGGGGGGGAGAATGTTGTAGGAAGAGGTGTCATGATCATAGGGGGAGTACTTGTGTTTCCATCAATGCTAAAGAGGGAGAATTTTGATCAACGGTTGTCATTGATGTAAACCCAAGCAGCACCAGGGGCTACCTCAATATTGCATAGAAATTTTGACCTACCAAATTAATATATTCTAGGTCAATAATGTTTTTGATGGTTTCTTCTTGTCGAGATGTTTCCGTTGATATATGGCACACCACGTAATTCTTCACAGTTTGAGAGATATTCATGTTTGAAGTTTGTACCCCCAGTTAGTGGGATAAAACCCCATGGGGTTGTGGCATGGGTCATTGAAAAGTCATAATTAATATTTTATAAGCTCCTAAAATCCCTCCCACGTTCACTTGTTGAAGCCCCTCTCAACCTAAGCATTTATACAAATTGTGATCCTCATATCCTCCTTATGCAAGGGATTTCACTATCTAAAACAGGTTATCGTGGAATTTGCGCTCTAAATTTTTTATACAAAGGTTTAGAAGCTGAAATTATTATGAGGCGAAGAAAAAATCCTAAGGAAGCTCCAGTAAAATTTTTAGATAAAGGTGCGCAATATTTGCGGAGATATGATCTATGGAAATCAGTGTTTTTGCATGCTCCTGAAATTCATCTCAAAGAAATGACCTTGGTAAAATCATCATAACTCTCTCTCTAAGTATTGGATTGGAATTCTGTAAAAATTGACAGATAGTGCATAGACTTTAGTTTTCGCTCTATTAATTTCAGAGCTGAATGAAGAAACAGTGACACGTGGTACATCGTACAAGTTTTCTCTACTGAAACAATCCATAATTAGGGAATTGTGAGAGATTGGGCATAAATCTCACTTGAAGAATCCAAATTGGGTCAGACCTATGGTATTGGAAAGATGACTCAGAGGACTACTATAGGACTGAAAATCACATATTGGGGATCTGAAATAACATAGATACACCAAATTCAATATCGAGCTCCTAGAAGGCAAGAAAAAGCTAGATCATGAGTTGTCAAGGGCTGCAAAGGACCAGAATTTATAGGGAATCAAAGCAAAGCAAGGTGGAGAAGAGGGTAGCATGACAAGAGCAGCAACCAAGGTGCACAACAACAACAAGAAGTTCATCACATGAAGTCTTCAAGTGGGCAACATTGCATACACTCACTGTAAAGGTATCATTGTACTAAGTCATTGTAAATACATTATTGTAAAAATTGTACGTGTCTATCTACCAAGAGTTAAAGAGGCAGTGTCGGGAGGTCTAGGATCATAATTAGGTGGTTGTGTCATAGTTGGGTTATGGTCTAGTGTGTATTCTTCTTCTACATCATTCTATAGCATTGTAAAGTGGACAATTTTCTCTGGTACGGGAGTCTGTTCTTCTTTTATTATTTTACAGGGTGGTAGGGTGGTGCTAGGGTGAGTTGTAGCTCATTGGGCATTGGGGCATCCATTCAGTTGACTACTGAAGAATATCAGGCATTGGAGCATCCATCCAATGGGAGAAGGAGAAGAATTATTTTCTAGATTCTAGGAAGTTGGAGCTTTATTTTCAATTGGAGTTGAATATTAAAGAATTATTATAAAAGCATTAGGTGGTTTTTGTCCCGAAGTGAGTTTCCACCTTAAAAATTGTGTGCATTTTTGTTCCTTTTGTTTACTGCTATAATTGTACAAACACTGACAATAATTGAAGATTAACTAATGCTCTCATTGTAAGGAATACTGATTCACCCCCCCTCTCAGTGTTTACAACATCGGGAACATAATGTGGTAGGACATGGGGATAAGCATAACTCCCAAATACTCTGACATATGTAAAATTCCCCTCTGTGAACCATCTAGCCACAGAAAGGATATTTGTGCTAGCCTCTTCAGAAACCCTTGGGGCTTTCCTATTGAATATCATCTGGTGCATAGGCAACATGACTCCATGACAAATTTTATAAAAATGCAGATGGAAGTCTGAATCCCAAAGGGCATTGTGGTCAATACGGATTGGGGTAGGGTCTTGGGTAGTCCATTTCCATCCCATGGTAGGAAAACTAGAAGAAAAGCAGATTGTGTCCATGACATAGGTAGACATATAAAAGGGAGGTATTTCTCTAAATGAAATACTCCTTATATTTCTATATTCTATGATGTGTTTGGCTAAACTGTCAGATAAGATATTTTCCCAATTCATAATTAAGGAATTGACGATTGTGTCAATCAGTGGAACCCAATCTATTAAAAACCTAGTGGTATCAGGTTTGGCAAACAATCTACACAACATACTAGAAACATAACAATAGGGGGAAGGAATTTGGGCAATTGAGTACCTACCGAGTTTATCTCACTTCAGCTTTCCCTAGTCTTCCTTCCATTCTTTGATGACCTTCATGAGGTTTGGATGCTCTTCTCTAAAGCTTTGCAGAAAAGCCTTGTCATATTTCTGCTGCGGGGAGGGTAGATGGTACATTTCTTGTAAATATTCTGCCCTGAAAGACCCTATGTTTTCTCCCTTCGAATCCTTGAATTTCCTGTCATCTATGCTTAAATGGTCAATTACCCACTTAACCATGTCTATGTAAGGGAGAATTTTTTATCTTACGACTACCTTGTGGACAAATGAACATGCAACGTCAAAGTAAGTCATGTCTGAAGTAGATGTCGTGCCTGTTGTAGTGACTTTGCTTATTACCCTTGGATTTTCGTCTTCGAAAAGCTTATACGTTGCTTCCCATGATGAACTGTCGCGATCCTTGCTGTAGGTGGTGTCTGAAAATAAGGGAGATATATCTGAGTCTTCAGTAGGCAGCACTTTAGAAATCTCTTTGCCCTCTTTGCTCATTTCAATCTTCCTTACTCCGTTAAATGGTTTCCTGATTTCAAGTAAACATGGCGAGCATTAAAATTATAGAGAACAGAGAGTCAAATCTGTTGTTTATATCAAACATGCATGAATAGATATGACTCTATCAAATATGATATTAATCATCGATAATCATTTCAAAATCAAATCTCTTACACCTTCGCACGAAAATAACTATCAATCAAACTAAGCTGTTACATCTCGAATTTTGGTTTGATACACCATAAGTCATTTCACATGCTTGAGTAATTAAATTATGTTAGTTCACACATCATAACATATAAACTTTTACCGTTTGTGATGTTTACCCATAAGTTCAGCAAAATGCGATCTGCGCAAATCGCACATCGCAACTCTTTGCGGTAATGAATTTTTGTTTGGTTAAGTTATGTGAAATGAAAAATGCGTATTCAAAAAGTCAAGTAGCCACGATTAATAAGACTTTTAGAGCTTTATATTTATTGCTTTGTTGGCTCAACGGATCCGCGCAATCGCAACTTATATCGAATTGCTTTATAAGTTGATCATTTTAAATGAGGTGTGATGCGATAAATAAAATATAACGATAATTAAAGTGTTTGCAAGTTTTAAAACATAACTTCGGAAAAAGGTTTAGCGCATTTTGCAACCCGCGTGACTTAGAGGATTGAAAGTCTTTTAGGTTGTAAGCTATGCGGTTTGCGATGCGCACTAAAGAATAAACCGGAAAACTCAAAGAAAAAATTAATTCCTAAAGTTTTTTTTTTTAAGTTGAAAATAAACTTCCTATTTATTTCTAAAGGGTCCCCATTTATTAAAATAAATGGGGGTTGTTGTATAGCACAACAATTGGTGATTCACTTGGGAGAACTAGCTATCTCTGACTAATTTTTTGAAATTTCTAAAACTTTTTTGAAATAAAAATAGTTGCAGGAATGAATTTCAAACAAATAATATGTTACTAAGCAATGAAATTTCTCTTTTGATTATAATTCATAAGAATCCATATTTTAAAGATATAAGTATGAAAATCTATATTAGCCTTTACTCAATTCAAAGAGATAAAGCAGGTGGCTCTTACAGATCAGCTTTATAAAAAATTTCTCTTTATCATAGGTAGAGCCTCTATTCCAATAAGCAATTTAAGCTTTTGGAAGGGTTACCTTTTACCCAACAATGATTTATTGTCCCATCCATTGTTTCTTACAATTTCTAAAAATAAATTCTAATTTTTGAAACTTTTCTTTTTTTATCATATTTTTTTAAAGCCATTGTCTTGGCTTGGTAACCAAATGATGACAATTCCATTCACTAGTTGTAATTAAACTGGTCAAGCTGGCTCTTGATGAGACCCCTTGTCCTCTTGATATAATCTCAAGTCATTACCATGTTTTGGTAGGAAGTATTGGTAAGGTCAGTTCAACTATTTCCCTATGAACATGGTAAACAAGCTCTTGATGAGACTTATTATCTTTTAAGTTTTTTCTAGTTATAATATTTTTGAATTTCTTTCAAAAATTAATAAGTTTCCTGGATGGGGTGAATCATTGGTCCTCTTAAGGACTTTGGATGATAATGTTGAGTTTTAGGTTGCTTTTCTGTAAAAATTATTTACTATGTTAAAGATTCTTTTCTTGACATATAACAAAATAATCATGTTATATAAGGATGAGAGTTCATCAGATAATAAATAATTTCAGTGAAATCGCATCTTTCAGTGAAAACAAAATCTATTTGTCTTTCAAATCTTTCGATTGTTTCCTTAACACCTTTTATTTCTATAAGTGATAAATAAAAAATGATCATTTGAGATTTTATTTTGAAAAGCCAAAAATTTATACTAAGCAACTTTTATTTTCCTAAGAAAAAGAAAAAGACACTAGTATACAGGGAATAGAAGGGGTTACCTCCTATGAAAAGTATTTTTCAAAATCTGCACATTAACATGCAAAGAATCCTTTTTGCCTGATAGATCTTGCAATAAGAATGTTGATGGGTCTATTTATTCAATTATTTGAAATGGACCTAGCCAGAGTTTTTGAAACTTCATTTGTTTACCTTTTTCCTCATGTGCTTTGTCCCATTTCAATACCAGATCACCAATTTGAAAAAAAATTGGAGTAACAGAATTTGAATCAAATGAGGCTTTTACTATCTGTTGATGATGTGCATGAGTTTGTTTAGATTTTTCTCTTTATTCTTATAACTTAAGAATTTGACATTGTCTAAGTTGTAAATAAGAAGTAGGAGATTCATCAATAAATTGTACTAAGGAAAGAGAGGGAATAACTACATTGGTGGGAAGTACAACTTCTTTTCCATAAACAAGATTGAATGGAGAAGTGCCAACAGAAGCTTTCTGAGTTATTCGATCTACCCAAAGAGAAAATATTAATGTCTTGTGCCAATTTCGTTGGTTTTGATCAACAGTTATTTTGACTATTCTAATCAAGTTCTTTTTTGTAGATTCTACTAAACCATTTCCTTATGGGAAATAATTTGCAAAACATTTAATATTAAAACCTCTTTTAATTACAAATTCCATCATATTAGTTCATGAGAAGTAAGATGCATTATCAAACATTAAAGCAGTAGGTAAGCCAAACCTAGTTATGATATTTTGGTCGATGAAATCAATAATATTCTCAGAGTTGGCTACTTTTAGTGGAATTGCTTCCACCCATTTAGTAAAGTAATCTGTAGCTGTGAGAATATATCTATGTTGTTTAGAAGAATTAGGAGCAATCTCACCAATTATATCTAACCCCCATTGTTCAAATGGTTGTTCAATATTGACTGGCTATAATGGGAATGTTGGCTTCCTTTGTCTTCCAGATGCACTTTGACAGAATTTGCATTTTCTTTCATATTCATGAGCATATTTGAAAAGTGTAGGCCAATAGTAACCTGCATGCAGGATTTTGTGTGTTTTCATATTTCCTCCAAAATGTCCTCTAGCTGGTTCATCATGGAGTTCTTGCAAGACTTTCTCTGCTTCATATTTTTCTAAGCATCTTAAAAGTACAAAATCAAAATTTCTCCTAAATAATACATCTTTGATTAATTCATATTGCTTAGCTTTTAATCTTAAAGCCCGTTTTGTTTTCTAACTGAGTTGATCAAAAGCATATCCATTCTTCAAATAAAATATGAGATCAATGTATTGAGACTGTGCATCGTTGAGGCTTACCTATGATATTTTCACATTGTTTCCTAAATCTTCCTCTAATGATAGATGGGATGCTACTGTAAGCATTCTACAAAAACCTTGGCCTCTAACAATTTCACAAGGTCTAATTTCTACATCATATTCTTGGAAAGCAGTAACCCATTTAGCCTTTTTCTCTCCTAATTCTCTCTACATCAATATTTGTCTCACTGCAGAGAATTGAACTATGATTTTGGTGTGAGATTTTCGGAGAAATGGCCTAAAATTCTTTATAGCCTTATAGACAGCAAATGCTTTCTTTTCAATAGATGTGTAATTTAGTTCTGCATCTTGTAAATCGGAACTGAAAAATGATATTGGTGCTTCAATTTGTTGGTCATTAAGTTGTGTTAAAACAACAGCGTGTGATGTATCTAATGAAAATGTGTATAAAGTAAAAGGATTAAGAAAATTGGGGGTAGTTAGGAATGGAGTGTTTATAATTGATTGTTTAATCAAATCAAATGCTTCTCTTTCATTATGTCCCCATTTAAAGACAAAAAATTTCTTAATCATGTTCTGTAATGGTAAAAATATTTACGAAAAGTCAAGGAAAAACCTTTTAACAAAATTAATTTTCCCAAGAAACGACTGCATAGATTTCTTGTTATGAGGGAAAGGAATTCTTTTAATCTCTTAAATTATTTCAGGATCAATATATATACCTCTTTTTGACACAATGAATCCTAAACGTTTTCCTTCATCTAATGCAAAAAATGATTTATTTGGATTTAAGGAGATACCATACCTTTTGCATCGCTCAAATACTTGTTTTAGGTCATTCACATGACTGGTTACTTGTTTAGAAGAGACTGTAATGTCATCTCAATAAATAACCACTGATTTATTTATGATCCCTCTAAAAGTTGTGTCCATAGCTCTCTGAAAAGTTGCACCTGCATTAATTAATGCAAATGACATCTTTTGATAGGTGAAAGTTCCACACTTAGGTCTGAATGTAGTTTTCAATATGTCATATGGATGTACGAGAATTTGGTTATATCCCGAGAACCACCTAGAAAGAACATAAGTTCAGAACTAGCTACTGTCTGTAGTACTTGTTCCATGGTTGGTAATGGAAATTTGTCCTTCTGACAAGCTTTTTTTAAATTCCTAAAATCAATGCAAAGTCTAATATCACCATTCTTCTTCCTGACAGGTACCACATTTGATACCCATTTAGAATTCCAGACTGGAAAGATGATTTATTCCTTGAGGAGTTTTTTTAGGTCTGTTTTGATTTGATTTTCCACATTTGGATGAACCTTCCTCAATTTCTGATGTATTGGTTTTTCTTCTGAGATCGTAGGAATTGTGTTTTGAATAACAGAAGTGTTGTATGCTTTAAGATCAGTGTAATCCCAAGCAAAGACACTTTTGTACATTCTAAACAATATGATAAATGATAATCTTACTTATGAAGATAGACCAAGACTTAGAGTGACATTTTGAGGTTTTTCATCAGTTCCTAGATTTACTAACTCAAATCTTAAGGTAGAGCTTTGTGTTTTTGAGTTAGTAACTCTTTTAAACCTATGTTTCAGATCATATAGGTCTTCTAACTTAACAACAGATTTAGGAATAGGATTTTTGTCTTGTTCTTTCTTAATCTGAATGTCATGTTCATTTTCATCCAAAATTTTACTATCATAATATCCTTCAGATGTTAAGAAATATATGATATCAGAATCATTATTGAATACTCTCCAATTGGTAATATTATCAGGAATAGATGGTCTAAAAGTCAATTCAATATAAAATATTTCGGGACTAAACTCTTGGGATGGAATTAATTTTGATGCTACATTAGCCAGTAGATCTACACTAGCATTCTACATTCTAGATATAGAAGAAATGTTGAAGGCTAAGAAATGAATGTTAATTCTTGGACTAATGATTGGTAATGCTTTAAATGTCCATAATTACAATGAATGGCATCTCTTACCTATCTAACAATGATTTCTGAATCTCCTAGAACCTTCAGATATTTGATATTAAGATCAATGGCTTTGTACAAACCTTGAATTAATGCTTCATATTCAGCTATATTATTTGGACAATTGAATTCTAGTCTGCAGGCTAACATGGTATTTTCTCCTTCTGGGTTTATTAAAATACAACCTGCACTTGCACCATCTTCAGATTTAGAATCGTCAAAATAAAGAGTCCAAAATAAAGAATTAACTACTTTCTTATCTGCAAAATTTATACATTTGGAATTATCTGGCTGGGAAAAATTCTCAATCTAAGAAACAACTGCATTATCAAAGAAAGGTGATGGTTGAGCATTTAAATTTCCCAAAAACGACCCTACTGAGTAGTTTCCAATAATGTTGTTATTGAACGCTACTAACTCATTTACTCCTTCAATATCGGTGACTATATGCTTCAAGAAATTTTCACGGTCTATCTGAATTTGATTTGGCTTTCCATTATATGGTAACCACATATGCGACCAGTCCGTTGTGAAATAACCATGAAGTTTTTCAAACCAGTCTCGGCTTAAAACTAAGCCATAAAATTCAGGAATGTCAGCCGCCAGTATATCAATTATTTGAGTAATTTTGGGATTTGTTGACAATCTGATGGAAACATAATTTATTTCTCCTACCACCTCTACTCTAGTTCTATCAAGTTGTACTATATGAACAGGGTAACTCTGTGGAGTTATGTTCACCTTAGCACAGACTAATTTTGGCATTATATTAGAGGAATCCACTAAGTCTATTAAACATTTATGAATGTTTTTGTTATAGATATCATAGTTTAAGAGAAATGGAGGAGAATGAGAGATTGAACAATCACCCATCATAATCAATTATGTAGCAACTATTTTCATTTAAGGAGAAGGTGGCTTACCCATTTCATTAGAATCTTGTACTATTACTAGATTAGGTAAGTTTGAAGCAGGAACTGCATTTAAGTCTCTAAGTAAGATTTTTTGTTGTTGCTTCAATTTATTAAGCTCATGAATTGAAATGTTAGCCTTATACATTATACTCAATAGTTTCTGAGACTACCATTACCTTAGATGCAAGTGGAGTATCTGAAGTAACAGGACTTGTTTATGTAGCCTTTGAAGTAGTTTTTTTTCTTATTGATTTATCCTTATCAGGAGTTGAAATTTTTTGATGTTGATTGGGTTGCATTGCTTTAGTAGTATTTTTTATTCTTGTGCTCACAGGAAAAGCTTCATGTTGTTCTTAATTTGGTAGGATAAAATACCACATTACATTTAGTTCAACTTCTTCTTCTTCGTCATCTTCTTCTTCTTCCTCTATTTTCTCTTCCTCCGTTTCTGGATCAGATTCAGCATTAGATATGATATTTGGAGGTTGAGAATTAGAGGTGTTATCACTCATAAAAAATGAAACATCATTTGACAAAGTCTTAGAGGTTCATGTGTCAAAGGTAGGGTCATAGAATTCATTTTCCATTACTTGGTTAAGGAAAATTTTAATTTTTTCTTATTATGTTATCTTAAAGTCCAAAACTCACCCTCATTCAAATCTTTCCATGTCACATCAGTCATTATTTTCTGTCATTTTTCATTTCCCAATTTTATAACACCGAAAAGTCATTTTAGCCAAGAATCCCTACTTTTGTAGCGAAATACACAGAGAAAACGCAGTTTTTGCTATGAAACTGCTAACACTTTCGTAGCGAAACTGCCCAGAAATACACTAGGTATGCTACGAAAGTAAGGTTTCCTGTCTGTCTTGTCAAAACAATTGTTAGGTGTTAGTAAATGATTGAAAGGGATAGGGTAGATGTCATTCGAGTCAGTTAGGGTTACGATCAAGGTACAATGGTCATGGCTAAAGTCATTATCACCATTTTAAGCATGTACAAGTCATAATTATGCCATGAGTTGTCATCGAACTTCAAAATCTTTCCAAATTGAGTCAATTTTCATTCTCCATTCCCTCTTTGCGTGTTATTGAGCTCTGGAGAGCTATTTCACTAAGCCCAAGATGTGGCTGGTATTTTAAAAGGTTTGCAGGTATCACTGATCAAGCGAGGCAGAGAAGATATTAAAGAACCATGGCTACAAGGAGGAAGACCAACAAAGGTGGTCATTGTCTTAGATATGAGAAATTAGACATGAACCTGATAAATGAAGACCCAACAGCTGCATAATTTTTCAAGAGAACGGGGTGTTTGTAGTTTTGCCAAAGATTTCAAGGATACCATGTACAAGTTTCTAAATATTTTTCCCTAAATTTCAATGGGACATCTGCAAAAGTGGGAATGTTGAACCTCATTATAACACCAGAAACCATTGTAGCAGCAACAGGAATTCCAAGAGGAGAAGAAAAATGGTTCAAAGGTCTCAAATTCAACATGCAGGAATGTAAAGAATTTATCAAGCCAAAAAATAGTGAGGTTGACCTTACAAATGCCATTCCAAGGAGTTGCATGAAAGATAATTTCTCAAAGCTACTGCTTATCATTCAGAAATACTTCACTTATGAAGGGAGATATCATAAAGTTTATTCTTACCACTTCAAGATTCTTCTACATTTTTTTGGTAAGATATCTCTTGATCTACCTTTTTATTTATACAGAAGCTTAGCAAAAATGGCATATAAAGTTCAAGCTAAAACTGAAGGAAGTGAAACCTCACTTTTTCATCATGGTTTAAAAAAGTTGCTAGTTTTAGATGAGTTAAAAATATTAGACAAATACTAGTCTTCTTTTATGTTTGTTAGTGTTTTTGAAGTGGATGCAATTACCCCTAAAATAACTCCTAAACCTAGAGGTATACCATCACCTTTAGTGGCGGAACAAAGTGAACCAGAAGGGGTATAGAAAAGTGAACCAGTAATCATGGAAACACAGCAATTGCAGAAATTTGATACACCTATTGTTTCACCTGCAAAACAAAAGTCAACTATGAGAAAACCTGCAAAACAAGAGCCAATTGTGAGTAAACATTGCAGAAAAATGGTTACAAGGAGCCAAAAAATGGCTAAAGGACATTTAGAATACATTCTACATGCTATTGATATTGAAGAGAATCCCATAGTCCAAGCTGAGGATATTGATGAGGGAGGAAAGAAGCTCAAGAAAGCTAAATCAGCAAAGAAGTTAGAGTTTGAAGGTGAGGATAAAGGTTTTATGTTTCAAGCTAGGAAACACATGACAAGACATGGTAGAAAACTATTGGAGAGCAGTAAAGAAGTTTAGAGGGTCACTGACATTGTCTAGCCACCACAAAACATTATTGACCTTTCATCACCTGCAGAAGAAGATCAAGTCATTAAGAAAAAGAAAGGAAAGGAGAAAATTATTGAAAAAATAGAGTTTGAGGTCATTAAGGAACAGTTGAAGTTAGAAAATCATGGAATATCAGTCATGAAGAAAGAGGCAAGGAAGCATAATGTCCAAAAAGTGCAGTTTGAGAAGATGAAAGAGATCTGGGAAAAACAAGTTGATAGTGTATCAAAGACTTTAGATTATACACAACAATTAATCAAATGGACTATGCCATTGAGGAAAGAGGTGAAACATGTTAGAAGAATGAACCTGCACTTGAAATCTAGCAACAAAAAGTTGAAGGACCAAGTTAAAGACCTCCAAGAGCAGTTGGAATTGATCCATGAGGAGCTAGAGAAGAAGGGTTTAAAGATGACTGTAGTTGAGGAACCCATAGCTCAACTCATCATTAATGAAGAAGAAACACCTCAAGGCTCTTAAGTTGATTTTGTTTATGTTTTGAGAGGTAAATGGCATGTTGAAAACCAAATTTGTACAGCTAGAAGGTACCTTTTTGAAAAAATGTCAAAATCTAGAAATTACACAGTTTTCCACAGTTTCGTAGCGTTTCCTAAGCTTGAAGCCAGGAAAACGCTATGAAAATTTATGTAGCTTTATTTTTTCTTCTAAAACCAATTTTTGCAGCTTTCAAGGAGAGGAAATGGTAGTGATGATGTGTCAGGTCATGATGGACACCATGCAAGAGCAAAGAAGTAGAAATTTTGATTGCAAAAGTCATTTTTGTACGCTACGAAACTACCATGCTTTCGTAGTGAGTTGTTTTGAAGGTTTCTGAACAGGTTTAAGAGCAGTTTTGGACAGGTGGACACATTCAACAGGTCAAGGGACCTTTCCAGCAATCATCCATGACTTGAATACCATGAAATGGAGACATATCATCAGTTGAAGACTTCGTTGAAGATAGCGTCATGTTTTCCTAAAAAATAGGGTTTGTTTCCATATGTTGAGGAGGATATTTAAGATGTCAAGTAGTGATGAGTTCTATCAAAGCCTATTCGAACATGTGAAGCATTAGTTGTCAGATATGTAACTTTTTTAAGAGATAAGGTTGTTTTATGTAATAAATAGGAGTTTGAGTCCTATTAGGAAAAGGATTGTTTTAGAGTGTAGCTGTCATTTTCTCATTAAAGCACATGTTTTCCTGTTATGCAAGGTGTCATAGGAAGAGTTCAATGAATCTAGCCAAGAGGAATATCATCTATGATGTAAGAAATCCTATTAAAGGGAAAATTATCGAATTTGTAAAGGGTTGGAGAATTTTTGCACTGCTACAACTTTATGTAATTTGACTGATATCAGTAATACAGGGGAATTTTTCTTGACAGACATGAGATTCTCATGGAGTTTTTAGTGATTTTCTAATCTATATTTATGTGTACTACTTGCAATGGATTTCATCTTTATTACTCAGAATTCATATGTGTACAGTCTGACTTCCTTTATTGATGAAATGGTTGTGTTGTTATATGTTCCATGTGTGATTTACCTTTGCTAAAAACTTTTACCTACCTCAGCTTCCATGTCAAGAGACCTTACCACTGAACCTATTGATTTGTTGACTCCATAAGCCCAATGGTTGCATATATGTACTCTTTTCAAACTGCACACATCACAATCAAGTTATTTTCCAAATAGAGTTAGGCATCTAGTTTCATCATTATCAAATATCATTAACCCTTTTGAGAGAGCCCTCTCAGACTGAAGAGGCTAAGCTTCAGTCACAAGCTGGTTTGAAACAGTTACATAGAGTTGTATGATTAGAAGCCAATCAAGTGAAATTTTGTGATAACAAGAGGACTGGCCTTTGTTAAAGTTTCTAAAAGTCTTCTTTGAGCTACCATTTTCAGTGACTTGTTTCTTGATATCTGCCATCTCGTTTTTCATAGTCTTCAAAAAAAATTAAGACCTTCTACGTCAAAACGATCTTTTGGAAGCTTCTTTTTAGAATCGTCTTTGAAATATACCTTCTTTGATTTTAAATATTCTTGAGAATTCTTTTTCTCAAGAGTAGTTATGTGTTTCTCTACAGATAGAGATTCTTTCATGTTTTCTGCAAGTGTTGCCAGTTTTTCTCTATCAACAAAAATAGCTATATTAGATGGAAAAGATGAGATATACCACTCAATTTGAAATTTTGTACCAGGAATTACTGTAGCAGGAATTTTATTGAGTAATTTATTAAATCTTGAATTGAAATCTATTATCTTCTCACCTGTTTTAGCTTTGAGATTCGAAAAATCATTGATGAGCGTAGCAGTGGTCCTATCATCCCCAAACTTAGCTAGAAATTGTTCTTCGAACATATTCCAGCTAGTTATAGAGCAAGCAGGCAGTGAAAAATACTAGGATCCTACAGATCCTTTTAAATCATATAGAAATAATATTACAACACAATCCTCTTCAACTACTCCATTTAGATTGACGAATAACATAAAATTTTGAATGTGTTCTTTTGTTGGAAGACCATCATTAGGATTAAATTTAGGTAACCATATTTCAGGTGATTTTGGTAGAGCATGAAGAGAAGCGGGCATGTTTACAGCCCCTGGATTGCTCCATGGGTTTACATTTGGTGGAGGTACTTGGCCTACTATTGGATTTTGAATGTGTTGGTTGGATGGAGTTTGAGTTGAAGAAGAGGCAGGCTGAGTGCTAGGACTAGTTGAAGGGATAGTAGTTTGAGTACTGGAACTAGTCAAAGTAACATTGATTTTTGTAATGGAAGTTGTGGAAGTGAGCGGAGGTAATGGAGGTGAATGGGATAAGATCTCGCTGATGATTGACTCTGATTGAGTTCTCTTTAGTTTCTTTCGAGTACTATCGATGGGAAATTCAAAAGGAAGAATTCTTGTCTTTTGACTCTCTGATCGAGTTAATATTCTTCGAGGTTGTAAAGAGGACAAAATACTGATATCCAATATTTGAGAAGATTCAGTATTTTCAGCAGAAATAGATACTCTCTCTAAATTTTCTATCAAACACTGAACTTTTGGGGAGGTTTGATGGGAATCAGGAGACAATATGGTTTGAGTATCACTAGGAGACTTAGGAGAAGGATGATAAACTTCATATTTTTAAGATGATGATCTAGATAATTTTCTAGAAGTTGATGGGGATCTAGAGGGAGAGAGACTCTTCGATTGACCTTTAGATTGATCAAATATTTTTGCCATTCACGGGGCCCTCCTTCTAGTGCCAGAATTTTGAGGCCTCGGAATTCCGCTCGCGAAACATGGGGGAAAACCACCCTATCCACGCCTTAAAGAAAATCCTTTTCTGTTTGGTGTAGTGGCTCCGACTAGGGATAATGGGACCATTTTCCCAATAAGGATGATTTTGAGGGTGATGTGATTATATGACATGCAAATGGAGAATGATTTTAATCTATCTTATGCATCTATCTAAACTATTTATTCTACTATATACCCAGGGTGTTTCTTCCTTTATGTGATCTAAAGGGATATCCTTCAACTATTATTAATATAGATCATTTAACAGTTGAAAGAGATGAAAATTACGTAAGATGATTCTTCTAACAAAGTAGTTTGACTAGAAGAATTTTGAAAAATATATCTCATTCATATGTGTGATTATACATTCAATAAGAAATCACAGACAAATATTAGAACAAAAGTGCATGTAACATTCATCTATAATAATGTTTCAAATATATAATGCAATAAAAAGATGATTGTCAATCTATAAAGTGACACTTAATACAATTGAATAAAAGTACCATATGTATAAAGTTCTACCCATGTAAACTGACAGTAATTGATCTGCTCCTCTTCACTTTCAAGAAATTTAAAGAGTACAGTAGTGCAACATCAGTTAAACAACTTTAATTGTCAAAAGATAACAGATGTGTTCCATTAATTCATCAAAGCATTCACAAACTTATAGTAGTGCATTCTTTGCAAATGTTTTTGACAAATTTCTGGACCCTTCTATAAATGCATGAGAGGGGTTTAAATACTAAACTAAATATGTTCTAAAATAGATTATTACAAAAATATAGAGGAGGTTTCAAACAACCATCCTCGTAAGACTAATTTAAACTACAATCTAGGAAAATAAAGTAACAATATGATTTATGAATTTCGTCCTTCCTTTTGGATTCGGTCATGAAGTTGACAAATATATATCATAGGCTTGAGCTGAGTTGGCTGTGATATCCTCGATCTGACCTATCCCTTGAATACTGTGTTTGAAAGTACTGGTTGTTATCTTCCTGTTGAATCTGTTAAGGACTGCAGGATCTGATAATGATGATAAGGTTTGATCAGAAATTTCCAATAATTTTATTGATCAAACTTATTTACCTTTTTAATTATTTCATCCTATGTGTCTGCCTTTTGCTTCCACTATGTTTCTAGTTGTTTTACTTTTGACAGCACTTCAGATTTGTACTCTTTGATAAGTTTTGTTTTCACCAGCTATTCACATACATATTCAATAATTTCCTTTGATAATCTTGATGTTTTCGCTGCTTCTTTCTCTGCCTGTTTGATTTGTGCTTCCCAATATTTGAATAGGATCTCCTTATGAAACTTATCTACCTGAGGTAGATCAGCTTCCTTTCCTGAGTATGATGCTTGTCATTGAATGTGTTCATTTATTTTCTTCTCAAGTCTTTCACATTCAAGTTTCTGGATAGCTACTTGTTGGATCATTATTTTATTTGAGTCACAATAAGAGTCAATAATAGAAGCTTGATGGAAAAATACTTCCTGTTGTTGCTTTAACTTAGCATTTATATCCAACGCCTCTTTGATGAACTGCTCTAATTGCGGTTGGCTTTGTAATATGGTCATTGTTGCTTCCAATTGTGCTTGTTTCTCAGTGATTTTTTATTGATGCTACAATTTAAGCTTTTCAAAATCCTTTTGAAAATGGGCCATATTTGATTTCATTTGCTCTCTAGAATTAGATTTTTCTTGATCTAACAGTCTCTCTAGTTTTTGTATTATGTTTTCCTTCTGCTTCAGCAACATTTTAACTTCAGTAGCTTTATCAACAGTGGAAGTAGAATATGCCCCTGCATACTGTGATAATTTAATTAGATGTTCAGTAGGATCAGCTAAGGAATCCTTCCACAAAACGTCAACAGATTCATCTGTGAGGTTTGAGACTGTTTCATCAGTTCTTCTCCTTTTATTTCTCATGACTACAGCCTTATAACTAGGACTATAGAAGATGTCCAGTGAATGAATTTCTTCAATTTGAAAAACTATTTGTTCTGTAGGGTAGGCCGGTATGAACTCTTGATCATGAGTCTTTGGAACTTGTTGTAGTGGATTAACAGTTTCCACTATCTTCTGGGAATGTTCAGGTGTATGAAAACTAGTAACTTGATTAGCATTAGGATTGGCTTTAGGAGTTTTTATTGCTTCAGAAAACTCATCCCATTCACTACTAAAATTCTTTGTTTGTGACTTTTCTGACCAATCAAGTGTGTCATGATTGTGCTGAACTTCTTGAGAAATTGACTTTGTTCCATTAATTTCTTTTTGCTCCTGCATCTCTATCTCTTGGATTACCTGATCAATTATCTTTTCTGGGCTATCCTTTCTAGATCCGGATTCATTTTCAGAATGATCTGAATTTTGAGATTGATGCTCTGATTAACTCGATTCATCCTCAAACATGTCTTTTGCTTCATTATCTAAGCTGATACTTGGAGTAGGTCTGTTGACATCTTCAATAGTTAAAAAATTGAGAGGAACTCTCTCCAGTCTCTTATTTCTGTATATTTGGAAGGCTTCCAAATAATCTTGGCTCAATTGACTGGCTGCAAACTTAATTATATCTGAAAAAATTTCCATGCCCTGGAAGATATCATCAAATCCCTCTATTTCCTTTACAAAAGGTTTCATTTTGTGCTTATCATTTTGAGATCATCAAATCCATCTATTTCCTTTACGTACCGAGTTTATCTCGCTGCAACTTTCCCTGGTCTTCCTTACATTATTTGATGGCCTTCATGAGGTTTGGATGCTCTTCTCTAAAGCTTTGTAGAAAAGCCTTGTCATATTTCTGTTGTAGGGAGGGTAGATGGTACATTTCTTGTAAATCTTCTACCCTGAAAGACCTTATGTTTTCTCCCTTCGAATGCTTGAATTTCCTGTCATATATGCTTAAGTGCTCAGTTACCCACTTAACCATGTCTATGTAAGGGAGAATTTTTTATCTTGCGGCTACCTTGTGGACGAATGAACATGCAACGTCAAAGTAAGTCGCTTCTGAAGTAGATGTCGTGCCTGTTGTAGCGACTTTGGTTATTACCCTTGGATTTTCATCTTCAAAAAGCTTATACATTGCTTCCCATGATGAACTGTCACAATCGTTGTTGCAGGTGGTGTCTGAAAATAAGGGAGACATGTCTGAGTCTTCAGTAGGCAGCGCTTGAGAAATCTCTTTGCCCTTTTTTCTCATTTCAATATTCCTTACTCCATTAAATGGTTTCCTGATTTCAAGTAAACAGGGCGAGCATTAAAAGTATAGAGAAAAGAGAGTCAAATACGTTGTTTATATCAAAGATGCACGAACAGATATGAATCTATCAAATATGATATTAATCATTGATAATCATTTCAAAATCAAATCTCTTACACCTTCGCACGAACATAACTATCAATCAAGCTAAGCCGTTAGATCTCGAATTTTGGTTTGATACGATGTAAGTCATTTCGCATGCATGAGTAATTAAATGTTGTTAGTTCGCACATTGCAACAGATAACTTTTACCGTATGTGATGTTTACCCATAAGTTCAGTGAAATGCAATCTACGCAAATCGCACATCGCAACTCTTATGTGGTAATGAATTTGTGTTTGGTTAAGCTATGTGAAATGCGAAATGCGCATTCAAAAAATAAAGCAGTTGCGATTAATAAGACTTTTAAAGCTTTATATTTATTGTTTTGTTGGCTCGTCGGGTCCGCGCAGTCGCAACTTATATCGAATTTATTTATAAGTTGATTGTTTTAAATGAGGTGTGATGTGATAAAGAAAATACAACGATAATTAAAGTATTTGCAAGTTTTAAAACATAACTTCGGAAAAAGGTTTAGCGCATTTCTCAGCCCGCGTGACTTAGAGGATTGCAAGTCTTTTGGGTTGTAAGTTATGCGGTTTGCGATGTGCACTAAAGAATAAAGCGGAAAACTCAAAGAAAACTTTAATTCCTAAAGTTTTTTTTTAAAGATGAAAATAAATTTCCTGTTTATTTCTAAAGGGTCCACATTTATTAAAATAAATGGGGGTTGTTGTATAGCACAACATAGCCTTAGATAAATGGATAAGGATTCAAATATGGGATTTTCCTATCTCAACAAAAATATGAAATTTATACTCTTAGAAGAGAATTATCAACCATTAGTTGAGCCTTCCCAATAGTAACAACTTATCAATGATGTATTATAAAGCTTGACTATTTAAATAATAGTTAAATGTATTGGATAACAAGTAAATATGGAAAGTATCCAGATATTATATAATACATAAATCTTGTTGCTTATTAGTTTTGTAGTTGTAATGTTAGTGATAGCTTTATCTCATAAAAAAAATTGGGTGATCTAGTTCCTAATTACCATATTGTGTGAAGACAACTTTGATAACAATACCCAAGTAATCACATGCATATGAAACAAATTTTTATAATTGGTAAATATCAATATTAGAGCTTTCATGATATCGTTTTATAGTGTTTCAAAATGCTACTAGCATTCATTAGTCAATATGGATGGTGTCTCCTTCTTCAGTAGCAACTTCATTGGGGATTCTATTTGTGCATATACTTTGGAAAAATTTCAAGAATAGCTTGTATGCCCCAAAAATAATTACTTGGTGGCTCTAGGTCTCTAACCACCTTTACCTTCTTAGTACCTAGTATCATTCCTCCACTTGGTATATTGAATCCAAAGATTTTTTATATACTGAAACAATATTGATACCTTTTATCATCATTCAAGGTTAGGGATGTGATTTTTGAGATAGACAAAGAGTGTCGAATCATCTAGATGAACCCCTAGTGATTTACAATATAAATATTTGAATATATTAGCTATCATTTTGCGAGAAGTAGGGAAAGAATTAAGTAAAAAAAATAGAATTCTTCAAAGTTCATAGGTTCCCCATTTAATTTCAAATTTTGTAAGAGGATGATCATTATCCCTTAATGTTACCTAATTGTATCCCAAATATCCATCAAGAAAGAAATATATTTCTATTCTCTCGGCTTATTCTGTTGTTCCATCTAGAAAATGTGTGGGAAAAAAATATTCTATGTTACATGAATTGATTTATGAAATTCTACACAAATTATTGGTTTTCCATTTTTTTTATTTTCCACTACTATTGGAAACACCCACCCACTCTCCTTTATTGGGAAAATAATATTGCAATCTAACATATTCTACAGTTCCTCTTATTCCTTTTCTTGGTACTTCAAGTTCATTTTACATGGACTATGTCTCACCATATTTGCATTAGGTAGTTCTAAAAATTCCTTCAAAATGCCTTTTAGATCATGATAACTATAGGAGAAGATGGAAATTTCCTAAACATAGTGATGGCCTCTATTGCCATTCTATAATCTTAGAAATCAGTGGTATCCAATTATTAGGGATTCCCCCTCCTTTCCAATATTTATCTTCTTTAGAGGTTCCCAAGTGCCTTCTATGTATGTCTAATCAGTTAGTTCCCCATAAATCTATCCAACATTTTTTTATCCTTTGTTTTTCTTATAAAGAGTGTGCTCCTCATTAATGAATGTTGATACCTTGAATACCAACTTCCAATTTTTTGGATGCATGCACTCATGTAAAATTTACATCATTTTCAATATTGGTGGTCATGAGCTACTTCCACACAATATCCCAATCCTTATCTCATAGTTCTTCTCTGTACAGAAGTTCTACTTATATACCAAGCCATTAATAAATCCTATAAGGAAATATATCTATATCTCTTCATGAATTTTAATTTTTTGTTATGCTCTTGTTTGATCTAAGCAAGCATTGCATATGTTGGACTCTTACTATCTTGTAATAAATGCAATACTTTTCACCCTTAATATTTCTAAATTAACATAATAATATAGTAATGGCCTTCCAAAAATAAATAAATATGCTTCTCTAATATGGTTTAAGACCTCAAAACTAGAATAAGTCTTGATCTCATGGTGTCCTGTCTTAATTGTAAATTCAATACTTCATCCCAATGAATGGAGGAAATAATATTGTTGTTGGTAAGTGGGTTGACCACTAGATCCAATATCAACTTATCCATGGTAATTACTAGAACTTGTATGTTTTCTTGGAAAATAGTGTTGGCCTTTCTTACTTTCATGATATCAAAACCTAAATAACCATCCTTTGGAATAAGTACAAATCAAAGGAACTCACAAATATTATTCAAGAATTTTTTATCTCAAGCTGACACCTACAATTAATTAATTAACTCTTGTATCATTTTTCAATGATCCTACCTTCCTTCTATCGAGGTGTGGTCTTTGAGATATTTCTTTCATAAATTAGTTGGGTTTTCTTCATTTTTGTTCCTCGTTAGAACAAGGTGGCTTGAGCTCATTAGTTTTGATTGAGTTTTAATAAAAGCTTCCTCATGATCATCTTCTTCTTTGATCACCTTAATCATTTGGCAACATTGAGGTAGTATATCGTTAAATTCAAGATAGACTTTTGTATCATGTGTTTCAAGGTTGTAGAGGTAATAACACACTTATCTTGTGATACTAAAATATAGTTGTTGACCATGTGTACCCTTGATTCACAAGAGAAACACCCAAATGCCTTCATTCCTCTATCCATGGTCATTAATTAAGAGATTACTCCTAGTTTGTGAAAGTCACAAGATTAGTGATTCCATGCATATTTATTTTGGAATCTTATACTTTAGCTAACCAACTAGTATCTCTTTTAGTCAAGAGTCATATCATGTACAATGTATCACCACATCTAACCAAATTCCTCTAAATTTTGTAAAATTCAAGGTATTTATGTTGAGGTACTCATATGCCTCCTTAAAGTAATTAATCATGTCATCTCAACATCTAAACTCCATCTTCGCCTCTAGTTTCCTACACCATTTTAATGTTGTGCCCATTAAAGTACCTTTGAAAGTTACCCATTTGGCCAATGGGTGTTTTTTTTGTAACCTCCAAATGATTGTTCAAGATGAATGAATGATATTCAACACTTCTTGTTCCATAAAAAGTGGGTAGTTTCGAAATATCAATTTAATGAAATTATTGAGTTTTTTATGATTCTCTTCATAGTATATATCCTTGTACATTCCTATATACAAAGTTTGAATGTGTTGTCTCTTGATCTTTGGTTTCTTCAAAATATTAATGGATTTTTCCATTAATCCCTTATGTAAAAAATTTACCATCCATCCTTCTATTCTAATTTGGACTACATTGCATGTTTGGACTTTATCTCATTAGAAGAAAAAAATGCAAGCATCACCTTTCCATCCTTTGGTGGTACCTCTAAAGCTTGCCCATTGTCTTTGTTTCAATCAGGATTACACTTAATTTTAAATGTCATCAAACTTTTTATTTCATTGACCATTTTACTTTTCCTCAAAACTCCTTCTGTAGTTGGCTAATGATATGATCCCTTTAGTATAAAGTCCTTTCAAGCTTGCAGAATGCCCCTAAAATGTTGGGTCCAAAATGGAACCTAACATAAAACACAAAATAATAGCAACAAAACCTTTCACAATCAAGTGATTCAACTCAAGACTCTAAAACTCTATAACTAGCTAAATAAATAAAAGTATCAAAACCCTTACTCGTAGCCTATATTAAGAATTTCATCACAATAATGTTATTCAAAATAGTGATAACATAAATGATAGAGACAATTATAACTTTAAGAAAGCAATCTGATAAATGAATCACTTGTGATTACTTAAAATAATAATGTTAAGCATTAAAACACCAACTAATTTATTTCCCTATCATAATAGCCATAACCAATCATACAACCAATCAAAACATTGGTTTATAGTGAGAAACAACCCAAATATTGGGAAGAAAATCCATTGTGAAAGAAGTAGAGTAATTATCTTCTAATAAAGTTACATGATCCAAATATGTCATGTTGACTACTCAACCCAAAGTACCTAGATCATCAAATTAATATGCATCCAAAGACATGTCACCTAGTTTTTTTTTTATGAATATGTCTATTTATAATATATGAATGCTTAACAAGACAAAAGTTGATCAAAATGCCCTTAAATTATTTGATTCAAGCTCTTGTGATTCATATTTTTATGAGATATGTTTTTCGATAAAATCACATTTATAGTATATAATCGACGTATTTCAAACTATTGATTATCTCGCTTAATACATATCAATATTTATTACAAAATTACTATGTTCCAACCTAACAGACTCAAATAATCACAACTAACCAAAATATTAAACCATAATAACAACATTACACTATACTATGTTGCATTATATTATTTGATAAATCCAATACAACAAAATATTAGTAAATGATGCAATTCATTAAATACATTAACTCATTTACAAAATCATTTACAAATTAAAGACAAAAACATATGTAATTTTATGATTATAGAAAAACTAACTTTATTATCTAAAATTCAAGAATAGCTTAAGAATACAGTAATACCAATTTTCCTTTACTTGACATCATAAAATAAGAGCCATAAAAACATATCATCCTATACAACATGAATTTACAACTTGTCTCACTTAAAAATTTGCCAACTGGAACAAGAAATCTAGAAATTTAAACAACTAAATAAAATCAATGAAATTTTGACAACGTGGGCAAATCGATGGTGAGAGGACAAGATGTAAGCCTTCTAATGCTTCCACAAGCCAACTTGCCAACTAATAATCTAGAAGGATAATAATTTAAAAGGACAAAATTTCTCAATGCACCTTTGAACCCACCCACCCAAGTTATGCAAATTAATTAAAATGCTTTATCACCATCTCTATTTTTTCCACTCTTTTGAACCTACCCACACATGTCATGGAAACCATAAAAACTTTATAATGTTTTGCCATCCAATTCAGTGATGCAAGTGATTCAAACTTAATAAATGATTTACATGCTACAAAATTTGTCATAAAGTAAAATTTGACTATGTGAACCATTTTTTGCCATTAAAATTAGGTGATAAAGCCCCCTAATTTACCGGAATTCCTTGGGAAGGATTTGACATCCAAGTCAATTTTAAAGATTATAGGAACACATTAGTCCACTCAAGGTATCATGGTATTCATTCAAGATAAAGCTCATAAGTGATGCATGGAATATCAGCCATGGCTATACACTTTTTCCTTTCAGATACTTTCACATGGACATACATTCATATTAAATATTATATATTAAAGTATTTAATAATAATTAAATAGCAATCAAAAATAAATTCAGTAAGAGCTAATATTGCCATGTGGTGAATCATTGTAGAATTACACCATTCGTTAAATTAGGCCTATTTCACCTATCATTGTAGAATTACACCATTCGTTAAATTAGGCCTATTTCACCTCTTGTATGGACTGTACTAGAACCTTATCATTCTATTTGTACAAAGGACTTAGCTTGATGTTACATCATTTAATATTTGTCCTTATTATTATGAAAATCATGATAAGGTATTTATCCCTCTTAATTATTTCATCACTTGTAATAGGGACAGTCCATTTTCTACAAAGTACAATATGACTTCTTTGACTGGTAGCGTGATAAAAATTTCATGGGATTTTCTATATGATGTGTTTTCTCAAACATATGATGGGTTTTGCTCACAATAATTATAATTATATTAATAAATAAATAAATAAATATATTATAATTTAACTTGAAATTTATATTACTAAATAAACAAAAATATTATAAATTTTTTTTTTATTCATAATAAAAAATTAAAGAATTTATATACAAATTATATATTATATTTGAACAAAAATTCTCTCTTATAAAAATTATATAATCAAATTTATTTATTTTTAATAAATAAGTTAATAATATTTTTACATAAACTTATATATAATAAAATTTATTAGTAAAAAAATTAATATTTTTTTTTACATAAAACTATATATAATATTAGTATTGATCAATATTTTGATTGATATACTTTATTTATTAAGGTTTTTTAATTTATTATTGATATTTACATAAGTAGGTTTTCTGGAAATGTTATTATTATTTATAGGTAAAAGTAATTTCATCTTTCATGGTTTATTCTACTTAATTTTGAATTAAAATGAAATGGTTGTGAATTTATTATTATGTTATTAGAGACAATGAGATAATGTATCTCCACCTTAATTTATGTTTCTCATTATTTTAAAGAATACTGAACTTCATTCATTTTATTTAATTTTGAATTATTGTGAATTTATTATTATGTTGTTAAAAACAGTGTATCTCCACCCTAGTTTATGTTTCACATTTTTTTAAAGAATATAGTTGTCATTGAAATTCATCCCAATTTCCTTAAATTAGTTGATTTCCACTCACTAAAAATAATAAATTTCATTGTACATGCACAAAATCCACTCTTTTAAAAACATTACAACTTAAATTTGCAATATCCTCCTTGCATTATTAGAGGCTTTCACAAAGACACAAGAGAATCTCACTATTGCCCACTAGTAAGATCATGCAGTCATTATTTGTAGACAAAGACAAGAAAAAATAACTATTTAGGCACTCACTTAATAAGGGAAAAGACATCTAAAGTGCACAAAGTCACATAGTCACATTTCTTTGATTTATAGTAAAAAATAATTCCAACTATATTAAATTTTAAGTCAAATAAGTAACTCATCTATACCGATAAGCAAAATAAAGACAAGAGGAGTTGACATAAGTAGTTTCAAGAAAATATATAAAATAATTTCATTTAAATTGACAGAATCATAAAAATATTTATTTTTTCACTTTAATTATGACTATGGTTAATGTGAATAAATGGAATAAAATATTTTTTGATATTTGTTATTTACACTACCATCTTTATTTTATAATCTCTTTAATATATATATATATATATATAATATTTTATGATTTAAATAGTTATTTTATCTTAATATACCTTAACGCTAATAAAATATATTATTATTAACTCTTATAAAATATATTATTATTATTATTATTATCCAATTTAAAGGTCACAGCTAAGCCAGACACCAAATTATTGTATGAGACCCTTTGTTTGTGGGACAAGGGACCCACTTCCACTTTACAAAGACATACATACTTTATCCCTCTGATTTTAAACCTATAACCTCTTAGAAGGAAACACATGCTCTTAACCATTAGACCCACTCAAATTGTATTTATTGCTTACTCCCAATATTCCAACTTAAAATACTACTTTTTCTTCTATATTATCATTATAGCAATAAACATAATAAACTTCTAGCCTCATATGAGGGAGGAGTATTTATGGTGGAACTTCACTACATCATGACTCTTCATGGTTTCTTTCTAACATTTTATTATATTATTAACATTTGAAGTGAAAATTGAATAAAGCCACGTGACACTCTCTACATATAGACATGAAGTGATGATTGAGTGTATGGGTTGATCCATGAAAATCTTTATGTTGAATCTAGAAAGGATATGGAATAAAGGCGTAGAAAAAGAATGTTGGACATGACTTTAGGGTCATGTTGTGAAAGACTTTTCAAACTAGAAGAGGCCTTGGAATGATTATAAAATGACCAGCTAGGATTGCAATAGACATTTGTATGACACGCGTGCATTCAAAAAGTTGGATTGGCTGCCCTTGGGGCAGAATGATGACAATGTTGAAATTAGAATGATGGTTTTCAATTGCTTGGCTTTCAAGGAAGACGACATTCTATTCTTCATGTTTTCCAAAAGTGAACACTGGAGGTTATCATATCCACTACTTTTTAAACGTTCAAATTGCTTACTTGACCACCCACATCAAACTCATGAGAGTTATAAATCTTTTTAGATACTTCCAGCACAAGGGATTGGAAATTATAGCAAAACAGCTAAGGGTTTGGTTGATTTACAATAGATTTCACAAATAATCCTAGAGACAACGATCATCAGCTTTGAAAGATACATATAGTTCCCTTGAAGCATTATGGCAATTGGAAGATATGTTTTCCCTCATTTCTGAAACTTTGACTCGGAGGACAACATTCAAGGATTACTCATTAAAGTGGTTTGATTTGAGGGATATTTGCAGGGCCTACATATACAAATTAGGGCCACATAGCCCCACTCTCATTCTCATCCTTGGGTGCTTTGATTTTTTATCATTTCTTTTACTTTTATATTTATATGTCACATTACATATATTTTTTCAAAGTTTGTTTCATTCCATTTCACACTTTCCTAGACACTTTATCTCTACATATCACAATCACACTAATGTATGTGGATCTATGACTCCCTCCACCTTTTTCATGTTTCTTGGACACATTAAACTCAACATCAATAAACACACAAAACATTGCTTATTATAATGTAAATATAAAGGTTGCACAAAATTTCATATGAGTATGGACTTTCGAAACTAGGATGGTATAGAAACTAGAGTCCCAAAATTTCAACAAAGGGGAGATGGGGATCTGTGCGAGAAAGATGTGGAGTCCATGGAGCAGCACAGTAATAGTTTCAAATGGATTTTATGTTAGAGTCAATTTAGCAGTTTTGAAAAAAAAAAAAAAAAATAATTGATCTTATGTTTTTTTATTAGTAGATTTAGATTTTGGATGGAGTAAAGTAATTAGAGTTAAAGATATTGATATGGTAATTATGTCATCAAAATTTATATATCGATAAATTGGTAGATTGGGTTAGGATTTTTTTTCCATTAATTAAATTTTTTAAATAGATTTTTATTTTTTCTTTTCCGGGATTTTTTTGCATTAATTAATTTTTTTTATAGATTTTTTATTTTTTCATTTTTAATAATTTAATGGATAAGGAGGTGGCTTTAAATCAAAGACCGTGAAGTTTTGAATCTCGGTTTTAAAACCTTAGAACAATATTTTTTATTTAAATAAAGTTTCAAATGATTTATTTTGGCTATGGGTTTGGCTAATTATTTTATCCTTCCACCATCGAAGGATTTTGTGATTGGTTGGTGATAAATGGGATCATTTTATGGAGAAAACCCAAAAAAATTATAATGAATATGAATCCCACAAATCATGATTTTGGCCTTTATTAATAGTTGGTTTCAAGAGGAAATTATATTTGAATGGTGAGAGCATCAATGTGTTGAGCAAGACATAGACCACAAAATTTCCATTTGGTTTTCAATCCTAACTTTCTCATAGTGGTTAGGGTCTATCCTAAAATAGCATTACGTTGAAGAAGATTTCAAAGCATCCAAGACATGGAGCTAGAAAGGTGGGTGATCATGTTGTTCTTGAATCACGTTCTTCTTAGAGAGGCGGGGACTCTCAATTTTTCTCATTCAATTTCTAAGAGCATTGTGGATAAGGTTCATTTGAGAAGAACATTGATGATATTGGGTGAATGGAAATTGGGGATGAAACCAAAGGTAGGACATGAGTAGAGTTGGATGTGGTAGCAATTTTTCTCTTGGTTGTTGAAGTGTTCCAATCAACTTTTCAAGTTATGGTGAAGTCTATCAATGGATTATCCCAAGAGGTAGTTCAGTCAGATGGTGAAGAAGGAACAACAAGCTTTTGTTTGTTTGATTCATATGATCTGAAAGTAGAGTTAGGACTATCCATCATTAGGTCCTCAAGTATTTTATACTTAATGCAAATGGGATGAAGTCAGAGGACTAAATATTCTTAGTTCCCTCATTGGAAGATGGTATGTTGATGGAAACAAGTTTGGGTGCTTCAAAGTTATCCCTAACATGGGTTTCAATGTGAATGTCAATTTGTATAAGAAAATTTTGATTGACTAATCCATCTTCTTACAAGGTCACAATAGGTATTACAAAAAACATTGTATCTATTGATTATAATCTCATATTTTATTCTAAGATATGTCCTTCATTGTCTCTCTCAAGAGGATTTGTAGTGGATGACTTGGTGGCTCTCATTCAACCAAGTGTAGATATTCCAATTAAGTACTCATTGGGGGACATATTCCATCTTATTAATAATGTCAATTCATTCATCTCTACGTTGAATTAGGGTTTTATGCCAATGTTTACAAACTTAGAAATGTCAAAAATTCACTAAGTTGACATTGATCTTGCTTCAAATTCAGATTAGAAGTTCCCATCCTCTTCATGGGTGATTACTTCATCTAAGATCAATATTTGTATGTAATGACTATCTCATGTAAGAATGGAAAATACATGAAAATAGACTACAAAATTCAATCCATCAATTCTTAAAACTTCCCTTCATTGTAACTCTCATAGTAGGAGCTTGAAAGGCATGGGAAAAGTTAAAAGGGTAATTTTAAATTTGGAACATGGTCCATGCAAGGATTTGGTTATGGATGGGACATAATGCCACATCTTTGTCGATTTATGTTGTTTGTTTTTGGCATATTTTTGGTCATATGGAGTTCTATCTTTGGAACTATATTTCAAGGTTCTCATGAGCCCAATATTTAGAATATGAAAAAATGAAAGATTAAGGAACTTAGAGGTTTCTATCTAGCTTAAATAATGCAAAAGCCTTGATTATCATTTTGTTATATGTTTTTTTGAATAAAATGTAATTTTTAGCTCATTAAACAATGCTAATTTATTCCCCAATTGGGGTGATCTATCTAACAAAATGAGGTGTTGAGAGTGGTGTCCTCCATCTGTCACTTTATGATAGTATTAATGGAGGGGGTGGCATGGCCTTCCCCCTCCAAGGCAATTGCATGCAAGAGATGCACTCTCACATGCTTGATTTTTAATGTAATAACATTCCCCACTCGTGATGGTTAAGGAGGAAAGTTCCCATTTGAGTCTTCGAGATTTTGAAAAACCTAGGAAGGTGTAGGAAAGCATTCATCTCTCACAATTCAGTTGGGTTTGTCTTTGGTGGATGGTATGGAAACATTTTATTTTGGATAGCTTGGGATTATCACTACTGGGGAGCAAGAACCCTTTCCTTCTCTCTTCCCTATAAATTCCCCTCATATTTTCTACTTTGTGTTTAATAGGTGGTCTATTTTATCTAGGTAAAGAATTTGAACAATATGGGGATTGACATAGTGTTTTGGGGTTCATTGATCTCCTCCTGAGTAATCATCAGGGCTCTATGGCAGAGGGGATAGGCTTCTATTCTCGATCCTACGAACTTCTTGTATGCATGTTATTCTTTTTTCAGCTAATTACCTCTCCTCAAATTTGTATCTTTTTGTTTCCTATGTACTCAAGTATTATTCTGGTCCTGTTGCATTATGCAGTGGTATTTGTGTCAATAAGAGCCTTGTAGTCTCTCTAGTGGTTTTGTGTTGTTTTAGTTTATAGGTGTTGGAGCTTGGTTTGGACCTAATGTTATCTTTGTATAGTGGAAGGATTGCTCATCTATTGAGGAGTATTCAATTTTTTTGGAACTTTTTTTCATGTTATTTTGATTTTGCGAGGAGTTAGGTTTTGTTGGTGTTGGTTGGGGGTAGTATTTTTGGATTTCTTCTGGTTTTCTAGGTGTTTTTCCTTTGGAGGAGGAGGTGTTGTATTTCATCCATCTGGGGGTCACAAGTGAGTGCCCTTAATCTTTTGTTTCGGCCTCCTCTAGTCAACTACATGCACGGCCCACCTTCAAGAAAGAGGGCGCTAAGGTGAAGGGGGTCTGAGCTATCCCTACATACCACATGCAAAGGCATAGCGAAGGAGGATACTGCATCCTTCCATGCAGCGAGCCCCCTATCACACGAAAGGATATTTGAAAGTGGTAAGCCCAAGTAACTAAGGAACAAATTTCTCATTCATATACTAAGTTGTTAGATGAGGTATCCCGGTGGCTTCCTTACACTAGCCACACCATGGGAAGAAGGAACTAGTACATGCAGTCAATCACTCTCCATTGGTAGCTTAAGAAATTGCTGGGTTGTGTCCTTAAAGAAAAAATTGAAGATACAAATTATCCTATATCCTTCTTGAACGAAATCTAGAGGAATCAATGGAAGATGTATGATAGTTTGGATAAAATGGATACTCTTCTTTCTCACATGGAAAAACATATGAAGTGTGATTTCAAGCTTTAAGAGCCTCCTGGTTCGAAGGTGGATGACCTTACCCCAATGACTTCTTCGGACTCTTGAACTGATTTCTATGTGGTGGATTTCTTTTGTAGGACTTCTTGATTAAACGTTTTTGTATAGATGTCGTTGATTTTATTTTTAGTAGTATCATAGAGTTATTTTCTACCAATCCTCATCCCTAGTTTCCAATATGGAAGAGGGAGACTAGTAAGGTTATGACAAGAACCAACTATGTAATGTGATTTTTGCAAGTGATATAACTGAACTTAAAAATAATCTTACTTGATTTATGAAATTATCGTATCTTTTTCTTTAGGAAAAATAATTAAACAAATATATAATGGTGTGTGTGTGTGTGTGTGTTTTAAAATATAATAAAAAAAACTATAATGATAAATATAGATCTTAATATGAATACATAAGGGTTAGGAGGTGTGATGGGGTCATTTATGACCATGGTTCATGTTATTTTTTGTACCATCAAACAAGTGTTCTAGTCTCAACTTTGGTCAGAGAGGCTAAGGAACATAGGAGCTCCAAAACCCAGAAAATGTTTCAGGAGAAAACACCTAGAGATGGCTCAATTAAGTTAATTAATCAATAATTAAATATTTATTAATTCTAACTTTGTAAAAGTGATTAATTAACAAGAATTAATTGAGAAAGGTGATATTTCTCTAGAAACTCACATGGATCAACTTAGAAATTATCTTATGCATTGATGAGGATTTAGTCATGGTCATTGGTTTGCCAACTAGATATTATAAGAGGAGGTCGATGGGGTTGGAGAAATACACACTAGAGAGATAGATTTCCTTGCATTATTGAGAATCCAACAGTTGAGAAGAGAGAGTTTGAGCTAAATGGGACACGTAGATAGTGAGGGAGGAGAGACAGTGAGTCCAAAGGAATTTCTCCAGTTCCGGAGAGGCATCAACAAGTGGAAAAACTATTCCACAAAGAAGTTGCACGGGTGCTTTAGTGAGAAGTTTGATTTAGCTGAGAGGGAGGTCAATTCAACTTCAAGGGGTCAGGATCATTTTCTAGAGGGTCAAAGAGTCACTTCCAATAGCAGAGACAGACATGACATCTTGATCATAGGTTGAGCGTAGCACAGTCACTGTGGAGAGGACCTGCACGAGGGTTTGGATGACCATATTTTGTGAGGCAAGGAATGTTGATATTTCTTGTGGAGAGAGAGAATTTTATCTCTAATATTTTTTCTATATATTTGTTGATTGGATAGCTAGTTGGGCATCCATAGATTGTACTCATATTATTTCATTGGTGCAAAATAATAAAACCCTCATTTATTCCATCGGTTTCCCACATTGGGTTTTTATGAGGATAGTTGTCCAAAAAAACTGAGTCAATTTTATTTTCTGTGTGCTAGCATTTTCTCAGTTTCCAAAATTTTATTTTTCACAACGTTTTTATGGTGAAATCATCTGTGATTTTATTCCTTATTTGTCGCAATAAATAAACTACACTTAATAATAATCATTTGGAAGAATATGTTCCAGTTGTTGCAATAGATTAAAAATTTCACATGGTATCAGAGCGTGTTCAAGACAAATCAGTGGCTCAGTGACAGATAGAAATTTTTCATCTTCAAACGAAATCTTTGAGTATAATTTTTGGGTTTGTGCAGAGGGACATCCAGGTAGTTTGAATTGTTGGATAGGGGTTATATTTTTCAATTGCAGAGTGCAGGAAAGGTCAATTTTTCAGTAGTAGTTCCATTAGGTAGTGGTGTTACCGAGAAGCCATTTCGGTGAGCAAATTATAGAATTCGTTAGGAAGATTTGGGTGTAGTTGATTAGAAGCATTATTTGCATTAACAGAATCAATGATGGTGGAAGAGAAAAATCACACATATAAAGGTATTTTTAGAATTTCCCTAAGGGTTTACAGATCCAATTTTCTATAGGAAATTTTAAATTTCCATAGCAGAAGGCAGTAGCAGGGCAGATCTGCACTTTCCCGGATGGAGTGCAACAGAGAAGGAAGCTAAGCAAGAAAGGGGGGAGGTTCCTGTTTATTTCCCATTATTTGTGTTTCGCAGATTTTTCAGCTTTCCAGAGATGGTCGTACAATATTTCCATAGGAGGTCATGCGAGTTAGACAGAATTAAGTTCTGGAAAGCAGATTGACTTCCAGTTGTTGGAGGAAGTTTGATTTGTCAAGTGTGAGTTTAAAAGTGATGCAATTTTCCAATAAGGTACAAGGCTCAAAAGGAGATAGTGGATCACCATATCTAAGTGGAGGAGGAGTATGAGACTCCAGTGTGCCAGATGGATAGGGTCCAACGTAGTTGCAACAAGGAGATCAGTCAGATTAGTTCTATTTTATTGCAACAGGACCATCACCTTTTCTATAGGAGCCCATAGTATCACATTAGTAGGATTCAGTGTCAGCAGATCTAGTTTTAGTCATTACACATGAGACAGTTGCAGAGCCATTTGTAGTAAATACACGTGAGACACTTACAAAGCTAGTTGCAATGACATGAGCAGTGTGAATTTCCCAGTTGAAATATGCAAGTTCAATTCCAGCCAGAAGATTCCCATCATAGAGCTATGCAGACCAGTTTACAATGCAGGAGGAAAGTATGAGTTTCCAGGAAGGAGAAAAGATATTTCCCATAGGGAGATCAAGACTCAGAGGGAGTCTAGCTTCAGAGGGAGAATCCCTATGGAAGCTAGTGCTTCAAGATCTGGGGAGATCATACTCATTACTGCGGTAGTTTCATCAATAGTGAAAAAATAGTTGCAAAGTATTTGATTAGATCTGAGTTTAGAGTTGCAAATATTTAGGCATGATATAGGGAGAATAGCATTAAAAATATATTTCCTCACGGATCATTACCTTTGATACATGGGACCATAATTTTCAGTAGAAGGAGGATCAGTGTCACATGGCGCAATCAGATCTTGAGAGGCAATTGCATAGAATAGTTGCATTCAGTTATTTAGGAACGGAAAATCAATGAGGGTGCAAAAAGTTACTCAATGGACAGTGAAGAGGCTAGTAGCAACTAGAGACTCAGGAGACAAAAGCAGAGCTAGTCCTAATATATTTGATTTAGCTTTTAGTTCTTAGTTGCATTAGTTGCAGCATCATGAGATCAGTTGCAGTGTAGAGAAGAGTTGGTAGCAGTACAGGGTGTATACTGCAGTGTCATAAGTAGAAGAGATGCAGTATGGTTCAGCTACAGTGTAGCAGATAAATCAAAGTTGTAAAGTATTTAGTGGGAAGTGGAATATTGTCATAGTTGTCAGACATCAAAAATGTGTATGCGAAGATGTTATGAGATAGTAGAATGCCTTCCTCGCTAAGAGGGAGTGTTAGTTTTTTTAGCATCATACAAATGTTCTAGTATTTACTTTGGTCAAACAGGCTAAGGAACACAAGTCCTCTAGAACCCAAAAAACGTTTTGAGAGAAAACACATAGAGATGGCTCAATTAAGTTAATTAATCAATAATTAAATATTTCCTAAGTCGAACTTAGGAAAAGTAATTAATTAACGAGAATTAATTGAGAAAGGTGATATTTCTCTAAAAACACATATGGATCAACTAGGAAATGATCTTAGCCATTGATGAGGATCTAATCATGGCTTTTGGTTCGCCAACGAGATATTATAAGAGGAGTTCGATGGGGTTGGAGAAATGCACACTAGAGAGATCAAATTCTTTGGAATATCAAGCACCCAGCAGTTGAGCAGAGAGAGCTCGATTCAGAGGGCGGACAGAGACAATGAATCTAAAGGAAGTTTTATGATTTTGGAGAAGTATTAACAAGTGGCAAAGCTATTCCATGGATAAGTTGCACAGGTCCTGCGCAAGTGATTCAACGAGTAGTTTGATTTAGCTGAGAGGGAGGTCGATTAAGCTTCCAAAGGCTGGGATAATTTTCTAGAGGGATGGAGAGTCACTTCCTGCAGTAGATATAGGAAAGATGACTTGATGAGAGACTGAGATAAGTCACATGCGTGAGGGGCAGCACAGTGACTGTGAAAAGGGCCTGTGCAAGGATTTGGACAGACAGATTTTCTGAGGGAAGTAGTGCCATGATTTCTTGTGGAGAGAGAGAATTTTCTCTCTAATATTTTTGCCAGATATTTGTTGATTAGATAGACATTAGGGCATCCATACTTTGTACTCAGATTATTTCAATGTTTCATAATAATAAAACCATCATATGTTGCATCATTTTTCTCACATCGGGTTTTTCAGGGACCATTTTTCCAAAAATTATTGTGTCAATTTTATTGTGTGTGCACTAGTATTTTCTCAGTTTCAAACATCTTATTTTCCACAACATTTTTATGGTGAAAATTTCTATTGTGATTTTATTCCCTATTTGTCGTAGCAAATAAATTTCTCTTAATAATAATTGCTTAGAATTATAATTTCCAGCTGCTACAATATACTTGAAAATTTCTCAATTCACAAAAATAAATAGAATTTTCCTCGGGTTTTGGGAGGGATACCAATAAAAAGTCTAATTCACTAGATTTTTATCAAGGATTAATTATGTTAAAAAAACGAGATGTGAAATAGCTGAAAATATTTAGAGACTCCTATATTATTATTTTACCACCACTCTATTAGTCACCTCTTCAAAATTTTACTTTGCATCAACTTACCCGGAGGATCATTGGTTTGTTGCAACACTTTGCTTCTATCTCTTGATTCCAATTTTTTAGAAAGTTATATGTTGAGGCCATTCATAAACCAACCATGGATTAACACTAAATGAAGTTTTCTTAAGGATAAATTAGGGTATCGAAATAGTGTTCCCCTTCCTTAGTCACTATCTAATTTCGCATGCAGATTCGAATGGCATACAATTTTATTGTATTAAATACTTGATGGTATAGAACGTTACTTCACCTATGTCACTCACTACTACCCCCCATGGTGATGGTGTGCGAATTTATGAAGGAATTGATGGATGGGTGACATTTCATGTGTTATTTTAATAGATTTATAAGGGTTTGCGGTTATTTATTTTGTCTCCATGTTTAGATGTTGAAGCATTGTTGTAGTAAGATTCATTTAGAAATTCACTTGCAATCCTAACTTGGATAGACATTTGTGGCCCTTCTTGATATTTTTAAGTTTTTTTGTGGCACCTAAGATATGCCTATTGGATTTGATAATAATTCTTGGTTATTTTAGTTCTCTCTTGGGGATCATTGACTATTGGTTAATTCTTTTTGGTGTGAGCCTATCTCTATATTCTTTGGGTGGTTATATTGTGTTTATCAGTTGATCTATGTTAGAGTTCAAGGGGAACATCTTAGGAATATACGATGCAACTTGTGCAAATCATAGGAAAATAATAATGGCTTGTAATAATTTGAGAACGATGTGATAGAGGTCCTATGTAGCATCACCAACTCAAATTTTAGATGGTCTAGGTTTCAAGAAGAATAAAAAAGAAAATAAAGGGATGAAAATAAAATGCAGATGATTACGCCATGGGAACTACAATGCATCCACTAGATTTAAAAGGAATCTAAGCATGAATTCACACCTTTGTGATAATTTCTCATGGTAAATATATTGAGTTTGAATCCTAGCTTGTCTCTATGAAATTTATGGTCTCTCATATTGTGGCCCATCTTAGTTTACCACTTGATATTTTACTATCTCCTCCTCCTTTGTCTACAGTGACTATCCAAGAGTCATCCTCACAATCTCAATTCAGAACTTTGGAGTGGAAGTTGTTGGATTAAGGAAGTCCTAATGGAAGGTTATATTTGGTATTAGTTGGAAGAAGACAAGTAAGAAAGAAATCAATACATGAAATTCCATGTTTGATTATGTATATAGGCCCCCTTGGGTAGAAATATTAGTTGTATTTTTTTAATTTTTTGTTATGTGATATATGGTATCTTTGTTATTGCCTCAATTTGTAAGGAACTACACCTACCAAGAACTTATAATCCCATTTTGTTCAACATCTAGTGCATTGTAACATTGTCAGCTAAAGTAATCAAATCATTGGAATGTGGTCAAGGATTTAATTTGGTAGGATCTATTTTAGCTCACTATGAAAAAAAAATCTCAGAAAGAACCCAACATTGAGAATCAATCAAATCAAGTTATTGAGCTCTTATAATTACTTTCTTTTCAATAGTAGCCCCTAATAAGTTTACATCTTTGGTAATATAGGGTAACAAAGATTTCAGAGACCAAACAACTAAAAACTTGCCAAGGATATTAACATTGATCATTATGTGTCTCCTTTTCCATTCATAGATGTGGTCTAAGGTATGATAGGAAGTGTCTTGTCAAAATGACATCAATAACTTTGTCCTTGTCTCATAGTGGACCAATAGTTGGAAATGGTTAAGAAGAGTCATTGCTAAGGTTGCAAAGCCAATATTATGCCCATGGAAACTCATTACACCGCGTTGTAGCTATTCATGTTAGGTTATGCTAGATGAGTCAAAGTATAAATTTTCATTCATCAATGAATTTCACGAACACCAAAGATGGAACACTATGACATGAATACTAGGAACTTCTTAAGTTTCTCCTTCAGAATTAGGAATGCCTAAAAGAAATTTAGTAGGTACCAAAGGCTAGTTGAGAGTGTGTAACATATGCACCTAATTTATATTCTTAGAAGTTGGGTAAATTCATTTGCAACAGAAATTAATAATGTATAAGTGTATGAAACTTGTAATTTCCAATCAAAAGTACATAGCTAATACACATTCACTTTTTTACCATTTTTAACCTACATACACATATAATGCATATTATACAGTTGTTTCCATAAGGAAAATTATGTATACAAAGTAAAATATCGATTAAACTACTTTTTATGCAGCAAAAATAGTAAAATAAAATGGCCTCATTCATCAAGAATCATGATCAAATAACATTGTATCACTAACCTAGGCTTTAATAGAATTTTTGGACTCTATTATGTTATTTTTGGTTTTTAGGTTATGGCTATTATGTATATTTTTTATATTATTATGTTACACAATGTTTTTTTAATGTAACAAATTTATTATTTTTATTTTTATATATAAGAGAGTAGTCTAACTAATAAATGAAATGTTTTTTCCCCGATGGAGGTGATGAACCGAAACACGAGGAAACGTGTGGGCGATGACAGTTACCACTTGGCTACAGGTACAAGTATCAACCTCCCCATACTCTCACATTTACCTACGTGTGGGAGTAGTTAAGGTGATCCGTGTGAAATCTCTATCATCCTCGACACAAGCGGGAGATGAAGATCGATGGCAAAGTATGGTAGATGGTGTATGTAATTGGGCATGGTCTCATCTCATTGTGTGTTATTGGTATTCTATGAGCAGAGTATGAAGCTTCGAAGGTTCATTGTTTGGGAAAGGTGGAGACCCCATCACTGGCGCTCCCTCCCCAACTTCTGGGTTTGTAAATTGGTAGCTTTATCCTTTGGTGTGTGGAATTTAGCGTCTTCGTGCATGAGCAGAATGTGGATTCTGGAGGTTCAAACTATTCAGTGGTCTTGGTGTGTGGAATTTAGCGTCTTTGTGCATGAGCAGAATGTGGATTCTGGAGGTTCAAACTATTCAGTGGTCTTGGTGTGTGTGGGAGGATTATTCTTTGTATTATTGGTACTCTGTGAGCAAGAGTAGGAAGCCCTAAAGGCTCATTGTTTGGGATAGGCGGCGACCCCGTCGCTGGCGCTCCCTCCCTGGCTTTTGGGTTTGTAAATTGGAAGATTTCTTCTTTGGTGTGTAGCATTCAATGTCTTCATGTGCAAGAGGAGCATGTCTTCTAGAGGTTTAGGTTATTTAGTGGTCTCAGTGTATGTAGGAGATATTTTCTTTGTGTTTGCAGGACAATTGGATTGTCCCCCTTCGCATATCCTCTCTGGTATTTTATAAAATTTGGTGGTCTCTGAATCAGGGTTCATTGTGGCAAGGCTTTTGGGAAGGTTGGCTTTTTGTATTCCAGCGACAAAGCGATGGTGGTGAAGTGCGAGATCAACCCCATCCTGTTGGTTGGAACTTGCGGGTCTAGGTGTGTGTAGTCCCGTTGGTGAGGGAAGGGTGAACCTTGGAGGTTGCAGTTACCATTTATATTCCAACCAATTTCTTTTCTCAAACCGGCGTTAGTTCTATTAGAATGTGTCCAGTTCCTCGTCATGGTCAGTCCTCCTCCTTGGCAAAGCCCAGCTCGGCTGGAAAGAGGGATCGAGAGCCTTAATTACAAGCAATGGTAAAGGAAGTGTAGAAAATCAGGGCTGGTCAGGGTGGAAAGACAACAGGTTATTCGAGTCAAGCGACATCTGAAGTACGCGACAGCCATGGTTGTGGTGGCTCGGTGGTTGGGCATGAGCGTTGCACTCTGTAGCCTCGACAGCAGTTTATTCAAGTCGAGCAACATCTAAAGTACGTGACGATCATGGTTGTGGTGGCTCGGTGGTTGGGTGTCGGGGTTGCACTCTGCAGCCTCAACGGAAAGGTGGAGCGAGGGTTCGTGGCGGCACAGGCTGATGAGGAAAGGCAAGGTGTGTGGGGCATGGTTTGAGGGAAGCCCATCAATGATGTCTAGAGAATTGTAGGGAATTGATCCAATCACTACTGAAGCGGCTGGAAACAACAGACCAAATCCACCAGGAAGAGCATGCTAAACTCATAGCTACTCTGAACAAAATGCTCTACTTTTAGTGCCATGTCTGAGAACAATTTGTGGTGGTATGGTGAGGATAGAACCTGCTAACTGAGAAGGTGGAGAATCTAGAGTCTTAGATGGAACACTTTGAAGAGAATTTCCATTGCTCTTTTTTCCCATCGCCTCCTCCTGGAACAACCTCGGACAACCCACCTTCAATTACGTTAGACGACTAGCATGGTTACATGGGTTCTCCTTGTTTTATGTGTTTTCTAGTGCTTTTGGCCTCCTAGGTTGTGGCGGTGTCTTTAGTTTCCTTTCTAATTCTCTGTCACATGCTGTTTGTGGTAGTCAACAAACCTAGACGAGGTGGGACTACCTGCATTTTTTTAATGATATACTTATTTTCTGATGAATGAATAGACGTTGACTTAAAAATAATAATATATACTACATAGATTAGAGAGAAATTCAATTGATTCAAGAATACATATAATATTGTTGGGAACAAAACATGACCAGTGAAATTTTCAAAGACACAATTGAGCTAAAAAAAAAATATGAATTTTTTTTTTTACAATACAATATCAAGTAAGATTTTGATTTGTTATTGTTTAATATGCACTTTTGAATATATAAATAGATTCAACACTCTAAAAACCCTATAAGGTACTATAAATTTGCAGATTAAACAACTTTAACTTATGAATCTTGAAAATCTCTATTAAATTTTGGATCAAATTAACTAAAATAAATACTCGTAAAAAAATATGTGTTATATAAATATAAAAAAAGTATGCAAAATATAACTTCAACATTATATATTATATTGTATGTAAAAAAATAATTTAGAATCAACATCAATTTTATTCAACTCATCATCCATATCCTTTTTAAAAATAAAATAAAATAAACCAAATTTGTTTTTAATAGTAAACCTAAGATGATTTATTGATACTCGTTACAAAAAAAAAAATTGCACTCAATTTCATTCAAATATATCATCCCTATCTTGAAAAAATAAAGCAAAACTTGTATTTAAGGGTGAATAGTGATCATAAAAAAAAATTGTTAATATTTTTTACAAATAAAACTATTAACTAAATAATTGCAAAGAACAAGTACATGAAATTTCTTTATAAATTTCAAAATTTTGAAAAAAAATATTAAATAATATATTAAAAAAAAATACATTTTGTTTTTTAATTACACCGAAAGGAATTCTCTCTGCGGGCTCAGGGTGAGAAAACACTATTCACCCCAGCCAATAAGAAACACTCATTTTTTTCGTCCTCACACTTATCAAACATTGACACGTGGCTATTTCCCATTGCCCTGTTGCTATTCGTTTTCTTCACCGTTGACTTTAGGTTTGGAGGCAATAACCTCCACCAGTAGTAGGCTCTATTCCTTTTTATTTTCTGATTAGTTTCCACGGTTAGTCATCTCCATTGTCCATCTCATGGACCACCCAGGGCATCGGTTGTGCATGCCATGAATTTCACTACATGAGTTCCTGTGACTTGAATTCTTTGGAAACCTTGCAATATTTTTGGGTGGTTACACACATGTGCTCCTCAAGTTAGCGGAGATAATTCTCCATATTTTTTTTGGCTTTGATTTTTCCAGCAAAGCCCTCCCCGGGAATTATGCCAGAGTGGCAGTTCTCCATTCATAACCCTATGGTCGTCTTAAAGGATATGGTTGCGTCTTGCAGCACCAAATCTGAGTTTTTAATCCCGTCGAACCCAATGTATTGCCTCGTCATTCCATAATTATAATTCCTAGAACAAATCAATAGGGAGGCAAACATTATTTAATTGATTCTGCCATTAGTCTTTGCTAAATCTAAAGACCAGATGAGGAGTCCTGATTAGTAACTGTAGAGTTGTGTGAAATTTTGTACCAGCTTAACTAAAGAGGCTCGTGCCCATGGTAGATCTTCCCACACTCACATGGCCACATGTTCGAAGAATCACAAAAAAATGAAGGGGGGTTTATCTCGTTGATGTAACAGAGTCGTGATAATGAAAATGATTGGTTCATATTAACGCCAATCATGGATGAGTAAATGAGAGAGATATATCAAATAGATAGATTCAGGGGAGTAATTATGCTAAGTAGATAGATTAAACTAATGATCAAATTATATACCTCAATTTTTGTGCATTATATTAGTGAAGAAGGTGAAGGAGGCAGCGAGCGAGGTCTCTTTTTTGGTCATCGTTGGAACCAACTATGCCAAACATATAATATGCATTGGCAGTTATGATGAAAGTTGTGTAAGCAGAGTGGGGAGGATAATGGGCAGAGTGGCGATAGGCTTTCTATGGAGTTTTAGGTGCACAGCACCCATCTCTTTTTGGTCTCAGGCCTCAATTATGCTTTCAATTTGTATGGTGTCGGTTCTACCTTTCTGGTTGTCTCTTGCTGCCTAGAGGGGGAAGCTATTTTGGAGCCCTGCTCTGGTCCATTAGTGAAGTCGCCACCATTGGACCTTGGGCACTTCGCTCGGGCCTTTGGCCTCCGGTCGAGTTGGTATTACCCTGCCACTGCAGCTGCTCAGCCTCTTCTTGTCTCCCCTATGCCTCAGCTGTGCCACAGAATGCGGAGCCGCAGAGGCAGAACCAGGGGTCGCCCTCCTAGCACAACGTCCAGCCATTCGTCTGACGCGTATTCACTCTCAAGCGGTTTGTTGGCTGGCCACTACCCACGAACTCGCAGTGGGAGAGGGAAATTTCTTGAATCCCACCTTTGTTCGGGTTCCCCTGCTCCCCGACCTCCGGCCTCTTTGCCTCCTCCCACCACCGGTTCCGCGCACTTCACCTTCAACAGTACTCTGAATCGCCCTAGGATTTCTGCTCTCTTCACGGTGGTCTTCCATGAGGAAGCCCAGCCGGGGGAGTCTAGCGCTCATGCGACAGGCCTTGGGTCGGACTTTGCCCAGACTTTGAACCTCCAGATGGGGATTGGCAGCACGTCGTTGCAGGCTCCGGATGCTCAAGCACGCATCGTTCCTGAGGTGGTGATGGTGTCGGCTGATCAAGGTCCCTCTGAATCCGAAGATGCTCTTTCCAGGGATCTGCTTGCTTCAGGTTGGTGTCGTATTGTTGAAGAACCTCCAGATGACTAGTCTGTTTACTGTGGTGCCATTATCTTACCTTGCGACCCATACTATTGGGCATGTTTCTGTTCAGTCGATTATGTGAAATTTTGGCTTGTTTTTTTTCATTTCTTAATCCATGCAAACTCTGCAATATCAGGAAGATTATAAGGCGAACCCCTGCATGGGTTTTGGTAAACTATTCCAGACTGGTTTCCCTATCATTGGGCAGTCTTCATATGTGTTTTTCATGATAATTTTGCCTTCTCCAGGGCATTAGTTTTGACTACGGTCATGATGTAATTTTACTCTCTTGTTAATAGATTAATCTTATTTAGAAAAAAGAAAAAAAAAGTTGTGTAAGCATAGAATATTTTTCCCTCATAGAAGCTGGTAGTGGAGGAAAGGCTATTTCAGATTTGTCGAGCCTCAGAGGTTTTTTTTCTTAATTTGGCTGATTCTATCCTCTAGCAAGATTCGAACCCTTCAATCAATGGCACAAATGAAACCTTGGGTAATCATCCCGATAAACCAAACTAGTGACCCACACAACAAATTTAAAGGAGATAAATAAACTCTTACCTCTTAAATGGACAAACCTTTCTTCCTTGAGGCCATTAAAACCTCCCTCATGGTCGATGATACGCTTCATAGGTAAATTTATAGACTCAAAATATTCATCCTATATATAAAAAAAACTAGACATTAATTTCATTTTAACAATCAATTTTTTTCAAGGAACACAAATTTTTTGCATTATTCATCATTTTTTAAGGATCACTTGTTATCCTAGTTTCTTTAGGAAATTAGGTTCTCATTAGATGAATTAATGTATATAGACAACTCCTCAATACTCAGGGAAGCCACCGAGTATTTGAAACCGCTACAAGATAGGATCAAGGAACTCAAAGAAAAGCATCAAGAAAAGACTGCATTTAATTCTATATACGAATAAGACAAAACTTTCTGCCGATGATCAAGACATGAACAAAGGGATTTTCTATTCTCTCATTTACTCGTCTTCTAAGATGAATAACTACCTCACCTTAGAGAAATTTGTCGGAGGAGTGTTGAATCTTGAGGTTAATGTGACCAAGGTTAATAGAAAGGTTATCATTCGTATCCATTTAGAGAAGAAAAAAGCTTGTTGGTGAATTACTTCGCAGAGTTCGAAAAGATTCAACTCTCATTGATATATGCAAGTGTCCTCTCATTTTCAGAAACTAAATTGGACTTGAAAGTTAACGTGGTGGTATTCAATATGCCCCTCCCATCTTCGCAAGAAGTGGATAATTTCCATAACATAGACACAATTAATGTGTTGTTTACCATGGTTGATTTCATAGATATTTAACTAAATTGTGCTTATAGTAGATGAAATGTCTTTCTACATAGTTTTCAAACAACCAGTAAGCATGGTTGCACCTGGGTTTACATGCATCTTGCATGCCATTGCTTGGAAGCAACATGACTCGAAGGAGAGCATGGGAAGCAATAGGTGGGTGTGCCATGGTCTTTTTGAAACAATGTGTAATATTTTCCTACTATATGCATGGAAATTGAATCTTAGTGTATCTTTGCCTACCACATTATATTTAAAATTAATTCACTTTTATTTTAATTTATAAATTTTTTTTTTTCACATTTTTATATTTATAAATACTTTTTTTATTTAATTTTTATACATAAATTTATTTATTACCAATTTAATCAAATATTTAATAATATTTTTAATAATTAATTGAAATGACCTTAATAATTAATTAAAATGACCCTTTAAATTATGTGAAAATATATTAATATAATCAAATAATTAAATTATATATAAGTATTGTATTATTAGAAATGGTGCTCAATATTATCATAAAATTGGAAATAGGGTCCATCACGTAGGTGGTAGGAAGGCCTCTTGAATAATAAGGGTTAGGTTTTCAATAATAAGGGTTAGGTTGTTGTGAAAATTCGTGAAGGGTGGAACACATATCATTCTCAGTCCAGTGGCCATAACTTTCGACATTCCTTTTTCACCCTTTGGTGAAAATATTAGTATTAAATATAATGAATTTAAAATTATTATCGAATGTTATAATAGATAAATATTACTATTATTATATTTAATTAACAAAATAAAATTTGAAGTCTTTGAAGACAATTCCACTATTGATCCTCTTGTAAAGTATTATGTGTGAGGAGGTTTGTTGTTCAGATCTCCCTAATTGACATTATGTGTGCAAAAAAAGGCCTATGTATATGCCTAAAATTTATAGTGGTAGTGATTAGAATCGACCTTAGTTGTGGATATATATATATATATATATAATTGCTAAGAACCTATTTAAAAGTTAATATTAGAAATAATATAAAACATAGTAAGAGGAAGTGATTGTAGTTTCCTAAATAAATGTAAACATTTAAACATTAACTCAATTAATAAGTAAAATTTAAAAATAATCTCCATAAATATAAATAAAAATAATAAAATAATAACTCATATAAAATAACCTAACATAAATAGCTACATAATGATGTTATTTTATAGCTATTATTTTTATTACTTTATAACTATTATTTTACCCTTTATCACTACTCTTTATTGAAAAATGGAATCTACGCGAAGATCAGTTTCTTTCCATGAATTAGATGATGAATCAGCACAAGAAAATCCCCTTCGGGATATGTTTGCTTCTTCTTCAAGTCGTGTTATAAACTCAACGGGTCTAGAATATACTGAAATTCAGTCGACCCCTAGATGGCAGTTGCCTAGTATAAACTCTTCTGAAGTATATTATGATCTTTCCATTTTTCATATGAAAGTTGCTACTAGAATTTCTATTAAAGAGTCTATTAGTCAAATACAAGAAAATTCCAAGTGTGTACAATCTATTCCCCTTCTAAATTCAAAACAGCTCTAAGCATAAGCCAAGAGGCTAAATACAAAATATTTTCACCTGGGATGCATAAGAATTGGAATCAATGCTCTGACTCACAGAGGGCTCAACACTTTTGTCTTAGCCACTGTTAGAGATTTAACTCACAATAAATAAACTAATTCCTTGATAGGCGGGATTTTTTCTCCACTGTCTAATGGCCTGGTATATTTTGATTGTTATCCCAACTTCTCAGTTTATGTCTTTTATGAAACAATAAATGACATCGTCCAGTTGCAAATCCAGACATCTAGATTTGACATGTCCAAAAAAAGACATAATATTTCCATTCATACCCGAGGGTGTTTTAGGCATACCAACACCCTTTATCCAGCAGTCCTTCATACAACCAGTAAAGACTCAAAGTCAAGTGTGGTTGTTCTTACCGATTCCAAAAATCAGAAGATAGAACACCAAGTGATAAGGTGGGAAGACCTAAGCTTCCCTAAACACTGGGTTGTAAATAGTCCTAAACCTCCTGGTATGCAAAGTATAACTTCTGCAAACACCAAAGAAGATAAGTCATATGTTGTCTTATATTTTCCTCGAAGATCAACAATAGACTACAGAATAATAGATCAAGCCTGCAAAATCTCTTCTTTGTACAGAGATCTAGATGAAGTTGATTCTTCTTGTTCCAGTAATTCTTCAAATTGTAATCATATTAGTTTGTTTGAGTTTTCCCATATTGTGAATTTTTCCTCCTTGGAAGTTATTTGTCCTAGTTGTAAAGCTAAAGTAAATTTAAGTTGCCTTGCTGAATTTGTCCTCCATACAAATCATCATCCTAGGACTGGAGATGCCCCTCCTTCTACATCTGTACATCCATGTCCTAATCCTAAATACTCAGACATCCCATTCCCTCATGATTCTAGCCATATCATGATGATGCATCAATTGCCCCATTTGGAAAATGAAGACCCCCGAATAACTAAAATGTTCAGCAAATTAAAACCTCCAAATATGCCTAGATATGGTATTGGCTACTTAGAACAAACAGATAATCTCATTCCAAGTTCGAGATTCATTTCTCTTCCTGATCATTGTAAAAAGCCGTCAATTCTAGAGATGCATAAATTCTTCACCATAAGAATGGGTGTAAACAACATCAACTAGAAACCTAGTGGATTAAAGCAATGTTGAACTGGGATCTATATACCCATCCTGAGGCAAATGATTTTGGTCTAAATACCTCTAGTGAAGAAAAGATTAATTTATCTCAAGAATAGAAGGCATACATGAATAGTACACACACTTGGGTGTCTTTTTATGTATGGAAGGAAAAGAATGAAATGAAAAATGTTTTAATGACTGATGCTGCTTCTTCTTCCACAAATTAGCATTCTTGGAATGCTTTAGATGGCAGTAAGATTGAGACTACTACCACCTTTCCACCATACAAAGGGATCATCTTAGGAGAAGCCCAGAATTCTGCAAAAGCCATTCCTTTGGTGCTGAAAGATGATAATGCCTTTGGTATAGGTGGTAGAATAAAAAATGCTAGTGAACAGATCAACTGGAAAAATACGGCCATTAAAGGGCTAGAATTGAACACTGCAAAATCATCTGTTTTCAAGGAACAAATTGATAACATACAAGTCTCAATGAATGATGTAAATAATTCTTTAAATGGTGTTCAATTTTCTGCTTTTGTTATCAAAGGTTATGTCAGAGAATCCTTGTCAAAAATAGAATCCGTAGAATGCAAAGTTGATAGAGAATTTCATTCTACGCAAGGATTACTGTCCGAACTAACTGGCAAGTTTGAAAAGCTCCATTCTATCACCTCTGACAAACCAATTCCTGCATCCTTTATGCACAAAAGGATTTTATCCATCCAGAATCCTGTCAAGCAAGTTGACATATTCCCTCAGCGATTTCCAAAGGAAATATCCCATCTTGAGAAAGACAACTCTTCAGAGAAAGAAGAAATTTCAGAACACATCACTATAGCCTCTTTATTCAAATAGCCTAAAGCTTCTAAAAGTTCAGAATCTCAAATGTTTCCCATATCTGAGCCACTTTAAGGTCAGTTCACGAGGTGTTTTGCTCCAGATTTAAGTGGTAAAGGTAAAGTTCCAGAAACTCATATTTTCCATCCTGATGCTCACAGAGAATGGAACGCGGATAATTTAAGTGTTGGTCAAATTAGGAAAATGATTGATATGATGTTTACTGAGTATAAATTCATGTGCCTAAAAGGAAAAAATGAAATAAAATCCTATAAGACCATCATACAATGTTTCACTGGTACTTTACTCAGATGGTGGGAAATTGAGACCTCTCCAGCTCTCATTTCAAAAATGGAAAATGAACTCTTAAAAGATGAAGTTGGTGATATCATTCATAATACTGATGGGACACCCCAAAACAATATGGTAGGATCCTTGAATTCTATGATTCTTGAACATTGGTGTGGTTCTAAGAAAGAATTATCAAACAAACATGAGATGATTCTCATGAATTTAAAATGCAACAAAATGTCTCAGTTTGAAGACTTTTACAGAGATTGGCTACAACGGATCTATGAGGTAAAAGATCCAAAAAATATTCTTTGGAAACAAGTTTATTTGGTAGCGCTGCCTTCTAAATTTCTTGATTATCTCAGACAACATTAGGCATTTTAACTGCCTTTTGAATCTTTTACTTGGGGAGAAATCTATAGTATTATTACTAAAACTTTGGTCAGTCTCTACACAAGCATGAAATTTAATAAGTCTCTGCAAAAATTATCTTGTTTGCCTGACAGTAAGTCAATTTGCAGTAAATATGGCCTCTCAATTGATGATCCAATTGTTAAAAGAATAAAGGCCAAGAAACGGGAAAAGAAAATAAAGAAATCTCATAGAAACCATCCAACCAGACATGATAAGTCAAATAAAAGGATCAGGCATAGATCCAGAAAGGGGTATTACAGATATATCCCTCAGAAACTCACTATTATCATCCCAAGGACATCCATTTTTGCACCACAAAATAAGAGCAGTGGAAAAAATTAACTTGTTGGTTTTGTGGCCAACCTGGCCATTCATCAAATAAATGTCCTGTAGGAGAAGAATCCAGAAAGAACAGAGGCAAAAAATCTCAGACTTTGGTAAAGCAGAAAAAATTTGATAAAATAGAGCCACCTATGATGTGTTTGAAATGTGGCTCTAGAAATCATCGAACTAAACATTGCCAAAATCTTGTTATTCGAGAACAATTACACCAGCAACAACTTGATTTTTCATCTTCTTGCTCATCTAGTTCTTATTCTTCCGATTCATCTACTGAAGAAATTAATGCACATATGGAAAATTGTTTTTTTTCAGACTCAGAAAAACATGATTGTCAATGTTTATCTAATGTTGATTCTGACAATGATAGTTCTTTAGAAGTTCTAGAAAAATAAAAGGTGTTGATGGCACAAACTGCAGATGAAAATGAATTAAAAATACTCTCCCAGATTCGTGCACTAGATGAAGGTAATATGAAAGACAAACTTCTTGAAGCCTTTCTCAGTCAAGTGCACTATTCTAGCTCCAACAAAAGCTCCAATAGTAAGCCTTTGTTTTTCGATGCCTCCTATGAAAGAAATACAAAATCATTTCAAAGAGCCCAACTGCAAGATAAAGTTCGTTCACTCACTTTGGGGGAGGTAAGTAAAGAAATACATGCTCTCAAATCTGAAATCTCTACTTTAAAATTTCAAGTTTCCCAATTGGAAAAAGGAAAAATGCATGTTTCTAGCAACATTGCTGCTCATATTGCACCAAAGCAACATTCAAATGTAGAAATATTCGAGGGATAGAAAGATCTTACTTTAGGATTCAGTGACATGAGGATTCTGGCTATCCAATATCAACAACATCATGTCCTCTTAGGCATTTGTATTAAAGGACAGATGTTTTCCCTCAAAACATTAATAGATTCTGGTGCAGATGTAAATGTATTCAATTCCAAGGTTATTCTAGCCAAATATTGGGTCCGTTCCTTCAGACAAGTTGTAGGGCTGGGTAACAAAAATCTCCATTATGAAGTTCCACAAGCTTCAATTTGTTTTGATCAGCATTGTATAAAATTGAATTTTTCAGTAGCTGATGTACCTATAGACTGCATTCTAGGGAATGTCTTTTTGGCTGCTGTGGAACCTCATGGTTCAACCAAACTAAAAGATAATAAAGCTGGTTATTTTATTACCTTTCCTACCTCAGATGGGAGTCTTAAGCAGATTAAGTTGCCATATATATCTACTCCCAGAGTCTCAACAATGGTTCAGGCCATGGAAGAACTTGAAAAAGCTAGCAATAAGTTGGTTGAGCTCAAATAATTAAAGACATCCATGAAGATAGGGGAACAACTTCAAACCCCTATTGTCAAAAGAAGAATCTCTGAACTCAGGAGACAAATTGAAACAGAATGTTGTTCTGAAGAGCCAAATGCTTTCTAGCATAGACAAAAACATTGTGTTGAACTACCTTATAAACCTGAGTATGAAGGAAGGCCTTGCAAAAGTAGAGCCATTCCGATGAATAACGAATACATAGATTTATGTGAGAATGAAATAAAAGGTTTAATGGATAGGAAATTGATCAAAGAATCTGACATTCCCTGGAACTGTTATGGTTTCTATGTTAACAAGAGATCTGAACAAATTAGAGGAATTCTCAGGTTGGTTATAAATTATAAACCTCTAAATTCTGTTCTTGACGATAATACCTATCCCATCCCACATAAGGGAGATTTGTTGGCTAGAATTGCAGGTGCAAAGATATTCTCCAAGTTCGACATGAAATCAGGATTTTGGCAGGTGGCCATTCAGGAAGAAGACAAGTTCAAAACTGCATTCAGTGTGCCAATAGGTCATTATGAATGGAATGACATGCCCTTCGGCTTGAAACATGCCCCATCAAAATTTCAGAAGGTTATGGACTCCATTTTCAAGCCATACTTTGATTGGCTTCTTGTGTACATAGATGATATCTTAATTTTTTCTAAGGATATTCAGGATCATTTCAAGCATGTACATATTTTCTTCCAACTGGTCAAAAGAAATGGCCTAGTCTTGAGTAAAAAGAAAATAGAGTTGTTCCAAAACTCTATAAAATTCCTTGGTCATACAATTCAAGATGGCCAAATATCTCTACAGAAACATGCTCTAGAATTTGCTGACAAATTTCCAGATATTATTCTTGACAAAACTCAGCTGCAGAGATTTTTAGGTTGTTTGAATTATGTTAGCATTTTATATCAAGATTGTGCTAAGGATAGGAATCTTTTACTTCAGCGTCTGAAGAAGAATCCAACACCTTGGACTGATGCTCACTCTGTAGCTGTAAGAAGAATAAAGAGTAAGGTTAAAACTCTTCCTATTTTGTATGTTGCTGATGAAGAATCTTTCAAAATTATTGAATCAGATGCCAATGACTTAGGATGGGGAAGAGTATTGAAGCAGAAGAAAGATGACAAAGATCAAATTGTAGAGTTTGCCTCCGGAACGTGGAATCCAGCAGAAAAGAACTATTCCACTATTGAGAAAGAGGTAAACGCAGCCTGGAATTCAATTGATAAATTTGGTATTCAATTAGTAAATAAAAAATTTATTTTAAGAATAGATTCCTCTGCAGTGAAGAAAGTTTTGAAGAAAGTGTTGTATGGTACAACAACCCCCCATTTTTTTAACTTGTTCACATCAAATAATGGGGACCCTTTCTATAAAAATTTTGGCTACAACAACCCCCCATTTTTTTAACTTGTTCACATCAAATAATGGGGACCCTTTCTATAAAAATTTTGGCTAAACACCTTTTAGGATTTTATTAAGTCAATTATCTTACGATTTTGTTATTTTTTCATTTTCTTTAGATTCTTGTTTTGATTGCTTGGTTGAAATCGATTTTTTATAAAGCTTCCTGTTTACGCTTGTTTCGTCTCATTTGGTCAACCGGTTTGTAAATAGCACTCCTTTGAAGTCTAATCAATTATGTCGCCTGGGTTAAAAAATGCGGATTTTAATAATGCATTTAGTTTAATTACTAACCCCTAGATTAATTATTACTAACAATTTTTATTTTTACTTATACAGCCAAATCATAAAGCATCGGGATTTCAGTCATTTATTCCAATTTTTCAATTTTCAAATAAATTTCTAATCTCGAAAAAATCCAAAATGTCAAAATGGTTGTTTTAGGTAAATCATCATTTTAGATAAATTCGTAGTCTAATTTAACATCTCTAAAATAAGATCAAAAAACAAAAAATTAATTTTTAACATAAAATTTTGAATTAATTAAATTAATTATTATATTAAATATAATTAATTTAATTTAATTTAAATTTTATATTAAAAACAAATATATAAAAAACAAAAAATTAAATTAAATTTTTGCATAAAACACATCGCATCGGAAATATTCATGCGAACATCTTTTTAAAAACCCCGATGCAATGATTTTTCCCGATGCGATTGAGGCTCATTAGTTTCTTGCGATGCGATTGAGCTCATTTTTTCCGATGCGATTGAGGCTCATTAGTTTCTTGCGATGCGATTGAGCTCATTACCTCCGATCCGATTGAGTCACATTGAACTTATGCGATGCGATGAGGTCAATGTTCAAATCTTCCGATGCGATTAAGTCAATGTTCAAATCTTCCGATGCGATTGAGTCAAGAGGAGGTAGGAGTTATAATATTAAAGTTAGCATTAGTATATATTAGTGTTAGTATTAGGTTAGTTTTAAATTAATATAATGTTAATTTAGTTTTAGTTTAATAATTAATTTAATTTTTAAATATTTAAAATAATTAATTTTAAATTGATTAAATTAATTAATATTTAAAATATAATTAATTTAATCAAATTTATTATTATTTAGATTAATTTGTTTATAAATAGTTAATTATATTAATTAGTTAAATTAATATTTAATTAGTTTAATTTATAATTAGCAATTAAATTAGAATTAATTATTAGTTAATTGTAGGCTAATTTAGGGTTAGATTTTAATTAAAATTCCGATTTTTTTTAGCCCAGCAACTGAATTTCCAGATTTATATCAGATTTGACTCATCAACTTTGGAGGCTCATAGATTGAGTTTTACTTGGCCAAATGAGGCCCAGGACGGCTCATTGGAAAGAGAAAATCAAGGAGAACATTTATGAGGAGGTTTCAATAACAGATTTGATCATTTATTGGGTCAAAAATCAGGCAGAAGATCAAGCTCCGAATTTCTAAAATAAAATCAATTTTCTGAGTTTTGTTTTCTTCATTTTCATTTGCCTAGCCTCTTCTAATTGCAGATTTATGCATCAATATTATCCTTGGTTAATTAATATTGTTATGAGTATCAATAAGAAGCTCAAATTTCCTTTTTATTTATTTAAATAGAATTTGATTGGATTTGTTTTAATGTTAGAAATAATATTTGGATTTTATTGTTGCATCTTAATTCATTTTAATTTATTTTTGCAGGAAAAAACAATAGAAGGGATATTGAGGAAAAAGATTTCAATCAATGAGAAGACTCCAACAATTAAAGATTGGAATTTTTGAGCAATTAAAGTTGGATTGGACAGATTTTTCTTCAACAAACTCTCTTCTAAAAATACTTTTGGGAGGATTATAAATTGCAGATTTCAAAATGTAAAATATATGGTTGCTCTCCTCTACAATTCCAGACTTCTAAAAGCATTTCTGTTATAGGAATTTAGAGTTGTAGATGGGGAGGAGAGAAAGTTTCAGATCTGAACATTATTGAGGGTTTATGCTTTATGTCTTGTATTATGCATGATGGGCAGAGTTTGCATTTCTGCAGCTCTAATTTTGAAAACAGAAATTCAAGTAATGTAAAGTATTGTTAGAGACCAGGATTAGAGAAGCGGATTCAATTAACTGGTATTTTTGGCATTTCTGTATCAAATACCAGTTTCATTTTTATTTTAATAAAATTGTTGTTTCATTTTATTCATGTTTTGGCATTTCTGTTGATATGGATAATTTGTCTCAAATTGTTAAGCATCTCTACTCTTATGAATTAAACTCTGATTTTTTAGTAAACATTACTCAGAAATCTGTCTTATAATACTAATTTATAAAATAGTAATGTGTTGTGAATTTCTTCCACATGTTATTGTTTAATTATTAGTTTGATTGAAATAATAATCAATATCATTTTTGTGAATTTCTTTCCGGAGTGTTGTTGATTTATTATTTTAGTCAAATGGTCTCAATAGAATATGTTTTGGTACTCACAAATGTGAGCTAATTGAATTTCTTCGTTAGCTTAACATTAATTTAAAACTAGACATATTTTAATTCTCATTATTTGATTATCTTGCTCTTAGTTGGGTTAGATTTATATCTACCTAATTGAGATAGGATTTAGATTAGTTTCTTTTGCTTGCATTATAGAATAAGTTTGCATTTAGATTAATTTCTACATTCTTTTAAGTCCTCTTCTCGAAGAGGCAAAATCTTAGTTGTGGTTTGGCTGAACCCAAATAAGCTTAAGGGTCATTCTCTTGCCTGATCAGCAAGAAGAATTGATCTGATATCCTTGTCTATTGGTAGTTAATGATACATCGTAAACTAAGGTCCGGACCGGGTGGTTATCCCCCAATGTTGTAGCAGCGATTTTCGAGGCTTCAACAGAAAGATATCAAGAAACCTGGCGAAGCTAATTTTTCCAAGTGGAAAGCTTTATTTACAAATTTTGAGTTTGATATAGAGCATATCAAAGGAACAAAAAATTGCTTGCCAGATTTCCTTAACAGAGAGTACATCCAGCCTGACAGCAGTAATCAGGAACATATTATGGTGATCGTCACTAAGTGGGATCCAACATAGCATAAGTAAATCCTTAGGTCTATTCCAGACAACAAAGATTGGTGTGAATACTGTGACCAATGGAAGCCAACTTGGCAACTGAGGAATACTAAATTCTTGGATGCAATTTTGCAATCACATACTGATATTCTACAACTTGTACCTGAAAGAAAGGTATATCCTAAGGGTAGTAAGTGGATCCATGACATGGTGTATTCTAGAAGTATGTTTGGTGCTAACTTAGCAGAAGAAGCTCTCAACAAATATTTTCATGATATTACTATGATATGGACCGAAGGAAGCAATAGACAACATGTCTATCATAAGTATTTCACTATCAACCGGACCAGAGATCCTAGATGGAATGATACATTTGCTATGTGGCCTAGAGGTGATCCTTCTATCATTTTTTCTGACACTATTTATAATTATGCAGGATACCAGAAGCTTTGGTGGGACATATTAAATGTAGATGGAATAGACAAAACCCACTACACAAAAAAAAAATTGGGCCAACATGGGTCATGCAAAGGAACGGGAAAAATGAATGGCTGCAAGAATGGTGGAACGACTTTGGGGTGAACAGGACTGCCATTGATCCTTTATATTTTGAATCCTATTTCCAATTACAATGTAATATTTGTTTTGAAAATAATATTGAATGCTTCCACTCTCCATGTAAAGCTGTTAGTGAGCTAAATAATTTCCCGGACTATGAAATCTTGGAACAATACATGGCCAGACATTATGAATGGCTGGTTATGACCAAGATCAAACATCAAATAGTCCTGAATAATCCAATGATTTTCAGACGGATCTATATTAAATCTTGGGACGAAGCATTATACAAAAGATTTTGTTTCCCCGGTATCTCAGTACTAGATGATCCACAGTGAACGGTTCTCGTGGACTCCGTTTAAAAGTTTCCACAATGTGTCATGATGTCTAGTCACAGACTTGTAGTGACCGGTTTTCCCGTGGGCTTTCCAGTAAAAATCTTCCACTTTTTAAATAGTTTTCTCGTGGATTTTCGAAAAGCATCCACTTTGTATGTCATAAGTGTGTTGGTACCATGATTTGATATTTTCGGGAGACTCGGAGCACTTCTCTAACAACTGGTGAGGTTTGACCCACATCTACTCGACTAATTGAAGATCGTACCATATTCTTTAAGTACAGATAGTGTCGACTCTCAAATGCTTGTCCCCTCTCCATTCCTATAAAAGGGAAAGAGTAAGGCTCATTTGGGCATTCGGAATTAGAGTTGTAGAGTATGAGTCTTAGAATTGGGGTTTGTGTCTTTCAGAAGTCTGAATTTCACATGTTCTTGCTCTGCAACTGTGGACATATGTCTGATTTGATTGCATCACGAGGAGGACTTACAATTCTGAATTTTTAAGTAAATCAAGAAGCCTGTGTATCAGTGTGCGAGCACTGGTAAGAACCTAAAGTGGCTGGATTTTTAGGATTGTCTATATGTGTGGTGTGTTTATGTTCAAAGACTAAGTCTGTGATTCGGGCCAGGAAGCCTTTAGTAAGCTTGATTATTTATTAAGAAGCCAAGTCTGATAAATGTCATCACAGTCAATCTCAGGAAAGAACAGATGAAGTCTGCAATATACATCTATAATCCATTCTGTAAAATCAATAAAGAAAGAGTGTTATGATTTCCGCATTTGAGCACTTAAAATCTGAGCATTAAATGTCTGTTGAGGTAGTATCTATGTCATTTATTTGTGCTTGAGATTCGCCAGAGTTTCGCCAAAGGTTTGAGGAACGCCAGTCCGCTAAAGGTAGGGAGGTCGTAAAAAGGACACCAGAGCATGAAAAACTGAGTAGGTTCGTGTATGGGTCTGTGTAAAGGCGAATAAGTATATGAGCCACTTGAAAGTCAATTCATGAGGTATTCTGCTCCAGATTTAAGTAGTAAAGGTAAAGTTCCAGAAACTCATACTTTCCATCCTGATGCTCACGGAAAATGGAACGCGGATAATTTAATTGTTGGTCAAATTAGGCAAATGATCGATATGATGTTTACTGAGTATAAATTCATGTACCTAAAAGGAAAAAATGAAATAGAAGCCTGTAATACCATCATACAATGTTTCACTAGTACTTTACACAGATGGTGGGAAATTGAGACCTCTCCAGCTTTCATTTCAAAAATGGAAAATGAACTCTTAAAGGATGAAGCTGGTGATATCATTCATAATACTGATGGTACACCCCAAAACAATATGTTAGGAGCCTTGACTTCTATGATTCTTGAACATTGGTGTGGTTATAAGATAGAATTATTAGACAAACATGAGATGTTTCTCATGAATTTAAAATGCAACAAAACGTCTCAGTTTGAAGACTTTCACAAAGATTGGCTACAATGGATCTATGAAGTAAAAGATCCTAAAAATCTTATTTGGAAACAATTTTATTTGGCAGCACTACCTTCTAAATTTTTTGACTATCTCAGGCAGTAAGAGGCATTTTAACTGCCTTTTGAATCTTTTACTTGGGGATAAATCTATAGTATTATTATAAAACTTTGGTTAGTCTCTACACAAGCATGAAATTTAATAAGTCTCTGCAAAAATTATCTCGTTTGCCTGACAGTAATTCAATTTGCAGTAAATATGGCCTCTCAATTGATGATCCAATTGTTAAAAGAAGAAAGGCCAAGAAACATGCAAAGAAAATAAAGAAATCTCATAGAGACCATCCAACCAGACATGATAAGTCAAATAAAAGGATCAAGCAAAGATCCAGAAAGGGGTATTACAGATATATCCCTAAAACTCACTATTATCAGCCCAAGGACATCCATCTGCACACCACAAAACAAGAGCAGTGGAACAAATTAACTTGTTGGCTTTGTGGCCAACCTAGCCATACATCAAATAAATGTCTTGTAGGAGAAGAATCCAGAAAGAACAGAGGAAAGAAATCGCAGAATTTGGTCAAGTAGAAAAAATTTGTTAAAATAGAGTCACCTATGATGTGTTTGAAATGTGGCTCTAGAAATAATCAAACTAAACATTGCCAAAATCTTGTTATCCGAGAACAATTACACCAGCAGCAGCTTGATTATTCATCTTCTTGCTCATCTAGTTCTTATTCTTCTGATTCATCTGCTGAAGAACTTAATGCACATATGGAAAATTGTTTTTGTTCAGACTCAGAAAAAATGTGATTGTCAATGTTTATCTAATTCTGATTCTGACAGTGACAGTTCTTTAGAAGTGCCAGAAAAAGAAAAGGTGCTAATGGCACAAACTGCAGATGAAGATGAATTAAAAATACTCTCCCAGATTCGTGCACTAGATGAAGGTAATATGAAAGACAAAATTCTTGAAGCCTTTCTCAGTCAAGTGCACTCTTCCAGATCCAACAAAAGCTCCAATAGTAAGCCTTTGTTTGTCGATGCCTCCTATGAAAGAAATACAAAAGAATTTCAAAGAGCCCAACTGCAGGATAAAGTTCGTTCACTCACTTTTGGGGAGGTAAGTAGAGAAATTCATGCTCTCAAATCGGAAATCTCTACTTTAAAATTTCAAGTTTCCCAATTGGAAAAAGGAAAAAATTCTGTTGCTAGCAACATTGCTGCTCATATTGCACCACAGCAACATTCAAATGTAGAAATATTCGAGGGACAGAAAGATCCTACTTTAGGATTCAGAGACATGAGGATTCTGGCTATCCAATATCAACAACATCATGTCCTCTTAGACATATGTATTAAAGGACAGATGTTTTACCTCAAAACATTAATAGATTCTAGTGCAGATGTAAATGTATTCAATGCCAAGGTTATTCCATCCAAATACTGGGTTCGTTCCTTCAGACAAGTTGTGGGGCTGGGTAAAAAAAATATCCATTATGAAGTTCCACAAGATTCAATTTTTTTTTATCAGCGTTGTATAAAATTGAAGTTTGGAGTAGCTGATATACCTATAGACTGCATTCTAGGGAATGTCTTTTTGGCTGTTGTGGAACCTCATGGTTCAACCAGATTGAAAGATAATAAATCTAGTTATTTTATTACCGTGCCTACCTCAGATCGGAGTCTTAAGCATATTAAGTTGCTATATATATCTACTCCTAGAGTCCCAAAAATGGTCCAGGCCATGGAAGAACTTGAAAAGGCTATCAATAAGTTGGTTGAGCTCAAAGAATTAAAGACATCCATGAAGATAGGGGAACATCTTCAAACCCCTACTGTCAAAAGAAGAATCTCTGAACTCAGGGGATAAATTGAAACAGAATGTTGTTCTGAAGAGTCGAATGCTTTCTGGCATAGAAAGCAACACTGTTTTGAACTACCTTATAAACCTGAGTATGAAGGAAGGCCTTGAAAAAGTGGAGCCATTCTGATGAATAAGGAATACAGAGATTTATGTGAGAATGAAATAAAAGGTTTAATGGATAGGAAATTGATCAGAGAATCTGACAATCCCTGGAACTGTTATGGTTTCTATGTTAACAAGAGATCTGAACAGATTAGAGGAATTCCCAGGTTGGTTATAAATTATAAACCTCTAAATTCTGTTCTTGACGATAATACCTATCCCATCCCACATAAGGGATATTTGTTGGCTATAATTGCAGGTGCAAAGATATTCTCCAAGTTCAACATGAAATCAGGATTTTGGCAGGCGGCCATTAAGGAAGAAGACAAGTTCAAAACTGCATTCAGTGTGCCAACAGGCCATTATGAATGGAATTTCATGCCCTTCGGCTTGAAACATGCCCCCTCAAAATTTCAGAAGATTATGGACTCCATTTTCAAGCCATACTTTGATTTTCTTCTTGTGTACATAGATGATATCTTAATTTTTTCTAAGAATATTCAGGATCGTTTCAAGCATGTACATATTTTCTTCCAACTAGTCAAAAGAAATGGCCTAGTCTTGAGTAAAAATAAAATAGAGTTTCTCCAGACCTCTATTAAATTCCTTGGTCATACAATTCAAGATGGCCAAATATCTCTATAGAAGCATGCTCTGGAATTTGCTGACAAATTTCCAGATATTATTCTTGACAAAACTCAGCTGTAGAGGTTTTTAGGTTGTTTGAATTATGTTAACAATTTCTATCAAGATTGTGCTAAGGACAGGAATCTTTTAAATCAGCGTCTGAAGAAGAATCCAACACCGTGGACTGATGCTCACTCTGTAGTTGTAAGAAGAATAAAGAGTAAGGTTAAAAATCTTCCTATTCTGTATGCTGCTGATGAAGAATATTTAAAAATTGTTGAATCAAATGCAAATGAGTTAGGATGGGGAGGAGTATTGAAGCAGAAGAAATATGACAAAGAGAAAATTGTACAATTTGCCTCTGGAACGTGGAATCCAGCAGAAAAGAACTATTCCACTATTGATAAAGAGGTAAAAGTAGCTTGGAATTCAATTGATAAATTTGGTATTCATTTAGTAAATAAAATGTTTCTTTTAAGAATAGATGCCTCTGCACTGAAGAAAGTTTTGAAGAAAGATATCAAGAAACCCTGTGAAGCTAAGTTTGCCAGGTGGCAAGTTTTATTTACAAATTTTGAGTTTGATATAGAGAATATCAAAGGAACAGAAAATTTCTTGCCATATTTCCTTAGCAGAGAGTAAATCCATCCTGACAGCAATAATCAGGAACATATTATGGTGATCGTCACTGAGTGGGATCCAACACAGCATAAGGAAATCCTTAGGTCTATTCCAGACAACAAATATTGGTGAGAATACTGTGACCAATGGAAGCCAACTTGGAAACTGAGGAATACTAAAGTCTTGGATGAAAATTTGCAATCACATACTGATATTCTACACCTTGTAACTGAAAGGAAGGTATATCCTAAGGGTAGTAAGTGGATCTATGACATGGTGTATTCTAGAAGTATGCTTGGTGCTAACTAGCAGAAGAAGCTCTCAGCAAATATTTTCATGGTATTACTATGATATGGACCGAAGGAAGCAACAGACGACATGTCTATCACAATTATTTCACTATCAATTGGACCAGAGATCCTAGATGGACTGATACATTTGCTATGTGGCCCAGAGGTGATCCTTCTATCATTTTTCCTGACACTATTTATAATTATGTAGGATACCATAAGCTTTGGTGGGACATATTAAATGTAGATGGAAAAGACGTAACCCACTACACAAAAATAAAATTTGGGCCAACATGGGTCATGCAAAGGAACAGGCAAATGAATGGTTGCAAGAATGGTGGAACGACTTTGGGGTGAATAGGACTGCCATTGATCCTTTATATTTTGAATCCTATTTCCAATTACAATGTAATATTTGTTTTGAAAACAATATTGAATGCTTCCACTCTCCATGTAAAGTTGTTAGTGAGCTAAGTAATTTCCCGGACTATGAAATCTTGGAACAATACATGGCCAGACATTATGAATGGTTGGTTATGACCAAGATCAAACATCAAATAGTCCTGAATAAGCCAATTATTATCAGATGGATCTATACTAAAGCTTGGGACGAAGCATTATACAAAATATTTTGTTTCCCCGATATCTCAGTACTAGATGATCCACAGTGAACGGTTCTCGTGGACTCTGTTTAAAAGTTTCCACATTGTTTCATGATTTCTAGTCACAAACTTGCAATGATCGATTTTCTCGTGGGCTTTCCGGTAAAAAGCTTCCACTTTGTAAATATTTTTCTTGTGTGTTTTCGAAAATCATCCACTTTGTATGTCATAAGTGTGCTGGTAACATGATTTGATCTTTTCAGGAGACTTGGAGCACTTCTCCGACAACTGGTGAGGTTTGATCCACATCCACCTGACTGATTGAATATCATACCATATTCTTTAAGTACAGATAGGGCTGACACTCAAATGTTTTTCCCCTCTCCATACCTATAAAAGGGAAAGAGTAAGGCTCATTTGGGCATTCAAAATTAGAGTTGTAGAGACTAAGTCTTAGAATTGGGGTTTGTGTCTTTCAGAATTCTGAAGTTCATGTCTTCCTGCTCTACAACTACAGACATATGTCTGATCTGATTGCATCACGAGGAGGACTTTCATTTTTGAATTTTTAAGTGAATCCGAGAAGCCTGCGTATTAGTGTGTGAGCACTGGTAAGAGCCTAAAGTGGCCACATTTTTAGGATTGTCTATATTTGTGGTGTGCTTATGTTCAAAGACTGAGTCTGTGATTCGGGCCAAGAAGCCTTCAATAAAATTTTTATTTATTAAGAAGCCAAGTCTAATAAATTCCATCACAGTCAATCTCAGGAAAGAACAGATGAAGTCTGCAATATACATCTGTAATCCATTCTGAAAAATCAATAAGGAAAGAGTGTTATGATTTTTGCATTTGAGTACTTAAACTCTGAGTATTAAATGTCTGTTGAGGTAGTATCTGTATCATTTATTTGTGCTTGAGATTCACCAGAGGTTCACCTAAGTTTCGCCAAATTTTTTAGGAATGCCAGTCCGCTAAAGGCAAGGGGGCTGCAAAAAGGATGCCAGAGCGTGAAAAACTGAGTAGGTTCGTGTATGGGTTTGTGTAAAGGCGAATAAGTGTTGCACAAAGAAGAGACTAAACAAGACCAGTCAGTTGTGTTGCTATTGCAAGCTTCTTTTGAAGCCCCAACGTAAAATTGGTATCAGAGCCAAGTTTTTGGTTCTTGAAGGTTAGTACTCAAAAATACTCTTTATTGAAAAATGGAATCTACGCGAAGATCAGTTTCTTTCCGTGAAATAGATGATGAATCAGCACAATAAAATCCCCTTCGGGATATGTTTGCTTCTTCTTCAAGTCGTGTTATAAACTTAGCTAATCTAGAATATACTGAAAGTCAGCCGACCCCTAGATGGCAGTTGCCTAGTATAAACTCTTCTGAAGTATATTATGATCTTTCTGTTTTTCATCTGGGAGCTTCTACTAGAATTTCTATTAAAGATTCTATTAGTCAGATACAAGAAAATTCCGAGTGTGTACAATCTATTCCCCTTCTAAATTCAGAACAGCTCAAAGCAAAATCCAAGAGGCTAAATACAATATATTTTCACCTGGGATGCATAAGAATTGGAATCAATGCTCTGACTCACAGAGGGCTCAACACTTTTGTCTTAGCCACTGTCAGAGATTTAACTCACAATAAATATACTAATTCCTTGATAGGCGAGATTTTTTCTCCACTATCTAATGGGCCTGTATATTTTGACTGTTATCCCAACTTCTCAGTTTATGTCTTTGATGAAACAATAAATGACATCCTCCAGTTGCAAATCCAGACATTTGGATTTGACATGTCCAGAAAAAGACATAATATTGCCATTCAAACCCGAGGGTGTTTTAGGCATACCAACACCCTTTATCCAGCAGTCCTTCATACACCCAGTCAAGTCTCAAAGTCAAGTGTGGTTATTCTTACCAATTCCAAAAATCTTATATAGAACACCAAGTGATAAGGTGGGAAGACCTAAGCTTCCATGAACACTAGGTTGTAAATAGTCCTAAACCTCCTGGTATACAAAGTATAACTTCTGCAAACATCAAAGAAGATAAGTCATTTTCCGTCTTATCTTTTCCTCGAAGATCAACAATAGGCCACAAAAGAATAGATCAAGCCTGCAAAAGCTCATCTTTGTACAGAGATCCAGATGAAGTTGATTCTGCCTGTTTCAGTAATTCTTCAAATTGTAATAATATTAGTTTGTTTGAGTTTGCCCAGATTGTGAATTTTTCCTCCTTGGAAGTTATTTGTCCTAGTTGTAAAGCTAAAGTAAATTTAAGTAGTCTTGCTGAATTTTTCCTCCATACAAATCATCATCCTAGGACTAGAGATGCCCCTCCTTCTACATCTGTACATCCATGTCCTAATCCTAAATGCTCAGACATCACATTCCGTCATGACCATATCATGATGATGCATCAGTTACCCAGTTTGGAAAATCAAGACCCCCAGATAACTGAAATTTTCAGCAAATTAAGACCTCCAAATATGCCTAGATATGGTATTGGCTACTTAGAACAAACAGATAATCTCATTCCAAGTTCGAGATTCATTTATCTTCCTGATGATTGTAAAAATTCGTCAGTTCCAGAGATGCATAAATTATTCACCATAATGAATGGGTGTAAACAACATCAAATAGAAACCCAGTGGATTAAATCAATGTTGAACTAGGATCTATATACCCATCCCGAGGCAAATTTTTTTGGTCTAAATACCTCTAGTGAAGAAAAGATTAAGTTATCTCAAGAATGGAAGGCATACATGAATAGTACACACACTTGGGTGTCTTTTTATGTATGGAAGGAAAAGAATGAAATGAAAAATGTTTTAATGATTGATGTTGCTTCTTCTTCCACAAATCAGCATTCTTGGAAAGCTTTAGATGGCAGTAAGATTGAGACTACTACCACCTTTCCACCCTACAAAGGGATCATCTTAGGCGAAGCCCAAAATTCTGCAAAAGCCATTCCTTTGGTGCTGAAAGATGATAATGCCTTGGGTATAGATGGTAGAATACAAAAGGCCAGTGAACAGATCAACTGGAAAAATACAGCCATTAAAGGGCTATAATTGAACACTGAAAAATCATTTGTTGTCAAGGAACAGATTGATAACATACAAGACTCAATGCATGATGTAAATAATTCTTTAAATGATGTATAGTTTTATGCTTCTATTATCAAAGGTTATGTCAGAGAATCCTTGTCAAAAATAGAATCCGTAGAATGCAAAGTTGATAGAGAATTTCATTCTACGCAAGGATTACTGTCTTAACTAACTGGAAAGTTTGAAAAGCTCCATTATGTCACCTCTGACAAACCAATTCCTGCATCCTTTATGCACAAAAGGATTTTATCCATCCAGAATCCTGTCAAGCTAGTTGACAGATTCCCTCAGCTATTTCCAAAGGAAATATCCCAGCTTGAGAAAGACAAATCTTCAGGGAAAGAACAAATTTCAGAACACATCACTATAGCCTCTTTATTCAAAGAGCCTGAAGCTTCTAAAAGTTCAAAATCTCAAATGTTTCCCATATATGAGCCACTTGAAAATCATTTCACGAGGTATTATGTGCCAGATTTAAGTGGTAAAGTTAAAGTTCCAGAAACTCATACTTTCCATCCTTATGCTCACAGAGAATGGAATGCGGATAATTTAAGTGTTGGTCAAATTAGGCAAATGATTGATATGATGTTTACTGAGTATAAATTCATGTGCCTAAAAGGAAAAAATGAAATAGAAGCCTGTAAGACCATCATACAATGTTTCACTAGTACTTTACTCAGATGGTGGGAAATTGAGACCTCTCCAGCTCTCATTTCAAAAATGGAAAATGAACTCTTAAAAGATGAAGCCGGTGATATCATTCATAATACTGATGGTACACCCCATAACGATATGATAGGAGCCTTGACTTCTATGATTCTTGACCATTGGTATGGTTCTAAGACAGAATTATCAGACAAACATGAGATGATTCTCATGAATTTAAAATGCAACAAAATGTCTCGGTTTGAAGACTTTCACAGAGATTGGCTGCAACGGATCTATGAAGTAAAAGATCCCAAAAATATTCTTTGGAAACAAGTTTATTTGGCAGCTCTGCCTTCTAAAATTGTTGATTATCTCAGACAGTAAGAGGCATTTCAACTGCCTTTTGAATCTTTTACATGGGGAGAAATCTATAGTATTATTACTAAAACTCTAGTCAGTCTTTACACAAGCATGAAATTTAATAAGTCTCTGTAAAAATTATCTCTTTTTCCTGACAGTAGGTCAATTTGCAGTAAATATGGCCTCTCAATTGACGATCCAAACGTTAAAAGAAGAAAGGCCAAGAAACAAGAAAAGAAAATATATGAAAGTTAATAAGTCTCTGCAAAATTATCTCATTTTCCTGACAATAAGTCAATTTGCAGTAAATATGGCCTCTCAATTGATGATCCAATTGTTAAAAGAAGAAGAAACAAGAAAAAAAAAGAAAATATGTTTTTTATTATATTTATAGAAACTTTTCTATAAATAACATATGCATTTTTTAAGACCCGCAAGAACAACTATTTTGTAATTGGACAAATTCTATTTCTTTAAAATGAAATAAAGCACAAAGCAGGAAATTAAGAATGAGACGCTTGATATTATAATTTTCTCCCCAAGCCACAGAATCTTCACGCTTGGCAATATAATTTTTCTCCCAAGCCACGAGAATCTTCCCCGAAATCCTTAGCGTCTAACGGGATTAAAGGCCATGTACCGAGTTGGCGCTCGCTTTTCAAAACGACATAATTATATTCCTTTCAAAATTTGTGAGATCTCGACTATTTTACAACCAGACACGTATATTCGCTGGGCTACAACTGATCGCTATCTCAGAAGTCACCCAAAATATAAATATAATTATAATGCGGCAGAGGGATATGTTTAATTTAACCACTTTCTTGCAATATATATATATATATATATATATATATATATATGAAGATACGGCGTTTTCATTGATATTGGAATGGGAGTGACGTCAATCAAAGAATATGAGGATGGTGAGTGTACTTATAATATTAACAATTATAGTAGTGACGGTCTTGAGCCGTTGGTTCATCCTCCAACGAAACGTGCTCTCCATATGTGAGATTGATGTTGGAATCTTACACCCAGTCATATTATCAACCTCCAAAACGTTAACAGTGTAAGATGTACTGCGTAGAATGGTTTCATTTATACGGCAGTACCGCCCACAAACACCGAACCTAATCATCCGCAACTAAGCGGAGAATATGTCGTTAACGGACTTATGTAATCATCTGCACCGATTGCGAAAAGTAGTAGCGGGCCTCCTAAAATGTGGAATCGTGATCTGCAAAGTGTGTGCTTCCACAATAAATGTGCTCTACGGGAGTACGTGAAGTCCCCGTTGCACTGCCCTATCATCAAAAGTTAATTGTTGTTGGTTGGCTATATGTCTTAAAACCTAAGTTTCTAAGTATGTTTTTTTTTTAAAGTTTAATAGGTTTTTCTATTTTCTCTTTATAAATAAAAGTAGGTTTGAAAATATAACATTAGACTTCAACTTGCCGTAGGAAACCAGGTTTGTTTGTTGTCTGAGCAAATTATACGCCATCCAAAACATATACATCTTGAGTATACTACTAATTGTCTTCAAATAGCTAATATGAATATCAGTGTTTGCAAGCATACACTAAACATAAAGTTATCATTATCAAAAATGTAAACTTCGGTTAATCATTGCTCAATCATCATCTAAGTAGATAGGAGCCAAGTCCATGACACTAGAGAGTGAGGCATATCAACCTGGTGCATGGATTGTAAGTCCTTCTCATGAAACTAGCTCCAAAAAATAGAAGAAAGGAGAGATCAACGACTTAGAAATTAACCAATTTGAGGGGGCAACCTCCAATACATTACATAAATGAACAATTCTTGGATGATACAAATGACGAAAACCTCCTTCTATATATAGGATTCCATGGGCCCACAATGTAATCCTAGCCGACCTAACAATAATAATGTAAGGGCACAATAATAAAAATATGGGGTTACAGGGGTACAACAATAACAATAAGTGGGGCTACACTAATATAATAAGGGACTACACTATTAATATAGGGACTTAACATGCCCCTCTCCTTCAAACAAGTGTTGTCCTCAACGCTTGATTATTTCTTGATGCTTCTGTATAAAATTCTCATCCTCCCATGTGGAATCTTCTATAGGAAAGTTCTTCCACTTGCTAAGATACTCTGAAATTGATCGTACTTTTCGAGTTCTTGTTTCTGTGACTACTTCAGAACTTCTTTCGATGTGATGTTGATCTTCCTGTTGTTTCATTAGATTCTGCACCAAAGTTAGGTTATCCTTTGAGAGTTGGAGAACTTGTTGTTGATGCTCGATGTGATCTTCCACTAATTTATCATCCATATTAGATATTATTTGATCCTTCAAACCATCCAAATTAGCCTCCATTTCTTCTTTTAAACCATCTATGTCATCTTCGGTTTCTCTTCGTAAGATCAAAATTTGTTGCACTTGGTACCGTAATTTTGATATCTCATACTGCAATTCTTCCTCTTCATGCGTCATAGTATAGCTTTTTGAGGGCTTAATGGGTATGGAATTATTTTTTTGAGGCATTATAGAACCCAATACTGATAAAAATTCTAAAATATGCCCTTGGAATCACTTCAAACTGCTTTTTCAAACAAACGTTATGCAATTTTAAAAACCAAATACACAGACCTTCTTCCCCGCTTAAGAAGCTCAATATTGAAACCGAATTATATATGTGATTTTGGATCCTCAATAAATGACATTTGACCCTAAAGTATCCATTTAATCTTCTTCGAATGCCACAGACCGACCGATTTGGACCGTTCAAGACAAAGTTGTGTCCAATCTCCCACAATGACCTAATTATGGACTAGTTCATTATAGTGAACTTGTACGACTTTCCACGTGTTACTTTTTCGTCCTTCGGCTCTGAAATTTATAGACAAGAAACTAAAATATGTTTACTTGAGACCACTTTTTACGGCACTCCAATCCGATGCTCAGAGAGAGAGTTATGAATATTTTCCCACGATCACCTCTTTGAGATGAAATTCTGGAGCCTGAAAAAGCACTACATTCCACAGATCATATCTCTGAAAATATTGCGAACCAAGCTCTAACATTTTGCGAAGATGTTCCTCAGAATTTTGGCTTCGTGTTCTAAAAATATTAGCTTCTGAACCCTCGTAGAAAAAATGCTATAGCGAAAATTCCACAATGACCTGTTTAGGTTAAATTCAGGAGCCTACAAAAAAACCTAAATTCCACAGATCATATCTCCAAAATTATTGTGAACCAAGATTTGAGATTTTGCAATGATTTTCCTCAAGATTTCAGCTTCGTGCTCTAAAAATTTCAGCTTTTGAAACTTTTTAGAAAAAACGTTATAGGAAAAATTCCATGATGACCTGTTTGGAGTAGCAAAACCCTAGAATCCAAAGCTCTGACACCAAATGTTGTGAAACCAACTCAAAAATAAAAGAAAAGAGATATCAACACCTTATAAATAAGCCACTTTGAGGTGGAAACCTCCAATACATTACATGAATGAAAAATTCTTGAATGATACAAATGAAAACTCTCCTTTTCTATATATAGGAGTCCATGAAGCCACAATGTAATCCTAGCCAACCTAACAATAATACTAGAAGGGCACAATAATAACAATATGGGGTTACACGGTACAATAATAACAATAAGGGGGCTACACTAACATAACAAGGGGACTATACAATAGCGACTTTGCGACTTAACATTATTGATTCTACTAAGGTGCACATATACCGATGAAAAGATGAAGGTTCATTTCCCCAATGCTTCTGTTGAGTTCAGAGAAAGTTGTTGCAACTTTGGGATCCCACACAAGCTCTTGTACCGACATTATTGCCTTGACTAGAAGGCATTTTATCAACCAATAGAATCTGATCGAATGATGAAACATATAAATTCTACCTCGAGTATGACCCGGGTTAGGGATGATTTGAGTAAGTTAATCCTCAGTCGTATCTTCTTCTTCCTCCATCTTAGTTCTGGCATCGGTCTCCCATCCATGAATGAGAGATTTGACAGAGCAAGGTGTCTCCTCAGAATAATCTTGAAATAGAGTTTCCATCATTCCTTGCTTGACTTCTTGTTGTGCTTGGCTATAGGGTTTTAGACTTTGTCCTTTCCTTTTTCCTTGGTGTCCTTTTTTCCCCTGGTTCTTTTGGTCATAAGTTTTATAGGATAGTATTCCAATAGAAATATTTTGAGAAAGGGTATGCCTAAAAGTCCTGTCACAAAAACATGTTTACAACATCCCAGCAGATTAAAAATCAAGCAATTAGACATGGGCAGATTGCTACGATCAGTAATAGGATAATGCTGCTTCATACGGCCCTGAGACATAAGAGTGCATGCATCATACATATCCAAAGCCAGAGTATATGTAGACACGAAAGAGTTGATTAAATGAAAAGACCGAAATATAAAAATAAACAGAATCCTGATACCTGTATTACTACTAACCCAGTCACCCTTCTGAGAAGGAATGATGAAAGGCAACGTAACAAGTAAGACGAATAATTTACCGGGTGACAATAAAACCTCAAATACCTTGCCCCACCGGAATTAACATCATTAATATCCATACAAGTGGTTTCCCCTTCCAGAATTGACGAATTCAAGGGATACACAGAACAACCAACATGCAAATTCAAACTTGGCCAATTCCCAGAAAAATAATAAACAAATTTGGCTTTAAAATTCCTCACCCTAACTATGTTTACCATGAATGGCATGCAAAATAGAAGATTCGTTAAGAGACAAGGACCTACAACCAAATTTTCTTCGTAATTCCTACAAGGCCATGATGACTAATACAACCATCATAATATTTAGTAAAAACTATTTCGAACCTAATCTATGTTGTAACCCATAGTATTCTAGACCAAGTAGGTACAGACTCCGTAAAAATAATAATCTCTTCTTCCCATGAATTGATAAGGTGGCTCGTGTCATCGTTATGGCGAAAGGCAAATTGGGTACATACCAATTCAAAACTATAGGCCTCTAGCGTCATCTGTGAGTTTTTCAGGGTTGCTCGTGCCAGAAACCAGAGAAAAAAACCGTGCACTAAACAAACCCTTTGCAGAGAATGAACTTCTCAGGAATAACCCAGTGCAATTTAATACCTCGCATTGATAGAGCCCGAAGACCCACTTTCCAGCCTTGCTCTAACATCCCACCTAGCTCACAGGGCTGTTCTCCAAATGAATTTCATGATGTCATAATGATCCGTTCGGGGAGTCGTCCTCTCCTCTTCGGGTGTGGTACTCTTTCCGCCACATGTGAGCGCCATGTACCCATCCTCTTTCACTGTGACGTGGCTCTACCCGTGCCATTTTCCACCCCGATTGGGGGTTAAGTCTCTAAGTATTATATAGTTTTTAAATTTCAATTTAAATTATTTTTGGTGCTAATTTCGTTCTACCCATATCCACGTAGCAATATTCATGCTTCATCATGGAAGCACACACTCATCGTAATGCAACAAGTCACACTCACTGCTCAAAAGCTACAAAAAAAATTTTCAATGTCAAATAATAGAGTAACATGAGTCGATGTCCATGTTGTAGCCATGGCTATAACGTTTTAACCCCTTCAAATGATAAATAATATTATCTCCCATTATAATATTTGAGATTATAATATTTTATATTAAATTTTGTGTATTATTGGATATAACATATACTCATTGTATTGTAGTTAAACTAGTGAATAGAGTAAAGCATGAAAACTTTGTCAACTCCACAAGTGTGTGAAGGTTTTAAGACACACAAACTTATTTTTCTAAAAATATATTTTATAGAGAGTTGCGGAAATGTTTTAATCTAGACCATACAATTGCGGAAAACAAATCATCAAGGTCTTCCTTTTAATACAAAGTGGCAGAGATTAAAATCGCAATTATAGTGGATCAAATATAATCAAAAAAATTTACTCACGGTGAAACTAAGTAAAACAGAGTTGTTTCCCTAAAACTAAAATTCATACCTTAAATTTTCACAAACAAATGGTCATATGGAGGATGCGGCTCATTCACTAGTAAAAAAATCATTGCTACTGATATTTACATTCACCCGAGGTTGTGGAGAAACACAGTCAAACATGCAGCTATTGTTATATGGAGGACGCAACTCATTCACTAGTAAAAAAATCGTTGTTACTAAGATTTACATTCACCTGGGGTTGTGGAGAAACACAACAAAACATGTAACTATTGTTTTCAACTACCTACCAAAATTATCTCCATGGTTTTCTCCCCTTGTCTTTCTTGATTTACCTCTACCACATTACATTCGAGTACAACATACATGTATGGTCAAAACATATATCTAAGACATTTAATTCATGACAAACTAAATTTAATACATAAGATGGGAAAAAATGACTTTTTGAACTTTTCAGAGATTATGTGAACTAAATAACACTTGCGGAATAAATGTTTAACCATGCATTTCTTCCAACCCTTCAATAATTCTCATTTGACTTTACTTATTTAATATGTTGCGGAATGGGTAATTGATTTTAATTATTTAATATTTTGTATAATGGATAATTTTCCTTATGCTCAGAACTTCATTTTTGCGATGTTTTTCTCTACAAACTCAATCCACAACCTTATTTGCAAACTCAATCTCCAACCTACAAAAAATATATTGAGGTATGATTTTTGTCAGAAAATTAAAATTAAAAATTTTCACGGTGGTTGAGATTAATTTTCCAACACTTCCCCTTAATCGCAACTATCGACATTGACCATTCTCGAACAATCTCTGAGATAAAAAAATTTCCACGTGCCAATGTGTAACAACTCTACTTACCCATTTTTCTTTTTTTCTATTTATAACCTTGTACTTCTTTTGTCATCCTTGAATTATTTTAATTCCGTCACTATACAACCTCTTACAATATTTCACCAAAGGTTTTAATTTCTATAGTTAGCATATTCATTAAGACATAATTATTTTCCTAACTATGCTTATATTGAAATCCATATGAACAGAATCATCCTCAGATAAACCATCCTTTAATGTATTACTAATTCCACCTATTTCTCATGGCATTCATACATTTATGTTAATATGTATTAAGGTGTGACTTCATAATAGTTTTAATTACTATTATTTTATCCACTCTTATATACTTTCTCCAACTCTACACCTTATAGTTATACTTGTTAACTTAATTAACTTTAATCAATATTAAAGTTATCTATTAGACATGTATCACTACATTATAATTTGACTTATACTTATTTTTCTATGTTCTACCATAGTTCTATCAATTCATAATATAATGAAGGAATTTACATGCTATCATACACGACTTATCTTAATTATCCTTAGTATTAGATAATATTAAAACTATGTATCACCATACTTAAATGGGTTTCATGTTGACTCATAAGAATAATCCCCGTGGAGGACTTTTCTATGTCACGTTCAACTTAACTCGATTTAAATACATTTAGGTATTAGTATTACCAAATTTTGAATACATGTATAGTCCCTTACCATTCAACTTAATACCATGCTTATACAGACTTTATAATAACAAATTGTAGTTTTATAATTCACATGTGAATATTTTAATGGTTATACGTCATAAATTTTAATGTAATATGTTTTCAGAGTTAACGTATCCCTTCGACCATACCTCTAAGGATTTCATTTGAACTCCAATTAATGCTTTACGAAAAATTACCCTACAATATTTAAAGTTTACTTGGTTGAATGCTCTCGTCCATTAAATGGGATGTACTATGTTTTATCTAGGTCACATGGGCATATTAATTTTGTTAATAGGCGGAGCTCGGATCTCTCGTCATTCCACGATTGAGATCAAAACGTACTCCTTCCCTCCATCAATCGTGACTAGGGTTTAATGTATTCGCTTTAATTTGTTCCATTTTTCATTTGTCAAGTTCCATATGAGGGTTTTGTCTGTGGTTATTTTCTGTAAGTTTGGAAACGTTAGTGGCATCCCTCTAAAATTTTTGCCTCACCATCATGATTTATGACTAAGGTAAACTTCATTCCCTCTATATTTTTTTTCTTATCATTTCAATTTACACGCATAAATTGTTAGAGGAGTCATTTTTCTTGTTAAAATTTCTAAGCTCATACTGTGTGACATTCAACGTATTAACCTTCATTATGCCTCTACATTTTTGAACGGATGAGTTCCATGCAGATTCCATTTTTAAGGACAGAGAATCCTCCATAATATTCACAGTGAAGCCATGAGGTAATACCAATATTTCATAACACAGGTAAGTTAGGTACTTTACCACAATTCCTACATTCCCTTCTTAAGCATTATAAGATTTCTGTTTTCCTCTTTGCATTGTTACGTTTCCTTCTGTTAATTTAGCTCATTCATGAAATGGTACTGAATGATCTCTACATTGTTAGTTTGAAGTTTGTCTTCGAGACATACAATGATTTCACTTGTGGAAATCGCTTTAACGTTATTTCCCCAAATTTTATACTCAACTATTGAGTTATGACTTCATTTGGTGGTTTCTTAGTTTTATTACTTCTTTTCGTTTGCAAAGATTTTGTATTACCTTTGATCTCTATGTCTTGGATTTAACCTTCAATTTCAAGGGTTTCCTGACTATTCATTTTGGAATTCCTGATTTATTCCTGTGTGAATAAAATTTTACTGTTTGAATTCGGCCCCAAATTAATAGAGTTTGATATTATATAGTCACTATATAATATTGTATGGAATACGTTTTCCTCTATATGCTCCTTTGTTTTGACATTTAATTTATTTCTCATCTATGAGACACGTTATTTGTCTTTGGCATTCCTTCGATTCACGCAGAGGTATTCAAGCCTATTTCAACTTCATGAATATACTTGACCTTTGTTTCATGGCCTACTTAACCCTCGTTTTCCATCAAACGAATTTGGTAATTTTGTTTCGTTTCACAAAATCATCCACAACGTTGCTAAACGAATTAAAATTCGATTTCCCAATGCACTGTAATGATTTTTCATAAATATTTCACAATTACAAGGTATTTATATTCTTTTTACCACACATAATTTAATTAATGAAGTGAATATGTCTTCACTGGTTAACTGAAGTCAAATTATATATATTTCCAATTTATGTAATATATATTTTAAATCAGTTTCTATATATATATATTCAATGTGATCATTACTTATATTTTTGTTTTATATGGTCACTCAGTCTGTATTATAAGTTTGTATAGATCCCTCACAATAATAATTACTTATTTATTGTAGGTAAACACTTCTATTTTGATAATTTCATAGATTAAGATGAGGTTTTATTTCACAGGAAACTCCTCTTTTCTTTCTTCTGTATCATTTATGGATTTACATCAACAACGAGTGTATGCTTTCCACTCACAACTCAGGTCATTCATGTTCTATAATTTCAATATTATTATAAAATTCTAGCTTCTTTCTTAGCTCTCCACACTGACATATATATTTTATTTTCTTGTTTCATATACCGAATAAACTTCATTATCTCAAGCTTGATGACTAAGGTATATTCATATGTTGACTGATATTGACAGTTTTCTATACTCTGTATATTTATCTTATTTTTTCTAGTAGATATACATCTAACCACTCTTTATGTGGATTTGTTATACATGTACTCCACATCTCGCAATTTGCAACACAAATTCTTTTACCTTATTTTAAAAAATAATTGATAATTAATTTGGTTCCGTCTATTTATAAGTTGGTCGTTATCATTCACATAATTCAGTGCATTGAATTCAATGATATTTATTCATGTATAAAATATGTAATTAATATCAAGAACAATTGAATCTCAGTCAATATAGCTGTGACAGTATTGTATGACATTTTATATGAATATTAATACATAATTCTTTTCTCATTTAATTGATGAATTTCCATCCCTGTAATAAGTTTATACATGTTTTCCGAGTTCTTTATAGCATTTCAACTACATGTAAAAGTTAGGCATAATTCCTATTTGATGTTCTATTTTTATAATTGTACTGTACACATAGTGTCTTTATTTGTAAAATGATATTATAGTTCTTCTTTCAACACAAGAATTAACTAGATGTATATTTATTTCAATGTTTTATGTACCGTATGAGTTTTCATACATATCTTGTATAAAATATTTTCTTCTTAATTTACTAATAAATTCCACTATACATATTTATGTTTCTTCATTGTTTACAGAAGTAACTAATTCTGTACATATTTCTCTTAACATATTTGGAATATTCCCACTCCTAATGATGTATTTTATACTTGTAATATATTGATTATCACAAACCCAATAGCAGATTTAAACCCTTATACTTGGGTTTAGAAATTCTGATTGTTGGTTAACTAATTTAACTATTCTATGTAACTATACAGACACTACAACTATACCTGCTATAGTTATGTTTATGTTAAATACACCAGAGACTTCCTCTCAAAAATAAATTAATTTAATATAGAGATTGATAATTCACAAGATATAATTTTTCACTTATCTTCCAAATTAAAAAACAATTACTCTTATCCAATCATCATCATAATACCAAAATAATAAGACAAAATTTAATAATTGTGCATACCAATTCTAGTAAATATTATTTGCCACCCAACCTTGAACTTTCATCCACGACTCCCCCCGAGCAGAGACCAATTCCTCCAAGGTGTACACAACCTCTTGTCTACCCAGGAATGAATTATTTAAGCCTTATTTCCCTTCATCATACTGTGTCAATTTAAAGTAGGATGCTGTTTTCCTTTAGCCTAGGCTTTACATTTGTTTTTTCCAAAAAAGCTCTTTAAAACTAGCTTTTTACACTTTCTAGTTTTAATTCACCTCTTTTCAGTAAATTTCCACTTTACTGAGGTGTATTTTAGATTTTTATCTCCAATCTAATATATTTATTTTATTTTATATTTTCTACGGATTTTTGGATATTTTTGGAAATTCTTTGGCTTTAATTCCACCCTCATGGACTTGAAATCTTTGTCTCCAATTTACCCTAGTCTTTTCCCAATAATTGAAATTTCCCATTTATTAACTAAAAAAAATAATACTTCGAGACATATAGTTTTCCTTTAGGGCCACTTAACTTTTAGGATTTTCAACTGTCTAAATAAAAGTAGTAAAATAGGGATATTTCATATTCCCCCTCTTAAATAAAACACCATCCTCGATGTTGCAAAATATTAGTTCACTTCTCAAACAATTATGGATATTTCTCTTTCATTTCCTCTTCTTGCTCCAGAGTAGCTTCCTCAGGTGTAAAGTGCCTCTACTGCACTTTCACCCTAGCCATGGTCCTATTTCAGAGCCCTATTTCTTCTCGTGCTAGTATACAAGGGGGCCCTGAAAGAAATTCCCCTTTGGTTTCCACTTGTATCATAGTCCAATCAACTACATGAGTAGGATCATCTACATACTTTTTCAATAAGGAAACATGAAAAACATTTTGAACGTTAATATGAATAGGTACAACAAATTTATAAGATACTGGCCCCACTCTTTCTAGAACTTCAAATGGTCCACAATAGCGTGGTGCTAACTTAGCACAACTACTAGTATGTAATGTACTCTTTTTGGGCTTAATCCTCAAATAAACATGATCTCCCACTTTGAATTATCTATGAATTCTATTTTTTTATATGTAGCTCTTTTTTTAGATCTTGAGTTGTTTTAATATTTTGTTGAATTTTCTTCACAGTTATCTCCATCTCCTACAATGCATCAGGTCCAATAATTAACTTATCTTCTGGTTGAATCCAATTAAGAGGCGTTTGGAATTTCCTACCATACTATGCTTAAAAAAGAATCATCTTAATTGAAACTTGATAACTGTTATTATATACAAATTCTGCGAGGTGAATAAAATCTTCCCATCTAGTAGGTTTGTCTATCACATACATGTGCAACAAGTCTTCTAAAATATGGTTAGTTATTTCAGTTTTCCCATTTGTTTGAGGATGGTATGAGGTGATTCAGTAGTCCTGGAGCATGCCGATGTTCCACTTTTACTTGCTGACATTCTAAACACCTAGCTAGATAATCAACAACATATTTTTTTATACCTGGTCAAAACATGTTCTTCCTTAATGTGAAATAAGTTTTTGATAACCATGATGACATGCATAAGGTACTTTATGATTATCATCTAAAATTTCCACTTTTTAAGATGTCACATTTGGAATATACAATATTTTTTTATAATAAATCAGTCCTTTCTAGTTTTTAATATATCCCACAACCTCATTTTTCTGCAATTTCACATATTGTTGGTCTTGCATCAACACTTCCTGTATCAGTTTTTCTATTTTAAATTTCATTACTTCCTGCATTGGTCAAAATTTGATGAGAATTCCTACTCAAAGCACCAACTATCTTATTTTCTTTTCCTTGAATGTGTTCCATTTCCATATCGAACACAGTAAGGAAAGATAACCATCTAGCTTGTCTAGAATTTAAATCTGGTTGAGTAAAGAAGGATTTCATACTTATGTGATCTGTCATTAATATGAACTTCTTTCCCAATAGATAATGTCTCCACATATTTAATGCATTTATCACAGTAACTACTTCTAATTCATATACAATCTAATTATGTTCATGTTTCTTCAATTTCCTTTAGTCGTATGTTATGATTGAATTATCTTTCAGCAAAACTCCTCCTAACCCTTTCACACATGCATCTGTACATACTACAAATGCCTTGTTTAGATCAGCAATTTTCAATATCCGGGTAGTTGTTAATTTCAATTTTAATTGTTCAAAACTACTTTGACACTTTGTTGTCCATTCAAATTTCACTCCTTTTTTCTGTAAGGAATTAATAGGATAGGCTAAGGTTAAAAATCCTTCGACAAACCTACAACAACATCTAGCAATACCCAGAAAGGATCGTATGGTCGAGACATCAGTGGGTAGAGACCAATCCATTATTTCTTGTATTTTATTTGGGTCTACTACTAAGCCATCCTTTGAAATCACATGATCCAAATACTAAATTTTATCCTTGTAAAATTCACATTTTTTGAATTTTGCATATAATTTATGTTCTCTAGGTGTTTATAGGACTATTCTGAGATGTTATCTATGTTCCTATTCATTTTTAGAGTACACTAAAATTTCATCAGTGAACACTATTACAAACTTGTCTAGATACTTGTGTAGTACACTAATCATTAAACACATGAATGTAGCAGGTGCATTAGTAAGTCCAAAGGGTAGGACTACAAATTAATAGTGTCTATATCTACTCCTAAATGTTTTTGTATTGATGTCCTCATCCTTAATTCAGAGTTGGTGATATCCTGTTCTTAAATCAATCTTTGAGAAGATAGTGTCTCCTCTCACTTTATAGAATAAGTCATCTATCCTTGGCAGAGCATATCTATTTTTAATAGTCAATTTATTTAGTTGTATATAATATATGTACATTCTGAATGTGCCATTATTCTTTTTAACAAATAGTACTGGTGCTCCCTAAGGAGACACACTTGGTTTGATGTACCCTCTATCAAATAACTATTGCAATTGTAGTTTCAAATCTAATAGTTCAGGAGTACTTATTCTATAGGGTTCTTTAGAGACAAGTGTAGCTCCTGATACTAATTAAATTGAGAAATTAATTTCTCTTTTAGGCGGTAGATGGGGGATTTCCTCTGTAAATACATCCTTATAATCTTTGATTATTGGTAAATTTTCTACAACCTCCTTTTCAGTTTGTTGTCCCAATTGTATCACTTGTACAACATACACTTGATAGCCCTTTCTTCTTGTCCTTTTTAGCTGCAATGCAAAACTTTTTCTGATAGATATTGATTTTGGTTTTCCTTTCACTATCACCGCTCTTCCCTCACCATATATACAATGAACTGTTTTATCTTAGAAGAAATTTACTATTCCATTCTCCTTCTCTAACCAATCCATTTCTACTAACAAGTCAATTGATCCTAGAGGCAAGATATTTAAATAAATTTCAGTCTCACACCCATTTAAATTTACAGCATTTTTTGGAATTTTATGGGTCACTTTTCTTTTTGTTCCTGTAACTAACTGCACTAACTATGCTTGATGAATTTTTTCTAATTTTAACTTGCACTTTTACAAAATATGTGGACTGACATAACTTAAATTTTCTCTTGGATCTATCAAAATAGAAACAGATTTCTCAAAAATCATACCTTCAATTTCCATCATGGTTGATTGGTGTTCAACCTGGTGAGCTTCAAGTGCAGGACTAAACACTTGAATGTTATGAATTATTTTCTGAGGTCAGTCATGTAACATGTGAGGTTGTCCACATCCCCAACACTTTAGTCATTCTTCCATTTTTACAACAATTTCCTTTTTGGTCTTTGCATCCATCTACTTAAACAAAGTCTGTGACTATGCTGGTTCGTTTTCTCTATTTTTATTAGATTTATTCCTTTGGTGGTTCTTTCCAAAATCGTTCAAATAGGTTGGTTTTACTCTTTTTACATTTGGGTCTCCCTTCCCCTTCTCTTTGTTTTTACAACTTTTTAGCTGATCGTTTCTGCCTTTGAACTGTTGATAACAAAGTCTTTCTTTATAAACAACTTTATCCATTGTCTTTGGATTATCAAATTCGATTCTCTCTTTATAGATAGTAGGTAGGAAGTTTAAAAATTGATGTACTTTCACCTTTTCCTCTCTAATATAAGGCACATATCAAAGTAAATTAGTGAATTTGGTAACAAACTCATCAATTGTGAGTTGTCCCAATCTCAACTCATGAAATTATTTGGCTTTATAATCATAATATATCTCATTCTCGTACCTAGACTTAAATTTGGTTTGAAAATATTCCTAGGTATTTTTTTTTTATCTAGCACATGTACCATGTTTGTTTCTTCCCACCAAAGGGTAGCTTTATCTTGTAGTTGGTAAATTTCCAATCTGAAATTATTCATAGTTGGTAAATTGGTAGCTTTACTTCCATATTCATATACCTAGAATTATTTAACCATGTTCAGCAGCCAAGCTTCTGCATCCTCCTCCTTTTCACCATCAAAAGTGAGAGGTTTTTTTTTTTCGGAATTCTCCTTGCAATTCCCTTTTCTTTCTGGAATGATTTCCAGATGCTTCCCCATCCTCAGATCCTTCTGAGTTGGTTTCAACTTCTTTCCTCTTTTTTCCATGGTCTTCACTTTCGTGACTAGACCTTGAGGTTAACTCTTTGATCAACCTCTCTTGCTCTTCAATGGCTTGCAAAATTTTTTCATTGCTTGTTCTCAGCTGAACCATTTCTCATTACATATCTCTTATCATGTACAAAAATTGAGCATTTGATCTCGTGGATTTTCCTCACCCCCCCAGATCCATGTACAACTCTCCTTATTCATTCGTAATAGCAGTTGTACTGCTTCTACAGTTAAATCACTATACACAAAAATAATTTAGTACATCATATTATATGATTTTTTTTTATTATTATAATTTACAACAACATAATTTTTGGTTTTTCTCTGTGGGGCCACATAGGCCCAGTGTTTTCAACATGGGATCTGATACCGTTTGTAACAACTCTACTTACCCAAAGGTTTTTTTTTTCTATTTATAACCATGTAGTGCTTTTTTTGTCCTTGAATTAATTTAATTTCGTCACTGTACAACCTCTTACAAAATTTCACCAAAGGTTTTAACTTTTGTAGTTAGCATCTTCATTAAGACATAATTATTTTTCGAACTATGCTTATATTGACATCCGTACGAACATAATCATACTCATATAATTCCTCCTTTAATGTATTACTATTTTTTCTTCGTTCTCATGGAATTCATACATTTATGTTAATGTATATTAAGGTATTCCTTTATAATAGTTTTCATTACTATTATTTTATCAACTGTTATATACTTTCTCCAACTCTACACCTTATAGTTACATATGTTAAATTAATGAACTTTAATAAATATTAAAGCTATCTATTAGACATGTATCACTACATTCTAATTTTACTTATACTTATTTTTCTATGTGCTACCATAGTTCTATTTTTTTTTAAATAATGAAGGAATTCACATCCTAGCATACACGACTTATCTTAATTATCCTTAGTCTTAGATAATATTAAAACTATGTATCACCATACTTAAATGGCTTTCGTTTTGACACATAAGAATAATTCCAATGAAGGATTTTTCCATGTCACGTGAAATGTCACTCGTTTTAAATACATTTAGTTATCACTATACCGAAGTTGGAATACATGTATGGTCCCGTACCATTCAACTTGATACCATGCTTATACATAATTTATAATAACAGACTTTAGTTTTATGATTCAGATGTGAATCCTTTAATGGTTATACGTCACAAATTTTAATATAATATGTTTATAGAGGTAAATTATCCCTTCGACCATACCTCTATGGATTTCATTTGATCTCCAATTAATGCTCTACGACAAAGTACCCTACAATATTTAAAGTTTACATTGTTGAATTCTTTTGTCAATTAAATAGGATGTACTACGTTTTATCTAGATCACATGGGTATATTAATTTCATTAACCGGTGGAGCTCAGATCTCTCATCATTCGAAGGTTGAGATAAACTCATACTCCTACCCTCCATCAATCATTACTAGGGTTTAATTCATACATTTTACTTCGTTCCATTTTCATTTGTTAAGTTCCATACGATGGTTTCGGCTTTGGTTCATAAGTGTAAATTTGGTAATGTTAATGGCGTCCCTGTGAAATTTTTCCTCACCGTCATGATTTATGTCTACGGTAAGATTCATTCCCTCTTTATTTTTTTTTCTCATCATTTCAATTTACACTCATAAATTGTTACATGAGTCATTTTTCTTGTTAAGCTCGTACTGTGTGACATTCAACGTATTAACCTTCGTTTCACCTCTAAGTTTTTGAATAGATGAGTTCCATGTAGATTCCATCTTGAAGGATAGAGGATCCTCAATAATATTCATAGTGAAGCCATGAGGTAATACAAATATTTCATAATGCAGGTAATTTAGGTACTCGTACCACAGTTCCTACATTTCCCTTCTTAAGCATTATAAAATTTCGGTTTTCCTCTTTGCATTGTTATGTTTCCTTCTGGTAATTTAGCTCATTCATGAAATGGTACTAACTGAGCTCTATCTTTTTAGTTTGAAGTTTGTATTCAAGATTGTACAACAATTGCACTTGTGAAAATCGTTGTAACATTATTTCCCAAAATTTTATACTCGGCTATTGAGTTGTGACTTTGTTTGGTGGTTTCTCAGTTTTATCACTTGTTTCCTTTCCCAGAGATTTCGTATTACGTCTGGTCTCTATTTCTTGGATTCACCCTTCAATCTCAAGCGTTTCCTGACTATTCATTTTGGAATTCTTGATTTATTCTTGTGTGAATAAAATTTAACAGTTTGAATTCGGCCCTAAATTTCCAGAGTTTGATATTATACAGTCACTATATAGTATTGTATGGAATACATTTTCCTCTATATTTTCCTATTTTTTGACATTTAATTTACTTCTCATCTATGAGATACATTATTTTTCCTTTGAATTCCTTCGATTCACGTACAGGTATTCAAGCCTATTTCAACTTCATGAATATACTTTACCTCTATTTCATGGCTTACTTAACCCTCGTTTGCCATCAAATGACTTTGGTAACTCTTTTTCGTTTGGAAAAATTACCCACAGCTTTACTAAACAAAATAAAATTCGATTTCTCAATTTATTGTAATGAATTTTCATAAATCTTTCACAATTTCAATGTATTTATATTTTCGATAGCACACAAAATTTAATTAATGAAGTGACTCTGTCTCCATTGGTTTACTAAATTCGAATTATATATATTCACTACAAGAGAAAAGGACATTGGTGAGGGGCGTAAAAATGTCACCATAAGCTCATTGGTGAGGGCCGAAGGGCCTTTCGCTACCTGTACCGAACGCCACCAAAGGTGGCATCGCCAAGGAAGGGAGTGCATGGTGACGTGCTCAAGGTTTTTGTGAATAATGATTTATAATGACGGATAGTGACCGTCACCATTTCATATGAGCAATGGTGACGGACAATAGCC